>OY726518.1:73593260-75993260 GCA_963383655.1 Bathymodiolus septemdierum
TTCATACAATATGAGTGAAACACTGCAAAATTATATATACAATATGAGTGAAACACTACAAATTATATATACAAATGTGTAAAACAATGCAAAATTATTCATACAATATGAGTGAAACAACTGCAAATTATATATACAATATGAGTGAAACACTACAAATTATATATACAATATGTGTAAAACAATGCAAATTATTTATACAATATGAGTAAAACAATGCAAATTATTTATACAATATGAGTGAAACACTACAAATTATATATACGATATGAGTAAAACAATGCAAATTATTTATACAATATGAGTGAAACACTACAAATTATATATACAATATGAGTAAAACAATGCAAATTATATATACAATATGAGTAAAACAATGAAAATTATATATACAATATGAGTGAAGCACTACAAATTATATATACAATATGAGTGAAACAATGCAAATTATATATACAATATGAGTAAAATAATGCAAATTATTTATACAATATGAGTGAAACACTACAAATTATATATATACAATATGAGTGAAACCACTAACAAATTATATATACAATATGAGTGAAGCACTACAAATTATATATACAATATAAGTAAAACAATGCAAATTATTTATACAATATGAGTAAAACAATGCAAATTATATATACAATATGAGTAAAACAATGCAAATTATATATACAAATATGAGTGAAACACTACAAATTATATATACAATATGAGTAAAAACAATGCAAATTATATATACAATATGAGTGAAACACTACAAATTATATATACAATATGAGTGAAGCACTACAAATTATATATACAATATGAGTAAAACAATGCAAATTATATATACAATATGAGTGAAACACTACAAATTATATATACAATATGAGTAAAACAATGCAAATTATTTATACAATATGAGTAAAACAATGCAAATTATTTATACAATATGAGTAAAACAATGCAAAATTATATATACAATATGAGTAAAACAATGCAAATTATATATACAATATGAGTGAAACACTACAAATTATATATATACAATATGAGTAAAACACTACAAATTATGTATACAATATGAGTAAAACAATGCAATTATTCATACAATATGAGTAAAACAATGCAAATTATTCATACAATATGAGTGAAATACTACAAATTATATATACAATATGAGTGAAACTACAAATTATTTATACAATATGAGTAAAACAATGCAAATTATATATACAATATGAGTAAAACAATGCAAATTATATATACAATATGAGTGAAACACTACAAATTATATATACAATATGAGTGAAGCACTACAAATTATATATACAATATGAGTAAACAATGCAAATTATTTATACAATATGAGTAAAACAATGCAAATTATATATACAATATGAGTAAAACAATGCAAATTATATATACAATATGAGTGAAACACTACAAATTATATATACAATATGAGTAAAACAATGCAAATTATATATACAATATCAGTGAAACACTACAAATTATATATATACAATATGAGTGAAACACTACAAATTATATATACAATATGAGTGAAACACTACAAATTATTTATACAATATGAGTAAAACAATGCAAATTATTCATACAATATGAGTAAAACAATGCAAATTATTCATACAATATGAGTGAAACACTACAAATTATATATACAATATGAGTGAAACTACAAATTATTTATACAATATGAGTAAAACAATGCAAATTATTCATACAATATGAGTGAAACACTGCAAATTATATATACAATATGAGTGAAACACTACAAATTATATATACAATATGTGTAAAACAATGCAAATTATTTATACAATATGAGTAAAACAATGCAAATTATTTATACAATATGAGTGAAACAATGCAAATTATTTATACAATATGAGTGAAACAATGCAAATTATTCATACAATATGAGTAAAACAATGCAAATTATTTATACAATATGAGTAAAACAATGCAAATTATTCATACAATATGATGTGAAACACTGCAAAATATATATACAATATGAGTGAAACACTACAAATTATATATACAAATGTGTAAAACAATGCAAATTATTCATACAATATGAGTGAAACACTGCAAATTATATATACAATATGAGTGAAACACTACAAATTATATATACAATATGTGTAAAACAATGCAAATTATTTATACAATATGAGTAAAACAATGCAAATTATTTATACAATATGAGTGAAACACTACAAATTATATATACAATATGTGTAAAACAATGCAAATTATTTATACAATATGAGTAAAACAATGCAAATTATTTATACAATATGAGTGAAACAATGCAAATTATTCATACAATATGAGTGAAACAATGCAAATTATTCATACAATATGAGTAAAACAATGCAAATTATTTATACAATATGAGTAAAACAATGCAAATTATTCATACAATATGAGTGAAACACTGCAAAATTATATATACAATATGAGTGAAACACTACAAATTATATATACAAATGTGTAAAACAATGCAAATTATTCATACAATATGAGTGAAACACTGCCAAATTATATATACAATATGAGTGAAACACTACAAATTATATATACAATATGTGTAAAACAATGCAAATTATTTATACAATATGAGTAAAACAATGCAAATTATTTATACAATATGAGTGAAACACTACAAATTATATATACGATATGAGTAAAACAATGCAAATTATTTATACAATATGAGTGAAACACTACAAATTATATATACAATATGAGTAAAACAATGCAAATTATATATACAATATGAGTAAAACAATGAAAATTATATATACAATATGAGTGAAGCACTACAAATTATATATACAATATGAGTGAAACAATGCAAATTATATATACAATATGAGTAAAATAATGCAAATTATTTATACAATATGAGTGAAACACTACAAATTATATATACAATATGAGTAAAACAATGCAAATTATATACAATATGAGTAAAACAATGCAAATTATATATACAATATGAGTGAAGCACTACAAATTATATATACAATATGAGTAAAACAATGCAAATTATATATACAATATGAGTAAAACAATGCAAATTATTTATACAATATGAGTAAAGCAATGCAAATTATATATACAATATGAGTAAAACAATGCAAATTATATATACAATATGAGTGAAACACTACAAATTATATATACAATATGAGTGAAGCACTACAAATTATATATACAATATGAGTGAAACACTACAAATTATATATACAATATGAGTAAAACAATGCAAATTATTTATACAATATGAGTAAAACAATGCAAATTATTTATACAATATGAGTAAAACAATGCAAATTATTTATAAAATATGAGTGAAACACTACAAATTATATATACAATATGAGTAAAACAATGCAAATTATTTATACAATATGAGTAAAACAATGCAAATTATATATACAATATGAGTAAAACAATGCAAATTATATATACAATATGAGTGAAACACTACAAATTATATATACAATATGAGTGATGCACTACAAATTATATATACAATATGAGTGAAACACTACAAATTATATATACAATATGAGTAAAACAATGCAAATTATTTATACAATATGAGTAAAACAATGCAAATTATTTATACAATATGAGTGAAACTACAAAATTATTTATACAATATGAGTAAAACAATGCAAATTATTTATACAATATGAGTAAAACAATGCAAATTATATATACAATATGAGTAAAACAATGGCAAATTATATATACAATATGAGTAAAACACTACAAATTATATATACAATATGAGTGAAGCACTACAAATTATATATACAATATGAGTAAAACAATGCAAATTATTTATACAATATGAGTAAAACAATGCAAATTATATATACAATATGAGTAAAACAATGCAAATTATATATACAATATGAGTGAAACACTACAAATTATATATACAATATGAGTAAAACAATGCAAATTATATATACAATATGAGTGAAACACTACAAATTATATATAAAATATGAGTGAAGCACTACAAATTATATATACAATATGAGTAAAACAATGCAAATTATATATACAATATGAGTGAAACACTACAAATTATATATACAATATGAGTAAAACAATGCAAATTATTTATACAATATGAGTAAAACAATGCAAATTATTTATACAATATGAGTAAAACAATGCAAATTATATATACAATATGAGTAAAACAATGCAAATTATATATACAATATGAGTGAAACACTACAAATTATATATATACAATATGAGTGAAACACTACAAATTATATATACAATATGAGTGAAGCACTACAAATTATATATACAATATGAGTAAAACAATGCAAATTATTTATACAATATGAGTAAAACAAATGCAAATTATATATACAATATGAGTAAAACAATGCAAATTATATATACAATATGAGTGAAACACTACAAATTATATATACAATATGAGTGAAGCACTACAAATTATATATACAATATGAGTAAAACAATGCAAATTATATATACAATATGAGTGAAACACTACAAATTGTATATACAATATGAGTAAAACAATGCAAATTATTTATACAATATGAGTAAAACAATGCAAATTATTTATACAATATGATAAAACAATGCAAATTATATATACAATATGAGTAAAACAATGCAAATTATATATACAATATGAGTGAAACACTACAAATTATATATATACAATATGAGTGAAACACTACAAATTATATATACAATATGAGTGAAACACTACAAATTATTCATACAATATGAGTAAAACAATGCAAATTATTCATACAATATGAGTAAAACAATGCAAATTATTCATACAATATGAGTGAAACACTACAAATTATATATACAATATGAGTGAAACTACAAATTATTTATACAATATGAGTAAAACAATGCAAATTATATATACAATATGAGTGAAACACTACAAATTATATATATACAATATGAGTGAAACACTACAAATTATATATACAATATGAGTGAAGCACTACAAATTATATATACAATGTAAGTAAAACGATGCAAATTATTTATACAATATGAGTAAAAACAATGCAAATTATATATACAATATGAGTAAAACAATGCAAATTATATTACAATATGAGTGAAACACTAAAAATTATATATACAATATGAGTGAAAACACTACATATTATATATACAATATGAGTGAAACACTACATATTATATATACAATATGAGTAAAACAATGCAAATTATTTATACAATATGAGTAAAACAATGCAAATTATTTATACAATATGAGTAAAACAATGCAAATTATATATACAATATGAGTAAAACAATGCAAATTATATATACAATATGAAGTGAAACACTACAAATTATATATATACAATATGAGTGAAACACTACAAATTATGTATACAATATGAGTAAAACAATGCAAATTATTCATACAATATGAGTAAAACAATGCAAATTATTCATACAATATGAGTGAAACACTACAAATTATATATACAATATGAGTGAAACTACAAATTATTTATACAATATGAGTAAAACAATGCAAATTATATATACAATATGAGTAAAACAATGCAAATTATATATACAATATGAGTGAAACACTACAAATTATATATACAATATGAGTGAAGCACTACAAATTATATATACAATATGAGTAAAACAATGCAAATTATTTATACAATATGAGTAAAACAATGCAAATTATATATACAATATGAGTAAAACAATGCAAATTATATATACAATATGAGTGAAACACTACAAATTATATATACAATATGAGTAAAACAATGCAAATTATATATACAATATGAGTGAAACACTACAAATTATATATACAATATGAGTGAAGCACTACAAATTATATATACAATATGAGTAAAACAATGCAAATTATATATACAATATGAGTGAAACACTACAAATTATATATACAATATGAGTAAAACAATGCAAATTATTTATACAATATGAGTAAAACAATGCAAATTATTTATACAATATGAGTAAAACAATGCAAATTATATATACAATATGAGTAAAACAATGCAAATTATATATACAATATGAGTGAAACACTACAAATTATATATATACAATATGAGTGAAACACTACAAATTATATATACAATATGAGTGAAACACTACAAATTATTTATACAATATGAGTAAAACAATGCAAATTATTCATACAATATGAGTAAAACAATGCAAATTATTCATACAATATGAGTGAAACACTACAAATTATATATACAATATGAGTGAAACTACAAATTATTTATACAATATGAGTAAAACAATGCAAATTATTCATACAATATGAGTGAAACACTGCAAATTATATATACAATATGAGTGAAACACTACAAATTATATATACAATATGTGTAAAACAATGCAAATTATTTATACAATATGAGTAAAACAATGCAAATTATTTATACAATATGAGTGAAACAATGCAAATTATTCATACAATATGAGTAAAACAATGCAAATTATTTATACAATATGAGTAAAACAATGCAAATTATTCATACAATATGAGTGAAACACTGCAAAATTATATATACAATATGAGTGAAACACTACAAATTATATATACAAATGTGTAAAACAATGCAAATTATTCATACAATATGAGTGAAACACTGCAAATTATATATACAATATGAGTGAAACACTACAAATTATATATACAATATGTGTAAAACAATGCAAATTATTTATACAATATGAGTAAAACAATGCAAATTATTTATACAATATGAGTGAAACAATGCAAATTATTTATACAATATGAGTGAAACAATGCAAATTATTCATACAATATGAGTAAAACAATGCAAATTATTTATACAATATGATTAAAACAATGCAAATTATTCATACAATATGAGTAAAACAATGCAAATTATTCATACAATATGAGTGAAACACTACAAATTATATATACAATATGAGTGAAACACTACAAATTATTCATACAATATGAGTAAAACTACAAATTATTTATACAATATGAGTAAAACAATGCAAATTATTCATACAATATGAGTAAAACAATGCAAATTATTCATACAATATGAGTGAAACACTACAAATTATATATACAATATGAGTGAAACACTACAAATTATATATACAATATGAGTGAAACTACAAATTATTTATACAATATGTGTAAAACAATGCAAATTATTCATACAATATGAGTAAAACAATGCAAATTATTCATATAATATGAGTGAAACACTACAAATTATATATACAATATGAGTGAAACTACAAATTATTTATACAATATGAGTAAAACAATGCAAATTATTCATACAATATGAGTGAAACATTACAAATTATATATACAATATGAGTGAAACACTACAAATTATATATACAATATGAGTGAAACTACAAATTATTTATACAATATGAGTAAAACAATGCAAATTATTCATACAATATGAGTGAAACACTACAAATTATATATACAATATGAGTAAAACAATGCAAATTATTCATACAATATGAGTAAAACAATGCAAATTATTCATACAATATGAGTGAAACACTACAAATTATTTATACAATATGAGTAAAACAATGTAAATTATTCATACAATATGAGTAAAACAATGCAAATTATTCATGCAATATGAGTGAAACACTACAAATTATATATACAATATGAGTGAAACACTACAAATTATATATACAATATGAGTGAAACATTACAAATTATATATACAATATGAGTGAAACACTACAAATTATATATACAATATGAGTGAAACTACAAATTATATATACAATATGAGTGAAACACTACAAATTATATATACAATATGAGTGAAACATTACAAATTATATATACAATATGAGTGAAACACTACAAATTATATATACAATATGAGTGAAACTACAAATTATATATACAATATGAGTGAAACACTACAAATTATTTATACAATATGAGTAAAACAATGCAAATTATTCATACAATATGAGTGAAACACTACAAATTATATATACAATATGAGTGAAACTACAAATTATTTATACAATATGAGTAAAACAATGCAAATTATTCATACAATATGAGTGAAACACTGCAAATTATATATACAATATGAGTGAAACACTACAAATTATATATACAATATGTGTAAAACAATGCAAATTATTTATACAATATGAGTAAAACAATGCAAATTATTTATACAATATGAGTAAAACAATGCAAATTATTCATACAATATGAGTAAAACAATGCAAATTATTCATACAATATGAGTGAAACACTACAAATTATATATACAATATGAGTAAAACTACAAATTATTTATACAATATGAGTAAAACAATGCAAATTATTCATACAATATGAGTAAAACAATGCAAATTATTTATACAATATGAGTAAAACAATGCAAATTATTTATACAATATGAGTAAAACAATGCAAATTATTCATACAATATGAGTGAAACAGTACAAATTATATATACAATATGAGTGAAACACTACAAATTATATATACAATATGAGTGAAACTACAAATTATTTATACAATATGAGTAAAACAATGCAAATTATTCATACAATATGAGTAAAACAATGCAAATTATTCATATAATATGAGTGAAACACTACAAATTATATATACAATATGAGTGAAACTACAAATTATTTATACAATATGAGTAAAACAATGCAAATTATTCATACAATATGAGTTAAACACTACAAATTATATATACAATATGAGTGAAACACTACAAATTATATATACAATATGAGTGAAACTACAAATTATTTATACAATATGAGTAAAACAATGCAAATTATTCATACAATATGAGTGAAACATTACAAATTATATATACAATATGAGTGAAACACTACAAATTATATATACAATATGTGTAAAACAATGCAAATTATTTATACAATATGAGTAAAACAATGCAAATTATTTATACAATATGAGTGAAACAATGCAAATTATTTATACAATATGAGTGAAACAATGCAAATTATTCATACAATATGAGTAAAACAATGCAAATTATTTATACAATATGATTAAAACAATGCAAATTATTCATACAATATGAGTAAAACAATGCAAATTATTCATACAATATGAGTGAAACACTACAAATTATATATACAATATGAGTGAAACACTACAAATTATTCATACAATATGAGTAAAACTACAAATTATTTATACAATATGAGTAAAACAATGCAAATTATTCATACAATATGAGTAAAACAATGCAAATTATTCATACAATATGAGTGAAACACTACAAATTATATATACAATATGAGTGAAACACTACAAATTATATATACAATATGAGTGAAACTACAAATTATTTATACAATATGTGTAAAACAATGCAAATTATTCATACAATATGAGTAAAACAATGCAAATTATTCATATAATATGAGTGAAACACTACAAATTATATATACAATATGAGTGAAACTACAAATTATTTATACAATATGAGTAAAACAATGCAAATTATTCATACAATATGAGTGAAACATTACAAATTATATATACAATATGAGTGAAACACTACAAATTATATATACAATATGAGTGAAACTACAAATTATTTATACAATATGAGTAAAACAATGCAAATTATTCATACAATATGAGTGAAACACTACAAATTATATATACAATATGAGTAAAACAATGCAAATTATTCATACAATATGAGTAAAACAATGCAAATTATTCATACAATATGAGTGAAACACTACAAATTATTTATACAATATGAGTAAAACAATGTAAATTATTCATACAATATGAGTAAAACAATGCAAATTATTCATGCAATATGAGTGAAACACTACAAATTATATATACAATATGAGTGAAACACTACAAATTATATATACAATATGAGTGAAACATTACAAATTATATATACAATATGAGTGAAACACTACAAATTATATATACAATATGAGTGAAACTACAAATTATATATACAATATGAGTGAAACACTACAAATTATATATACAATATGAGTGAAACATTACAAATTATATATACAATATGAGTGAAACACTACAAATTATATATACAATATGAGTGAAACTACAAATTATATATACAATATGAGTGAAACACTACAAATTATTTATACAATATGAGTAAAACAATGCAAATTATTCATACAATATGAGTGAAACACTACAAATTATATATACAATATGAGTGAAACTACAAATTATTTATACAATATGAGTAAAACAATGCAAATTATTCATACAATATGAGTGAAACACTGCAAATTATATATACAATATGAGTGAAACACTACAAATTATATATACAATATGTGTAAAACAATGCAAATTATTTATACAATATGAGTAAAACAATGCAAATTATTTATACAATATGAGTAAAACAATGCAAATTATTCATACAATATGAGTAAAACAATGCAAATTATTCATACAATATGAGTGAAACACTACAAATTATATATACAATATGAGTAAAACTACAAATTATTTATACAATATGAGTAAAACAATGCAAATTATTCATACAATATGAGTAAAACAATGCAAATTATTTATACAATATGAGTAAAACAATGCAAATTATTTATACAATATGAGTAAAACAATGCAAATTATTCATACAATATGAGTGAAACAGTACAAATTATATATACAATATGAGTGAAACACTACAAATTATATATACAATATGAGTGAAACTACAAATTATTTATACAATATGAGTAAAACAATGCAAATTATTCATACAATATGAGTAAAACAATGCAAATTATTCATATAATATGAGTGAAACACTACAAATTATATATACAATATGAGTGAAACTACAAATTATTTATACAATATGAGTAAAACAATGCAAATTATTCATACAATATGAGTTAAACACTACAAATTATATATACAATATGAGTGAAACACTACAAATTATATATACAATATGAGTGAAACTACAAATTATTTATACAATATGAGTAAAACAATGCAAATTATTCATACAATATGAGTGAAACACTACAAATTATATATACAATATGAGTAAAACAATGCAAATTATTCATACAATATGAGTAAAACAATGCAAATTATATATACAATATGAGTGAAACACTACAAATTATATATACAATATGAGTAAAACAATGCAAATTATTCATACAATATGAGTAAAACAATGCAAATTATTCATACAATATGAGTGAAACACTACAAATTATATATACAATATGAGTGAAACTACAAATTATTTATACAATATGAGTAAAACAATGCAAATTATTCATACAATATGAGTGAAACACTACAAATTATATATACAATATGAGTAAAACTACAAATTATTTATACAATATGAGTAAAACAATGCAAATTATTCATACAATATGAGTAAAACAATGCAAATTATTCATGCAATATGAGTGAAACACTACAAATTATATATACAAGATGAGTGAAACACTACAAATTATATATACAATATGAGTGAAACATTACAAATTATATATACAATATGAGTGAAACACTACAAATTATATATACAATATGAGTGAAACTACAAATTATATATACAATATGAGTGAAATACTACAAATTATATATACAATATGAGTAAAACAATGCAAATTATTCATACAATATGAGTGAAACACTGCAAATTATATATACAATATGAGTGAAACACTACAAATTATATATACAATATGAGTTAAACACTACAAATTATATATACAATATGAGTAAAACAATACAAATTATATATACAATATGAGTAAAACAATGCAAATTATATATACAATATGAGTGAAACACTACAAATTATATATACAATATGAGTGAAACACTACAAATTATATATACAATATGTGTAAAACAATGCAAATTATTCATACAATATGAGTAAAACAATGCAAATTATTCATACATTATGAGTGAAACACTACAAATTATATATACAATATGAGTGAAACATTACAAATTATATATACAATATGAGTGAAACTACAAATTATTTATACAATATGAGTAAAACAATGCAAATTATTTATACAATATGAGTGAATAAGGGTAATAACAAAATTACCGAATTCCGAACAATCTTACAAAAGGGAAAGTCAAAACTCATAATTATATAGACAGACAAAATCAGTCAACAACCGGAAAACTGGGAAAACCGTAATGACCCTGACTTGGTACAGGCATTTCTAAAGAAATGGTGGGTTGAATCAGATATTAAGGCACCAAACCTCCCGCTCTCATTACGGTTCAAAGGTTCCGGCTGTCACTATAACAGTATTTAAATACAGGAACAAAATAGGTAAAATAGTTGTCAAAGCAGTACCATATTCGGTGACGTAAATGTCAAAAATATTTTTACGTCACACATTGATAAAAAAATATCCTTGACATTTTTCTTGACTTCTTTATCTTTATACATTTTCACTAAAGACTTTGATTCTGCAGTATGGCAGTTTCTATTTCCAATTGGACATGGACAATAAATATAATTTATATAAACAGTGAAAGTTGCTTGACATGTTTATGTGTTAGAATAGATATAAAGAGTTAGGGACTTCCCACACTAGTTAGTTAAGTTTTGAGTGTCTTGCAGACATCCATATTGTATATTACAAATGTTACACAGTTTTACCACGGAATAAATATTTTAACTTCGTGATAATTGGAAGCCAAATTTTATGTGTAACAATGACTATATATTTAATATAATGGTAATCAATGTATCGGCAGCTTTGAATTCCTGTCTGGCTTCCGTTAGTCTTGATGATAAAACGACCCCTTTGTAATACATTTTTCGAAATAATCGTACGGCTGAACGTTCTATCCAAATAGATAATTTACTGGACAAAGACCATTTTTCTATCAGTATGGTGTTAT
Organism: Bathymodiolus septemdierum; assembly: GCA_963383655.1. Classification (NCBI taxonomy): domain Eukaryota; kingdom Metazoa; phylum Mollusca; class Bivalvia; order Mytilida; family Modiolidae; genus Bathymodiolus; species Bathymodiolus septemdierum. The sequence goes on from OY726518.1 coordinate 73,606,297, forward strand.
TTTAGTGAGTAAACAAATTAATAGATGTTTTATTTTGTTTTCGACGGTTTTTAAAAATCCTGGCACTTGATGGTTGCTGGCCTAATTACTTACCTCCACAATCTCGTTATACATGTCAATAAAATTGATTTGTGCCACATTAGATGTTTTAAAATGAAGAATATGAAAATTTATTTAAAATCAACTCCATTATGTTATTTTGTTTTTATATCTTTTTTTTTATATAAAGCAAAACCTGTAATTCGACTGCTTAAGTAAAGGCCATTGCGTATTTATTGATGTTTATTTTAGCTTAAACAAACAAAGCAAAACTTGACGGTGTAGATTTTAACCAGATAGAATGACTTGATTGAATCGATGGACAGATGTATTGGTACTTATTCGTGAAATATGATTTGAATGCACATTAAATTAGGAAAAGTTTGAATCAATATAGTCAGGAAAACATAGTGAAAGAAAAAGCGGAACAACAACCTAAAGGGTAGCTTCGAATGTTCTTGAGAAATCCCTACATGAAGTCTGCTTCATACGAATACAGGAAGACGTCGATAAGATGAGAACAATTAAGTATTGATAGGAATGCCGATCGGTTTTCTAGAGAATCTCAACAAGTATGCTACTTTGTAAACTGATGATTCATTTTCTAATTTTTCCAACTAGCTGTTTGCATTTTCTGGATTAAAGATATAAAAATATCAAAATTGTGGAAACGAATGAATATCTAAAGCAAATATTTTGGGTGCTTATCTAACTATAAAACTTCAACATTACATTTCATTAAGTAAGTTCAAGTTAATGAACGCTAATTAATGCTGTTCTTCATCTCACGGGTTGTATTGTGTCAAGACAAACGGAATGGTGCCCAATTTTATTTGTCATTTATTCTTACCGTTTAATGTTATCATTTAGCTTTGATTTATGTCCATGGATTCAACCATCTAACTCGTCATGTTCAGAACTTTAATCATGTGATCTGTAGTGCTGTTAGTATATTGATAGTGAATACCGTCAAGACTGATCTATTATATTCCTCTGTATTTTTAAATTTGAAATTTAGTTTAGGTTTTCAAAATGTTTATTATTGATTTTTTAAAGTTTAAAAATCCTGATGGTAATTTGCAGGAGAATATTTAGAAAATATTTCGGCTTATTTATTTGAGATAGTCTTCTTTGGAGGTCAGAATGTCCCATTCATAGATACCCCCTCCCCTTTCCGAACAAATAGACTAAAGAACAGGAATCTATGACATATGTTTGAGATGATCGTATTCGTGATTTCAACACAATTAATTGTTTTGCAGGTTTCCCGTTTTCCTAGTTTCCTATAGGGCACCTTCTGTATAGAATTAAAGCCTTCTTTATGACTATTTAATATTAGTTAGTATGCAATTCAAGTCTTGTATCCGAACTCCTCGGATGATCTGCTTTATATTCAATAAAAGTTCCTCCGTGCTCTGTGGTTTTCAGCTATTCTCGTTCCTTGCTATCGCGAAATACGACCGATAAGTGATAAAGCGCAATGTATCCACTGTCAGTTAGCATAATTTTCAATTTGTTGAAGGTAGTCAGTATTTGGTAAAGTATGTCTGCTTAAAGCCCTCGAACATAAAACCCTATGCTTCCAGTTTCTCTGGATTTTCCTTTTTTGATTGCCCCTTCGTTATTCTCTAACGTTCATTTGTGATACATGATGAAATCTACAGGCCAGTGGTAGTCAAACACGAAAGACTTTCTAAGTTGAAAAACTTATGCCTGGTCCGTTTGTCAATTTATTGACAATGCTATGAAATGAACCTCTAGAAGGAAGGGTGTTCTTTTGACAATTTCATAATTTTGGAACGGAACCAGCGATCGACACTTTACTTTATTGCATAAACCACAGTGGTTCTGCTTTTATATCGGGAAATAAAGGAAATAATATTCAAATCTGAGATGAGGGCCCGGATGGCTCAATGAGTTAGGTAGTTGGATTACCTAGCAACTCATACAAGTCTATCACCAATACAGCGTGGGTTCGCGCCCGGCTTTGTAAATTACAAAAAAGGGTGAACTCGACTCGCAGCCGCAAGTGATAAAGTTTACCAGTTGCTTGCCCATGGTCGGTGGTTCTCTCGGGTACTCCGGTTTCTTCCACCATTAAAACTGGTCGCCATGATATAGCTGAAATATTGCGGAAAGTGGCGTTAAACACCAACAATCAATAAATCAATCGATCATATCTGAGATATTAGAAAGACCAACATATGCCATTTTTATGGAACACAATAAATCTTAAGCCGTAAATTAAAGATTAACAAGAACACAGATGTCAATGAAATAAAACACTGTTGAAATCGCTGTCATTAATCTCTAATGTTGAAAAAAAACAATGAATAAATTGAAACCGATCTTACCCATTCTAGTGTGATTGAAAACTATTATATAGGTGCAATCATATCAATTTCAAAATTGCATACCCCTTGTTGATTTCTTCATGATCAATTGTGTATGAAACTGGCTAGGTATTTCTACGATATTAAAAAATTCCAAAGATAATGGTAGAACAAATAAGGAAACAGTTTTCGATAGTTTAAATCCATCATACTAATAATGTACAGTGAAACCTGACGAAACTGGACACTGAGTAAACCGGAATCCTGTCCATTCCGATCTAAATTTCAAGTCCCCAGTTTTTTCCTTAATAATCTTTGTTAAAAATCATTGAATAAACCGGACACTGCACATTCCGAATTCCGACCTTGACTTGCGGTCCCAATACACTAATTACTGTTATAATTTATCTCCGTAAACCGGTCATGATCAGATCAATCAACCGTGTGTTTATATATGTGAATATCGATCGGTAGTAAATTGAAGGGGCGTCCGAGGGGAAAGTGTTTATCGAAGTGTGTATATTAGCACACCTGTAATTAGTGATCACTAGTAACTCATGTGGTTAATGTTTAAATGTTCATTAAATGTTAAACAAACATGGAATCAACACCTAAAAAGCGAAAGCTTAATCAAGATAAAATAACCCCTATAACTTATAAGTGGTTTTTTTTCGCCGGGACGCTTTTGAAATATCCAACATGGGGGAATCCTTCCCGAAAACAATGCATATGTTGACAATGATCATAAATGAACAACAAACAATGCCTTAATATTTAAGTGATGAACTAGCATCCAAGCCATACAATCATAACTTGAGATAATTTATTGTTAATCGGATTATACTTTATAGTCTTCACAGCTAGGAGTAATCAAACTTCCAGACTTGACATAAAAAATGACAAATACATTTGATTCCGTTTTTCTTTTTATTTCAATCATTAAAAGCTTGTGTAAATACAATCTGGCAGTCTAATTATACACAAAGTTATAATTAGGACACCTTTATACATACACACATTCAATCTTATCGACAGCATTATTGATTATTTTACGCACTTTTATTTTTAGTTTATTTTCGTATCAACGTTTACTGGTTCAAAACACAACTCCACTAGAGAGTATTACAATAAATGTAATTCTCTGAATAATTAAAAAGTATTATACGCATTTAATGATTTTGTGGAATAGTGTCCAAACAAGTAAAGAAATACGAAAATATTAGACAGTAGTAAATGTGCACCCTCCTGCAAAATAAAGAATCTGGACAAAAACCTGTGCATTATGCATAAGAAATTACGATACTCAATTATTTCAAAACAATTCCTATTTTGAATTGTTAGTTTAGCAATTCAGACAATCTGAATGTAATTCTAATATAACGGTCTATCCACTAAAATTTTATTTTGGTTAAAACTCGGGATCGCAAAAATTAAGTATACCGCTAAAAAAAATCCACCAATTTGGAAGAAAATCGTGAAATTTGGCTCCCGTGAAAAAACCACTTATACGGTAGTCAGAGAGTAGACACTGAATAAACCGTCCCACTGTCAATACCGGCCGTGAAACATGGTCCCAATGGTGGCCGGTTTACACAGGTTTTACTGTATGTTTTTGAAGCAAAAACATTGATATTGTTATTTTACTTCCATTTAAGGAAGATAACAAGAAATATATAGCAGCACTGTGTCAATCGTAACTACTCGGCCATTCTCGCTACCCTGCAAATAACCTCGTATGCATTAGGCGTATAAATCGCACTACTTTTCACATGTCAGTTACATGAAAGTTTGATAAAGTTATATTTTAAACAATTTTCTATATTTCAATTAAAGTTTTAATTAGTTTTGCATGATTAGATTTTACTTAGTATATCTTCCATATTGGATTTTCGTGGACTATATTTTTGTGCGGCTTAACTTAACTTAACTTCCGGCAAACAATTTAAGAAGAATTTCTACTATGTACGTACGAGGTTATTTGTAGGGTAGCGAGAATGGCCGAGTAGTTACGATTGAGCACTGTGTATCATCTGTACACGGGAAATAGCTACCATGGAATGGGCGATACAATTGTACATTCATAACAGGTAAGAAATAATCGAATTTTAAGGATTAAAACTGTATATTTTATTATTATGCTTTCTGTAAATTTCTTCTGTAATATAAGTTCATGGCATATATCGCAAAGAATTATATATCGTTGATATACTATGCGAAAATAGTACATCTACTATGCCAGTTTCACGCGGGGAAGGTTGGGGCTTCAGCTGTCTGTCAAGCTATGTATAGCTAGTCCACGTGCAAGGGGGCGGATCCAATCTGTCAATCTATCATAGTCGTCTATTATTCATGTTACTGTTTTTTAATATTTGTTATTGTTGTTAATTAAATTTCAAACTTCAAAAATCTTTATATTTTTAAAGCCTTAAATGAAACAAAGAATATTCTCACACTTTCAGATCCAATATATTAGTCACCAATATCAAGACCTCCTTTATTGTAATAGTTCTCAATATATTTTGTCTACATATAACAGTCAGCATAATAATAATAATAATGTTGTGTTAGCAATGATTATGCCATATAATGGTCAGGGTTGAAGACATAGTGCACTCCCCTTCGGGTCGTGCACCACTATGTCTTCAACCCTGACCACTATATTGGCATAGTCATGCTAACACAACATTATTATAAAAATAACATGGCGTTTATTATAGGTCTGGGAATAGTATTTCGTGACATTTAACGAACACTTTACAAGATCAGTCCTGTAATTGATTAAAAATCGAAACATGTGTGTCACTAGTACTTACAAACTTGCTCATTCCTGGCATCTAAAGATGATTCTAAGAGTAGCTAATACATTTCTCAATCATAAACTACGGATATATGGTTCAATCAACATAAACAACTAAGTGTGACCGGAAATTAATTTCATTTTTGCATCATTAAAGAGAAATCGGATACTTTTTACGATCAGAAAGTGTACGGGTTTTGGCGAATTTAGTGTACGGTAGCTATAACCCGTACACAAAAAATTATTTTCGGCTAAAACCCGTACACTAACGTCGATATTAATGTTGTTATAATTCCAAATCCAATTAACAGTGTATCAAAGGGGATATAATTTCAGATGTTTCGTCACTAAATTTTACTTTTCCAGTTACGTTTTACTCATGGAAAGCGTCTACATCATTTTATTTCGTAAAATTGTGAGGGAAAGTTGTTTTCTGAAGTACTAGGTGAGCATTATCACGCATCAAACAATTTTAGCGAAGTTCCTTTATTATTTGAACCCAAAAAGTATAAGCGGTATTTATCTGGAATCTGCCATATTAACAATTTCAACGAAAACGTTGTGCTGTCGCAGTAAAACGACTTCTTACTTACCTTGACAACTTGTAAATCGGTGTGTTACGTTTCAGTAGTAGCTATTTCCCGTGTACAGATGATACACGGTGAGCAGGTAATTATCCAATATCTTTAGAATAGATACTCACGCCCATATTCTGTGTTAGAATCTGTTGTGGCTACTGAAATCTGTGCATTATGATATTAAATCAGTACTAGTTGTATGTGTTACAAAATATATAAGTAAAATGAATACTTCGTGCATGATGTTATTTTAGAATATACTTTTGATATTAGAACAAATATGTATGATTTCATTGCACCATTACTATTTTTGATAATAATAGCATCAACATTTCAAACTGAAGATACAAAGTTCAAGATTTGGACTGGGTATCAATTAAATAATACAGTATCAATAAGTGAAGTGCAACTGTCAAGAAATATGATACAATGTGCTTCAAAATGTCTCAACCGTCAGACCTGCATGGCTGCAAGTTTTAATGACGCATCCATGGAATGTGACTTGCACGGAGCCCAACAAGACATCATCATCGTTACGGAAAATATTGAGGACCATTACTATTTAATTATACCTGAAGGTAAGGCAATATTTATTATTGCTAAGTTATCTGAAGATATTATAGAAATAGTTTTTATAAATTTTTTCCTACAGATATAGTAGTAGTACTTATTAGTAGTAGAGTAACTGCGACATTTGAATGATTCTGTTAGATCTCTTAATATATATAAAAACTTTACGAATCCAAATTATCTACACAGTAGGTATCCTTAGTTTTGTAGTTTTTTTAGTTTAAACATATTTTATTTGCCAATTAAACAGACAAAATGGATTAGACACAAGTTAAACAAACTTATGAAGTCTTCTCCAAATTACAATATGTTACAATAAAGAAGTACATAAAAGGCATGCATTACTATATGTAGCACTAATAACGAATCAATGATAAATATTCACAAACAGAAAGAAAAATTAAATTAAGATGGATTCATATGATGTGCATGTTCACCCAATTCAATTCCAGTTATACAATAAGGAATCTGTTTGAACATTTAATATATTCAAAAATATATTTAAATATAATACAATTTTGTTCATAAGTTAAATTATCATTGCCACATGTCAAAAATTCAATATCTAGAGTGTAGCAGGTTGTAATCCTGTTGATATTACCTATCAATATAGTTCTGGCTTGTATGTATACAGGACAATCCAAAAAGAAATGTCTTTTTTTTTTTTTTTTTTTTTTTTTTTTTTTTTTTTTTTTTTTTTTTTTTAGTAATGCTATTGATAAGCACGTTCACTAAGCATAACACATATATTGTTAATAAAAAAAGAAGACTCCACCATTTTGATGATATTAGGATCAGAGAACTTATTGGTAGAATCAAAGTGAGTTTTTTTTTCTTTAACAAAATAAAATTTTCCATTCCAAAACCAAAGTATTTGTATCTACGTTGATAATTCTTTTTAATGAATAACAGTTGAACTAATTCTTTTAATACGTCTATTAGTTTTGAGTAAGGAATGGTTGTGTAGCAGGTAGTGACGTCAACGTCCGTGGCATGATGAGGTGAGGGACCTTGATTGTATGTTCTCTAACAGATCTTTAGAATTTTTCAGAATCCAAAACTGATTGACATCACCCCTGACGTAACTTGTGTCACCACAATTCTGGAGACCCAATTTTGACAACTGATAGAATAGATGTTGACAATTTGGAAAGAGGTTTCGTGAAACATTTAGCAGATCCAGCAATATAACCCTGTTTGTAAGAACTCTAGGGTGTAGGTTTATCATAATCTTATTAGAGTAATAATTGACCAGACAAGAGTACTTCAGTGTTCAAACATTTTAGAATATTGTATATATTGAGGTATAAACAATCTATAACCAGGAAAGGTATATGAATGTTGCTACTATTGGCAATCAAGTCATCATGTTTATCTTAAATTTTGGAACGTAGCTAATCCCCATTGTCATTTTTTAAATGCAAGTGTAGTACCAGGCTGATATTTCAGTAGCAGTTCTATCTTTAATGTCCGAATTCACTTTGATATATCAGAGGTAATTGGTAACTAAAACAGAAGTTGCGAAGTGACAAAACATAATTTATATATCGAAAAGTGAAATAATCATGGGTCAAATATTTCTATTATAATTGTTATTTTTGATCGTTACTGAAGATCTGTTTCACAAATGATTACCAATATGTTCCGTATGTCTGAATCACAATCCGGTTCTTTCCCCATTTATGTTTTATCACCGGCTTTGGAACAAATATACGCGATAGGCGCCACATGTGGTACAAGAGCTGCCTACCCTTCCGGAGCACCTAAGTTCATCTCCGGTTTTTAATAAGGTTCACGTTGCTCGATCTGTAGTTGTCTGTGTAATGTATTGTAGATAATTATTTGTCCTTTTGTTCTTTTTCTTTTGGCCCTCTTTGATATCTTCAAACTTTTCTTAAAGTGAGCAGGGTATGGTGTATAGTTGTTCTCATATATTGAAATGCCAACAGCTTGGGATATAATTGTTGTCGAGAACAAATACATATAGCATTTTTATATTATCTTAATCGATGTAATTATTGCGAGAATGTATGTGCTTTAGAACAAGAACAAAATTAGCTTGTTCTTTACCCAAAAAATTCATTAACATTTGTATTATCATTTCGACAAATATTTATGATACAGATTTAACGGGTTTATTAATTTCAAATGTTGGTTAATAGTGTATAGTGTTGAAACATCAAAAATGTTGAAAACTATTACAGTTTGAAAAATGGTGATTTGAAACTGACGAAGATCATTTATTTAATATTTAAAATCCACATAAATATCTCCATTTTCAAACACCCACCAAGCCAATTAAGGAAAGATTTCTGTTATTTTTCTCTCTCCATCATATTAATTTGGTATGTTTGATAGTTTTATAAAGTCACGTTAGCAATTCATCAGTAATATATCTGACATGTTGATTGATGTAGATAAGTGACAACGTGATATTATTTTAACGATTTTTTAAATTTCGTTTCTTTATTTTTATTTCAATAACAGTAACAAAATTTGATCAATAACAATATCACTTTTTTCTCTCTCGATTTAATGATAACAGTGATGCACCATGAACATATGACATTTCTAATGTCAAAGTTTTGTTTGCTGAACCTGATTTTATTATTTGCACCTGTTTAATTATGCAAGAATATAGTTATATAGCAGATCCAAGGTAGATCAAAAACTCATTATCATTTTATTTCTAGTATCGGCGTACTACAGATAAATGTTCATCCTTCCTTTTTGAATGCGTACTTTACTCTGTGTTATGGTATGGTGCTGTTAATGCGTACTTTACTCTGTGTTATGGTATGGTGCTGCTAATGCGTACTTTTCTCTGTGTTATGGTATGGTGCTGCTAATGCGTACTTTACTCTGTGCTATGGTATGGTGCTGCTAATGCGTACTTTACTCTGTGTTATGGTATGGTGCTGCTAATGCGTACGTTACTCTGTGTTATGGTATGGTGCTGCTAATGCGTACTTTACTCTGTGCTATGGTATGGTGCTGCTAATGCGTACTTTACTCTGTGTTATGGTATGGTGCTGCTAATGCGTACTTTTCTCTGTGTTATGGTATGGTGCTGCTAATGCGTACTTTACTCTGTGCTATGGTATGGTGCTGCTAATGCGTACTTTACTCTGTGTTATGGTATGGTGCTGCTAATGCGTACTTTACTCTGTGTTATGGTATGGTGCTGTTAATGCGTACTTTACTCTGTGCTATGGTATGGTGCTGCTAATGCGTACTTTACTCTGTGTTATGGTATGGTGCTGCTAATGCGTACTTTACTCTGTGCTATGGTATGGTGCTGCTAATGCGTACTTTACTCTGTGTTATGGTATGGTGCTGCTAATGCGTACTTTACTCTGTGTTATGGTATGGTGCTGCTAATGCGTACTTTACTCTGTTATGGTATGGTGCTGCTAATGCGTACTTTACTCTGTGCTATGGTATGGTGCTGCTAATGCGTACTCTACTCTGTGCTATGGTATGGTGCTGCTAATGCGTACTTTTCTCTGTGCTATGGTATGGTGCTGCTAATGCGTACTTTACTCTGTGTTATGGTATGGTGCTGCTAATGCGTACTTTTCTCTGTGTTATGGTATGGTGCTGCTAATGCGTACTTTTCTCTGTGTTATGGTATGGTGCTGCTAATGCGTACTTTACTCTGTGTTATGGTATGGTGCTGCGAAAAGATCTACAAAATGAAATTACTTGATTCTTGATCAACGTAAAATAAAAGGTCATTTATCTATGTATGTATACAAACAATAAACCAGCATGTAGGTAAAATTGTGATACAACAAAAGGGGGAGCAGGGCTTGGAAAGTTTGACTTGGAACTGTCACAAACCACCATTCCTTAGTACAGCTTTGATCATTAGTAACAGTTGCAAGTTCCTTTAAAGACAATGAGCATGGTATTCTCTAACAATGAAGTACTAATTTATGCTCCGTCAAATGAAAAAAAAAGAGATGCATACTTAAGTCAATAGATATTCTTATGTGATGCCCTGTATTATCTTTGTTGTAAATGTCATATTAAAATGCTCAATAAATCATGACCAGTCCAAACTGACGAGGTCACAATAGCTTTTTATGCTATAAAACGTCATAAATTCGCTAATGGCGTCGTCCATTTGCAGCATCAATTCTGATCTTTCTTTTTGTTAACTAATGCTTCTATTAGAATCGAAAAAAATAATTTATGCCATCCCATGGTTTATTTAAGAAATAAATCATGGAAGCCAGAATGTGTTGGGAGTTTTAACATAGAATGGCGGATATTAGTATTTTATCCCGAGCCAGAAGCGAGGGATAAAATTTACTAATATCCGCTAATCCATGTTATAGCTCAAAACACATTCTGGCTTCCATGATTTATTTCGGTTCTGATATGTCTAAGAGTACAAATACGGTAGTATACTTTGATTGGAAGACGGTAATATTTACGTTTGCGGAAAATGTCGCACACAATTTATGCTGCCAATGGAAAAGTCAGTCACATTCACCGGCGTATGTGCGAATGAGATTATACCATCGATCAATCGTTCGTTTGTCTACAAAGTTAAAGAAGGAGATAATGTTAGAATTATGAGTTTTTCATGGGAATGTCTAATATGTTGATTCAATCCGCTGCGCTCTACTCGGGATAAAATACATTTCCGGTCACGTGACTGTCGTGCTTTAATACGTTCTCTAATTCCTTTGTACATTTATGTGATACACATAGGCATATCATATTTAGTGTTTTCAGTCTTAATTCAGCAAAAAAAGAAAAAAAAAGAGTAAAAAAAAAAGAAGACAATATTAAAATAAAGTGACCAACTATTGTGTTATATTTGATGTCGTGTTCAGTACTTAAAATATATGCATTTCTGTAATATGATAAAAACAAATTCAAATTACATTTAAAATAACTGTTTATTTAGTGTCAAAAAGTTTAATTATATGATAATATGCTTAGGTGTGAATGCTAATACATGTACGTTATAACTATTTTTAATCTTAATGCTCTAGGGGGTAAATATTATATATGGCAATTAAAAACCAATTTCTCAAATTTGAAAACTATAGATTAACTAAAATCTTTGTAACATGAATGCACCCCTTTCCTTTGATCTTTTTATGGTTTATATACCAGAATGTTAGCAACAGCTAAGAACTATGCAATAATACACGCAGATGCGAGATATTGCACACTTTAAATCTGGGCTGTAGTTTTATTACTCTCCGAGAGCCGTACATTAATCAACGACCTAGATGTGATATTGCATGGCATCATGCTACAAATCATATATACCACGGTTTTCCGAGTTAAACAGTTTATGGTCAGGAGTGTGATATATTGATTTTAATATCTAAATGGAAGTTGCTTCCTTTACTTCATCTTGATTGCATATGATACACAAATATGCATAAAAACACCCTATATCAGCTTAGTGCACAAAATGTGCATTTCTGTGAATTATCTAAATAAATGTATGACTTAAGAATCGACCCCATAAGAACCAGAACAATGATATATAACTGGATAGAAGTTTAATTATACTTTTGTTTTATGAGCTTTAAGGAAGCTGGGAGCGACCATTTTGCGTTTTTGCATTTGCGCCTTTTCACCTTATAATTTTTTCCAAAACGCGAAAGCGAAACATGAAACATCGATATGTCCTCTCACGGCTTCTAAGCATAGCAAGCGATTAAACCACAAGTGCAATTGAAATATGAATGCAACAAAGAATATAATCTATTTTATTGAAATTTAAATTGATTAAATAATGCATTTATACAATTAGGAACCATACATTAAACATCGGCCTGTGTGCTAAGGCATTGGAACATGTTAAACCTATTACAAAATGTCAAATAATGCTTTTATCAGTAAATCATTTGATATCGCCTTAAAATACAAACATGTTCACTTTTGTCCTTGAGTTTGAATGGTTTATTGTTTGTTAGTAAGTGTTAGTAAAGAATTAGATGGATATCTTATTGATTGTATTTGTTACTGTAACAGTTAGACAATGATCTATCTAACATCCATGAGTAGTTTTTTTTGCTGAAATTTCATTTAAATGTTATAGGTTATTTGCATGACGAAAAGTCATTTGGATGAGATTGTTCTCAACAAAGGTATCTAAATATCTGAATATCATGACGTAATATTACAATAATTGGTGAGAGTCTTAACATGTCTCAGCAATACTGACTGCTATGTTATTAGGGTTGTACAGTTAAAATGTCAAATAATGAACAAAAATATTATCAGCAATTTGTTTTTTGTTGTCGTTTGCATTTGTTTTTTATCAAACACGGAAAACACTTGCATGACCACATCATTTCACTAAAAGGTTTAGAACAATGAAACTGGTTTAACCCCGCCACTTTTTATTGAAGTGTCTGTACCAAGACAGTAAACATTTATGTTGAATAATCGTTAGAGAAACTCGAAGATGTAATCATGGCCGGACAATCCAAAGAAAATGACAACAATGGGTACACAAACCAAAGAAAATGACAACAATGGGTACACAAACCAAAGAAAATGACAACAATGGGTACACAAACCAAAGAAAATGACAACAATGGGTACACAAACCAAAGAAAATGACAACAATGGGTACACAAACCAAAGAAAATGACAACAATGGGTACACAAACCAAAGAAAATGACAACAATGGGTACACAAACCAAAGAAAATGACAACAATGGGTACACAAACCAAAGAAAATGACAACAATGGGTACACAAACCAAAGAAAATGACAACAATAGGTACACAAACCAAAGAAAATGACAACAATGGGTACACAAACCAAAGAAAAAACACAACACAACATGTGTTGAACACCACTATAAGAAGTAAACACAAATAATGTAAATAATACATGAGCCCTCCTACAAACAACTGGAAGTAAAGACGAATCGAACATCGTTTTTTGCGGAAATCGTAGTGGACATCACAACGCGTAGTTAATGTACTATCAATTTCAAAGAAGAAGAATAAATCTTCATAATATTTTTTGTAAGCATTGTCTTAAAATGTACGGGGTACCAGTGATGGTTCCATGTTTCAACCAACAGAACTACCCCGTGTGTAGATTTAAAAAAAAGAATAAGCACCTTGTAGCCGATTTAATAGATCCAGTTTGTTATCCCTACCCATTCCCCATATTTCTCCAGTAGCATTAAGAAGACGTTACCCCGATTGGTCCTTATATCTGCATATCTATATATTTGCCGACGTATTTTAAACAACCACCTACACTGTCGTCAAAGAGCTCCGGTCGGAATTGTTCTGTCATCTTCCGGTACAAATCAATTTGGCATGTTTGACATACAGGCGACGACAAAATGTAAGTATTATGATCATATAGTTTTATTATATCTTGAATCCAGAAGATGTCGTTATTTGTCGATTATTTTTGCTTGTTTTTACCTATATGTTTCTGTGGTTAACTTAATAGATTACTCAGATATAGATAAAATGATGGACATAAACAATGAAAAATGCTAATAATGAGATTGAAATCATCAAATAAAGCTATAAAAAGTAGTCTATATGTGTAATTAAAGTACACAAACCCTTTGTAATGCTTATATACATGATAGTTTGCACTGGCGTGCCACCATGAATAGTTTTAGACTTGCTGCAGTGAAAAACACGATGCTTATTTACGTACATTCGTTCCGGCTCTGTCAGCCACTACTTTCCGGTTGGGTCCCAACAATTTTTTTTCAGTAGAATTTTTTCTATGTAAAAAATTGAAAGAATAGCGAAAACAGCTCAAGATCACAATTATGTTTCCTTTTTGTAATTTATTTAAGGTTCATTATAACACTTGTCAAGGATATGTTCGACTTGCAAATTGATAAAAAGAAAAAAACAAAAAATTGTTTTCAATGAATAAAAGTTGTGAAAAAAAACCAACAGCACATAGTCAAAATATTTTACATGTGGATGTTTTGTATAACATTAAAAGAAAGAAATACCAAACGGTTTGTCACCTTCGACAGAATGGTCATGATTTTGCATAGAACTTATAATTCGTTTTCTTTATTTGCTATGCAGTTGGATTATTGCAATATTCAAAGAGTTTAAACAAAAGTAGGAACTCTCACTGTTTATATAGATATCAAGTAACTCTTATTGTTTTGGATTAATTTTTGTTTTCAAATAATATATTGAAGGACAATAAGAAATTTTGATTTAAAAAATAATAAAAAGAAAATAAAAATAGGGAACTACATCGGTAGCGTAATGGTTAGCGTGCTCGCCTCGAGTGTGATAGATTGTGGGTACGAACTGCGGTCTTGTCAAATAAAAGAATATAAAATTGGTATTTGTTGCTTCTCCGCTAAGAACGCAGCATTAAGGAGAAAGAGCAAAGACTGGTTGGCTCGGAATCAGAATAATGTGTCCGAGTGGAGCGACATATCTACCCAATGACTGTTTTTAGCTCACATTGCCAAAGGCAATGTGAGCTTTTATCATCACTCCGTCGTCTTTCGTTCATCGTCTGTCGTCCATTAACTATTCACATCTTAATCTTTTCCTCTGAAACGCCTCAACCAAATGAAGTGAAACTTAGTAGAAAGCATCTATGGAAGGTCCTCTGTAACGATTACTCTTTTTCGTCCCGATCCGTTAAGGGCTGTTTCATAAAAAATGGCTCCAACATGTGAAAATAATGTCCAAATTAAACTCACTCCTAAGAACTTTCTGCTGATAATTTTCAATGTTGTATACATTGAAGTAAATGAAACAAGAAAGAAACTATGAACAGATAAGCAATAAATTTTTAAGAACCTTTTATTGAACACAAATTGGCATAAAAACCATGTAAAACACATACTTATTCTATATCAGTTAAACAATCTTTAGTCTCAATAATTTTGTATAATGGTTTCTCAAACAATGCAACTGATATAAATGACTTTTTGTGCAAAATATTGGGTTATTGGTAGTTGTAGTTTTTCTTAAAAGCTATTTTTTTTATGAAAAATTCTCAATATTTTTGTCCAATCTACCTGATAAAGTTTTTATTATCAAAATAATAATGAATATTTTTACTTAAGACAGCAAAATTTTCAAATTTTAAAGATAAGTAGCCATTTGTTAAAAAAATAATAACATTGATTCTTTGAACATCGCAAAATAATTGGTTGTAGAAAAAACATTTTGTCTATTATTGTTGCACTCCTGACATTTTATAAATTTATAATACAGAAAAAAAAGAAGAAAATATCACATTTTAAAATGCCAACATTGAATAGTGATGTTACTGTTAACTCATACAATAATTTTTACCTGTTTTCAATGAAATATTTGTACAGAAATGACAGTATTTGGAAATTTGTAGCAATTTTTTGCCATACCACTTCTTTAATACCCAGTTTTAGCAGCAATATTTTTAATTATGTACATTTGAAAATTTGTAATATACCACTCTAATATGATAAATAAATAATTATAATATTTTTATAGGCTAGAAAAGGCAATTTATTATAAATTTTCATTATTTTATCAATGGTACTATTTTATCAGGATATGTTGCACTCCTGACATTATATTGCCATCAAGAAAAAGAAGAGTTATTAACTTAAAAACAATTCACAGGAGAACAAATCAGTTGGTGTTCTTTCAAGCATTAGTTTTACCAAGTTTTAATGATAATTGTTTCTTAAAGTAATATTGTTCTAGTTACTTGTAACTTGTTTACAGCGATACTTCTCGGAAATTCCAACTTATTTTTGAAATATACTATACAAAAACATTTAAAACATGTATTAATCTAAATTAATATTGAAAATAAATGTTTAATGTACAATTACAAGTATTTTTTGGATACTTAGAAAATTAATTATATCAAATTTCAAATTTCAATGATTTTTAAATATTTATGTCAGGAGTGCAACATTTACATGGTTAACCATAAATTATCTATAAGAAAATAGATAAATGCATTGATCATAAACTTTATCAAGTCAATTAATCTCCAATAGCTAATGAACCTAGAAAACATATTCCCTTGTCAGAGAATGTCTCTAGTATTAATACCTAATATATATTAAAGCATGAGACCATTTAAAATGAACAAAAATGCTTTATTACATAAAATTAAAAGTACATAAAATGCTATTGGCACTTTTAATTTTTTCAAACATTATTCTAAACTTGACATAATCTCATTTTATTTAAATCATCCATATAAAAAGCTATAATTTAGACTGTAGAAGATCACTTAAAACTAGTAGCACTCCTGACATGAATCAAATGCTTCTGTGAGAGATATTTTATGTATCTCAAACAGGTAAATGGGTTTTATCTGTTCTCTTGGTCAGTCTCTGTTGAAATAGAAAGACAAATGTGATTTTAGTTACATTTAAAAGAAAATATGTCTAAGAAAATATCAAATGTTGCACTCCTGACATTTGAGGGTGCTGCCTTTAATGTGACATTCTTGACCTTACTACTGATTTTAGTGTATCCTTTAACTATGGTCTTGAAGCAGCAATGATGTATTAAGATTTATTTATACCCCATATCTTTGAAAACTAAAAGACAACATTTCTACAATGTAATTTAAGAAAACTTGCATAAATGTTTGTTGCACTCCTGACTAGGTACATCTTTTTTACAAAGCCATATTTTTATGCAATAATAAATGTGAAGCATGATCTATTACTATCTTAAAGTATGTCAACATATCAAAGTTTGTGATGAAATAGATTTTGATAACATATTGTTTGATTTAGCACTGTGGTAGGTTGTTGAAAATTAAGGATTTTTTAAAGTGTCACAAAAAAGGGTTGCACTCCTGACAATTTTGACATGTTTTTTGGACATATTTTTTTTGTTATTCTAGATATCTTAAAGATTTTTTGCAGTAGCAAACATCAAATCATTACAGATCTTTTGAACTATTTAGATCCAATAAAATCAGTAAATTAGACAGCTATAGCAGTAGGAGCCATTTTTTTTAAAACTGCCCTTAACAAACATGGTCGCCACAAGCGATTCTTGCAATCGTAACTACTCGGCCATTCTCGCTACCCTACAAATAACCTCGTACGTAGATAGTAGAAATTCTTCTTAAATTGTTTGGCGGAAGTTAAGTTAAGTTAAGCCGCACAAAAATATAGTCCACGAAAATCCAATATGGAAGACATACTAAGTAAAATCTAATCATGCAAAACTAATCAAAACTTTAATAACTTTTATCCATGAAAATAATTGAAATATAGAAAATTGTTTAAAATATAACTTTATCAAACTTTCATGTAACTGACATGTGAAAAGTAGTGCGATTTATACGCCTAATGCATACGAGGTTATTTGTAGGGTAGCGAGAATGGCCGAGTAGTTACGATTGGCTATTCTTGTTTCTGATTGGCAGATTAAAAACAAAAATCTTCTCCTCTAAAAGTTCTTAGTCAAATGAACCGAAACTTGGTATGAAGCAACTATGGAAGGTCTTCTATAAAGATTGTTCATTTCATCCCGATCCGTTAACAAACATGGTCTCCACAGATAATTCTTGTTTCTAATTGGCCGATTTAAAAAAAAATCTTCTCTTCTCAAACTGCTTAGCCAAATGAACCGAAACTTGGTAGGAAGCAACTATGGCAGGTCTTCTATAAAGATTGCACATTTCATCCCGTTCCGTTGACAAACATGGTCGCCACAGACAATTCTTGTTTCTGATTGGCCGATTTCTAACAATCTTCTTCTCTGAAACTGCTTAGTCAAATGAGCCGAACTTTGGTGGGAAGCACCTATAGAAGGTTCTGTTTGTATTAAGTTTCCTCAAAGCAGAATGAAAGGTGAACGACATATAGGCTCAGACCACTGAGCCTCTATTTTCAGTGAGCAAAGCACGAACATTTGTCGTATTACAACTTGTAACCAACGTTGCATTAATCGAGTACACCTAACATTTTCTTTGCATGCAAACTGCCAAAATCGACCGTGCGGAAAGGAATTCAATACTACAGCCTTTGTTAATTTGCTTATATGTAATGTTAATGTAAACATTATACTGTGAAGAAACTTAAATATCGTATTCATGAAGTTATTTCCACAGAGTGACTTACTTCGTTTATCAACGAGTATAAAATTAAAATATTGCGTTATAAAAAGAATCTCCCACTACTCAATTGATGCGCCTGGACAACTACTTAAAGTGAGTGTAGCGTATTGAGCACCAATCGTGATGTCAGTGCCACAAAAAGCATTAAAAAAATCAAGTGTTCGCGACAGTAGCAATTTAACATAGAAATAACGATTTTTTTATTGTTCAAAGTAGCTGAAATTAGCAGCCATGGCGAATATTCATACTATGGATCAGTATTTATCGCCTTTGAGATATTTCCTAATCATAGCTATTGTTAAATTGCAATATAATGCTCAATTACAATAAGATCAGTGGTATTTACATACTGACAAACCCGGTTATTTATAAATGACCCAACCGGTTTGTATACATGCTTACATTTTGACCAAGCCGGATTTCAAAAACATCTGTTGACATCATGTTTTAGGGTATAACTAGTTACTAATTGACTTTTCATCAACAAAATAGTATTATTAGGTAAAATCAATCATTCATCAATATTTTTTTCTTTTTGGGCAACATTTAATTCATTCGTAAATGCAAGATATAGCGATATTTCAGCTGATTGTAATGATTTTGAAGCCGGATTCCTTATAACTTATAGAAAAATCTAATTTTACACTGCAAAAATAAATGATATTTGGACAAAAAATGAAATTAATAATAATAACAATCATAAAGCATCATAATTCAAAACATTATATACACAGTATATTTATAAATACTTACGATAATTATCCGTGTCTGCTTTAAAAATACCGCTTTAAAATATCCCGGATGTTGACCAAACATTTTCGATCGGAGCTCTTTGACGACAGTGACCTAGCAATCAAGTAATCAATCATCAAGTGTACGTGTGATTATTCTAGTCCTGATTTTTATCTTGAATATCTATATACCGTCATTTAATATAATTTTACGAATACTTTTTTGCACTCCACCGTCACGTCAATAACTGTATATTTGCCTCTATTAAAAAATCAAATAAAAAAAAATGATAGGTTTTAATTAGTGTTGAATATGCTCATAAGTTGCTTTATCGGAAAATTGGATATTTTCCCTTTGATGTGTGCCGCTGATAAAGTCTGGATAACTGAACTGACATTGATCCACAAAAATATGAGGTCAGTTCGTAACTAGCATGCGCAAGTATTTCGGTCAATCTGACGTAAAGCACATTATGAAGTACCGATAAAGCAATAACGTCTGTTCTGATGGCCTCGATAGACATTGTCAGAAATATCCTAGTTCGTCTTATCGGACTCGCTGAGATATTAGCGATAATGTCTATCTCGACCTTTAAAATTGCCGTTATTCTATATGTATCAATCATTTTGTAATATTTGCTTGTCCAATTGTTGTTTATTACATATACAACTAGGCGTGTTGGTCTAGTACAAAGCGGACCTCATCGTCATATCATTGAAAATTAACTTGTTCTCGCCATGATATAGCTGAACTTTTCCTGAGTTGGCGTTTAACAACAATCACTCACTTGTCACATGATCGGAATTGACATGATTCGAGACAACTGTATTTAATCTATATACATGTAGGATCCAAAACAACATGTAGGAATCTATATACATGTACTTGTATGTCTAATGTTGAGATTATGCTTAGTTGCTATTCCGATTGTTCTTATGACTATAACTTGTGTATAAGACATAAGAGTTTAACAATCTTTCCATCAACAAAACTTAAGCAGAAATAGGCGATAAATATAGCAAAACACAACGTCATGAACCACTCCATTGCCAAATCACAAACTTCTAAGCTTGGAAATGACTTTGGTCAAGAGAAAAATCTAGATCCTGGTGTGAGATATAGACAAAATAATGGTAAAATTAGAGAATGGGATCACGGCTTCCTTCTTGACCTCTAAATCTCCAAAACCCAAAACTAAAATAAATGCACATATTCGTTTACATTGAAGAGATGACGACAACAACACCATGAACAATTCAAATACATGGTCAGTGAATAGCTGCCGTTAACTTACTACTGAGTAAGAGGTCAAATCTGTTCGTTTTAGCCCATTGCTGTAAATGTAAGGAATATAAATCTAATTGATACAAACAGTGGTCTTAGTGTGAAACCAGAGTTTAAAAGGTAAAAGTAAAAGTAATATGTGGAGCAATCACACTGTATTAGCAAAGAAATTTGTCCCAAAGAATTGACTACTGTCGGTTTATTAAAGTGTTGGCCAGTGAGATTGTCAATGATATGATCAGTCCAGAAGTGTCAGACTCAGACTTGAAAGCTTGAATTTATTAATAACTTCCCCATAGAAACAAGGATTACATATATCATTTCATATCTTTTATAAGTTGAGACTCTTTATCTACTACATGTATATTTTACGACGTCTTTCGCAAAAGACCAATAACTCTATTAAAGGGAGACAAAGGACTTCTGTATACAACTCGAAGCAATGGTATAGCTTTATGGCTGCTATAAATTAATACCGGTATTGTATTATAAATAAAGTAGTTGGTGCAAACGGTAGTCCTGATTACTAATACGATCTAGTTGAGAGACTAATGGAACGTTGCTGCCCAAAAGAAGAAAATTTACTACATATATAGAAAAGTCATCTCTTTTGCTACAATGCACAACCCTGTGTGTTAAATACACCTTTTGCGAGGTAAATGTTTAACTGAAAAATAGGACACAACCTACTGTTTGTTTACAGTTACATTGTATGATCTTTATGATATATTTTTTTGTTCCGCAAATTTAAGAAAATCAGGAGTATTTAAAGTGGAGTGAATGGTTGTTGTATAACGACAAATATGCAACTGCCTAGCTTATCCATGGCGAGAAGAATATACTGTTTGATGAGATGATGATGCTGTCTCTATTATACTAGACCAACACCCTAAGTTAGCTTGTTTGTCGTACTAGCTCACTGATACAATAGTCAACAGGTAGACATGTTGCTCCTAAGTTAGCTTGTTTGTCGTACTAGCTCACTGATACAATAGTCAACACAGGTAGACATGTTGCTCCTAAGTTAGCTTGTTTGTCGTACTAGCTCACTGATACAATAGTCAACACAGGTAGACATGTGGCTCCTAAGTTAGCTTGTTTGTCGTACTAGCTCACTGATACAATAGTCAACACAGGTAGACATGTTGCTCCTAAGTTAGCTTGTTTGTCGTACTAGCTCACTGATACAATAGTCAACAGGTAGACATGTTGCTCCTAAGTTAGCTTGTTTGTCGTACTAGCTCACTGATACAATAGTCAACACAGGTAGACATGTTGCTCCTAAGTTAGCTTGTTTGTCGTACTAGCTCACTGATACAATAGTCAACAGGTAGACATGTTGCTCCTAAGTTAGCTTGTTTGTCGTACTAGCTCACTGATACAATAGTCAACACAGGTAGACATGTTGCTCCTAAGTTAGCTTGTTTGTCGTACTAGCTCACTGATACAATAGTCAACACAGGTAGACATGTTGCTCCTAAGTTAGCTTGTTTGTCGTACTAGCTCACTGATACAATAGTCAACAGGTAGACATGTTGCTCCTAAGTTAGCTTGTTTGTCGTACTAGCTCACTGATACAATAGTCAACACAGGTAGACATGTTGCTCCTAAGTTAGCTTGTTTGTCGTACTAGCTCACTGATACAATAGTCAACACAGGTAGACATGTTGCTCCTAAGTTAGCTTGTTTGTCGTACTAGCTCACTGATACAATAGTCAACAGGTAGACATGTTGCTCCTATGTTAGCTTGTTTGTCGTACTAGCTCACTGATACAATAGTCAACAGGTAGACATGTTGCTCCTAAGTTAGCTTGTTTGTCGTACTAGCTCACTGATACAATAGTCAACAGGTAGACATGTTGCTCCTAAGTTAGCTTGTTTGTCGTACTAGCTCACTGATACAATAGTCAACAGGTAGACATGTTGCTCCTAAGTTAGCTTGTTTGTCGTACTAGCTCACTGATACAATAGTCAACACAGGTAGACATGTTGCTCCTAAGTTAGCTTGTTTGTCGTACTAGCTCACTGATACAATAGTCAACAGGTAGACATGTTGCTCCTAAGTTAGCTTGTTTTGTCGTACTAGCTCACTGATACAATAGTCAACAGGTAGACATGTTGCTCCTAAGTTAGCTTGTTTGTCGTACTAGCTCACTGATACAATAGTCAACACAGGTAGACATGTTGCTCCTAAGTTAGCTTGTTTGTCGTACTAGCTCACTGATACAATAGTCAACAGGTAGACATGTTGCTCCTAAGTTAGCTTGTTTGTCGTACTAGCTCACTGATACAATAGTCAACAGGTAGACATGTTGCTCCTAAGTTAGCTTGTTTGTCGTACTAGCTCACTGATACAATAGTCAACAGGTAGACATGTTGCTCCTAAGTTAGCTTGTTTGTCGTACTAGCTCACTAATACAATAGTCAACACAGGTAGACATGTTGCTCCTAAGTTAGCTTGTTTGTCGTACTAGCTCACTGATACAATAGTCAACACAGGTAGACATGTTGCTCCTAAGTTAGCTTGTTTGTCGTACTAGCTCACTGATACAATAATCAACAGGTAGACATGTTGCTCCTAAGTTAGCTTGTTTGTCGTACTAGCTCACTGATACAATAGTCAACACAGGTAGACATGTTGCTCCTAAGTTAACTTGTTTGTCGTACTAGCTCACTGATACAATAGTCAACAGGTAGACATGTTGCTCCTAAGTTAGCTTGTTTTGTCGTACTAGCTCACTGATACAATAGTCAACACAGGTAGACATGTTGCTCCTAAGTTAGCTTGTTTGTCGTACTAGCTCACTGATACAATAGTCAACACAGGTAGACATGTTGCTCCTCAGTTAGCTTGTTTGTCGTACTAGCTCACTGATACAATAGTCAACAGGTAGACATGTTGCTCCTAAGTTAACTTGTTTGTCGTACTAGCTCACTGATACAATAGTCAACAGGTAGACATGTTGCTCCTAAGTTAGCTTGTTTGTCGTACTAGCTCACTGATACAATAGTCAACAGGTAGACATGTTGCTCCTAAGTTAACTTGTTTGTCGTACTAGCTCATTGATACAATAGTCAACAGGTAGACATGTTGCTCCTAAGTTAGCTTGTTTGTCGTACTAGCTCACTGATACAATAGTCAACAGGTAGACATGTTGCTCCTAAGTTAGCTTGTTTGTCGTACTAGCTCACTGATACAATAGTCAACAGGTAGACATGTTGCTCCTAAGTTAACTTGTTTGTCGTACTAGCTCACTGATACAATAGTCAACAGGTAGACATGTTGCTCCTAAGTTAGCTTGTTTGTCGTACTAGCTCACTGATACAATAGTCAATAGGTAGACATGTTGCTCCTAAGTTAGCTTGTTTGTCGTACTAGCTCACTGATACAATAGTCAACACAGGTAGACATGTTGCTCCTAAGTTAGCTTGTTTGTCGTACTAGCGCACTGATACAATAGTCAACAGGTAGACATGTTGCTCCTATGTTAACTTGTTTATCGTACTAGCTCACTGATACAATAGTCAACAGGTAGACATGTTGCTCCTAAGTTAGCTTGTTTGTCGTACTAGCTCACTGATACAATAGTCAACAGGTAGACATGTTGCTCCTAAGTTAGCTTGTTTGTCGTACTAGCTCACTGATACAATAGTCAACACAGGTAGACATGTTGCTCCTAAGTTAGCTTGTTTGTCGTACTAGCTCACTGATACAATAGTCAACAGGTAGACATGTTGCTCCTAAGTTAGCTTGTTTGTCGTACTAGCTCACTGATACAATAGTCAACACAGGTAGACATGTTGCTCCTAAGTTAGCTTGTTTGTCGTACTAGCTCACTGATACAATAGTCAACAGGTAGACATGTTGCTCCTAAGTTAGCTTGTTTGTCGTACTAGCTCACTGATACAATAGTCAACAGGTAGACATGTTGCTCCTAAGTTAGCTTGTTTGTCGTACTAGCTCACTGATACAATAGTCAACACAGGTAGACATGTTGCTCCTAAGTTAGCTTGTTTGTCGTACTAGCACACTGATACAATAGTCAACACAGGTAGACATGTTGCTCCTAAGTTAGCTTGTTTGTCGTACTAGCTCACTGATACAATAGTCAACACAGGTAGACATGTTGCTCCTAAGTTAGCTTGTTTGTCGTACTAGCTCACTGATACAATAGTCAACACAGGTAGACATGTTGCTCCTAAGTTAGCTTGTTTGTCGTACTAGCGCACTGATACAATAGTCAACAGGTAGACATGTTGCTCCTAAGTTAGCTTGTTTGTCGTACTAGCTCACTGATACAATAGTCAACAGGTAGACATGTTGCTCCTAAGTTAGCTTATTTGTCGTACTAGCTCACTGATACAATAGTCAACAGGTAGACATGTTGCTCCTAAGTTAGCTTGTTTGTCGTACTAGCTCACTGATACAATAGTCAACAGGTAGACATGTTGCTCCTAAGTTAGCTTGTTTGTCGTACTAGCTCACTGATACAATAGTCAACAGGTAGACATGTTGCTCCTAAGTTAGCTTGTTTGTCGTACTAGCTCACTGATAAAATAGTCAACAGGTAGACATGTTGCTCCTAAGTTAGCTTGTTTGTCGTACTAGCTCACTGATACAATAGTCAACACAGGTAGACATGTTGCTCCTAAGTTAGCTTGTTTGTCGTACTAGCTCACTGATACAATAGTCAACACAGGTAGACATGTTGCTCCTAAGTTAGCTTGTTTGTCGTACTAGCTCACTGATACAATAGTCAACAGGTAGACATGTTGCTCCTAAGTTAGCTTGTTTGTCGTACTAGCTCACTGATACAATAGTCAACACAGGTAGACATGTTGCTCCTAAGTTAGCTTGTTTGTCGTACTAGCTCACTGATACAATAGTCAACAGGTAGACATGTTGCTCCTAAGTTAGCTTGTTTGTCGTACTAGCTCACTGATACAATAGTCAACAGGTAGACATGTTGCTCCTAAGTTAGCTTGTTTGTCGTACTAGCTCACTGATACAATAGTCAACAGGTAGACATGTTGCTCCTAAGTTAGCTTGTTTGTCGTACTAGCTCACTGATACAATAGTCAACACAGGTAGACATGTTGCTCCTAAGTTAGCTTGTTTGTCGTACTAGCTCACTGATACAATAGTCAACAGGTAGACATGTTGCTCCTAAGTTAGCTTGTTTGTCGTACTAGCTCACTAATACAATAGTCAACACAGGTAGACATGTTGCTCCTAAGTTAGCTTGTTTGTCGTACTAGCTCACTGATACAATAGTCAACACAGGTAGACATGTTGCTCCTAAGTTAGCTTGTTTGTCGTACTAGCTCACTGATACAATAATCAACAGGTAGACATGTTGCTCCTAAGTTAGCTTGTTTGTCGTACTAGCTCACTGATACAATAGTCAACACAGGTAGACATGTTGCTCCTAAGTTAACTTGTTTGTCGTACTAGCTCACTGATACAATAGTCAACAGGTAGACATGTTGCTCCTAAGTTAGCTTGTTTTGTCGTACTAGCTCACTGATACAATAGTCAACACAGGTAGACATGTTGCTCCTAAGTTAGCTTGTTTGTCGTACTAGCTCACTGATACAATAGTCAACACAGGTAGACATGTTGCTCCTCAGTTAGCTTGTTTGTCGTACTAGCTCACTGATACAATAGTCAACAGGTAGACATGTTGCTCCTAAGTTAACTTGTTTGTCGTACTAGCTCACTGATACAATAGTCAACAGGTAGACATGTTGCTCCTAAGTTAGCTTGTTTGTCGTACTAGCTCACTGATACAATAGTCAACAGGTAGACATGTTGCTCCTAAGTTAACTTGTTTGTCGTACTAGCTCATTGATACAATAGTCAACAGGTAGACATGTTGCTCCTAAGTTAGCTTGTTTGTCGTACTAGCTCACTGATACAATAGTCAACAGGTAGACATGTTGCTCCTAAGTTAGCTTGTTTGTCGTACTAGCTCACTGATACAATAGTCAACAGGTAGACATGTTGCTCCTAAGTTAACTTGTTTGTCGTACTAGCTCACTGATACAATAGTCAACAGGTAGACATGTTGCTCCTAAGTTAGCTTGTTTGTCGTACTAGCTCACTGATACAATAGTCAATAGGTAGACATGTTGCTCCTAAGTTAGCTTGTTTGTCGTACTAGCTCACTGATACAATAGTCAACACAGGTAGACATGTTGCTCCTAAGTTAGCTTGTTTGTCGTACTAGCGCACTGATACAATAGTCAACAGGTAGACATGTTGCTCCTATGTTAGCTTGTTTGTCGTACTAGCTCACTGATACAATAGTCAACAGGTAGACATGTTGCTCCTAAGTTAGCTTGTTTGTCGTACTAGCTCACTGATACAATAGTCAACAGGTAGACATGTTGCTCCTAAGTTAGCTTGTTTGTCGTACTAGCTCACTGATACAATAGTCAACACAGGTAGACATGTTGCTCCTAAGTTAGCTTGTTTGTCGTACTAGCTCACTGATACAATAGTCAACACAGGTAGACATGTGGCTCCTAAGTTAGCTTGTTTGTCGTACTAGCTCACTGATACAATAGTCAACACAGGTAGAAATGTTGCTGCTAAGTTAGCTTGTTTGTCGTACTAGCTCACTGATACAATAGTCAACAGGTAGACATGTTGCTCCTAAGTTAGCTTGTTTGTCGTACTAGCTCACTGATACAATAGTCAACACAGGTAGACATGTTGCTCCTAAGTTAGCTTGTTTGTCGTACTAGCTCACTGATACAATAGTCAACACAGGTAGACATGTTGCTCCTAAGTTAGCTTGTTTGTCGTACTAGCTCACTGATACAATAGTCAACACAGGTAGACATGTTGCTCCTAAGTTAGCTTGTTTGTCGTACTAGCTCACTGATACAATAGTCAACAGGTAGACATGTTGCTCCTAAGTTAGCTTGTTTGTCGTACTAGCTCACTGATACAATAGTCAACAGGTAGACATGTTGCTCCTAAGTTAGCTTGTTTGTCGTACTAGCTCACTGATACAATAGTCAACACAGGTAGACATGTTGCTCCTAAGTTAGCTTGTTTGTCGTACTAGCGCACTGATACAATAGTCAACAGGTAGACATGTTGCTCCTATGTTAGCTTGTTTGTCGTACTAGCTCACTGATACAATAGTCAACAGGTAGACATGTTGCTCCTAAGTTAGCTTGTTTGTCGTACTAGCTCACTGATACAATAGTCAACACAGGTAGACATGTTGCTCCTAAGTTAGCTTGTTTGTCGTACTAGCTCACTGATACAATAGTCAACAGGTAGACATGTTGCTCCTAAGTTAGCTTGTTTTGTCGTACTAGCTCACTGATACAATAGTCAACACAGGTAGACATGTTGCTCCTAAGTTAGCTTGTTTGTCGTACTGGCTCACTGATACAATAGTCAACAGGTAGACATGTTGCTCCTAAGTTAGCTTGTTTGTCGTACTAGCTCACTGATACAATAGTCAACAGGTAGACATGTTGCTCCTATGTTAGCTTGTTTGTCGTACTAGCTCACTGATACAATAGTCAACACAGGTAGACATGTTGCTCCTAAGTTAGCTTGTTTGTCGTACTAGCTCACTGATACAATAGTCAACACAGGTAGACATGTTGCTCCTAAGTTAGCTTGTTTGTCGTACTAGCTCACTGATACAATAGTCAACAGGTAGACATGTTGCTCCTAAGTTAGCTTGTTTGTCGTACTAGCTCACTGATACAATAGTCAACACAGGTAGACATGTTGCTCCTAAGTTAGCTTGTTTGTCGTACTAGCTCACTGATACAATAGTCAACACCGGTAGACATGTTGCTCCTAAGTTAGCTTGTTTGTCGTACTAGCTCACTGATACAATAGTCAACAGGTAGACATGTTGCTCCTAAGTTAGCTTGTTTGTCGTACTAGCTCACTGATACAATAGTCAACACAGGTAGATATGTTGCTCCTAAGTTAGCTTGTTTGTCGTACTAGCTCACTGATACAATAGTCAACACAGGTAGACATGTTGCTCCTAAGTTAGCTTGTTTGTCGTACTAGCTCACTGATACAATAGTCAACAGGTAGACATGTTGCTCCTAAGTTAGCTTGTTTGTCGTACTAGCTCACTGATACAATAGTCAACAGGTAGACATGTTGCTCCTAAGTTAGCTTGTTTGTCGTACTAGCTCACTGATACAATAGTCAACACAGGTAGACATGTTGCTCCTAAGTTAGCTTGTTTGTCGTACTAGCGCACTGATACAATAGTCAACACAGGTAGACATGTTGCTCCTAAGTTAGCTTGTTTGTCGTACTAGCTCACTGATACAATAGTCAACACAGGTAGACATGTTGCTCCTAAGTTAGCTTGTTTGTCGTACTAGCTCACTGATACAATAGTCAACACAGGTAGACATGTTGCTCCTAAGTTAGCTTGTTTGTCGTACTAGCGCACTGATACAATAGTCAACAGGTAGACATGTTGCTCCTATGTTAGCTTGTTTGTCGTACTAGCTCACTGATACAATAGTCAACAGGTAGACATGTTGCTCCTAAGTTAGCTTGTTTGTCGTACTAGCTCACTGATACAATAGTCAACAGGTAGACATGTTGCTCCTAAGTTAGCTTGTTTGTCGTACTAGCTCACTGATACAATAGTCAACACAGGTAGACATGTTGCTCCTAAGTTAGCTTGTTTGTCGTACTAGCTCACTGATACAATAGTCAACAGGTAGACATGTTGCTCCTAAGTTAGCTTGTTTTGTCGTACTAGCTCACTGATACAATAGTCAACAGGTAGACATGTTGCTCCTAAGTTAGCTTGTTTGTCGTACTAGCTCACTGATACAATAGTCAACACAGGTAGACATGTTGCTCCTAAGTTAGCTTGTTTGTCGTCGTACTAGCTCACTGATACAATAGTCAACAGGTAGACATGTTGCTCCTAAGTTAGCTTGTTTGTCGTACTAGCTCACTGATACAATAGTCAACACAGGTAGACATGTTGCTCCTAAGTTAGCTTGTTTGTCGTACTAGCTCACTGATACAATAGTCAACAGGTAGACATGTTGCTCCTAAGTTAGCTTGTTTGTCGTACTAGCTCACTGATACAATAGTCAACACAGGTATACATGTTGCTCCTAAGTTAGCTTGTTTGTCGTACTAGCTCACTGATACAATAGTCAACACAGGTAGACATGTTGCTCCTAAGTTAGCTTGTTTGTCGTACTAGCTCACTGATACAATAGTCAACAGGTAGACATGTTGCTCCTAAGTTAGCTTGTTTGTCGTACTAGCTCACTGATACAATAGTCAACAGGTAGACATGTTGCTCCACTTGGATACCTTATCCTTCCTCCGAATCGGGCTATATTCCCATATGATTATTATTACCTCAATATTATTATATTTTCATCAAAGTTTTATCTAATTAAATCTTCATATTTACCATTTATTGACAATGTGATTCCTAAGATTGTAACTTCATTTTTTATTATTTTCATTCCTGATGATTAGTTGTTGGTATAAATTCCTTTTCAGTATACTTTTATTCGATTAAATCGGATTTATTCAGATTGACTTTGAATCCAGTTACTTCATAAAAAACCCATTAAACACTATCATCTCGTAATCGGCGCTAATATGATGCACGAGAAGTACAAGGCGAACTATCTATCATCCCACAATTCGTGCTAATAGGATGCACCAGGAAATCAGTACGATACGCAAAATTGCTAACCATAATACTCGCACAAATACATGACAGCTCACTTACCTGGCTAGGCACAGACAATTCAATAACATGTGGCGGGGTTAGATTAGTGTTTGGGCCTATACCTCTAAGGGAAATGATGCAGCGACGCAAGTGCTTTCAATAAAAGTTTGAAGATATCAAAGTTGTAATCAGAAGCCGTAAATCGAATGAGGACAGACAATACAATAGCCAATCTTCATGAACTTAATACATAATAATTTAATCTTCGTGACACAGCGGTTGTCATGTGCATAATATTAGTTCTATTAAAGAGAGTCGACGGCCTCAACCCCACCCCCCCTCATTTTTTGTAAATTAGCTCGTATACAAGACCATCGTTAGACATAATAGTGAAACAATAGTCAATGTTGAAAGATAGACAAGCAGATTCCTTATAAAAGCCTTGATTTAATAGTTAAGTCCCCAGAACACGTTGACGTTGTAAAAAGTCTGAATGCAAACTACAAGATCGAGTAGTGTATGAGTTATGAAATATAAAGTCCACTCGTGGAAGCGGTTGATATATATTATTAGCAAGTAGAATATGGCACGATGGGGGTACATATAGGAATTATTCACCCTAATCGTAATGATTATAAATAATAATTTCAACACACTTATTTTTACAGTTCGATTCCATCCCAGGCGAGGAATACCCAATACAATCTTATGTGATAAAGTTTATGACTTTTGACCAATTCGTGATTTTCAGCTGGGCCATCAGCTATCCCCATCAATATAACTAGGAAAAATAACATGACCTTTATATTAGAAGGATTCATCATTTTTTGGGTGTAAAAACGAAAATTATTCATTTTAACCGATCGTATTTCATTGTATTCAAATGTTTGTTTTGCATATTTCAGATACGGAAGTTGTTAATTATACTGATGCAAAGTTATTTCAAGGTATGTCATTCTAAAGTCATAATATACCAGTAAATATTCAAGATTCAATCATTATCAGATATTATAGACTCAAAAGTACATATACCTTCCATTCGGACCATTCAACTGTTTAGGAAGTTGAGTAGAAATATTTCGAAGTTAAAGTAATATTACACCAGTTTTGGGTGAAGAAATTTTTTCCCTGAAAATTCAATTTGGAATACGGCGGTACCTTTACTAAGCTATTCATGCATGTTTCAAGTCGAAATATGTTCCCAACAATTAGAAATCTGCAAATCCGTGTGCATGTTTATCGTTCTCGCCATTGTTGTGGAGACTGATTCACTTTCGGTTGTTTTGTTCCGATGATTGCAGATCATGACCTCGTGACGAAAAGATAAACAATCATGGATGCTGAGGTAAGCACGCACACATTCCTGACAATAATTATTGAGGAATCTGTCTGTTTCATGTCGTGTGAACCATTTTTTTGGTGCAATTATTCTTATGTGGTACACACGGTATATATTTTTACATGCATCGGACATTTTGTTCATCAACTGAACAGTGCGCATGAGCGATAATCTCCCCGAAAGATTTCAAATCTTGGGTCACGCGCATATCATTTGCATTACAGTACGGGAAAACAGAATTATCTGCTGTCAAATATTTTGCGATTTGCTCTTAAAATCTGCTTTTGAGCGGGTTTTTAATGTTATGCAGTTGATTTTTGTTAAAAATTAAGTGACATATTAAGTGAAAACATTTAATCCAAAAATTCCACGATATTTGCCTTTCATATTACTTTAAGACTTCGATTTACCAATAATATGTTCTTTTTCCAAGTTGCAACGTTCTTGCATCACCCTCCTTTGTATAATAGTAATGATATGGCATAAATGGGAACATTCTATCATGGCTTGAAGCATGGCTCACGCAACGAGAACAACAAGTGACCATAGAAGGAGACAAATCTAGTACAGCCAAAGTAACATCTGGTGTACCACAGGGAACGGTACTAGGTCCTTTGATGTTCCTTTTATATATCAACGATATAGGCAATGCCATCACATCCAAAATTCGCCTATTTGCAGATGATAGCCTACTATACTTAGCAATATCCACCAAAGACGATTGCAAACGGCTACAACAAGATCTTGACAGAATGGTTAATTGGACTAAAACATAGCAGATGATTTTCAGCCCTCTGAAATGCTATGTTCTAAAGATTACAAAAAGAAGAAAACAGTAGATTTCGACTATAACATCAATGGACAAATCTTAGAAACAGTAATATCAAATCCATACCTAGGAGCTGAACTCACGAACACCATGTCTTGGGACAAACAAGTTCAGAAAGTTGTAACGAAAGGAAATAAAGCACTAGGCTTCATACGTTGAAATGTAGGATCATGTCCAGAGGAGGTAAAGAAACAAGTATACCTTGCGCTATCAGATGAACTGTTAGACATAGAGAGCAGTGAGGAATTTAAGAGCAGACACACTAAGCTCTACTGCGGTGGCTGAACAACATGAACAAAAGATGATGATTTTATCCTGATTTTAATCACTTGTAAATACACACACTTTGGGGACTTTACTGTATATACTAATAATTTTGTCATGTTGGAGGACGTCACAACGACCTTTTTCAAGTCAACACCATAGATAGATAGATAGAATGATATGTTATTCCTCATTCTGTTCATATCCGGAAGACTCTACATTGTTTTCTGGGGAAATCATTAATCAACAAATATTACTTTAATTCTCCGCTGTGCTTCCGTCGTAGCGAACTAGAAAACTTTGGTTCATTTCTATTGTATATTAGATACATCATGCAACTTTTTGTATACATTCAGTGTAAATTACTTCCATACGTTGATAAGCTTTATATCAATCAGACAACAATTGCGATGAAGTATTTGTATTCATGTAAAGAAATGCTGATTTTCGATGATTTTACATTCAACGTCAACCTTCGGAATCTATGTCTATTGTCATCAAGATTATAACCATATCGTAAAGCTGTGGACCCAGTGTGAAGTTGATCTGCGCACCACAAGATCAATGTATTCAATGCTACAAAAGTGAAGGTTGTCGGAGTTTAGATGAAAGTAAATAAAAGTTATTCAACAAATTATAAAGGCTTGTTACAAAGTTCAGATGCCTATACTTTATTAAATATAATTAATAAAAAAAAAAGCCAGAGCAGCAGATTACTACAATAAAGCAACACGAATTACTACAATAAAGCAACACCAATTACTGCTATAAATGAAATAGTTACCTCCAATAAACTACGATCTAATCACTTTCCTTACACCAATTACTGCTATAAATGAAATAGCTATCTCCAATAAACTACGATCTAATCACTTTCCTTACACCAATTACTGCTATAAATGAAATAGCTACCTCCAATAAACTACGAACTAATCACTTTCCTGACACCAATTACTGCTATAAATGAGATAGCTACCTCCAATAAACTACGTTCTAATCACTTTCCTTACACCAATTACTGCTATAAATGAAATAGCTACCTCCAATAAACTACGATCTAATCACTTTCCTTACACCAATTACTGCTATAAATGAAATAGTTACCTCCAATAAACTACGATCTAATCACTTTCCTTACACCAATTACTGCTATAAATGAAATAGTTACCTCCAATAAACTACGATCTAATCACTTTCCTTACACCAATTACTGCTATAAATGAAATAGCTACCTCCAATAAACTACGATCTAATCACTTTCCTTACACCAATTACTGCTATAAATGAAATAGTTACCTCCAATAAACGACGATCTAATCACTTTCCTTACACCAATTACTGCTATAAATGAAATAGCTACCTCCAATAAACTACGATCTAGTCACTTTCCTTACACCAATTACTGCTATAAATGAAATAGCTACCTCCAATAAACTACGATCTAATCACTTTCCTTACACCAATTACTGCTATAAATGAAATAGCTACCTCCAATAAACTACGATCTAATCACTTTCCTTACACCAATTACTGCTATAAATGAAATAGCTACCTCCAATAAACTACGATCTAATCACTTTCCTTACACCAATTACTGCTATAAATGAAATAGTTACCTCCAATAAACTACGATCTAATCACTTTCCTTACAAAACTACGATCTAATCACTTTCCTTACACCAATTACTGCTATAAATGAAATAACTACACTCCAATAAACTACGATCTAATCACTTTCCTTACACCAATTACTGCTATAAATGAAATAGCTACCTCCAATAAACTACGATCTAATCACTTTCCTTACACCAATTACTGCAATAAATGAAATAGCTACCTCCAATAAACTACGATCTAATCACTTTCCTTACACCAATTACTGCTATAAATGAAATAACTACACTCCAATAAACTACGATCTAATCACTTTCCTTACACCAATTACTGCTATAAATGAAATAGTTACCTCCAATAAACTACGATCTAATCACTTTCCTTACAAAACTACGATCTAATCACTTTCCTTACACCAATTACTGCTATAAATGAAATAGTTACCTCCAATAAACTACGATCTAATCACTTTCCTTACACCAATTACTGCTATAAATGAAATAGCTACCTCCAATAAACTACGATCTAATCACTTTCCTTACACTTATTACTGCTATAAATGAGATAGCTACCTCCAATAAACTACGATCTAATCACTTTCCTTACACCAATTACTGCTATAAATGAAATAGTTACCTCCAATAAACTACGATCTAATCACTTTCCTTACACCAATTACTGCTATAAATGAAATAGTTACCTCCAATAAACTACGATCTAATAACTTTCCTTACACCAATTACTGCTATAAATGAAATAGTTACCTCCAATAAACTACGATCTAATCACTATCCTTACACCAATTACTGCTATAAATGAAATAGTTACCTCCAATAAACTACGATCTAATCACTTTCCTTACACCAATTACTGCTATAAATGAAATAGCTACCTCCAATAAACTACGATCTAATCACTTTCCTTACACCAATTACTGCTATAAATGAGATAGCTACCTCCAATAAACTACGATCTAATCACTTTCCTTACACCAATTACTGCTATAAATGAAATAACTACCTCCAATAAACTACGATCTAATCACTTTCCTTACACCAATTACTGCTATAAATGAAATAGCTACCTCCAATAAACTACGATCTAATCACTTTCCTTACACCAATTACTGCTATAAATGAAATAACTACCTCCAATAAACTACGATCTAATCACTTTCCTTACACCAATTACTGCTATAAATGAAATAGCTACCTCGAATAAACTACGTTCTAATCACTTTCCTTACACCAATTACTGCTATAAATGAGATAGCTACCTCCAATAAACTACGATCTAATCACTTTCCTTACACCAATTACTGCTATAAATGAATTAGCTACCTCCAATAAACTACGATCTAATCACTTTCCTTACACCAATTACTGCTATAAATGAAATAGTTACCTCCAATAAACTACGATCTAATCACTTTCCTTACACCAATTACTGCTATAAATGAGATAGCTACCTCCAATAAACTACGATCTAATCACTTTCCTTACACCTATTACTGCTATAAATGAGATAGCTACCTCCAATAAACTACGATCTAATCACTTTCCTTACACCTATTACTGCTATAAATGAAATAGTTACCTCCAATAAACTACGATCTAATCACTTTCCTTACACCTATTACTGCTATAAATGAGATAGCTACCTCCAATAAACTACGATCTAATCACTTTCCTTACACCAATTACTGCTATAAATGAAATAGTTACCTCCAATAAACTACGATCTAATCACTTTCCTTACACCAATTGCTGCTATAAATGAAATAGTTACCTCCAATAAACTACGATCTAATCACTTTCCTTACACCAATTACTGCTATAAATGAAATAGTTGTCTCCAATAAATTACGATCTAATCACTTTCCTTACACCAATTACTGCTATAAATGAAATAGCTACCTCCAATAAACTACGATCTAATCACTTTCCTTACACCTATTACTGCTATAAATGAGATAGCTACCTCCAATAAACTACGATCTAATCACTTTCCTTACACCAATTACTGCTATAAATGAAATAGTTACCTCCAATAAACTACGATCTAATCACTTTCCTTACACCAATTGCTGCTATAAATGAAATAGTTACCTCCAATAAACTACGATCTAATCACTTTCCTTACACCAATTACTGCTATAAATGAAATAGTTACCTCCAATAAACTACGATCTAATCACTTTCCTTACACCAATTACTGCTATAAATGAAATAGCTACCTCCAATAAACTACGATCTAATCACTTTCCTTACATCAATTACTGCTATAAATGAAATAGTTGTCTCCAATAAACTACGATCTAATCACTTTCCTTACACCAATTACTGCTATAAATGAAATAGCTACCTCCAATAAACTACGATCTAATCACTTTCCTTACACCAATTACTGCTATAAATGAGATAGCTACCTCCAATAAACTACGATCTAATCACTTTCCTTACACCAATTACTGCTATAAATGAAATAGCTACCTCCAATAAACTACGATCTAATCACTTTCCTTACACCAATTACTGCTATAAATGAAATAGCTACCTCCAATAAACTACGATCTAGTCACTTTCCTTACACCAATTACTGCAATAAATGAAATAGCTACCTCAAATAAACTACGATCTAATCACTTTCCTTACACCAATTACTGCTATAAATGAAATAGTTACCTCCAATAAACTACGATCTAATCACTTTCCTTACACCAATTACTGCTATAAATGAAATAGCTACCTCCAATAAACTACGATCTAATCACTTTCCTTACACCTATTACTGCTATAAATGAGATAGCTACCTCCAATAAACTACGATCTAATCACTTTCCTTACACCAATTACTGCTATAAATGAAATAGCTACCTCCAATAAACTACGATCTAATCACTTTCCTTACACCAATTACTGCTATAAATGAAATAGCTACCTCCAATAAACTACGATCTAATCACTTTCCTTACACCAATTACTGCTATAAATGAGATAGCTACCTCCAATAAACTACGATCTAATCACTTTCCTTACACCAATTACTGCTATAAATGAAATAGCTACCTCCAATAAACTACGATCTAATCACTTTCCTTACACCAATTACTGCTATAAATGAGATAGCTACCTCCAATAAACTACGATCTAATCACTTTCCTTACACCAATTACTGCTATAAATGAAATAGTTACCTCCAATAAACTACGATCTAATCACTTTCCTTACACCAATTACTGCAATAAATGAAATAGCTACCTCCAATAAACTACGATCTAATCACTTTCCTTACACCAATTACTGCTATAAATGAAATAGTTACCTCCAATAAACTACGATCTAATCACTTTCCTTACACCAATTACTGCTATAAATGAAATAGTTACCTCCAATAAACTACGATCTAATCACTTTCCTTACAAAACTACGATCTAATCACTTTCCTGACACCAATTACTGCTATAAATGAAATAGCTACCTCCAATAAACTACGATCTAATCACTTTCCTTACACCAATTACTGCTATAAATGAAATAGCTACCTCCAATAAACTACGATCTAATCACTTTCCTTACACCAATTGCTGCTATAAATGAAATAGTTACCTCCAATAAACTACGATCTAATCACTTTCCTTACACCAATTACTGCTATAAATGAAATAGCTACCTCCAATAAACTACGATCTAATCACTTTCCTTACACCAATTACTGCTATAAATGAGATAGCTACCTCCAATAAACTACGATCTAATCACTTTCCTTACACCAATTACT
The DNA here is from genome assembly GCA_963383655.1 of Bathymodiolus septemdierum. NCBI lineage: Eukaryota > Metazoa > Mollusca > Bivalvia > Mytilida > Modiolidae > Bathymodiolus > Bathymodiolus septemdierum. The sequence goes on from OY726518.1 coordinate 73,644,248, forward strand.
ACTATAAATGAAATAGCTACCTCCAATAAACTACGATCTAATCACTTTCCTTACACCAATTGCTGCTATAAATGAAATAGTTACCTCCAATAAACTACGATCTAATCACTTTCCTTACACCAATTACTGCTATAAATGAAATAGCTACCTCCAATAAACTACGATCTAATCACTTTCCTTACACCAATTACTGCTATAAATGAGATAGCTACCTCCAATAAACTACGATCTAATCACTTTCCTTACACCAATTACTACTATAAATGAAATAGCTACCTCCAATAAACTACGATCTAATCACTTTCCTTACACCAATTGCTGCTATAAATGAAATAGTTACCTCCAATAAACTACGATCTAATCACTTTCCTTACACCAATTACTGCTATAAATGAAATAGCTACCTCCAATAAACTACGATCTAATCACTTTCCTTACACCAATTACTGCTATAAATGAGATAGCTACCTCCAATAAACTACGATCTAATCACTTTCCTTACACCAATTACTACTATAAATGAAATAGCTACCTCCAATAAACTACGATCTAATCACTTTCCTTACACCAATTACTGCTATAAATGAAATAGTTACCTCCAATAAACTACGATCTAATCACTTTCCTTACACCAATTACTGCTATAAATGAAATAACTACCTCCAATAAACTACGATCTAATCACTTTCCTTACACCAATTACTGCTATAAATGAAATAGTTACCTCCAATAAACTACGATCTAATCACTTTCCTTACACCAATTACTGCTATAAATGAAATAGCTACCTCCAATAAACTACGATCTAATCACTTTCCTTACACCAATTACTGCTATAAATGAAATAGCTACCTCCAATAAACTACGATCTAGTCACTTTCCTTACACCAATTACTGCAATAAATGAAATAGCTACCTCAAATAAACTACGATCTAATCACTTTCCTTACACCAATTACTGCTATAAATGAAATAGTTACCTCCAATAAACTACGATCTAATCACTTTCCTTACACCAATTACTGCTATAAATGAAATAGCTACCTCCAATAAACTACGATCTAATCACTTTCCTTACACCTATTACTGCTATAAATGAGATAGCTACCTCCAATAAACTACGATCTAATCACTTTCCTTACACCAATTACTGCTATAAATGAAATAGCTACCTCCAATAAACTACGATCTAATCACTTTCCTTACACCAATTACTGCTATAAATGAAATAGCTACCTCCAATAAACTACGATCTAATCACTTTCCTTACACCAATTACTGCTATAAATGAGATAGCTACCTCCAATAAACTACGATCTAATCACTTTCCTTACACCAATTACTGCTATAAATGAAATAGCTACCTCCAATAAACTACGATCTAATCACTTTCCTTACACCAATTACTGCTATAAATGAGATAGCTACCTCCAATAAACTACGATCTAATCACTTTCCTTACACCAATTACTGCTATAAATGAAATAGTTACCTCCAATAAACTACGATCTAATCACTTTCCTTACACCAATTACTGCAATAAATGAAATAGCTACCTCCAATAAACTACGATCTAATCACTTTCCTTACACCAATTACTGCTATAAATGAAATAGTTACCTCCAATAAACTACGATCTAATCACTTTCCTTACACCAATTACTGCTATAAATGAAATAGTTACCTCCAATAAACTACGATCTAATCACTTTCCTTACAAAACTACGATCTAATCACTTTCCTGACACCAATTACTGCTATAAATGAAATAGCTACCTCCAATAAACTACGATCTAATCACTTTCCTTACACCAATTACTGCTATAAATGAAATAGCTACCTCCAATAAACTACGATCTAATCACTTTCCTTACACCAATTGCTGCTATAAATGAAATAGTTACCTCCAATAAACTACGATCTAATCACTTTCCTTACACCAATTACTGCTATAAATGAAATAGCTACCTCCAATAAACTACGATCTAATCACTTTCCTTACACCAATTACTGCTATAAATGAGATAGCTACCTCCAATAAACTACGATCTAATCACTTTCCTTACACCAATTACTACTATAAATGAAATAGCTACCTCCAATAAACTACGATCTAATCACTTTCCTTACACCAATTGCTGCTATAAATGAAATAGTTACCTCCAATAAACTACGATCTAATCACTTTCCTTACACCAATTACTGCTATAAATGAAATAGCTACCTCCAATAAACTACGATCTAATCACTTTCCTTACACCAATTACTGCTATAAATGAGATAGCTACCTCCAATAAACTACGATCTAATCACTTTCCTTACACCAATTACTACTATAAATGAAATAGCTACCTCCAATAAACTACGATCTAATCACTTTCCTTACACCAATTGCTGCTATAAATGAAATAGTTACCTCCAATAAACTACGATCTAATCACTTTCCTTACACCAATTACTGCTATAAATGAAATAGCTACCTCCAATAAACTACGATCTAATCACTTTCCTTACACCAATTACTGCTATAAATGAGATAGCTACCTCCAATAAACTACGATCTAATCACTTTCCTTACACCAATTACTACTATAAATGAAATAGCTACCTCCAATAAACTACGATCTAATCACTTTCCTTACACCAATTACTGCTATAAATGAAATAGTTACCTCCAATAAACTACGATCTAATCACTTTCCTTACACCAATTACTGCTATAAATGAAATAACTACCTCCAATAAACTACGATCTAATCACTTTCCTTACACCAATTACTGCTATAAATGAAATAGTTACCTCCAATAAACTACGATCTAATCACTTTCCTGACACCAATTACTGCTATAAATGAAATAGCTACCTCCAATAAACTACGATCTAATCACTTTCCTTACACCAATTACTGCTATAAATGAGATAGCTACCTCCAATAAACTACGATCTAATCACTTTCCTTACACCAATTACTGCTATAAATGAAATAGCTACCTCCAATAAACTACGATCTAATCACTTTCCTTACACCAATTACTGCTATAAATGAGATAGCTACCTCCAATAAACTACGATCTAATCACTTTCCTTACACCAATTACTGCTATAAATGAAATAGTTACCTCCAATAAACTACGATCTAATCACTTTCCTTACACCAATTACTGCAATAAATGAAATAGCTACCTCAAATAAACTACGATCTAATCACTTTCCTTACACCAATTACTGCTATAAATGAAATAGTTACCTCCAATAAACTACGATCTAATCACTTTCCTTACACCAATTACTGCTATAAATGAAATAGTTACCTCCAATAAACTACGATCTAATCACTTTCCTTACAAAACTACGATCTAATCACTTTCCTGACACCAATTACTGCTATAAATGAAATAGCTACCTCCAATAAACTACGATCTAATCACTTTCCTTACACCAATTACTGCTATAAATGAAATAGCTACCTCCAATAAACTACGATCTAATCACTTTCCTTACACCAATTGCTGCTATAAATGAAATAGTTACCTCCAATAAACTACGATCTAATCACTTTCCTTACACCAATTACTGCTATAAATGAAATAGCTACCTCCAATAAACTACGATCTAATCACTTTCCTTACACCAATTACTGCTATAAATGAGATAGCTACCTCCAATAAACTACGATCTAATCACTTTCCTTACACCAATTACTGCTATAAATGAAATAGTTACCTCCAATAAACTACGATCTAATCACTTTCCTTACACCAATTACTGCTATAAATGAAATAGTTACCTCCAATAAACTACGATCTAATCACTTTCCTTACACCAATTACTGCTATAAATGAAATAACTACCTCCAATAAACTACGATCTAATCACTTTCCTTACACCAATTACTGCTATAAATGAAATAGTTACCTCCAATAAACTACGATCTAATCACTTTCCTGACACCAATTACTGCTATAAATGAAATAGCTACCTCCAATAAACTACGATCTAATCACTTTCCTTACACCAATTACTGCTATAAATGAAATAGCTACCTCCAATAAACTACGATCTAATCACTTTCCTTACACCAATTACTGCTATAAATGAAATAGTTACCTCCAATAAACTACGATCTAATCACTTTCCTTACATCAATGACTGCTATAAATGAAATAGTTGTCTCCAATAAACTACGATCTAATCACTTTCCTTACACCAATTACTGCTATAAATGAAATAGCTACCTCCAATAAACTACGATCTAATCACTTTCCTTACACCAATTACTGCTATAAATGAGATAGCTGCCTCCAATAAACTACGATCTAATCACTTTCCTTACACCAATTACTGCTATAAATGAAATAGCTACCTCCAATAAACTACGATCTAATCACTTTCCTTACACCAATTACTGCTATAAATGAAATAGCTACCTCCAATAAACTACGATCTAATCACTTTCCTTACACCAATTACTGCAATAAATGAAATAGCTACCTCAAATAAACTACGATCTAATCACTTTCCTTACACCAATTACTGCTATAAATGAAATAGTTACCTCCAATAAACTACGATCTAATCACTTTCCTTACACCAATTACTGCTATAAATGAAATAGCTACCTCCAATAAACTACGATCTAATCACTTTCCTTACACCTATTACTGCTATAAATGAGATAGCTACCTCCAATAAACTACGATCTAATCACTTTCCTTACACCAATTACTGCTATAAATGAAATAGCTACCTTCAATAAACTACGATCTAATCACTTTCCTTACACCAATTACTGCTATAAATGAAATAGCTACCTCCAATAAACTACGATCTAATCACTTTCCTTACACCAATTACTGCTATAAATGAGATAGCTACCTCCAATAAACTACGATCTAATCACTTTCCTTACACCAATTACTGCTATAAATGAAATAGCTACCTCCAATAAACTACGATCTAATCACTTTCCTTACACCAATTACTGCTATAAATGAGATAGCTACCTCCAATAAACTACGATCTAATCACTTTCCTTACACCAATTACTGCTATAAATGAAATAGTTACCTCCAATAAACTACGATCTAATCACTTTCCTTACACCAATTACTGCAATAAATGAAATAGCTACCTCAAATAAACTACGATCTAATCACTTTCCTTACACCAATTACTGCTATAAATGAAATAGTTACCTCCAATAAACTACGATCTAATCACTTTCCTTACACCAATTACTGCTATAAATGAAATAGTTACCTCCAATAAACTACGATCTAATCACTTTCCTTACAAAACTACGATCTAATCACTTTCCTGACACCAATTACTGCTATAAATGAAATAGCTACCTCCAATAAACTACGATCTAATCACTTTCCTTACACCAATTACTGCTATAAATGAAATAGCTACCTCCAATAAACTACGATCTAATCACTTTCCTTACACCAATTGCTGCTATAAATGAAATAGTTACCTCCAATAAACTACGATCTAATCACTTTCCTTACACCAATTACTGCTATAAATGAAATAGCTACCTCCAATAAACTACGATCTAATCACTTTCCTTACACCAATTACTGCTATAAATGAGATAGCTACCTCCAATAAACTACGATCTAATCACTTTCCTTACACCAATTACTACTATAAATGAAATAGCTACCTCCAATAAACTACGATCTAATCACTTTCCTTACACCAATTACTGCTATAAATGAAATAGTTACCTCCAATAAACTACGATCTAATCACTTTCCTTACACCAATTACTGCTATAAATGAAATAGTTACCTCCAATAAACTACGATCTAATCACTTTCCTTACACCAATTACTGCTATAAATGAAATAACTACCTCCAATAAACTACGATCTAATCACTTTCCTTACACCAATTACTGCTATAAATGAAATAGTTACCTCCAATAAACTACGATCTAATCACTTTCCTGACACCAATTACTGCTATAAATGAAATAGCTACCTCCAATAAACTACGATCTAATCACTTTCCTTACACCAATTACTGCTATAAATGAGATAGCTACCTCCAATAAACTACGATCTAATCACTTTCCTTACACCAATTACTGCTATAAATGAAATAGCTACCTCCAATAAACTACGATCTAATCACTTTCCTTACACCAATTACTGCTATAAATGAGATAGCTACCTCCAATAAACTACGATCTAATCACTTTCCTTACACCAATTACTGCTATAAATGAAATAGTTACCTCCAATAAACTACGATCTAATCACTTTCCTTACACCAATTACTGCAATAAATGAAATAGCTACCTCAAATAAACTACGATCTAATCACTTTCCTTACACCAATTACTGCTATAAATGAAATAGTTACCTCCAATAAACTACGATCTAATCACTTTCCTTACACCAATTACTGCTATAAATGAAATAGTTACCTCCAATAAAATACGATCTAATCACTTTCCTTACAAAACTACGATCTAATCACTTTCCTGACACCAATTACTGCTATAAATGAAATAGCTACCTCCAATAAACTACGATCTAATCACTTTCCTTACACCAATTACTGCTATAAATGAAATAGCTACCTCCAATAAACTACGATCTAATCACTTTCCTTACACCAATTACTACTATAAATGAAATAGCTACCTCCAATAAACTACGATCTAATCACTTTCCTTACACCAATTACTGCTATAAATGAGATAGTTACCTCCAATAAACTACGATCTAATCACTTTCCTTACACCAATTACTGCTATAAATGAAATAGTTACCTCCAATAAACTACGATCTAATCACTTTCCTTACACCAATTACTGCTATAAATGAAATAACTACCTCCAATAAACTACGATCTAATCACTTTCCTTACACCAATTACTGCTATAAATGAAATAGTTACCTCCAATAAACTACGATCTAATCACTTTCCTGACACCAATTACTGCTATAAATGAAATAGCTACCTCCAATAAACTACGATCTAATCACTTTCCTTACACCAATTACTGCTATAAATGAAATAGCTACCTCCAATAAACTACGATCTAATCACTTTCCTTACACCAATTACTGCTATAAATGAAATAGTTACCTCCAATAAACTACGATCTAATCACTTTCCTTACACCAATTACTGCTATAAATGAAATAGTTACCTCCAATAAACTACGATCTAATCACTTTCCTTACACCAATTACTGCTATAAATGAAATAGTTACCTCCAATAAACTACGATCTAATCACTTTCCTTACACCAATTACTGCTATAAATGAAATAGTTACCTCCAATAAACTACGATCTAATCACTTTCCTTACACCAATTACTGCTATAAATGAAATAACTACCTCCAATAAACTACGATCTAATCACTTTCCTTACACCAATTACTACTATAAATGAAATAGCTACCTCCAATAAACTACGATCTAATCACTTTCCTTACACCAATTACTGCTATAAATGAAATAGTTACCTCCAATAAACTACGATCTAATCACTTTCCTTACACCAATTACTGCTATAAATGAAATAGTTACCTCCAATAAACTACGATCTAATCACTTTCCTTACACCAATTACTGCTATAAATGAAATAACTACCTCCAATAAACTACGATCTAATCACTTTCCTTACACCAATTACTGCTATAAATGAAATAGTTACCTCCAATAAACTACGATCTAATCACTTTCCTGACACCAATTACTGCTATAAATGAAATAGCTACCTCCAATAAACTACGATCTAATCACTTTCCTTACACCAATTACTGCTATAAATGAGATAGCTACCTCCAATAAACTACGATCTAATCACTTTCCTTACACCAATTACTGCTATAAATGAAATAGCTACCTCCAATAAACTACGATCTAATCACTTTCCTTACACCAATTACTGCTATAAATGAGATAGCTACCTCCAATAAACTACGATCTAATCACTTTCCTTACACCAATTACTGCTATAAATGAAATAGTTACCTCCAATAAACTACGATCTAATCACTTTCCTTACACCAATTACTGCAATAAATGAAATAGCTACCTCAAATAAACTACGATCTAATCACTTTCCTTACACCAATTACTGCTATAAATGAAATAGTTACCTCCAATAAACTACGATCTAATCACTTTCCTTACACCAATTACTGCTATAAATGAAATAGTTACCTCCAATAAAATACGATCTAATCACTTTCCTTACAAAACTACGATCTAATCACTTTCCTGACACCAATTACTGCTATAAATGAAATAGCTACCTCCAATAAACTACGATCTAATCACTTTCCTTACACCAATTACTGCTATAAATGAAATAGCTACCTCCAATAAACTACGATCTAATCACTTTCCTTACACCAATTACTACTATAAATGAAATAGCTACCTCCAATAAACTACGATCTAATCACTTTCCTTACACCAATTACTGCTATAAATGAGATAGTTACCTCCAATAAACTACGATCTAATCACTTTCCTTACACCAATTACTGCTATAAATGAAATAGTTACCTCCAATAAACTACGATCTAATCACTTTCCTTACACCAATTACTGCTATAAATGAAATAACTACCTCCAATAAACTACGATCTAATCACTTTCCTTACACCAATTACTGCTATAAATGAAATAGTTACCTCCAATAAACTACGATCTAATCACTTTCCTGACACCAATTACTGCTATAAATGAAATAGCTACCTCCAATAAACTACGATCTAATCACTTTCCTTACACCAATTACTGCTATAAATGAAATAGCTACCTCCAATAAACTACGATCTAATCACTTTCCTTACACCAATTACTGCTATAAATGAAATAGTTACCTCCAATAAACTACGATCTAATCACTTTCCTTACACCAATTACTGCTATAAATGAAATAACTACCTCCAATAAACTACGATCTAATCACTTTCCTTACACCAATTACTGCTATAAATGAAATAGTTACCTCCAATAAACTACGATCTAATCACTTTCCTGACACCAATTACTGCTATAAATGAAATAGCTACCTCCAATAAACTACGATCTAATCACTTTCCTTACACCAATTACTGCTATAAATGAGATAGCTACCTCCAATAAACTACGATCTAATCACTTTCCTTACACCAATTACTGCTATAAATGAAATAGCTACCTCCAATAAACTACGATCTAATCACTTTCCTTACACCAATTACTGCTATAAATGAGATAGCTACCTCCAATAAACTACGATCTAATCACTTTCCTTACACCAATTACTGCTATAAATGAAATAGTTACCTCCAATAAACTACGATCTAATCACTTTCCTGACACCAATTACTGCTATAAATGAAATAGCTACCTCCAATAAACTACGATCTAATCACTTTCCTTACACCAATTACTGCTATAAATGAGATAGCTACCTCCAATAAACTACGATCTAATCACTTTCCTTACACCAATTACTGCTATAAATGAAATAGCTACCTCCAATAAACTACGATCTAATCACTTTCCTTACACCAATTACTGCTATAAATGAGATAGCTACCTCCAATAAACTACGATCTAATCACTTTCCTTACACCAATTACTGCTATAAATGAAATAGTTACCTCCAATAAACTACGATCTAATCACTTTCCTTACACCAATTACTGCAATAAATGAAATAGCTACCTCAAATAAACTACGATCTAATCACTTTCCTTACACCAATTACTGCTATAAATGAAATAGTTACCTCCAATAAACTACGATCTAATCACTTTCCTTACACCAATTACTGCTATAAATGAAATAGTTACCTCCAATAAAATACGATCTAATCACTTTCCTTACAAAACTACGATCTAATCACTTTCCTGACACCAATTACTGCTATAAATGAAATAGCTACCTCCAATAAACTACGATCTAATCACTTTCCTTACACCAATTACTGCTATAAATGAAATAGCTACCTCCAATAAACTACGATCTAATCACTTTCCTTACACCAATTACTACTATAAATGAAATAGCTACCTCCAATAAACTACGATCTAATCACTTTCCTTACACCAATTACTGCTATAAATGAGATAGTTACCTCCAATAAACTACGATCTAATCACTTTCCTTACACCAATTACTGCTATAAATGAAATAGTTACCTCCAATAAACTACGATCTAATCACTTTCCTTACACCAATTACTGCTATAAATGAAATAACTACCTCCAATAAACTACGATCTAATCACTTTCCTTACACCAATTACTGCTATAAATGAAATAGTTACCTCCAATAAACTACGATCTAATCACTTTCCTGACACCAATTACTGCTATAAATGAAATAGCTACCTCCAATAAACTACGATCTAATCACTTTCCTTACACCAATTACTGCTATAAATGAAATAGCTACCTCCAATAAACTACGATCTAATCACTTTCCTTACACCAATTACTGCTATAAATGAAATAGTTACCTCCAATAAACTACGATCTAATCACTTTCCTTACACCAATTACTGCTATAAATGAAATAGTTACCTCCAATAAACTACGATCTAATCACTTTCCTTACACCAATTACTGCTATAAATGAAATAGTTACCTCCAATAAACTACGATCTAATCACTTTCCTTACACCAATTACTGCTATAAATGAAATAGTTACCTCCAATAAACTACGATCTAATCACTTTCCTTACACCTATTACTGCTATAAATGAGATAGCTACCTCCAATAAACTACGATCTAATCACTTTCCTTACACCAATTACTGCTATAAATGAAATAGCTACCTCCAATAAACTACGATCTAATCACTTTCCTTACACCAATTACTGCTATAAATGAAATAGCTACCTCCAATAAACTACGATCTAATCACTTTCCTTACACCAATTACTGCTATAAATGAGATAGCTACCTCCAATAAACTACGATCTAATCACTTTCCTTACACCAATTACTGCTATAAATGAAATAGCTACCTCCAATAAACTACGATCTAATCACTTTCCTTACACCAATTACTGCTATAAATGAGATAGCTACCTCCAATAAACTACGATCTAATCACTTTCCTTACACCAATTACTGCTATAAATGAAATAGTTACCTCCAATAAACTACGATCTAATCACTTTCCTTACACCAATTACTGCAATAAATGAAATAGCTACCTCAAATAAACTACGATCTAATCACTTTCCTTACACCAATTACTGCTATAAATGAAATAGTTACCTCCAATAAACTACGATCTAATCACTTTCCTTACACCAATTACTGCTATAAATGAAATAGTTACCTCCAATAAACTACGATCTAATCACTTTCCTTACAAAACTACGATCTAATCACTTTCCTGACACCAATTACTGCTATAAATGAAATAGCTACCTCCAATAAACTACGATCTAATCACTTTCCTTACACCAATTACTGCTATAAATGAAATAGCTACCTCCAATAAACTACGATCTAATCACTTTCCTTACACCAATTGCTGCTATAAATGAAATAGTTACCTCCAATAAACTACGATCTAATCACTTTCCTTACACCAATTACTGCTATAAATGAAATAGCTACCTCCAATAAACTACGATCTAATCACTTTCCTTACACCAATTACTGCTATAAATGAGATAGCTACCTCCAATAAACTACGATCTAATCACTTTCCTTACACCAATTACTACTATAAATGAAATAGCTACCTCCAATAAACTACGATCTAATCACTTTCCTTACACCAATTACTGCTATAAATGAAATAGTTACCTCCAATAAACTACGATCTAATCACTTTCCTTACACCAATTACTGCTATAAATGAAATAGTTACCTCCAATAAACTACGATCTAATCACTTTCCTTACACCAATTACTGCTATAAATGAAATAACTACCTCCAATAAACTACGATCTAATCACTTTCCTTACACCAATTACTGCTATAAATGAAATAGTTACCTCCAATAAACTACGATCTAATCACTTTCCTGACACCAATTACTGCTATAAATGAAATAGCTACCTCCAATAAACTACGATCTAATCACTTTCCTTACACCAATTACTGCTATAAATGAGATAGCTACCTCCAATAAACTACGATCTAATCACTTTCCTTACACCAATTACTGCTATAAATGAAATAGCTACCTCCAATAAACTACGATCTAATCACTTTCCTTACACCAATTACTGCTATAAATGAGATAGCTACCTCCAATAAACTACGATCTAATCACTTTCCTTACACCAATTACTGCTATAAATGAAATAGTTACCTCCAATAAACTACGATCTAATCACTTTCCTTACACCAATTACTGCAATAAATGAAATAGCTACCTCAAATAAACTACGATCTAATCACTTTCCTTACACCAATTACTGCTATAAATGAAATAGTTACCTCCAATAAACTACGATCTAATCACTTTCCTTACACCAATTACTGCTATAAATGAAATAGTTACCTCCAATAAAATACGATCTAATCACTTTCCTTACAAAACTACGATCTAATCACTTTCCTGACACCAATTACTGCTATAAATGAAATAGCTACCTCCAATAAACTACGATCTAATCACTTTCCTTACACCAATTACTGCTATAAATGAAATAGCTACCTCCAATAAACTACGATCTAATCACTTTCCTTACACCAATTACTACTATAAATGAAATAGCTACCTCCAATAAACTACGATCTAATCACTTTCCTTACACAAATTACTGCTATAAATGAAATAGTTACCTCCAATAAACTACGATCTAATCACTTTCCTTACACCAATTACTGCTATAAATGAAATAGTTACCTCCAATAAACTACGATCTAATCACTTTCCTTACACCAATTACTGCTATAAATGAAATAACTACCTCCAATAAACTACGATCTAATCACTTTCCTTACACCAATTACTGCTATAAATGAAATAGTTACCTCCAATAAACTACGATCTAATCACTTTCCTGACACCAATTACTGCTATAAATGAAATAGCTACCTCCAATAAACTACGATCTAATCACTTTCCTTACACCAATTACTGCTATAAATGAAATAGCTACCTCCAATAAACTACGATCTAATCACTTTCCTTACACCAATTACTGCTATAAATGAAATAGTTACCTCCAATAAACTACGATCTAATCACTTTCCTTACACCAATTACTGCTATAAATGAAATAGCTACCTCCAATAAACTACGATCTAATCACTTTCCTTACACCAATTACTGCTATAAATGAAATAGCTACCTCCAATAAACTACGATCTAATCACTTTCCTTACACCAATTACTGCTATAAATGAGATAGCTACCTCCAATAAACTACGATCTAATCACTTTCCTTACACCAATTACTGCTATAAATGAAATAGTTACCTCCAATAAACTACGATCTAATCACTTTCCTTTGTGTTACAAGCATATATATATCTATATAACCAGTAATAACCATCACATGATAAATCACCGCTTCCTAGTAGCGAATACCACGCAAATAAAACATTTTAAAATTAATTTCTGTAAAAAAGGTATGAAGATACCAAAGGGATAATCTGAAGAAGTCAATCGAGGAAGGACAGACAATACAATGACCAAATGAAAAAGGGCTAAAGGACAAACAACGATCTACAAAACACAACACAGAAAACTAAAGATCGAGCACCACGAACCTCACTAAAACAGGTGGTGAACTCCGGGAGGATAAGCCGTTCCTGCTTCACACGTGGCGCCGGTCGTGGTACTCTAGTTACGTAAGCAATGATAAGTCATGTAAATTTATGTTTTTTCTAGCATATCTGGCCAGTTTTTGTGTAGTTTAACTTTTCCAACAACATATATTTTCTGAAACGTACATGATTCCTCTACGTTCTCTCAGAATATCATAGGATCTTTAAAATCTTGTAGTGAAATGCCATGCTCTGTGATATCCATTACTTTAAAAATAGCAACGTCATCTCTAGAAAATCAGTATTACTCGGTCATGCATCAAGACGCCATCGACATGAAGGATTACAATACATCTGAATCCAACCAAAATAAAATGGTAAGAAGTCACTCTGTTTGTTTTATTATTCGTTTCTTATTATCAATAATATGTATCGTTTCAGGGTCCGAACAAAAGAAAAACTGGACAATTATGGGAGGTAATTGTATATGAAATTATGGATTATGTAGTTCTCTAATTGATGTTTTTTTCTAGAACATGTTTAGTTAAAAAAACAATATTGAAGTTAGCATAGAAAAACAAATAAATATTTTGGCATGACCGGACCATAGCACGATGATCACCACTCCGTACAGACAATCTAGCCGTTGTACCAATACTACTGTAATGTTTTGACATTTTAATTAATTCTACAAGTTTAATGTTAACTTCAATCAACACATCGCCTATAAACCTGATATGTATCTCTGCACTGTGTGAATGAACTTTAGTTTTAGAATTAGATGGCCATGTAGCAACACGTTATTATTTTTATTAGCCATGATATTATACACAGGAATTCGACAAATATTATAAATACTATATATAAATACTATATATAAATATATACATTCATTATTTCATTATATTTGAAGGTACCAAGATGAAGGTTATTCCAGAAACGCATCGTACACACTTACATTCAATATCTATTGTTTTTTTTTTATTATGTTCTAAGATGATATCTTTTGATATGTAATATTTATACCGTTTAACTCAGAAAAACGTGATATAAATGATTTGTAGAATGAAGCCATGCAATATCACATCTAGATCGTTGATTATTGCACGACTCTCCGAGAGCAATAAAGCTACAGCCCAACGTGTGCAATATCTCTCATCTGCGTATATTATTTGATAGTTCTTAGCTGTTGTTGACATTCTGGTATATAAAACATAAAAAGATCGAAGAAAAAGAATGCATTCATGTTACAACTGATAATAAATCAACCCATGCAAATACGCTTTATTCTGACTTCAGATTTGTTAATAGATCAAGGTGTACATTCTTATTTGAATCATATACCACGGATATGATGTATTGTTCTAAACAACCCCTCATATAGGACTATTTTGTTTAGGTAGAGATTTCAGGTCGTCAATCATACCAGATTATATTGATGTCAATGTCAATATACCATTTGTCAGTTACCGATTTGATTCTAAAATTAAACGTTTTTTTCCACGTCTTTTGTCATTTAAATTTTCACGCTAACTTGTTAAGATCATAGCGTTTTCCTTTAATAGAAGACATTATATATAAAATCAATAGTTAAAGAATAGTGATTTCATTTTCAAATGATGGTATAATAAAAAAAAATTGTATTCTCACCGTATATGGAAATAATTAGAGACATGAAGTAATACTCTAAAACAACAACAACAACAACAACAGTAACCGAGGTTTCAAATAATACAATAACGAATATCAAAGCCTAGATAAAAACATATTCTGACAAATAATGTTTTTATGAAATATTTGAAGGTCATGATTGCAGTACATTGCATTTTTATTATTGTTTATAGCTGCGGACTGTTATCTCAATAACAGCGAAGAGTATAGAGGAACCATCGACTATACTGTCAGTGGTAAAACCTGCCAGGCATGGAATGTCAATGTTCCGCATACTGTAGATTATCAACCAATAGACCCCACTGCCGGGACCACGAACTACTGTCGGGAAACGGCGCACAGAGAAGGTGGTCCTGTGTGTTATACGACTGATCCAGCCATGAAATGGGAATACTGTTTTATAGTAAAATGTACGTACTTTGATTTTGATATAATCAACATTGTGATTTTGGAGACGCTAAAAGCAAAATTCAGTATAAATTAGAGAAATCACCCCATGTTCCTCAACTTTGGTCAATTTAAGGCTTGAAATAGGCATTTCTCCTTTTATAATAGCTACTTAAAGATCGTGTAACGGTTTGTGTTTTCGAAAGGTCCTTGACAGCAAGCGACGAGTACAATATACATGTATATAAATATTACGTAATTCATAGCCAATAAAAATTCTATTTTCTGCAGCCATTGATTGTTGGAAGGCAGCTGTTGGCCAATCAACACTCTACTTTCTACTAGAATGTCAGATGATGAATTTAATCTTCCGTGTCCTTAATATTTAATGATAATACTACTTGTGAAGCGTACTCCTCCAAAAGCTCTGTGTTAATATGTATATCTTGATTAGAAAACTTCTTTCTCTGATGCTTTAAATCAAACGTGTTTCATTGGAAGGACATTTTCAATACGCCAGACATTCCACAAAATTCAGTAGCATAATTGATATGCATATTCACTAAGGGTACACAGCATCATAATGATATAATCTTGGCAATAATAACTGGTGTTGCTTTCTATTGTACAACAATATAAACGAGTAAAGGATGTGGCAGAAAAAAAAGTAAAATAATGACAAAAAATAGTTTCTTCTCTTTTCGACATGTTGTACGATCACACCAACTAGAATTTTTAAAGTCTATTTGTATCTCTCTTAAAATAGTTTATTTAAGCGTCAATCGCCTTTGTTGATAATAGTATAAGTAAAATATACATACATTCTTACTTTGAATATCACTGTAACTGACTGGTAAATAATGACGACTATGTATAAATTATTTCTTTGTTTTTGATCAGGTGATGCCTGTGGTGTTGATGCATATCTTCCTGTCACACCACCTGGAACAACATATAGCTTTTATGTCGGTATGTTTATTGGAATGGCATTTACGTGTATATCGAGATCTCCAGGTGTATCTGTACCACATTGTCCAGTGGCTCAGTGTGGAGAGGACGACCAGTGGACAACTAATCACGTAGTATCATGCACAGGTATACTTTATGACATCAAAATACACAGAAATAGTTGTTAATTCTCTCCTGTCGTCAAGGTAATGTTACTATGACAACACAACGTCATAGTAATGACAATAAAACTATGTCAGAAAACGCTGTGTAACAACAATATATGGATACAAATGCACACACAAGTTGAACCATGTGTTATTACTGTTTTAAATTCATTTATTATAGCTGTTAAGATCATACATCAACCATTTTATGAAGAAAGATCCACCAAGTAAAGCTTTATTTACCTTATTATTTTCCGGAACAATATGATGTTTTACATTATAGATATTTTGTTTTAAATGTAACTATGTTGGAGAGTTGAAGTATGTAGTCTTCACATCATTATGGTAAAATTTGCATCTACATATATGTGTGTCAGTGTTTCCACGAATGTTTGACTCCTGTCAACATTGAAGTGTACTCGATACAATGTGTGAAAGTGGGTTGATGACACCTGAGTAATCCATCGAATCTTAGTGGAGTGTGTGTTGCATTAGTTTTCTATGTAGTGTTTTACAGATCATTGTTTGTCCAAACAACAAAACAACAAAAACTGAAGCTATAAACTGAAGTAAATAAATAAGACGCCCTTATGTTTTATTCTGTTTCCAGGTCGGAAGCACACGAAACATCCAAAATATGCAACTTTCTGTGTATCACCCATACTTCCTTCAGGACACGGGCGGCTCAATGAGTTAGGCAGTTGGATTACCTTACAACTCATACAAGCCTATTATCAATACGGCATGGGTTCGCGCCCGGCTTTGTAAATTACAAAAAGGGTGCACTAGACTCGCAACCGCAAGAGATAAAGTTTACCAATTGCTTGCCCATGGTCGGTGGTTCTCTCCGGGTACTCCGGCTTCTTCCACCACTAAAACTGGTCGCCATGATATAGCTGAAATATTGCTGAAAGTGGCGTTAAGACACCAACAATCTAAATCAAATCCTATGCTTCCTTTCGTTTTTGGACCTCAGATGCAAAATATCATCCATGAGCATATGAATACACTACTAGCATTAAGAGTTTAGCAAAATGTAAGCTTTTACAATTTTGCAGTTTCGTCCAATGAAATACAACGTGAAAATTCATGACCTTTTCCTATCTGGCAATCCAAACATCCGCCCATACTTTCAGTCAATGTTACAATTTACCAATGTTACAATTTACCTATGTTACAATTTACCTATGTTATTGTTTACAAACTTGTTCTCCTTATATATTAAAATAGTGCGCATTTAATGTAAGGCAAAAACAAACAATATATAATCTAATTTTGCCCACCGGTGGTGCACTGCACTGAACACGTCTTTACGTGACAAGTAGGTAATGGTCTCCACTGATACACAGCGATACAGCCGAAATATTGTTGAAATGGCATTCAACGACATCCATTCACAATGAAAAAAAATATATCTAAGCGTTTAATGTTTGTAAACATCTGAAATCCTTAAGCCAATGTTTATTCTATCAATGAGTGGCATCGTGATTTAATCCAATTAATAGGGTTATGGTGCTTAACGCCATTTTCAACAATATTTCAGTTATATCGTGGCGGTCAGTTTTATTGATGGAGGAAACAGGATTACAAGGAGATAACAAACGACCTAATTCACCAACAAACTTTATTATATAATGTTGTATCGAGTACAATTCGCCTGAGTGGGATTCGAACTCACAACCCCCTAACCCAATTAATAATGATAAATAAAAAACAAAAACAGATTTAAGAGAGTTCCCGTCTTACACATTTTACAGAATTGTTTTAATTTTTCAGATGAAGATTGCTACACCGACAGTACTTTGTATATTGGCAAAGTTAGCTGTACGAGAGGTGGTATTGATTGTCAAGTTTGGAACTTGACTAGTAATGGTCAGATGCCTACAACTCGAGACAAATATACTAACTATTGTAGGGACCCAGATAACACAGGGAAACCATGGTGTTATACGACTGTTCCTGGTGTACGATGGGATTATTGTCACGTACCAGAATGCTAAAATGCATTGACAAATATAAC
This sequence comes from Bathymodiolus septemdierum, assembly GCA_963383655.1. Taxonomy (NCBI): domain Eukaryota; kingdom Metazoa; phylum Mollusca; class Bivalvia; order Mytilida; family Modiolidae; genus Bathymodiolus; species Bathymodiolus septemdierum. Next base: position 73,663,159 of record OY726518.1, read on the forward strand.
AATATGTTTTAATTTATGCATGAAAATAGATGATATTATCAAGCCGTATGAATATTTATCTTTAGATAAAAATAGTCGAGGTGACATGGCTTAATTTATTTATTTATTATCACATGAATTAGTGTAATTCGTACCAAAGAGGCAAACTAGAATAAGTACCACAGAGTCGAACACATCGACCACTGAGAAACTAGAATAAGTACCGCAGAGTCGAACACATCGACCACTGAGAAACTCGAATAAGTATCGCAGAGTCGAACACATCGACCACTGAGGAATTGTATTGGAGAATGTCTGTACAATATATTAGTACACAAAAGTAAAAACACAAAATATAATTATATGTCTTTGCTGTTTGTTTCTGAGTGTTTTTTTTCGCCTTTGTGATTTTTACCTTAGAGGTTTTCGGACACTGACAAATAGTTAGGAAGAATGTAACAATTCGTTGACTTCTATTCCAATTAGAAATATAGTTTTTAATTTTGTTTTTATCCTACATGTAATATATACAAATACCATATATATTCTATATCGATGAACTCAAGTGAAACGTATAAAAAAGATGTCATAAACTGTGTTAACTAACATGGATCTATGCCAATTTTCTACTCGATATCTGCTGTTATTAAGTTCAATTACCCTTTAAATCTAACTTTTTGTTATTTAATGTCGGATTAACACACGTTTTATAAAACATCTATTCACAATACAGCAGTAATAACTCATTTGACTGTTTTTATGACTAACTGATATTTTCTTGTACATCACCAAAATACAATAAAAACGTAGATATCTAATTTTGTGCTGACGTCGCGTTTCTGGAATAACGTTCATCAGGTACGTTCAAAGCCGAGAGGTTAGAAAGTGTAAAAATCAAAAACCTTTAAAAGGCAGGTAAGCAAAAATGCCTGAACAAATATAGCCAAAATCAGCTAAGACCACCCATGCCTGAGGGAGGAGACATTAGTTTAATACAGAGAAGTGACTGAAGTCGCACAGTTTTGATAAGAATCGCTTACATTCACATTTTTATATTAACTATTGATATGTTGTTTTGCTGTTCAATACTTTAATCACTCATCGTGATCTAGGTTAAATGTATAAAGATGCTGGAAGGATGTCCTTTTTACATCCCAATCCTAACCCACGATTTTATGACAAGAATGTATATCGGGTTATGAATTATTTATATTGCTGAGTGAGACGTAAGTTTTAGTAGGATATCGAATTATCCCCTTAAGAGTCTTAAATTGCTGAATATAGAATCTTCCATTGTAAGTAATACGTAGGTATCTAATTGAATGCGCACAACGACTGTCTGGAATAACCTTCATCAAGTACTATCAAATCTACAAAATAGGAAAGGCACATAACCTGAAATACTTTCAGAGGTACAAAACCTAAAAGTCTAAACAGGAAAGCAATTTCACTAATATAGATAGTTAAATAAATGTTAGAGGAAACCGAAGGGGCAATCCAGAATGGACAATCCAGAGAAACTGGCAACATTGGGCACACAAGACACCAGACGAAGAAAAAAACCAAACACGATATGTGTTGGACACCACTATGCGCAAACAAACACAAATAGCGTCAAGAAGACACAAGCCCTCCTACAAACAGCTGGAGGTAAAGACAAACCGAACATAGTTTTATGCAGATTTATTAATGTAACCACACATTGCATGTTATATATCGAGGTTGGCACATCGTTTATTGGCGATCGCTCATCATATAATGCATCGTCGGTAAACCACGGCTTGTCAAATGCATAGTTTTTGTATTTTTGATTTTCTTGTCAGATTCGTCAAACCACCAAGAATATTATAATTTTTGAAATATTTTTTTATCTATACAAGACATTCTTTTTTTCATTGAAAGAATCACATTTTAATAGATAATGGAACTCATCTCCAAGATCTTCTGTGTTACATATATGACACATTTTGAGTTCCCTAGGTACAATTGGGGAGATAACGAATAAGCTCTGAATTGTTTTGTCTTGCAAAGTACCATCAATGCATACCTCCTTGTCTAGGAAATAGCGCAAATGTTTCTTTTATAAAACAATAGATGCATCATTCCAAGTTCCATCTTATCTACATCTACAACAAAAATGCACAACATTATTCCTACCGTATTTCCCATCATGTAAAGGACATGTTATTGTACTCACTTAAACATAATCATATGCTAACCCTTCAAAATGTGTTTACCAAATAGAAATACATTGAATGAATATGTATAATAATAATGAATGGTAAAAGGTTGGTTCAAATACATTGGTTTCTTACCATGGTGAAATTATTCTACCCCACATCTCTTCCCAACAAATCAAATCTAGAACACTATTACATGCATTTCAAACGTGATATCAACACATGTTGATTACTCATGACGTCTTAAAAACGTGTTGATATTGGTGAAATCCTCGACCATCACTCACTATTTAAATTTTCTTTTCATAACTGGACGAACACCAGGATGAGCATATAGGTACATCTCTTAAGAGTGAGTTTCATATTCTACCTCGGTAAGAATGGAAAACTGATGATCTCTGGTTTATATTGATTCCTCAAATTATTCTTAAGAACTATAATTTATCTCTCAAGGACAACATTATACATTTTGCACATAGCGATATACATTTAGGACATAAAACATTATGTTATTTTGAGTATGCTTGTGAGGTATAGGGCATTTGTGGAAGAACGAACAAATCTAGATAGAAAAAGCTTCATCCTGAACCAGACCAATCTACCTATTGTCACTAAAAAAATCGTATTCAAAGAAATGGGTGGTAATGCCTTTTTGGAAGTGGTGAGATGTAGATGGAAACATCAACTATTATATAATGTTCAAAATCAAAATTCTTATTTGTTGAAAGAAAATTTTGAAGATACCAAAGGGGAAAATACAATTGGTAAATAAAAAAAGTACAGACAATGCAATGGCCTAAGAGAAAAGTACAGACAATGTAATGGCCTAAGGGAAAAGTACAGACAATGTAATGGCCTAAGAGAAAAGTACAGACAATGTAATGGCCTAAGAGAAAAGTACAGACAATGCAATGGCCTAAGAGAAAAGTACAGACAATGTAAAGGCCTAAGAGAAAAGTACAGACAATGTAATGGACTAAGAGAAAAGTACAGACAATACAATGGCCTAAGAGAAAAGTACAGACAATGCAATGGCCTAAGAGAAAAGTACAGACAATACAATGGTCTAAGAGAAAAGCACAGACAATACAATGGCCTAGGAGAAAAGTACAGACAATGTAATGGCCTAAGAGAAAAGTACAGACAATGTAATGGCCTAAGAGAAAAGTACAGACAATGTAATGGCCTAAGAGAAAAGTACAGACAATGTAATGGCCTAAGAGAAAAGTACAGACAATGTAATGGCCTAAGAGAAAAGTACAGACAATGCAATGGCCCAAGAGAAAAGTACAGACAATGTAAAGGCCTAAGAGAAAAGCACAGACAATATAATGGCCTAAGAGAAAAGTACAGACAATGCAATGGCCTAAGAGAAAAGTACAGACAATGCAATGGCCCAAGAGAAAAGTACAGACAATGTAAAGGCCTAAGAGAAAAGCACAGACAATATAATGGCCTAAGAGAAAAGTACAGACAATGCAATGGCCTAAGAGAAAAGTACAGACAATGTAATGGCCTAAGAGAAAAGTACAGACAATGTAATGGCCTAAGAGAAAAGTACAGACAATGTAATGGCCTAAGAGAAAAGCACAGACAATACAATGGCCTAAGAGAAAAGTACAGACAATGTAATGGCCTAAGAGAAAAGTACAGACAATGTAAAGGCCTAAGAGAAAAGTACAGACACTGTAATGGCCTAAGATAAAAGTACAGACAATGCAAAGGCCTAAGAGAAAAGCACAGACAATACAATGGCCTAAGAGAAAAGCACAGACAATACAATGGCTTAGGAGAAAAGTACAGACAATGTAATGGCCTAAGAGAAAAGTACAGACAATACAATGGCCTAAGAGAAAAATACAGACAATGCAATGGCCTAGGAGAAAAGGAACAAAAGTACAGACAATGCAATGGCCTAAGAGAAAAAGAACAAAAGGACAAACAATGATCTACAAAACACTACATAGAAAACCATAGATCAAGCAATATGAAGCCCACTAAAAATCGGGGATAAAAACCTAGCTACAAATTATCCACTCGAAAATAGTCCATATCTAATTATCCCCTTTTATAGGCTTTTGCTTACTGTTGAATATTCTATACCGCAAGATAATGGGACAACCCCTATTTAACAACACGTAATCTGGATTAAGTCTCACTTCATAAGCAAAATCATTTGATAAGCCAAATAGCATTGAATTATTTTTTCATATGGCAAACTAAAATTTAAATATCATCCTGAATTAGATCCGCTGGCTCAGTGTTTTCACCAAGCACTCCGGTTTCCTTCCACAATAAAACTAACCACCACGGAATAACTAAAATATTATTGAAAGTGGCGTTAATGACTAATAATGCTAACATTAGTTTATCCTAGATAAAAGACTATTACGTGTTATTACAACCGGCAAAGCAATTTACGTCACAATGTATGATTTTTGTATTTAATTTGATTAAATAAACGACGTATAAAATGACGATGAAACAAATAAATAAATAAATAAATAAGCTAATTAATAAAAAAATAAAAAATAAAAACAGTAGATGTACTACGTATTTTAACTATTTTTTTTTATGAATGTCACTATTACGCTGCTATGTCCTTTTCGCTTAGCAAAAATAGAAATTAGATACATTGTACAATGTTGATGAAATAATATGTGTTAGGGAACAATGGGAAATACACCGTGGTTCAGGGCTTCAATTATTTGGTTCAATGAAATAAAAAAAGATTTATGGTATAATATCGTATTTATTTTTCTCAATTTTCTTTTGACATATTCACAAAATTGTTATTAATTTTCATATTTATATGCATACACCTTAATTAAACCATTCTGATATTAAGAGTAAACACGGCTATGAAATATAAATTATTGTCCACATCAATGGTAAATTTAATAATATATTTTTAGTAGGATATAAGGGCAGGGTTTAATTGCTTTTCGTTTTATACAAAAACGTAGCACAATCAAGTGTCCAGTCGATATCAACAAGAAGACATTAGAGTAGTCAGATGGCGTAAGTATTATTTAGCAGAGCTCTATGTAAAAATAAAGTTACATGGGAATATTTTCATGTAATTGTGTGGTACACGTGAAGCAGAAACACACAATCATTATTCCTGAGGGAATACTACTTTACATTTACATTGATGTACAATTCCAAATTTATATCAGGGGCCGTCGTGGTCGTATGGTAGTTGGATTTATAACTACTTGTGCAATCGGTGCCTATCACCACTAACGTTGTGAGTTCGAATCCCACTCATGGCGAGGTGTACTCGATGCAACATTACGTGATAAAGTGACTTGGGACAGGTTGGTGCTTTTCTCGGGTATTCCGGGTTCCTCCACCAATAAAACTGACCGTCACGATATAGCAGAAATATTGTTGACAGTAGCGTTAAACACACATAACCCTAACCCTAATCAAATATATATAGCAAAAGACATTGTAGTTGGATTGTATTTATTTCAAATCCTCCACTAATATGTCATAGTATATTCTATGCTGTTCAAAAAAAAGAAACGCATAATCCACTTTTATTTTTCAAAATGCAAATTCTGCGATTTACCAGGTAAAATTAAATGGCCAATTTAATCATTGATTTTTTAAAGGTAAGTATTAAATTTGAAATGCCTGTTCATTAGATTTGGCCCTCTGCCACATGTACATAGCGCATCTGAAAAATGAATATCCCATGTATCGCACCGAAAATTCGGTAACGTTTTTCACGGGCATTCCGTGGTTAATTCAACTGTTAAACTAAAGCGCATAAAAGGACCAAGTTTGAAGCTTGACTTTTATTACTAAGTTGATATGCTGCCATGCCAGGGTTAGACCCTGCCACTCGAAATATCGCTATCGGTCGTCTCCAAGCCGGAGAGTCCTAAAATGAGGTAGCACGAACTCTGAATGTCAACCAGAGCACTATTTTCAGGCTATGGAACAGATTCCAATAAACTGGTTCAACGAATGACCGCCAAAGGAGTGGAAGACATCACATAACTACTTCTGGGCAAGATCGGTACATCCGGGTCTTTCATCTACGAAATTGAACCGTTGTCGCATCAACCACTGCAGCCGGAATACCTGGATTGCGGAGAATCGGCTCACAAACAGTCCGCAGTCGGCTTCGACAGCATGGCATAAGGTCCAGAAGGCCGTATTTCGGAGCGGTATTGACGCCGTTACACAGATGTGAAAGAGTCCGTTGGTGCAACAGATTAAGGGGCTGGACATTCCGAAACTGGCGAAGAATTTGGTTCAGCGACGAGTCTCGTTTTCTGCTGCAGAAACATGATTGCATAATACATGTATGTAGGTGCCGGAATGAACATTTCTCTTCCTCCTGTGTTCAGGAAGTGGATAGCTTCGGTGGAGGTAGTGTCATGATGTGGTCGCTATCTCAAATGACCGCAAAACAGACCTAGTGCATGTTCTGGGCAATTTAACGGCTGTAAGGTACAGAGACGAAATTCTCCAACCTCATCTCATGCACGTAATTGACCGACAGAGGGAGTTATTCCAACAGGACAACGCTAGGCCACACACAGCGCGTGTATCAATGGACTACCTTGAGCAGAACAACATCAATGTGCTTCCATGGCCTTCCAAATCTCCGGACTTGAATCCCATTGAACACCTATGGGATCAGTTGGATAAACGTGTGCACCAGCGACAACCTCCATCTCAGACCCTCGATCAACTCCGCCTAATGTTGCAACAGGAATGGCGAACAATACCAAGAAACAATGTGAGAAATTTGATTGAGTCTATGCCGAGGAGGTGCAGAGCAGTGTTGGCCGCGCGTGATGGTCATACACGGTATTAAATAATGGTAATAACAAAATTACCGAACTCTTATATGCAATCTTACAAAGGGAAAGTCAAAACTCATAATTATATAAACAGACAAAATCAGTCAACAACCGGAAAACTGTGAAAACCGTAATGACCCTGACTTGGTACAATCATTTCTAAAGAAATGTTAGGTTGAATCAGATTTTAAAGCGCCAAACCTCACGCTCTCATTACTGTTCAAAGGTTCCGGCTGTCACTATAACAGTATTTAAATACAGGAACAAAATAGGTAAAATAGTTGTCAAAGCAGTACCATATCCGGTGACGTAAATATCGGATGGGTATATTGTTCGAAAAACTTTTTATGGGCACTAATTATTAATTAATTCATATCTCAAAAGAAAGTATACGTAACTTTTCCGGGGCAGTTTACTTGATTTATTGTGGCAAAAATTTCAATATTCGTTGTTCGAACCATATATTTATGTCATATGTTTACCCCTTCTTACTACGCATATGTAAAAAAAAAAGGGGGAGGTGTAATAAAACATACAACTTTTGTTTGGCAACATGTAATGAGGCTTGTTTAGGGTATATGGGGATACTGGATATTTGTGTAAATAATCAATCACGGGGATATGGGGTATTCAAATTGAATTTTAGGGATATCTTAAATTATTTTATGCTTTTAATTACAGGGATATTTGTGTCAAAACTTCAGGGGATACGAGATATTTGTACCCCCTCTAAATAAGCCTCTGTAATTGCCTCGCGTTAAAGAAAGCTTGTGAATTATGAATTCCAGTGTCGAAAGAAACCTCAGTTTTTGCGGTAGCACATATATTGTCCCATTTTTTGTGTATTTTTTAAATGTATCTTTTTATGGAATTCCCGGCATTTACTATGTTTGCAATTTCCTGCCATGCCCTATTTTTGCCCCCAGAAGTTATCGACGAGGAAAACTTTGCTTTCAAAATAACTTTTCTCTTCTCGTTCTCCTCCAACAATACAACCTTTTCTCTATCTGTCCAATTTGGCTTCCGTTAAGACACTTTTTATTTTCAACAGTCACGAATAGTAACATTCAAACACACCCGACCTTGAATGTTTATCCACACAAAGTAATAAAAGCGTGCATTATCTATCTATTGAAAAATTTAAGCGAAATCACCAAGGATGAGTAGATATAATATTAAACGGTAAATGGAGAAGAGTTCCGATAATTTCCACTAAGGTTACCTTAGTTAAGTCCAAACTTAAGTAGTTATGTGCATACTACTTAATATTATCACTTATCTAAGGGATTCCTTAGTGGAATCTTAGTTTAAGAAATACTTAAGTTAAGATGTTTTATGCATACGGGCCCAGACCTTGAAACTACAAAGGTGAATCTTTCCTATTCATACTTGCCTTGGCCATTAGCCAATTTACCTTGACCAACATTCAGGTCAGCCCATTGTCATTCTATTGTCCAGTAAAAGTACAAAGTCTTCATGGAGATCACACTGTGGACTGATGGCCAAGGTCAAGTATGAATAGGAAAAATTCATCTTTGTAGTTTCAAGGTCAAATGCACAACTTACCTATATAAAAGTCTACCTGTAATTTAACTTCATCTGCTATGGGTGTTTTTCAATTATTATAAATACTGAAATTTCTGGGGTTTTTTTTGTCACAGCCACCTTTTTAGTCGTAATCGGCAATTTGTTGTATACGAAAATGTATTATATACATTGATTAAAAAGAAAGTTTCTGAAATAAGCAAATAAGTGATGTTCTTTGGAGAGTCTGTTTTTTTACTTGGCACGATTCCTATCGAAGGACAATGTCAGGAAAATTACACTGCAATGGTGACGTGAATATTAAACTTAAACCATCACTTCATAGGGTATATAATGGTCATCATGTATTGCTTCATCCCTATGAAGTGTTAGTCATTGAACTGAACTGATAACCGAGTGCAGACTAGTAGAAGCAGAAGCAGAAATAGTGGAATATAATCCTAGGAGTTGTTCATTTTATTAACCGCCTTTGAGAATTTATAATTTCGCGATCGGGAGCACAAATGATGCATGGTATGCTAATCGTTCTACTGCACCTGGTTTCACATTCATTTATTGATTGGAATTCGTGTTGTTAAATCTGAAAATTCTGTATATAGAATATCTCTGATGTAATTCATATAATAAACCCCAAATAAATTAATATATTTTATTATCTTTCTAAAAGTCGACTACATTTTTGTGCATTATGTTGCATGTAACTGGCATTAGTGGGGCAATGAGAAACCGTAAATCAGATAAGGACAGACAAAACAATGTCCTTAAAGGGACAACAAGGAAAACAATGGTCTTAAAACACTACACAGAAAAAAACTAAAGAATGAACAATTAGAACACCACAAAAAAATAATAATAAAGAAAGTAAAGGTGAACTCATGTGTGCCGGAAAGGTTTTCAGTCGCTACTCCACTAGTAGCACCCGTCGTGTCACTACTGTTCAAATCCGGTTGTACATAATGAATGGGGAAAAAGAACAGGATTGTGTTTTGACAAACGCAACTTATCCGTTGTCATATGTGATGGGTAACCAAGTCATGGTGGTCACCGTAAAACAGTATCGACGCGATATTTGTAGATAGACGAATAACAATTTAGTAATGAATACAGTTGAAATTAACAATTATTAAATTATATTGAAGATCCAGCGGACAAGACGAAATTTGATGATATCCGATCTAAAATGAAAACACTCGCTTTTATAAGACTTATCCTGCTATACCATGTTGGCTGGTATATTATCTCAGGAACAATCGCAAACATGGTAAGCTTTATGTAAAAAGTTATGTATATATAAATACATACAACCATATATTTTCTTAAGGAACGACCATTTATTTTTTAGCTAAGATTTATTCTGAAAAATAGTTTATGGGGGAAAATAACCTGATGGATACTAAAAATAAAAAATCTGATCCTATAGATTCCAACAAAAAATTTTGGTCACATTAAAAAAAAGTACTTATTTTTCATGTCCCAAAGATAAATAATTGATATTTGTTCCTTGTGAATTTTTTGTTTGGGCCAGAGGATAATACGTAGCCCCACTTCCCAAAACAAATATATGGTTGGTCCTGTAAATTATTAATGTAACTACATATGTTGTTTTTTTTATCTTTTCTGTGTAATAAAAAATACATCAATAGTTTCCTGAATGGTTATCTTATTGTGATTTGGAAACTGTTAAAAGGTAGTGTGACGAACAAGCATGAATAAACAGATTGAAGGGCACAAATGTCAATTTAATTCAATTATCACTTGCAGGTGTAAATATATCCTAACAGAGTAGGAAGCACAACACTGCACCAAAACCAGTGCAAATATTGAAAAATTGTTTAATATTTGTACTATCTGAAATTAATTTTTTGCAATTTTCCTTTAGTAACCTAATTTTATATACGGAAAAAACATACACCAGTAGGTTTTATTTTGGAAAATATACGTTTTTGAGAATATCCGTTTTTTTGTTTTTTTTTACTAAGAATCGTTTAAAATAACAATATGAATTTACACAGTACATACTGTTTACAAGCAGTATGAAATAAATGCTTTGTATCATGTGCCATTAATGTTTACACTCACTCAAATAGCATCTTGATATTCACAATTGACTAATTTTTTTTCACGAGTCAATTGGATATAGCATTGGTTTTACGGGTTCAGTTTCAAATCTAATGTACTATCGAAATGTTTTAAATGGTATTCTTTACCAGTCTGATTAATCTGCTCCCCTTTACTTTGATATATCGCGACGCGGAAGATTTAAGAAAATCCCAATACCGGTCACGTGTGAGTGTGCTAATGTCATGAATATATAATATGATAACAACGGTTATGATTTGTCTCGGCCAATCGGATTGCTCGTAGCATGAAAAGCACTTTAGTAACGTTTTCATGGTCTCTCAATCACCATATTCAATGGATGGTACACATGATTACTCGCATGTGACCCGTAAAGGGGTTTCCAGATATCTCGCACGCCGCGACATAACAGTAAATGGGAGCAAGTGAAATATATGATTTTAATCAGATTGATTCTATGAGAATATCATATGATTCAAATGCATTTAATCTAGGTTACAAATGGTAATGGTTTCAAAGCAATGTCTGGATACTATGAAATAATGGGAGAATTAGGCCAGGGCAAAGGGGCATTTGAAGAAAAAGAGGAAGAAGAGGTAAATAATTATATTCAACCATAGTTTACTTTGCAGTTCAAATACATATGATTTTGACCTTTTCTTTAACTTTTGACCTTATTTCAATGGTCCACTGATTTTTTTGATTTTTTTTCTTCAAAATGTTGAATTTATGTACTATTTCAACGAATTATCTTCGTTTCTAAAAAAGAAAAAAGAAAAAAAAAGAAATATAGTAACATCTAATAACAACCTTGACGAGTTTTGTTTTCAACAGTCTAACGGTTTTAAGACGGTTTCAATATTTGAAAAATTTACATTTGGTCAGATGAGCAATAAAGTCAATGCCATATTTAAGAATAAAGAAAAGCTTAGTAGGCCTCAACATGTGCATCCCAGGCATGAAAATAACCCATGAAATTTACATGATAAATATATCACGTTATTATAATTGGAACTAATAGTTCGCCAAGGGGTTCATACACCGACTTGTATTTCTAGAGTTGGTTATTGATACCACCCAATATAGAGTTGTGTCTTTATATAGGAGAATATACTTTTGTTATTTTGAGTATTGTCTGTTGTGGTTATTTGATGTCTTTGAAGTTAAGAGACGATAAACCTTAAATTATAATAGAAACAAAGTTTATTTGAACAGAAAGACAAAATTGTGCCAAAAATATAATTTAAGAACAATTCAAGATAGTGACTAATTAACATAACATATGTTCTTGTTTGAAAACAAAATTAAAGAAAGAAACTGAGGCTAAAGAGGAGAACGACAAGTCAGCAGGTTACGAAGAAGAACTACAGAAGGAGGAAGAAAAATATTTAGAATACAAGGAACAAATAAAGTTAGCCAAAGAGAACGGTCAAGACCCGGCTAACGTTGAAGAATCATACGGTGCCAAAGAATTCCAGGTAGGTTTGTACTTTTTGTTTTCTACTGGACATAGATTAAAACATTTATGGGGATTAATCTCACAACCCCCCCTCTTGTGCATCATGGACATGAAAAAACAAAGTAAAGGCAGCGTTTGGGAAATGTTATTTTTTTTGGTGGAAAACCCTAACTTTGCAAAAAGAGTACAGACGCATTATCTTTTACAGACATTGTCTGATTTGCTAGTGATATACTCATTTTCACAATTTTCTGCTTTATGTCAGTGATCTAATTAAAACCGTTTATTTTTGCAGGATAAGTTCAAAGTAGACAAATCACGAAATCGAAAACCAAAGAAGAAGAAGAAGAAGAAGAAGACTCGCCCAAGAACCAAAAGATTTGCGGTAGAGGATTCAGATAAATATTGGACTAATGCTACAATACCATTTATTATGTCTAAAGGATTTTCAGGTAAAATTATTTAAGTGTTTACTTTAATTCAACAATTCAATCTTGTAAATGATGTGTGCTCAAAAAGTTAATATATATTTTTAAGACACAATCACAATTTAAATCAATTTACAAATGATCTTTTTCTCTCAGTGAAACAATTTTCAGGTTCAGGCAAGTAGTTATTTAAGTTACACCTATATGAGTACATATGTTAAATAAGCATTAGAGAGAACCCAATCAACAATGGGCAATAGAGAGACACTTGCAACACTGGACACATAAGACACAGGACGAAGACAAACACAATTAAAAAAAAATCACACTGCAGAAAACTACAAAAATCAGCAACACGGACCTCACCAAAACAAAGCATAAACAATAAAAAAAAAAAAAAAAAAAAAAAAGGTATACTGAATTTATATAGCACAATTAATACGATATTGCAGGAACTTTGTTTTCTCATTTGGGTTTTCTGGAAATATAATTGCTGCTGACGACCAAACTGCTAACATAAGGGTTCATGTAATTTATATTGATATCTTCTCTGCAGAATTGTGACGGTCGCCATCATGAATTGGTTGGGTTGATCGTTCCACATTTCTGGACAGATGAGTGTTTCTGACAATCAAATGACTTACATAGATTTAATTATTCAATTCGAAAGTCTTATGGTCACCATCGTGAATTGATTGATCCCTACACAGAATCTGTCTCACAGATGACTCATAATATGTTTGGACTTTTCCCGTCCACTTTACTTCCTGTAGAATATTTTTGGACTTATACCATTATCCATAGTAACACGGTGTGACACATGTACGGCAGGAACTGTTTCCCCACCCGGACGATTTGAATTGACCCCCGCATTTTTGATGACATCACATCATTAATTAGTTTACTACGTTTGTTCAATTTGGTTTTTGTTTGTCTTTGTCACTCTTTATTTATCATTTTTAGCCACGCGCTTGTCTGTTTGTACTTTTTTAATTTTTTTTTATCTATCTCACTATATGAACATTAGTAAAGATGTCATTTTAAATTATATGTGACATTATTACTTGAGTGTCAGTTCCAATCAGCATAAAATTACAACATGGCGAGGTGTAGTCGATACAACATTATGTGATAAAGTTTGTCAGTGACTGGCGATAGGTTGTTGGTTTTCTCCGGTTTTCTCCACCAATAAAACTGACAGTCACGATATAAATGAAATATTGTTGAAAGTGAAAGTGGCGTTAAACACCATAAACTAAACAAATAAAATCACACCATCAGAAGAGTTTGACAGATCTATCACTATAGTGATTTTATTGGTACACTCAGACACAAACATGTGCTACATGAGGTCATACATCAACATATACATGTATACAAATACAAATAACAGAATGAGTAAGTAGACAGACAAAAGAGCATAATACGAACATTGAAATTAGAATAACTTATTCACTTTGTTCACAAAAATAGCTATATTACTTAACAGTTTTACATTACACAGTGACAACATGCCACCCATTTTGTTTATGCATATATTAGGAGTTAGATGATAATACCTTGGTATATATTTTTGTTTTCATTAAAAAACGGCTTAATTTTTGCAGAGGAAGAGGTAGTGATATTCATCACCAACTCCGTCTCTACACAAATTACAAATTCTGTCCTCTCTAGAAATGTTCTGCCACCTTCCGGTTTCTATCGGCATCTTACAATTAGATGTCCTTAATTTTGATATCTGCTTTCTTCCAAACTCAGATAATCTAGACAAATAGTTTTCATAGCAAAATTCTGTTTTGAATGCCGCATATAATTGACCTCTAGACGAGTTTTCAATATCGGAAAACCATACCTGAATAAATTGATCTCGAAGACGCTCAAATAATAAGGGCTTCAGGTTACACAATTTAACATGAATTTGGCTTGTAAATATATATCCAAGACCTGTTCTGTCAAAAACAGATCTTATATGAGAAATCCATCTGAAATCATAACCATCATTCGTTTGTAGATTAAACGTTAATTTATAAAGAATGCCACTAAGCTTGTTCTCATTCTGTATAAGCTTACACCAGAAGGAAATCATTCTTAGCTGCACTCTTATATTCAAAGGATGGCGGCCTAACTCTCCATAGACCATAAAGTTTGGAGTAGACAATATTTGATTCAGAATTCGTTTGCAGAATTGCAGGTGTACTCGTTTTAAAATCTCAAGATTCTCATAACCCCAAACCTCAGATCCATAAAGTAGTATAGGCGCAACTAAGGAGTCGGTCGAACAATTTCAGCTGAACATCGATCGGTATATTTTGGTTTCGTATTTTCTTGTAAATAGCGAACAATGATGTTTGTGGCTGTTCTACTAAATTCTTTCTCGCATCAAAATTTTTTCCGTTACATTTAAAAACTATACCAAGGTATGTGAGAGAATCAACAATTTCTAACTCTGCGCCATTTAATTTGACAATATAATTTTGCCTACATTTTTTTTTACTAAAAACAATTACTTTAGTTTTTGATCAGTTTACTGATCATTTCCATAAATTACAATATTCTTGAAAAATATTTAAGGCTTTTTGCATACCCTCTAAAGATTCAGAAAAAAATAACGGTGTCATCAGTATATAGTAAAAAAAAATTTGAATAAAGGTATGAAGTGTGTTTTGTATCTTTTCTGTGATAGTACCAAGAGGTAAGTCGTTTATTTCTTCAAAATAATCTTCTAAATCGCTTAGGAAAATAGAAAACGAAAATGGGTGTAAGTTTTCCCCTTGGCGCACACATTGAATACAAGCAAATAAATCAGACTTTTCATTATTATACATAATACAAGACTTAATATTGGCATACATATTGTAAATTATTCGGAAACACTTTCATTTGATATCATAATTTTGTAATTTTTTCCAAAGACCTATTCGCCAGACAATATCGAATGCCTTTCTGAAATCTATAAATGTGCAATATAATTGAAGATACCAAAGGGGTAATCAGAATCCGTATATCGAAGAAGAACAGACAACACATAAGCAATATCTACTATCTTAATTACTCTGTGCAATTCTAAGATTTTAAGCCACGTTCATTTAATATTTTTAATGATATATGTACATTATGAGACAAGTTTAAAGATGATAAAGTGGCATTCAGAAGCGGATTGATCAACATAGACAATATAGCAAAAACCGGAGGTGAACGATGGTGTCTCAAATGAGGAATCCGTTCCTGCTAATGGCATCCACCCTGTTAATCTGATGATAAGGCATGAATGCGGAAAGTGTTCTCATAACTGCTGGTAATCAGACAAACACGACATGTCGATTTACAAAAAATATTTGCTTTATGTTTCTCTACGGCAAGGTTGAGAGATTGAATTATGTGTCTGGTAGGATTTCAAGTGTACTGCTTGTTATTACTTAAGTATCAAAGCAGAGTAAGACTTTATCTAGTTCAAAGTGTTCGTCTATTATAAGTATACACATATATTATATGAACCCGCGGTGTGATTCAGCACATCCACTAAAGAGTCAGTAGAATTGCCCACTGTGCTCACTTATTAACACACAATATTATGTCATTGACATGACGAATTAGTACATTTTGATTAGAACATAGCTTGAAATACATTTCTATTCTCAGAAGAGGATGTGATGGGTAAGATCAGAGCTAACAACAGATTTCACTACTGGACGTGTATAAGGTTTGTTCCCTGGACCAAGACAACAAAACAAAAATACGGCTTAGATCATGACAACTACTTAATTCATATTGAGAAAAATGGGTATGTACATGTTTAATATTATGATTAATTTCAGTATTTTACATTTTTCAATTAAAGAATAATTTTGTAGAATTTCTGTTTCCTTTATTTCTTGTTTTCTCGTAATGTGCAACTGTTTTATTGACTTTTAGAAATAAAGGTACTGACATTTTGAGTAGAAATCGATAACTCTTAGACAGACATAAACCCTATGCTTAGTCTACCCATCAAAAGTTGATCGTATTTCAGTTCGTGTTTTCTTTCGTATTCATTAACATATACCCAAACCAAATTGGTTGAATCTATTATCTTTTCAGGTAGAATAGTAATATCTCTGTTTACTGGATTATTCCATTATCACATTAGTTTTTGATAACAAGAAAGTACTATAGTTTGATTTAAGAACAATTTTTAATGTAGTTATTCACAGTTCGAATAAACAAGGTATCAGTTAAATTGCTACACGTTAGGGATCAAATTAAAAAAAATCACTGCATTTCTTATTACAGAAATATCAAAATGTGTGATATTTGACGCAACATTTTAATATACACCTGTTTCTTGTTATTTGTAATGAAACATGCTTGACATGACATTTTAATAAACAATCATCTCTGCTTAAATGAAGCTGAAAGTCAATTTTCCCATGAATATTGATACACAAGTTCTACCTAGTTTTCTGTCAAAAGAAAGAGCATCTGAATTCAATCCTGTTTTTAAGGAGGTTGTCGTTTTGTCCAATTGGCCATTGTATCGCTTGTCCTTCGATTTACGATTTCTGGTTACCCCCTTGGTATCGTCAAACTTTTCTTTATACCAAAGTCCTTTTACTGTAGTCATCTATTTATCTTAATTCTTTTTATCTGTATTTATAGTTTTCTCTTTACATCAAAATTCTAATAGCAAAAAAAAAAAAAAATAAAAAAAAAAAAAAAAAAAAAAATTATAAGTGTACTATCTCTTATTGTGAAAAGAGAGCTTTTTGAAGTCTCTTTTAAAGGAGAATTAAATACTTGCGCTCATGTCTTTCGTTCTAATTTATAGTTGGAAATTCGATTTTAAATTTAAATTAATCTTGCAGATGCTGGTCATTTGTTGGTAACATGAACATGAAAGGTCAGAGAATATCCTGCTGTAAAGATGTAAGTGCAACTATCTGAACGTGCTCGTTCTTATTTGTCACAAATACTGGCTTAGGTGACAAAAAAATGTTCAGCATTAAAACGAGAGACAATATTATTTCAAAAGTTTACTAAGATGTAATTAATATATCATGAAGTAGCAAATGCTGGCTATATTTTTTAACCTATTTCGAATGTATATATAGATATATGTACACAGTGAAATTCTCACTTGAAATAGGGAGTCATCGTGTGGTAGTTGGATTTATAGCTACCTGTGCAATCAATGTCTATCACCACTGAAGTTGTGAGTTCCAGGCGAGCTATACATGATACAACATTATGTGATAAAGATTGCCAGTGACTCGGCAGGTCAGTGGTTTTCTACGGGTAGTCCAGTTTCCACCACCAATATAAAATTGACCGCCACCATAAAACTTAAATATTGTTGAAAGTGGCGTTAAACACCATAACCCTAACCCTAATCCTCACTTAAAGTTATGATTGAAATATATGAGATTAATTTCTTTACAACATTTTGCTCGTAAGTATTCACTACATTTAAATAGCTGATATTCCCAATTTTGATTTTCATCTTAAGAATTATGGTATACAATTAATAGAGTTGACATAGCGGGAAGTAGTAAGTAACGAACGCTTAGTGACCTGATAATTTACTATCCATATGTTTATGAAAGCATAATCACTGTGTATCATTGACACCGGAAATTGTGTACCAGGCAAGCGGGAGAACAATGACGGATCGCACACACGAGGTAGGAATTTCATAATCTATTCCTGTTTATACTTGTATTATGTTGTCAAGGAGTTATATGCCAATTTGTCAGAAATGTAGCAATGAATCGCAGCATATATAACCATGCAGAATGTTTATGCGTCGTTTTAAACTCAAAATAAGTGCATCAAAATAATCACGCGACGCTTTAAGTCGACTCGAGCGTCATTGTTTGGACGCATATCGCATATTTTACGGAAAAAATAGCAACTATTGGTCATTATAACTTAGTGTCAATTCCACATTTTTGTAGAAATAGCTTATTCTGGACGATTTTAGTCAAAATATGTTCTTTGCGTTGTACAGCGAATTGAGAGCTGAAACCATGTGACAGTACGGCGGCTTTCAAATGTTATGTACAGCGAATTGCCATACGAAAATCCTGAAAACGGGATGTTCAATCTGAGATGTTTCTTTTTTTCTCAGTCTTTTGTGCATCTTTTGTGTAAAATTTAGATTTTTCATTGATCACACAACATATACATGCACACGCAAGTATGGGAACCCAAGGGTACAGGGGAATAGGGGAGGTGAAAATCACATTCTTCATTAAAGATCATATGGTGACCTCTAGATGTCTATTTTTTATGGGCCTGTCACTTGGGAGATGGGCTGTTGTTTCCTTGACTTTTTCATATATTAACATAATGACACTCCCACTCCTATGAAGGGTTTATAATCAAGTAACTATTGGTCATCATAACTTAGTGTCAATTCCACATTTTTGTAGAAATAGCTTATTCTGGACGATTTTAGTCAAAATATGTTCATTGCGTTGTACAGCGAATTGTTCAGTACTGTACGGTGAATTGCCTAAAATAAGATTCGTACTGTACAGCAGCTTGTTGGGTCGACTTGAATATAAAGTGCAAAAAAGCATGAAACTGAGCAAATACAGGATCGCCACTTAAGCAATACGTTTTCATGAAAGACTGAGAAAAAAAGAAACATCTCAGATTGAACATCCCGTTTTCAGGATTTTCGTATGGCAATTCGCTGTACATAACATTTGCAAGCCGCCGTACTGTCACATGGTTTCAGCTCTCAATTCGCTGTACAACGCAAAGAACATATTTTGACTAAAATCGTCCAGAATAAGCTATTTCTACAAAAATGTGGAATTGACACTAAGTTATAATGACCAATAGTTGCTATTTTTCCGTAAAATATGCGATATGCGTCCAAACAATGACGCTCGAGTCGACTTAAAGCGTCGCGTGATTGTTTTGACAGGTACCAGATGCACTTATTTTGAGTTTAAACGACGCATAAACATTCTGCATGGGTATATATGCTGCGATTCATTGCTACATTTCTGACAAATTGGCATATAACTCCTTGACAACATAATACAAGCATAAACAGGAATAAATTATGAAATTCCTACCTCATGTGTGCGATCCGTCATTGTTCTCCCGCTTGCCTGGTACACAATTTCCGGTGTCAATGATACACAGTGATAATGTTTTGAGATGAAATGCATCTGTTAAGGTTTGTTTCTAACTTTGCCATCGTAAATTTAGATATGAAGACGTCTTACTCAATAACCTTTGTGGATCTATCCACATCACGGGTCTAGATTTCAATGAACGTTTATAGTTGTATACTATGAACCTTGTAGAGACCCATGGGTTTGTGGTTTAACTGATAAATTATTACTATAATTTCTGTTCATTTGCTCTTTAAGCATGGCTAGATATAAATATTCTATTCTTTCTTAGACAACATGTGTCCATGAACTTGGGCATGCGCTTGGTCTTCACCACGAACAGAAAAGTCCAATTCATGACGATTATCTGCGAATAAACCAGAATAATATCGAACCAGGTAACACATTAATACTTAGTATGCAAGCAAGAAAAACCATATAATCTCAACTTCCTTATGCTTAGTTATATCGTACCTTCTCCTCATACTAGATATGTTCCAATTTACCAGATATGAACATCGTATCAGACGTTTATGATGGATATGCATTTCTTAATAAATCCATTATTTTGTGAACATTTTAATAATAATTGTTTAAAAAGGTGTTTTCTTTGGCGATAAAACAAAAGAGAAATCAAGCCATGTTTGTTTTATTGATATTGATGAAATTATTGACCATCATTGTTTATACTTTCTTTTCATAATTCAGAAAACTAAATGTGGTATAAGACCACAAGTTCAATAGAAAGTATTACATATGTAAGAAAGAACATCCAGTAAAGCTAAACCTGTTATTATCAAAACTAAGGTTCTCCTCCCTCAGGTATAGGTGAAATTAGCCGATGTTTAAGCATTTTGGCTTTATTAGCTCTCGAATATTTTATAATTATTTGGCTTTCAAGTCTCCGTTTATAGCGTACCTGATGAAGGTAGCCTAGAAACGATAAACACTAAATTTGATATCATACAGATAATTATTGGAAATGTTAGAAAGATATTTAAAAAGATATGACTATATATTTTCAAGATTTTCCTTAATCTAAAATAGAACGTTACATAAAACTGTCATTGGTTACTTTCATACATGACCGATAATAATAATCTTTATTCCATGATTTTTTTCTCAGAAAAAGTGAGCGGTTACAATGAGGTAGAACCTCTAGAATCTAAAACATTTGGATATTTTGATATGGCCAGCACAATGCTGTACAACAAATATGTAAGTAAAATTTAATCTTAATTGGCATACAATCTGCAAGTCTATTTTTTCTTTGTTGACGGCTTAATTTGTTAATGTCGTGTTTTGCATTTTGTTTTGTTGAATACTAATATATCCAACACATCAGTAAAAGAAGGTTTTTCATATTGTTACCACTTGTGTACAATTCTATTTGAAATGTCATATTTGTGACTTTTACAAATAAAATATGCTTAAGCTAAGCTAATCTTAATTTAGTTTGATCATGTTCCACAAATCAATATTTGATAATATGTTTAATTGACTTTGTATTGGAAAATTTAAAATTAAGCGTCTTATTTCATTCATTTAGGCGTTTTCAAATAATGGCCAGCCCACGATGACAGTGTATGATTCTAAGATGGAGTACCTCCTGAACAACCCAGATCCTCATATGTTTTATATGTTTAAAGAATTAACAAGTCTGTATAAATGTAGAGGTGAGCAGTATTTATTAGCTGAGCATTATAGGGTTATCGCAGATACAGTTTTTATGTACATCAATTTTAGGTTATCAAGACCTGGTATTTGAATTATAATATAATTATCCAGAACCTGTGCATTAGGGTCTGTTATATGGGTTGTGGCATACACATCATCGTCGTCAATTTAAGAGTGTGCAATGATATAGAGGTGAAATAGAATTTGAAACGAAGGTAATCAAATACTCACCATTTGATTGCTAATTTGAACTTAGTGTTTTCCGTGTTTTCTGAATTGTCAGATATTAAAACTTTCTAATGTGTATTATATATTATGATACATTACTTCATGCTTAGAATAGCTATACCTCCCAATTGATAAACATATCATATTCTTGTCTTGATATCAAAATGTAACAAAGGAAATACATGAAGATTAGCTATACTATTGCTTAGTTATATGTCCGTAAAGTTTAGCTGTGTGCTTACTTGGTTTCAGCAAACATGATGGGCGCGTGCGTTTATTAGATGTCATTTGCAATGTATATAACCTGATTGTACCATATCGAAGACAGAAATTAAAGACAATTGTATCTTCAAAGCAAACATATCATTGTTTCGTGTCTTCTTCTGAAATAAATTGTATAAAGATCTATTAGCTTCTAAATGGTGAACACCGCCAGAATATAACTGAACTATTGTTGAAAGTGGCGTTAAACACCATAACCCTAACCAGAAATTGGGGATCGACTTCTGTGTTTATGTACAATAAATTGTCGGCAGTTAAATTTTGTTCCAGTTTTAAAATATTTATATATATTTAACGACACAGATAATCATACAGAAGATAAATTTGTAATACTTATATAAACATGTTGTAGAAATGAGATGCCCCCACTTTACGAAGGAATGTAAAGATGGATATGTAGCTTATATCAGAAATACATGTACATGTAGATGTCCTAAAGGACTTGATCCAGAAACAGGATGTACAACAGTGTATCATGGAGGTAATTATAGAAAACAAAAAAATGATATTACAAAAAGCGTTCGACATGATTGGAAACAGATAGTTATTTCCATATTTTAATATACAATATGTACCTATAAGCAAAACCTGTTTTACTCTTTAGTTGCTTTCCTTTTAATTTCAATGCTATAAAACTTGCGTCAATTTTGATGTCATTTCGACGGAGTTTCTTTCACAATAAGTAAGGTAGTGACGATATTACTGAAGCCATACTGAAAGTGACGGGAGTAAACACCAATAACCTCATTACCCCTGATTATACACATCAACTGTCTAGTAATAACAAATATTAACTAAATGTCATCTTCCATGCATGTTTACAATCTGTTGAGTGGATGGGCGCATTGTTACCTGTATAAGTTTTAAATACCAAAGTTATAGACAAATGGTTAATTAGTAAAACATTAGACACCAATTATTTTTATAAAATAAAGGAACCTCGTTTTGTTTTATTGCTGTGCAATTGTCTTACAATTACTTTACGCTAGGTGGAATTTCATGACTAAATACAGTAATGTGACTGTACTGTGAGATAAAGAATCATATTTTAAGTCACAGGTGAGAATATTCATCTCTTCTTAGATCAAATATCAAATATACTTTAGCTTTCCGATTTACCAAGCAAGGATATGAACGTAAATTAATAGAAATTGAAACCATATGTAACTCATGTTGAGGTGATCAGTTTTGAAACAGTGATTTTATTGCTGGTCTTCATCCACTCCGGTGTGCACAATGTAATTCAAGTCACATGTTTGTATTAATATATCTTTTTCAATAGATAAACGTCTGAAGAGTATTACTTGGCCTCAATCTGAATTTTCTATGTTGAAACCACAAGATGGATGTCCAACTGGGTTTGAAGAAGGGTCAATGACTCAGTATGTGGCGGGAGGAAAAGTATCTGGACATTTTAACTTTGACATTAAATATGATAATGATCACTTTGACTTTAAATTTTGTACCAAGACCAAAAAATCACAAAGTAGCAAGGCTGCGTGGGAGCCAGGACAATACTGTATATTTAGCTATAACGGAGTTTGTCCTAAAGGTATGTACTAATTATGCAGTCGATATGCAAAACTAATCCCGCTACCAAAGAAAGAAAGGAGTCTTCGTGGTCGTGGTCGTATGGTAGTTAGATTTACAACTACCTATGCATTCAGTGTCTATCACCACAAACGTTGTGAGTTCGAATATCGCTCAGGCGGGTGTACTTGATACAACATTATGTGATAAAGTTTGTCTGTGACTTGTGGCTGATCGGTAGTTTTCTCCGGGTACTCCCGTTTCCTCCACCAATAAAACTGACCGCCACGATATAAGCAAAATATTATTGAAGGTGGCGTTAAACACCATAACCATCGCCATCCCCAGTAAGAATATACAGTCTAGCAAAGAGAGAATCTGTATAAAAATCGGGTGAATTCAGAGTTGTTAATGAAAATATAGTTTAATGATTAAACTCATGATATTTGAAGATAATATTTTTACACTTTCAATCGTAGAAATCATTCGTCGTCAGGGGGTTTAATTATTAACTTATTACCTATCTAATCGATATTATTGTACCTCAATTCATGTTTTTATTGTACGATTTCAGTCACATCGAGTCACATTTGTTATAATGTAGGTCTTGGAAATATATCCGCAAAGTTGCAGACCAGAAATAATTTCCTACCAATTATGGCCATTGTCTCCGGATAATTGTCTACAATTCTAAAGATTACAATGCTCTACACTGCAATGATATCGGGCTGTAGTTATTTTAAATATTGTTTAATCTATTCATTTTGTTTTTCGGAATGTGCTAATAAAATACAATTTCTATGTGTAAGAAAATGTGTAAAAAATTAAAGATTAACCTTTTCAGAGATTCCATTTTATTATAAAATACTGATTTGTTTGTGTTATTCCACACAAATGTAAGATCAAAAAGACTACACTTCATCCCAATGTAGACCAAAACAAGCTACAAAGATTCACACTATTGTTCTGCCAACTTCTTCAGAGACGTCTTGCTATATCATACATGTATGTATGTGTCCTCTCGGAAATGTAATTACTAATCTGATAAGCTTGATACAAATGTATCTTGACGTGGGACTGGGTTTTAGTAAATAAATGCAAACATGATCAGAATGTTATATGCTTGTACATGTATTGTGCTATTCATTGTGATTATGTATAATCTATCTTGTTAATCAATTCATTTTGCAGGATTTACAGATGGTTACGTACAATTCAGTGTCGACAAAGTTAGTGTTGTAGCGGATCCATTACCTGATGGAAAATATGGCAAGAAAATGGTCTGGCATTTTTGCTGTAGAGAAGATGGCACGTTTAAGGATCCCCTTTACTTGCCAACAAAAGAACCATTTTCACTTTTCCCTAAAAGTAGAGATTGCCAGCAGGTAAAAGGTAAGCATATTATTCTGTGGAGCACACATTGTGAAATAAACAGTACCTGTTTTCACCTCTGCAGTTTCCGTTTCCTTCGAAAAGCATTGTGAGGAACGAAACAATGTACAATTCTCGTGTTTTGAGAATGTCACGGTCATCGCACATTAGGGTAAACGACAACTGCCATCTGTTATCAATAAGCAACTGTTTGTAAGGAGGGGATTGTTGGTGGCTTGTAGTAAGACACAATGATTCTGACATTATCGAGTATGTCCCATATTGCTGTAGTTATCAAACATTTGTCCATTACATTCATTCAAGTGCCAACTTTATACCTACATGTTTTATTCTCGTCATGAAGCTGGTTGAAATAGTGCTTACTTGACATTAGTAAATCTCCTTCATTTCAATCAGTCAATCCATTGTGTAAAAAACATGATGTAATCGTCAATGAAACAATAATTTGCATCACAAGAAAAGAAGGTTTTTTACAGTTATATATAATTAGTATCAATGATCATTTCTACGAATAACAATACGTGTATCTAGCTGCCATTCTAAATCTGTATAACTATTATTTGATTTGGTTAAATATATACTGGCTGACAATGTCAGCTTTTTACATTCATGAACCAAGGTGAATATATTAGTCAAGGCATTCTAGTATACTTGTCATCGGAGAGTAGTTCAATCTTACTCTATGAACGATATTATTACACCAACAATATCACTATTGTTACTGGGTTCGCTATGATAGTTAGTCAAACGGTATGCACATGTTGACACAAGCTATGTCTCAATAACCATATGTAACTGCAGATTAAAAATAAACATGATGTTTTGATTTTAAAAAACGAAGCACCTTTAGAAACAAAACACCATGTTTTTGCTACATTTAAGAAAAAATAATTTCCTATTCTGATGGATGCCTATCACCACCTAGCGTCGTGAGTTCGAATCCCGCTGAGGCGAGATGTACTCGATACAACAGTATGTGATAAAGTTTGTCAGTGACTTGCGGCAGGTCGGTGGTTTTCTTCGCGGATACTCCTGTTTCCTCCACCAATAAAACTGACCGCCACGACATCACTGAAATATTGCTGAAAATGGCGTTAAACACCACAACCCTAACTCCTTTGCTGATAGGTTTGCACTAAAATGTGCTATTTCTGTATTATTCTATCTTTATTTTACTTCTGTACATTGTGGTTCATTTGAAGTAATGACTTCCGAAGGCTTATAAGTAAACACAATTGAAAAGTTTTACCACTAAACAAATATTTATTGACGTGTACATTTATTAAATGATAGAGAATAAGGACACAAAGAAATAATAAAATGGGAGATCTGGATGAAACTTTAATTTATGATTCTACGGTGTGGTGTCAGCACTGAGTGAAACGTGTGTATTTCTGTCCACATCTGTTGTTAAAAAGGCACATACGAAAGATATTTACAGCCGGAGTTCTATGAATTTATACTTAAATCGTAGACAGTGATGTTAGACAAGGATCTTTATTTATTTTATTATGCAAAACTAGTTATGTACATCGACGTAGATCACTCATCTGTCACATTTTGTCTTTCCCGTTTCGTCAATTACAGAGAGGACCGCATTGAGCGTGATCGTATGGTAGTTGGATATATAACTACCTATGCAATCAGTGCCTACCACTAACGTTGTGAGTTCGAATCTCGCTCAAGCAAGGTGTACTCTATACAACATTATCTGAAGAAGCTTGTCAGTGAATTGCGACAGGACAGGCTTTCTCCTGGTACTCCGGTTTCCTCACCAATAAAACTGACCGCCACGGTATAGCTGAAATATTGTTGATAGTGGTGTTAAACACCATAATCCTAGCTCTCAATTACAGAGAGAGGTATCGTTCTTGCAGCTTTTGTTGACTCATCACCGTCGTAATTAATGTGATACTTGCCCAAAGGTTATAGTAGCAAATTGATGAAATTGACAGAATGTACAAGTTCATATCAATCTCGGAATAAAGAAATCATACCCAGAAACGCTACGTTTTTGCTATATTTATCTAAATACAAAATAAACCACACAAATAGTCTATGACGTCGGTGTTTGTAGTAATCTTTAAATTGAGTGCGCAGTAGTATTTTTGTCTTGTTCGCACAATATGATATATTCAACCATCGTTTGGGGTCAAGATATCGCAATATGTAAATATTCCTTTCTTTTTTTAAGATATGAAGGCAGAAGCACAATGGTTTCTGATTGAGAGTAATGGAGGTGTGTCATTCGCAGGTTCCGTTCCAACATCACGAATTGCTAAGAAAACGGGTGTTGCCATAGAGGTCTGTTACTACTGGCCTATTGACTACAGTATGTATTTTGAAATTCTTGTTCATATGTATAGTATATTATCAATGTCTCGAGGGGCCATCGTGGTCGTGATCGCTTAGTAGATGGATTTACAACTACCTATGCAATCAGTGTCTATCACCACCAAAGCTGTGAGTTCGAATCCCGCTCATGACAAGGTGTATTCGATACAATATTAAGTGGTAAAGTTTGGTAGTGATTTGTGGCAAGTTTTTCTTCCCCCAATGAAACTGAGCGCCACAACATAGCTAACATATTGTTGAAAGCGGCGTTAAACACCATAACACTAACCCTAAGTCAATGTATTTGATGGGTTGCGTATATATTCTAAATGGTCGCTTTAACAATATATCACTTAATATCACGACGGGTCAGTTTATTGCTTGAAGAAACGGAATTATGTGGAAAAAAATAATTTATAATACAACGTTGCATTAAGTATAGGCCACATTTAAATGAAGTCTAATATTATTGAAATTATCCTCTGTTACCAGAGGTAGACAAATGAAAATAAGATATATATATGACAGGTATTTTCTAAATTCAGGCATTTTGTAAAATACCTGAAATTTCAGGCAATTTATAAAATGCCTAAGGTTTTCTGGCATTTTATAAAATGCCTGAGAAAAGCCAGTCATTTTATAAAATGCCTGAAATATAAGTATATTCAAATAAATCAACAAAGAATTATATTTGACTAGCCAAAAGATAGAAGTTAAAAGAGTGTAATTACTTTTAACATTCATTCATAAGAAAAGTGAGTAAATCTTTGAAATGAACTCACTTTGTTTTCTAAACTGTTATTTTATGTGTGTCTGTTGACAATGGCAGAGGCACAAATTGTATTGTCAAATGAGCAAAAATATACGTCTAAGTTGTTGGAAAATCTTGAATCAAGTCAGAAATGTGTTATATGGAAAAGAGAGAAATATGAAAGTATATTAAATAAAGTGAAAACTGGAAAAAAGGAACTTCTTCAAGACTATTATTATATGCAAAGGTATGTACAAGTAATGTTTCAGAGTTGAATTTCATATTATTAGAACGGGGATTGATTTTGGAGTTGTGGCCCCTCCCGTTTCTGAACAAGAGGCCCAAAGGTGCCAAATATGGTGTTCTGACATATTATGACTCGCAGCCGTAAGTGATAAAGTTTACCAGTTGCTCGCCCATTATCGGTGGTTCTCTCCGGGTACTTCGGCTTCCTCCACCACTAAAACTGGTCGCCATGATATAGCTGAAATATTGTTGCTGCGCCTCAGGGAATATAGATCCTAAGCCGGGAATGTCACATCATATACCCTGTCTGATAGCTGAATAACATATAATATTCGCAATATGATACTATTAGTATGATAAGGTAGCGACGAAGTCAAGTTGGCAGCTAGCGACAAAGGGAAAAATGAAACAGTTTCTTGATACATTATGATAACTGCTTGATTATATTTAATTTACGATACTTTCTACAATAAATCGGTTACACCATGGTTTTTAATTTTCCAAGACCGCATTCCGTTAGATCTT
Source organism: Bathymodiolus septemdierum (assembly GCA_963383655.1). Lineage (NCBI taxonomy): Eukaryota > Metazoa > Mollusca > Bivalvia > Mytilida > Modiolidae > Bathymodiolus > Bathymodiolus septemdierum. The sequence continues at coordinate 73,691,723 of OY726518.1, forward strand.
GCATCATCTTTTACTTATTGATGAAACATTTTAGTATTTCGTTCCAAGTTTGGAATATGGAAAAATCAATTCAAATCTTTAAAAAAAAAAAAAAATTTCCGCTTGCAGATTGTGGTGGAATAATCAACATATCAGAGGACAACACTGAAGATGCTATAATAACGTCGGCAAATTATCCAGATCCATATAAATCAAAACAAGAGTGTAGTTGGACAATAATGGTATGTGCAATTCAGGACTCTTTTAATGCAACTGATCAAAGGGTCTTCGGCGTTGTTTTCAGTATCTCTTGTTTGGCGAACTTCATTTCTCTCCTGATCAATGGGGACCTCCTGCTGATACTCTTGGGCGATGGTGGTGGTGGTGGTGGTGGGGGGGGGGGGGGGGGGGGGGGGGGGGGGGGGGGAGGAATCTTCATATTTTGGTGGTTTTAACACTGATCATAGAACATCAGGTAGATGCATAGTTCTATATAGCATGTTTGTTTTTATTTCATAATATATATGTTAAAGACACAATCTTTAAGCGGGCTGTCGTAGTCATAATCGCATTGTAGTTGGATTTACAACTACCTGTGCAATCAGTGGCTATCACCACTAAAGTTTTAAGTTCGAATCCCAGTCGATGGTTTTCTCTGGGTATTCCGGTTTCCTCCGGCAATAAAACTGACCGCCACAGCTGAAATATTGTTGAAAGTGGCGTTAAACACCATAACCGTAAGCCCACACTATTTAAAGGTAGGATTTAACACTTTGGATACTTAATGATAACATGTTACATGTACATATATTTTGTCATCTTGGTAATACTAAAAAGTACCACACATCACGTGATCGACGAATGTTCACGCATATAACGTAGCTGTCATAGAAACCACTTCATACGGATAACATTAATCAGTAAGAATGATAGATTAATTTTAGTTGATTAGTTTTGAACTGACAAAATAAAATCTATGAGATGAAAAACATTATTACAAGTGTTGATCCTTATGTTTGGTTGTTACCTGTGATTACGATAAATGTAAATTTACAAGTATGAATTAAGATTACTTTATAAATTGTTATGTTAAAAATCTCTTTTATAGTTAAATAAGTAGTATATCACTTTAGTTTTACATACTCCTTACTTTAATATTTGTTTAAATTATTTTACAGAGTCCAGAAAATACAAAAATCAAGTTGGACTTTAAAACATTTGACCTTGAATCATCAGTTAGTAAAGGAACAGGCTTCCCAAAATGTGAAGATTCTCTAGAAATACGAACGACATTGCCAGGACACCCAGGCATCAAGTAATGACATTTTATGACATTAGTATCAGCATATCAGTACAAAAAAGCAATCTTGTATAGATTCTGGCAATTAACATGTCAAATGATAAGATTCTACTGTAATTTGATTTAGAATCATATTTTACACACATGTACCAATAAGAAGAGACATTCGTCAAGACTGCAATTTTGAAATATTTTTGCTAAAAGCAACTGACGAATTCAAAGCATTCGTTAACAAATCGAAGGTTAAGATTTTCAAAAGTACAAAACAAAAGTAACACTTCTAGTATTGATTCGAGAATTCGTATGACGCAAACCTCTCATATTGGGGTTTCTTAGCAAAAGGACAAGAAACTAGACGGCCCTTTAATTTCACGTACCGCTATAGATTATGTCCTGTCACTTAATAAACTTTTGGTAAATGCGTTCATCGTATATATCCCATTAAATTTAAGCAAAGAACACCACATATACAATAGTAGATCAGGAACTGCTTGCTCTTCCGGAGCACACGAGTGTATCCCTAGTTTTAAGTGCATAGTAGATCAGGAACTGCTTGCTCTTCCGGAGCACACGAGTGTATCCCTAGTTTTAAGTGCATAGTAGATCAGGAACTGCTTGCTCTTCCGGAGCACACGAGTGTATCCCTAGTTTTAAGTACATAGTAGATCAGGAACTGCTTGCTCTTCCGGAGCACACGAGTGTATCCCTAGTTTTAAGTGCATAGTAGATCAGGAACTGCTTGCTCTTCCGGAGCAAACGAGTGTATCCCTAGTTTTAAGTGCATAGTAGATCAGGAACTGCTTGCTCTTTCGGAGCACACGAGTGTATCACTAGTTTTAAGTACATAGTAGATGAGGAACTGCTTTCTCTTCCGGAGCAAACAAGTGTATCCCTAGTTCTAAGTGCATAGTAGATCAGGAACTGCTTGCTCTTCCTGAGCACACGAGTGTATCCCTAATTTTAAGTGCATAGTAGATCAGGAACTGCTTGCTCTTCCGGAGCACACGAGTGTATCCCTAGTCTTAAGTGCATAGTAGATGAGCAACTGCTTGCTCTTCCGAAGCAAACGAGTGTATCCCTAGTTTTTAGTGTATAGTAGATCAGGAACTGCTTGCTCTTTCGGAGCACACGAGTGTATCCCTAGTTTTAAGTGCATAGTAGATGAGGAACTGCTTGCTCTTCCTGAGCACACGAGTGTATCCCTAGTTTTAAGTGAATAGTAGATCAGGAACTGCTTGCTCTTCCGGAGCACACGAGTGTATCCCTAGTTTTAAGTGCATAGTAGATGAGCAACTGCTTGCTCTTCCGGAGCACACGAGTGTATCCCTAGTTTTAGGTGTATAGTAGATCAGGAACTGCTTGCTCTTCCGGAGCACACGAGTGTATCCCTAGTTTTAAGTGTATAGTAAATCAGGAACTGCTTGCTCTTCCGGAGCACACCAGTGTATCCCTAATTTTAGGTGTATAGTAGATCAGGAACTGCTTGCTCTTCCGGAGCACACAAGTGTATCCCTAGTTTAAAGTGTATAGTAGATGAGGAACTGCTTGCTCTTCCGGAGCACACGAGTGTATCTCTAGTCTTAAGTGCATAGTAGATGAGCAACTGCTTGCTCTTCCGGAGCACACGAGTGTATCCCTAGGTTTAAGTGCATAGTAGATCAGGAACTGCTTGCTCCTCCGGAGCACACGAGTGTATCCCTAGTTTTAAGTGCATAGTAGATGAGCAACTGCTTGCTCTTCCGGAGCACACGCGTGTATCCCTAGTTTTAGGTGCATAGTAGATCAGGAACTGCTTGCTCTTCCGGAGCACACGAGTGTATCCCTAGTTTTAAGTGTATAGTAAATCAGGAACTGCTTGCTCTTCCGGAGCACACGAGTGTATCCCTAGTTTTAAGTGTATAGTAAATCAGGAACTGCTTGCTCTTCCTGAGCACACGAGTGTATCCCTAGTTTTAAGTGGGATTCTTATTGCTCATTATTTAGTTTGTCCTTTTTTTTTTCCTTTTGCCATTGTATTGTCTCTACTTCTTTATGCTACGGAGGTTGAATAACCCTTCAGTATCTTCAAACTTTTCTTAACATACTAGTAATATAGAACATCAGTTACTTTGTTAAAGTGATGCAATCTGGATAAAAAAATGTATTTTTTCTAATATTTTAGCTATTGCGGAAACAAATTCAAGCCAACCATTGTTTCGGAAATGAATTACATAGGACTTACTTTATCCTCAGGACTAACAGGAACCAGACAGGGGTTCAAAGTCTCCGCTACATTGGTTACAGGTATTCTTAAAATACATCTATACTTTTTGCTCAGGAAAAGTTCATGCCTTGGTATTGATTTTCTTGTATTCATAGAAGTATATATAATTAGTACTTTTACAGGTTTTTATGCAAATATCTCCATTTAAACGATTCCAAGCTACACACAAAAGGGTAATTTACCAACCCGTTTCAGTTGTTTTTATGAAAAGAAAGTTTAAACAGTTGTAGCCAACAGTTCCACCAATATAAACAAATTGGACAACTACCTCTAACCCCCTTCAATTAAACATAAAAATAAGCACGACATTTGGCACAGAATATACGTGTCATGGCATGAGACATACACCAAACCGTGGCTGGGTTAGCCACGCAATGGGAACCCAACCCTCCCCTCTGAATATTGATATAATCTAAATATAATTGGATACCCTCAATTAGATATGAAATAAAAAGGTAGATCACATTCAGTGTTAAATGTCTATTTTTTATTTTTTTTATTTTTTTTACAATATTTCAATTATGTCTTGGTGGTCAGATATATTGATAGAACAAAATTGTTTTCATGGAGAAAACCACAGAGTCGGGATGCATACATAGATGTTAATATAACTAACATGTGACCGGGATCACACAGTTAATACAAAGATCATACAAATGAATACTGTTTTATTTTATATATCAGACGAGAAGATGTGTTATTCAAAACGGGGAGAGGATTACAGGGGATTTGTAAATGTGACCAGGTTGTTTGCCCCATGCTTACCCTGGACAAATGTGCAACATTGTCCACACCACGCCTTCCACCCAGGGTAAGAAGAAATTATTATATATGGTTGTTGAAGTAAGTAAACATAAATCCTGGACCAAAATATTTTGATATCTAGAGTAAAAGTGTATACATAGCACGCTAAAGATGTATATAATGTAACAAAATAATATGAAAACAAAAGTATAAATTTGAAATATTGAAAAAAGGAAATATTAAAAAATATAAGGACAAAAAGAATTTCGTTTAGGATGACCGCAGGATAGTGTTGCCAATCTACGATGTCACATTGAAATGGCATCATTTATATTCAAATGACGTAAGATTGGTCTTGCACTCTTTTCATATTGAAGATTCATATCTGATATTGGGATAGACTTTTCAGTTCATATCGAAACTTTTGACATATTTTTATATAATCAATCAAAGGGGCCGTCGTGGTCATGACCGTATGGTAGTTGGATTCATAACTACCTATGCCATCAGCGCCTATTACCACTACCGTTGTGAGTTCGAATCCCACACCGGCGAGGTGTACTCTATGTGATAAAGTTTGTCAGTAACTTGCAGCAGGTCGGTGGTTTCCTCCACTAATAAAACTGATCGCCACAATATATCTGAAATATTGTTGAAAGTGGCGTTAAACGCCATAGCTCTAACCCCTATGATCAACCATCAAGCGCAACATTCAAAATAAAAATAAAACACATGGAAAAAGAATAACTTCTGAAGACTGACGATTTGTTATTTAATTAGTGATAAATTAAAACACTGACCTCTAGAACTGACCATATATTTACTGCGAGTTATCTAAGAAACGACTTAAGCTATTTTGAGACACTCGACAGTAACTGTGTCAACTCATTACTATGATATTTACGTAATGATTTCTGCATTTGTTATATCTTTATTAAGGAGAGTTTGAAGATACCAAAGAGGTTATCAGAATCCGTCAATCGAAGAAGGATAGACAACACAATGGCCAAAATAAAAAGGACAAAACGTCAAACAACGATCTACAAAACATTACACCTAAATATACAGATCGAGTAACACTAAAAACCGGGGTTTAACTCAGGTGCTCCGGAAGGGTAGGCAGTTTCTGCTCCATTGCTAACTTGGAATGTTGGTTTTGTTTCTTTTTATGTATCAGCGTATCCATCATCTGTTGCAAATATCACAATGGTTAGATTTGTTTGCTTTATATGCAATGTCAGTTGAGCATACAACAGTCCAGACACTGTCCTAACATGTCACCTACATAACGACACACCAGAATTCTATATTGGCCGGTCCGAACCACGTCCAAAGCTAACAAAAGTCAATATTGATCGAGTAATCACGTTTTGGCATTGTAGATGTATACATCTTGTAGAGACCATATATTGTTATTTCAGACAATAACACGGAAGTTATTTATAATCTCCACACCAACAATAAATAATGTACTATTCATTAAATAAAGCAATCGGAGCAATTTGTTATTTAATATTGAACATAATTTTAAGGTATGTTGTAGAAATTGAGGGTAAGCTATTAAAAACTGAAAAGATTCAAAATAGTAATTTTTTCCAGAGATTTGGACGATGATTTAGTTGATAATTACTGCAGAAACCCTGGTAGTGGAACTAGGCCGTGGTGTTACACTCACTACGAAGACTGTAGTAGGGATTACTGTGACCCATGTGCACTGGGTAAGATTCTTAAAATAGTATTTGATTATTTAAAACAGTTGGTGAAAAATAAAATAACAGAAGAAGAAATTCATTAAAGAATATTGTCAGTAAAACGAAATATGTCCCCCGGGGTGCTTTATTACCACTCCTAACAATCATCAGATTTTATATTGGAATTCATTACAGTTGTCTGGTTTTACAGTACAGAGAACAGTCGACGTTTCCTTTTTTGCGATCAGTCAATATTAACCACTTAGTTAAAAGTCACGATTCTTAAGTCACTCCTATCAATAATCATAATCATTATTTCTAAATTTCTGAATCACGAAAAAAATCTAACCGCTGATGTAAATACAAACTTGTCTTGTTTTTTTTTTGCATTGTTCTGACATTTTATGTTCTGACGGTTTACGAACATGATAGAGAAATATGTTGCTAATTGATCAACAGGTGTATTAATTAAACAAATATATAATTTATTGTTTCAGTTCTTACTTTTTAATATAAAATACTCAAACACAGCATATTTACATAATTATTTCTATATTATGCAGAGAACTGTTACGATTTGCTTGAAGACTGTCACAATTTAGAAAAATCAGATTCTACATTTTGTCATTCAAATGTCGAAGCACAACGCATTTGTAGGAAAAGTTGTGGTTTTTGCACCAAGAGAAAAATAAAACCAGGTAATTCTTAGGTCAACAGATATAGTATTTACCATATGATAATTCTATTTAGGATTTCTTATGGCTTTGCAAAACAATTGCTAAAGGAGTGAGTGATAGGTGTTTAATGCCAAATAAGCTGTTTTTGATGATACAAATAATGGCTGTCTTGAACTAGACCAACATGTAATGATGGATTTATTTTAAAGTAGTGCTAGATCAGGTAGACATTCGCTATATGACAATTTCATCAGTTTTATTTCTTTCTCTTTCCTTTTATTCATTTTTTTTAATATAAATTTCTCATAGACTCCAATATTGAGCTGATTACCATGCATAGTTTGGATTCTACATATTTCTCATAGATTACAAAGTTAAACAGGGTTCACTTAGTAACTGTTGGTTTTCTCTGGGTTCTATGGTTTCATTTACCAATAAAACAGACAACTACATTGTACCAATTCCAGGAGCATAGTGGTGTCTAAGAAAGATATTTTTATAAATTTCAGTCCATCAGATGGTATATTTGGCTATGATAACAATCTCTGAATGTGAATCCTCACAAAGGTCCTAAATATTAAAGAGGACAATTTAATGAATATTCCTATATTACATTTAGCACAGTGGTTTTTGAGAGGAATGCAACTGTTAGGCATGCTACCATCACTGAAGACGACAAAACCAAAGTAATGACAACATCTAACATAACAATATGAGTTTGTTTAACAATAAAAATACATTCACCTGCAAGTAGCCGAAAATATGAAAAATATATATACTAATTCCATCTTGCAAGAAGTAAATAAAAAGATTGCGACCAAAACAAAAACCTGACTGGTCATTGAATATTCAAAATAATTTAATGAATATGTAATTTTGTTAATTTATATCACTTAATATGATAAGAAGAGTTTAAAAATACCAAAGGAGTAATAAGACGGACAGAGAACACAATGGCCAAAAGAAAAAGTACAAAAGGACAAACAACGATCTACAAAGCATTACATATAAAGCTAATGATGGAGTAATACAAAACCCGGCTAAAAAAAGAGGGATGAACTCAGGTGCCCCGGAAGGGTAAGCAGTTATCTGCTGTATATTGTACATGAACTATGAACTGCTATTAAAACAATCCATGTTTTGAAAGTGAAAACATGTAATTCTGGAATATTTGTCGACAAGCTTAAATGTGAAATGTAAGTATTTTTTTTTTTACTTCAATCTGAATTGATGTTTTCTTGCTATATCTTGTTCTTTGTACATTTCAGGCAGTAACCTTTTATATTTCAGTTTGTTTTTTTCATTTGTTTTTGTAATATAGCATAAACGTCATGCATAATAATAAACTGAAGGACAATTGTTAATTTCAGTCACAAAAATTAAATGTCTCACTCCACCAGAGTTAGAGGATGCAAAAAGTATGGGGAAATTAAAAAATCGCTACAAAGTTGGTGAGATTGCAATGTTCAAATGTAACACTGGCATAGAAGAGGAAGAAAGGGTGTGTCTGTCTGATGGGAGTTGGTCTGGTGGTAACTTTGTGTGCGGTAGTAAGTATTATTTAAAGGTGTATCAGCTATCTCTTTGCATATTTATTTTAGACTCTCATTAGTAGAAGATATGATTTTAACAATTTCATCTCTGAGATCATTAGACTGTGTTAGAAATATAGATCACCATATCGCGTCTAGGTGCTATAGATTACAGTATTGCTAAATGAACACAATGTACACAAACCAGGAAAGATTTTGGTCGCATGCAAATAAATAAATGAATAAATAAATAAATAAGGCCGTCGTTCGTAATATAGTTAGATTTACAACTTTTTAAGCAATAAATTACTGTCCCCACATAATTTGTGAGTTTGATTCCCATCCATAAAAGGTGTATTCGATACAACTTATGTGACAAAGTTTGTCAGTGACTTGCATCACGTGATTGGTTTGTTTCCTGTACCCCTGTGTCCTCCACCAATAAATCTGGCCACAAGAATGTTTCTGAAACAATGTTGAAAGTGGCGTTAAGTACACACATTGCAACCGTACTCAATCTACCAAAATAAATCAGATGTTCGACAAGAAGCACCACATTTGAAATAAAACTACTTGCCGCCTATCGTTTCTTTATGTTTTTTTTTCAGACACAATGATAACATATAAAACATAAATTGACTGGGACGGAAATTTAAATGATCAGAATTCTACATTTATGATATTAGATAAAATATCTAATAATAACTATTGCTAGTATTATGTTTCTATAAAGTTCTATTTAGTCATTTTATTGTTGATCAAACTTATAACATTACAATTTCCACGATCATTGTACTTTATGTCTCACATGACTTTAGCGGACATGTTTCATTTCAAGAAGTAAAAAATCGTGGATGCTGACAAAAAGTGGCACCTGATGTACAGAAAGAGTCAACATATTCTGCCAGAAAAATCACATAATTTAAAAAAAAATATTCTTGTATCTGTACCATACATACTACGTACAAGAGTAACACGACGGTTCTCACATGTAGAGACGGTACAGCTTACACTTACGGATCATCTCAGCTCACCCTCGGTTTTAGTGCGGTTCGCTTTTCTCTATTTTTAATTTTCTGTGTCATGTTTTGTGAATCATTGTGTTCTTTTGTCCTTTTTCGTTATCGCATTGTATCGTCTGTCCTTCGATATGCGGCTACTACTTACCTCTTTTGGTACCTTAAAAATAGTCTTACTAAGTCTTTAATATATTCATTGTTTACGCAATTTCGGATATTCTTCAAACTAAGAATTGCCCATTTGTTGTTCAATTATTTAGCTGGATAATAATTTTGGCTATGAACTATGAAAAGTACACCTGCTTTCACTGATGGAAACATACACAAATTATTAACTAAAAGACTCAAATAACTATAGATAATGCAGTCTATTTGTTTTTTTCAAATGCATTGTAGGATGTCCAAATTTTTGGATACCATTCAGAAAACATTGTTATAGATGGTTTAATTCATATGAAAACTGGGAAGGTTCCAATGCCATATGTCAGGATCATTCGTCCGTCATGGCTCCTGCCGCAGATTCTGATGAGTTTGACTTCCTAATAAAGTTAAGGTAAGGAAAAACTGCACAACATATATCGCGTATTTCTGGTGTATTTACAACGGAAGCGTATTGGGGCCAAATGTTTTTGTTTTATTGTTCAAAATGTCAAATTGGCCCCAATACGCTTCCGTAATTAACACTCAATATTACATGTTTTCATTCAGGTAACATTAAATAGTTTTGTCTTTATTCATATTTTTCGCACTTTCAAATTTGTGTCATACACTTGAAATTAAAAGTTTTTCGCACTACACAGCAACTTTCATTCATATAGCTGTTTCATTCCACAATGACACTTTTAGATGAGAAACTGTAAAACATGTTTTGTATTCTGTTTATTTAAGAAGGGACATGCGACCTTTCTGGCTTGGTTTACAATATGATGAAAGTCTACGGGATAACACGTGGTTAGAGGATGGTACAGCTGTCACTTTCAACCAATTCAAGTCAGGTACTAGTATTAGCATATCATCTCTACCAAAGCAATATGATATTTAAAAAGTAGACATTTTTTACTCATGTTTGCCCACATAGGTATAATTGTTGTACATGTTCAAGAGTATGATTGGTCAGGTTGTGTTTATTGTTTGTCTTTCAGCACCAATGAAAATTCACACTGTGTATTATATACTACGAAGAGTGGCTTTATGTTATTATTGAATTATGGCCACAGATGAAATCTGCTGAAAACGAAATGATTAAATGACTCAATCCCTGAAACAGAAGGTGTATTATTCCTTCGTCAGAGGTTCACGTCTGCCATACGTCATATACTATATTTAACGTAAACGATGTACTTTTATCTTTCTTTTGTCTCCGTCTCAAATGTTTAAAATTTGTTGTTGACTTTGTTTTAATTGACAATTTGCATCGAATTTTAATTGGATGAAATGTTGAATTAAGTATTTTGCGCCATCTCCTCATCCACAAATCCGATTTACTCTGTGATCTATTTTCTTTGAAGTCTTAAGCGCTTTGACAGAGATGATATTTTGTACTCTAAGGGAAGTAACATATCCCATGCTTCTGACACGGGCCAGCGTGGTCGTGATCGTATGGTGATTAGATTTAAGACTTCGTACGCAATCATCGCCTTTCACCACTAAAGTTGTAGGTTCGAATCCCGCTTATGGCGAGGTGTACTCGATACAACATTATGTGATAAAGTTTGTAAGTGACTTGCGGCAGGTCGGTGGTTTTTTCTAGGTACTCCGCCTTCATCGACCAATAACTGACTGTCACGATAAAATTGAAATATTGTTGAAAGTGGCATTAAACACCATAATCATAAACCTAACCTTGCTTCGGAGATGACCTATACATTTTGTATTAATGTTGTTTGAATAAATTGCACATTTTATGATTTCCGTGTTCAGCAAATGTTTTCAGTGGGTAAGCATTTCATAATATCACACAAAAAAAATGTTTTCGTATTTATTATTTGTTACTTTATGGTAAAGCACATATCTACGTGTCAAAACGAGATAATCCATTTAAAACCGACTTTATCAATTAATTGGTTCATCCTAGTTTTGTAGGACAGCCTGAAATATCTACGTGCACAGCAACCGACTTTTTTTCCTCATATTTAATGTTTTTAGAATATTTGATATTTATGATTTGAATAGAAAGGATATCCTTCATAGTTTGTTTTCATTATCAAATATAATTGAATCCATGCAATTGAATTAAGATTATTATGAATTAATATTAGATAGAATATCTATACAACTTGCGGTGCCAAATTAATAAAAGGCAGAGGGCGTTTGTCGTTAACAAATACATTCTATTTATTTTAAACTATTTTACCATCGTAATACATGGTTTGAATCTCCTTTTGATTGATCGTGGGCCTCTTTCTGATTTCTCATCAACACACAGGCAATAACAAAGGGTGTGCATTTGTGGATAAAGCTGGTATATGGAAAGGAATTGCATGTGATAGTGCACTTTATCAGGCAGTCATCTGTAAGCTATCACCTTCAGGTCAGTAGCAATATGATAAGCACATTATTAAACGGGACTGGTTATCATGTGATATTCTACTTTATCAAGCAGTCATCTGTAAACTATCACCTTCAGATCAGTAGTAATATGATATGCAAATTATTAAACGAAGGGGACTGGTGATCACATTATCAGGTATATTAACATTATTTATATTTGTCGTCACCAGGCCAGTATCAATGTCAAATTCGACATACTGGAAAGAATGTTGTGTACCAAAAGATACCAAACAGTTCCCGTTAATGCATTTTGTTTATGTCACATGAACACTTCTGACCAATGTACACATTTCGGAATCGATGATTCTGTGGATAGTCTGTTCAAAAAGACTGTCAACCAACAATTCACAATTGTTTTAACAGTACAGTTCTTGAAATGTATTCTTCATGTTTATGTCTAAATACCTGACAAAATCCGGAATGAAATAAAAAATACAGTCACTCATGATTCGTGATTTATACCTTCACAAACTACTATTTAATAATAAATGAACATTTTTGGAGAAAGTTGGTTCATGATAATTCATGCAACAATTTTTTCTACTTGTAATTGGTTAAGTGATCTGTTTGATGTACTCTCTTTTCACAATGTACTTCTGTCTGCTATAAAGAAATAATATCATGCCTGAAAACATAATAAAGACAACAAAGTGATCCAATATCAAGCTCTTTGTTGTCATTATGAACAAAATGTGTTAAAATGCTTAAAGTGAATATTTGTCTTACTCTTGATCCCTAAATATGACATAAATACAAATGCAAGATCTTTTTACAGAAACAAGTTACACTTGTTTTTTTTCAATATCTTTGTATTCGTCTTTATTAATTGAGTATTAGCATTGTTAATAAACGATGGAGAAAAAAATCGAAGTAGCAATCAAAAATGGACAATCCAGAGACACTGGCAACATTAGGCACACAAGATACAGAACGAAGAAGAAACAAATAAAAAACAAAACACAAGACTCCACCAAATGGTGGACAATAAATGTGTGTTGTCTGTGTTTATTTATTCAATTTACCTTTAAAACAGGTAATTTAAAGAACAATTCCTTATTGACAGGGATCACTACTGCAGACAATTTAGCATATGTCATTAGCTACAAAATGTTCTTCAGAATTTTCAGTCTATTGAGTAAAATAATTGAGTTTATGCATATAATTAAAATATATACAATTGACATCCATTAGAACGAACAGCATGTCGTGATGCTAGAGATGATTGTGAAGAATTTATACGAGAGGAACCTGGAGCATGTGAAGCTTATGCAGATTTTGCATGGCATGTCTGTCCACAGTCCTGCAATCAATGCCGTAATGGACCAGGTATGCAAATACTCGTTAATAAATCAAACAATTCTTATGTACCTACCGTCCATAGAGACAAATAAATCAAAGCATTCAAGGCATCTAATAAATATAGTTAAAAAAGAAACAAAGAGAACAAGTTGATAAAGGTAATAACAAAATTACCGAACTCCGAACAATCTTACAAAGGGAAAGTCAAAACTCATAAGTATATAAACAGACAAAATCAGTCAACAACCGGAAAACTGTGAAAACCGTAATGACCCTGACTTGGTACAGGCATGATGATGTCTTCATAATAGAAACCCCGTTATCCTTAACACATTCTCGACAACTGGTGAAATTCAATACTATTTTATGAAATGATTAATACTTAGCTTAAATATGTATCTATTCGTCATGTTTTTCAAGTAATATATTTTTCTTGATCGAAGGTCATTACACATGTATATAGAAAGTCAAGAAACCAATTAGGAATTACTCCTTATTAGTATTCATCAAAACTATTTATTATATAATACAAACACTCAAACGGAAACTCGTTTGAGTGATTCATAATATGTCTATGTCAATTTTATTTTATATAGTATATGTATTCAATTATGTAAAGATTTAGGAACAGTTCATACGTATTGATATTGCTCACGTCGTACTAACAATATATTTGAAAACATTATGGACATTTTGCAACAAAGCCATACTTTATTTTTTTATATATATAGTACAATATGTGTATCGCTCTTCAAATACTTCTCGTTACCCTTGTAACATATTTTATAGGAACTATCTGACAATTCAATTCTGTATGAAATGTCATTGTGAAATCGTATGTATTCATCAAATAAAATGAAACACAACACATACCTCCAGAACAGTTCCAAAATCACAGAAACGGAGACAAAATCGATAACTTCAATACAGATGCATATATGACCGCTTCAACTCAAAATGTCTTTATTCAGAACATCTTTCACAACTCGTTTCATTTCAATGTACCATAAAAGCAGATGAGTGGCCCATGTTATTGTAGTAGCTGAAATTGTGATGTAATTTATATAATGTGTGCTTTCTCTTTTCAATTCAACGATTTCATAATTGTTGTATAATTTTTTTTTTCATTTATAGAAGTAACATGTCCGTTATCACCCACACCACCAACTGTTACCATGCTAACCAAAGACAACAAACTCCACCCTGGTAAAATGATACAGTACAAGTGTAAAGATGATTTCATCCTCCTAACTGGATCCCTCAGGAGAACATGCTTGCTTTCCGGTACTTTAACAGGCACTATGCCTGCTTGTATAAGTAAGTATCTTGAGAAAACAAGTTACTGTCTGGTTCGTTAACCAAAGTTTATTTGTAAAAATAGAATTATGTTTATGCCAAATATCAACAAATATAAAGGGGGCATTATTTTATAATAACTAAAATAAAAATAACATTGAGGAGAGAAATATCAGAGTTATCTCGCTTTGAAAGTGTTTGAATAAAAAATAAATAAGAGCAGCTTTAAAATATATCTCGCTTTCAATGTGTGTACACATAGTATCTAGTGTTTTAATCTCAGCTGGCATAACATAGGAAACAGAGAAGACATAAATAATATTCTAACATGACGTCATTCCTTCGCTTAGTAAAAAACGAGCGATTTATCGATTGGGTATAATCTCATTAGCACATGCGCCGGTGCATGTGACTGACTTTCCCGTCGTAAATGTACATGTTGATGAATTATCGTCTGCTCGAATTTGGCAGCATACATTGTGTGCGACATATTCCGCAAACGTAAATATAAATACATTTGTAACTGTCTTCCAATCAAAGTATACTACCGTATTTGTACTCTTAGACATATCAGAATCGAAATACATCATGGAAGCCTCTGGCTCGGGATAAGATACTAATATTTGCCAACCCATGTTAAAACTCAAAACACATTCTGGCTTCCATGATGTATTTCTTAAATAAAAAGACTATTGCTACAGATACACTATATGAACCTGTGCGTAATTCCCTAGACAAATGGAAGCCGTTACGTTTCTGCTGATACCAGGAATAATAAGGATCATGCTGTTATCTGAATCTTCATTACGATATAAACTACATGTCCATAGTTTCCCCACAATACTGCATTTCATAGCAACAGGACTTGTTTTTGTTTACATCCAAAGATAACATAGGTGTTTGGATGGAAATGGGTTTTTCTTATTATAAAGAATCAACATTTACCACATTTTGACACTAACAGTACAAATGTGCATTTGACAAATTCACGAGTCGCATCTAAATTTACTCCCAATGCATTCAGTAGTCATATAACTTAAACGAGTTTTAATCATTACAGAGAAAGACTTAGTCCCAACACCAAATAATGTAATAGAACTACGTCAAAGATCACAAGATGGGATGGATAGCATGGCGTACACAGCTGACAACGATGCATTGAAGATACACAAATCAGGAAAGCTAGTAGAATGGCATTTCTACAGTATATACGATGGAGAGGTTGCCTTTCAAGTTTGGAGAAAAAGTCAAAAGAAGTATTGTATCATTAATTACTTACTATAGAATATAGACCATAACATTCTTACTTAGGGCCGGTGCCACAACTGGAGCATAAATAAGATATTTAATAATGGTCAACAATGTATGCATGTATTAAAGAAATGATAAAAATTTAAAATTAAACAGCTGTTATTCAGGATTCTATGTCTTTAATGTCAGTGCCAATCAGTTAAATTGGTAGAGGAGATCGGTATCTCCAGAGAAAACTTCCAACTTTCAGCATTAAAAAAAACGTACTTAAGTTATGATGTAAGGAATACACCTCATCGCGGCGGTAGTCGTAAAATTTATGCCCTATTCATGAATCAAATCGACATTTTGTGTTGTTTATAACGATAATAAATTGTCAATAATCAAAATATAATGTATATTGGGAGAAGAGGGTATCCTTTATTTTCTAATATTTTCTGAAAATAAAAACCACGATCGTACGTATTTCTTATACAAATATAACTTTGAATAAGCAATATATATAAAAACTCACATAGAGGTTTATTGTGAACTTTTATATGTTTCACGTATTCATATAAATGTAAATTATTAAAAACATATTTAATATATTCTCTATAGTCTATTAAACCTAAAATGGAAATCATCAATAAGTCTACATATATTATCAAAAGTACACTGTGTACTCTAAATATGTCCCAAATTATATTTTAAAATTTGCATTATATAATATTGCATGAATACATATTTTTGTACTCGTATACATATTAACTGAATTGAAGAGCACTTTTTTGAGAGGAAACCAACGAATTATTTAAGACATACATTCACCATGTACAATTATTGCTGGTTCTTTTAATAATGAGCATTATGAATACATGAAGATACTAAAACAAATATGAAACTGTTGAAGAATTATAATTTGTTGTCCTTTTGCATTATTCATGTGATGGTCTTGTATCCATGACAACTGATATCAATATCAACATACAGTGTGTGAGAGATTGTTCTTGACTGCAAGTCAGCAATTTATCAGATTTATCGTGTGGTAAGATGATGACATGATGATTTATGATTTCTGTTTATAAGTATATCAACATTTGTTATTGCTTCCCCCAAACAACAGTCCACATGCGGGGTCTACTCCTATACATTATTATGACTCCAAATCAATCAGTCTTCCCTCCTAGTTCCTAACGCTTTCTAATAGTTTCAGTAAATGATATCTGATGTGAAAGTAAGGTCGTATTATGTGGAAGTAAGGTCCTATATGCTATAGACATTTAGTCCACCAACAGAGGTATTGACTCAATAATAGATATAAAAATGTAGATATCTATATTTAGCGTGCACCGTCGAGGGAAGAACAAAAAAATGACAGCTCAAAGCTCTAATTCTAACACTGTTTGGTTTAATTTTCAGACGTATATAATATTTAGTATTAACCTAGTATCACAAGTAGCTTTGAGATCCAGTGGGACAGATATATTGTATGGTTGTCACCTGCTTAGATGTTTGTATAATATACTTTATTTCCTGTGACTGTATAATGAATTCTTCATTATCCTATACAATATATTAAAAATTGCTGAGTTAGATTGTTGTCAAATTATAATATTAAGTATATGTGTACCATCTACACACGCTTACGAGACAAGGTAACACTTCGACTATTGAAGCTATATTTTAATATAGCGGATGTGGTCGAGTGGTCTAGGACGCTGGACATAAGGCTAAGCTATTGGTGCTGCAGTGTATCAATGGTGTGAGTTCAAATCCCGTCGAGGGAAGAACACAAATTTGACAGCTCAAAGATCTAATTCTAACACTGTTTGGTTTAATTTTCAGACGTATATATATAGATAAATAACCATGTAAGTAAATTGCGCGCGGAATATTAATTGCTTTTCAATATTGATTTTATAAGGGTAGGACGTGACATTTTTTTATAAAAAAAACAATCTGTGACCTTTTCTAAAATATATATAAACGTTTTATCATTTAGTTGTAATTTAGACAAAATTCACTTCCTGTCACCTTTAACTTTATTTGTTCAAGTACGTACATTTGTGTCTATATCCATATTCTTATCACGACCCTGTACTCCACGACATACCTACGTTTCTATGTTCGTGCATCATATTCGAAAATGTTGACGTCTATAAGGCCAATGACATATCAAAATGTAAACTTCATAAAATAAATATTTAACATTGAACTAGCTGACCCGTTCCTTCCTGACCATATTAAACATGAACTGATAAAAAAATGTATTATCTAACAGGATTGATGATTTACTTTTAATCATTATTGGTTGATTATAACTTGGTTTCAAGACGCATGAAGTGGTCTTGCATTTTGTAGTTTTTCGCGTTGTCGAGTGTTCTAAATTGTTCATACAACCTTAAGCTATTAATGCAATCCCCGATATAACCATTTTGAATTGACAACAAAACTCCAGACTCTAGTTTATATTTTATATTTAATACTTTAGTATTATACCTTTTGTATATACCCTCGCATTCTGAGTTTTTGCTTGTAATTAGACTAAACATCAGTCTACTAAACTTTCACATTCGATGAAATTAAAGTTTCTTTACACTTAAATCTAGAATTATTACAAGTCGTAGGTTTCCTCTGTGTGCTCCAGTTTCGCCCATCATTACAACTGGCTACAAACACTCACTACTCTAACCCTAACATTGTCACTAATTTTGTATTTGCGATGACTTCGTATTTAAGGGTGATCACGAGTGGTGAAATGAATGGAGCAGAATTAGCTTATGCTTTCTAAGCGGGTGATCTCACTCCCACGTTTTGTTGTAGATAGTTCGTGTCGTACACGTTACTTGAGATATTACATTTAGATATTACATTGGTATGTTAGAAGATTATGATGAAGACAGATATTGCATTGGTATGTTAGAAGATTATGATGAAGACAGATATTACATTGGTATGTTAGAAGATTATGATGAAGACAGATATTGCATTGGTATGTTAGAAGATTATGATGAAGACAGATATTACATTGGTATGTTAGAAGATTATGATGAAGACAGATATTACATTGGTATGTTAGAAGATTATGATGAGGACAGATATGTACTTTAATTAGATTCAATAACATTGTTTTGTCTATAAATGACATATTCAGTATATATTGTTTTCGGTTGTTTTCAGATATCAACTTATTGGACAAAATGTTGTCAGCAATACTGGAAACCATCGTACCAGAAGGATAGAGGTACGGCCTGATGATCAGATAAATGTTAAAAAAGGAGATATGATAGGCTTTTACTTACCAAAAGGAATTAAGGGAGGCATTACATTTGACAAATGTGTAGCACAATATACATTTGGCGACTTTGGAAATCAAAAAGTCATCAAAGACAAAGTTAAGACATCTGCAGAATGGAAGATCGGAGACGTTTATGATATTAAAAACGATAACATCAAGTGTAAAATAATATCTTTGA
This sequence comes from Bathymodiolus septemdierum, assembly GCA_963383655.1. Taxonomy (NCBI): domain Eukaryota; kingdom Metazoa; phylum Mollusca; class Bivalvia; order Mytilida; family Modiolidae; genus Bathymodiolus; species Bathymodiolus septemdierum. The sequence continues at coordinate 73,710,782 of OY726518.1, forward strand.
GGGCTTATGTCATGTGAAGAAAGTACAAACAATATTTTTTTGTATATCAATAAATAGATTAGTTGCAGCATTATTTATCTTGTTATAAAATATTTCAGTGTAAACATTTGGAATTTCAATTTAATATAAGTACAGAACGATTTGTACATGTGATCATTTCCAACGCGGACTTGTGCATGAAGCTATAAATTAGACAATTTATTATGTTAATCAAAATTCAAAATATTTAATGGACAATCAACACCATTTCTGACCTTACATGAGTTGGCCATATACCATGTATTTACTGAAACGCTTATTTTAATAAATTTTAGTATATTTTCCATTTCGACAAATATTATTTTCCTGCTAACATTCATCAGCATATTTGTAAATATGTTATCATACTCAAGGAATCATTACATAATACACTAATTGATCAATATCCACTTGCATGCATATCTTTGTTACAAGATCCGTGTAGACTGTGAATAATTTCAGTTTTACAAATGCTATTTATAAAACCTAGATATGCACTTACTGATTTGCTTAAACCAGGAAGACATTTAAACATATATGCTACAGACTAATGGAAACTGTTAAAACTTCTAAAGTACATAAATTACTATGCGAACCATTTTCGATAATGCTGCTGAAAGGCTTCATTATAACCATGTGATAATTTCAGCACTTGCTAATAATTAATCAAGTCTACTGGTTTGTAAAATGCGATATATCCCACATGGAGCTAGGCCATTGTATCTATTCAGGATATGAAAAGAATGTCCAAATAACCCAAAGCTCAATCATAACTGCCCTGATATTGCTTGCCTTAGATAGATAATAAATAAGATATTTATATAAGTGAAGAATATAATGGATATTGCGTGTTTAATGCCACTATCAACAATTGTGTGGTCATTAAGTGGCAGCTAGTTATATTGGTATTGAAAACGGTAGTATAAATGACTTTATGTTAAAGATTAATACATATATTTAATTCATGTATAACGTGTAAGTAGAGCACCTGTGTTCATCTTGGTGTTTGGTAGGGTACGTTGTTGTTCGGTCTTTGGTTTTCTATGTTGTGCTTTGTATATCGTTTTTTGTCCTTTTGTTCTCTTTCGTGTTGCCATTGTTTTGCCATTGCTTTGCCATTGCTTTGCCCCTTTGGTATCTTCAATCATTTCTTAAGATTGTTAGCTAGTGTATTACTCTTTGCAAATAAAAATAATAATAAACAAAAACTATAACAAATAGGTAACCTGTTTCACTAATATTTAATACAGCAGTGTCTTTTGACGTGAACTGCTCGTATTTCATCATCAATCATTGTGTGATGTTATTTAATTTATTTGTTATTTTCTATTAATCAATGAGCAACATCATCAGACATGTAACAAACAAATATAAGCATGCTTGAATATGATTAAACATAATTATGTATATATCCCATCAAAGGTAAATAATGATATATAATTCTTGGTATTCGTAGATAATATTATGCACATCCGGTACAGATAATGTGCACAAACCTAAATTGACAAGCTGATAAAGTAGATAAATGTATGTTTATCCTATATGACCGTATGTACAAAGAGATAAATGTATGAATTTTGTACCTTTAAAGATAACGGAAATTTTGAACCCCCAAAAAAATTAAAAAATATCCAACATAGACATACTTACAATAACATTAAATGTTCATTATGCATAGACGCTTTTAGAAAAAAAATCTTATAAAACCTCCATCATATGAAAGTCGCATAATGCTTAAAGTAATGTCAAATGACAAAATAGATTTGAAATAAAATTACATCTCGTTCTCTAAATTCACTATATACAATTTATATACCCTTTATAAAACAATACGACAAATCCAATCAAAGCAAATATGTTATTGTATTATAAACTATATTGACAATTTGTGACAAATGACAAAACTATAATAGGAAATAATATATAAATTGGGTATAAATTTAGTATTATCAAGAGTCTCCTATCCTCAGTTCTTATAATAACTGCATTAAGATCCCTATCTTTTAACCAATTTTGGAGTTGATGGAATTAACATGTGGGTTTTTTTTTTCAATTTCTAAAAATCTATTAATTCTATAAATTCCGCATTTTGATCTTTTTAGAGTATAAAAAATATTCCTGATATATCATTTTGTATACAATGTAAAAGTAAATGTGACTCATCTTCGAGATTATAAATAGCAATAAATTTTTTTTTGTCATATTTGGTCAAATTGTCATCTGATTGTGATTTTATATGTTGTTATCACACCATACCTTATTCTAGATGCTATATTTTTTCTGCTTTGTAAAAGCATGTTCGATATTATTTATAACTCATGTTTAGCATGTTTACCATACTACTGAAACTGATAAAACTGTTAAACCACGGTCTAACAGAAGAAGTGTGCCATTAAGATGGATATTTGGACAACTCCACTACTAGGAGTCAATAAAGCAAAATAACAATAACGTCAGCGTATAACTAATGAATTTTGCCAACAGGAAGCCATTGATGTACTACGAATTATTCTTGATTGTCCACGGAGTTTCCACTTTACTTTCTAATGTAAATTTGTTCGATGTAAATGTTCTGTTCTACTATGCAAATATGTGAAGGGGTGGTCTTGATGGCGATCGCATTGTAGTTGCATTTACATCTACCTATGCATGTACAAACAGGGTCAATAAATGTTAAAATTCTAAGTTCGATTCCCGCTCAGACTCGATAGAACTTGATTTCCGTTAGGTAGTATGCTTTTACGGTTTTCCACAACAAATAAATCTGATTGTCACGCTATAATTGAAGAATTGTTGAAAGTGGCGAAAAGTACCCAATATCCAACTGAACCCCCAATCAACTGAATTGAATTGAACTGAATAATTTTGTTAGGAACAGAACATGTCTTAACAATGTGATGCTCCGTGTAAATGTCGAGACACCATTCCTAAGGTTTGACGGGCAAAACATTAGAAAATATTTAAATTACAATAATAAAAAAAGGGGGGATAACATGACCATTAAAAAGACGTCCTTAAAAGAGTATCACTAAACTGGCGCCTATGAGCCGTTTCAACCTCGTTTTAGAGTTTGTGTTATTATTGTTGAAGACCCTACTGTGACTTTGAAATGTAAAAGAGCAATAACAACATTGCTCTTTTAGTTTGTGTTAAGGTGTAAAGTTGGATAGTCTCTCATGTTTATTTACACCCATGTCCTTTTTTTGCCAACTTAGTTTCAACAATTTGATATTTTATTGACTGTGGGTATTAAAGAATGCATAGAGACATATAGCATAACATAGCGGAATTGCGTGTATGTCGATATATTTCAATAATTTTGAATCAATGCTAAATTCTTATCTTGGTCACAAATAAATCGGTCAGATTGGATTTAATGGTACTTCACTTGACTCTAAAGTTTACGGTGAAATAGTATTTTTACTATGCATAATGTCATGCTTGCGATAACAGTTTGCTTAAAGACAATACTTGGTGACACTGGTATACATTAATATATAGATACAGTGGTATTTTGTGCGTTTTAAATTCTTCCATTTATAAATGTACTTGAACTTGTCCTTGATTCCTAGTCTGGTCTTAGCACGGATGTTTCTATATATCTATATATAAACACAAGAGTCTATAAAGAATAAAATATAGCAAATTGTCATTATTACAGTTTCTTACTCGTAGGTAGTAATCGACCTCATATTACAAATGTTAGAAAACGAACTCATTGTTTCGTAATCATAATATTAACACAGAGTAACCGAGTCAAAAGTCATCGCAACTCAGTACTCGAACAGAGCAACGATACAAGAAACCGATATCAACACACTTGCGAACACTAGACACAAAAAAAACCAAACCCCGACAACGCGAACCTAGTTAAAAATCATCATTAATATAACATGCAGAACAATGTCAACATTATCTATAATAGAATCATACAATATCTAGGCAATACTACAAATGAGGGAAAGGTAATATATTCATACAAACAGTATAATACAGGTTTTGGTTCACACATCTGCATATAGACATTTCTTCTATTGCGTTATCGAAAATACAGATAATATTCTACAATTATCACCCTTGTTGGAGTGTGACCCGACGGTTTGTCTCCCAGAGAAAAGTAAGGTCACCCGAGGGCGTGCCCGAGGGTGACCTAACTTTTAGAGGGGAGACAAACCGTCGGGTCACACTCCAACAAGGGTGATAATTGGTATATTATATCGAATATTTTTGCATCAGACACCAAGTAATTGAATACCTGCGGCTTTGCGAAAATATTCGATATAATATATAAAATTTCTTCTTCGCCTACAGCGACGAACCTGTCTCTGGACGCCATGTTTGTTGTCTGCTGAATCAAGGGAAGTAAGCGAGCGGTGGACCTTACCATGAAACCTTACGATTAGCGGTTGACCCAACGAATGGATAAATATCACGTGACAGTGTTTTATCAAATCAGATTCAAGATATTTATACGAGTATATAATATTAATGTATGTATAAACAAAACATGGATATCTAATTTAGTGCTAACGACGCGTTTCTATAATAACCTTCATCAGGTCACTCAATTTCAAAAGACTGGAATAACCTTCCTCAGGTCACTCAAAGTCAAAAGATTGGAATAACCTTCATCAGGTACACTCAAAGTGAAAAGACTGGAATAACCTTCATCAGGTACGCTCAAAGTCAAAAGATTGGAATAACCTTCATCAGGTACGCTCAAAGTAAAAAGACTGGAATAACCTTCATCAGGTACGCTCAAAGTAAAAAGACTGGAATAACCTTCATCAGGTAGCTCAAAGGGAAAAAACTGGAATAACCTTCATCAGGTACGATCAAAGTCAAAAGACTGGAATAACCTTCATCATGTACACTCAAAGTAAAAAGACTGGAATAACCTTCATCAGGTAACTCAAAGTCAAAAAGACTGGAATAACCTTCATCAGGTACGCTCAAAGCCAAAAGACTGGAATAACCCTCATTAGGTAAGTTGAAAGTCAAAAGACTGGAATAACCTTCATCAGGTACGCTCAAGATCAAAAGACTGGAATAACCTTCAACATGTACGCTCAAAGTCAACAGACTGCAATAACCTACATCAGGTACGCTCAAAGTAAAAAGACTGGAATAACCTTCATCAGGTACGCTCAAAGTCAAAAGACTGGAATAACCTTCATCAGGTATGCTGAAAGTCAAAAGACTGGAATAACCTACATCAGATACGCTCAAAGTTAAAAGACTGGAATAACCTTCATCAGGTACGCTCAAAGCCAAAATACTGGAATAACCTTCATCAGGTACGCTCAAAGTCAACAGACTGGAATAACCTCCACCAGGTACGCTCAAAGTTAAAAGACTGGAATAACCTTCATCAGGTACACTCAGAGTCAACAGACTGGAATAATCTTCATCAGGTACACTCAAAGTCAAAAGACTGGAATAACCTTCATCAGGTACGCTCAAAGTCAAAAGACTGGAATAACCTATATCAGGTACGCTCAAAGTCAAAAGACTGGAATAACATTCATCATGTACGCTCAAAGTCAACAGACTGGAATAACCTTCATCAGGTATGCTCAAAGTCAAAAGACTGGAATAACCTTCATCATGTACGCTCAAAGTCAAAAAACTGGAATAACCTTCATCAGTTACGCTGAAAGTCATAAGACTGGAATAACCTTCATCAGGTATGCTCAAAGTCAAAAGACTGGAATAACCTTCATCATGTACGCTCAAAGTCAAAAAACTGGAATAACCTTCATCAGTTACGCTGAAAGTCATAAGACTGGAATAACCTTCATCATGTACGCTCAAAGTCAAAAGACTGGAATAACCTTCATCATGTACACTCAAAGTCAAAAGACTGGAATGATCTTCATCAGATACGCTCAAAGTCAGCAGACTGGAATAACCTTCATCAGGTACACTCAAAGTCAAAAGACTGGAATGATCTTCATCATGTACGCTGAAGGTTAACAGACTGGAATAACCTTCATCATGTGCGCTCAAAGTCAAAAGACTGGAATAACCTTCATCAGGTGCGCTCGCTCAGTCAAAAGACTGGAATAACTTTCATCAGGTACGCTGAAAGTCAAAAGACTGGAATAACCTTGATCAGGTACGCTGAAAGTCAAAAGACTGGAATAATCTTTATGAGGTACGCTCAAAGTCAAAAGACTGGAATAACCTTCATCATGTACGCTCAATGTCAAAAGACTGGCATAACCTTCCTCAGGTAGGCTCAAAGTCAAAAGACTGGAATAGCTTTCATCAGGTACGCTCAAAGTCAAAAGACTGGAATAACTTTCATCAGGTACAGTCAAAATCAAAAGACTGGAATAACCTTCAATATGTACGCTCTCAAAGTCAACAGACTGGAATAACCTTCATCATGTACGCCCAAAGTCAAAAGACTGGAATAACCTTCATCAGGTACGCTGAAAGTCAAAAGACTGGAATAACCTTCATCAGCTATGCTCAAAATCAAAAGACTGGAATAACCTTCAATATGTACGCTCAAAGTCAACAGACTGGAATAACCTTCATCAGGTACGCTGAAAGTCAAAAGACTGGAATAACCTTCATCAGGTACACTCAAAGTCAAAAGACTGGAATAACCTTCATCAAGTACGCTCAAAGCTAAAAGACTGGAATAACCTTTATCAGGTACACTCACAGTCAACAGACTGGAATAACCTTCATCAGGTACGCTCAAAGTCAAAAGACTGGAATAACATTCAACATGTACGCTGAAAGTCAACAGACTGGAAAAACCTTCATCAGGTACGCTCAAAGTCAAAAGAATGGAATAACCTTCATCATGTACGCTCGCTCAGTCAAAAGACTGGAATAAACTTCATCAGGTACGCTCAAAGTCAAAAGACTGGAATAACCTTGATAAGGTACGCTGAAAGTCAAAAGACTGGAATAATCTTCATGATGTACGCTCAAAGTCAAAAGACTGGAATAACCTTCAACAGGTACGCTCAATGTCAAAAGACTGGCATAACCTTCCTCAGGTACGTTCAATGTCAAAAGACTGGAATAACCTTCATCATGTACGCTCAAAGTCAAAAGACTGGAATAACTTTCATCAGGTACACTCAAAATCAAAAGACTGGAATAACCTTCAATATGTACGCTCTCAAAGTAAACAGACTGGAATAACCTTCATCATGTACGCCCAAAGTCAAAAGACTGGAATAACCTTCATCAGGTACGCTCAATGTCAAAAGACTGGAATAACCTTCATCAGCTATGCTCAAAATCAAAAGACTGGAATAACCTTCAATATGTACGCTCAAAGTCAACAGACTGGAATAACCTTCATCATGTGAGCTCAAAGTCAAAAGACTGGAATAACCTTCATCAGGTACGCTGAAAGTCATAAGACTGGAATAACCTTCATCAGGTAAATTGGAAGTAAAAAAACTGGAATAACCTTCATCAGGTACACTCAAAGTCAAAAGACTGGAATAATCTTCATCAAGTACGCTCAAAGCTAAAAGACTGGAATAACCTTTATCAGGTACACTCACAGTCAACAGACTGGAATAACCTTCATCAGGTAGACTCAAAGTCAAAAGACTGGAATAACCTTCATCAGATATGCTGAAAGTCAAAAGACTGGAATAATATTCAACATGTACGCTGAAAGTCAACAGACTGGAATAACCTTCATCAGGTACGCTCAAAGTCAAAAGACTGGAATAACCTTCATCATGTACGCTCAAAGTCAACACACTGGAATAACCTTCATCATGTACGCTCAAAGTCAACACACTGGAATAACCTTCATGAGGTACGCTCAAAGTAAAAAGACTGGAATAACCTTAATTATGTACGCTCAAAATCAAGAGACTGGAATAACCTTGATCATGTACGCTCAAAGTCAAAAGAATGGAATAACCTTCATCAGGTACGCTCAAAGTTAAAACACTGGAATAACCTTCATCAGGTACGCTCAAAGTCAACAGACTGGAATAACCTTCATCAGGTACGCTCAAAGTTAAAACACTGGAATAACCTTCATCAGGTACGCTCAAAGTCAAAAGACTGGAATAACCTTCATCATGTACGCTCAAAGTCAACAGACTGGAATAACCTTCATCAGGTATACTCAAAGTCAAAAGCCTGGAATAACCTTCATCAGGTACGCTGAAAGTCAAAAGACTGGAATAACATTCATCATGTACGCTCAAAGTCAACAGACTGGAATAATCTTCATCAGGTACGCTCAAAGTCAAAAGACTGGAATAACCTTCATCATGTACACTCAAAGAGAACAGGCTGGAATAATCTTCATCAGGTACACTCAAAGTCAAAAGACTGGAATAACATTCATCATGTACGCTCAAAGTCAACAGACTGGAATAACCTTCATCAGGTACGCTCAAAGTCAAAATACTGGAATAACCTTCATCAGGTACGCCCAAAGTCAAAAGACTGGAATAATCTTCATCAGGTACGCTCAAAGTCAAAAGACTGGAATAACCTTCATCATGTACGCTCAAAGTCAACACACTGGAATAACCTTCATCATGTACGCTCAAAGTCAACACACTGGAATAACCTTCATGAGGTACGCTCAAAGTCAAAAGACTGGAATAACCTTCATCAGGTACGCTCAAAGTCAAAAGACTGGAATAACCTTCATCAGGTACACTCAAAGTCAAAAGACTGGAATAACCTTCATCAAGTACGCTCAAAGCCAAAAGACTGGAATAACCTTTATCAGGTACACTCACAGTCAACAGACTGGAATAACCTTCATCAGGTATACTCAAAGTCAAAAGCCTGGAATAACCTTCATCAGGTACGCTGAAAGTCAAAAGACTGGAATAACATTCATCATGTACGCTCAAAGTCAACAGACTGGAATAATCTTCATCAGGTACGCTCAAAGTCAAAAGACTGGAATAACCTTCATCATGTACACTCAAAGACAACAGGCTGGAATAACCTTCATCAGGTACACTCAAAGTCAAAAGACTGGAATAACATTCATCATGTACGCTCAAAGTCAACAGACTGGAATAACCTTCATCAGGTACGCTCAAAGTCAAAATACTGGAATAACCTTCATCAGGTACGCCCAAAGTCAAAAGACTGGAATAATCTTCATCAGGTACGCTCAAAGTCAAAAGACTGGAATAACCTTCATCATGTACGCTCAAAGTCAACACACTGGAATAACCTTCATCATGTACGCTCAAAGTCAACACACTGGAATAACCTTCATGAGGTACGCTCAAAGTCAAAAGACTGGAATAACCTTCATCAGGTACGCTCAAAGTCAAAAGACTGGAATAACCTTCATCAGGTACACTCAAAGTCAAAAGACTGGAATAACCTTCATCAAGTACGCTCAAAGCCAAAAGACTGGAATAACCTTTATCAGGTACACTCACAGTCAACAGACTGGAATAACCTTCATCAGGTATACTCAAAGTCAAAAGCCTGGAATAACCTTCATCAGGTACGCTGAAAGTCAAAAGACTGGAATAACATTCATCATGTACGCTCAAAGTCAACAGACTGGAATAATCTTCATCAGGTACGCTCAAAGTCAAAAGACTGGAATAACCTTCATCATGTACACTCAAAGACAACAGGCTGGAATAACCTTCATCAGGTACACTCAAAGTCAAAAGACTGGAATAACATTCATCATGTACGCTCAAAGTCAACAGACTGGAATAACCTTCATCAGGTACGCTCAAAGTCAAAATACTGGAATAACCTTCATCATGTACGCTCAAAGTCAAAAGACTGGAATAACCTTCATCAGGTACGCCCAAAGTCAAAAGACTGGAATAATCTTCATCAGGTGCGCTCAAAGTCAAAAGACTGGAATAACCTTCATCAGGTACGCTCAAAGTCAAAAGACTGGAATAACCTTCATCATGTACGCTCAAAGTCAAAAGACTTGAATAACCTTCATCAGGTACGCTCAAAGTCAAAAGACTGGAATAACCTTCATCAGGTACGCTCAAAGTCAAAAGACTGGAATAACCTTCATCAGATACGCTCAAAGCCAAAAGACTGGACTAATCTTTATCAGGTACACTCACAGTCAATAGACTGGAATAACCTTCATCAGGTACACTCAAAGTTAAAAGACTGTAATAACCTTCATCAGGTACGCTGAAAGTCAAAAGACTGGAATAACATTCATCAGGTACGCTGAAAGTCAAAAGACTGGAATAACATTCATCATGTACGCTCAAAGTCAACAGACTGGAATAATCTTCATCAAGTACGTTCAAAGTGAAAAGACTGGAATAACCTTCATCATGTACGCTCAAAGACAACAGACTGGAATAACCTTCATCAGGTACGCTCAAAGTCAAAAGACTGGAATAACCTTCATGATGTACGCGCAAAGTCAACAGACTGGAATAACCTTCATCATGTACGCTCAAAGTCAAAATACTGGAATAACCTTCATCATGCACGCTCAAAGTCAAAAGACTGGAATAACCTTCATCAGGTACGCCCAAAGTCAAAAGACTGGAATAACCTTCATCAGGTGCGCTCAAAGTCAACAGACTGGAATAACCTTCATCAGGTACGCTCAAAGTCAAAAGACTGGAATAACCTTCATCATGTACGCTCAAAGTCAAAAGACTGGAATAACCTTCATCATGTACGCTCAAAGTCAACAGACTGGAATAACCTTCATCAGGGACACTCAAAGTCAACAGACTGGAATAACCTTCATCAGGTACACTCAAAGTCAAAAGACTGGAATAACCTTCATCATGTACGCTCAAAGTCAAAAAACTGGAATAACCTTCATCAGGTACGCTGAAAGTCAAAAGACTGGAATAACCTTCATCATGTACGCTCAAAGTCAGCAGACTGGAATGACAAATAACATAAAAGTCTTTGGGAATAAGAAAACTCAAGGTTTTCAATATCATCAAAATGATAATTTTTGAAATGATGTGTTGTTCAATGTTAAATAGGACTCGTACTTTTCAAGGTCATAAAAGTAAGTATATATATATATTTCCGCTTACGCAACAGAACGTGAAGGTCTATTGATTTGCAACAACAATCAATGAAAACTGCTGATAAAATGTTAACAATTGGCAGATGTCTAATGATGTGATCATGAATTATGTTACATAGCAAAATAATTTGTTGAAAAGAAAGCAATAAAGTTGGGTGGCATTAAATGTCTATACAAAATATTGGCAATTCGATTAAGATATTAAAGTATTTTCGGGTGACATCACCTAAAGCATATTTCATGATAATATTCGCCGTACCAAAATTGTTCATCGTTCGTTAATTTGCCACCTCGTTTTAAAGTTAGATTTTACAACACCTAGAGACACCCAGGAGCATATATCCCTCACCTGGTAAAATGCTTACAGTTAATTAGGAAACGATCGTTTAAGAAGATCATTCTCCAAGATATATTTTTTTCTACTTTTCCTACATGATCGTACATTGAACCATTTACAATTTCCATTTTCCCATTGTGAACTTTCCTTTTATATGTAGCAACATTCCAGCAGCACCTGTATATATCTCTCAGTTGATACGCTATTCCTGAGCTTGTGGTTCCTATCATGATTTCCTTGATAGAGTATAGCTGGTAAGTAAGAAGCTTCTGAACCAACTGTTTCTAGTGGTTAAGCTGAAGTCATCACTAGAATGCTTTATGGTCGCCGCCATGACTTGGCTAACTGCTATTTTCCGTTTGCTGTAATCACAATACCGTCATTTCCGCAGTTATCGGATTTGTAACAAGAATAACATGACTGATGCTACAATTGTAGCAGGAAATGTCTACCTTTCCGGTGCACCTGGGTTCACGTGTACTTGATGTTGAATATTCACTATTACTAGGCTGTCTCATTACTCCATAATTGGCTTGTTAAAAAACAACAAAATTTAGAATCTTTCACAGCTGTCAGGTGTTCACATCCTGTTATGTATATGTATGCCTAATAAAAGTAACACATAAATTCCGGTATCGAAAAGAGAAAATACTGTGAAAAACTAAACTACCCCACATTTAGAAAGAAAACGACCCCAACTTTAGAAACAAATCAAAAATATAATAAAGCAATGGGAAGCACAAATAATTGGAGCATAATTTTCTTATAATTTGTTGATATCTAGACATTGTAGTAAATATAGAATGATTTTCATAGGAAATAGAAACTTCACATATTGTTACAACATAAACATTTTGTACAGAGTAGGGAAAATATATATACGTTACTTTCACAGAACTTTACACGAAAGAGATGCCCTTTTGCCACCAAAAATAACACTAAAAATGTGCAAATTGTCTATGCGTTCTTGGTTTCGTGCTGTAATGTCCGCTATATTTCAAAGTCGGATAAAGAAAATATTCAATCTATTTGTCTCCAGAACTAATCAAGTAAATTACAATTACAATATTAACACCTTTCCATTATCTATTGGCTTCTTAAGCTACAGAAACAACAATTTGACTAACGTTTATATCCTTTTCCAGAAAAGGTCTACAACTTTAAGTTTCATGTATGCTCTTTGTGAAAGCGTCTTAACCACTTCGTCTTCCATTTGACAAAATAAATAAAATGCATTAAAGACAAATTATTTTAGGCATGAAGCAGTTTATCCGTTACCAAATAAATATATATCGTAATGTTAATAGGCAGTCGTTGTGTGGATAGAAAAAAATGTTTAGTTTAAGATCAACGCACACTTGTAAGTATGTGATTAAACAATCTTTTAGTTTTTGTATGAGCTAAGAACATTGTCCTGTTATATGGTGTCAAACACTGTTCTGAAGGATATATGTACATACACGTATATTACAGGAATAACAAATTACTTTGAACTTATTTGTCTTTCCAATATTTTGACTGTCAGTAAACCTTTATATAAGTAAACCCATTTACAGTCGGCTTTTTCGACACCTGTAATATATACTTAGAAATGTTATCTACCCAGTGGTCTCTAGTTGGTCTAATATGTATATAATTTAGCTCTACTTATCGTCCTTTCTTTTCAACAGTATATAAATAAGTTTTGTTCTTAATAAAACGTGACTAATTGCTTGTTACCCATTTGATAACATTATTGTGGTGATCGCTGTTTATTAATAGTCTGTGATTGTTTATTATCAGAACAAACTGTCTGCTGAACAATGATTAATTTACTGGCACTAAATGTGCCTTTCATGTAACAGAGTGTTCGCACGTATATCCAAAATTCAGAACAGTGCATGACACCATTAAAAAGACCATTGGTCTTAGTTCATACACAACGCCATGATTGCTTAATCACATGCCTCCCTATATAAAATGATTTTAAACTAAACATGCTGTAATATCCACAACGACTGCCATATGAAATTTTTAAAGAAGTATATTCTACTCTGTCGTCATCCTCAAAACAAATAAAATTTTAATGTAGCTATTAAACTTTAAAAACATAATTAATGAAACAATGTTCAACGTATTGATATTTGCTTTGGTTTGGAAACAGAATGATATTAAAAAGTTCTTCTAATTCACTTGTAAACCGTCCTGACTATAATAATGCATCTTAATTTATTAATATTAGCACGTAACCCAAATGACAAAAAGAAAAATAAATATATGGCCAAATGAAAAGGGAGAAAAAGTATAAAACAATAATCTACTACACTCTACACAGGAATCTAATGACTGAGCAACACGAAAAAAAAGAACACAAAACCAAGGGTGAACTCATGTGTTCCGCATTAACAGCCACTTTGATGCAATTTGTACAAAAAACTAGTATAACCCATGCATGTGTTCCTGGTAAAGTATATATCATCCTAACCTAAAAATAATAATCACTAAAAATAGATATCTATGTTTTTATTAGACTTATCCCATAAAGATAATCCTAAGTTTACATAAAAATTGCACAACTATCATAAATTTAGATAATAGCTATTCTGTACAACTTAACATCCATTTTGTACAAGGATTTCCCAACACAGATTATAAATTATCACTGAAATTCAGAAAATAAAGCTACTTTCACAATGTATTGTTCAATTATCCAGATGACGAACCGTTCTAAACGACTAATCTAATTCCTGCTTGTTGGTATCACGTCTTGTCCAATATTCTAATATTTATTCATTTTTCCTTTTTTATCTAATTAATTCTGTGTTATGTATGGGGATTGTGATTTTCGTACCGATCCATACTTGGGGGATCCATTATAAATTCAAAATGAAACAATAACAAAACTGCTATCATTGTCTGTAATAAAGAACCAAATATGTACAGGAACTGCCTCAATTTATTTGTTATAAATCTTATGAAGTTTTGTAAAAGTTTATTACAGAAATAAGCTAAAGTTGACGTTAAACATCAATCAATCAATCAATCAATCAATCAATCAATCAATCAATCAATCAATCAATCAATCAATCAATCAATCAATCAATCAATCACAGCAATAAGCATGTTGTTTTCACAACCAAAGTTTGCATGTTTACTTTTTACTATATAATTACGTGATATGTTCATTTCATTCAGAAAACCTCACGTGATTGATCAAAATTTTGAAACATGACTCCAGAATTGAAACTTCATCAGTCAATGAAGAGCACGACAATTCAACCATGCCCACTTCCGGAAACTATTTTCGAACGTCGTGAAAACTAATACGCTTGTTTCGAATCATTTCCAATAAGTCTCTTATTTTCGTATGCCAGACCACGTGATTTTGATGGAATGTTAGGCACTGGGCTTCCGGTGTCAATGTATACAACAAAAACTCCAATCGATATGTGGCGTTTTAACGTTCCTCACCTTAAAGAATTATTAACATTATCTGTAAAAGACAGATATCAATTAAATTGTTTTATTTGTATCAAAGACTTCAATTACTTCTTTAAAAGTAGATTTGTTTTCTTCTTTATTTACTGCCGTCAGCATCATAAAAGGAAAACGATCTGTCTCGATATATTTTTCTTATCAGATAGACAGTGGGGTACCGAACCGCAGCATTTACTCTGCCGTTTTCTTGGCGTCTCCATGTTACAATTACTTATAATCTACCGCATCTACGACTATGATATGTTGACGTTGTCACAGTAATAACGTATATACCGGAAGTCATCTGCCTAACATTTCAGACGTCAAGACACGAAAAAGACGGAACGTGGTCGGAATTGACATGTTTCGAAACAACCGTATTGCAACGCACATTAACAACATATGTAAATGTGGAATATTAAAACAAATAATAATAATAATTTAATTTTATATGTAAAGATAAGCATTGAATGTAATTTTTGCAGCTTTATTGCAGCTTTATGGGGTTATAAAAGGGTTAACAGAAATACAGTTTTATATGAAGCGCTATTATGCGCAAAATGTGCTTCGGTCAAAGCTCTTACACGTAAAAAAAAAACCAAACAAAAGCTACAAAAGACTGCAAAAGTCTGATTGACAAAGTAATCAATAATTTGTTGCTCCACGATGTACGTCTTACATAAATTGCAAACAAATTTCGATGTTTTTCTATTAAAATTCCACGGTCTATGTGTGGTATGAAACGCTGATAAAAACGTAGATATTTAATCGACGAATTTTTGTAATAACATTTGCTTGGTACGCTCAAAGTCGACAGATTGGAATGCCAAACAATTTAAAAGTCTGTGGGAGCAAAACCTTTTTGAAACACTCGATATCACTCATGTTTTTGTGGGAATTCATGTTATCCATTAATTTGCTGTTTTCTTTCTATATTGTATTTATTTGTGTTGTTTATTTTGTATTAGGATTGTACCCTTTGATCACAAATATACTCTGATAGGGTACTTCTCTCTATCCTATAGTTGTTTTGTAAGCTATATCTCGATGTTTATTCTTCAGACAAAAGCAAGAATATAATTAAACGACTTGTCCGAGTGTATTACACCGATACAGTAGGTAAAACAAATCAAAACAACAACAATTCGGACAACAAGGCTTCCCAAAACCATCAGGTTTATATGTACCATATAAATAACAGATTTAGAAATGAAATTCTTTTATCGTTAGGTATCAACAATCTTGACATAAACTCGATTTGATTGTTTTGTATACTTGTACGTATTTAACCTAATTGTGCACTCACTTTTAAATTGGCACCAGAAACGTCAGTCGCAGTACTGCAATCTTGACATCAATTCCATTCGATTTGATTGTTTTGTATATTTGCACGTATTCAACCTAATTGCGCACCCAATTTTAAATTGGCCAAAGAAATGTCAATCGCAGTACTGATAAACATACCTATATCAGTTTGCTTAAATATTAAACTATAAGATTGCATTGTAGTCAAATAAAATTAGAGCAGTGAACAAGGACAATGTCACAAAGTACAAAAAGGCTGTTAATCAAAACAACTCTCTTTGCACGTGTACATGTCTATGGTGTGGTATTAGCGCCAAACAAAAATCTTATTTATGGCTATCCACGATTCGAATTATGGTTATCCTATAATGATTATGACTGGATATACATATTTATTTTTGACGCTAATGCCACACAATACATATCAACCAGTATACTTCTACCAGGGGTAGTGAAATATATGCGTGTGGTCTCGAGATGTACCGCAACGGGTCCCGGGCATAGCCCTTGTATGGTTTTCCATATTTTAACGAACGCTTGAATCTTCAGAAAACAAAGGCATTCATTCAGCATAGTGGTATTAAAGCAGGTTTTATGAGATTCCATGTATATAGATATTGACAATGGATATATCCATTTAAATTAGATATCTAATCAAATGTAGTAATAGATGTTATAGTATATTAACAGAAGAAAGTAATTTACTTAATACTGACTATAGATGGCTTCTGATTTCATGTTTTTTCTCTCTCAAAGTCCTCCATAAAATACGTACATGCATGTATGTATCTGTATATTATTTCTATTGTATCAATTGGTCCTAATATTTCTGAGGTAAAATATCAAGATAATATTAAAACATTCTACTAATGTCTATATGATTCATTAATGATATTGTAATATAGTATCAAATATTTCATGTAGATTTCTTTATAAAATAAAAATGCAATAAAAAATGTATTTGCCGTTATTTTTACTAGTCTTCCTTTATAAATATACCTAAAAAGTAGAACATTTCCGAAAGAGTCAAAAATATTTCATCTTCACCGATATTGCATTGCATACTTTCTCCTTAAAGTTTGGTACGCTTTGCACGCTAGCAGACGAGAGATAAACAAGATGGTGTAATTATATTGAATACATTTTGCAAAGAAATACATGGTGAAATGTAATTGTCACAGACTGAAATATTTTTTGCTATATTATAAAAGGGTTATCACACTGATATTGAGGAATATTTGTCCCTCGCAGTATATCATATTTCACTCGCAAGCTCGTGTAATATGATATACTGCTCGGGACAATATTTATGTAATAATGTGGTCTTGTCCAGGTAATATACCAAAATATTACCCAGGTCTGAGAGACATATTACCCGTCCGAAGAGCATAATATGTCTCTCAGACCTGGGTAATATTTTGGCGTATTACTTGGACAGAGGGTAATATGTCTCTCAGACCTGGGTAATATTTTGGCATATTATCTGGACAAGACCACATTAATGTCATTATTATACTGAGTGTCTAATTGTCCAGGTAATATGCCAAAATATTACAGTACCAAATATCACTACAAAAACTTACACGAAGTATAATAATCCTCAATATCAGTGCAATAACCCTATAATAATACATTTCTCTGACATCACTCTATTGTTCGAACAGTGGATTATTTTTAAGAATCTACATTTTATTCTTTTGTTCTTGAATATATGAACTTTAACCTTTTACTGTCTTAGGCTTAACAACGTGTTATACATATTGTGGGACTTTCGGGTATCGAACCACTGCTGGACTTTTTAAAGACTACTTTGACTTTCAAAACTTCCATCTAACCATTCGGCTACGGTGACCACACTACTATACTCTATAATTAATATATATGACTCTTGATAGTAAGCGTTGTTAAAAAAAATATCAACAATTTGTTTAAAGAAGCAATTGATCAATACATACAAGACCCGAGACAAGTATTTCAGGTCTGACATAATTCATGTTCAGAACTGACGAATATGTGAACTTTTAAAATGTATTCTCGCAATACAAAAACAACTAATGAACCGACCGCAAGTAATAACAAATCAGACAGACCACAGTCTTGGGACAATTGAAAGACCTTGAAATATCTAAATATATACGAGAATCGAAAGCACGGATGCCGATAAAATTGTGTTGTATAATTGTGTTGTTAATTATGGCTTATTTAGCTTTCTGAACATTAAAAAGGTAAAAATATAAATGAAAACACTGTTGCAGATAGAAATGTATTATGTAAGAGAATACACTCCAACTTGTAGATTCTTAAAAATAATCAACTCGACCCTTACGGGTCTCGTTGATTATTTTTAAGAATCTACAGTTGGAGTGTATTCTCCACTACGTATTTTGTCACTTGTTGAAATAATAGCTTTGAAATGTTTAATTACAATAATGCACACATTATTAATTTGAGTATTACGTAATATATTATCTGAGTAGGTAGAGCATTTATAGAAATATATTTTGACAGCTTTATCTCCTTAAATCTGCAAGACAATGATATCATATGAGGTGCTAGACATTAATATCCGCATTTCATTACAACTGGATAAAAAAATAATATAAGTTAACATAATAACACCACTAGCAGGTAATGTTGTTTTCTTTTCAATATCTGGCATTGTCTATTTCATTCTGATCAGACAGATTGCATTAAAAGATTTACCTTAAAAACGAAGAAAAAAATAAACAAATAAACAAAAAATCTAAACCAAATAACAACACACAAAAATAACAAACACTATTTGTTTTGTGTTTTTTCCCCACATATTTATTTTGTTGGTTTTTTTTTACCAAGAAAATGCTTGAATTGGTGTGACTTTAAAAAATATTATTCAAATTGCCAAAGGGTGAGAGACCATTAATTATTCATCACTTTGAATAGATGTTAGCATTACAGTCAGATATCCGGTTGACTCGCATTCGCAAAATGAAGTGTAATGGTAGCGTGTTCGTCTCGAGTACGGTAGATCATGGGTTCGAACCACAGTAAAGTCAAACCAAAAACTATAAAAATGGCATTTGCTGATTCTCTATTAAACACGCACGAATCCGTAAGGACTAAGAGCAAAGACTGGTTAGCTCGAAATCGCTCACTTCGGTAGGCTCAGCAAATGTATTTAAAAAACAATCAAAAAGTGCAGAACAAATATCCCGAAATTGGCACAATTTTCTGATCTTATATTCCATTTCACAGATTGGGTTGTCTTTTGTCTTGATAAATAAGTTGGCATAAACATCCTTGTAATTTATATTATTCAGCACGGATTAAGAAAACAAAATGCGGAGCAACTCTAAAGATAAACTAAATACTGTAGTTTAAGACTTTTATACTTAGTATTGAAAACAACTTTCATTGTGTTAGCTCAATGTGAAAATAAAAGTTGGAGTAAGAGTCCTCTTGCACTAACAACTTTTTAGAATTTGTGTTGTTGACCTATTTATTAACCTGACACCCTCTTTACGGGTAGGAAAAATTGGGATTATAATAATAATGGGGATAACATTAGTCAAGAAGGTATCGAACTAATTAATTTTGTCCTATATTTTAACCTATGAGGATAAAGCGTATTGTATAATAATTCTTTTAAAATATTTCTTCACACAAAAAATGTCAAAGAATTCAATGACACCAATTTACTTAATTATGATATAAACACCCAGATAATACGTTTAACAGCTGGTCACCGTATGGCTTCTGACAATAAGATTCCACTTTAATACGATGTAATTCCTATACTGAAGGATAAACATTAGATTTACTGTTTGTCACTTGATTTCATAATTAAAATGATACCAGAAACTTAAAAATCTATGGGTTTTATATTATTACATGAACAATAGAAAATTAAACAATGACAATTAGAAGAATTCAACCATGTTCAGTTCAACCATCCAGAACATGGATTTACAACGGCATATGCCATGGTCTTTTTTTAATGTTCATTGATTTGAGGGGAGAGGTGATTGTTAATTTTGCTGCTATTGGTGGAATTGTTGACCATAACTGGCAGCGGCGGATTCAAGGGGGGGGGGGGGGGTCTTTGGGGGCTTCAGCCCCCCCCGTCGAATAAGTCAAGCACATATATTAACATACGCTTTTCAAGGTTAGTTAACGTCACGATATGGCGTTTAATCGAATGGTTTCGATCTGTGTGATGAAAGTAAAAGAAAATACAAAATAATTTCTTTGTATTGAATTAATCTTCAAAGAGGTATTTATAAGTAAAAGAAAATACAAATTAATTTCTTTGTATTGAATTAATCTTCAAAGAGGTAATTATAAGTAATTATGCTAAATCAAATTTTCAAGTTTATTTGAAGTTTTTATGAATGTATTGTCAAAATACCAATTAATCAGGTATTGTCTAAACCGTTATATACACATGTCTAATGTCACAATTTCATATAGGTATAACCACCAACACCTGTAAATTGAGGCTCTTTCAAGGAAATTATTTTTTAAATATCATCTATTTTTACAAAAAAATTAAAGGCAAATGTTGCTGTATTACAAAAAAAAAAAAAAAAAATACACGAGTTTCCGTTTTGAAAATATATGAATACAGTATATTTTAAACTTTAAATGAAAATATAAATACATATAAAATAATTAAAATTAATTAGAAATAAAATAGACTTAAATTAGATTTCCCCCCCTGCTATTGCTCAAACCTTTGAGCACTTTACAAAACTGCCAAAACACACATACACCAGACCAGAAGAAGCTGATGTAACTTCTTTGTTGAATTCCATTTGCAACTTTGATTTTGTCGTACAGTAACCATTGTTATTGTTCAAATGTGCCTGGCTTTTAAGAGAGTGCTCAGCAGATCACTAGATTTAGATTAAGCTTATTTTATTGTTAACTATATAACATTTGGATCGGACACAAGTTATTCCAACTTACAAAGGTCCTCTACAAGATCACTACAAGAGAGATCACTTGACATAGGCAGAGCCTTATAAAGCGTAAATTTAATTCAGAGCTCACTAGACTGCAGAGCAAATGTTGAACAATTCAACCACCAGTGTTTTGAGAGGAGTGCTAAAATATGTGAACCGCTAGACATAGAGGTTAAAAAACCTAGAATATGCGGGAAACAAATAATGAGAGATAATGTTGAAGCAGAGAGTCCGGAAGACTACTTTAGGAAGTCAATAACTGTACCTTTTCTATACTGTACGTTAAATGAAATGAAAACAAGGTTTACCGACCTACACGCCAGAACCGCTCTGGGACTACAGTTGGTTCCATCAATTATTGAAAATATTGCTCCATAACTGAGCCCCCCCCCCGTCAACAGAGTCTCTGGATCCGCCCCTGTCTGGGTTAGGGTTATGGTGTTTAACGCCACTTTCAACAGTATTTCAGTTATATCGTGACGGTTGACAATCACTGTTTAAATCTACAAAGTGTGTACTATAGTAGGTGCACTATCAAGGTACCTACATGATGTAGTAATTTGTTCATTCATATTAATGGAATGTATTGGTGTTCAATCATGCATTAAAACTGCACCATAGATACCGTTTCCTGATGCACTGACATTTCGCCCATCAAGTAGTGTTTTATATCTTGACTCATATTCCTGTATTACGTCTAAAGTCAAATGTACTTTATTCATTTCAAGATGTTAGACGGATGCACTTTAGGAAAACCAGAGTTTATAATTTATGTAAATTTACGATTATAAAAAATAATATTATGTAATGTTAACCTTGTAACATGTGAATAAATGACATTGACTTAAAATGAGCGACACTAAAAAAAACAAAAACAAAAAACAGCAAAAAAACAACAAAAAAAAAAGAAAAAAGACAAAAAAAGAAAAAAGACAAAAAAAGACAAAAGACAAAAAAAGACAAAAAAAAACCCCCCATACCCTCCCAAAAAAAACCATGTGGATTAACATAGCGAATATTACATACAATTCGAACACACATAAATTAAAACTATTTAATAAATGTGTATTAAAATAACTTAATATATATAAATATATATATCCACAATCATTGTACTCTTCATGATCATGGGGCGCAACGATACTTCGGTCAAGACAAGGGGCAGTCTAATTAAGATTTGATCTTGAACCCCCCTCCCCCTTTCAATTATGTCGCATATAAAGATCTAATTGAACTTCATATGAGGTCACATTCAGATGACCTTTTAAGATAAAGTAGGAAGTGACCAGTCGATGATTATTTGTTACTTGAAAGATAATACATTTGTCCTTGGTCACTTTAAATTGACGAAGACTGAAAAAAAAAATTTAGTCATTAAAAACACATTCCTTCTAGGCCAGGAAGTACACCACATAAAAAATGCAATATATAAATATTTGTATATATGGCAGAAAGTGTTTCTTTTTTTCCCTCAAGTTTTAATATTTGCTTAGCAAAATGTGTGAATGCTTTTTATGGTTTATGGTGTTAAACGCCACTTCCCTCAACAATATTTCAGTTATATCGTGGCACTCAGCTTTATTGCTAGAGGAAACCGAAGTAACCGGAGAAAACCACCCACCTGTCGGAAGTCACTGAAAAACTTTATCACATAATGTTGTATCGAGTGCATCTCACCATGAACGAGGTTCGAACTCACAACTTTAGTGATGATATGCACTGATTGCACAGGTAGTTGTAAATCCAACCACCATACGATCACGACCACGACGGCCCACAAATATGTGAATGAGTTTGAAAAAGTAGAGAATAGATTAAAGTAATAATAAAAAGGAAACTAAAGCATTATTAAATGACAATGATATGTAATTATATCTAATGTCAGTTACAAGTATTTACATAAATTATGGCTGAAATGTTAAAATATTTCCGCTTCCAAAACTGGTCAGTTATACCTAGTCAACATTGAAAATCATCAAATAATGGCTAGAGTTGTTCACAAATCTATTTTGTAACAACTGAGGCGTTTGATGTTACATATCTGCAACCTTAAGGAGCATCAAGTCAGTTACTTATTCCTAATAACTTAATATCGATTCAATGTCGAATAAGTTACTTGAATTGGTCTACTACAATGCAGATAAAGTTAGGTAATACGTATCTATAGCCAACACCAGGAAATCAGCCCATCAATTATTTACATATTGTTACATGTACAAATGTAAACAATAAGGGTTAAAAATCAGGACATAGTTTGACATTTTCTTAAACTTTGATATTATTAAACAAATCTAAATAAAAGGTAATTATTTTTACTTGAAGTCAAAGGGTTGTTTATTTTTTTATGATAATTCTTGAATTAAAAACTTTGGCATTTCCTTCCAATTATATCTTACAACAACATTTCTTTTGTCTCTAAAGTGTTCGTATCCAAGTAAAGAGACTCATATGCAATAAATTGTCGGAAAAATTAAAATTTATTTGTAAGAGTTTTAGAAATATATAATTGCGGAACCGTTGCTCTTATGGTCCTTATGATGTGTTTGGTTCTCAGCTATCAAAAATCATCATAAGGCCCATACGAGTTACGGTTCCGCAGCTAAGAAATATGTGGAAAAACGAACATTTGACGAGCTTTTCTGATCTGCTTCACAGCGAATGCAAATGCATTTTTTTTTTACCGAAAATTCATTTAACCTGCAGTGTCTAAAAGTCCAATTGTTAAATTTCACCGAAAAGAGCAGTTCAAGCGTGCGTTTCAATCGATTTCACAGGGTAGATTCTTTCACGTCCACACTTTACTGCTTCCGTTTCTTATCGTTCGCACTATACTCAGATACCAGGATATTGTTGTATGCTAGACGAATACATAAAAAAAATATCTATAGTATAAATGTATTTACTATATATATGGTGGCTGTTTTCCAGAAATATACTGCTTATAAATAAGTATGTTGATATAGCACTGAAATATAAAAGAACGATTTTTTGCAACAACATAATCATCTTAGTGCTTGATATTATAATTTAGCATTCTTTCGTTTTGGAATTATGGTATTCTCTCGTTATGACGAGGCGAAAGAACGGCAAATTAGAGCGACAAAAAGGGAATCAAGAATGTTATTATCTCTGTCGTTATGGTGCACCGACACATGTGCATCTCTTCTTTTTGTTATGAGGCGGCAATAGAATGGCAGAACGACATGGCACAAAGCAGCCACCATAATTTACAATGTCTATTATTACAGACCATATATGTGTACTGTCGTGGTTTAAACGAGAAAATTGCGATTTGTTGTTCTATGTCTACAAAAACATATAATACATTGATGATATCTAAAATTTTAAGTTTGCTCAAATTTCAGTGTTTCTTGAAATAATCAGTATTTTATAGCTTTTGAATGTAGATGTGGATATAGTTCAGAGACTATTCACTTCTAAAATTATATGTAGTATTCCAAATATTGATAATAGTTACACATATTTAGTATATTGTTAACATTTTCCGCTATTGAGAATCGACAACAATATAGCTTGACATGACTATTTGAGTAACACGACTGGTGTCTTATTAGAAGAAGGGACTGTTTACCATTCTCGAGAACCTAGGTTCACCCCGCTTTTTGGTGGGGTCCGTGTCACTCATTTTGGGTCTTCGTTCTGTGCCTTGTGTCCTACATTGCCCCTGGTTTTAGGTAGTTGGTTCATGTTGATCCTTTTGTCCTATCATGTGCCGTTTTGAGATATCAGTTACGATTTCCGCATAACAACGATGTTCGGTTCGTCTTTACCCCAAGTTGATTGTAGGAGAGTTTATGTCTCATTAAGTTGTTTGTGTTTATCTCCGTATAGTGGTGTCCAGAATTTTGTCATATGATGTGTCTTTACATTCTTATCTCCGTGTTGTGGTATCCGTTACGATTTCCGCATAAACACGATTTTCGATGCGTCTTTACCCCCAGTTGTCTGTAGAAGGACTCATGCCTTATTTGTGTTGTCTGTAGAAGGGCTCATGTCTTATTTGTATTGTCTGTAGAAGGGCTCATGCCTTATTTGTGTTGTCTGTAGAAGGGCTCATGTCTTATTTGTGTTGTCTGTAGAAGGGCTCATGCCTTATTTGTGTTGTCTGTAGAAGGGCTCATGTCTTATTTGTGTTGTCTGTAGAAGGGCTCATGCCTTATTTGTGTTGTCTGTAGAAGGACTCATGCCTTATTTGTGTTGTCTGTAGAAGGGCTCATGTCTTATTTGTGTTGTCTGTAGAAGGGCTCATGTCTTATTTGTGTTGTCTGTAGAAGGGCTCATGTCTTATTTGTGTTGTCTGTAGAAGGGCGCATGCCTTATTTGTGTTGTCTGTAGAAGGACTCACGCCTTATTTGTGTTGTCTGTAGAAGAACTCATGCCTTATTTGTATTGTTTGCTTTATTGCGCATAGTGGTATCATAGGCGACTTGTATATACGAGTTTCACGGCGGATGTCTTATAAGAAGTAGGAACTTCTTATCCTTCGTGAGCGCCTGGGTTGACCCCCGGTTTTTTGTTCATCTATTTAGTTTTCTGTGTTGTCTTGTTTGTCTTCGTCTTGTCTCTTGTGTGCCCAATGTTTCTCTGGATTATCCATGCTTGATTGCCCCTTCGGTTTTCTCTAACCTTTATTAACTTATATATTAAGCTTAAAATTTAGATTTCTTTCCCCGATTTAAACATAAAATTACGATTAGATTTATACCTCCCAAATAGTAGAAGCTGATTTTATGTATATAACACCCGATGGTTTCAGTGGATATACATACATTTTTCAAAGACCGCCACATCCTCGTTCATACGGTTG
This sequence comes from Bathymodiolus septemdierum, assembly GCA_963383655.1. Lineage (NCBI taxonomy): Eukaryota > Metazoa > Mollusca > Bivalvia > Mytilida > Modiolidae > Bathymodiolus > Bathymodiolus septemdierum. Next base: position 73,736,686 of record OY726518.1, read on the forward strand.
CTAGATTTACATGTATCTATGCCATCAGTGCATTAGTCTCAACCAGACTCAAATATTACTCTGTAATACAGAGTCTGGTTTTGCACTATTAATAGGTTCTCTGTCGATTTGATTTATTGTGCTTAACGCTATTTTCAGCAATATTTCAGCTATATCATGGCGACCAGTTTTAGTGTTGGAAGAAGCCGGAGTGCCAGGAGAGAACCACCGACCATGGGCAAGCAACTGGTAAACTTTATCACTTGCGGCTGCGAGTCGAGTGCACCCTTTATTGTAATTTACAAAGCCGTGCGTGAACCCACGCCGTATTTGTGATAGGCTTGTATGAGTTGTTAAGTAATCCAACTACCAAACTCATTGAGCCACCCGGGCCCTGGTTCTCTGTCGATAAGTGGTGATAAACACAACAATGAACAAGAAACAACGTTGTTTGAAAACATGCAGAAAGTCTCAATTGAACCATGGCTCATCATCCAGGTAACCAGAAGCAATAAATCGAAGGACAGACAATACAAGCAAACTAAAGATTGAGCAACACGAATCCCACATAACAAAACGAGGATGAACACGTGTGCTCCGGAAGGGTAAGCAGTTCCCGTTCCGTTAGTTGCAGCAGTCGTGTTACTCTTGTTAAACATACTGTGATAAGTCATGAATGAAAAAGGGCGGAATTGTGATTATCTAAACATTATATACTGTACGGTAAGAAAGGAGGGAAGGCTCTTGGTGCGACAGTTAAAGTATCGATCGGAGATAAATTGTTAATCATTTCACTAGAGGCTGCTATCTTGGTGGAGAGAAACATTAAACTATTTTTAAAATATGCTTACACAAAAATTCTTCAAAAACTCTGGTAATTTCTATAATTAAGAATCTGAATGATTTATTGAGAGAAAAAAAAATAATAGCAAACCACACATGTAGTTTTGAAGTCATCGACCACGTAATCTCCCAAATCACGATACGACCTAGAACCAGAATTTGTGTGTCGTAGAAAAAAATCTCCAAGCAAGCTAATGTCCGTTACTGCTGTGAACGTGCATTCGATGCCGCTTGCTTAGACCGAAGAGTACTCGATACAACATTATGTAACAAGGTTTCACAGTTACTCACTGCAGGCAGTTCGGTATTATAATATATAGCTAAAATATTGATGAAAGTAGCGTTAAACACCAGTCAACTTAAACGCTCACCAGAAATTCACGACAAAAAAATATTATTATATACATAATTTATTTCTTTAATTGCAAAAATAAAACAAATGGTAATTTTATCATTAAAAACTGTACAATATCAAAATAATAAAAAATGTTATGAATTCATTGAGATAAAAAATGTCATACTTATTGAAAAACTGTTCCGAAGCATTCAATATGGTCACGAGAAATTTATTTCTTTAATTGCAAAAATAAAACAAATGGTAATTTTATCATTAAAAACTATACCATATCAAAATAATAAAAAATGTTATGAATTCATTGAGATAAAAAAATGTCATACTTATTGAAAAACTGTTCTGATGCATTCATTTAATTACACTATCCCGCACACTGAGTATTTCTAATAACATGTTCATCATGACACCACCGTATGAACTGTATTCACCAGTCTTCTACCAAACTTTGTCACTTCATAAATACACGAGCCGGGAGTATCTGAACGTCCTAGTCCTATTATGGTGAACTCTTTACAACGATGTAACACTATAATTTCATCTTCCGACCTTCCGACAACAGTATTTTGATCGTCCCTCGGTCGGAAACACGTGTAACAATTTCCACAAAGTTTTAATTTCATTAAAGAATTGTATTGTCCCGAAAACGCACAGTTGAATCCCATGACATCGTGTTCTACAACACTCAAATCATTGCTGGCACACAGAACGTCTCCATTCTTATTGATAATTGCGGCTTTCTCTATTTTCTTCGTTTTTGTGATTTTCCTAATGTACTCCTTCCAATCACAGTTATTGTTCAAGTCGTTCATGTTGTTCACCTTTAGATGTCAGAAGCTTCCACTGATGTGTCTACAGATTATCAGTTTCTGTCAATATATATAAAGTTTAAAAGTACTATCTTTTTACTATAAATAGTATTCTAATGCGTCGGCAAAAAAGCAACCAGCGATTGGTTCAAATCTCTTCTTTCTCTTTGAAGAAGTGTTTCACAACTAAAAACCACTTTTTCTCATTTTTGGAAACGGAAAGCAATATTATTTGATCCAGTTTTGGTAGTACCATCATACTTGAAAGTCAAATTAAAACTACCTATAAATTGACAGTTCACAGCTATTATGTTAATAGATAAACTGTATTCACGTGACCTTGGCATGCATTTCCTATTGATTAACGTTACAGGTATGCCTTCAGGTGTAACCGTATTATCAACTGAAGGCAGATATATATAATGATTACAGAAATCCTTTCAAATAATTTGACGATTGTTTGTTATGTACATAAATCCTTTCTTACTGATCACGACTATTCATTTTAATTGTTAAACCTTTTTTCATGTACTTGTAAGTAAGCTTAGAGAGAAATTCCACACATACAATAAACAAATGGATTTATTTGCGATTAGCGGAAGTTACAATCCAAATTATCAGAAGAAAAAATCAGATAGTATGTTAAAAAAAATGTCTCGGGCTGCTGTAACCAAATATTTGAGAAAATGTTGTCAATATTTTTATTCACTCTACAATGTACATGCAGAACTTGTAACACACGCACGCACTACAAGTTATATAATAATACTTGCTATTATACAAAATAAAATTAAATAGTAAGAAATGCTATCGGCTATCGATGTACGCGAAACTTTACAACTTTGACACAAATTAAAGTAAAGGAACAGAGCCTATATTACTATTATACATTCTAGTAACGGAAGCATCGTTGTAACATGAATTATTACGTGAAATGTTCTCATTGAAGGACATCTTGACTCGTATCCTTTGTGGACGCCCGTTTTCTTTCACCTCAAGTTCTTTTGCACCTAATGTATGTTTAAATCTTATTTAAATCAATTTTAAAAATCATCATAGTTTGCTTGAATCTTTTAATTTGTTGACAAAATCTTAAACTTAAACAGTTTCTATAGTATATTGTTTGTCTAACTATCCAAAATAATGGTGCCGAATATTTGAGCGGAAAAAGTAAATATCCTTCTCACGACAACTCTTTAGTGAGAAAAAATCAGCTCGGTCCTTTGTGTCAATGCCATTACAAATTTACACTGAATTGACGTCATTACATGAATGGCAATTTAATTCTTAAAAAAAATCACAATAGCAAATTAAATTTATTTATGCCCAAGAGCAAATTAACTAGTGCAGCAAGCTTGTTTTGCCTTCTTTTAATATATAAATAAAACTAACACAATTTTGGAAGAAATTGGGCCACCTAGTGTGGCCAAAGTTTTATTATTCTAATTAATATGTTTACATTTCATTTCACAAAAAGGCAAAGGTGGGGTTCAAAAATATGTCCACGAGATCGTAAGATCCCCCCACCCGCTTTATTCTTATTTAAATATAATAATTCAACACCTGGAATCAAAGTTGAATAATTAATTTTGATAAGCTACAACTGAAATTTAATGTTAAAAAACAAACTAATATTCAGTCCATATTTACGTTTCAATTTAAGATTTATGATTTTTTTACATATCGGATTTCATGCAAAACCTGAAATCAAGTTTTTAAAAGGGTCAGTATTTGGTAGAAGTATATGACAGGAGATGAGGAGGGAGTATAAATCGAATAATAACTCTCCAATACACGGCAATAGGCAAGCCAGTGGTTGTTTTTATCCCAGTTTCCGAATCTCGCAACAAAAAAAAAACCAAAACCAAAACTGTCAAACATAAATTGACTTCAGGATAGTATTTCAAAAGATGTAGTTTTATATGATATACATAGAGAATATTTTTGTTCACTTTCTGTAGTACACATAATGTCTGGTGAACTGAGAAATCAAGGGAGTGCAAATATTCATTTTTACCGACAGTGAAAGCATATTGTGTTTATTCTGCAATGTGAAAAAGTCCAAGCAACTGTCAAATTTTACTAAAAAGAGTAGAAACAGGCGTCGTTCTTATCGTTTTCAATGTTATCCTCTCTCACGTCCGCTAATACAGTCACATATTCTTACTGTTCGCTCTACATGGACCAGGTACCAGAAATGCTACTAAACTGTAATACATCAGCGAGATAAAAAATCGGGGTCCTCCCAATAGTCCGACGGCCCATTTGTCCGACGGCCCATTAGTCCGACAACTCATTAGTCCGACAGCCCATTAGTCCGACAACCTATAAATGCAAGAGGCATACCAAGTCTCATTAATATCCTTCAAGGCATTCCGACAGACCATGAGGGTGGTTCCTATATACATGTACCCTATATAACTGAACGTCGTCCATACATGTCAACTCACCAGTTTTTTTGCGGGTCACACCGGTCATGAATTTGCCGAAATGTGTCCTCTCACCCGAGATTTTTCAATCACCCGACGGGTCCCGGGAATTCGGTAAATGACCTGTTTTCCCCCGTCTTCTTGTCATGGATTGTATCCAGTTTTTAGAATGGAAATATATTGAAACAATTTCCCAATAATGCAATTTGATTAACTGGTTTGGTAATGAGACAAACGCAACCAATCCGTTAAACAGGAAATCGAACAAATCCGTTACACATAAAACTAAAAAGAACAGACAACACGAACTCCACTAAAACCCGGGAGTGATTTTAGGTGCTACGGAAGAGTAGCCAAGTCCTGCCTTGTTAACAACACCCGTCGTGTAAAATGACGACACGAACATCGATATCGTTTTGATACGGATATATATATATTAACCTAACTGCCATTAGCTCATTTGTTCACGACACAGGTACTTGGGATCAACACCTCTCCTTTTTGCTTAAAGCGACACCATGGATTTTATCATTATCTTAATTTTCTCCCTTTTTCAACTAAAAATATGCGAAACTGATCAAATTAGAGCTCTCTTATTACATGTATATAGGAAGGGCCCCATGGGGCTATTTCAAACAGTTATTAGTGGTTTAATATATTTTCAGATTCAGGCGCTATCAAATGTTAATCTCGACAAAACCTGTCCTTTTGAGAAACCTGCCATTTTAAACCCACTGTCTTGAGGGGCCTAATAAGGAGTCGAGCTAGGGTAACAAGGTGTCGAGCTCGGCTGACGAGGGATCAAACTCGTTTGACGCGATCGCTGGAAGAAAGCAGACCCCCCTCTGGATCCGCTACTTTAAACCAAAAACATGGATTGTTTACTTGCTAATTCAATAAACGAAACGGAACCATAAAGTCTTTAAAGTGAAGAGAAACAAACCGTTTCGTTTCGTTTTGTTCCTTGTAATAGTAGTCCCCATTCCTAACTGACCCAAAAGGTAATTAAACATGCATGTACACATGTATGTACCTCCCGAGCTTACGATTTTTCTATTTCCCAACTAACTGACATCCCGAAGACTTCCATTGAGATGGGGACTACTATTACAAGGAAAGAAACTAAACCAGAAAAGGAAACTAATAAAAAAAAATGGTAATGCGATGTAGAATTTAGTCCCTCACCGTGACGAACTGACATGTTGGACTAATGGGCTGTCGGACTAATGGGTTGTCGGACTAATGGGCCGTCGAACTAATGGGTTGTCGAACAAATAGGCCGTCGGACTAATGGGCGGTCGGACTATCGGACCCTCCCCCAAAAATCTATTTCATCAAATGAAACTACTCAGCAGGACGTCACGATCTTCTCAAATCTTTCCCTCAGTTTCACAAATCGTGCTCATCAAACATATTAACTGTTTCACAGTTTTAAATTCTAAAAGTTTGGGAACAAAATCAAATGATGAAGGTGGTTTGGTTTGGTTTGGTTTGGTTTATCGTGTTTAACTCCATTTTCAACAATATTTCAGTTATAAAATGGCGGGCAATTTTTTATTGTTGAATTTTGCCACAAACAGAAGGAACAATTTGAATGCTCATGTGATCTATTAGCTTGTGAATCATTTGAAGAATGTTTTTAGTAAGCTACAGGTAGTACAGTGTAGAGATGAAATTTTCCTCTCTATCTTTTAAATGACACGAATACGTTTACATAATAATTATTGTGCGATTGCTGTGGATAAGAACATGAAGATGTTATGGTTGCTATATTTCACTGATAAACAATAGGGTTGCATTTACATAATTGATTATTTAATATGTTTGTTTGTTTATATAGTTTATCATTCACCTGTCCTGACTGATAAACAATTGTGTAACGTTTTGAAAAAATCTTGTACTTGTGGGGTTTGCAAGTGACCTTTAAGCGATAACTACTAGCTTATATATTCATCTATGTTTAAAGGGGCATTAGCTACGATTTTGACCCAAAAAATTATATGTTTTGGAAATTGGTAAATAGCTTTAAAATGATGAAATAAAGGTAAATATTTCACATTAAACAGCTTTTCGCCTTTTGAGAACGAAAATTACCATCGGTTAATTATTTCCTTGCAAGCAAATAATTTGACTTCGCTTTTTCCGTATGCAACTCACAGGCGCTCGTGGCACGGACTTTACTACCCCCATTTTTCTAACTTTCTGTTTACACATTTATTTTCAATAACATTTCTTTACTTCTTTATTATTTCATCTCTTTTTCCTTATTTTAACTTGTTCGTGTCAATATTCACACAATCTTATGTTAACATCAAATTGCATGTGTCAACCCTATATAGATACTAATAATACACAAGGCATGCAACTCGGCAGGTTTAAAAATCGTACCCCTGCTCGCTTCGAGTACATTTATTGCACCTTATTTCCATTATGTCATTCAAACTAGGACATGTATCCATTCCTAAAACACGCATCTTTTTGCCCCTGTTTTTGTTTTGTGCATACGATAGCTCCACTGTCGTGTACCCGATAAGGAATGGTCATTTCAAGATGGCGGATTGTACATCATCAAAAAGGTAGGTGTGAAGATTTTGACTATTATCGTTCTTTATAGGTTATCTTAGTGTCTATGAGTTACACGTTTAGATAGGGCAGTCTTTTTTCTACTTCACCATTAAGTCAGTAAAGCTTGATCCTTTTGTTTTTTTCGTAAACTGCCTTCGGTAGTTGATCAATGCAGCGACAAAGATATCGAGGCGTAGAATCCAATTTATTTCACCAATTCCTATCGCCTGGTGACTTTTTATATTAATATGTTGATGCCAAAATTATTCAAACATGTGAATTGTCCAACAAATGTCATTTCAGCCTTTGACAAGCCTTGTATCCCTCTTAAAACGTCTATGCAAATTTTGTTTATGTCACGGAACGGTCACGACAAAAACATGACAAAAATGTATGGGAATGGTCTCATGTTTTGGGTGAAGGAATGGACTTTCAAGCCAAGGAATGTTTTTTTTGTTTAGGAATGGTCTCCTTCATATAAGATATGCTTATCAATAATATTATTGAAGTTCATTCCCGTTTGTGGCCTTTAATGTAAATCTTCTTTAATATTTCATATGATCAATCTGGTCTTAAATTACCCGAAATGCCTTATTTGCTATTAAATTGTTATAATCTTTTCCATTTTATTATGCAATGTTTCTTTTATCTATAGGTACAAGTGTTACTACTGCTAATTTGATACTTCCAATCACCAAGCCATAGTGGACCACTGCTGCCAGAATTATCGGGATGAAACATTAAAATTTAGATCTTTTGAATTTAACACTAATGTGGGTAAAATTGGCTAAGAACTCTTTCAGCAATTGTACACATATTGCAATGGTTTATACTTTGTGATATTGACAGGGAGTCATTTTTTACATAACAATATTTTTGTTAAAAGAAATATTCATTGTTATTTAAATAAATTTTACGAAATCAACTCTTTATATCTTTATTATCAATTTGCAAACAATTACAATTATAGTCATTTGATCCAGAGAAAAATGTGAGTAGTGCTGAAGATATAATCCTCTCCGAACATGTGGAAGTATCTCTGCCTCGTGAGCTCTGTGATATTCCCTGACAGTTTGTGGTTACAGTAATTACATGTGATACGTTTTTGTTCACCATGGCTGGTCTGATGAGCCAATAACTCCCCCTTTTCACAAAATGCTGCTGTGCAAGAATCAGTGGTACATTTAAATTTTATCTCTTGTTTTAAATATTTTCTCAGGCGATGTCGTCTGAGACCACTTCTACTTTTCAGACATTTTCCACAGTCCTCGCATATAAAATCATTCTCTGAGGCGTGGAAAGATGTATCCATCACAGTAAACCTGTAAAAATGAGAAATACACGATATATCTATTGAAGATTTAAGCAACCTCGTATATTTTTGTTTTCATGAAGTAAATACATGTACTGATTTTAAACACAGGAAAATTGAAATAATATATGTGAACTGAAGCACCTATGTACGAAAAAACTACTACATAAACCTAACAGTGGTCTAGACTTAGTGGTAAGAAAACCGAAGATCCAAAAAGTAAAAGAAAAGAAGAAAAAAAAAATAATAAAAGTTGAGAACAGCAGTCCAAATAAAATCGTGGTGTGTACTGAAATGGTGATGTATTATACATAACTGCCGGGGGTCCGGGTAGTTCAATGAGTTAGGTCGTTGGATATAACAACTCATACAAGCCTATCACCAATACGCGCCCAGCTTTGTAAATTACAAAAAGGGTGCACTCGACTCGCAGCTGCAAGTGATAAAAGTTTACTAGTTGCTTGCCCATGGTCGATAGATCTCCCCGAGTACTCCGACTTCCTCCACCACTAAAGCTGGTCACCATGATATAGCTGAAATATTGTTGAAAGTGGCGTTAAGCACCAACAATTTAAAAAAAATCAATACATAACTGCCTGTAGTTGAGGAATTTCGCTAGATTACCATACGAAGAAAATATCACTTGAGACGCACTGGGGTAGGAATTCCACGACAGAAATACATTAGTGTATTTCTTCCTTACGGAATAAACACACTAGTGCATACTGCAAGGTAGAAATACACTAGGGTATTTACGTTCCCGGACATTCTACACATCGAAAAGAAAGTACGCTTACAGTATATCAGAGAAGCGAGTGGTATGTCGTCATATTGACAAACCAATTGAAATACATAACAGTGAATGTAGTAAGACAAGAAAATTAAGATTTTATGCGAGTGTGAACACTGGATGAACGACAAAGCCATTGCTCCCGCTTTACATCCGATATGTTCAATCAGACCATTCCTAAACAAAAAAGACCATTCCTTGGCTTGAAAGTCCATTCCTTCACCCAAAACATAAGACCATTCCCATACATTTTTGTCATGTTTTTGTCGTGACCGTTCCGTGACATAAACAAAATTTTCATAGACGTTTTAAGAGGGATACAAGGCTTGTCAAAGGCTGAAATGACATTTGTTGGACAATTCACATGTTTGAATAATTTTGGCATCAACATATTAATATAAAAAGTCACCAGGCGGTAGGAATTGGTGAAATAAATTGGATTCTACGCCTCGATATCTTTTTCGCTGCATTGATCAACTACCGAAGTCAGTTTACGATAAAAACAAAAGGATCAAGCTTTACTAACTTAATGGTGAAGTAGAAAAAAGACTGCCCTATCTAAACGTGTAACTCATAGACACTAAGATAACCTATAAAGAACGATAATAGTCAAAATCTTCACACCTATCTTTTGATGATGTACAATCCGCCATCTTGAAATGACCATTCCTTATCGGGTACACGACAGTGAGCTCAGTTCTCCAGAATTTTAAGATTTTCACACATTTATTGCCAAATTTTTCGTATAAGGACCCACGGCTGACGGAAGTGACGTACCACTGCATTAACTTCAACGATAGGGTCAGAAAAGTTCCAAAAAATTATTATTTAAATGTGAAGGTGAACAATTCAACCAATATCAAAAAACAAATGAATAACTTAATCTCACGTCAAATCATTGAACACAAAAAAGACCGAGACATATGATGATGGGGGATCTAGTTCTTCGCTTAGGATAAGCACAAAAAGGTGGAGGAGTTAAATCGGTTAATAGAATTCCCAACCCTCCTCTCTGGATAATTGGATCTCCGACGGTAATACAGATGCACACACATATATATAAACAAATAATAAAAAAGAACCCTACATTTTATCATTTCCACTCATGCATTCTCGATACTGATTTCCCGATATAGGCTTAGATAATGTTTATGGTGTTTAACACCACTTTCAACAATATTTCAGCTATATCGTGGCGGTCCGTTTTATTGGTGGAAGAAACAGGAGTACCCGGAGAAAACCACCGACCTGTTGTCGCAAGTCACTGACAAACTTAACCCCATAATGTTGTATCGAGTACACCTCGACATGAACGGGGTTCGAACTTATAGCATTAATCATGATAAAAATTGACTGCACATGTAGTTGTAAATCCAATCAGGACACCAAGTTTATTAAAAAAGGGGGAGGGGGGGGGTATGATTTTTTTTCGGACAACACAAAAGTTAGAATATTTATTTTTTTTGTCGCGCAATGCGCGAAATTTTTTTCCACAATTTAACATTAGGTTATATGACAAAAACTCTAAATCAGATTATTTTTTTTTTCCTCCACCAAAATCAGAATATTTTTTTCAGCAACATTGGGAATCAGAATATCTTTTTAGAAAAAAAACCATAACCTCCCCCCCCCCCCCCCCCTTTCAAGTTAAATGGTCGTTCCCTTAGAGAGAAAGTTATTTAGTGGTCGCTTCATTCGGTTTATGTCTGGCCCAAAACATGAAAGTGACATTTTAACAGGATTTTCAACGCCGAATAGGTGTGGAAAGCCGTTTGAAAGGATATAAATATTTTGAAATTGAAAGAGATTTTTTTATTAAACTTGGTGTCCTGATTGATGGGGATTTTAAATTTGGTGTACTGCTATTTGTTTTTGTTCGTTTCCTTGGCGGTGATACAGGCAATCTATATCGAAATGGTTGTTTGTAAAGAGTCAATGTCAGTCCCCTTTTCCTCTTTCCTTTGAATCCTGGCATCTCCTGAAAGTGGACAGAGAATAGTTTATTTTGATTAGAGTATTTATCAGTTTTATGTTTAAAAGTGTCAATTTATCAATTTTGCAGAAAACAATTAACAAAACTAGCAAATCTCCTCATGCATTCGTAATATGCTCTATCAGAACCGATCTCCTCAAGCAGGAAAACGAGAAAATTTACAGTTTGTAGATTTATCTAAACTTCAATTTACTTCTGACGAATCGGAATTTATCCCCGATTATATTTAGACTCCCACGATGAAAAAATATTGAAAATTTAACTTGCATCTTTGTCAAGAACAACTTAGAAATGTAAGAGTGTCACAATTTTCGTCATGTTTTTCGTGGGACGATTGATTTTGCGAGAGTTACACTTCATATACAACAATAAACTATACATGTTTCTAATCGTGAAAGCCTTCGCCACAGCATAGCATTCTCTGATTTTGCAATATTCGAGCAGTAAAAAAGCAAATTTCAATTTTTGACATGTACATACCTTGCGAAGCGTCTTCGTGAACTCTCCTCCACCAAAATCGGAAGTTATCCTGACGAATTTCTTTGCAGAACCGACTGTTCTGCTTGTGCCGATTACCAGCCGTGATCTAACTGTTTCCATATAAATTAATTTATCCGCGTTACGGTATTGTAAATGACCAGATACACACTCCTTTCTAGTACATTGTTGTATTGACACATATATTGATTATTTCTTACTTACAAAGCTGTCTGTTAACATGTAGATTCGTATAGTGTATAGGTTATTTATTAATCCAACTGCATTTTCCCTATAATTCCATTTGAATGAACAACACAAACTGATGATAATTGTAGGTCCCAAGAATGAAAATAGGAAAATCAGGGGCGGATCCAGGATTTCAAGTTAGGGAGGGAAACACTTAAAAATATTACGCCGAGCGGAGGGAGGCGCGAAAAATTTTGGGGTATTTCGTGTGAAAAAAATCATATTTTTTCCAATTTTAGGGGGGGGGGGGGGAGGGGCGCCGGGTGCGCCCCCCCCCCCCCCCCCCGGATCCGTCCCTGAAAATGTATGTAAGAATAAATAGCCACGCTGCTGTCGTAAAAATACACTCTAAACAATAGGGTGTGTTCGATTTATCAGGTAATTGCAGTTTGTTTGATTTAGTGATACCGTTCTCAAATCGCTATAATTAGTTTTTCTATTTGCTACAGTAGTATTTGTTATAAAAAATAAAGTTAAAAATATATATATATATATGTATATGATATTTGTTAAAAGATATAAAATCTAAAAAGATGGAACTAAGTGTAAAACTTAGTTTCCTCATACTCTATAAAATTGTTGTCAGAAAATATGAAAAAAATGAGTCAAAACTATGCGTAAAATAAAGCATTAACAGGAAAATACAGTTGGTTAATGTAGTTAACTATAGGAAAATATGTTGTGTATATTTGTATTTTGTAAATAATAATAATAAAAAAAAAAAAAAAATATATTATTGATAACCCAAACTCTGTGGCGAGAAGACAAAATGACGATATATATGTTGTTAAATTAAATGTACATGTATGTTGTTTGTAATTTCCATTTTGTGAATGAAAGGGAGTGTATTTTTTTTTACTCATTTTGATATTTTCCCTGGTCAAATGAGTTATGTAAACCACAGGGGCTAATGGTAAAATGAAAGTAGTTGATGAAAGCCTAACTAATGGTAAAATGAAAGTAGTTGATGAAAGCCTAACTAATGGTAAAATGAAAGTAGTGGATGAAAGCTTAATAATGCCTAAGATTAAATTAGTTGATGCATGCATAAACTAGGTTAAAATGAAAGTAGTTAAAAGTTAAAAGATTCAAGTATTAAATGCATACCTCAATAATGATTAACATGCAGACACAACTGACTGAAGCCTAACCTAACTTACAGCTAAAAAGAAAATGGTAGATGCACATACCTCACTAACGATTAAAATGAAATACACATAGTTGAGGCAATCTTAACTTATCTTTTTTTAATGTTTAAGATGAAAAATGTTGATGCACACCTAACCGATGGTTAAAATGAAAGTGATTGATGCACGCACAGCTACGGGTTAAAATAAAAATGGGTGATGCATACCTCACTAACGATTTCAGAGCAAGCAAGTTTATAATACACCAGATATGTTATGTAGCATATGAAACTGTTTGTAAAGGTTCAAAAAGTTTAATCAACCGACATTTACTGGACATAAATCATGATGTCTTGTAGGATAGGTATCAATTAAACAACAAACTATTCATTGTGTGATTTTTCCCTAGTAACATGTCCAATTTCATAATTCACCTATCAATAAAAAGATTAAGCAACTTTGTATTTACTTCAAACGAGCGAGTTAATCATTGATGAACGAATTTAATATGTTTATTGGTCATATAAATATCTAATAAATTACAATGATATAGAGAGTAGTCCTTGTTGACTCTCTAAAATTGAACTCAAATACGGACTGAAATATGTTTTTTTTGTTTCGTTCAGAATTTTTTTTCGGACAACACGAGAGTTATAATATTTATTTTTTTTGTCGCGCAAAGCGCGAATTTTTTTTCCCAGAATTTAACATTAGGTTATATGACAAAAACTGTGAATAAGATTATTTATTTTTCCTCCACCAAAATCGGAATATTTTTTTCAGCAACATTGGGAATCAGAATATTTAAAAAAAAAAAAACATAATCCCCCCCCTTCAAGTTAAATGGTCGTTCCCTAACAATAAAATAATAAAGTGGTACTTTAGATAAAATTAATTTCAATTGGAATTAAAAATCCAATAAAATTATTGATCTTCGGAAGAGACATGTCCTTACTATCACAAAACTGCATTCAAAGTACGAGTTTCGTGTCCGTAGTCCAATATCCACCAATCAGTGCACGCTCGAAAAGTTTGTTTTGCCGGAAATGCCAGACGTAATAAATATTATCAAGTAATTAGAATCAAATGCTACACTGTCGGAACAGATCCACAATTTAACAGAAAATACGTAGAAACAGAGAGACACAATCGATACCCCTAACACAACACGTGACTTCTCACTCTCCTTGGCTTCGTACAGGTGCTTCAATATAAACAAAATAGTGGAAGAGCAAGCTAATTATATGGACCCAAATCTCCCTTCTTAAGTGAAACGATGCGGTCAGGCAAGTACTTTGAATTAACCAATTATAAAAGTGTCTCAAATATTCTACAATAAATAGAAGTAGTATAAAACTAACTTGTTCAGTCGTGATATGATGAACAAAAATGTATATACTATCCTATAAAAGAAAACTGCATCAAAGACTTAACTGCATGTTTTGCTGTATGCATTGTATCACAACATATAGTCTTTCACAGTATTTTTTTTCCAATTTAGAAGTGTCAGTATTCCTAAAAGGCAGACTCCACTAAATTATGAGTAACCTTACACAATTTTGGTTTCTTGTTTAGGCACCTTGAGTTTCTTAGCTCCCAAAGACATTAACATTATATTTAGTTTTCCTGTCTTTTGACATTAAGCGTAATTGATGGAAGGCACAGAAGTTAGTCATATGTATTACAGAAGTTAGACATATGTATTTAATGCGATATCTACATTTTTATTACGATCACTGAGTCGATGTCTCTGCTGGTAAGCTATTAATACCGAGCGTATTATCCACCTAGTAGTCAGTGTTTCGGCATTGACATGGCTATATATTTAGTATTGTCGTGGTCGTGATCGTATGGTAGTTGGATTTATAACTACCTTTGCAACCAGAAGCTATCACCACTAAGGTTGTGAATTCGAACCCCACTCAGGCGAGATGTACTCCATACAACATTATGTGATACAGTTTGTCAGTGACTTGCGACAAATCGGTGGTTTCCTCCACCACTAAAACTGATCACCACGATATAACTGAAATATTGTTGAAAGTGGCGTTAAACACCATTAACCAATTAATATATTTATTATTGAAATTTACAGTTCATAAATACTACGCAAATTGTAATAATTATTAGAAGTGAGGTTCATATCCCTTTGATATAGGCAACAACAATGACCGATTGTGCCCATCTTGTCAGATTACTTTTACGTATGCTTTCCAATATTTGGACTTCAAATGAC
Organism: Bathymodiolus septemdierum; assembly: GCA_963383655.1. Classification (NCBI taxonomy): domain Eukaryota; kingdom Metazoa; phylum Mollusca; class Bivalvia; order Mytilida; family Modiolidae; genus Bathymodiolus; species Bathymodiolus septemdierum. The sequence goes on from OY726518.1 coordinate 73,751,847, forward strand.
GATACCATTTGAAGGTTAGTTACTTCAGAAACGTATCGTTCGCACTGAATTAGATATCTACATTGTTATCTGCTTTGATGGGTGTACTTACATGAAATCTTACAGAAATGACAAAATCCTGAAATGGCTATACCTTAAACATAAAAAATTTATGACAATGTGCCACTTACAATTTGTGCACACATAATTTTTTTTTTCGGAAGTTTACAATCTGTAGTATTAACCCCGTCCACTGGGTTACATGTAATCAGCATTGACACACAGGGTTAGAATTAATGATGCGTCCCCTTTATTGTGTCTTAAATCAACTGGGGTTTAATTTCTTTAATTCAATAAATTTATAAAAAGCTGTTTTGATAATTAGTTGAACTATAAGAAAGCGGCATTTAAATTTAACTTATCATACGAATGCGGATTTCCATAATTTAGTCACCCTTTGATATCAGGTAAAACCCATTTAATATATCGATTTTTATATTGGCATGTTTAAGCAAGTGATTAATTTTGTTATTCGACACTCCTCGGTCTTTTACTATACGTTAAAGGGATACAAAATGAAGGTAATGTAAACAGTTCTTGTTAATATGATAAACAAAAAGTAAGACAAGTGTTTATTCATTTATATATGCAAATGAGAAGAAGAGTCTAAAAACAATCTTCAAGTGACATCGAATGATTGATTAGGCATTAGTTAGAGTCTTTTAACGGTGTTCATCCGAATGTCATTTCTGTCATGTCATTGAACAGAGCTATTTTTCGTTGTGGTTTCTCTTGTGATGGTCTAGAATTTCCTTGGCGTACACGTACATTTTGTTTTGGATAAATTATATAATATTTTTTGGGATAACCACGAAAACGGTTATAGTTTCTAGATTAACCATATTATTAGAGCGATTATATATGAAAGATTAAATTGACTGTGGTTAAATCTATTTGATTACGATTTTGATGTCAGAAATAATAAAAAATAGCATTGTTGTTTTGAAAAAACAACCAACACTATTTGCGCGTGGGGGTGGGGTGGGTTGGTAGTATGTGTTGAGCCTGATTTTTGGATGGTACATATATAACCCATTGATCTGTATCTATGATGATTATATAGACAGCCCCATCTGGCTCACTGAAAAAATTAACAATACTTCATCCCATGTAGAGCTGGAATAAACAACTATTTGTATAGACCAATTTCTACATATACATTCATGTCATATGAAATAAATCCAAAAACTTGATTTTCCAAATACAATGTAATACGCATTTTTCACCTTTCATCTTGACGATACAATTATACAGGTTTAAACGAATACAGTGCTCAATGAATTGATGTCATTGTGTCAACCATCTCTTTTACCATCATGGGACAAATACTATCTTGACAATTATAATAATTCCATTATCAAATCAATAATTACTAGTACAATATAATTTAATCTATTTTTAAAATATTTGTCTATTTTTAGAAAATTTCTATAGAATCTCGTATGTAATTGGGGACACCGAAAATTGGAATAAACAGACAATAAAAAACCCCATTAAAGTCAAAAACTGTGACAATCATTTGGATCATATACTATATCATATTTTTATTATTATTTAATGTGATGTCAAGTCGGATCTTTAAATATTTTTAAATGTCAAATCAATTTTATATAAAGGTCTTATTCCTAATCAATTCCTATCTCACTTATGTAATAGACAAAGTGGTGTTTTAATATGCGAGCGTTAGCGAGCTCTTTATGGTATAAAATGTGTACTTAAGATTTTTTAGACAAACATGGATGAACATATTGACGAATAATTTTTTTTTCGACGCTTTGTAAACACGTTCCGTGTAACACACTAACACACTCAACTAATGAAGATCTTCTTAACATAAAGCGCAAAGGTGATCCTGAAGTTTCGTACCCTCTCTCGTACGTCCAATACCACTGAAACCCGGAACCCGTGTGTAATAAAATTCATTTTGTTAGCTTGTTTTACTTATAATGATATTTTTTAATTTATTAAATTTCTTCTGACATACTGACAAGAATTTTTGCTTCTACGCGGAAGTTAACTTTTGAGATTTCGTAAGGAACGATAACTCGAAGAAAGGAACGACAGCTCGATTGAATGAGCCTAAATTCGTCCCTAAAAAAAAGTCGTCCCCAATATATCTCGGCCCAAAAAATCTCGACACTTTTTGATGCACTGGATGAGCGTGAAATTGCCAGATAATTTTCAGATGCGCGAGCATTCATGGCCGTGCCGGTTTCATATTACCAGATAACGTTGGTTGGTCTTCCATGGTTTGTTGTCTTCTCATTTCTAGAATTATTTCCCCACTAAGCCTATCTAAGCAAAATTTGGCTGTCAGGGTACTTAATTGTTAGGGTACTTAATTGTACACTGCAGTGCTAAAAAGTGTGTCGCCCAGGCACAAATGGTTTTCATTTAGTATATAAGGGGTTGCTTTAAAATTTATAATTTCCTGATTATTTAACTTCATGTGTACTAAGTACAAAAATAAATAAAAATATAAAACCTTGGAAACAACCAGACCAAGTTAAGGCGAACAATATATACAATATAGTACATTTTCGGAAAATATAAAATTTATTTGTACGAGCTTTAGAAACAGGTAGAAAAGCGAGTCTTTGGAGAGCTTTTCTAGCACATTTCGCAGCGAGTGCAACTTAATTTTATATTTAGTGAAAATGTACGTATATTGTGTTTATCCGGAAATATTAAAAAAAATCCACAACAAGTGCCAAATTATATGAAAATAAATGAAACAAGTGTAGTTCTAATCGTTTTCTGTGACGTCAGCGCTTATACTGTTACGTTTCTTTCTGTCGCTCTACATGAATCAGGCACCAGAAATATAGGGTCTAACACCGGGAGAGGTGCAAGATTAATAGGTTCTTTCACGAGTCTCTATTGAAGATCTGGGATTTCTTTCACGAGTGGAAGAAATCCCAGATCTTCAATAGAGACGAGTGTAAGAACCTATTTCTTCCGTTTTTAACAATGTTTACATTTCGGCCCCGAAACTAGATCACCAGGTGCTAGGAGATAATGACGTTTATGTAAAGTTTGTGAGTGTATCGACCCCGTGTACACATGCATGAACTCCTGAAAAGAACCATTTAATCATTATAATTCTTCAATGCAATACTGAACATACTAATGTATTCTTGCATATCCCTGGTCTAAAAATCACACAAATTAAAATTCCGCGAAATTTGTTAACGTCTTTGGTACATTAACAACATGATGTCATATGAAGATTTCCAGTTTAAAACGTAAAGATCAGACGTCATTTGGTTTCGTGTACGCTTCAATTTTGATAAAATATAACTAAAATAAATTTGCAAGGTAGGCGTTTTAATTATTTTTGTGTATTGTTGTAAATATGGCTTTCAATCTGACACTATCGTAGTTTTCCGTTGATTATACTCGGCCGATTTGATTGTCAGCCAATCAAATCGGCCGAGTATAATCAATGGAGTTCGCTTCTACGACTTCTGTAGTAATATAAACTGTCGTCTTAGTAGATCTAAAAAAGCTTCAAATATCAATTTGACCTGAATTTTAACTGATTTCCCCTAATAGATTTAATGCGGTTTTAAATAAGTGTGTATTTACTGCATTGCACGTGGCGTTGTAATATTGTGTGTAGTAAACATGACATTGACATGCGAATGAATGAATGAAATCGACATGCTTTGTTTTTAAGTTGAAACGGAAGAAACAGGTACTTGCACTCGTCCTTGTTGAAGATCTGGGATTTCTTCCACTCGTGAGAGAAATTCAGCGTCTTTCCACTCGTTCTGCTACGCTCCACTCGTGAAAAGACGGAATTTCTCACACTCGTGGAAGAAATCCCAGATCTTCAATAGGGACTCGTGTAAGAACCTATTATTCTCTATTTTTTTTTTTTATTATTTCCACATTTCACAACCGATTGTGAAAAAAATGTTCTCCTCACTAATGAATTTAACTGTTCTCGGCACCTGATTGGTCAATTTTTATTCTGTCGGGACTACTTTCTCTCCAACTGTGATCGATCATTTTTATAAAATATTGAAAGGGATATTGTAGGCCTGAATACCATTTACATGTAAAAAGTAACTTAATTCCATTTTCGTGATGCGTGTGGTTAAACGTTTTACTGCTGTGATGTGCGCCCTGTTTGGAGGGACTTACCGGGAACAGAACAGTTGGCATTCGAACGTTTCGAACTTAGCCTACTCGATACATGGATACACGTAAAGCTTCCTTGGTTGCCGTGTAAACAAAATCGCGATCGTGTCGTCTGCAAAATAAAAGATGTCCCTAAACGAAGTTTTGGAAAGGGGACAAAGAGTCAGACTTCTCTCGGGTGAAAAGGGGATCACAATAGGGAAAAATGAAAACTTTGAGTTCCCATTATGGGAGATCAAACTCGAGAATGGAAAAATTCTCACTGAAGCAAGATACATGTTTGACGTCCTAACTGAGCCTGAGGTATCAAACGATCCAGGAAATTCTGACTCACCTCCTACAGTACCCGAGGAGCTTATGCATTTATTTCAGTCTGAAATATATGAATAAAGGGGCGGTATAAAGGTTGGGAGAATTTGCATATCGATTTAAATTTTGTTGTTTAAAAAAATTAGAGAAACAGATTCTTACATTGTTGTGAGTGAATTATCGGAGTTCTCCAATCTCGGTAGTTAAATTATGGAATTCTAAATCCTCGCCAAGGCTCGGACTTAAAATTCCATAATTTAACTACCTCGATTGGAGAACTCCGATAATTCACTCACAACAAAGTAAGAATCTATATATCTGTGACACCCGAGGGTAAGATTTAAATCGTATCGGACGAGGCTTGTCCGAGTCTGATACGATTTAAATCTTACCCGAGTGTGTCACAGATTTTATTATCTTGCACCTTTTACGGTGTTTGACTCTTTTTCTCACCCCTTTCTACCGTGTCAATGTTTGTTTCCTTTTTGTGTAGTTTGGCGCATTAATTTGCGAACCGTATCATCGGACCAAAATGCCACGTAATAAAATAAAACAAGATTTTCATTTTACAACTTTAAAGAGGTTCAAACTAATAAAGTTAACAAACTTGTGATAGATTCTACAATAACAAAATCTTGCACCTTTTACGATGTTTGCCTTTTTTTCTCATCTCTTTCTATCGTGACAATATTTGTTTACGTTGAGAAAATATAGAGTGCTCTCCCTTGTTATGTAATTAACGTAAATAAAAAAAATTATCTCCCTTTTACCAACGTCAAACAACTTTTTTACAGGCATTTATCGCTGTTGTAGTAACCTTTATAATATATTTATAAAATACATTGTATTTTTATTGTGAAATGCATTTAAAATACTGCCAAGACACAATAAATCGACAATTTAATTCAACAACGGAAAACAATTTTGCGGGAAAAACGACGTGTAGCTTGTCTTAACCCTGGAGCCGGGGTAAGATAGAAAAATCTTTTTCACCTAAATTAACGGACTATTTTATCCAAGGGATGAGAAATATAGGGTCTAACACCGGGAGAGGTGCAAGTGTTTGACTCTTTTTCTCACCTCTTTCTACCGTGTCAATGTTTGTTCACTTTTTGCGTAGTTTGGCGCATTAATTTGCGAACCGTATCACAGGACCAAAATGCCATATAATAAAATAAAACAAGATTTTCATTTTACAACTTTAAAGAGGTTCAAAATAATATGCGAGCGTTAGCGAGCTCTTTATGGTATAAAATGTGTACTTAAGATTTTTTGACAAACATGGATGCACATATTGACGAATAAAAAAAAATCGACGCTTTGTAAACACGTTCCGTGTAACACACTAACACACTCAACTAATGAAGATTGTCTTAACATAAAGCGCAAAGGTGATCATGAAGTCTCGTACCCTCTCTCGTACGTCCGATACCACTGAAACCCGGAACCCGTGTGTAATAAAAGTCATATTTTTTAATTTATTAAATCTCTTCTGACATTCTGACAAGAATTTTTGTTTCTACGCGGAAGTTAACTTGTGAGATTTCGTAAGGAACGATAACTCGAATAAAGGAACGACAGCTCGATTGAATGAGACTAAATTCGGCCCTAAAAAAAAGTCGTCCCCAATATATCTCGGCCCAAAAAATCTCGACACTTTTTGATGCACTGGATGAGCGTGAAATTGCCAGATAATTTTCAGATGCGCGAGCATTCATGGCCGTGCCGGTTTCATATTAAAGTTAACAAACTTGTGATAGATTCTACAATAACAAAATCTTGCATCTTTTACGATGTTTGCCTCTTTTTCTCATCTCTTTCTATCGTGTCAATATTTGTTAACGTTGAGAAAATATAGAGTGCTCTCCCTTGTTAGGTAACTAAAGTAAATAAAAACAAATGACCTCCCTTTGACCAACGTCAAATAACTTATTTACAGGCATTTATCGCTGTTGTAGTAGCATTTATAGTATATTTAAAATACATTTAAAATACGGCCAAGACACTATAAAGCGACAATTTAATTCAACAATGGAAAACAATTTTGCGGGAAAAACGGCGTGCAGCTTGTCTTACCCTGGAGCCGGCATAGCCAGAAATGATAGGTGATTTGCTTATTTGCATATTCAAAATGGCGGCTCAAAGATAATTTGGATTTTAACATATAGTTGAACGGGAAACTTTCTGTTAGCTTGGGCCGGACAAATTTCCGGGATAGAAAATCAAACTATGCACCGGTTTGAACAATATCTCAAAATATTACAGCTGTACCATGAAAACTCAAGGTTCCCACCCAGTTTCAAATTTTGAAGCGTAAGCACCATTCAAAAGCATTGAGAAGAAGTGAAAAAATGCATCCTGCACGGCTTTCAAGACCTTAAAGCACTTTTCTTGCAATCCCCATTCTAGTTGCCGGGACAAATTCGGTCAGTTCCGGTAACATTGTTGAGGAATTTTTCTTCGATAAATATTTTGCTGAAAAATTTAAGGTTCCCACGATAATTTAAAAGAGGGCTTCACAAGTTTTTTTTACCTTTCTAGTAGAGATTCAATAGGGGTTCATGCAAAAATATCTACTATTTCGTAAAACTGCTTCTGCTAGACATAGCATTATTTGAGTAAGCACCGCATTCCATTGTAAATGTAAATAAACAATTAAAAAAAGGCTCCACAAGGGTATTTTTTTTATTTCGACAAAACAACAGAAGAAGTAACTATAATACAATTGGTAACAATACTGCCGATATATAAAGTTCAAAAAATTTAACAATATATATACTAAACGATTCCAATGACATACTAATACTTATGTGGGGCAGAAATTGAAAAAAAATGCACATTATATTTTTTATTTACATATTTTTATTTCGTGGAAAAAAAAGGGGGGGGGGCAGTGCATTAAATATATTTTCGATCTTTTACACACATCATCGGATTCCTAATAAACATATGATGACAATTAATTTTGATACGATCACAAATAGTTATGAAGTTATTTATGTGATCAAAACTGTGATGAAATATCATTTAAAAAAAATAGATACGAGCTTTCATCAGCCTCTTCCAAATATGGTTCAACGTTTATTTGCTGACGTCATGAATGACGCGATTTGGTTTATGAATATTCATGAGCAAAATCACCCATGATTTCTGGCTATGGGGTAAGATAGAAAAATCTTTTTCACCTAAATTAACGGACTACTTTATCCAAGGGGTGAGAAATGGTTTTCTAGGCCCATGACTAAATAACACTGAAGTATATGTGACCCCTTTATTGGTGCTCAAAATCCCACAATTGCAGAATACATTATCTCAAATAGTCCAGGCTTCCTCCCAAGAGAACTTCTTTACGTCCGTCATCAAGACTGCATCAGTTCAAGAGTTGTAACATATCACCAACATTAGACGTGCTTCGAAGTCTCTTGGAGACGAACTCGGCAGCCCTACGATGGATTATTGCGGGTTGATCAATTTCACCTTTCACCAGTAGGGGTCCAAAAACCTAGATAGCATATTCAAGTGTTGGTCCAATAGAGACTTATAGGTTTGTTCCTTTATAGATGTCGAAGTGATTTTGAGGTGCCGACATAGGAAGCCAAGCGTTTTACTGGCTTTTGCGCAGACGCTATTTACATGGCATTTCAATTTTAAATCTTGTCTCGATCATCTGTGCTTATTATCACACATGATTTGATATATTGGTATATATGATTCAAATTATTACGATTATGTAACAGGGATGGCTATTTTTAGTTATAACTGATTTCAGCTACTTTCCTCTGAAAAATAGAAAAAAATATATTACGAATGTTGGAGGACATGGTCAACATAAGTAAAAAAAAATTGGTTTTTAAAGGGGTGTAGATGGTTTCAGCTATTTTTCATTGATTTTCATTTATTTCATTTTCTTGTCAGAATCAGCGCTGGTATTAAAATAAAACCTTACTTATATGCTTCAACAGAGTAGACAACACAGAATCTGAGATTTTATCATCGACGGTATTTTATGCTATCAATCAATACTATGTGTGTACATTTGTATATAGTAACGTAACATAATAAAAAGAAAAAGTATGAAATGAGAAATGAAACTATCTGATGCCTGACCCGTTCTGTACTATACATTGATATACTGGCTGTGCTAACAATGACTTCACGACGGGTATCCGTCAGTAAGAAGGATAGGTTTAGCTTTTAAACAGGGTGTCACAATCTTCAGCGTTCTGTGGTTTATATCCCTTATTCTTGAGATTCGTTATGGAAATTATTGTTCCCTTGTTTTGTCTTGCCTTGGATTTCATATTGATTATTGTATCTCATCATAATTTATCATGTTTATGTATAGTAATATATAATAGAATAGTATAGAATATAATAATAATAATAAACAAACATTTTTAAAGGAAGACGAATGACTTATCACGAAAATGGCGGGGCTAGAGATCCACGAGGCTGCAGCTACTGGTGATTATGATTCTCTAGAGGAATATTTAAAGAACAGCAAAATCGATGTCAATCTAAAAGATGTAGAATGGGACGAAAGAACGGCCCTTCACTGGGCTTGTATGAAGGGTGAGGCTCTTACAATCAAGTGTTTTTTCCCATTTTCGTAAAGACGTATTTAAGTTAAGCAGGTTATCTCTCTTACCAACTTGAGAACTGAATACATTATTTTCTACTTTTACAATTATGTAAGACCAGGTTTATATATTATTTGTTGTGTTTTGATTCTCGGTACATATTAAATAAAGTATGTTCTATTATTACATACTTAGTTCAAATAAAGGCATTTTTGTTTGACCAATATGATTGGAAGTAAACTGTCCATATTTTCACACCCCGGGAAAATAACCAGTTATTGGATTACTACAAGATCATTTCCATATCGAGGCCCATATTGGCCCGGGCCAATATGGGCCTCGACTTCGTCTCAGGCCAATATGGGTGTCTCTTTACTAGATGTCGGAAGTATGTAATAAATAGTTTAATACATGGGCATTTCCATATTGGCCTGGTTATTGGCCCTCGGCTCCGTCTCGGGCCAATATGGGGGTCTCCGGATGATAACCAGGCCAATATGGAAATGCCCATGTATTAATCTGTATTTATATTAACTCATATATATATAGTTTTATAATTTTAGCATTTATAATAAAACAAAGTTGCAATTTTTTTTCTAGATTAATATTGAAACAATGGAAGAAACTGTCATGGGCGGACAAATAACTTATTCTAATTTAAAGAAAACATGAGAATGATAATAATATTTATATGAATTTCTATATAGTATACAAAATAATGTATGCGGTGAGAAGATTTAATTAAAAAAAAGCTGAGAGAAAGTTCAAACAACAATGGTCAACAATTCCCCAAAACGAATAACTACCTCTCACCTTAAATCACTGAACACAATAAAGACGACGACATATGGTGTTATTGATCCATATCCTGGCTCGTGACAGGCACAACAATATGGTGGGTTAAAAAGTGTTTTTTTCCCCAACTAAGACATTTGTTACATAACCTTTCTTTTTAAGCATCTGATGCTGACTTAAAGGGATATTGTCTACTAAAATCGTAATTTTTTCATACCCAAAATTATTGTCGTTTTCCCTACTGACCTTCATAAAATGAAGATTAACACCGAGTTATGTTGCAAAAGAAACGATTTTTTGACAAAAAAGACCCAAAACTATCATTATCAGAATTATTGTCCTGGATGACAATATTCAAATCTATTCATATGGCCTTCTATGTGAACCCGTCTTGAGCATGCGCACTGTTTAGAAACAATAAACAACATGTGGTTCTTGGGCGAAAGAGAAAGTGTCAACGTGTGGAAGAAAGCGGACTTTGACGGATTCAGAGAGAAAGATGAATAGAAGTGAAGTATCTTCCAAATGGAACAAATGCAGGATATATGTAGGGGATCAGTTGGACCGTTGGAACGAACTCAAGAAAGTGCTACGCGTCCAAACTCGCGCTGAATTTGCAAATATTTTGTTTGATAGATTTAGATTAAACATATTTTATTGCTACATGTAAATATTATAACAATTGGATTGGACACAAATTATAACAATCCACATAATAAATAATTACAATAGTACATGCGTCAGCAATAGTAAAATACAATATATACAACCAGGGGCGGATCCAGGATTTCAAGTTAGGGGGGAGCGCACTTAAATTATTTTTTTGGGGGTATTTCGTGTGAAAAAAAAAGCAGATTACAGAATCTCCCTCCTACCCCTAACCTCCAATTCTAAAAATAAAACCGTGGTGAGCAAACTACACTGTATGTCAAATGTGTAGCTTAAGTTTCACTTCAATCCATTGAGTGGTTATTTAGGAGTTGCGGGTTGCAGAATCATCCTCCTACCCCCTCCACCCGGCCATCAATGTAAAATCTAAAAACCATTGTGCACAACTACAATGTATTTCAAGTACATTATATAGTTTAACGTCAATCAATTGCGTGGTTACAGTCAGGGGAGTTGCGGATTGCAGAAATCTTACAGACGGACGAACGGACGGATGGACGGACGGACATCAAGTGTTTGAGCAACGGGCGTAAAAACCTCATTACACTAAAAGATCAAACAAAAAAAATGTATCAAAGTTCTCGAGAAATATGTTTATGGAAAACAGGTGTGAGATATGCATAAACCATTTTGTTGAGATTATTTTCACACTTTCATGTGTAGTTGTAGATATTAATTTATTACAAATAAATTGTAGTCACAATTTTTTGTTAAAAATGTGTAAAAAAATTGTACATCCATCCATTGGTAGATATAAATAATATAAACGTACCCGGACAAAGGATTTGTTCACACTTTCTTCTGCAGATACCTCGGGCAGATGCAGAGATTGTTACAAATAAATTGCCGCTAATTTTTTTTTTTTATTAATATGTTACTTTTGTATTTTAATGTACAATATACCAACGCGTATTTTTACTGATCTTTACTTGAAAAGTAAAAGGCAACATTTTCGGGTATTTGTATACAAATCAAACTTATATTTTTTTTTTCATATGAAATTGCAGAATTTCGAATTCAAGAACTATTTGAACCATTATTTAAAGAGAAGTGACCATTTTCTTGGGACACTCAAGTTTCTACACACTTTCAGTTTCATCATCTGATTCTCTCGTTATAGATTTTCGTTGTATGTTTTATAAATGAGATCAATTGTTAAATTAATTATTCGAAGTATTGATTGAATTTACTTTGTAGTTTACCTTTGACTTTTCTCGTCTCGTCGAGGAATCAGAAATGTATCCAATCTTGCTTGTTTTCTTGGCCTAGAATTTTCGTCCATTTTATAATTTCTAAATTGCACGTGTACATGTAGTCGTAAAATTGACTGCAGAAATAATGTTTAATTAGCGTGAGAAAATAGTTGATGTCTGGTACCTCGGAACCAATCAGAATGGAATAATCTTTGAACTACTGACGGCGAATACATATATGAATCAGCGAACACATCCAACGTGTATTTACAATGTGTAAAAATATTTTACTACAGGTCACGAGTTAACCATTCATGAAAAAGTTATTTATTGAACTGCTTAATTAACATTGTATAACATATGCTTTGCGAATTTTAGGGGGGCGCACGCCCCGCACGCCCCCTCTAAATCCGCCACTGACAACATTATAATAAATTCTTTGAAAAATGAAAAAAAAGGAGACACAACAAAAAAACAAAAACAAAATATGTTTGATAGGTAAGCCGAACATGTTTTTTCCTTCTTTTCTCAATCGTTTTTCATATTTTATGAATTTTTGATGATGCCTATGATCATTTTCGGTAGATATTATTCAATATATGTAATCTTGCACCTGGCAACAGCAAATTATTGTCAATGAATAGCATAAAACGGCCGTATTTGCGAGGTAAACAAACACGAATTTTAACATCCATGCTACAGCATCCGGGCTACTGGCATAAAAATAGATAAAAATAGATTTGGCCTCGCTCAGGTCAGTGAATAATTAATTAGCTTCCAGTAACGATGGTCAGCTTTTTTATATCGAAAAAACAACGTTTCGTAGCGTATTCGCTAATAATTCGATGTTTAATCTTCATTTTATGAAGGTCAGTACGAAAAACGACACTAATTTTGGGTATGAAAAAAATACGATTGTGGTAGACAATATCCCTTTAATGTTGGACAGGTATATATACTACATAACCCGAATTGGGGGAAATACAACTGTTTACGAACAAAACATTGTTTAAACAACCATGTGTAGAAATATTGGCGCGGAACACCCGCCTTTACTTCGTCGTCAATACCATCCGATGCGCTTTTCAATTGAAAAAAGACATGCAATGTCGAATTCGAGCAATTCCTAAAACAATAATTTAAAACAGACAGGCTAATGATTTTACAAATGACAAACACGCGTTCAGTTACTGAAAACAAACCTAATATGGTTCTTATAATAGACCAAGATTTGACATTATCGCCGTTTATCATCAACGTCAGTCGTCATTTCAAGAAGCAAATATTTTGATTGGCTAAATTGTTTGAGAGTATCAATTTATAACACTCGGATATGTTATCTTCGTATCGAAAACTATAGGGGTCGAGTATTACGTCTATTTTCATTGTGTATCCATGATAGATAAAAATAAGAATTCAACTTAACAAAGAAAGATAACTCTAAGTGGAGAAGAAAATATGTTGATTCTGATTACTGGTATGTAATCACTGACCTAGGAAGTGATTATTGTTTACCTCCTACTGAGCAATTTACAGTTATATTATGGCAAGAAAAAGTTACGAGAGGATCCGAAAGTTGGGGAAACTTTGTAAGTGTACTGGAAAGTGAGGTAGTGGGCAAAAAAGGGTCATTTGGCTGCAATCATGTCCTTTTTCCTCTGGATTTATTGAAAATTGTTGGCTTCTAGGCTTAGATATAGTTTTGCCCCCTTGCCCCCGGCTTCTACACCTCTGACGTTCAGTTGGATTTTTACAGTGCTAGCTGGCTGAAACAAGTCCGAAGGTAGATATGTCGCTGCACTTGGACACATTATATTCCTAGCCAATCAGTCTAATTACTCCTTAATGCCACGTGCTTAGCGGAGAAGCAGCAAATACCAATTCTGCAGTCGTTGGATTGATCCGACCGGTGATTTAATACCACTTGAGGCAAGTACACGATTTAGTACACCACCGTGGCCGTTTATTTTAATAACTGAAATTAAAATCATGGCAGCTGGAATGAGATTTTTGTTTAGATAATGTGTTTAATAATTATATGTAATAGGTAAAGGCTGAAATGAAACTGAATATGTTTTCGCAAATTCTTCAATAGGGTATGCTGAATGTATTCGTCTACTTATTGAAGTTGGTGCAGATGGGTGCGCACGCACGTTGGAAGAATCATGGACACCAGCACATTTTGCAGCAGAAAGTGGAAGGTTACATGCACTACGGGCATTGTATAATGCAGATATACCTATTGATAGGAAAAACAAGTATGGCGACACACCAAAAAGAATTGCTGAAATATACGGGCAACATGAATGTATACGATACCTGACTACGTAAGAACATAGTTGTTTTAAAAAAGGGTTAAAATCTTGATAATATAATAATTGGATCATCAAGTTCAGGGTTATTGTTAGGGTTATGGTGTTTAACGTCACTTTCAACAATATTTCAGTTATATCGTGGCGGTCAGTTCTATTGGTGGAGGAAACCAGAGTACCTGGAGAAAACCACCGACCTGCTGCAAGTCACTGACAAACTTTATCACATAATGTTGCTGTATTCAAGCTCTCAACGTTAGTGGTGATAGGCATTGATTGCAAAGGTAGTTGTAAATCCAACCACCATACGATCAGGACTACGACGCCCCCCCATTCGTTCATTATGTTGTACATTTCATGAATTTCAATTTTTTTTGGGTGTCATTAATATCCATGTTTGTAGAAGTTTTGATCTACAGATAGGTTTAAAATAAGGTTGTTCTGGCCAGGAATATGTTTTCATCCCCGCTTATTTTTTTTTTATATATATCCAAGTTCGTATAGGAATCACCCACCACTTACTAATTGAAACACATGCTGAATGTTAATATTTTGTAGAGGGTTTCTATGATTTGTTTCCAGGAATCATTTTTATATCTGTGTCTCATTTGGTGCTGTAAATGAATCTTACCACCCTAAAAGTATACAATACCATTATTAAATTTTTGCTAGTATGTCTTTGATTTTTAGACATCCATTAACTTTGAACAAAAATAAGGTTGGTTTATTGGTTTATGGTGTTTAACGCCAGTTCAACAATATTTCAGTTATATTGTGGCGGTCAGTTTTATTGGTGGAGGAAACTGGAGTACCCAGAGAAAACCACTGACCTGTCGCAAGTCCATGACAAACTTTATCACATAATGTTGTATTGGGTACACCTCGATATGAACGGGGTTCCAACTCACAACTGTAGTGGTGATAGGCACTGATTGCACAGGTAGTTGTAAATTCAACTACCATACGACGGCCCCTCTTTGGGTTTTAGACAGCAATTAACTTTGAATAACAATAACTAAAATCATGATAGTTCGACAGTTAAGTGTCGACATCTTTTGGCAGACGAACTTATAACTAATACAGGACTCTGCAACACAACTGCAAATAATTTGTTCGAGTCCAGTAAATGCAATCGGCTGTAATAGATACAGGAATTGTTTTATTTGGTTCAGAAAGCATGAATGTACACAAAATAACAATGAATAAATCAATTCAAAGGCATGAATTCACTGCACAACCAAGACCAGGGCTTGTAGTGTGTCTCTGGATTGTCCATTCGTGATTGCCCCTTCGATTTTCTCTAAGAACAGGACAATGAACACTCATTGAAATATTGCATGTTAAAGTTACAATAAATGTGAATAAGTGTTTTATTATTATTCTTTTAGAGCTGAAGAAGAACAGAATAGACTTCGGATGAAGCTGGGAATAGACCCAGACTCGGATGAGATACTAAAACATTCTAAAAAATAAACAAACAAGCAAACATACATACACACACACACCTCTATATCAATGCAGTATGGAAAACAAAACCAGATCAAAACGTGGTCACTTAGTGTAGTTCTAGTCATGTGTTAGTTGTTCAGAGTCATGTTAATTCTAGTGATTTGTGTTGTTCTTGACCTAGATGTATTGTTATTATTTGTATTCACAAACATGCTTATAGTCAATGTCGAGAATTCTATGACAAATATCTCATAACATAGAAACATTGATCTCTGATATTATTTATTAACTATTGTAATAAACTTGACCTATGTGTAACATGCCTTATCTTAGTATGTTGTGGTGTGAATCATCTTGCACCATTCAATTGTCTTTAGAGTTTTATTTTCAAAAACCGGTTTCAAAGATATATAAATATTGATTTGCTGGAATGTGGTTATTTTTCCACAAAAAAAAAATAATAACAGGAAATCATTGACCAGCAATTTAATTCAACCCATAATGTACCACAATGAATAGCTTATGAAATAATTTTAGATAAATATACATGTATTGTCTTAAGAAAAGTTATTTCTTTAATTGTTAATTGCCGGTTTATTTAATATTATTAGTTGTATATGACAAAGTAAGTTTAATAAGGATCCACCCATACTTTGCAGTCTGTGTTATCATATTCATATTCTGTGAAACTTAAATCTCATTCAGGAGTGAACATAAATTGAGGAAGAAATTTGAATAAAACTCTTAACAAACTATTAATAAAACCTAACAGACATAACTATTGTACACACTAATTGTAGTATATGTGACTTCTGTGATGCTGAGCAGTAGAAGCCATTGGATGTGTTATATGTGACTTCTGTGATGCTGAGCAGTAGAAGCCATTTGATGTGTTATATGTGACTTCTGTGATGCTGAGCAGTAGAAGCCATTTGATGTGTTATATGTGACTTCTGTGATGCTGAGCAGTAGAAGCCATTTGATGTGTTATATGTGACTTCTGTGATGCTGAGCAGTAGAAGCCATTTGATGTGTTATATGTGACTTCTGTGATGCTGAGCAGTAGAAGCCATTTGATGTGTTATATGTGACTTCTGTGATGCTGAGCAGTAGAAGCCATTTGATGTGTTATATGTGACTTCTGTGATGCTGAGCAGTAGAAGCCATTGGATGTGTTATACATTGTCTAGTTACTTGCATGATCTGCACAATTTCAAAATCTGTGTCAGTTTATGAGTGAAGTCTCTTATAAGACAAAAGCAAATCTGTGATTTTCTATATACCAAAGACCACTTGTATTAGGAAGAATTAGGTTATATATTGACTGTTTAGTTATATTTTATAATTTGTAAGATTTATTTATTTTGTTCACATTCTATATTTACATACGTATTTGTTGTATGTTTTGAAATTCATTGATGTATTAAAATTGATTTGTTTTTGTGAAATTGATATTTATTACAACCTTTATAATCAGCTGGGGATAAAGTGCCATCACGTTGACAATAGACTCCAGTGATGAATTAGGGAAACATTGTGTGTGGAAGGCAAAATGTGTCGGCTATCTTGAATTAGTATATTACAGATTAGTCTTCACCCTTGAACGAAAATACAGATATCATATGTATAAAAGTTTTAACTTCTGTAATAAAATGAAAAACAAAAAATACCACTGTCGGAACAATTCTAAAATACCACACTGTCGGAACAATTCAAAAATACCACACTGTCGGAACAATTCAAAAATACCACACTGTCGGAACAATTCTAAAATACCACACTGTCGGAACAATTCTAAAATACCACAATGTCGGAACAATTCTAAAATACCACACTGTCGGAACAATTCCAAAATACCACACTGTCGGAACAATTCTAAAATGAAATATCAAAATCATACAAAGAGGCAAGATCATACAAATACATGACTGCACACTTTCTTGGCATGGTACAAGCGGTTCAATATAAATGGCAGGGATACACCAGTTTTATGGACCCACAAACCTTATTTATTTTAACCTTTTTCATTTGTCTTGTGCAACATCTGATATAATCTTTAAGCTTGTTGAAACGGGTGAATATGTGGTAGAAATAGATTTGATGGAAATAAATGAGTTGTCGTTCCTTGCTGGTAAATTGCTCGAATGTTTACTCCAGATCTATGTCCACAAATCAATTTGAAAATTGAATTACTGTAGACGTCAAGATAAGCGCAGATTATTCTTGTCCGAAGAGACCATCCAGAAAGTGGACGACCCAGATACAAAAAATACAATATTATATAAACACAAACACAAGCCAACGTGAGAGCCATAGGAGTTTCGACAATGAACTCATTTTTGAACAAATGTGTTATGAATTGTCACAATGAGTTTATCTACAATTTTTTCAACTGTTTTCCGGAAGTAAAAATGAGGATCTTAACCTCCATTAATACGATTCACACAACATCAACATGAGAACCTCACGACGAAAGTACGTATCGGAAGACGCTTAACCATTTCTCATCGCTATATTGTTATTATTTACTTTTATTTTTGTTTCACTGGTGTAGTATTATCTAACTGGATTGTGAATTGATTTTCTTGTACTGTTCTCCTGTTGATCTATATAGTTGACCATATAGGTTGACCTTAGGCGATTTTGGCTATCCTGTTTAGGCCCTTTGGTTTTTTTTCCCCAAACTTTAAATCTTTCGGCTGTTCGCGTACCTTAATTTTATAATCTTAGTTGTACACTCTCAGAAATGATAGTGCAATGTGTCAGCTCTAAATTTTTTGTGTACGCGGTTTTAAATAAGAGATAGATTAACTTTTACGGGAGCTAAATATTTTAAAATGAAATGAGTTAGAGAGGGTTCTTGATTAACTTCAAGCGACGACCTTCAACTACCGGTATATCATAGCGAGAGCAAGTTACATACGGGTTTAAAATGAGAGTTACCAATCCCAATTCAATTTATTACCAAAGGCTTGAAAATGACACCGATGCTAATTTGATACCATCAGTTGAACAACATTTCTATTTAACATTTTCATTTTATGACACACTAGATTTTGTGAGTATTTCTAGTTCAAAATTGTTTATGTTGTAGTTAAATAGATAAACGATAACACACACAACACCACAATATAACGACCAGCTCCAATATCAAATCGGAAATTGGTAGAATCAGAAAAATGCCGTTGATACCGTTGATCTTTGCATATTTTTTATTGTATTGATGAATCAAGTCATCTTTAGTTGTCCGCTTAGATTTACGAAATAAGTAATTTTTTAAGGTAATGTAATCGTTCTCTGGAAAAAATTTAGCATGTAATGCCTAAAGTTGTCTTTGATTGAAAACAGCTGCCATATGTCAAAACGAATGGAATTTTTTCCCAGTATGAGGCCGAGAAGGGAACCTAAGAATGTCAAGGATTTAGAAAAAAAAGAATAATGTTCTCTTTTTCGTTCGGGAATACATTTTTCGCTTTCCATAATATCAAGGTTTGACAGAAATAAATATGATGAATTTATTCCAGAAATAAAATATATTACCTTTTTTTTCAAATGAAAATTTGAATTGGAAATTTACATAAACTTTATTTGGTTGGGTCTATTATTGACACACACCACCTACTTTCTTATTAGTTTCACTGTTCATTGGTTATGATTTGCAAAATAATTAAATAAATAAAAAAAATAATAAAAAAATGTAATACTGACAATATCAGTTATCTACTGAAAGAGAAAACCAGCAAATTACCAATGAATACGATGATGTCCCGAGTTAAGAGCTTCAATGTGTTTTAGCGATATTGTGTACTGGATTGTTCCTAAAACTGGTTCTAAAACAACAGAGCAAAGATTGAACATCCTGAAAATATATTTTAGCATTTGAGGAGGAAAACCAACTTATTTGTGATGAATTCTTTGTGATCTTATAATCGGTTCTTTTCAGCGTGAAAGCAACCAAAACATTGAATGTATCGGTAATGTAATCAAAGCCTTTCCAGTGAACGGTTTGCTGTCTTGCACTACATCTTCCACATATCTAAGGGGCCGTCGTGGTGGTGATTGTATGGTAGTTGTATTTACATCTACCTTTGTAATCAGTGTCTATTACCATTAACGTTGTGAGTTCGAATCCCGCTTATGACGAGATGTACTCGATACAAAATTATGGCATAAAGTTTGACAGTGACTTGCGGCAAGTCGGTGGTTTTTTCCGGGTAATCAGGTTTCCGCCACCAATAAAACTGAACGCCATGATATAGCTGAAATATTGCTAAAAGTGACGTTAAATACCATAACCCCTCACATATCTACTCTCGATAATGTGGGTGGCTAGGATTGGGTGATTATTGCTCTACGAGAAATGAACAATTTATCAGCTATGCAATGGCTAGAATAAGTTACAAATGATGAGAAGATGTCCACTTTGTACTAGACCAACACGCTTAGTTGGATTTTATTAGTGTTATATTACTGAACAACAGTCCGCGGGTAGGTATGTCTCTCGAACCCATTATCCCGATTCCGAGCCAACCAGTATTTACACTTGCTTCTTAGTGATGAGTATCAGGCGGGGAAGCTGCAAATAAGAAATTTGATAGTTTTTGGTTTGATCCGATCGGGGCTTAAACCCACGATCTATCGCCCGCGAGGAGAGTGCACGAGCCATGACATCACCGATTCAAATCCGCGACAATATGCAAGTTTTATTAAGAACAAGCGTTGAAAGCATAATCAAAATTTATTTTACTTACGGTATTTCAAAATAATAATTTTTTTAATGTAAAATATATAATTAATTTCAAAATAGTTTTCATTATTATTGAAATTTCAATCCGAATGATGCATTTTTTTTTTAGAAAATCAAAAATAATAGGAATACATATTTCTGGTGAAACGTCTTAAATGAATTTGATTTTTTAATAATATTAGCCACAAGATATTGATAGATAACCCCTACCACAGATTATATGCGTATGAATATATTTTCCAAGCATTGTCTGTCGACTTTATACAACAGTATCATGCAAACAGTATCAGAAAAAACAAAGATACAATATAGAATTATAAAAAAAAAATAATAAGAATACATGTGAATATAAAAGTTACAATAAAAACAATCTTCATATACGCTCAAATATCCGTTTGTATAAGCATCGTGCGACAGATATTGAAAGTTAGATGACATGAACATAGAATACCCTACAGAAAAAAATATTCTGTCAAGCAAAGTATGTCTACAGTTCTTGTATTAGCCACTGCTGTGGCTACCATATGTGGTATCATAGTTATTTGCATTCCAGGTAGAAGTAGTTGTAGAATAGCCACCATCCATGTGTGTGGTTCTACTAGGACAGCCATCACATCGACATACTGCTTGTAACTTCCATATCATTTTGTCAGCCAATGGAGAATATGAGCCCATCATCACTCGTCCATCTTTAACTAAGTGAAAGGCGACAAATTAAACGTTATAAATTGTGTTGTTTGTTATGCAATATCATACATATTGAATGGCGAAAGCTTAATATGAATTTATAATTTGATTTGATTTATTGTGCTTAACGCCAGTTTCAGCAATATTTCAGCTATATCATGGCGACCAGTATTAGTGATGGAAGAATCCGGAGTAGCCGGAGAGAACCACAGACCATGAACTAGCAACTGGTAAAATTTATCACTTACGGCTGTGAGTCGAGTGCACCCTTTTATGTAATATACAAAGCCGAGCGCGAACCCACGCCGTATTGGTGATAGGCTTGTATGAGTTTTTAGCTAATCCAACTACCTAACTCATTGAGCCACCCGGACCCCACTGAATTTATGCACTCTGGTATCAACGCCATATTATAATTGGCAAACCCATTACATACAAACACCGCAATTTTATAATTATACGAAGATTCTGTGCATACAAAATACTGGTCAGTTCATGGTATAGAAGACCGAGTGTGTATACAGTCTAACTTAATAAAGTGTATCTGAATCAAATATAGAATTTGGTTAATTTTCTTCAAAACGTTTTAATAATCTAGATATCAACCTTATTGCTTTCTTACTCCTAATATAACAATAATAATGACAATACAATTACGAGAAGGATACTTATGACTAAACTTATGTTGTCATGTATCACATGAACATGTTTTACCAACACATGATTCTTAGTATTTTAGTGTTCACTCCTTACCACATTGTATTGTAAATCAATTTCTGAATTATTCTGTTTATGGTTAGGCATTTTGCTTGTGAAGTTAATATGATAGTGTGTTTTTGAAGAACAGGTTAACGTTAAGATGGAACGGTCCCAGGATTCACTCCCGGTAAGCCACCGGTCAGAAGGCCAATACTAAATTCCGTAGACACACGAGTAACACATGTAAAACGACTCATATAAAGGGTACATCATTGTTAAAATCAAGTTGTACCGCATTCAATCTTTCAGATGTATAGTAGTTTCACGCACCGCGGTGAGTGAGTAGTATTGATGTAACGATGTCTCGGCCATTTTAACTTTCCTTTGGAAGGCTGATACAGAGCATAGCCGGTCAAAATAAATGACTGAAAATGAATATGCATTAAGAAATATAATGGCGTAAGTAAACTACTCCCATATGATCTTCCGTATGAACGTTCATATAATGTAATAATGCAATACAATGTGGTAAAAAGCTCTACCGAGCTTATGTTATATGTTTGTAAAAACTCCGACTTTAAATAAAACTCTTATAAAGATAATGTATTTAATTTATACATCCCTTCTTATGTGATATCCCTACAACGATCAACATAATTCCTTCACAAGACAAATCTATTATTCCTTCACATATTGACAAGTTATCTTTATAAACTAAACTTGGGCATATGTCTTGTCTGCTTTAAGCAAACTTATAATTACTGTTGCAGGAAACAGATGAAATGCAGCTTTGGTATACAAGTGAAATTAGAAAGTTTGCTTTCAACTACGGAATATGAACAAAAACAATTATATGTACACGAATTTACTTATTTCCACGAATTTTAGGGTTCCAATATACAAATGAACAGCGCTACGCATACCAACAATGTAAGTACTAACCATGCCAGAAAGTTGGTGGATTTTGCTCTGGTAAATATGGATGTCTTCGGCACTCAGTTGATTTATCTAAAACAATGAATGAAAGCGACAATGTACGTCTACAATATTATATTCAACATAATCAGTGTGAAATAATAATAATAA
This sequence comes from Bathymodiolus septemdierum, assembly GCA_963383655.1. Taxonomy (NCBI): domain Eukaryota; kingdom Metazoa; phylum Mollusca; class Bivalvia; order Mytilida; family Modiolidae; genus Bathymodiolus; species Bathymodiolus septemdierum. The sequence goes on from OY726518.1 coordinate 73,774,558, forward strand.
AAAAAACCAATCAGAAAGTCATAGTGAGCGAGTGGATTGCTGTTTCACGGATTGCTGTTTAATGTAAAGTGAACATTTTACCGGTTCTATTCATGACGAGAACAATTTTACAATTACATCGATGGTGTTTAGATGGGGAATATGAACTGTTATTTATGTTAAGATTGCCATACTGAAAAGGGGGAGATGAAGGTTATTCCATAAACGTATTCCGAATTTAATGTAACTATAAATAACTTAATCCAGTTGTTTGATGCAATCAGAATTCGATAAAACATGAATTTCATCGAAGTTTACAAGTACTGTTCGTAAAAATTTCAATAAAATATTTCAAAGTGTGCTCAAGTGGTGTTCCTTGATCTTGAAATATGATTTTCTTGATAATGTATGTATGTAAAGTATGACTTTCCAATTTACCTCTGGTATATTTGAGGTGGAGCAAGGTACAACGATTTTATTTTAAATTAATTAAGGTACACATAATGTATTCTTAGAAATCATCAATCAAGCGCAAAATGGTATACCTACTTAGACACGTAAATAATATATTTTTATATAATTATTTATTTAATACCTTTATTCATGATTTCCTCAACCTCTTTGAAAATGTCTTTGGCAAGTAAATAAGCTCCACCATGGCGTAGATATGACGAAATCATCAGCATTTTACATATATTGTCATCCAGTTGGCTTTCGACATCACCTTCGTATCCCCTACTGACGTAATACATGTACCGTGCCATCATCTGTATACGGGAACCACCACATTTAGTGGAGTTTCCTAAAACAGCTTCAGGAAAGTCAAGGATATTATCGACAATATTTTCGATATTCATCTGTATATCATGTGAAAATGTAAATAAACCTGCCCTTATGAATACAGACATCATAGCAGCATGTTGAACCATTGTAGACACAAGATAACTCCGCATCATAGGACTCTGCTCACTGACATGCCAAAGTGTTTTTGAAAAATCATTGATGGCTGTCCCAAGTGCAGTTCTCGTCATATTTTCTGGTATCTTCTGGTTCATCATTTGAGCCATACCAATACCATATTTGATTCCCAATAAGTATTGCAAGCCGTACGAGATGCCCATAACTTTGCTTTTCATGATTTCATTCATCACATATAACGATGTGTTATTTCCGAATCTCTCAATGTCCTTTCGTAGCCCTTCATTGTCTACCATAACGTTCAAGTTCATTATTCTGGTTTTCAGATCTTCCATTTCGGCATCAACACTTTGATCTAATGTATAATTTGACTGATCGATGATTCGTTCAAACATGTTTCCATCGTTACGTTTGATCATTTTCATTACAGTTGTACATGGAGACATACTACTGTAATACTTGTCGTATACATGCGACAGTACTTTCTTCATGATGACAAACTTGCCAAAGCCTACAAGTTGTGTATGACGATCAGCATGGTGTACGTCTATGCCATCCCATTTGTTCTCGTGAACCTGTAAAAGATGGATTAAATTGATTATTAGACAATAATTCACTGGGTCGATACCCTCTGCTGGTAGATTATTAGTCCCTGGTGGTATCACCCACCCAGAGTAGACAGTGTGTCGGTACTGATATGGTTTGTCAGTTATATCTATTATTGATATGTACAGTTCATAAATAATGTAATGCATCAATAAAGCGAACGTTCTCCTCTCTCAATCATAGACGACCATAGTCTATCTGGCTATACCCTTTAGGCACTTTAGCTTACTTGTTCCGAATGACCTTTAATACAACTATTCAGTTTTCCATTCTTTTGATTATGAACGTACATGATGCAGGTTATTCCTGAAATGACTCGCACTTAATACGATATGTACGTTTTTGATTCAGTAAAGTACGAGATATCAGAAATAACATATTACCTTGAAATTGTTCAAATTGGTCAAGTTCTATAGATAGTGTAGTGAATAAGAAGATTAACAATAATGGACAACAATATATACAACCACAAAATTATTTTGAATCTTAATATCGACAAATCATAGATAAGTAACTGATAATTGCTCGAATACATTTATCAAACGTTACAATGTTAATTATTTACACAAGGAATTATTTTTATTAAAACTTTCTTTATAAATGAAATGTAATCTCTTAATGGTATTTCTCATTATTTCGAATTCGAATTAAAAAAAAAATTGCCGTCTCAAATACTCCCAATAATTGAAAGAGAAATGAAGAGGGGCGAACGAGTTAGTAATCCTGTATAAGCTGCTGTTTGTGTCGAAATTACAATCACACAATTTATCCTTTGATTTATCTTAATGATGTAACAATGGGAGTAGGGTCTGGTGCATGAAAAGTGTAAGATTCTCCTGTTTCACGGAGCGTATTAGTCTTTGAAAAAATAAAGTACATAATCCGTGAGTAGTACAAATCAGGTCAAAGGAGGAGAGGTTCTCATAATTACAGTTGGAACATCTCTGAAAACATTTTAGACACCAAAATATGTTAATGATCGACTATACTAAGATGACGAAAACGTTTTTAGATTAGTCACCCCTTTTAAGAAGAGCTCCATGAGTGGTAATTGGTAAATTCCACAATAACGTATTGACATGATATGAGGACGAAACAGAAATAGAAAAATAAAAATCAGTCACCATAGCATGATTTAGTAAATGATTCAATATCAATATATTTTATGTGAATAACATTTACCTGATAAGTATACATCTTAGGACCATAACTATTCATCTCCTGGAATATAAGTATTGCTTCACGACCAACCATTATATCATTGGGGACAGCCATGCATCGATCAGTCTGCACTACAATGTAAGTACTAATTGTTTTCTCAATAATGATACAAATAAAGACAAACAATGATCCTCAAAACATTACATATAAAACTAAAGATTGAGCAATACAAAACCCTGACAAGTCGGGTTTGCCTCTTTCATGAATTAACATAGGATACTTTTTACAAGAGTTATGCAAAGGGTACGACAAGTGGAACAGAATCTGCTTACTCTTCCGGAGCATCAGTGTTCACCCTCGGTTCGCGTTGCTTAAAATCCGTAGTCTTTTTGTCCTTTGCAATATTATTTTCTGTCCTGCGATTTTCGGCCCCTTTTTGCCTGTTTGGTATCTTAAAGCTCTTCTTAATTATGATAGTCCAAATAATTCAAACAAAATATCAACAACATATAAATGTATAAAAGGTTCAATACGTCAGTATCATTGTGAAAGCTTTTGTTTTGTGAGAATTTGGTAATTTCTGGTTAGTACTCGACCAATACGACGATGATGAACACACAATGTTGAGTTTGGATATTTATAATGCTGGCTCACAGAAATAACCATCTACAGGTATACATGCTGCTCCACCACACTGTATTACTCCTCTAAGAGAAAGTAGCAATTATCAATTAAATAGTTCTTTGTTTGACGAATATACGAATTAAATCCACATAAATGTTTGATATAGTTATCACCTTTTTAGTTCTGTAAGTTAAAAATATAATACTTACTAGTCATGGAGCAGTCAACATGGACATGGAGTTGAATGAAATTATTACAAGGGTTGCTATCATTTAACATAGCAAGTGGATCAAACAGGACAACAAGTATCGCATCACCTTAAAATAGAAAAGTATTATTATTTTACTATTTATGACGGCATCACAATATTTTGCAAATGTAGACTCTGACATTATTTACAAATTCTATTAACATTATGCGGATCGATTTAAACATCATTTTTGATTTAGATAAAATCCACCCTACTACAGAGTTTGGTGAACGTTTTAATATTGTTTTGGTACATGTTGAAGTTACCACAGAAAGTTGGTATTTTCTGGGAAAAACCTACAGTAAGTGCTGTAAGGAAAGCCACAGCTACGGATTTTTAAAAGAAAACATACACAAAACCAAAATGATTGTTTGTTGCTGATCGTCAAGTAAGCTGTTTTTCACCTTAATTCATGACAATTTTTTTTACCAAGAATTCAATTAGGAGAAATATGGCACTAGGTTGGGTCAATAGACTGATGATTTGATTACAAAAAGTAAAGGTGAGATAATTGATATGACCTTTTACAGGTGATTACTAAGGTTCACTTCAAGTACATTGTTGTTAATTAGGTTGGTTTAACTTATGGGGGTAACCTGAGTACCCAGAGAAACCCACCGACCTGTCGCAGGTTACTGACAACTTTATCACATAATGCTGTATAGAGTACACATCGCCATGAACGGGATTCGAACCCACAACTTTAGAGGTGGCTGGTACGGATTGCACAAGTAGTTGTAAATCCAACTACCGTACGATCACGAACATGAAGGTCCCTGTTTTTCATTTGGAGATGTTGCTATTATAAAAAGAAAGTTTAACAGTGACGGTCAACAATTCCAATTTGTCTTTCTGGTAGAGCGTGACACTTTATAAACAAGTGGCACACATTTGACCATCCCATTATAAGATGCGTTATGTATTTCATGCGTTTTACAATCAGCAGATTACATATTTGAGGCAGGGGTGTAATCTTCAATGGGTAAACTTGGTACACTTTCTATACACCGGGTTCGATCGGCGTTTTCTTAGATATTTCCCTGAACAAGAAATTAAGCCAGATTAAAAAGCAAACAAATAAAAATATTGACATATCTTCTTATTCCAAATTTCAATTAATGATAAAGTATTTCTACAACTTAAATATTATTTATCTTTATAAAAGAATGTTAACATAGGAGGCAATGGCTTTGTCTAGAGCTTTTATAATCATGAGGTCAGCACATAATAAAAACAAAATATTATCGTCCTCTTTACTTCCTTGCTTATCTAAATACTTTACTGAGTGGCGTGTATTTTAAACTGCTGTGAATATGTTGTATTTGTGAATAATTACATTACTTCCGTCTTTCATTGAAATGTTACAATATGATTGGCTATGAAGTGGTCACATGATTATAAAAGAGATGTTTTACATCCCAATAAAACTCAAACCCGAACTTGCACGTGTCAGATGTAAACAACCAATGGCGTAATAATTTCCAACAGCAAATAATCTAACACAAATAAAATTCACAACGAAAAATTCAACTATATCAAATTTTGGTGTGATTTAAATGTAATTATAAGAATTGAATGCATTTTTTTGCAGTTTTATAGGCGTGTAAAAGCGTGGACCAAGGCACATTTTTTGTATGATGCGCGTTATGTGCTTCGGTACACGCTTTTGCACGTCAATAAAACTACAAAAAAATGCATTCAATTCTTAAATAAAGGGCACCAGAGAAATAATTGTAGACTCGTTATGTACAACACTTAATACAATTTTCTTTAGTCTGCACATTTGATTTTTTGCTTTTGTATCAGTTTTTATATATGTGAATATTTAATTGTGATCCTTGAAATTGTATGGTTGTTGTTTCAAAGGAATATTAGACAAAATTATTTGATTGTCATGTTGGTACTGTTATCCAATAGAAGGAATGCGAAAAAATATAAAAAGTGTCCATCAATAAATCTGATAATATAGAACATAACCCAGTATGATAAGATATCATACAATTGAAAAGGAATAATACGACACGTTGCATCAATGATCAGTTTGACATGCACCTATAATCTACAAACATACCACAAACCGGTATTCCTTTGCTGAAATTGATTGATATTGGTTTCATCGGGTCATCTTCAACAGTATGTGTCTGGTAGGGTTCAATTCCTGAAAAAACGATAATAATATAAATCATTACTGATCAAATATATCGGTTGGTCTGCTTTTAGAACTATCAGTGTCTCCACGTCATGCTCATGGTATAATATCACAAAAATAAAAGATAATGTCAGAATCAAATGTATATAACACTTGTGGGTAATTATGACGGGTAGCGTTCCCTTCAACAATATGTCCTAGATCGTGGAAATCAGTTTTATTGGTGGAGGAATTCGAAGTAACTGCAGAATGCCATCGACCTGCGGGTAGACACTGATAGAGTTTGCAAACGAACCATGGATTCCTCGTGGCTAAGTTGAAGGCATCACTGTGACAGTTTTACGGTCGCCACCATGACTTAGTTAATAGTTACAGAGTATATATGTCACAAATGACCTCGGATATGTTCACGTGTTGTAATCATAATCCTTTCCTCAACATGACTTATCACCGGGTTTGTGGAAAGAGTAACACGACGGATGCCACATGTGGAACAGGAACTGCTCACCCTTCAGGAGCACCTGAGTTCACCCCAGATTTTCAGTGGAGATCATGTTACTCAATCGTTAGTTTTCTGCGTAATGTTTTGTAGAGCGTTATTTGTCCTTATGTCCTATTTCATTTGGTCATTGCGTTGTCTGTCCTTCTTCGATTTACGGCTTCTGATTACCCCTTATGTTATCACATAAAATGGTATCGAATGCACAGCGGTACGACCGAGAATAGAAATGACAATTTTAATGGAAATGATGAACCTGCTAACAGTTCACAGTTGAACAATTTTCACATCTGCAAGAAAAGTTTGAAGATACAAAAGAGACAAACAGAAACCTCAAATCGAAAGAATGTCAATAAAATGGCTAAAAAATATATGCAACAAACCGCTACAAAGAAAACAAAACTAACGATATTGAACAACAGCAACTTGTCTATAAACCAGGGATGAACCTTATTGTTCCGGAATAGTACGCAATTCATGCTGAAAAACTGGTTGAACCCGTCATGCTACTCTGGGTAAAAATCGGATGAAAAGGCATATTCGAAGATAAGTCATGGATGACAAAAGAAGATGTGATTCAAAATTCACATAATGTGTTTGATGTTTTAAACACGTTACGTATTTACCTGCTGAATTGTGTTTTTATACCAATATCATGTCATCGATGTGTATCAAGTTGCTAGAATATACATCAACAGAAAAAAGTAATACAGAGATGCTGATTGAAATGACATATAATTTACACAAAAGTATCTGACCTTGATCTGAAAAGTAAACTTTTGAATACTTTCTCGTTTTCTTTGTTAATGATTTCAAAAACGTTGTGTAAAAAATACCATTATTAATTATGTTTGTGAACACGCATTACTCTTAACGATAAGATGTACTCATATTGACACCCTTTTATTCCAGCGAAAGAAAAAGTAACTTACCATCGACGAACATTATACCTCCTAACAGAGCATCATCTAATCTAAAGGAGGGGATAGAACACCCATGACTCATCGTCTCGGGAGCATTGTGATGACGTAGAAAAAACATGACTGCATGGGGATTCTCCATTGTAGTATTATCCACATGACGGTATCCGTTATTCCTGACGCCCATCTACAACACCAAATATAAATATTCAATAACATCAATTTAGTCTAAATTAGAATATGAAAACAAATGCACATATTTTAACACTAGTGAAGGAAGCATTTTTTAGATTAGATTTACCACTTTTTATTGAAGTTGCTGTACTAATGATGCTAGGGAACATAGTGAGGCGAGTGAGTGATTGCGGGGCCGTCGTGGCCGTGACCGTATTGGAGGTGGATGTATTACTACCTATGCAATCAGTGCCCATCACCACTGATGCTGTTAGTTCGAATCTTGATCATGGCGAGGTGTGTAATAAAGTTTGTCAGTGACTTGCGACAGGTCGGTAGTTTTCTCCGGGTCCTCCGGTTTTCTCCACCATTAAAACTGATCGCCACGATATAACTAAAATATTGTTGAAGGTGGCACTAAGCACCACCAAACAAACAAACAAACAAACAAACAAACAAACAAACAAACGAGTGAGTGATTGTTTTATAAAACACCAATGAGCAATTATGTCATCTATATCATTACGAGAACAAGTTACATTTAATGCAATGATGATAATGCCCGTTTTTAACTAAGCCAAACACGCTTAATTTGATCCTTATAGTGCTAGCTCACTGAAACAACAGATGGCAGGTAGACATGTCGCTCTACTCAGACACATCATACTGATTCCGAGTCAACCAATGTGTGCTCTTATAACTTACATCTAGGAACATAGTGGAGAATTTGATCTTCAAGCGAAGTCATATGTAACATTTCATGTACACAGTCACAATGACATATTATCAATCAGGTACAGTTTTTGATTGGTAATATAACACGAACAATGACAGCATTCAGCGTACATAACCATGCCAAACCGATATATCCCGAATAAAATGAACAATCATTTTGTAGGATCAGTCATAGTATCGGATTAATTGACTCTTTTAGAGGAGAACATTTATAAATTGATTAATCGAAAGCAAAACCTGTTCCTGTAGACCATCGCTTTGTTTCCAGTGGAATATATAGAATATCTTAGATACATAATTTCTGCAAAGTTTGGTTCTAACTGACAAGATATTCATAAAAGACAAACACAAAGCGATGGTAAAAGCGCACATGGCCTTGGCTATATGATTTATAGGACCCTACCTGATTGATGTAGACACCTTGTTGGTTTAATTGCTCCATCAAACTATTGCCACCAGGGTAAAGATAGACAGTGTGGTTTGGTACCGTTACATCCATGAGCAGTTCTATGTCGATGTCTGTGAAAAAAAGGCAATTATATAAGGTGTCAATAATAATTCATGTACATTGCCAATTAATTTGTATCTGTTAATTTTAATGTCACAGGCATTTTTCTTAATAATATATAAAGTCTGGTTATACTGAAGATTGGTTATAATGACAGATTTCCCGTCTCTATAAAACAATCATTATAAGCGGACTATGCTGTACTCTCAGGCAGAAATCAAAAACATTGTCCATGCATTCCTTATGTACACCGAATGTCAATTTAGGATTGCTCGCTATAACACTTTGCACTTTTAATTGATATTGATATTGGCAAGAAAATCACAGATTGCCATTGTTTAGTTTTCAAAATATTATGAAGTTAATATCACTCTGGCGACTATGACTTCGATAAAATACTTATTATACTAAAAGAATACCAAGTGTCAATAATTAGTTGCTATGATATTTAATGTGAATGATCATTCTGGGTTATAGGAAAGTCATTTCGTTTATTAATCTGTGATCATCTCATGTACCAAGTTATGATATTGTTAGAAGGTTAGAGTTATGGTGTTTAACGCTACTTTCATCAATATTTCAGCTATGTCACGGCGGTCAGTTTTATTTGTGTAGGAAACTGGAATACCCGCAGAAAACCTCCAGTCGCAAGTCATTGACAAACTCGCAATGATCGGAATTCGAACTCACAACTTTAGTGGTGATAGGCATGGACTGCAGGGGTAGTTATCAATCCAACTACTCTAAATCATCACTACGACGGCCCCTATAGTTAGAGGAAATTCTCATCGACTTACTATTTTCAAGCATAATGATAGTCAAGAAAAGTCAATTTATCTTGAGCAATCATGTTATTTATATATATTTTTTTAACTATATTACTACAATTTCTATAAAATCCGGTAACATATAAACATCTATTTCAATCCAAATGAGGTAACACGACGGGTGCCATCAGTGTAGCAGGAACTACTTACCCTTCCGGAGCACATGAGTCCACCCCGGTTATTAATGGGGTTCGCGTGTGTTACTCGATCTTTAGTTTTATGTGTATGTTTTGTAGATCGTTGTCCTTTTGTACTTTTTCTTTTGTCCATTGTGTTGTCTGTTCTCCGATATATCCATTTGGTATCTTCAAGCTCGTCTTGAAACAACTGTTTGTCAAAGACCAATTCTATATTGACAAAAGATTGCATGGCACATTGTACAACTTACATCTACATGTTTATACCATATATTACAAAACGCATGTCATACCTTATATCACAATGACATCGGACAAACATGTTTACATATTGGAGAGGTAGGTGTAAATTGAGAAATCATATTTACATTGTAATGTTTCCATGACGACTAACGTACAGGTAGCATAATGGTTTACTTACATCAGGAAGATAAAAACCTTACCTGAAAAATCACAGGTTTTCACAGCTCTTTGTGCAGCCATGTATTTCTGTCCATTGTTGTCAACAGTTACAACAATATATCCTGTCGTATAACAGAAAAGGTAATTGCTAATAAAACAAAAATAGCATTTGTACGAAAGGCAATATTATCTGAAATATTGATATATTTCTGAAGACTCTTAACCGACACATGTACCCTTAAAATGTAGATGAATTATCATGACTTCGAATGAAAATTCAGTTCTGTAGAGATTGTTAAAATGCTATTAATATTTTACAGAACATGCCACTGAAACAATGCAATAGAGCCCGTATGCATAGCGTACACAAAACAAAAGATATAAGATAACAAAGGGGTAAAAATAAGATCCAGAAACAATATGATTTTACTGGCATTGATATGCAAACTTAGCGTTGCTGTCAAATCTCTCGCCTTCCATCGAAACATACAACATGCTGCTACTCATTTTCTACGACGTCAAGGCAGTGCGCCATTTTTCAAATACGAAAAACTTAATTACGTTCCGCCTCGTGAACGAACTGTGCTTGTGCGTCGTCCCGTACAACAAGCAGACGCCTCTGTTGGTAATCCTACTAATTGTCGAAGGGAGGATCTGTATAAATTGGAATAGTATTGATTGGTCTAAAGTATATTTCATTTTATATAGATTATTATTTATATTTTTCGAAAGTGTACCATATGTACATTGAAACATCGTAGCGACTCATCATTTTATACTGTAGCCTTTGTATCGGAGCAGAGACACTAATGCAAAAAGTAATGAATATAGATCAGATAGGCTATCTGGTATAATGCATTCTCAAAAGTAAATGATTAATTTTACAGCTGTCATATATAGACTATTCTTACCTGAGATCATACTACAAAGAACAGAGAAGGTATCTAATTACAGGTTTGAACTTGTAACTCATGTAGATGTGTTTCTTACGACACAAAATCTGAATATTGGAAAGCACACTTATATAGTGCACAATTATACAATATATACCTGTCCCACAAGGCATGTCTGTCTGGTCTATATCAACGGGTGACGACAAAGACCACCCGTTTGTTGTAGTACCCATATCTAAAATATACAAACACTTCTACATCTTAAACATTAAAACATCTTCTCTGAATCCATTAAATAAAAAAAATCTGAATTCCTCAATTCCAGTGTTTATGATTAAGTGACGAGGAGAATATCAGTAGTGACATTTTACGTTTTGTTTTGAACGTACCTCGGACATACTATTCAAGACAATAGTATTTGATGGGTTCGTCAAAACGAAACAGTTCAGCGTTTCAATAGACAGAATCTATATAAGTTGCTTTGTTTTGTTTATTTTCTCTTTGTCCTGTAATTTTACTTTTGTTTCTTTAATTTGAAATGTTTCCAGACTTATGCACATACATTGAACTTGTCTTCAACAAAGATTATTAATATTGTTTTTTGAATTTTCGTTCAAGCCGTGATGTAACTATCAAATGTTCAATAAAGCATACCAGAAAATATATTAACAAATTATCCGACTATTTTACAATGTATTACAAACCAATTGGTGATGACATTAATGGTACTCCATATTGTGGATCAGGTAGGCTGGCAAAATACAGCATCATCTTTCCATTGTATAAATTTTCCATACTGGCATTGAACATCACCTCAAACCTAGGCCCACACACATCCTACAATATCATAATGAATATGACTTGTTTAAGGTATTTAGTAATTTGTCTATCGTGCGCTTGTTTTCTAAGAAGGGAGACATCATTTTTTTTTCGTAAGTACATACATGTACTCGTATTCTGTTTACAATTTATATTGTATAACGTAGACCGTTTATTTCCGTGTAACGGCAATCGTATCACGGTAAGTTAGTGTTTATCAGCGACATTTTTAGTGTTCATTTCGATACATTATTTCGATTAAAGTATTTTGAATAAGTATCTTTCTTTTCATAGCAAATTTCCAATAGCAACTTATTCATAAAGAGCAATGGTAAAAATCAAAATCCAAAATTTAGTCATGGAGGAGATCGTTCTATATTGATGGGAGTATCAAGACATTCTACACACCTGCATTGACTTTTTGTCCTCTAGAAATGCTATCATATCTTCGTTTCCTGGGCAATGGAAAGTCAATGGTCCTGAATTGTCATGATGAGCTGCAAAATAGAAAATGTCAACACAGAGCTTCAATACAAATAATACACACAATGGTAGTATAAACTGTTATTTATTATTAATAACACACACACACAATCAAGTCGGTGTATCTACACAGTAAGGGATTTAATATGACATTGCCTAAATTTCAGAATGCCTGACTGATATTAAACATTATTAGAGGTATATTGTTTAGATGTTTTGATGGCAATAAGTAAAATGGTAGATAATACATATGATCGGCCAGTAGTGTATCAATCAACATACATCGTAACAAGCTCATTAGATAATGTTGCAAGAACTATTCTACGTGCAAGAAATGTAATATTTTCAAAGTATGAGACATCCATCTCAGTTCAGTGTGAAGCGAGTTCTGTCTTTGATTCGTTTTACGCAGTCGCCACCGGAACCCCTTTCGGATTGCATTCATTACATATGAAAGATAACGTTATATTTTAACACCCACATTTCCTCCTAGAGCGTGTTGTATTGACATGTTATTGTCTGTTTATATTGATTTACTTGGGTTATCTAACAATCAACATGGAATGGTTAGGTTAGAATAAAATCGACTGATTTCGTCGCTATTGTGCATGTCCAGATTGCCACCAGCTCATGTAGTTTTTAATTTGTTTTTGGCGTAAAGCTTGCGGGGAGCAGAAGGAGTGGCTATATACAATTGCCAATCGCTACTGTGCAACCGTTTTTAAGGGAACACATTAAATACGCAACATAAACAGTAACTTAAAGACCGAATGCGTTTTAGATGATTGCAATTTCAGAAGTAGTGTTCTTGAAGCGAAACCTTAATGAGAAAAAATATCACTAATTATTACTTAAAGAGTGTTGCAATTTATCAGTCAACTTCAGATTCTGCTTTTAGGAGTCATTTATTCACTTATGAAATATTCACCAAGCCAAGTGTTAGAGTAACCACATTAATAGATAACAAAACAAGTTCATGACTATTGATTATATTTCCTTTGCTCCTGTATAATTCAATAAATCTATATTTTGTAATGCATTTGTTACGGTCCATCTCGAATTGTGACCATTCATACTTTGTCTACAGCAGGATATAATAACTGCATAGTTTTCAATGCCTTAGAAACTATGCAATTAACGATAATTGGGAAACAATTAAACTGACAATGGTCAACGGAAACAATTATGTCCTACTGTTACAGCTTAGTATTGTAGAAAAAGAAAACCTTCTTTGAAGAATATGAAACAGTTTGCTAAATAAATTCCCGTATATCTTGCAAAAACGTATTTTCTTAATACGATAAGATTTCTGTGTTCTTGGTGAACCTTATAGTATAAAAGTAATTTTTTCCAACTATTTTTTCATATATCAGTAAAACAACAACACTTTTTTCATTGGATGCGAAACAATAATGCAATTTTTACCTTACTACTATTAATAAATAAAGAAAAGTTATAGAGAAACATAGGTAGATTTTCCCCGCAAACACATATCGACATCAAGTCTTCAAACATGAGGAAGAGAGCGAACAAAAGATGAAGCAAACTTCGTTCTTGATATCGGATTGTCAATACATATGTGGCAGCGTTGTTGTAATCGGTGACATAGTTGTCAACTATAAAAAAAACCTTTTTAGATTGATTTATGAATTAGAATATTATCACAACGTTAAGTAGGTTCATGTTGTTCACTTTGTACAACTACAAATCTTTACAATTTTAGTTCAGTCTTGTGATATCTGATTCAATATCCGCCTAAAACGATGGTCGGTTCGTCTTTACTGCCATTTATTTATGTAATTTATGATTATTTACACACATGATGGTGTCCGAACTATCAGATGATGCTCGTGTCGTTTACCAACAATAGCACGACACGTGACGCTACTGGGATTCGTGTTGTTGAGTCTTTTGTTTTTGTGCAGTGGTTTATCGACCATATTTTTGTCTTTTTCCCCCTTTTCTTTTGGTCATTGTATTGTCTGTTATATTGACATCTGTGTACTCTTCAATTTTCAATTTTGTCTTATAATAGATAGTAGCAGGATTCGTGAATGTACATTAAAAGGAGAATAGACAAAATATGATGGTTGTATAATTAATCTTGGGAACAAAATCAAAATTGCACCTGTATTTGTAACAAATATTATACCAAGTAGTCCTGAATATACACTTTAATTATTTGTTCTCGTGTTAGAGTTTGCATTTCTTATTTATATTTTTGCAATTCACCATGTACAGGTTAGTAATCGTGATCGTATAGTAGTTTGATTTACAACTAGCTATGCAATCAGTGCCTATCAACATTAACGTTGTGAGTTAGAATCCTGCTCATGGTGAAGTGACTTGATACAACATTATGTGATAAAGGTGGTCTGAGACTTGCGGCAAGACAGTGGTTTTCTCCGGGTGCTCATAATTCCTCCAACAATAAAGCTGACCGCCACGATATAGCTGAAATATTGTTGAAAGTGGCGTTGATCACCATAATTATAACTATGTACATAATATTTTATTAATAGTGGTAGTGATTATATTTAGTGGTAAAAGCAGAAGATAGCAGTACAGTAATCAGCAGCAGTAATTCGAAGAAAGACAAACAATGTAATTTCCAAATGAAAAAAAGATAAAAGTGCAAAAAAAAATATGTCACAATATGAACCAATCAAAAGAGACCACACCTACATCAAAGAATTTACAGAGGACCATGTACAAAATATGTCAAGTGCATCTGCTGAAACCACTAACCCATATCTTTGGAATAAATGGTCATTGGATGGTCATATCCACAATGTCTGCTTTATGATTGAATGTGCCGATACATTTTATATTCCCGGGGTATTAACATGGACCATGGTAAGCTAGTATACAGTGAGGCACAGTGTAATGTATGCTTATAGATTTATTTTAATATGCAATCATAGAAATAAACAAACAATACTGATGCTTGATGATAATTTTATTCTTTTATAAGTGATTTTTCGAAGATTTATTTTCCTTAGAGACTAATCAACAAAAGAAACGATACAAGGGTTTGATGCTCAATATTTCTTACATGGAGAAACAAAATCGACAAAAATCGTATAATTTAGATTCATATGGGCATAACAAGTAAGGCAATATCAACAAAATTTCTCAACATCATTATCAGAACAAATCATGGACATACAGAAATTGTCCTGCAGTATGGAGGTTTGCGAAGTTTAGTAACGCATGTGACCATCTCTTGCAGCAACGACAGCTTCGCATCTCCGACACATAGAACCAACCCATCGTTGGATAAAGGCTTGTAGGATGTTCTTCCATTCGTGCACAAGTGCGTCACGCAGCACCTGTAGCGCTTCCGGTGGACTTTGACGGTGATCAAAGTTGAGCTGTTGCAGAAAGGGCGGAACGATAGGATCAAGAATACCATCTCTGTATTTTACGGCATGCAATGTTCCTTGAACAATTTTGAACTGAGTGCGACCACCATGACAAATTCCAGCACAGACCATAACACTACCGCCTCCAAAACGACCGGACTCGTACACACACTGGTCCGTAAAACGTTCCCCACGCCTGCAGTACACACGATGACGTCCATCGCTAAGAAGAAGTGAACATCGTGATTCATCACTAAAAAGGATGTGCTGCCAGGTGTGAAGCCTCCAACGACAGCATGCACGAGCTCAAGCTGGTTTCGTGGTTCTATGTCGTTGCTTAAGGATTGGTCTTACCACCGGACACCTAGCTCGGAGTCCAGATTCACGTAGTCTTCTGTGAACAGTCTGACCCGAAATTAGGACGTTTGCTAGAACAGGTATTCCACGGGCAATGTCCTCAGCCGTTATCATACGGTTCCGGAGGTGAATAAGGCGTAAATGTCTGTCTTGACGTAGTGACGTTACACGCGGCCTGACGTTACGGGGTCTGTCATTTATCCTACCTGTTTGTCGAAGACGAATCATTAGCATTGAAATGGTTATTCTAGACACATTAAAGTGGACTGCAACGGCCTAGTGAGTCATTCCAAGCTGAATCATATCCACCGCTCGCTCACGGTCATTTTGACGGAGCCATGGCATCGACGTTCTTGTGAAAATTCAAATTTTCAGAATGGCAAATTGTTTACCTTTGTGACGAAAAATTGACTTTCCGGAATTATTCCGTAACGGAACAGGATGTTATTGATTGTTTTGTGAGGATAAACGCGTTTCACGCAAACATTGACGTAAATGATAATAAACAATTGTTTTGGTTTTAACATACAAATATATTTAAAAAAAATCTTTGTATCGCTTCTTTTGTTGACTAGTATATAACAAAATGACATGTTTTAATCTCAATTAATTCTGTAGAAAGTGCTTTGTCAAATCTTAGATATAATATATAAAAACCATTACCTGATTTAATACCAGAGGGAATCAAGAGCCCTATTATGGCTAAAATCCATCCGAAAGCCATTATCGTCTTCCCTAATCTAGATATCTGATTCTATTGCCATTTCTTTAGCAATTCGTTGCTATAGGAACGACTGTTATAACACCGTACAGGTAAATATTGATTCCATCTTCATGCTTATTACTTATTTTATTATATATGAGGGATGTAAATTATAGTAACATATTATTTGTAATGATAGAACTAAAAGTTGTTACGAATCATGTAATTATTTGTCAATACCATTGCGTTCTTTGTGTAACAATTAGTATATTCATTTGATATTATTAATCTATAAGATTCTCTGAAACTACCAAACGGGAATTTTAAGCTTCCCATGAAAATTATTATTCCTATATACTCGAGAGAAAAGTCAGAAGCTAAAGGGTTGTTTGAGTCTCAAATGTGTATTACAAGTGTATTTTTTTGGCGAAAGAAAAAGTAACGAAATAAGAAAAAATTATATTTTGCATTTTTAAACCAATGGAAAACATTTACCACTAAATAATTCTGCAGATTAGAGATTTATTGACGTCATAGGTCACAAAATTGGTTTCCATTAGTTTACAATGCTAAATTCTTTGTTATTATTTTTACATGTCATTGGTATTTGACTAGTGTGGTAAATACTATCATTTTATATGTTAAATGGATGCCTAATAGTAATGGAGTAAAATGCAGGTGGAAGTCCTTCAGAATGTATAACTTGTCTATGAATCATTTTATGACAAAATATAAAGATAAGCTATTAAGCCGTTAACGTCAGCATTATTCCATATTTATACTTCCAAAGTTTTCAGATTTGTGAGTTTTATAAACTATAGATAGTCATTCATGGAATTCTAACTACTCTGCGTAAAATTTACTTGTATGAATAGACCTCTTCATGAATCAACCCCTCAAAATGTCTCGGGAACATCTTCTAGTCGCATGAAACATTTTGAGGTGAAAATTCCAGACAAATCGTGTCATTTCTATTGTCTTTTCAAAGTGCTGGCGATTTAGACAATCACAATTTTCCCTTATTTCACAGTCATTAATAAAGAAATAAAAAAGAGTGCTAATTGTTTGTATTATAAAAGACAAAAACCTACTGTTAAAGTTTCGTAATTGTTTTGAGGATTCAAATTCGATCATGTAGAATGTAATGCCTTCTTGGTCTGAAGTACAAACGTATTCAGTCTTAAAAAATGTCCTGATTGATTAAATAATATATAAGCATCAGACAAAATGTCAGTCTCATTAGTGTAGAAAAACTACTTTAATTAGGTTCGTTTCAATAATGAATTACTAATTGATTCCATAAATAAATAATATTATGTGTATCGGTGGAACATAATAAAATATATAAGCAAGCAGAAACAAGCTTCGTTCTAAGATTTTACAATATTGTCCTATATCAGGTTCGCGCTTATACTTTTACCGTTTCATACCGCCGCTCTACATGAATCAGATACCAGAAAAGCTTTATTATCCTCATTTGACTAAATAACACTGAAATTTATTTGATCCTTTGCTAGTTCTGAAAATCGCATAATTGAAGGACACACATATTTAAGTAGGAGTCTTACATTTTAAGCGAAATTTGAAAATAATTTACACTTAAGTCATCTTATCGGTACTTCAGCATCTACATGTAAGAATTAAATATTAAATTTGCGCTGACAAGAAATGTATTGTATTCTTTTTGTTAATGTAGAAACATCTGTGTTTAATAGTTCGCTCAACCACATCCTAGATTTCCGTGTTGTGTGTGTGTGTGTGTGTGTGTGTGTGTGTGTGTGTGTGTTTGTCTTCGTTTTGTGTCGTGTTTGTCCAAGCTTGCCGATGTCTCTAGATTGTACATTCTTGATTATCCCCGTCGGTTTATTCTAACGTTTATTTTTAATTATGATTTTGAGGAATAAATGCTATTTAGCATAACAATTATGTGGAAGAAAGCATATTATTTGTTTATCTTCCCCAGGCATAGGTAACCTTGGTCGATTTTTCGCTGTCATTAATAGGCCCTTTAGTTTGTTTGTTTGTTTCCAAATACTTCTAAATTATTTGGTTTTCCAATCATTTGAATTTGATCGCATCTGATGATGAGTTCATCCCCGGTTTTTAGGGGGGTTCGTGTTAGTCGGTCTTTAGTTTTGTATGTATCTTTTATTGATTGTTGTTTATCCTTTTGTACTTCTTCTTTTGGCCATTGTTTTGTCTGTTCTTCCTCGATATACGGTTTCTGATTGCCCCTTTGGTATCATCAAACTCTTCTTTGAAATATTCCAGAAACAGTTCGTGCGCATTAGCTTATTTTTGTTTTCACTGGGTCATTACCCTTGCTGGTAGACTATCAGTTCACAACGTTATCCTCCTCCCAGTAGTCAGTAAAATGATATCAAAATGATGTTGCATGTTTTCACCAAACAAACCAAATATTGTTAAAAAACGATATTTATTTTATGTAGTTGCTATGGAAATGTGGTAAGCTTACATTATACTAAAGCTTAATCGTTTGGGGAAATTGAACACAACATAATGACCTTTTTAGCCACTAACATATAATTAATTCAACGATTCTACAGAAATATATTGATTTCTGTGGAAGTCAGAACTCTCTAACCGTGTTAATGATTGGCACTAATTGTATACTAGGTAGATAAAGATCAAACTACCTTTATAATAGTTGCTATAATTATGACATTCAGAATCATTTATACCTACAAATGATATTTATCGACAGAAAGCTGTACAACTGAATATATATTGTGTAGGTAACTAAATAATGAGAAATAAACATAAACATAAATACAAAATTAGATATCTAAATAAGTGCACACAGTTTGTATCTATAATGAGCTTCATCAGGTATCATCATTGCCAAAAGATCGGAAATCCAAACAATTTAAAAGTCTTTGGGAGCAAGTAAACCAAAAGACCTAACTAAGCATCATAGCCAACAAATCAACGTTACCTGAGGGAGATTGAGGGAGATATAGAATAAAGAGAAAGCTTAAACAGTGATGGTCAGCAATTCCACCGGTTTTAACAAAACGAACATTTATCTCTCACTAAGAACAACATAAGACCACGCCATATATATATCCAGGTCCTTGTTTAGGACATGCACAAAAATGTGACGTGGTTGAACCAGTAAAAGTGACTCCAATCATCCCCTCTGGATAACTGGATCTCCAACGGCAATGCTTATATAAACAAACGAAAAAAATGCTGGGTTAAATTGCTGTCAAATTATAATATTAAGTATATATGTACCATCTACACACGTTTAGACACATGTCTTATGTCTACCTCTAGATTATCCTTACGAGACAAGGTAGCACATCGACTATTGAAGCTATATAGCAGATGTGGTCGGGCGGTCTAGGGAGTTGGACATAAGGCTAAGCGATTGGTGCTGCAGTGTATCAATGGTGTGAGCTCAAATTCCGTCGAGGGAAGAACAAAAATTTGTCAGCTCAAATATCTAATTCTAACACTGTTTGGTTTAATTTTCAGACGTATATATATATATATAAAGTCTAAGAGAATCTACCAACCAGAGAACTTAATGAGTAACGGATCGTCGAGACATGATAGACACTGAGGAAGGTCATTTGTTGATCGAACATTTTGTCAATATATTTTTTGAATTATCTTTATCGGAATCGTTGTACAATCTTCTAGACTTCTATACCTCTGAAAATTAAACCAAACAGTGTTAGAATTAGATTTTAGAGCTGTCAAATTTTTTTTCTTCCCTCGACGGGATTTGAACCCACACCATTGATGCACTGCAGCACCATTTGCTTAACCTTACGTCCAGCGCCCTAGACCACTCAACTACATCCACTCCCTAAAAAGAAGCTTCAATAATCGTAGTGCTACCTTTTCTCGTAAGGCAAATCTAGGGATACACGTAAGACATGTGTATAAGCGTGTGTAGATGGTACATATATACTTAATATTATAATTTGACAGCAGTCTAACTCAGCAATTTTTTATATATTGTATAGGATAATGAGGAATTCATTATACAGTCACAGGAAATAAACTATATACGTATGAAAATTAAACCAAACAGTGTTAGAATTAGATTTTGGAGCTGTCCAATTTTTGTTCTTCCCTCGACGGGATTTGAACCCACACCATTGATACACTGCAGCACCATTCGCTTAGCCTTACGTCCAGCGCCCTAGACCACTCGACCACATCCACTCCCTGGAAAAGGAGCTTCAATAATCGTAGTGTTACCTTTTCTCGTAAAATATATATACCTTACGAGAAAAGGTAACACTACGATATATATATATAAACGTCTAGAAGCAAGTGACAACCATACAATATATCTGTCCCACTGGATCTCAAAGCTACTTTATCCTTAAAAGTAACTTTGAGATCCAGTGGGACAGATATATTGTGTGGTTGTCACTTGCTTCTAGACGTTTGTATAATATACTTTATGTCACATATAATACTAGACAATCTGTACTTTGGAGAAAAAAGGATCTACGCCTCCTTTGTCAAGTCCAAAATTCCTAAGATTTTTGAGGTAGTTTACAGGTAGTGAAAATAAGATCGTACGAATGTGATGAATTCCAAGAGGTTTCTGTATATTAGAAAGTAAATTATTA
Source organism: Bathymodiolus septemdierum (assembly GCA_963383655.1). Classification (NCBI taxonomy): domain Eukaryota; kingdom Metazoa; phylum Mollusca; class Bivalvia; order Mytilida; family Modiolidae; genus Bathymodiolus; species Bathymodiolus septemdierum. The sequence continues at coordinate 73,795,683 of OY726518.1, forward strand.
AAAGTATCTTGTAACGTTCTTGGTTTAGAGGCCTTTTTAACATTTGGATGTTGAATTCTTTTATGACCATGGCTACGCTTAGTTCTTGGATTAGTATTAAAAAGGCTCATCACGTTGATTTCACTGCATCCAGGACTTGACAAATTTCCCACTCCTTTGATGTTACAATATATATAATTCTATTACTGCAACCTAAAAAAAAAGAGTTGGCATAAATCCGACTCATATTTTAACTTAAGCTTTAATCTGTTGAACTATCTGGCTAATTATGCAAGTCATCTTTACATTAAGAATATCATCGCTGAGTGTCACAACCCACAATGAAAAGATCATCAATTGGTTGTGCGGGACGAATAATATTGACAACCTTATAGAATGGGGGCGGGGCAATAAGTGCCTCATATTAGGAGAATGTCACGCTCTTGAAAATGTCTAATTGCATAAGTTTTTAAAGAGAAATGAGTAGTAAACGTCAGCGGCCTCTTGCAAGACAATATTTGTCAACCCTATCAATTATCCCCCCTCCTTTTCACTTGTGACACATCGTAATCTTGCAATTTATCTACATGATTTATTGGTATTAAACTTGTTCTCGCCATGAATATAGCTGACATACTTCTGACTGGGTGTTAAACGACAATCCAGCAATCATGTTTGTGCCTGTTACCTGTAATTAGTATGTCTACCTTTGTTTTATTGAACATTACATTAAAACATACAAAATAAAACAAATCCTATTGAAATACCTGTAAATAAAACTTTATCCAGATAAAACGAAACGGATTACTTTCTTTTCTTTGTTATTAAACTATTGTCTTGTCTATGCAGATCCTACTAAATGTCTGTCTGTTCGTATTTCCATCATCTATATTACAACAGTTAGTATGTTTTTCACATTAACAACTATATAATGTTATAGCTTGTTCAGAGATCAAACCATTGTACTTTTAATGCGGAAAACATTATACAAATTACAAACCTGATATGAATATTCAAAAGTAGAATTAGTCGATGAAAATAAGCGTTTCGGCTTCGTATGATTTTAAAGAAGCACCAGGTGAAAATGGCATGGAAAATAATATTTTGTATTAATATGTATTTGATACTGGGAAAATTCATGTTTGTTGATGGTAAGTTGCTTTAATATATGGATAGTGCAGATCTATACAAAAGTTTGCTTTATATTTATAACAAGTCGCTTGTGATACAATGGCAATGTTGTAGACTCTACCATGGCACTATATGTCTGAAATGGACTCTACCAAGATTCGATATGTCTGAAATGTAGATTTATGTACCAAACATACACACGAATGACATGTTCTATCAGAAGCAAACAATAAATGTTCATATTTCATATTCAATTTTCGCGGTGTTCGCTTTTCGCAACGTTTGCACCATATTTCATCTGTCACAATATGTGTTTATGAAATCCATGACTATCAGCTTGCCTTCGAAAACAAAACCTGACAGCCACGATATTACTTACATTTTCTTTGAAGTTACCGGCCCTGCTGATATTGTTTCCATATCAACATAAATATACACGGACTGATAAACGTTCATGCTTACTAAACTATCAGTTAACAATATTATGATATCACTTCTGGAAAAATGGAGAAAAAAAAAGAAGTAGATTCTCTTTCTGAATAATGCGACTTAAGATTGATTTGAATATTGTTATTACAGGTAGACAAGATTATAATAGTATCAGATTAGATTAGAAAAGAAGAATTAATTATTTGCTTCTCCTTAATTACTGCTTACCCTTCCGGAACACCTGAGTTCACCCCCGGTTTTTAGTGGGGTTCGTGTTACTCGATCTTTAGTTTTATATGTATGTTTTGTAGATCGTTGTTTGTCCATTTGTACTTTTTCTTTTGGCCATTGTGTTGTCTGTTCTTCTTCGATATACGGATTCTGATTGCCCCTTTGGTATCTTCAAACTCTTCATACAACTCATACAAAAAAAAAATGATCTAAAAATGGTGATACAATAGATTGTAATTGCATTGGTAACTATACTATTACTGCACCATGTTCATAAGAATAACGGAAAGCTGATGATACAAATTGGTGTGTTCTGTCTTTATTCTTGCATCCAGATCGTTGTTTTGCTCATAATTATACATGACGGGTTAACACTAGAATAACACGACGGCTGCCTCTAGTGGAACAGGAACTACCACCCTTCCGGAGCACCTGAGTTCACTCCTGGTTTTAAGTGGGGTTCGTGTTACTCGATCTTTAGTTTTATGTGTAGTGTTTTGTAGATCGTTGTTTGTCCCTTTTCTTTAGGCCATTGTGTTGTCTGTCCTTCTTCGAATAACATATTCTGATTACCCCTTTGGTCTCTTCTAACTCTTCTTAAGAGGGTTGGTAACTTTCAGGTTGAATGTATTTCCATGGTAATTCATGGAATGTGACCATATGGAGCAATCTAAATGTTGTTGTGAAAGATATCGGTATTGTATTTAAGCCACAATAAAATGAATCAAGTTTTAGGTGTAGCCTTCTATTTGTAAAGGGGAGTATATATTAATGATTTCATTACAATTAATGGCAGCTCTATGATTTTAAATCTCCGGCGAAACCCCGGAATCGGAAATATGGCCTTTCAATATTTCGGGAAATAACATCTCTTATACAAAAATCCTTTGGCTGTGTAGAATTTAAAATATGAATAACTCGTCCTGCAATATCTTTCGTCATTTATTCCTTTTTCCTTAGACAGTGATCCTGAGCAGCATGGACGATAGCTTAATGTGTCGGCAATGTTCGCCTCAGACCAATACAGATATATATTGTTGTATGTACATTGAAAAAGATGGAAAAATGCAAAAGCAGTTTAATCTCGTCGTATCTTTATGCATGTCCCAAGCCAGGATCTGGACTGCCATATGTCGTGGTCTTTTCATGTTCAATGATTTCAGTGAGAGACAGTAGTTCGTTTTGATGGTATTTGAGCCGTAATGAAAGCAGGAGGTTTGGCGCTTTAAAATCTGATTCAACCCACCATTTCTTTAGAAATGCCTGTACCAAGTCAGGGTCATTACGGTTTTCACAGTTTTCCGGTTGTTGACTGATTTTGTCTGTTTATAAAATTATGAGTTTTGACTTTCCCTTTGTAAGATTGTTCGGAGTTCGGTAATTTTGCTATTACCCTTATTGTTGGGAGTGAGTTACTATCAATGTTTAAATTTTCATTTAATAGATAACTCACTTTTGCTGTCAAGCATATGAGCATTAGAATTTAATGAACGACAATCATATCATTCAAATAAAAATAGGTAAACTTCCATAATATAGTACATTACCAAAATGTTTATGAATTGTAGGTTCAACTGTTTTTCTTCAAACATCCGACACACAACGCCAAATTGTAACTAGCAACGGATATTTGTCAAGTAAAATAATTTTACTTGATGTGAAAGGATGTTCAAATGCAGTCATCGAGTTATCGTCAGCAAATGACTTCAAACGCCCATATTATGGCTTGAACTTAGGAGCTGATCAAAACGCAGTTTCCAAACTTTATAAAGTTAGCGATAGTGCTACGTCAGAAATGATTGCTTTTCAATCTGTTTTAGACTGTCTTCAGTTTAAGACATTTTGGATAGAATGGGACATAGAAGTCGTTAGAGTAGGGCGTGGCAATGATGTGGGAAAGGGCGTATTTATTACGTCCATCATTGACAACTGTCCAATCATCATTAACTCAGTGTGGATAAGTTCAATACCAAGCGAAGTCGTTAGTTGGAAATTTCATTACATTTCAGGTATATAAAATACATATATATATATATATATATATATTATAACATTTTATTTCTTTTGTTGGGGTTTCTCATGAAATGATTATTAAAAAGGAGATAATGGATAAGGTTAAATTTAGTTCACATTATGTTTTATAGCATTAGCAATGGATACCATAATATGCTTTAAGCGCTCAATAAAGATTAAATATTCTGAAATGAACATGAAATTTTATAATTTGGTTTCCAAGTATTTGAATACACAAACTCTTAATAAACGTTGACTTGTTACCTAGATGTCCGGAAGTATTACCATGTCATGCTCTATATGTATACCGGTATATACACACAATTGGTATTCCCTAATTTAAAATAAACACAAGTTCATATGAAAACGTATTCAAAACCAGTTAAGATATGGCCATTGCGTGTGCGTCTAATATGGGTGATGAGACCATATAATCTCAGAGTTAGTTATTTGATTTTTAAATCTTTGCTAACAATCAGTAATTAATCACTACTGATGTCGTTACGTCGATACACTATTCCATCATTGTAATTTGTGAACATGGGCAGAAATGGCTTCAATAATTCTATCTTGAATTCAACACTTGTCTTGAAATTCTTGATATATGCTCAGATATCAATTGTATTTATTACATACTCATATATATATCTTGAATTTGATTAGTCTAAAGAACGTCACATGACATTTGACATTCCGTTATATCAACCGCTGGACGTTATGTCGCATGGTTATATCAACCACACGCGACGTTATATCAACCGCACGCAATAATTGTATAATATCACGTGACGATTTCATTCTCCATTGTGAAATTAAGCATAGACGTACTGAATATGAGTCATCACTTGGTATCTGTTGTCAGATATGAACTAGACCAAATAATTATGGCACTGTGTAGGATATTCGATGTAATAAAACAATTATAAACCTTGTAAGAGTGTGATATGACGGATTGTTTCCCCTCGAAAGTCTATGCCACCCTCAGGTGACATAATCTTTCTCTGGTAGACAAACCGTCATATCTAACTCTTACAAGGTTGATAATTGCATAATGTCCTACATGTTTTATCTTTTGTCAACTCTGCGGAATCTTTATATGTCATTTATATCAACATATATACTAAAAGAAATAATCAATTTTAATATTGCTATTATTGTTTGTAGAACACTCATAATTTTATCCAGTTAATAAACCTGATATTTTGAACAATGACGAGTCTGGTGACATTTTTAAGACCATTGTTTATTGTCGAGTTCATGTTGCTGTCTTGTTTTCTATTTTTAATATTTTACCTATATTTCCCAAGGTTCTGATTTGCAACAAAAGAAGAAGAAACAAATTGCTAAAATAGTGAAAAAACAGATACATTGTCAAACAATGGCAGTTTACCTATTATATAAGACAAGAAGTTTGGTAGAATGTTCACTGCTTTGTCAACAAAAGGTCGAATGTTACACCTACAGTTACATCAATCACGGAGACTGTGTAATGTACAAAAATGAGTATATAGACACATCAACCCAGGTAGCAGATGATACTGTGATATATTACTTCCGAGCTATGATATGATGACATACAGTAGCAAACAGGTCGGTCCCTGAATGTAGGATATTTGGTGGTTGTCGTTTTTTTTTCATTGTAAATATTGAATATGATGTAATAGTGGTCTGTTTGAAATACAATAATTTCAACATATGTTTTTGCACAATATGACACACATGCTAAAGCGGATGAAAAGTGCGATGCATTATAAAATTATGTTAACCAGGAATTTAGGGGATGGCCACAATTGTGATTGTTAATTTGTGTGTAAACATCAGTTGGTAGCCACACTATTGACAGCTATAAAATTATCCTGTAGCCATGGTAACTTGGTGTAATATTATGCTTACCATTAATATGCTTTTCGTCTATTGGTAAACAATACTGATGTTGGTGGGGACCGTCGTGGTCATGATCATATGATAGTTAGATTTACAACTACCGAGGCAATATGTGCCCATCACCACAGCAGTTGTGAGTTCGAATTCTGCTCAGGTGATGTGTGCTCGATATAGCAATATGTGATAAAGTTTGTCAGTGACGGGGGACAGGTCGGTGGTTTTCTCCGGGCACTCCGGTTTCCTCCATCAATAAACCTCACCACCACGATATAGCTGAAGTATTGTAAAAAGTGGCGTTAGACACCATAACCATAATTCTAGTCCGAAATGCCTGATCTTGGCTTTCCGGCCTAACTATGTACGTGAACAAAAAAGCGATGAGCAGAGGTATTTATTGAATGCAAATTCTTCATATCTGTTTGACAGAAAATGCACTTTGGTGGTAGACCTAGTTGCTCGCGAATGGTCTTAGCACTATTGATGAAAAATGTGGATCTAGTGAATGGATAAAACATGACACATATCACACAAAAAATTAGCGCCATCGGAAAGATTAGGACAAGCAGACAAAATAAAATTAGACTAATAAGACATATTTGAAATAGTCTTTGGACACGGTCGCTTATCCATCTTATTTAATAAACTGACTTAACGATGATAACTCTTACCAATAGATCAAGTCACATTGCATTCAGGGTTCATCCCAAAATATAAGCACGAGGAAAGCTCAAACAATAAATAATTAGAATTTATTCTACGATGAACATATAATTAGATTCATTGACAATATTATGAAATAAGTTCAATAAAATAAAAATCGCATACAAAAATATGTAAAAATCGACCACACATAAGATATTAGAGAATGCTAACACACATAGCCAGAACACTATATACAGATTTATAAATACAGAATATTCTAAATAGCAAAGTCTTTGGTAGGATGAGCGTCTTTCATAGATTTCTTTCTTAGATCAGAATCCGTCACTTTAGTCTTCATTTTCTTCATCAGCGCCGATTTTATCCTTAAAAATATATAAAACCGCAACTTCATGTTACAGTGTAGATCTATTCATGCAATATCACATATGCTCATTTTCTACATATGACATGTTTAATATTTATACGATAATATTGTGTTGTCCATGTTCGGGTCGTGCATTATGACTTCTATCCTTGGGACATATTTCGGCATATAACATGGACAACACAATATTATTGTTATTATTACTCTGAATGTCGTTGGTGATTTAAAAAAATGAAATTTGTCTAAAATGTATTGATAGTATAAAAATTGGCAAATAATATTCATTTAAATTCAAGAAATATCTAATTTCAACAATAACAATGAACTGTCAAATATTTAATTCCCAAGCCGGGAACTGGCCATTGACGACAGTATCAACGTTAAAGAAAAACGTATAAATACATTGTAAATTGTACTGTTAAAAGCGCTCAGGTGATCCCGTTTAGACCCCGCCTATTTAAATGACGTAGCATTGTTCTAAGCTCCGCCCATCAACATAGTAATGACTCCAACAATAGTACTATGAGAGTGCGTAGTACAACGACGCTATTTATTCTTTGTAAAATTATGCTTCGATAAAATCATGTCAATTATAATGAAAGTTTCTTACATGAAGAGTAATAATTATAAATATATTAAATATCTTATTTTCCATCCGAGAGAAATATATTTATATATACAGGATTCTTTGTTAACGATTCACTTTTATCTAACAAAACCCCGCCTGGGATCATGTCAGATAGCCTTTCATTCACGCATTTGTCTCACTTTTGTTGGAGTTTCATCTATATTATTGCAAAACAATCTGTTATTACGATTTATTTTGCCTTGTTATTTTGGGATCGCCATGGATATGGACATATGATAGTTAATTTTTGGGTCACCATGGATGTGGACATAATGATAGTTAATTTTGGGGTCACCATGGATGTGGACATATGATCGTTGAATTTGGGGTCACCATGGGCAAGATCATACGACTGTTGAATTTGGGGTCACCATGGGTAACATCATATAACTGTTGGATTTACATCTCTTTTTTATGATCATTTGTTATTACAACTAAGGTCTGTCAGTTATTCTCCAGTCTGTACCGACATTTAATCTTCGATTTTCACCTGTTCTCCGGTTGACTCCATGAATAAAAATGCCTCCATAATATAGCTGAAATATTGTTGCGTCGCATAGAAACAGGATTACACTCACAAGTATATAATTGATAAATATGACGTTGTCTTACCGAGAATAACATTTCCATATTAGTATTACAACAACAGTCGTCACACCAATTATTGTCAATGTTATCACAGCAGCTATTCAGGGTTTTACTATAATTAATTCAAATTGTAATAACTGGCAAATATATAGTAAAACAATCAAAGCTTTGTTAATTAATTCTCCGTAAATAATAATTCGCTAAAATAGTCAGAAAATAAATAAAATAGTTATAGGAAACAAAGTACAAGCAATAAGTATTTCCTATATAAGTATCTACAGATTGTTTCTTAATACGCTCCCGAACTTAATGGTAGAAGTATGAATATGTACTACTATGGCACTTCAAAATCTTCAACAATATGGCTGCCAAACCGGAAATAAATTAAAAGAAAAATCACATGACCTAAACCGGAACTCTAGTCGAAATAAAAATGAAACACTGTTCGGTAACGGATACGAAAACTGTCCGGAGTTTGGAGTTTTAGGTGGTGTTATTTTTAAGCTTGATATTTTGTAAACAGGAAGAAAAATTACTGTTCTTCGGGAGCGTTTCAGGTTGCACCTGCCTCATATTAAAGAAGAAAATCTTATATGCAGTTTGCTAAGTACAACTGTATGTGCTACGGGTTTTCGCTGCCTTCTCACAAGCATGGTTCTCTCAACTGATAAAACTGATCACCATATCTTAACTGAAATATTGTTGAATGTGACTTCAATCCAATCCCAACCAATGGTCTTCATTGCTATTCTGCTTAATATTTATGAACATTCCTATTTGTATGCATCTATTATACATGACTAGGTATGACGGTCTTTTCACCGGATACACAAATTTTCTCCACACATAAAAACAGGTTATAACTGAAATGTTGTTGACCAATAACCCTAACCATCATCCATTAGTTGGAACAATCATGGTCTTTATTATTTATGTTTCTTACCACATTATTGAAGATATAGCGCCGAAGAGACATATACTCTCGTTTATGGTGACACTCGCATTATGTGTAATACAAATTATTACTTAATTTCAGCGGTTTCTACATAGTATTGTATTAGTGATTTCCTCTTTATCATGGAAACTAATTACAATTCATATATTTGTCATTTTATTACTTACTTTTGTCACAAAGATCTCCAGTATATACATTATCACAATGACATCTTAACTCTCCCTCTGTTATATTATAACATTCACCGTGTACACAGTGAGTAGACATACCAACACATCTATACACGACTGCAATATGCATTTTGTAAGCATGTTATTCTTTATTAAACGACGTATTCCGAATACTATTATAAGGCATATTGATGCTAAATAGTATATGTGCTTGCTTAAAACAATTCCAATTGGTTTTGTTACTTTTGACCTTGTTTTCACTGATGTAAATTTTTCTGGACTATTGTTTCGTCTTTTACCCTTTTTCGTCTAATGAAACACTATATACTGAAATAAATCATGTTTTTGTGAACAATGTGACATACAGCATCAATATTGGCAACATATAGCAGTATCATCTCCATTTAATATATAAGAATAATGTCAATTATAATTTCGAACATTAAGTTTGCTATTATTCTGGCCCATAGCAACAGACCGAACCTGTGTTGACGTAATTGTTATTACCTGTTTCATTGTTTGTTGAGTTGGACGACGGCGTAAGACTTTGAACCGATGATGATTGTGGTTTAATTGTATTTCTTGATATAGAGGTATTTGTTGTTGACATCCATTTTCCTGGCGCTACAGTTGTTGACGGTTTGGTTTTTGGCTGGCTTGTTGCTAACGTTGACGATATGGTTGTCCTTGTGCTTGTTTGGGGAGTAGTTAAAATGAATCGGCAATTAAAATTAGGACTATAATAAACTTCAAAGTCTAACAAAAATAAAATAAAAGGATAACACAACACAGGGAATCTTTGAAACATTGAAATATAATCTACCAATATTTTGAAAATATATGTAATTTGTTTTGATAAGCATAGTGATTGACAAGCAAGCATATTGGCGCCAATTACACATACATTATAAACTAATTGAAGAGCGTAATTCAGTTTCTTCATGAGACAAAACAAACCTCACCCGTACGATGATGATACATGCATGACAGAGCACGTGATCACATGTTCAAAATCAATTGAATGGGATAAAAAAAATCGTGAATATGTTTACCATAATGATAGCAATAATATTGTTGTCACTGTCATATATATATATATATGGTGTTAATGGATAATTCATCCTTTTACTACCCATGCAGATCATCTCAGTTGAACTTCCTTTATTTGTTTCCATATATTTAATGTCGCAACATATATAATTTATCTGTCCGAGTTTTCAAAATAGGTACTTTTCTGACCTGTTTTTACACCTACCAAATGTTCTCAATAGAGTAGAAACAAATGTCATTATAATTGTTTTAAAGGGTATTCTCTGTAACGTCCGAGATTTTACATATGTCATTTCTAATTGTTTGCTCTACATAGATCAGGTATCACAATAGCTATATTTTAGTCAATGACCTATGTAACCAACATTTATCAAGTCAATTCAATTTGGTTAGATAGAATAAGTACAGGATGTATATTTATATCACGTCGTGCTATATTTTTTTTTCTTTCTAAAACAATGTTGGAATCAAGTGAATTTGTTTTATTTCGTTTTTTATCTAAAGTGGTAGGTCCCAAATCAATAAATAAGGGTAATAACAAAATTACCGAACTCCGAGCAATCTTACAAAAGGAAAGTAAAAACTCATAAGTATATAAACAGACAAAACCAGTCAACAACCGGAAAACTGTGAAAACCGTAATGACCCTGACTGGTACAGGCATTTCTAAAGAAATGGTGGGTTGAATCAGATTTTAAAGGGATCTCTTATATTTACCTTGGAATTCATTGTTGTCAATACATTGTACATAAATTATTTGATGCAAATATTTAATGTTAATTTTCTTACATCCATAAATCAGAAATAAATACATTTAATATATATCGGTTTACACATTATTTACTTTGGTGCTTCCTGGTTTATATAAAGGAATGTAATGAAATACAGAAATCTTAACAACACATTTAGGGTGAAGAACAGTAACTAATTGATGATGACAATAAAATTGAAATTCCGTCAAAAACACATTGTTTATAATACGATGGTTATTTAACTCCAAGATCGAGTCTACATAGGGAAATATCCAGAAACGAATCTGATCACAAGAAATACATAAATACAAATTTAAGAAATAACATTATAGATTGAAAAGGAAAACTGAAAGTCTGGAAACGCTGGACGTTTTGGTAAATTAAATTGCTTAAATTCTCATTTGTACTTTTGTTGCATTTAACTACTTCAACATTTAGATTAGTGCAATCGTATGGCATTCATTTGTGTTTCACATGCCCGTTCCATACGTTATCATGGTATATCCATGGCTACAGATACATTTATAAGCATTTGATAGATCTTGACATGTTCAATGCTTACAAAGGAGATCTGACATCTTTGTGTCTACCAGTACGACGTACAACTGTCTCACGTGTCTGTTCTATTGGACTTTGAATACTATCTATCAGACTGGTTGACTGACACCGCTTACCCCGTTCTCATTTGTAACTTCAGACAATCCTTCATCATGTTGATGAATCCCAAGTGAGTCGTCATTACGACTAATAGACCGATTCGCGTCAGTCGCTTGCTCAGAAACAATATCGCCAGTGTCATTACTTCCTACAAGACTCCTTGAATGATTAGACATTTCTAATATCGACTCAGATGTTGTTGACCCAATAGGACTGAAGACTTCAGCCAATGTGCTTAATGGCTTTTTTGCGTTGAAATTTTATGACGGGTTGGAACGATATGTGTAACAATATCATCATCAGAATCAGACTCATCAGAAAGTTGGTTACGACTAACATGATCTGCTTCTGTTTCTACAGTTTTTGCTGTTGGTTCCTTATTGTGTGCTATGTCGGAAGTTTTAGTGCACTTACTTGGGTTTAGCGATTTCATAATGTGATGTGCCAATTCTTCAGTTGGTAAAGAATAAATCGGAAGTGGTAGGTTTCTATGTACTGTTTTGGGTTTCAATTTTCCTTTTCCATACTCTGGTCTAATTACATATACTGGAATGGTGCTGTCAGGTTGAGAATCAATAACGCATGATTCTCTATTCCAACGGTTTGCTAGCTTTTACTTACCTCTTATATGAATGTTCTTAAGCAGAACCCTATCACCTTGTTTCAAGACTGAATTTCTTACTTTCAAATCATACATTGTTTTATGCCTTCTACTTGCTTTTTCAGCAGCTTTAGAAACTGTTTTGTATGCAAACTACAATCTCTTCTCTAATTGTCGAGCGTATGATTCGTGGCTTTTGCCTTGAGCTAACTTTGTGTCTACTCCTCAGAAAGCATCAATGGTAAGGTGACGATGCCAGCCAAAGATTAAAACATGTGGACTGTAATTTGTACTCTCATGCCTAGCAGCATTATACGAATGTACCAAAGGAGCTACATAATTTTTCCAATTTACTTTCTGTTCGTCATTCAAAGTTCCTAGCATGCCTAACAAATTGGAGTTAAACCTCTCACACTGACCATTTCCAGCAGCATGAGCTGGAGTCGTTCTAGACTTCTTAATACCAGCCATCTTACACAACTCTCTAATAACTGTAGACTCAAAATTCCTACCTTGATCACTATGTATACGCGCTGGAAACGAGTAATGTTGAATGACTGATTCCCATAAGCATCTGGCAGTAGTCTGAGCTGTCTGATTCCTAATAGGAATTGCCTGAGCATAGCGTGTAAAGTGATCAGTTATTACTAAAATATTTTCATAACCTCCCTTTGACCGTTCTAAACTGAAAAAAATTATGCATATCAACTCAAGTGGTTGACACGACTTAATACAGATTAGTTCAGCAGAGTTCTTAACTTTTGTTTTCCTCAGTATGCAATTTGGACAGGTTGATGCCTTATTTTCTACATCTTTGTTGACTCCAGGCCAGTAAAACCTAGATTTCACTAGAAATAATGTACGATCTCTACCCTGATGACCAGCATCATCATGCAAACCTTTCAAAACCATTTCTCTATAGTCTACTGGTAATACAAGCTGATAGGTAGTCTCACTATTCATGTTACTTTTCGGACAGGTTGATACCTTATTTTCTACATCTTTGTTGACTCCAGGCCAGTAAAACCTATATTTCACTAGATATAATGTACGATCTCTACCCTGATGACCAGCATCATCATGCAAACCTTTCAAACCACTTCTCTATAGTCTACTGGTAATGCAGCTGATAGGTAGTCTCACTATTCATGTTACTTACGCTGTAAAGAATACCATTTCTTATAATCAATGTATTCCAGTCATATAACAGTTTATGCACATATTGCGAATCTTTGGCAATTTGTCTCTTTGTAAGTTTCTTCCCTTCATTTTTCATCTCTATGACTCTAGCTATATCTATATCTCTCTTCTGTTCAGTCCAGGAAACGTCACAAAACTAATTTACCCCTAGGTCGTTACCATCAACCAAAACATCAAGAATCTGAGACATTGGTATGTTCTCAGCCGAAGAGCAACTAGCCGACACTAATATTGCATCGAATATGGTCTTAACAGCATCACTGAACAATTCCTGGCGATCCTGATCAAGCCTAGACAAACTGTCTGCAACAGTGGTAGACCTAACATACATGTACGTCAAACTGATATCATAGTTTGCTAGAGCTGCTATCCACCTTTGTGACGTAGCATCGAATTTAGCTGTACCCAGCACATATGTGAGAGGATTATTATCTGTACGGACTTCAAGCTTATTTCCATAAAAAATAATCATGGAATTTATCTGTAACTGCCCACTTAAGACCAAGAAATTCTCTTTTATATGCAGGGTAAAGTTTCTCAGCAGCACGTAGCGCTCTACAGACATACTAAATTTATTATTAGGCTACTACCCTATATATACCATTCTGTCGCTGATGAAGTACGGCGCCTAACCCATTGCCACTCGCGTCTATGTCCAACAGAAACGGTAAACTGTAATCGGCATAAGCTAAAATAGGAGGACTAGTCAATACCTCTATTAATCTCTCACGAACAGCTTGCTGCTCTCGGCCCCAATTCCACTTAACTGGTTTAGTCTTACCTTTCCTTTTCCCATTATTCTTTCCTTTCTTATTGGTATGGTGTCCAACAAGGAACTCATCTAAAGGTCTTACTAATTTAGCGTAATCCTTGATGAATTTCCTGTAATAGGATGTGAATCCAAGAAATCGTCTCAAACCTTTGATGTTATATATTTCTGGCCAATTTTAACCTTTTCTTCGTCAGTTGTAATGCCATCTTCAGAGACTACAAATTTCAAGTACTTGATCTATTTCCTGAAAAACTCACTCTTTATTTCCTTTTAACTTTAAGCCATTTTCTCTCAATTTCCTGAATACTGACTCTAATCTTTCTATTTGTTCTTCTGCAGTCTTAGAGAAAATCACAATATCATCTAGATATATTAAGCACTCTTAGATTTATCTCGCCCATGCACCTCTCCATAAGTCACTGGAACGTCGCACAAGCGTTTGTTAAACCAAACGGTAACCTAATACACTCATAAAAACCTAGCGGTCCAAGATTAAAAGCTGTCCTATATCTGTTCGATTCCTTAAGATTACACTGTAAATAGGCTGAGCGTAAATCTAGTCGACAAAAATACTTACTTCCGACTAAGCAATCCAGTGTTTTTTCTATGCGATGAATACTGCGTGCATCACGAACAGTCCTGTTGCTTATAGTTCTGAAATCTCTGCACATACGCAAACTTCCATCATATTTACGTACCAGTACCACATTAGAGGAAAAAGGGCTGTCCAACAATTCCTTCAAATGCTCACGGACTTCTTCATATAAAGAGGGAGGAATGCGTCTAAGCGGTTGCTTAACTGGAATTTCATCTGTTAACTTAATCTCGTGTTCAACCAATGTTGTTAGCCTAAGTCAGTAGGGCCTGTCAAAAATACTGACTTCCATTTTGAATAAAAGGTATCTGAATTTCAACTTCAACATAACCAGAATATGGAAGTTTTGAACCACCTGCAACACCATCAGATAACTGAAACTCTTCTAAATTGCTAACCACAGGGACTGGCTTCATCAACTTCAAAACATGATCAGACACGGTTGAAACCATGGATCCACTATTGATCAGAGCATAACATTTCAAAGAATTAACATGGACAATTGACTGATTCTCCATACCTACCATCCTTTCTAACAAATGTTTCCTTTTAGACAAAGCTGTACTCATTTTAGGGCTACCATCAACTGCATCTCTAGTCTGCCTGCAACAGAGACTACTCCCGGTTTAAATCCCGATTCTGATTTTTATTTAATTGAACTACTTACTTGACCTTTACTAAATCCTCTGTATCTAGATCTTCCTCTTCTTTCACGTCCTTGATATTGTATTAAATCCACCTATATATAAACCTCTATTATAATTGCTATAATTCCCTGAGCTTTTTTGTTTAGTTTGATTATCAGATTGTTTACTTTCTTTAACTTTCTTCAACTCACCTTCATAATTATCAAGTCTTTTATTCAGAAGTTCGAGTGTCTTTAAAAATTCACTCATATCTGAAACTGCAGAAACGAGTTGATGAGTTGCTGTGTTTTCAGGTTTTGAGGCACCTGAAATCTCAAGCTCAAGTTCAACAGCTCTTACCTGTTTCCTTAATTCATCAACATTCTTGATAATATCATATGTATACCTTGTAACTTTCTTCAATTCTGGATCCTTTAAACCAGACCAAAACTTGGTTCTAAGCATATCATTCCTCACTTTTGTGTTGAAAATACCTATCGCATACACTTTCTGCAATATAGACTCTAATTTCATGCCGTAATCGGCCTCGCACTGACCACTCATCTGTTTATCAGCTTAGAAACTCAGTAAAAGTGTATCATTAGAATATTCATTACAGTATATGCCTTCTAATTTATCAATAATGTGAATGGGCGAAGGAGATTCAGGGAGTGTAAACAAAGTGTTACGTGCTTGACTTTTTAAGGAATATCTCATACACTGTACAATAATCAAATCTGGGTACAGATATTCTCTAAGTAAACACTTAGCTTCGTATTTCCAAACATCAAACGATGTTTAACTCTTAGCTTCACCTGAGAAATTCGGTAAACGTGGACTCTGATAAGGGGGAGTATTACCAGCCATGTCAAGAGTTTTACTACCTAAATTGAAACTAACTTTAGGTTTAACGTCATTTATGCCTAAATCATCATGGAAATACTTTCTCAAGGGAATAGGAGGTGGAGGTCTAAGTGGAAGTTTCTCACCAACTTCTCTTGGTGTGCTAGTGTTATGCTCAGTAGGAAACTGATTAAAAACAGAATTTGCCTTCTTAACTGAGGGTTTACTATGAGACAACAACTCATATTCTTCATGGGTAAGTATTTTATATTTACCCTGTTGAGACAAAATTTCAATCATGTTTGTCATATCAGTCTCTGAAACTTTCGTACCTGCCTCGGCACCTTCGACATTTTTGTCGGTCAGATTACCCAACGGTTTATCACGGAACATACTCAAAGTAAAATAGTTTAGTACAAATAGTAAACGACAAGACAACAAGTAAACAACAAACACAAATGATTCACAAGACAATTAATGTAAATGATGTTGATAATGTCAACTTACCGTTAACAGAATAAGAAGTGCATATCTGTTCAGTGCAGAGTTAGTTATTCATGCCGCAAAAGTAAACAGCTGAAAAATATATGTAAAAAGATGAAATATCGTACCAAAACAAACAAAAATCAAGACAAAATATTCAACACAATAGATATAAAAGTAAGCTCAAATAAATAATTAAATTGTCTTCAAATTAATAAACTATTTCAATATTATTATAAAGTCACAATTAATCACTTTATTATAAATTGTCCGAGCTCAATACACTGTTGTTGACATCATCATTTGTAGAGTTGACCGCGATATACGTAATTAAAAAAAAATAATTCCACAACTAATACACAATGGTACATATCGGTATGCAGCAAGTAGTTCGTTACAAATAACCACAATTCACAAAGAATAAATATATATTTTCCTCATGTGGTCGGTGTATAAATCATCCACCAGATTAACTAATAATTATGGCAGCTGCAAATTATGAACTATTTACAATATTCATTACCAGTATGGCTCTAACTATTTACAATTCACTTCATTTGGGAAGCGCTGCATAAATTACGGGAGATCACCATTCCGTCTTGACGAAACTAGTAAAGACTGCTTTCCAAATTACGACAAATACAGGAAGATTCCTCTTCTCCGGCAATATTAATTGTAGAGAAACATCATATTTGAGTGGCACCAATATTATACACTTATTGACTGGGTACGAGGGTAATAACACTTTTATTGTACCCAAGGTACCAACTATTTGCCGAGGCAACGCCGAAGAAAATAGTTGGTACAGAGGGGACAATTAAAGTGCTATTACCCGAATAGCAAGTCTATAAGTGTTTTATTATACTGAACAACTGTGCAATTCAAAATTATAAATTAGGTCCTTTTCTGATGGATTTCTAGTCTACATTATTAATGCTTTTTAAAACTAATACATTTTCATGTGTGCATTTGAAGAAGAAATTAATTTTAAAAAAAAACAAAAAAATCAACATGTGATTAAAGTGCTATTCACCGGCCGATGAATAGTCATTTGTGCTATTCACCTGTGAATAGTACTTTTCAGACAAATTGAATGAAACTATGGAAATAGTATTTTTATTGCAATAAAATTTATATAGAGAAAAGTATGAGAAGTATAATAATAATAATACTTTATTCCAAAAGCAATACAACTTATAGGTATATAAATACAAATTACAAACAATACATGATACATTATACACAATACATAATTATATAATTATAATAATAGCGGAGCATGATATAAATTTAGGAATTACGAATTTTTATCAGCCACATATAAATACTTTCCAAGATTGTTAAGTTCTTTAATATTTTGAACAGATAATAACTGTGTTAGTTTAAAGCAGATGGATTGATACAACAATAGGGTTTTACATATTTTCTATGAATTTCCACATATTTACTACACTCTAAAATAAAGTGATTCTCATCTTCTATATCATTATTGTTACACATGTTACAAATTTTAGCATGTCTATCTATATTATAGTATCTACCAGTTTCAATATTTAAACTATGTGTATATAAGTGATATCTACTAATAAGTGGCTTAAGCATATAATTAACTGGTCGACTTAAATAAAATTGCAGGTTATGGTCATAATAATACAATATATCATCTCGTTGGAGCCTCCATTTCTCATAGATAATTTGACCATATAACCATTTAAATATGGTTTGGTTTGGTTTTTGGTGTTTAACGCCACTTTCAACAATATTTTAGTTATATCATGGCGGCCATTTTTAGTGGTGGAAAAAGCCGGAGTACCCGGAGAGAACCACCGACCATGGGCAAGCAGCTGGTAAGCTTTATCACTTGCGGCTGCGAGTCGAGTACACCCTTTTTGTAATTTACAAAGCCGGGCGCGAACACATGCCGTATTGATGATAGGCTTGTACGAGTTGCTAGGTAATCCAGCTACCTAACTCATTGAGCCACCCGGGACCTCCATTTATATATGGAATTGAGAGCTGTGAGGGTACCACTATCCAAACCAACAGGTTAAGTCATCAACAAAGACAAGACAACTGTACAAATTTATAACAACATTCTGAAAAATACGAATTCATTCAAAAATGGACAAAATGACGATAGGAATATAAAAACACTAAATATGACCATGACAATTCTATGATTTAAGAACTTACTGTATTAAACTTATGAACTGAATTTATTATAATAAACTTTTAAATAAATAAATAAAATCACTAAATCTAAATGAATAGTTTATAACTGTATAACACAAATTGTAAATACCTGTAATGTTAATATATTGCAATCGATGTTAGGCGTCTGCCTTTTCCGGTAGTTAATAAAAACAAATATAACAATTCTGGCACGCCAATCTACCTGGGTTTGTTCGATTAGTTTTCGTGCCAAGCATGAAATTTAGGGTGGTAGTATATTCGTCAGTCACAGTCATACGTCATGATGAATATGGTGAATATAATGGAACAATGAATGAATAAATGAATGAATGAAACACATAACATCTATACTTTTCAATAAAATAACTATTACGGTGACACATATTGAGGACGATTTAGTAGGAGAAGTCACTTCCGTCATTCACTCCACCTTTCTACGGTTCTTATTCTGACAATTACTTAGCAAAAAACAATATATAGAAGAAGCTATATTCAGAAATTCTAGTTCGGAATGATTTTAGAACATGAAAGTTTTGTTTGATTCTTCAATGTCAATATGCAGTTTATAAAAAGAAAATTATATTCTAATTCATTCTAAAAATATGTCTGTTCTTTGTGTATTCATCTATGATCACAAAAAATGGTCAGTGATATTTGACTTAATATCAGCCCCGAATGATATTTACTACTGCACGAATGTTCAAGTGTATATTTTGTTATTCCGTGTTGAAATGTTGACAATTACAAATATATAAAACACTTTTCAATATCATTATTGTGGTGAAAGGATGCAGCTATTTAATCTAACTATCTTTAATGGAAAATGTCCCATATTGAATTACGCATAAAACACCATATTTGTACAACTGTGGACTATTTACCTGTTGCACAATCTGTTCCAGTGTAGCCATGGTTACAAGTACAAGAATAGCCGTTCGTGTGAACTTGGCATGTACCATATAGACAATGAGATGGTAGACAATCGTCTATATCTACAATATGAATAATATACTTTACAAGTGTCAACATAAACGCCAGTAACCGTATATGATATCTGTAAACTTAAAACTATTTACCTATATCACAATCTGTTCCAGTGTATCCATGGTTACAAGTACAAGTATAACTGTTCGGATGATCATTGCATGATCCATGTACACAAGGGGACGACAGACACTCATTTATATCTACAATTTGAATACAATTAGCATATTAGAATAACATGTAGATATCTAAATTATTGCGCACCGCGTGTTTCTAGTTTCCATAGTCAGTATAATTTTGAACAACTGAATCATCTAATGTTATTCAGTTGCGTTATACATACCCATTCCACAATCTGTTCCAACGTATCCCTGGTTACAAGTACAAGTATAACCGTTCGGATGGTATCTGCATGTACCATGTAGATAAGGAGATGACATACACTCGTCTATATCTACGATGTTAATATTAGATTTTATGGATGTCAACATAAACGCCAGTTACCGTATATGATATCTGTAAACTTAAAACTATTTACCTATATCCAGAGCTCCAGATAAATTTCTAGTCCAAAGGGTAATTACCTCCCTACTTTTGAAAATGATGGGTATTTGCATATTCCCTTTGCACTGTTGTACTCTCTACTTCAGAAAAGATTGCTTACATGTACACTTTTAAAATTATGTTTGACACAAGTGTTATTCAATAAACGCAGGATGCAAGTGAAATGTATATCTCTGTTTAATTTGACACGATTGTGTCATGTTTTTTAAAAACTGTTGTAAATATTTTGTTCTGTGTTTACTTTATATAACTGACACAACACCCTGACAAGCTATTTGCATAAGTAGTACATTAAAATACAATAGAAGTTTAGAAAAACATGTTCTTGCTCATTTTCAACGAACAACGTGTTCCCAAATTTACTTTCGTTTTAGTTCTTACTTATTACGTAAGCCACTCCTTATAAGGAGCACGGCATTTATTTGTAATATTGACCGAAATTGGATGATTTATCGTAAACATCCAATCAGATCTCTTTTGACATCGATGCTTAGAAAGGCAAGCATTATGTACCCCTCGGATGTATACGCTCTCTCCTTCGAAAAGTATAAAGGGAGGTAATTAGGGGGAATTTCTCAAAGACAAAAATGTATTATAGTTAACAGCGTATACGTACGCTCCGAATTTGGAAAGTTTGCTTACACAGCAATATGCATGCGTAATGTGTACACTCTGATCTGAAAATACATGCGTTTTTACTCGTTTTTTTAGCGTAAAAAACGCAAATACGCAGATTATCTTGAGCTCTGTATATCACAATCTGTTCCAGTGTATCCATGGGTATAAGTACAAGTATAACCGTTCGGGTGATCTTGGCATGTACCGTGTAGACAAGGAGATGAGCATATTAGAATAAAACGTAGATATCTAAATAATTGTGCACCGCGTGTCTCTAGTTTCCATAGTCAGTATAATTTTGAACAACTGAATCATCTAATGTTATTCAGTTGCGTTATACATACCCATTCCACAATCTGTTCCAACGTATCCCTGGTTACAAGTACAAGTATAACCGTTCGGATGGTCTCTGCATGTACCAAGTAGACAAGGAGATGACATACACTCGTCTATATCTACAATGTTAATATTAGATTTTATAGATGTCAACATAAACGCCAGTTACCGTAACTTATATCTGTAAACTTAAAACTATTTACCTATATCACAATCTGTTCCAGTGTATCCATGGTTACAAGTACAAGTATAACCGTTCGGGTGATCTTGGCATGTGCCGTGTAGACAAGGAAATGGCAGACAATCATCTATATCTACAATATACACTTTATTACAAATTACAGCGGATATCTCAGAATACTATATTTTATCGCAGATTTACATTGGGCGGGTTCACAACTCAATGGGGCGATAAAAAACGTATCAATGGGGCGGATGAAAAGTATACAATGGGACGGATTTAAAAATGTATAAATTGGGCGGAAGTTCTTTGTCTTATATCTATGGATAGGTGTCTGGTAATACAGTATTATTTGATGTACATCTCCATGAAATGTGTCCACATATTAGAATACTGTCTTTTCGGAATGTGAAGTCGCCGACAATAATACATTTTTCGCCCATATTTGTTTGTGTCTTAATTATTTAATTATTTAATTTTTTGATAATAATAATCTGACAAATATAAAGTATTATTATTTATCAATATAAGTTTTCCTATAAAAAAAAATGTTCATAAATATTAGATTTACTGGTGTAATAAGCCATTCACTAATCTATATTTACTGGTGTAATAAGCCATTCACTAATCATTTGTATTCATTGGAGGGAATACGGTTATCGGCATTCACATTTGCCGAGATTTATCCTATGCTCAACTCAAATCCCGGAACCTTGTTTTTGTGTCTGTCCGTGGTATTGCAATCTCTTTTGCTGTTCTGTATAATAAAACACTCACCTACCGGAGATTTGGGTGGTAGCAAGTTTGTCGTTAATTTCGACAACAGCGATTGCCCTTAGTTTAACCTCGGGCAATAGTAGTGTCTCAGGGAACAATAGACTTCCCAGCCAATAATTGTATAATTTCAAATACAGTTGCCGATAACAAATGAATTATTCTAAGTCATTATATAAAGGGCCCAGGTGGCTCAATGAGTTAGGTAGTTGGATTACCTAACAACTCATACAATATATCACCAATACGGCGTCGGTTCGCGCCCGGTTTTGTAAATTGCAAAAAGGGTGCACTCGATTCGCAGCCGCAAGTGATAAAGTTTACCAGTTGCTTGCCCATGATCGGTGGCATTTATCTATATCTTTAACAAAACATCACAATCGAATCATAAATGTGCAAAGACCGTTGTACATTGCAGGTTAAATAAAGCTAACATGATATATAGTAGGCTGTACAACTCTTTAAAAGGGCCAAGCTGTTTATACCAATTGACAAAATGCATTTTAGGATATAAAAGTAAAAGAAATACAACCCAGCTACAGATTCGTGGACTTTGAAAACAGTTTTTATCATTAAAGGGTGCACGAGTGGTCGAGTGTTTAAGATCATGGACTTCTGACCACAAACTCACACACCATAGACAGATAATGATCCATTCATGGACAATCTGACAATTTGAGTTTTCTAGGACATTTGAATATATATTGACATATCTTTTAATAATTAGCGATAGGATTCATGGAATGGAATATCTGAAAATATACCTGTTTGCACTACAGTTGATAAATTTAAGAAAACCTACCTGATCGAATATTTTCAATGATATGTTATTAAATGTACTACATTGTAGGTATAATTTGTATGCTTAATGTGTTATTTCTGATGCCAGCAAATTTGATGTTTTAAATTAAATAACAGTATATTTTATTGTTTGTCAAATATTGTAAACATTACAGGACCACAGTGGGAACTAGATTGATACTAACTGTGTTATCACGATTAAGTAAAAGAAATTATTATTATTACATCACCCCGACTGTTGTCGGGTGATGTATTGCTATTCTACGTTTCTTTTTCACTATTATTATTCTTATATATTCTTATTCTTATTATTATTATTATTCTTCCACACATTTTTGTCCGCTCGATTTCTCAGACATGCCATGATCAAACTTTATGAAACCTTGTAGGAATATCATATGCCATGCGAAGTTGTGCTTGTAAGGGTTGATTTTTTCAAAATGGTTGCCGTTGCCATGGAAACGGCCAAAATACTAATAAACAGCTGCGCCAAGAGCGCATGATACGCCCGTCGTCAACATTCATACAATATTTGTAAAGACTTTCTTTCCCATAACTCTTGAATGAAAAATTTAAATTTCACCAACAGCTGCACCATAAACATGAATTGGAACATTTATACAATATTTATACAATTGAAAACAATATTTTTTGAGAAATCAGTAAAGACTATCAATTCCAATAACAGTACGAAGTTTGAAGTGAATTGGTGAAGGGGTTCTCAATTTACAGCGCGACATACGAAAAATCGCCTACAATTTGATGAATAAAGTCCCATAACTCTGGAATGAAAATTTTAAATTTCACCAAAAAGTATACAGACCGTAAGACTATCAATTCCAATAACTGTGCGAAGTTTGAAGTGAATTGGCCAAGGATTTCTCAATTTACAGCGCGACATACGAAAAATCCCCTACAATTTGATGAATAAAGTCCCACAATTCTGGAATGAAAATCCGAAATTTCACCATAAAGTATACAGATCGTAAAACCATCAATTCCAATAACTGTGAAATTTGAAGTGAATTGGCCAAGGGGTTCTTAAGTTAGAGCGCGACATGTGAAACGGACGGACGGTCCCTTGTACATTTATTTGTGTTATTTTATTTTTCTTTAACTTCTTGTATGCTTAACTATTTAAAATATTTAGAAAGTCTACAAATTTCACTTCACTCGTATATTTATTATATATGAAATATTAATGGTGTTCACAATTACATGTATTGAAGGAACATAATTATCTTATATTATTGATATAATTGTTATATATACTGAATATATGCCTTGTACATGTAAAAGGAGAGAGCTTGTATAGGTATAGCCTGTTGCTCAATCCTATTCATTTAGTTGTGAATAAAATATGCTTAAAACAAAACAAAACAGTCGGACATTGGTATACGTCCCGTCTTAAAGACAGGCGTATAAAAAATTGAACAAATTAAAAATGGCGGCCGTTGCCATGGTAACCAAGGTGCAAAAATATTAAATTCACTCCAAACTTCACAAAGTTTTGCGGTAATGTTTCCTGTCACATCCACATCTAGTGGAACGAGATAAGCCAAAATAATCGGAATCGGTAGGACAAACTTTGCCAGAGTTGCCGTGTTGATAAAATTCAACATGGCGTTACCATGGAAACCGAGGTGCCAACATAATGGGGTGGGTAATGTCCGCTATTGCTATGCAATGGCAATTCTAGTTATTATTATTATTATTATTATTATTATTATTATTATTATTATCATGTTATCGTAGTTCATATTCCTTCTTAGCATTTATGGAGGAAAGCCTTGAACGGTATTGTAATCTAGACATTTGAGGTGGGCATCAAGGTACGAGTTGTCAGGCCTGTTTTTAAAAAATAATGCGATGATAATCACTTTTGGCTTCATTGTTGCACAACAGAAGTATGCTAAAACAATGTAATGTATTACTATAATAGTTTACCTATTTCACAATTTGTCCCAGTATATCCATGGTCACACGTACACCTATAAGCATTGGGGAGATCGTGGCATTTTCCATGTTGACAAGGAGAGGAAAGACACTCGTCTATATCTATAATACAATGTAACATGAATATATTATGACATTTCAATTTTCGCCAATCATGTAGTTTTGAGACTTTCTTAAATAAAATCTATTTGTTTTTAACGTAGTAGATAATTTATTGATTCTAATATGACGTCTCTAAAACGGCACACACGATAATACTCAACAATTCTATATTTAGCGCAAGTGCAGTACACAACAAATCTGGCTGTTCCTATGTGACTCCCGCTGTGAAATAACCGTGACGACCGAGTGTAAACAAACAAAACACCGGCATATAGCGTATTTTTTAAGTCCTTAAAATAAAAATTTCTCCTCAGTTATAAATAAATATTCTGTAACTAAGTATTTTTTTTTATCATTTGTTTTGAAAATTTACATTTGGGGATCCCCAGTACGCACACATATCATTCCATTGATATGTGTCGGCCATGAATAACCGGAAAATGCACTAACCTTCATGTTTTCCTACGTATACATTGATAACTGGACGGTGATGTAATTAAGTTACTGATATTTTCCAATTTGATGGCATTTTGAATTTTGCTACTCAAGCAAGTAAATTGCTCACAAAATCGTAAAATAAATCAGTAACCAGCTTCTGTCAATCAGCGTCCCTCGTAAACAACGTCACAGGATGACGACATATTACAAAAGTCAAAGTCGATTGATGGTTGTCTTAAGTATTTATTCCGGAATGTTTTTTATGTCAACAATACAAGCTTTTTTTTCCATTGGCATTTATTTTTTTTATTTCATATCTAACAATAATTGTCGATTATTAACAACTGTTCAAGTGTTCGATATTATGTTTGACAACGCCACTCCGCCATCTTGTTAGCGCACGAAATGATGAACGAATGAACTTGTTTTTAAATATTTTTACGCAGGAATTGTTCAATCGAATCTATGTTGGAAAATACACAACAAATATGTTTTTCATGTTAACATTCATATCTTTGTTTTAAAATATCTCGTTCAAATACAAATAATTCAAAATCAATTAAAAATTTTCGAAGGAGGTGAATGGAACAGCCACCAAATGCCGTGTGTATACAGTTCACGAATGGTTAAACATGACCGTATTTGTCCTATTAGAATCGAAATAATTCATGGCAGGCATAGAGTTGTGCAAATTTACACATGGGTTGGGCCTTTATATTCTTAGATTTTACCCTTCGCTATCGCTTGGGGTAAAATTCGAATATAAAGTCCCTGCCCATGTGTAGATTTGCACAACTCTATGCCTGCCATGAATTATTTCTTAATTGTTGGTTGCAACTAGCAAAAATATTTCAAGACTCAAAGGTACATTTATCTTTAATTTTACTTCCTAATAAAGGGTAGTTTTTGTCCCATCAATTACTCTTCAGAAAGAGGTTGTATTCATAAGTATTGTTCTCAATAATTTTAGAGCATTTATGTCTTAGTTATTTTTGCACTGTGAATATTCAACTCTGAAATATATAATTGCGGTATAATAATTCTTGAAAATTTTCAGTTCTTTATCCTATATTTATCCCGCAATTGGGTTATTTTTGGTTATAATACATGGGTTGAAACAAACTGTTGCTTTATTATGACAGTGTCATAATAACACTTTTCACTCTAGCCTAAAAATGCTATTAAGCCACACCCTTGTCTTGATAACACTTTTCACATTAGCCTAAAGATGCTATTAAGCCACATCCCTGTCATAATAACACTTTTCACATTAGCCTAATAAAGCTATTAAGCCACGCCCCTTACCGGAACTACTGTTGAAGTATCAAATGGGGTTTCCGTTATTTTTTTTTTCTATTATTAAATCAAATAACATTTGTGTTTGCAAATTGTATTGCAGGATGAATGCAATATTAGTGTATTGACATTAAATATAAAATGTATGTGGCTCGGCACGAAACGGTTGGAAAGAATCGCTAAATGCTCGTCTTTCCCCTGTTTCTAAGCTTCGCCACATAAATTCTATATTTACCGTCAATACACCAATATTGTATGTGTATTTTTCACACCAACAATATGAGATGGCGATATTGGACTTAATATCAAGCCGGAATAATATCTGATATTGCTTGGAACACATATTTTCCTATATTCCATGTTAAATTTTTGACCATGTACAAATTAGATTAGATTATAATTGACCTAAACTTTAGCAGAAAATTTCCTGTTTTGGATTTCGTATAAAACAATAAATGTGCACAATTGTGTACTATTTACCCGTTTCACTATCTGTTCCAGTGTACCCCTGGCTACAAGTACAAGCATAGTCGTTGGGATGATCTGTGCATGTACCATGTACACAAGGAGAGGACAGACATTCAAGACAATTAAATTTCATTGGACATGCTAGAATACTATAACTATATAAATGTAAATTAAGGGCTTAATCTACCATTATTATCCATCTCATTTCAAAGTCTTATACATGTATCTGAATTAATACTTGGGGAAAATGTCATACATGCGCACATGGAAAAATAAGTTTCCATAACTTTAAATGACTCTAGTTGTTCTATTGAGCATCCAAAGCACAAGATATGACCGATGTAGTTTAAGTTGTCAGCCAGGATGCACAACTGTTTATGTGAATAGTTCAATCCACAGAGAAATTAAGCGAATTTGATGCGTTTCTGTCATACATCAAATCGTCAGAGACGTAGTCATGTGTAGCGTCAAATTTAGTACCCCTTTCTGGAACATAGTATTCATTCATCACAATCTCTTGTACCCTATGTTGCCAGTTTCTCTAGATTGTCCTTTTTGATTGCCCCTTCGGTTGCGGTATTCTCAAACGTTTATTTATATTTATCGCTTTGTTCAAGACTCAGTTTTCTTTCAGATGACTCTCAAACTATTTGTATTAATTATATCATTTGCAGTAATTATATAGAATTTACAAATCGTCGATTTCTTAAGTATTGTGAGTTTCATTCCGCCATGTGGAAATAGAATTGACCCTCTTGATATGACTGAAATATTGCTAAAGAGGCGCTATACACATACAATCATTGTCGATGTCCATTTGTGCATTCTGTTTCCTTTTACATTTTGAACTGATATTCATTTGCGTTATACATACCTGCCCCAGTGCATCCTTGGTCACAGGCACATTTATAAGCACTAGGTAGATCTTGACATGTTCCATGTTGACAAGGAGATGACAGACAGTCATTTATGTCTAAAGAAATACATTGCATTCACATTATAGATGGATTAAAAATAAGAAGCCCATGTGTGATGTCTGCCTCGTACGAATAAAGAAACGAGTAGATGAGAATACATTTTAAAACATTAAAACAGTTTTGGGTGATCAACTGGGCAATCACTTTCTCTTTAATATGAATGTCTACTTTATCCGATAATTATAAAATATCACAGACGGGTGTATTATATCAAAATTGTTAATGTTTGCATTTACACTTGTAGTAACTGTTTTTCCATTTGAATTTCGCCGCACAAAAAAAACCCACACACAAACCATTTACTTCTGACACCTTTATTGACTATTTAGCTTTACAATATAAGAGCCGCTGATCAATATACTTTTCTATTAGGTTACGGTGCATACTTGTCAACAGTCTTGTGACTATAGATTATCTTATAGGAGCTTTTAATATATGTTTCTATAGTAATATATGTTGTATGAGTGTTGATTTGTATGCGTGTTATCCCATGCTACATGTGGTACTTCAGATCGAACTTTTCCGGAGAGGGTTATTGAAAAGATACATTTGACTCTGGCTTTGAATTGAATGTGTTTTGAAGGATATTATGCATAAGAAGATATTATTTCATCTACAGAGACTTTAAATAGTAACCTCAATATCAGATCCAAGTTGTATTTTATTGTCTGTCATATATCAATTTATATTGGTTTCCCAATATATATTTTATGCCGGGAGACTGAATATTCAAGTTTCTTACTTTTACTGTTTTCTTAATACCTGAGTGTATATAGCAATAGCACAACTCATGATAAAATTAATGGCCCAATATCAAATGAGGTGACATAAATGTGCCAAGACACGTCCGCATTGTCAGTTGTTTGTTTATCACAGTATAGACCAGCAAATAACACTAAAAGTAATGGGAAATGCTTTGAGACTATGCCTACCTTCATCACAGTTCACACCAGTGTAGCCAGAATTACACGTGCACTTATAATGATATTTTAAAATACAGAAATGACATAAATAACATATGTTGATAACGTAAATGACTCGCACATATATGATACAAATCAACACTCATACAAAATAGTATATGATACTACACATCGAAAGAGGTGTTCGATGCCACTTTGTGTTAATGTTTGTCAGTGACTTGTTTTCTCCGAGTATTTCGAACTTTAAAAAAAAAAAACCTGACCCATAACCCTATCTTTGTCAGCCAAGGATTATACATGTTTCACTGTAATGCCAATCATATGTAAAATACAGGACTATATAAACTCTTCACTAAAACATATGGGAAGGATTTAGATTGATTTGTATGCACTGACCAACTAAATGGTGGTTTATTTGTAGAATTATAATTCTCTAAGCCGATTGTAGAAATTCACATCTACTGTTTGTGGAGTCACCATGGGGATAATAAAATATTTGATCCGACGTAGATTAAGTGTATATTTTTTTTCTTAAACTTTGACATACTGAGGAAACCTCCTCTATAACATCAGAAAAAAAAAGGAAATCAGTTTGTCTACATTCCATCAAACCTGCTCATTGGCAGAAAGTATATAAATCTAAAGGAATGAAGCCGACCATGTTACAGATGTATTTACCTTTTTCACAGCAGTATCCTTCAAAACTAAGAGAACAATCACATTTATTGGTGTTGTTGTTAAAGGTTCCATTGAAACACGTTTGTGCACAAGGAAATTGTACAGATGTATCACCATTCTGAAAATTACATTTCGCATAACATTGTTCTCTTGTATTTGGTGCAGGACAACACAATAGTCTCTCTCTTTTTCTGACTCCTCCACCGCATGTTTCACTACATCCTGTACATCTTAGCCACATGGTAGTTTCACAAATGTGATACGTTTTCCCGGGAACCACACACGTTTCATTGGTGGTCGGAAGGGAATAATGAAATGAACAGAATAAAAAAATAGCTGAAACGATAAACACGTCTAAACTATAAGACATTTTTATTCAGATCTAGCAACAACTCAACACACTATTGACACCATCAGATAAGGCAGGATATCTTGAAAATATGAATCCTGCGCAGTTTAAAACGACAAATTAAAAAGTGATCCGTTAAAATCAATGCAGGGGATTGGAAGTAAGATGCTACCTACTTACATGGATTATACCGACTTAATAAAGTTTAGTTACAATCATATTTATCATATATATCTAATAATGATTTATAATTTTAGCAAAGCTCTTTATTTGCTTAATTAATCGTCAATGGTGATTTACACATGTTAATCTGAAGATATCAAATGAATAGTGGCAAATTTATTCAGGAGAAGAAATACATTAAAATGAGGTTTTATTAGGTGATAAGTGGTTTCTTCAATATGCTACATGTTAAATTATAGATAAAACCTAACATATTTTTTTTAAATCAGATAATGAAGCAAAACTATGATTTACCTAATTCATTTTATGGAATAAAAACGTAGATTTCAAACTTAGTACGCACGAAACCTATCCGGAATAACCTATATCAAAACGAAAAAGAAATTCAATTAGTCATCTTGCAATACGATTTTTATTTTATGTGGCAGGTATTTCACACGAGAAAAATCGTGGGAATCGCACGTTCTCTACATTTTAATCATACATATCAATTGTGTTCTGGACATTTTTCTCATTTTAAATTATTTTCCTGTCAATTATAATTTTCTTTTTCAAACAAGAATGTATATTTTATTCAATTGCATTTGTAGAAGGAATAAAGGCATGCATGAAAAGAATGAGGATTATATTGATTAATGTCGGCGATTTATCATGAACAATACATATGTCAGTCTTACGTATAAATGGCGTAACTTTCAAAGATATAGGCTTTTAAAATAAGCGCTTTCGTTGTTTGATGTGAAGCAATAGTATGAAATAGTATGATGAACAGGTGTGTGTGTGAAAAACATCAATTAAAAATTAAAATTGCTTTTACAAAAAGCTTGAAGATAGCAAAGGGGTAATAAAAAATGGTAAATCGAAGAGGGACATACATTTCCAAAAGAAAGAGGGTAAAAGGACAAAAAACGATCAACAAAACACTACACAGAAAACTAAAGATCGAACAACACGAACCTCATTAAAACCGAGGGTGAACTCATGTGCTCCTTTCTACAGTAAACATTATTTTGAAATACAGAATTTTGTTATTTTTATATCTTAACCCAAAGAACAAAGTATTCACTGCAGCCATGGCATTCACGTTTTCCAACAGGAAAGTGTATATTTATAAAAAAAATAAAATAAAACAAAAATAAAACAAAAAGCCAAAATTGACAAACAACTGACTTTTTAATGGTACAATTTTCAATGATATACATTGAAGGAGTATCATGCTCCACTGGTGCTGCAACAGACAAGGTGAATGAGTGATTAGTGTCTAGAACCAAGTGAGCAATCACTGGCTCCTGTTGCAACAGACAAGGTGAATGAGTGATTAGTGTCTAGAACCAAGTGAGCAATCACTGGCTCCTGCTGCAATAGACAAGGTGAATGAGTGATTAGTGTCTAGAACCAAGTGAGCAATCACTGGCTCCTGCTGCAACAGACAAGGTGAATGAGTGATTAGTGTCTAGAACCAAGTGAGCAATCACTGGCTCCTGCTGCAACAGACAAGGTGAATGAGTGATTAGTGTCTAGAACCAAGTGAGCAATCACTGGCTCCTGCTGCAATAGACAAGGTGAATGAGTGATTAGTGTCTAGAACCAAGTGAGCAATCACTGGCTCCTGCTGCAAGACAAGGTGAATGAGTGATTAGTGTCTAGAACCAAGTGAGCAATCACTGGCTCCTGCTGCAACAGAGGAGGTAAATGAGTGATTAGTGTCTAGAACCAAGCGAGCAATCACTGGCTCTTCCTGCAACAGACAAGGTGAATGGGTGATTAGTGTCTAGAACCAAGTGAGCAATCACTGGCTCCTGCTGCAACAGACAAGGTGAATGAGTGATTAGTGTCTAGAACCAAGTGAGCAATCACTGGCTCCTGCTGCAATAGACAAGGTGAATGAGTGATTAGTGTCTAGAACCAAGTGGGCAATCACTGGCTCCTGCTGCAACAGACAAGGTGAATGAGTGATTAGTGTCTAGAACCAAGTGAGCAATCACTGGCTCCTGCTGCAACAGACAAGGTGAATGAGTGATTAGTGTCTAGAACCAAGTGAGCAATCACTGGCTCCTGCTGCAATAGACAAGGTGAATGAGTGATTAGTGTCTAGAACCAAGTGAGCAATCACTGGCTCCTGCTGCAAGACAAGGTGAATGAGTGATTAGTGTCTAGAACCAAGTGAGCAATCACTGGCTTCTGCTGCAACAGACAAGGTGAATGAGTGATTAGTGTCTAGAACCAAGTGAACAATCACTGGCTCTTCCTGCAACAGACAAGGTGAATGGGTGATTAGTGTCTAGAACCAAGTGAGCAATCACTGGCTCCTGCTGCAACAGACAAGGTGAATGAGTGATTAGTGTCTAGAACCAAGTGAGCAATCACTGGCTCCTGCTGCAACAGACAAGGTGAATGAGTGATTAGTGTCTAGAACCAAGTGAGCAATCACTGGCTCCTGCTGCAACAGACAAGGTGAATGAGTGATTAGTGTCTAGAACCAAGTGAGCAATCACTGGCTCCTGCTGCAATAGACAAGGTGAATGAGTGATTAGTGTCTAGAACCAAGTGAGCAATCACTGGTTCCTGCTGCAAGACAAGGTGAATGAGTGATTAGTGTCTAGAACCAAGTGAGCAATCACTGGCTCCTGCTGCAACAGAGGAGGTAAATGAGTGATTAGTGTCTAGAACCAAGCGAGCAATCACTGGCTCTTCCTGCAACAGACAAGGTGAATGGGTGATTAGTGTCTAGAACCAAGTGAGCAATCACTGGCTCCTGCTGCAACAGACAAGGTGAATGAGTGATTAGTGTCTAGAACCAAGTGAGCAATCACTGGCTCCTGCTGCAACAGACAAGGTGAATGAGTGATTAGTGTCTAGAACCAGGTGAGCAATCACTGGCTCCTGCTGCAACAGAGGAGGTAAATGAGTGATTAGTGTCTAGAACCAAGCGAGCAATCACTGGCTCTTGCTGCAACAGACAAGGTGAATGAGTGATTAGTGTCTAGAACCAAGTGAGCAATCACTGGCTTCTGCTGCAACAGACAAGGTGAATGAATGATTAGTGTCTAGAACCAAGTGAACAATCACTGGCTCCTGCTGCAACAAAGAAGGTGAATGAGTGATTAGTGTCTAGAACCAAGTGAGCAATCACTGGCTCCTGCTGCAACAGACAAGGTGAATGAGTGATTAGTGTCTAGAACCAAGTGAGCAATCACTGGCTCCTGCTGCAACAGACAAGGTGAATGAGTGATTAGTGTCTAGAACCAAGTGAGCAATCACTGGCTCCTGCTGCAACAGACAAGGTGAATGAGTGATTAGTGTCTAGAACCAAGTGAGCAATCACTGGCTCCTGCTGCAATGGACAAGGTGAATGAGTGATTAGTGTCTAGAACCAAGTGAGCAATCACTGGCTCCTGCTGCAAGACAAGGTGAATGAGTGATTAGTGTCTAGAACCAAGTGAGCAATCACTGGCTCCTGCTGCAACAGAGGAGGTAAATGAGTGATTAGTGTCTAGAACCAAGCGAGCAATCACTGGCTCTTCCTGCAACAGACAAGGTGAATGGGTGATTAGTGTCTAGAACCAAGTGAGCAATCACTGGCTCCTGCTGCAACAGACAAGGTGAATGAGTGATTAGTGTCTAGAACCAAGTGAGGAATCACTGGCTCCTGCTGCAACAGACAAGGTGAATGAGTGATTAGTGTCTAGAACCAAGTGAGCAATCACTGGCTCCTGCTGCAACAGAGGAGGTAAATGAGTGATTAGTGTCTAGAACCAAGCGAGCAATCACTGGCTCTTGCTGCAACAGACAAGGTGAATGAGTGATTAGTGTCTAGAACCAAGTGAGCAATCACTGGCTTCTGCTACAACAGACAAGGTGAATGAATGATTAGTGTCTAGAACCAAGTGAACAATCACTGGCTCCTGCTGCAACAAAGAAGGTGAATGAGTGATTAGTGTCTAGAACCAAGTGAGCAATCACTGGCTCCTGCTGCAACAGACAAGGTAAATGAGTGATTAGTGTCTAGAACCAAGTGAGCAATCACTGGCTCCTGCTGCAACAGACAAGGTGAATGAGTGATTAGTGTCTAGAACCAAGTGAGCAATCACTGGCTCCTGCTGCAACAGACGAGGTAAATGAGTGATTAGTGACTAGAACCAAGCGAGCAATAACTGGCTCTTGCTGCAACAGACAAGGTGAATGAGTGATTAGTGTCTAGAACCAAGTGAGCAATCACTGGCTCCTGCTGCAACAGACAAGGTGAATGAGTGATTAGTGTCTAGAACCAAGTGAGCAATCACTGGCTCCTGCTGCAACAGACGAGGTAAATGAGTGATTAGTGTCTAGAACCAAGCGAGCAATCACTGGCTCTTGCTGCAACAGACAAGGTGAATGAGTGATTAGTGTCTAGAACCAAGTGAGCAATCACTGACTTCTGCTGCCACAGACAAGGTGAATGAGTGATTAGTGTCTAGAACCAAGTGAGCAATCACTGGCTCCTGCTGCAACAGACAAGGTGAATGAGTGATTAGTGTCTAGAACCAAGTGAACAATCACTGGCTCCTGCTGCAACAAAGAAGGTGAATGAGTGATTAGTGTCTAGAACCAAGTGAGCAATCATTGGCTCCTGCTGCAACAAACAAGGTGAATGAGTGATTAGTGTCTAGAACCAAGTGAGCAATCACTGGCTCCTGCTGCAACATACAAGGTGAATGAGTGATTAGTGTCTAGAACCAAGTGAGCAATCACTGGCTCCTGCTGCAACAAACAAGGTGAATGAGTGATTAGTGTCTAGAACCAAGTGAACAATCACTGGCTCCTGCTGCAACAAAGAAGGTGAATGAGTGATTAGTGTATAGAACCAAGTGAGCAATCACTGGCTCCTGCTGCAACATACAAGGTGAATGGGTGATTAGTGTCTAGCACCAAGTGAGCAATCACTGGCTCCTGCTGCAACAGACAAGGTGAATGAGTGATTAGTGTCTAGAACCAAGTGAGCAATCACTGGCTCCTGCTGCAACAAACAAGGTGAATGAGTGATTAGTGTCTAGAACCAAGTGACCAATCACAAGCTCCTGTTGCAACGGACAAGGTGAATGAGCCATTAGTGTCTAGAACCAAGTGAGCAATCACTGGCTCCTGTTGCAATATACAAGGTGAATGAGTGATTAGTGTATAGAACCAAGTGAGCAATCACTGGCTCCTGCTGCAACAGACAAGGTGAATGAGTGATTAGTGTCTAGAACCAAGTGAGCAATCAATGGCTCCTGCTGCAACAAACAAGGTGAATGAGTGATTAGTGTCTAGAACTAAGTGAGCAATCACTGGCTCCTGCTGCAACAAACAAGGTGAATGAGTGATTAGTGTCTAGAACCAAGTGAGCAATCACTGGCTTCTGTTGCAATATACAAGGTGAATGAGTGATTAGTGTATAGAACCAAGTGAGCAATCACTGGCTCCTGCTGCAACATACAAGGTGAATGAGTGATTAGTGTCTAGATCCAAGTGAGCAATCACTGGCTCCTGCTGCAACAAACAAGGTGAATGAGTGATTAGTGTCTAGAACCAAGTGAACAATCACTGGCTCCTGCTGCAACAAAGAAGGTGAATGAGTGATTAGTGTCTAGAACCAAGTGAGCAATCACTGGCTCCTGCAGCAACATACAAGGTGAATGGGTGATTAGTGTCTAGAACCAAGTGAGCAATCACTGGCTCCTGCTGCAACAGACAAGGTGAATGAGTGATTAGTGTCTAGAACCAAGTGAGCAATCACTGGCTCCTGCTGCAACAAACAAGGTGAATGAGTGATTAGTGTCTAGAATCAAGTGAGCAATCACAAGCTCCTGTTGCAACGGACAAGGTGAATGAGCCATTAGTGTCTAGAACCAAGTGAGCAATCACTGGCTACTGTTGCAATATACAAGGTGAATGAGTGATTAGTGTATAGAACCAGGTGAACAATCAATGGCTCCTGCTGCAATAGACAAGGTGAATGAGTGATTAGTGTCTAGAACCAAGTGAGCAATCACTGGCTCCTGCTGCAATAGACAAGGTGAATGAGTGATTAGTGTCTAGAACCAAGTGAGCAATCACTGGCTCCTGCTGCAACAGACAAGGTGAATGAGTGATTAGTGTCTAGAACCAAGTGAGCAATCACTGGCTCCTGCTGCAACAAACAAGGTGAATGAGTGATTAGTGTCTAGAACCAAGTGAGCAATCACTGGCTCCTGCTGCAATAGACAAGGTGAATGAGTGATTAGTGTCTAGAACCAAGTGAGCAATCACTGGCTCCTGCTGCAACAGACAAGGTGAATGAGTGATTAGTGTCTAGAACCAAGTGAGCAATCACTGGCTCCTGCTGCAACAAACAAGGTGAATGAGTGATTAGTGTCTAGAACCAAGTGAGCAATCACTGGCTCCTGCTGCAACAAACAAGGTGAATGAGTGATTAGTGTCTAGAACCAAGTGAGCAATCACAAGCTCCTGTTGCAACGGACAAGGTGAATGAGCCATTAGTGTCTAGAACCAAGTGAGGAATCACTGGCTCCTGTTGCAATATACAAGGTGAATGAGTGATTAGTGTATAGAACCAAGTGAGCAATCACTGGCTCCTGCTGCAACAGACAAGGTGAATGAGTGATTAGTATCTAGAACCAAGTGAGCAATCACTGGCTCCTGCTGCAACAGACAAGGTGAATGAGTGATTAGTGTCTAGAACCAAATGAGCAATCACTGGCTCCTGCTGCAACACACAAGGTGAATGAGTGATTAGTGTCTAGAACCAAGTGAACAATCACTGGCTCCTGCTGCAACAAAGAAGGTGAATGAGTGATTAGTGTCTAGAACCAAGTGAGCAATCACTGGCTCCTGCTGCAACAGACAAGGTGAATGAGTGATTAGTGTCTAGAACCAAGTGAGCAATCACTGGCTCCTGCTGCAGCAGACAAGGTGAATGAGTGATTAGTGTCTAGAACCAAGTGAGCAATCACTGGCTCCTGCTGCAACAAACAAGGTGAATGAGTGATTAGTGTCTAGAACCAAGTGAACAATCACTGGCTCCTGCTGCAACAAAGAAGGTGAATGAGTGATTAGTGTATAGAACCAAGTGAGCAATCACAAGCTCCTGCTGCAACATACAAGGTGAATGAGTGATTAGTGTCTAGAACCAAGTGAGCAATCACTGTCTCCTGCTGCAACAAACAAGGTGAATGAGTGATTAGTGTCTAGAACCAAGTGAGCAATCACTGGCTTCTGTTGCAATATACAAGGTGAATGAGTGATTAGTGTCTAGAACCAAGTGAGCAATCACTGGCTCCTGCTCCAACAGACAAGGTGAATGAGTGATTAGTGTCTAGAACCAAGTGAGCAATCACTGGCTCCTGCTGCAACAAACAAGGTGAATGAGTGATTAGTGTTTAGAACAAAGTGAACAATCACTGGCTCCTGCTGCAACAAAGAAGGTGAATGAGTGATTAGTGTCTAGAACCAAGTGAGCAATCACTGGCTCCTGCTGCAACAGACAAGGTGAATGAGTGATTAGTGTCTAGAACCAAGTGAGCAATCACTGGCTCCTGCTGCAACAGACAATGTGAATGAGTGATTAGTATCTAGAACCAAGTGAGCAATCACTGGCTCCTGCTGCAACAAACAAGGTGAATGAGTGATTAGTGTCTAGAACCAAGTGAACAATCACTGGCTCCTGCTGCAACAAAGAAGGTGAATGAGTGATTAGTGTATAGAACCAAGTGAGCAATCACAAGCTCCTGCTGCAACATACAAGGTGAATGGGTGATTAGTGTCTAGCACCAAGTGAGCAATCACTGGCTCCTGCTGCAACAGACAAGGTGAATGAATGATTAGTGTCTAGAACCAAGTGAGCAATCACTGGCTCCTGTTGCAACGGACAAGGTGAATGAGCCATTAGTGTCTAGAACCAAGTGAGCAATCACTGGCTCCTGTTGCAATATACAAGGTGAATGAGTGATTAGTGTATAGAACCAAGTGAGCAATCACTGGCTCCTGCTGCAACAGACAAGGTGAATGAGTGATTAGTGTCTAGAACCAAGTGAGCAATCACTGGCTCCTGCTGCAACAGACAAGGTGAATGAGTGATTAGTGTCTAGAACCAAGTGAGCAATCACTGGCTCCTGCTGCAACAAACAAGGTGAATGAGTGATTAGTGTCTAGAACCAAGTGAGCAATCACTGGCTCCTGCTGCAAAAAACAAGGTGAATGAGTGATTAGTGTCTAGAACCAAGTGAGCAATCACTGGCTTCTGTTGCAATATACAAGGTGAATGAGTGATTAGTGTCTAGAACCAAGTGAGCAATCACTGGCTCCTGCTGCAACATATAAGGTGAATGAGTGATTAGTGTCTAGATCCAAGTGAGCAATCACTGGCTCCTGCTGCAACATACAAGGTGAATGGGTGATTAGTGTCTAGCACCAAGTGAGCAATCACTTGCTCCTGCTGCAACAGACAAGGTGAATGAGTGATTAGTGTCTAGAACCAAGTGAGCAATCACAAGCTTCTGTTGCAACGGACAAGGTGAATGAGCCATTAGTGTCTAGAACCAAGTGAGCAATCACTGGCTCCTGTTGCAATATACAAGGTGAATGAGTGATTAGTGTATAGAACCAAGTGAGCAATCACTGGCTCCTGCTGCAACAGACAAGGTGAATGAGTGATTAGTTTCTAGAACCAAGTGAGCAATCACTGGCTCCTGCTGCAACAAACAAGGTGAATGAGTGATTAGTGTCTAGAACCAAGTGAGCAATCTCTGGCTTCTGTTGCAATATACAAGGTGAATGAGTGATTAGTGTCTAGAACCAAGTGAGCAATCACTGGCTCCTGCTGCAACATACAAGGTGAATGAGTGATTAGTGTCCAGATCCAAGTGAGCAATCACTGGCTCCTGCTGCAACAAACAAGGTGAATGAGTGATTAGTGTCTAGAACCAAGTGAGCAATCACTGGCTCCTGCTGCAACAAACAAGGTGAATGAGTGATTAGTGTCTAGAACCAAGTGAGCAATCACAAGCTCCTGTTGCCACGGACAAGGTGAATGAGCCATTAGTGTCTAGAACCAAGTGAGCAATCACTGGCTCCTGTTGCAATATACAAGGTGAATGAGTGATTAGTGTATAGAACCAAGTGAGCAATCACTGGCTCCTGCTGCAACAAAGAAGGTGAATGAGTGATTAGTGTCTAGAACCAAGTGAGCAATCACTGGCTCCTGCTGCAACATACAAGGTGAATGAGTGATTAGTGTCTAGAACCAAGTGAGCAATCACTGGCTCCTGCTGCAACAGACAAGGTGAATGAGTGATTAGTGTCTAGAACCAAGTGAGCAATCACTGGCTCCTGTTGCAATATACAAGGTGAATGAGTGATTAGTGTATAGAACCAAGTGAGCAATCACTGGCTCCTGCTGCAACAGACAAGGTGAATGAGTGATTAGTGTCTAGAACCAAGTGAACAATCACTGGCTCCTGCTGCAACAGACAAGATGAATGAGTGATTAGTGTCTAGAACCAAGTGAGCAATCACTGGCTCCTGCTGCAACAAACAAGGTGAATGAGTGATTAGTGTCTAGAACCAAGTGAACAATCACTGGCTCCTGCTGCAACAAAGAAGGTGAATGAGTGATTAGTGTCTAGAACCAAGTGAGCAATCACTGGCTCCTGCTGCAACAGACAAGGTGAATGAGTGATTAGTGTCTAGAACCAAGTGAGCAATCACTGGCTCCTGCTGCAACAAACAAGGTGAATGAGTGATTAGTGTCTAGAACCAAGTGAACAATCACTGGCTCCTGCTGCAACAAAGAAGGTGAATGAGTGATTAGTGTATAGAACCAAGTGAGCAATCACAAGCTCCTGCTGCAACATACAAGGTGAAAGGGTGATTAGTGTCTAGCACCAAGTGAGCAATCACTGGCTCCTGCTGCAACAGACAAGGTGAATGAGTGATTAGTGTCTAGAACCAAGTGAGCAATCACAAGCTCCTGTTGCAACGGACAAGGTGAATCAGCCATTAGTGTCTAGAACCAAGTGAGCAATCACTGGCTCCTGTTGCAATATACAAGGTGAATGAGTGATTAGTGTCTAGAACCAAGTGAGCAATCACTGGCTCCTGCTGCAACATACAAAGTGAATGAGTGATTAGTGTCCAGATCCAAGTGAGCAATCACTGGCTCCTGCTGCAACAAACAAGGTGAATGAGTGATTAGTGTCTAGAACCAAGTGACCAATCACTTGCTCCTGCTGCAACAAACAAGGTGAATGAGTGATTAGTGTCTAGAACCAAGTGAGCAATCACAAGCTCCTGTTGCCACGGACAAGGTGAATGAGCCATTAGTGTCTAGAACCAAGTGAGCAATCACTGGCTCCTGTTGCAATATACAAGGTGAATGAGTGATTAGTGTATAGAACCAAGTGAGCAATCACTGGCTCCTGCTGCAACAAACAAGGTGAATGAGTGATTAGTGTCTAGAACCAAGTGAACAATCACTGGCTCCTGCTGCAACAAAGAAGGTGAATGAGTGATTAGTGTATAGAACCAAGTGAGCAATCACAAGCTCCTGCTGCAACATACAAGGTGAATGGGTGATTAGTGTCTAGCACCAAATGAGCAATCACTGGCTCCTGCTGCAACAGACAAGGTGAATGAATGATTAGTGTCTAGAACCAAGTGAGCAATCACAAACTCCTGTTGCAACGAACAAGGTGAATGAGCCATTAGTGTCTAGAACCAAGTGAGCAATCACTGGCTCCTGTTGCAATATACAAGGTGAATGAGTGATTAGTATATAGAACCAAGTGAGCAATCACTGGCTCCTACTGCAACAGACAAGGTGAATGAGTGATTAGTGTCTAGAACCAAGTGAGTAATCACTGGCTCCTGCTGCAACAGACAAGGTGAATGAGTGATTAGTGTCTAGAACCAAGTGAGCAATCACTGGCTCCTGCTGCAACAAACAAGGTGAATGAGTGATTAGTGTCTAGAACCAAGTGAGCAATCACTGGCTCCTGCTGCAAAAAATAAGGTGAATGAGTGATTAGTGTCTAGAACCAAGTGAGCAATCACTGGCTTCTGTTGCAATATACAAGGTGAATGAGTGATTAGTGTCTAGAACCAAGTGAGCAATCACTGGCTCCTGCTGCAACATATAAGGTGAATGAGTGATTAGTGTCTAGATCCAAGTGAGCAATCACTGGCTCCTACTGCAACAAACAAGGTGAATGAGTGATTAGTGTCTAGAACCAAGTGAGCAATCACTGGCTCCTGCTGCAACAAACAAGGTGAATGAGTGATTAGTGTCTAGAACCAAGTGAGCAATCACAAGCTGCTGTTGCCACGGACAAGGTGAATGAGCCATTAGTGTCTAGAACCAAGTGAGCAATCACTGGCTCCTGTTGCAATATACAAGGTGAATGAGTGATTAGTGTATAGAACCAAGTAAGCAATCACTGGCTCCTGCTGCAATAGACAAGGTGAATGAGTGATTAGTGTCTAGAACCAAGTGAGCAATCACTGGCTCCTGCTGCAACAGACAAGGTGAATGAGTGATTAATGTCTAGAACAAAGTGAGCAATCACTGGCTCCTGCTGCAACAAACAAGGTGAATGAGTGATTAGTGTCTAGACCCAAGTGAGCAATCACTGGCTCCTGCTGCAACAAACAAGGTGAATGAGTGATTAGTGTCTAGAACCAAGTGTGCAATCACTGGCTCCTGCTGCAACAGACAAGGTGAATCAGTGATTAGTGTCTAGAACCAAGTGAGCAATCACTGGCTCCTGCTGCAACAGACAAGGTGAATG
Source organism: Bathymodiolus septemdierum (assembly GCA_963383655.1). Lineage (NCBI taxonomy): Eukaryota > Metazoa > Mollusca > Bivalvia > Mytilida > Modiolidae > Bathymodiolus > Bathymodiolus septemdierum. The sequence goes on from OY726518.1 coordinate 73,837,919, forward strand.
AGTGATTAGTGTCTAGAACAAAGTGAGCAATCACTGGCTCCTGCTGCAACAAACAAGGTGAATGAGTGATTAGTGTCTAGAACCAAGTGAGCAATCACTGGCTCCTGCTGCAACAAACAAGGTGAATGAGTGATTAGTGTCTAGAACCAAGTGAGCAATCACTGGCTCCTGCTGCAACAAGCAAGGTGAATGAGTGATTAGTGTCTAGAACCAAGTGAGCAATCACAAGCTCCTGTTGCAACATACAAGGTGAATGAGCCATTAGTGTCTAGAACCAAGTGAGCAATCACTGGCTCCTGCTGCAATAGACAAGGTGAATGAGTGATTAGTGTCTAGAACCAAGTTAACAATCACTGGCTCCTGCTGCAACAGACAAGGTGAATGAGTGATTAGTGTCTAGAACCAAGTGAGCAATCACTGGCTCCTGCTGCAACAAACAAGGTGAATGAGTGATTAGTGTCTAGAACCAAGTGAGCAATCACTGGCTCCTGCTGCAACAAACAAGGTGAATGAGTGATTAGTGTCTAGAACTAAGTGAGCAATCACTGGCTTCTGTTGCAATATACAAGGTGAATGAGTGATTAGTGTCTAGAACCAAGTGAGCAATCACTGGCTCCTGCTGCAACATACAAGGTGAATGAGTGATTAGTGTCTAGATCCAAGTGAGCAATCACTGGCTCCTGCTGCAACAAACAAGGTGAATGAGTGATTAGTGTCTAGAACCAAGTGAGCAATCACTGGCTCCTCCTGCAACAAAGAAGGTGAATGAGTGATTAGTGTCTAGAACCAAGTGAGCAATCATTGCCTCCTGCTGCAACAAACAAGGTGAATGAGTGATTAATGTCTAGAACCAAGTGAGCAATCACTGGCTCCTGCTGCAACAGACAAGGTGAATGAGTGATTAGTGTCTAGAACAAAGTGAGCAATCACTGGCTCCTGCTGCAACAAACAAGGTGAATGAGTGATTAGTGTCTAGAACCAAGTGAGCAATCACTGGCTCCTGCTGCAACAAACAAGGTGAATGAGTGATTAGTGTCTAGAACCAAGTGAGCAATCACTGGCTCCTGCTGCAACAAGCAAGATGAATGAGTGATTAGTGTCTAGAACCAAGTGAGCAATCACAAGCTCCTGTTGCAACATACAAGGTGAATGAGCCATTAGTGTCTAGAACCAAGTGAGCAATCACTGGCTCATGTTGCAATATACAAGGTGAATGAGTGATTAGTGTATAGAACCAAGTGAGCAATCACTGGCTCCTGCTGCAATAGACAAGGTGAATGAGTGATTAGTGTCTAGAACCAAGTTAACAATCACTGGCTCCTGCTGCAACAGACAAGGTGAATGAGTGATTAGTGTCTAGAACCAAGTGAGCAATCACTGGCTCCTGCTGCAACAAACAAGGTGAATGAGTGATTAGTGTCTAGAACCAAGTGAGCAATCACTGGCTCCTGCTGCAACAAACAAGGTGAATGAGTGATTAGTGTCTAGAACTAAGTGAGCAATCACTGGCTTCTGTTGCAATATACAAGGTGAATGAGTGATTAGTGTCTAGAACCAAGTGAGCAATCACTGGCTCCTGCTGCAACATACAAGGTGAATGAGTGATTAGTGTCTAGATCCAAGTGAGCAATCACTGGCTCCTGCTGCAACAAACAAGGTGAATGAGTGATTAGTGTCTAGAACCAAGTGAGCAATCACTGGCTCCTGCTGCAACAAAGAAGGTGAATGAGTGATTAGTGTCTAGAACCAAGTGAGCAATCATTGGCTCCTGCTGCAACAAACAAGGTGAATGAGTGATTAATGTCTAGAACCAAGTGAGCAATTACTGGCTTCTGTTGCAATATACAAGGTGAATGAGTGATTAGTGTCTAGAACCAAGTGAGCAATCACTGGCTCCTGCTGCAACATACAAGGTGAATGAGTGATTAGTGTCTAGATCCAAGTGAACAATCACTGGCTCCTGCTGCAACAAACAAGGTGAATGAGTGATTAGTGTCTAGAACCAAGTGAACAATCACTGGCTCCTGTTGCAACAAAGAAGGTGAATGAGTGATTAGTGTCTAGAACCAAGTGAGCAATCACTGGCTCCTGCTGCAACATACAAGGTGAATGGGTGATTAGTGTCTACAACCAAGTGAGCAATCACTGGCTCCTGCTACAACAGACAAGGTGAATGAGTGATTATTGTCTAGAACCAAGTGAGCAATCACTGGCTCCTGCTGCAACTAACAAGGTGAATGAGTGATTAGTGTCTAGAACCAAGTGAGCAATCACAGGCTCCTGTTGCAACGGACAAGGTGAATGAGCCATTAGTGTCTAGAACCAAGTGAGCAATCACTGGCTCCTGTTGCAATATACAAGGTGAATGAGTGATTAGTGTATAGAACCAAGTGAGCAATCACTGGCTCCTGCTGCAATAGACAAGGCGAATGAATGATTAGTGTCTAGAACCTAGTGAGCAATCACTGGCTTCTGTTGGAATATACAAGGTGAATGAGTGATTAGTGTCTAGAACCAAGTGAGCAATCACTGGCTCCTGCTGCAACATATAAGGTGAATGAGTGATTAGTGTCTAGATCCAAGTGAGCAATCACAAGCTCCTGCTGCAACAAACAAGGTGAATGAGTGATTAGTGTCTAGAACCAAGTGAGCAATCACTGGCTCCTGCTGCAACAAACAAGGTGAATGAGTGATTAGTGTCTAGAACCAAGTGAGCAATCACAAGCTGCTGTTGCCACGGACAAGGTGAATGAGCCATTAGTGTCTAGAACCAAGTGAGCAATCACTGGCTCCTGTTGCAACAGACAAGTTGAATGAGTGATTAGTGTCTAGAACCAAGTGAGCAATCACTGGCTCCTGCTGTAATAGACAAGTTGAATGAGTGATTAGTGTCTAGAACCAAGTGAGCAATCACTGGCTCCTGCTGCAACAGAAAATGTGAATGAGTGATTAGTGTCTAGAACCAAGTGAGCAATCACTGGCTCCTGCTGCAACAAACAAGGTGAATAAGTGATTAGTGTCTAGAACCAAGTGAGCAATCACAAGCTCCTGTTGCAACATACAAGGTGAATGAGCCATTAGTGTCTAGAACCAAGTGAGCAATCACTGGCTCCTGTTGCAATATACAAGGTGAATGAGTGATTAGTGTCTAGAACCAAGTGAGCAATCACTGGCTCCTGCTGCAACAAACAAGGTGAATGAGTGATTATTGTCTAGAACCAAGTGAGCAATCACTGGCTCCTGCTGCAACAAACAAGGTGAATGAGTGATTAGTGTCTAGAACCAAGTGAGCAATCACTGGCTTCTGTTGCAATATACAAGGTGAATGAGTGATTAGTGTCTAGAACCAAGTGAGCAATCACTGGCTCATGCTGCAACAAACAAGGTGAATGAGTGATTAGTGTCTAGAACCAAGTGAGCAATTACTGGCTTCTGTTGCAATATACAAGGTGAATGAGTGATTAGTGTCTAGATCCAAGTGAGCAATCACTGGCTCCTGCTGCAACAAACAAGGTGAATGAGTGATTAGTGTCTAGAACCAAGTGAGTAATCACTGGCTCCTGCTACAACAAACAAGGTGAATGAGTGATTAGTGTCTAGAACCAAGTGAGCAATCACAGGCTCCTGTTGCAACGGACAAGGTGAATGAGCCATTAGTGTCTAGAACCAAGTGAGCAATCACTGGCTCCTGTTGCAATATACAAGGTGAATGAGTGATTAGTGTATAGAACCAAGTGAGCAATCACTGGCTCCTGCTGCAATAGACAAGGCGAATGAATGATTAGTGTCTAGAACCTAGTGAGCAATCACTGGCTTCTGTTGGAATATACAAGGTGAATGAGTGATTAGTGTCTAGAACCAAGTGAGCAATCACTGGCTCCTGCTGCAACATATAAGGTGAATGAGTGATTGGTGTCTAGATCCAAGTGAGCAATCACAAGCTCCTGCTGCAACAAACAAGGTGAATGAGTGATTAGTGTCTAGAACCAAGTGAGCAATCACTGGCTCCTGCTGCAACAAACAAGGTGAATGAGTGATTAGTGTCTAGAACCAAGTGAGCAATCACAAGCTGCTGTTGCCACGGACAAGGTGAATGAGCCATTAGTGTCTAGAACCAAGTGAGCAATCACTGGCTCCTGTTGCAACAGACAAGTTGAATGAGTGATTAGTGTCTAGAACCAAGTGAGCAATCACTGGCTCCTGCTGTAATAGACAAGTTGAATGAGTGATTAGTGTCTAGAACCAAGTGAGCAATCACTGGCTCCTGCTGCAACAGAAAATGTGAATGAGTGATTAGTGTCTAGAACCAAGTGAGCAATCACTGGCTCCTGCTGCAACAAACAAGGTGAATAAGTGATTAGTGTCTAGAACCAAGTGAGCAATCACAAGCTCCTGTTGCAACATACAAGGTGAATGAGCCATTAGTGTCTAGAACCAAGTGAGCAATCACTGGCTCCTGTTGCAATATACAAGGTGAATGAGTGATTAGTGTCTAGAACCAAGTGAGCAATCACTGGCTCCTGCTGCAACAAACAAGGTGAATGAGTGATTATTGTCTAGAACCAAGTGAGCAATCACTGGCTCCTGCTGCAACAAACAAGGTGAATGAGTGATTAGTGTCTAGAACCAAGTGAGCAATCACTGGCTTCTGTTGCAATATACAAGGTGAATGAGTGATTAGTGTCTAGAACCAAGTGAGCAATCACTGGCTCATGCTGCAACAAACAAGGTGAATGAGTGATTAGTGTCTAGAACCAAGTGAGCAATTACTGGCTTCTGTTGCAATATACAAGGTGAATGAGTGATTAGTGTCTAGATCCAAGTGAGCAATCACTGGCTCCTGCTGCAACAAACAAGGTGAATGAGTGATTAGTGTCTAGAACCAAGTGAGTAATCACTGGCTCCTGCTACAACAGACAAGGTGAATGAGTGATTAGTGTCTAGAACCAAGTGAGCAATCACTGGCTCCTGCTGCAACTAACAAGGTGAATGAGTGATTAGTGTCTAGAACCAAGTGAGCAATCACAAGCTCCTGTTGCAACGGACAAGGTGAATGAGCCATTAGTTTCTAGAACCAAGTGAGCAATCACTGGCTCCTGTTGCAATATACAAGGTGAATGAGTGATTAGTGTATAGAACCAAGTGAGCAATCACTGGCTCCTGCTGCAATAGACAAGGTGAATGAATGATTAGTGTCTAGAACCAAGTGAGCAATCACTGGCTCCTGCTGCAACAGACAAGGTGAATGAGTGATTAGTGTCTAGAACAAAGTGAGCAATCACTGGCTCCTGCTGCACCAAACAAGGTGAATGAGTGATTAGTGTCTAGAACCAAGTGAGCAATCACTGGCTCCTGCTGCAACAAACAAGGTGAATGAGTGATTAGTGTCTAGAACCAAGTGATCATATAATTCTCACACGTGCAGCCATCGATTTTCCTGGCGCGAAATATTTACACATCACAATGGTGTGAACTCAAATCAAAATCAACAGAGCGTTTTTTGTTTTGGTTTTTGTCGTGGATTTTTTCGGTGTTTTTTCCTCTGGCGGTTGGGGAGGCAGTAGCATAGCTAGAGGGGGTGGTCCGCCCGGGTGGCACTTATGGACCTGTTGTATAAGCCTGTATAGAAAAATGTCGGGTTCACTACTTAAGTTGAAGGATCTTTTCATCTTTCGAGTTACTTTAAACATATTTTATTGTTCAATATTAAACAATAGGATAGGACACAAGTTTTACAACTTAGAAACGTCTTCTCCAATACATACATGAACTTATATAATATTATACATATTTCATATTCAGTGAAGACATAAAAACAAAATTCCCCCGATGTTAAGCGTCATGCAAATGGATTATCCAAGCAAAAGTCATCTTCTTCTTCTTCCCGTCAGGAGAATACTCTATATTGAGTGTTGACTCTCCGCGCATGTCCCTTCTGTACAGTTAAAAGCAAATCGTATATACAGTTAAAAACGGAATGAACGTATTTACATCTAGGATAGCACTGGTAGGGTGATGGGCCCTAATCCTGCCTGGAACTGGTCAATGGTGTTGACTTGACGGCAAAGGCGTAGCATCCATTGAGGCAATTGCCTCGGTAAAATTAAAGAAAAAAAAATTAATAACGAATAAACACAACCATTAACTGAATATTGAAACAATGACACCAGCAGAAATTGAGAGAGTCTTTGACTGGTAGTGTCGACCTACCCCAAAATGCAACTTTTCAACAGGAAATCCACCGTTGGAGTATGTTCCGTCAAGATCTTAAAAGACAAGCCATCATCCCTATTCGTTGCTTTCATTTTGGTTGACTCGGATTATTACCCGAACATTCGCGAAATCTTCCACATTCTACTAACCATGCCAATGGGATCCGTACCATGTGAACGATCTTTTTCTGCTTTGAGGTATCTAAAGCAATGGAACAGAACAGCAATCGTCGAGAACAGACTAAACGGACCACAGGGGCTTGTTACGATTCCCCCCCCCCCCCCCCCTCCCCTACCACCAAAAAAATCGTAACAAGACCCTGTGAACGGACTAGCATTATTGCACATTCACAGAGACGTAAATGTTGACAGGGTCAAAATACTAGACAAATTCGATACGAGTAATAGAAGAATTGGCTCTCTGCACTTGTAAATTACTTTGCTGACATTCATAGTGTTATGTACAGACATAAACATTTGAATAAAAGTTTGATTAGTGTATTTGTTGGATCTTTGCTCGTTAGTGTGACATTTGAAGCGTAATATTTTTGGGACTGATTTTGATTTTTGGTGTCTTAACGCCACTTTCAGCAATATTTCAGCTATATCATGGCGATCAGTTTTAGTGGTGGAAGAAGCCAGAGTACCCGGAGAGAACCACCGACCATTTAATTTACAAAGCCGTGAACCCACGCCGTATTGGTGATAGGGCTTGTATGAGTTGTTAGGTAATCCAACTACCTAACTCATCGAGCCACCCGGGCCCCAATATGTTTGTATGTGAAGACAAAGCAAGTAAAAGTTTTGTTTAAAAGTTTGTTTTCTTTTTCCATTAACAGGTTTGGAGATAATGAATACCCGTCTGTACATCCGTCGTAGTTTCTATTCATTCTTCTATCCATTAACACTAACCTTGGTCCGTCGGTCGTCAAGGTAACCGGCTCTCTCCATCAACTATCAATCTGTCTGAATAGGGGTTATGTTTGAGCCATATATCTTATAAACATGATTGAAGATCCCCTGGTGTGTCAATCAACTCATCATGTAGGAGTGTAATGAGCGTAATTCACATTTTACGGGGATGAACGCATAGTTTCATGTCTTCGTATGTCAATAATTTTTAATAAAAAATAAAATAATATATAGAATGATATCCCAAATTTACTCCTAATATCATTACTATTCATTTTGACTTACAGGTCACGAGTTAACCATTCATGAAAAAGTTGTTTGTTGAACTGCTTAATTAACTTTGTATAACATATGCTTTGCGAATTTTAGGGGGGGAGGGGGGCGCACGCCCCGCACGCCCCCTCTAAATCCGCCTCTGGCTAATTACCGTTATATTTTAGCCAAAATGTTACTGACTAACATTCATTGTTTAAAATTATCTAAAAGACTTCTTTTTTAAAGCCAAATAAATCGAATCACGATTTTTCGAAGTCAACCGACACATTTGGTTCGAATTAGTCGAGTGTAATTAAATCTTGTTTGACCGTTACCCCAGGGTGTTAATTCCTCATCAGATGTGTTTTTTAGACAAGTGTTTATCTCGTTTGTCATTGCTATATAAACCAGCTAGGAGGAAAAAACAAATACCAATCATCATATAGACATTTGAAAAGCATTCCACAAACATCAAAATCACGTCTGCTATTTTTGTTTCCTTAATCTTCCATATGTGTAACGGTAAAGCTCCCATATCTAAGGTTATATGAACCGTATTATGTTCATAACCACCTCTGCTAACTGCTTAAGTAGATATCTTCTTTAGCTCTGTTGGTAGAGCGATGGCTTACAGGGGCGGATCAGGGGGGGTACGCACCCGGCGCGCACCCCCCCCCCCCCCCCTATAATTGGAAAAAATAAGATTTTTTGGCGTAAAATCGTGATTTTTCACACGAAATACCCCAAATATGTCCGCGACACCCTCCGCAATTGGAAAAAATAAGATTTTTTGGCGTAAAATCGTGATTTTTCACACGTAATACCCCAAAAATTTTCGCGCCTCCCTCCGCTCGGCGCAATTTTTTTAAGTGCACCCCCCCACCCTCTAACTTGAAATCCTGGATCCGCCCCTGGCTTAAACAGTACAGTGCGATAGACTCCGGGATCCAATCCTGTCGGGGACATGTTTCGGAGATAAAATATGCTCTACTGCTGCACATTAAAAAAAAACAATGTGATATGGCATCACGGGAAAAAAACTTTCAAGAACGTTTTTCGTATCCATAAGTTCCAAATTGTCCAATCAAAGCGTCGTTTTTATCGGATGTGAAGTTCTGATTGGATGTTTTTTCGAGTAAGAGTGCCAAGCTCGTACTCGATAGTTCTATAAATATGTGTACGTGTTCCTTGACTAAAATTATCGCAATTATAGACACATTTTCATTATGGTTATTTTACTAATTAGGCGAACACGGCAGAGTACTTAGGTCAGAAAAAATACAAACGAGACCAGATGACCTGGAGGGGTTACCATACTAGTGCCCTATTCCGTTTATGACTTCCTTCAACCCTCGTCTCCCAAAAAACAAATTAACATATAATGGAGACTTGTCGGCAATCAATTAAGACACTGTATTTCCGTATGGACATGATGACAACCATACAATTTTTAAAGGAAGTTTCAAGTAACTCGGTTTAAGCAATTTACTAGAGGTCTGGAAACCATGACTGATTAATTTGTCAGAAACGAATAACCCCCTGTTACAAGAAGGGGCGATAAGTAAAACAGGTTATAATACACAACGTAAAGTGGACAGGCAGGAATATACTTAATAACAAAATGGGAAATTTACTATGGGAAAACTGAAATCATCGTGTTTATTATAAACCATTGAACACAATAGTTTCTCACGGTCAATATCTAGATGTAAGTCTAAATAAAAGTTGGATATATCAGCATCAGTAATTTGTAATTACAAATTCAATGCAATATTATGAGAAGATATTAACAATAGTGCGCATGTGTTTCTGTTTCTATTCAAGTTAGCACTATTTCACCTATATTCATGACAAAAACAAATTTAAAGTGAAAAACGTCTGACTAAGACGCGATTATGGATGGTCGTTTTGACTGCCAATGGTTAAAGGGGAGATAATGGATGGCTGGGTTTGTTAAATATTACTCAGCAACAGGCCACCATAACCTCTATGTTTTTCTAGTTTAAATATATTTTAATGTTTATGAATATTGACACGAACAAGTTAAAATAAGAAAAATGATGAAATAATAAAGAAATAAAGAAATTTCATTGAAAATAAATATGTATATAGAAAGTTAAAAAAGGAGGGTGATAATTTCGTGCCACGCGCCAGTGCTTAGGATCATTGGGCTAAAATTTCAGAAGATGGGTAAAATCGAACTTGAGTTATCGTGTAAAAACAGAAACAGGTGTAGAATGGACGACACATCCACAAAAAATACTGCATGATCTGTACTACCCAGACGGAACTGTCCATACGAGCATTTGGGCAATACCCTGTACATAGTCCGCTCAACTAAACAACAATGGGCCGACCTGCTATGTGAGGATGTCCAGGTTGTTTTTAAGACCCACTCTACTTCTGGTGGTACCGACAATAGGAATTCGTTAATATCTCTCCACTAGGCCATTTTAAAACTTTCATACCTATACAGTGGAGGCTATTCTCAAATTTTTGATCAACTTTAAAAAAAAAAAAAAAAAAAAAAAAAACTGGAGACCATCTGTAGTTTAAGAGAAAATATTTAAACCCCTTTCCTCAGTCATATTTTTTTTTATAGGTGCCCTCTTTTTGGAGGACAATGTTGTCAGACACAATTTTAAGCTCATTTTGACTGAAAGCAGTAGTGGCTACATATACTGTAAAGACCTTTTCTTGATTGTTTTAAATAGACTGCAAGTGGGGGTCATATTGGGGGTTATGGTGTTTAACGCCACTTTCAAAAATATTTCAGTTTTATCGTGGCGGTCAGTTTTATTGTTGGAGGAAACCAGAGTAACCGGAGCAAATGTTGTATCGAGTACACCTCTTCTGAGCGGGATTGCATATGTAGTTATAAATCCAACAACCATACGATCAAAACGGCCACCTCTTTATTTAAGAGAATAGGTTTACAAACAATAAACAATGTGGGTAAATGATTGTGTGAACCTATGTAAAAGTTTTGATTGCATAAAGTAAAAGAAGATAATGTGTAGGGTAGTAAAATTTTGAATAGCAGCATGCATGCCACCTACGATCACTCCCAATAAACTATTGCTTAAGGGTGTAGGCCTGGGCAACCCCAAAATTTTCCTCCCATAGTTCAATTTTTTTTTATATTTGCATCATTGAATATCTATGGCTAAATACATTAGCTGCCAAATTTTCAAGAAATTTCACCGTGCCGTTTTCTCCATAACACATCCTAAATATAGCAATTTTGGCGGTATTCTTGACGCCAGATGGTAATACCGGTACTAGTTTCGGAAGCTTCTAATAGATATACGCATTTATTTCTGGTTGAAAGGGAATATTTTGGCTTTGATATACTTGAAAGTGTTATTGTTGAATAATTATGAAATATCTAGCATCTATGAATATCATGTTTGAAGAAAATCACGTGCAAAACAGTTGAAATTGGAAAAAAGGGGGGATGCCCTGAGATACCACGTGGTATTAAAAATCTGATTTAAAAAAATCTTGTGGATTAATTTCAATCAAAAAATGTCACAGTAAAGAATATACATATAGACATCATTGCACCAAATTATACAAACTTTTACCGTCGGATATTTAAAATTATGTTTTCCATGGATGGCACCCAAAAAAAATGAAATTGTCGAGAAAAGTTATTACACACTTATCCTTTGTTGCTTCTTTATTTGTAGGATTAAAAAAAAACTGGTTAGCAATAATAAGAATAAGAATAAGAATTGTATTGTCCAATAGAGGGCCCACAAGGGGCAAAGTCATTACAGTGATTCATAAACAATAACATTAAAAAATAAAAAATATAAATATTATACGTTACAATGAACAAAACTGCCCATAAAATATATACTAAATACTTATACTAATAATAGTTATAATAATAATTAAGTGCCGTCGACTATGACATTGTTGGCCACATCAGACATCAATGGTTAATTTACATGTAGTGTAATGGTCAAGTCCTCCCCGTGTCCTATGCACATGGACAAGTACTGTACGGTAGTTGTACAAATGCAGAGGAAACCAAGGGCCGGTGAAAATAGGACTATAACACATTCGCACACATAATATACATGTGAAATAACTACATTTTCGAAATTAAATGCATATACTGTATAAATACTTAAAGCATGAGAGAATAAATATATCACTCATATCAATATTTGTTTGTCTGTCTATTTATATTAAATAAAGGGAAGAAAAAGTCCTCCCTTTGTCCAAAGCACATGAACAATGCCATAGTTATTCAAATGCAGGGAACACCAAGGGTCGATGCTAAAAGGACTTATTAAATAATTAAATATGTGAATCTATTACAATTCAAGACTTAGAGTAAGACACATGTATATGTACTATATAAATAAAAACAAAAACATAAATATAAATGAGTAAGTCCTCCTCGTGTCCCAAGCACTCGAGCACAATAGTTATTCAAATGCAGGGGACACCAAGCAGGGGCGGATCCAGGATTTCAAGTTAGGGGGGGGGGGGGGGGTGCACTGAAAAAAATTGCGGCGAGCGGAGGGAGGTATTTCGTGTGAAAAATCACGATTTTACGCCAAAAAATCATATTTTTTCCAATTGCCGAGGGAGGCGCTAAAATTTTGGGGTATTTCGTGTGAAAAATCACGATTTTACGCCAAAAAATAATATTTTCTTCCAATTTTAGGGGGGGGGGGGCGCGCGCCGGGTGCGCCCCTCCCTGAATCCGCTCCTGCCAAGGGTCGATGCTAAAAGGACTTATTAATAAGCTAAATATAAAAAGCTTTTGAATTCTTATATTTGACATAGTGGATGTCCAAATTACCAATTTACTGCATTTGTCTTTTTTATTTTCTGGTTGGTTGGGGAGGGGGAGGTGTGGTTTGAGGGTGACTCTACTTGATTAATTAATTACAAAAAAAGGATCAGATATTACCAATTTTTTCCCCAAGCACAACTTTCCATTTTTTTTACTACCATAAAATTAATTTACACCTTGGTATATATATCAATCTTTGAACAGTTTTTTTTCTCTGTTGCCTGAAATATGAATCTTTCTCAAACTGTCAGCAATAATATTATAGGAATATATGTTATTTTGAGGGAATTTATACATATAAGAATTTGACATTTCACCTGCAAACTGAAAAAGATATAAAATTTGGGCATTTTGTAAAACTTGGAGTGGAGTCTGGGGTCTTTTTTGGAGTGGAGTTTGGAATCATTTTTGGAGTCGATTTTGGAGTCATTTTTGGAGTCGATTTTGGAGTCATTTTTGGAGTCGATTTTAAATTCAATATTGCCCTTATTATATATATAACAATACAAAACAGACACAAAAAAAGGAGTAATGAATCAAAAATAGTTGGAGGTCGTCTCTCCTCAGTTCTACCATAGATGATCCATCTATGGTTCTAATGAACAAATAATGAATATATTGTTGTTATTTAGATTTGGAAGGCGTCTTACCTATATAGGTAATTGCGCCTTGTACCTATATCCTAATACTGCTGCAAGTTAAAAATGGCTATCGGTGCAAAGATTAAGATCCCTTACAGATAAAGGGGTCTGACAGGTCCGATAATCATGCAACTAGGGGTAGGAATTTCAAAGAGGGGGTACAAATATCTTGGCAAAGGTTTAAATACATTAAAGGTAAAAGGTATTGGAATTTCATAGAGGAAGTACAAATATTGCCGCTAGTGATTTAATTCAGATATTGGGGAGAACATAATTCCATAGAGCCCAGGTGCAAATATAGCCGCAATTATTTAATAACTTAACAGATAAAGGTTTATAGAGGGGGGGAGGGGGGGGGGGGTACAACTATCATGGCAAAGTTTTAATATCTTTTTGATTAAGGGGAGGTTGGAATTTTATAGAGAGAGACTCTAATATCACAGTAATTAAGGTTTAAATACCTTACAGATGAAGAAGAGGTAGGAATTCCATACAGGAGTTAACGAATATTGCGGAAAGAGTTTTAAAATATCTTACAGATAAGAGGGAGTGTAGATTTTTATACAAGGGGGAGAGGGGTACAAGTATCTTTGCAAAGGTTCAATTACCTTACAGTGAAAAGAGAGGTATGAATTTCATAGAGGTGGGCACAAATACAGCAGCAAAGGTCTTTTTTTCAACCTCAAAAGATGCAGTGTGATAAATACAAATGTGTGTCTATATTTTAACTTAGAGGCTCTCGGTAGCCTGAATTGCTCACCTGGCATTAAAAATGCAAACGTGGTTAAATATGCACAAGAAGAGTTTGAAGATACCAAAGGGAGGTAATCAGAAACCGTATATTGAAGAAGACCAGACAACACAATGGCCAAAAGAAAAAGTACAAAAGGACAAATAACGATCGACAAAACATACATATAAAACTAAAGATCGAGTAACACGAACCCCACTTAAAACCGAAGGTGAACTCAGGTGCTCTGGAAGGATAGGCAGTTCCTGCTCCACTAGTGGCACCCGTCGTGTTAATCTAGTTACAAACCCGGTAATAAGTCGTGAATGAGGAAAGGACCGGGAAATTTTCGAAGTGATGACTTCAATTTTACCAAAAGGAACCCTTGGTTCAGTAGCTTCCTTGTTAACAGCAACCCTCTATCAAGGAATTCCTGATAGGAACCACAAGCTCTGGATTATCGTATCATCTGAGAGATATATACTCCATATGCAGGTGCTGCTGGAATGTTGCTACATATAAATGGAAAGTTCACAATGGGAAAATTGAAATCATCTTTTTTGTCATAAAGTTTCGTTCTTAACCGACCCTCACTGTCGATCTCGAGGTGTAGGTCAAGGTATGAAGCAGACCTATCTGTATCTGTGGTATCCTTTATTTCAAGCTCAATGGGATAGATGTGATCAACAAAATCACCAAACCTAGAATTATTTAGTGAAAGGACATCATCTATATAGCGGAACGTGAAATTAAAGGATCGGGCTAGCTTCTTTTCGTTTTTCTTGAGAAGCTCCTGTATGAAGTCTGCCTCATACGAATAAAGGAACAAGTCAGCGAGAAGAGTACAGTTGGTACCTATAGGTAATGCCGACTGTCTGTTGAAAAACACGTCCACCAAACATAACAAATATGTTGTCAATTAAAAACTCGAGCATGTTGAAGATATCAGTTTCAGATAACTTTTTGGTAGAATCAGATTGATGTTTTACAAAATAAGATCTGTCTCTTCCTAGTACAAGGTATTTGTATCTACGTTGGCCATTCTTTTTTATGAAACACAGTTGGACCAACTCCCTTAATTTGTCCTTCAGCTTAGAGTGAGGAATAGTAGTGTAAATGGTAGAGAAGTCAAATGTTTTAATGCTCTTGCAGGCGAGTCATCTGGCATATCTTTAAAAAGGCAGGAAATTTCCAAGTCTACTAAATATTGTGGGCTTAAGATCTTGTTGTGACCTCTGGTGATATTTTGTAAGGTGTTGCTTAAAGAATTCAAGGCAAGTAGGCCACACATATAATGTACTCTTTATGAATGACCATTACATTGGGCGTAAAAGTAGTTTTACTAGTAAAAATCTTACGCTGTGTAAAAGGGACATTTTCAAATTTATCAACATAAAGCCTGAAAGGTAGGGTTGAGAATAAGGGGAGTACATACTTAAATTTGTACCCCACGAATAAGGCGCCCACCACTTAATGTTTGAAAGGTAGGGTTGAGAATAAGGGGAGTACATACTTAAATTTGTACCCCACGAATAAGGCGCCCACCACTTAATGTTTGAAAGGTAGGGTTGAGAATAAGGGGAGTACATACTTAAATTTGTACCCCACGAATAAGGCGCCCACCACTTAATGTTTGAAAGGTAGGGTTGAGAATAAGGGGAGTACATACTTAAATTTGTACCCCACGAATAAGGCGCCCACCACTTAATGTTTGAAAGGTAGGGTTGAGAATAAGGGGAGTACATACTTAAATTTGTACCCCACGAATAAGGCGCCCACCACTTAATGTTTGAAAGGTAGGGTTGAGAATAAGGGGAGTACATACTTAAATTTGTACCCCACGAATAAGGCGCCCACCACTTAATGTTTGAAAGGTAGGGTTGAGAATAAGGGGAGTACATACTTAAATTTGTACCCCACGAATAAGGCGCCCACCACTTAATGTTTGAAAGGTAGGGTTGAGAATAAGGGGAGTACATACTTAAATTTGTACCCCACGAATAAGGCGCCCACCACTTAATGTTTGAAAGGTAGGGTTGAGAATAAGGGGAGTACATACTTAAATTTGTACCCCACGAATAAGGCGCCCACCACTTAATGTTTGAAAGGTAGGGTTGAGAATAAGGGGAGTACATACTTAAATTTGTACCCCACGAATAAGGCGCCCACCACTTAATGTTTGAAAAATCTATTTGTTTTTGGCTCTCTTTTCACATGGAAAAAAAATACCCCTCAATAATGAAAATTCAATGTTTGCTGCCCGAATTTGGTAAACTTAGTACAATGAATGTTTCCAGGATTATTAGATGGAGAAAATAATATAGGATAACTACTTGAAGAATCCAAATATAGAAAATATTCAACGAGTGACCGAACAACGGAATAATTCACGAATGCATATAACACATGAGTTAATTATCCGTGTTTGTCAGTCACAAGTTGAATATTTTTCTGATTTCACCGGTCCACTGTGCTGTAAACTGCATAAAATCGTCATGCAAAGTATATAAGAGTATTACATATATGTGAAACATGATATAAACAAGAAATATGAAAAACAATGTTGCTAAAATAAATGAGAAAAAAAGGGGGGTAAAAAAGTAACCTGTCCCCAGGTACTTGTGGTCTGCTATATGTATATCGCTATTGCATTCCGGAACTCAGTTCGTAATGTCGTAACAACAACAAAAATATTATTGCTATATTCCAGTGTAATCGTAACCACTTCTTAAATTAAAATGTGATCTTCACTCAAAGTTCTATCACTTTCTTGTCAAAAGATACGATAGGTATAATAGCCACCAGTGTTTACCAGATAGACCATGGCAGGTGTATTACAATATATTTCTTTGTTTTGTGGGTAAACTTGTTGGTTCTGTGTTTCCAAGGTCGTGTGACGTATGTCCTGTTTCGTCGTTGTCACACTTTTATTAGGCACAGACCATTTTACTGGAAAGGGTGGGGGTTGAGATTTTTCAAAGAAAATTATCCAAAATCGATTTGAGTTTTTTTTTTTATCTCCAACTTTTTTCCTAAGAGCTTTTTTGTTTCCTTCTCTACCTCAACGCACTAAAAATACCCCATTTAAATGTAAAAAAAAAAATATGATCCAATTGTTGTCTGTAAAATTTGAATGTTGCTATCCTATACCAAACATGGACATTTAGTGGCTACACAGACCCCATTCGACACAAGTTTTCAATAGCACATACTACAACGGATCATGTCATTACAGTCAAAAACCTTCAGACACAGTCACAAACCAAATATGGTAAAAATCAATATCAAACTTTTCTCAAGTTTATTGGATTTTGCATGAATTAAACTTTCAAGTGTAGTTCATTTATCAATTACAATTTCTTTACTTTTTTGGTATTAATCTTCACCTTTTTATGCATTTAATATCAAAGAAATTGTGAAATTAGTTTAATTATGAATATTCTACCCTATAGGAATGTTAACTTCATTGAAAAATAATCAATACATGTGAAATAGAAGAAAAATCGATTTTTACCATATTAGGTCAAACGATGGTTTGTGCCCGTGTCTGATGGTTTTTGATTGTAGTGATACGAGTCTGTTGTAAGGTGCGATTAGGAAGACCAAAATCTACTATTATGTACTTAAATTAGGGCACCTGTAAAGTGCGAAACGAAATAGAAACGAAACGAAACGAAACGAAACGAAATCAACGAAAACGAAACGAAACGAAACGAAATCAACAAAAACGAAACGAAACGAAATCAACGAAATGAAAACGAAATAAAACGAAACCAACGAAAGCAAAACGAAATCAACGAAAACAAAACGAAATAGACTGATATGAAGAAAATGGAAGGAAAAAAATAAAAGGCAAAACGAAATAAAGAAATTAAAAAAAAAAGATAATTAGATTTTTTAAATACAATAATTTTGATTAATTATAACCGGGAAACCCATCTTGCATGTCTGTCCATTACAGTACTCCTCGCGTACATTACCCGCAACTCAATTAAAGCCGGGTTTGCTTTGCCGACAAACTTTCAGAAGTTCAAATGTCATAGTTTTATTTGTGTTGAGTGTGTGTCAGTATTTATGAATAATAAAGTTTCTGGAGTGGGCATATAGAAAAAAAAAGGGGGGGGGATATGAGGGGGTATTTTCATAGATTGGGATATTGAGGGTTCATTTTTTCGTCCGATTTTATTACGTTTTTTGTTTGTATTCTACATAAATTTGCCTATTCGCAAATCATACAGGATGGTCTTGGGTTTCAGATTCTGGGCACTATTTGACTACTGGATTTTCCCGACTTGCCGCGTTTAATCCCCATGCATCCCCTCCCTCCTATTTGTCAATATGACGGAACTATTAACGACTGTCATACAAGTGAGAGGTTTGACCCACCATTTTCTTGGGAAATACCTGTACCAAGTATGAAATAGTTGTTATCTAGTTTCACATTTGGTTATGTCTTAGGATTAGAGAAATTACATGTACCGATTGTTTTTATACTTGGTAACGTCTTAGGGTTAGACGAGTGGCATCTGCCTATCTGCTATCAGAACCCACCATTTTCCTGGGAAAATGCCTGTACCAAGTCAGGAATGTGTTGTTTTTCAGTTGTTCCGTTGATTGAAAACTCAGATGGTTGAGCTTCTTATCGGTTTTGTCTGTTTTTGTGGACTTTCCCTTTTGAATGCGCCTTGGAGTACGGTACCATTGTTATTACCTTTATTCGGTAGTGTGCCAACAGATCTGGTGTAATGTCTTACCGTTGTTCTTTCCGAGATATACAGGCGTCAAAAAGACCCGACACTATAAACTTTTTATTTCAAATCCTATTGTTCTATTTTGAAGAACTAAAAAAAAAAACAACAGCAACATAACCGGACGTACAGTGAGCGCCCTCCTTACAGAAGAACTTCTGGAAAAAATAATGCTTGCAAAAACTAAACATGAGAAACTCTGGAAGTTTTATTGAAATCCATTCTGTTGTTTAGGAAGAGTTATGGATAACGCAACAGTATCCTCTCTCTATTGTATAGCCTTGTATGACAATTACATAGCCTTAAATGACAAAGTCCAAAAGTGAAGAAATTTTAGCAAGAACTGTTAAAATGGGAAAACAAAAATAGAAGGTGCACAATGCCATTTGGTACTAAAGAATTCATGAAATTAAATAACCTTGCCATATGGTATTAAAGATTTCCTGTAAGATTCATTCAATTCCATCAAGTTGTTAAGGAGGAATTGCATAGGCAGTGAGGGAAGCACTCACGGACAAATAGACATATACTATATACCCCCTCCCGCAGGATAGCGGGGGGTATACAAATATGTGCCGTATCAAATTTTATTAATACCGGAAATTTTTTTGGAGGGGGGGTCATTTGTTTTTTTTTTTATATGAAAAGGGATCAAAGGAGAAAAAGGTACTTTTACAAGATATGTAGATTTTTTTTTAAATTTCTAAAGTTAATTTTTGATAGGATTTGCATACCTCCGCCAAAAAAAGATAGGGGTATATAGGACTTCTGCTGTCCGTCCGTTCGTTTGTCCGTCCGGTCGTCACACTTTTTCGTCTCTCCGACACACTTTTAAATTTTGCTCGGACGGGGGTATTTATTAGTGAACTTTAACTACTGCACTTCTGTTATTTTAATTCCTCTCCTTTCAACAGACTTGACGTTGCTCTTATGGTTCCCAAATTTAAAAGAAGCCACTAAGTGAAAAGGACAGACTCCCGCTGAATAAATGCATAGTATTCTTGTTCAATGGTGATCAAATCCGGTCCTCTCCTGATGAAAGACACTGAGACATGTGTGGGAAGTAGTCTAGCATCGTAATTGTGAAAATAGGTTTGATTTCTTTTAGGCCCCTATTATTTTTTCTTCCATTTTCTATTTCGTTTTGTTTTCGTTGGTTTCGTTTTATTTCGTTTTCATTTCATTGATTTCGTTTCGTTCAATCAAACCCACTCTATCCTTAGAGTCTAGTCCTGTATTTGGAAAAAGAAAATAAGTGTTTTCCGATTGGTTAACAGATTATGCATTTAATAAACTGTTTTCTGATTGGATAAGGCCATATAGGAGGTATATAAGAAAAAAAATCAAAATTTTCTTCCAGTTTGAACTATATTCATAGCCATACTAACCTATATTTATTTATATTGTAGAAATCAAAATGTCGAATTGTGTAGAAATGTCTTGTCTAGTTGTCGTAAAAAGAAGGACAGTCCCTAAAAGGTAAGACAATCCATATTTTCTTAAATTAACATTTGACGATTAAATGTATTTCAAATGAACGCAAAACAGGATAGCGTCATTTTCTCACAGATGCCTGAAAAAATGGCGGTCAGTTTTAAGACATTCTGTGCTGTTCACAATTGTATCAGAGGTGAAATTCCAATGTTGATCTTATCATTGCTATTGTTGGCCAAATGTTCCATTGGTAGCCTTTAAACTGTATGGTTATTTATTTATTGATGGCCGTCTTACCAAGGGTGTGTTTGACTTGCAATTTGATAAAAGGAACAACACAAATTTATCTTAAAATAAATGAGTGAAAAATGTGTAGATATACAACTGCACATAGTCAAAATATTTTACATGGGTTTTTGTTTGTTTGTTTGATGGTGGGTTTTTGGTGTTTAATGCCACTTTCAACAATCAGTTTTACTGGTAGAGAAAACCAAGTCACTGACAAACTTTATCACATAATGTTGTACACCTCGCCCTGAATGAGAATCAAACTCATGATATCAGTGGTGATAGGAACTGATTGCATAGGTAGTTGTAAATCCAATTACCATATGAACCCGGCCACGATAGCCCCTATTTTACATGGGGATGCTTTTTATAACATTAAAAGAAAAATACATAAAAAGGATTTTGCAGAATTGCCATTTGTCAATGCTGTCTTCAACAGAATGGTCATGATTTATATGGAATTTGTAATTTTTTCTTTATTTGCTATGCACTTGGATTATTGCAATATTCAAAGAGTGTATGATCAATTAGGTAGGAACTCCCACTGTTTACATATTCATAAGTTGTATTTTAATGCCTCATAATTGTATCAGAAGTGGGAAAAGTTGCTACATGTATGCCATATTTACAATGTTTTCAAGTTCAAAGATATACCTTTTCTACATCTCATAATTATATATAGCACTATATGCTGTGAGTGCCTAGCCTTCACCATAAACATCATGTTGTGCTATTTATTTTTACAATTTTTTACTTAAAAACAAAAAATCTGAATTCTATGAAAATGATGCTGCATCATGAAAAAGTGTAAACTTTACAAGCCATTATTAGTAGAGTATGATGTCTATGTGAAAAAAGCATCTTATATCAAGTAACTATACTCTTATTGTTTTTGGTTCATTTTTGCTGTTAAATAAAATATTGAAGGACACTAAGAAATTTTGATAAAAACAAATTGCCACATCAAGTGCAGCCCGAGTTTGACAATAAACCTTGATTACATAAAGCAATAAAAAAAAATGTTTTTCATAAAAAATA
Source organism: Bathymodiolus septemdierum (assembly GCA_963383655.1). Lineage (NCBI taxonomy): Eukaryota > Metazoa > Mollusca > Bivalvia > Mytilida > Modiolidae > Bathymodiolus > Bathymodiolus septemdierum. Next base: position 73,858,993 of record OY726518.1, read on the forward strand.
ATGATCATAATTATTGATTAAATCCAATAACACAAATGTATGATTTATTTAAAGTAAAAAAAAACCCCTCATTTTTAACCACTATCAGTGGAAAAACCTGATTAAGGTTCATTATAATACTTACTGAGGGTGCATTCGATATGCCAAATTAGATTTCTTTTCATTTGAATTTCTTAAAAGTCCTACTGTTTACTTGAAAGCAAAATGAACCTCCCCCATCCACAAAATAAATAAATAAAATTATTGATTGATTATTGCTTAACGTCCAGCAAGCAGCATTTCAGCTGTGTTCAATAATGAAATAAAAACTGTATAGAAATTCAGGAAGTGAAGCGATTAGGGTTATGTGTTTAATGCTACTTTCAACAATATTTTGGTTATATCCTTGAGGTCAGTTTTATTGATAGGGGAAACCAGAGAAAACCGCCAATCTACCGCAAGTCACTGACAAACTTAATCATATAACATTGTATTGAGTACACCTCGCCATGAGTGGGATTCGAACTCGCACTGTTGGTGATGATGGGCACTGATTGCATAATTAGTTGTAAATCCAACTACCAAAGTCTGTTTCTTTTTAATACACGTAGTTTAATTGAAGAAAATTCAGTATTCTTCCATCATATTCCATATATACATTTTTATTTCTCTAAATGAATTGTTGAAAAAACCTCAATTTATATTTGTAAATATTGTACATTCTGTCCCACAAATTTAAAGAGCATTTCAACATATCCAATAGACAAAACAGACTACTTTCACAATGCAATATGACCCGAGACAGTGACTTAGTTAAATAAATCACATTAAACTTCACTGTTTTAACACACTTTATTATGAAGCATAAAATTCGGGTTTCAGTTTGGTTGCTAGTCAGGTCAGTATGTTTGCTAGTTGATTTTTCACCACTATCAAAGTTTTGATTGTTTTGAAAGAAGTTAATTACTAGCCCTGTAATTTGTTGTAATGTTTTCAGTTTTTCATGCTGCAACATATTTTTGTGAAATCTTTATATTTTGTTTTAAGTATAAAAAAGGTGAAATAAATAGCACAACATGATGTTTATGGTATAAGTTAAAACTCCTAGCAAATATACAGCATTGTTTAAATTGAAAATGCAGAAAAAGTACCTCTGAACCTGAAAACATTGTAAATATTGCATACATTTGGTACCCGTCCACCGCCATTGTGGAGTTTTAATCTGACGCTCCCCCCCCCCTCCCCCAAGAAAACAATCAAAAGAGAATCCCTATCTGCACCAGCTGGGTAGCTCTGTCAAGGATTAGCCCTTGGAACCATCACTGAGTATCCATTTTAGTCTGAAGATTAAAATGTATAGGATGCCATTGCTGTCAAGTTTAAGATGTATAAATGTTGTCTTATAATAGGTATGACACAAGCTTTTTTAAAGCCATTAAGCTGAAATGAAAGTCAATCCATTGGAAAGAGTTTGAAAAAAGAAAGAAATTGGTGTTTAAATCATGTCAATATCTTGAGTGGTTCTAAAGTTATGACCAAAAATAGGCATCAAAATATGTACATTTGTATATTTTTGGGACCGATTTATCAAAATGGCCACCAAATTGTAACCACAAGTTCCCCACTATTGGCACTTAAAACAGGAATTTCATACCCCCCCCCCCCCCCCCCCTTTTCCCAACAATTGAGAGAAAAAAACATTTAATTGATTCTTCTTTCTTGTAATTTTACCCGTATTTCATGTTTACTGCTTGTTATACAATTTTATGTCAATCCAAGTGTATACCAATCTTAATTAGAATTGGATGTTTGTTGTATCTTTTTTAATTTTTTCCATTGGCAATACACACATATCTAACAACATGCTGTTTGAGTCGTCATTCATCTATGACCATCCAATCATGTTAATCTATTTGACCAATCGAACAACAGATCATGGCATGTTCTCGATTTTATTAACTAAAGGTTTAGTAGCCTCATCACTGATTGATCGGTTGAAAGTATGAACCCATACTGGACGTACACATAATTAAAGGCCATATGTTTCAGAAACTACAAATATCTGAGATCTCAAATTCAGACTTGTATTTTATCCCTTTAATCCTACTTTTAAAATTTTATATCTGTATAATATATTAATAAATTAAATGTAAAAATAGTGATGACTGTATCATAAAAACCAAAAATGTGTAGATCTGAAAAATAAACATCCAAAAGATTCATGAATTGTTGGTGTTTTTTTGACATATATATATACTATCTAAACAACCCTGCATACCTTAGGAGTCAACTTCTGGGATTTTAACAGACTTATACATACCAGACTTTGGTTCACTAAAACCTTTTTTCTTTTAAATTAAGATCTTATTTGTAAATTATTGTTTATTCTTAGAAACCAATTTAAAAAAAACCCATCAAATCTAATATTTCAAATTGAAGCTTGCACTCTGTTTTATCCCTTTAGAGCTAATTTTAAAATTCCAAGCCAATCCAATAACTACAACATAAGAAAAGGTCCAGAAAACAAAATTTGAGGCAACACCTGTTTGGCAGCAAACCACCCACATGGCCTTCCTTGTAACTCCACTGTTAATTTATTTTGCATATGAAACAATATTGATGATGAATTTTTCTTTTTCCGATGTGAAAGAAATTGAAAAGTTTAAAATTTTTTTTTTTTTATCTGTTTGATTCTGAACCCAATGTTGAATATTTTCTTCTCAAGAACCAATGTAATATTTGCTGCAAAGCATCATTATGACATGTAGATTTAGATTGTTCAAAAAACACCTCAGGATCTATGGTTGAAAGTTGAACATGGGGGAAATAAAAAAAAAACACTTTTCTTGTACCAGTAATTGAATACAAATATGCACAAATAAAGACTACTATAACTAACTGGGTCTGTAAGGTCCCAGCCATTGAAGTCCAAAGTTTGTAATTGGCTGTATTAGAATAAATTTTGAAATAGAATTCCCAAGAACTAGAAATGAACATGTGGAGCAGGAACTGCTTACCCTTCCGGAGCATCTGAGTTCACCCCCGGTTTTAAGTGGCGTTCTGTTACTCGATCTTTAGTTTTATGTGTATGTATTGTTTTGTAGATTGTTGTGTCCTGTTGTCTATTTTTATTTGGCCGTTGTGTTGTCTGTCCTTCGATTTACTCTTTGGTATCTTCAAATTCTTCTTGCAATTGTAGTTGGCATGAAATATCCTTGTGATATGTAGATACAAGCTTGCACAAATGAAGACCTCAGAGTCTGTGGGGTCTGAGCCTTTGGGGTCCATATATATAGGTTACATTAGAATAAATTTTAATATAGCATTCCCCAGAACTAGAAATGACATATAATTGTAAATGGAGATTCAATCTTATACAAAGAAGGCACCATGGTCATTTTCTATTCAAATAAGATTAATTTGATCAAAACTGCATTTAAATGTTATATATAAATTTATTTATGGTATAGAAGGTCATTCAGTAATGGTCAAGGGGAGATAACTCCATTCTACTTTCAAAAGATGGAAGATAAACATAGAATTTGTTGGACCATGCACATAATCACTTGATTCTCTTATGCAATTCGTGCTCAGCCACTAAATTTATAAGGATACTTCGGAATTTTTTTTTATCCTACAACCATCATACAAAGCACAACATCCATCAATGATTATGACATAAATATTATTTTGAAAATCTTCTATAGCTGATTCAATTTAATCCAAACTGATGCTATGATAGTTCTTGGGCAGTCTTCTCTTAAAACTGAATGCACCAGCCCCTCCCCCCTCGATACAGACATGAGGTAATCATAATTTGTAATCGTAATCAGTTGTAATCGATTACATTTTTTCATGTAATTGGATGTAATCTGCCATATTTTAAATTACATGTAATCGATTGCATTCATTTTGACCCTGTAATCATGATTACTTTCTGATTACATTTAGATTACTTTTCATCATTTTGACTTATTTTGTCTTAACTGAAACATATCTCCTTAGATATTTAATGTATGATATGTAAATGAATTTTCTTCACGAGGCTAATTTTTTTTTATTCTTGAATAATTTTATCAAATGTTCATATAATTTCCTCAAATTTATGACATCAGCTTATTTCTGGCCAAAAAATTGTATCCAACACAAACATTTTGAAGTATAGGAGAATGTCCGAGTAACTCTCCATTCCTTAAAAATAATGGAGCCGAGGCCCCGAAGGGGCTGAGGCCCATTGATTTTAAGGAATGGAGAGATATGAGGACATTCTCCAACTTAAAATCCACCCATTGTACTTTAATAATTTTATTAATTATTAATCTTGTAACAAAAAAATTTAAATAAATTGTTTGTTATTCCCTTTTGCAATTTTAAACAGGTTGAGGTTTTTGACCTTTAAACTCTAGCCCCGCCCCTGTACATATTGTTCACAACTCTCCATTCCTTAAAAATAATGGAGAGTTTAGACAATAGATTTACATCACAGGTGGATTTTAAAATAATGTAACATTTTTGTTTCATATTTGACAGAATTTGAACTTGTTTATCTTAAATGTTAAATTTTACTTTCTTAAACCAAACGTTGTTTTTTAATCATTAAACATTCATATAATCTTATGAAACTTTTTAATGTTTCCTAGTTACATGTACAGTCAAACCTGTCTTATGTGGTCACCTCTATTAAATAGTTGCCTGTATTAAAAGGTTACTTTTTAGCTCGACATTTCGAAGAAAAAAAGTTGAGCTATTGTCGTCACTCCAGCGTCTGGGTCAGTTAAGTTTTTTGTCAAGAGTCCATTTCTTAAAAACTATCAAAGGTATCCATTGGAATACTTGTTCACTATCAAAAGAGGAACAAATTACAACAAGGCAGATGACCCTGTGATTTCTATATCCAGAGTTATTTGCCCTTGTTTTAACATACAGACCCTGGATCGTTAAGTTAATAGATATTTCGTATCTTTTTTGTTTGCATGTATCGTTCGTTCGTTTTCCATTCGTTTGTGTTTCGTTCGTGTAATTGGTTCGTTCGTTTCGTGTAACGTTCGTCAGTTTATGAACACATTCCAAATTTTTTCGAGTTAAAAACAAAATAAATTGTGCATTAACAATTCATAAACACAATTAAAATATATACCCATTGGAAGCATTCAAATGGGCATAGCCGCATATGTGCAAAGTTAGAGGGTGTGTGATGTTCCCAGACTGGACTATTTTATTAATTGTTTTAAGGGAAAACATAATTAATAAATGCATTTTTTTCAATAATTTACTCTACGGACAAATAAACAAGAAATCATCTACATGTGTAACATCTATATGTATGTAAACAAATGTCCCTGGTGGTTTCACCTGGGAAGTACATGCACTGCAGGTGTAAAATGTCAACTCTTAATTTCATTCTAATTAACAATTATACTATTTATGACCTTTTTAAGCCACACACCTCTCGGACAGCTTGACCAGGGAAACTGATACACCTATGTCTGGTTGTCAATACAGAATCCGAATAATTATATAAATATAAATTCTGAATAATTATATAATTATATAAACATAAAGTCATATTTGGAAGTTAAATATATGAGATTCAAAATTTGATCATATATATAATTATTAAACACATTGATAATATAAACTATTTAATATAAATTGTATTATCCTATTACTCTACTGACTAATTTATCATTTCTATATCCATTTTGTATCAATTGTATATAAAATATAAGATTAGTTAATCACGTCAATTTGCACAAAAGCCAATTCAAATAATAACATGATACTATATTGTACTTCTGTAGAAACATGATCGTTTATCATTGGATAATATATGGTTACATGTACGCTCCAATTGTTCGTGTATCGTGCGTTCGTATCGTTCGTGTGAAGCATTTGTTCGTTTTTCGTTCGTTTCGCTTGCGTTTCGTGCGTATTGTAAACTTATACAATCCAGGATCTGTAGTACATAGAAATTAGGGATATTTTTTTAGCATAATTGAAATTTCTCAATAACAATCAAAGCTATTAACTTGAAACTCAATACACTTGTAGAAAGTGTTGACCCCAATCTGTTGACAAGAGAAGACAACTCCATCCAGCATTTTATTTGAGTTATTCCCCCTTTTTGACAGAATTTCTTCAAAAAATACAATTTCTCAATAATTATGATGGGCATTGAAATGAAACTCAACATACCTGTTCACTATCAAATGGGGAACCCATTACAACAAGGCAGGTGATCCTGTGATTTGTATATCCAGAGTTGTCTTCCCTTGTTTTGGCATAGCACATAGAAATTTGGGATATTGTTTTAGTATAATTAAAATTTCTCAATAACTATCCAAGCTATTAACTTGAAACTCAATACACTTGTAGAAAGTGTTGACCTCGTTCTATTGACAAGAGAAGACAACTCTATCCAGCCTTTTATTTTGAGTTTTTTTCCATTTTTTAGCTCGCCTTGCCAAAGCCCATGTGAGCTTTTGCCATCACTTGGCGTCCGTCATACGTCATAAACTTTCACATTTAAATCTTCTCCACTGAAACCGCTGAACCAAATTAAACCAAACCTGGCAGGGATGGTCCCTGGGTGGGTCCCTTTCAAAATTGTGTCCGACAGCTCTGCCCTCCATTCAAGATGGCTGCTGTTACTAAAAATAGAAATTTCTCCAATTGTCCATTGCTGCTTTAGTACAAGCTCAAATGAGCTCAAATTTTAACTGCAGCTACATGGCAAGGAGTAGTTTAACATATATTCTGGGTTTTTTTTGTGAAATTTTTCTTTCAGCCGATTTATACCGATTATGCAAATTAGGCATATTTTGATAAAAGATCTCATTTAAATCTTCTTCTCTGAAACCGTCTAACCAAATCAAACCAAATTTGGCTGGGATAATCCTAGGGTAGTCCCATTTCAAAATTGTGTCTGACATTCAAGATGGCTGCTGTTACTAAAAATATAAATTTCTTCAATTGTCCATTGTTCCTTTATTATAAATCAAAATGAGCTCATACTTTAACTGCAGCTACATGACAATGAGTAGTTTAACATATAGTCTTTGTTTTTCTGTGAAATTTTTCTTTCAGCCGATTTATACCAATTATGCAAATTAGGCATATTTTGATAAAAGATCTCATTTAAATCTTCTCTGAAACCGCTGAACTAAATTAAACCAAATTTGGCTGGGATAGTCCTTGGGTAGTCCCATTTCAAAATTGTGTCCGACAGTCCCGCCCTTCATTTAGTTGTCCATTGCTGCTTTATTATAAATCAAAATGAACTCAAATTTAACTGCAGCTACATGACAATGAGTAGTTTAACATATATTCTAGGTTTTTCTGTGAGATTTTTTCAGCCAGTTTATTCCGTTTAGGAATATTATGAGATAAAAATCACATCAAAATCTTTTGCTCACAAATTTGAGTTGAAATGATCTTTGGGTGGCCCACTTTCAAAATTATGTATAACGCCCCCATTTTCTATCAACTTTAGATGTCAAATTGAAAACCAGGTGAGCGATTACAGGCTCTTGGGAGCCTCTAGTTTACTTGCATTTTTTTCTAAAAATAACAATTTTCTCAATCTAAACTATGATAGGCATTAAAATGAAACCCAACATACCTGTTCACTATCAAAAGGGGGAACACATTACAGAAGGGTAACCCCCCCCCCCCCCCCCCCAATTTTTATTTTTAAATTGTATTTCATATGCACTAATATAGTGTTACCAAAAAAGATTATACCCCTCTGATTATATTTACCAATCATGCAAACATATTTGCTTATATGACCATCATAGTTAGAAGTATGTATAACTTTGTAAATTGCTTGCAGTTTAATATCAGATACGAAAAAGTAGGTAGTTGAATTATCAAACAACTCATACAAGCTTATCACCAATACAGTGTGTGTTCTCACCCGTCTTTGTAAATTACAAAGAAGGGTGCACTCGACTCGCAGCCGCAAGTGATAAAGTTTACCAGTTGCTTGCCCATGGTCGGTGGTTCTCTCTGGGTACTCCGGCTTCTTCCACTACTAAAACTGGTCGCCATGATATAGCTGAAATATTGCTGAAAGTGGCATTAAACACCAAAAATCAAATAAATTTTTCTGGTCATAGAAAATTCCATATGAATTGAACCTCTTTTGTAAGGTCACCTAACTTATAAGGCCACTATTTCTTTGTCCCAAAGGTGACTCTTAATACAGGTTTGACTGTATGTTGAAAATATTATATCTGATCTACATTCAAATTCAAAAATAATTTTCATACAAGTATATACCAAATTTCAAATATCAATTTCTATTCTGAATAGTAGTTGAAGCTAAAATCTATTTTTTCCCTTTAAGGCAGGTTCAGTTTATTTTTTACCTCGCCTGTCTGCCGTTAACTTTTTAGATTATTCAAGAATAAAAAAAATCTTAACACAAAAATTTCGAAAATAATGTTGTTGTTTTTTCATTTTTGAACTTGTTTTTTTTTAAATGGTAAAACACTGTTAAATTTACTTTCTTAAACAGAAAATGTCTACGATCTTGTCAGATTTTTTAAATTGGAATTGTTTTCCCAAGCTTGAACAGATGTGAGTAAAAATTCATCTAAAACAGCCAAAAACACCGAAAAGTGGTACATTTGTATTCACGGAATATTTTGGGGGAAACGTGTGCGGAAGCAACTTTTGTCTGGGCTAATCTAATTCAAAATTCAAGATATCTCCGCCTCTGTCAAACCTGTCTATGTGGTCACCTCTATTATCCAGTTGCCTGTATTAAAAGGTTACTTTTTTCCTTTCTGGTCATAGAAAATTTCAAATTAACCTCTTTAGAAGGTCAACTGTCTTTTTAGCTCAACTTGCCAAAGGCAATGTGAGCTTTTGCCATCACTTGGCATCCGTTGTCCGTCATCTGCTAACTTTTCACATTTTAATCTTCCCCTCTGGTCACTACAGGCAATTCTTTTTTCTGATTGTCCGATTTCTAAAAAACCTCTCCTCTGAAACCCCTTGGCCAAATGAACCGAAACTTGGTAGGAAGCATCTATGGAAGGTCCTCTCTACAGATTGCTCATTTTGTCCCGATCTGTTAAGAAACATGGCCTCCACAGGCAATTCTTGTTTCTGATTGGTTGATTTCTGAAAAACCTTCTCCCTTGAAATCGCTTTGCCAAATGAACCGGAAATTATTTAATTATGTATGGATTAAACAAAGGCTGTCCATGTTTTATGCACATTTAAAACCAAGGCAAGGCTGAGGTCTTTAAATGTTCATAATAAAGACATGGACAACTGTTGTTTGACCATGTTAGAACATAAACACTTCTTTGAGAATGTTAGAGTACGTTGAAAGTCAATAACACTTAGATTTTTACTCTTAGAAATGTCTTAAATGTGTAGTAGTTAGACCAGCATTTTGACAAAAATTCCTAAAGTTTTTTTTCAATGCCCCCTCCCTAGAGTTTAAAAAGGACAAAAGAAACAATTATATCATTACCCGTATATAAAGCATTTTATTTTCATTAAAACAAGATCTATCACTCCTCGCTCCCCCCACAAAATTTACAAGAAAATCATAATGACATTAGTCAATGCTTTGCTCGTATTGGGTGTGACAGCTGCCATTGTTTTGTGTTAAAAAATCTGTGTCTGTCTCAGAAGTCATCAATTGTATGTTATTCTTATATGTAAATTTGATATATAAACTTTTAAATGCAATATCCATTTAATCTTCACAGTTTGACAGTTTGCTTAACAATTCATTTTTTTTTTCAGGGTGAAACCTGTCCGTGAGGGCGAAAGACGCTCGAGGCGTAAGTTGGGGCTAGCCCCAGAGTTTAAGGCCGAGGACCTTCCAGTTCGGACAAGGCGTCCCAGGGTTCTGGTACAAGCTTTTGAGCCTGTACCAGTGGTACAGACACCCGTGTTTGTACCGGTGGTACAGACACCCGTGTTTGTACCGGTGGTACAGACACCCGTGTTTGTACCGGTGGTACAGACACCCGTGTTTGTACCAGTGGAGGCTACCCTCCCTGAACTACCACGGGATTTGCAGAATCCCATGGTGGTTTCCCCTGTAGTCAGACTTTTTTCATTGTCTACACCAGCTGTTAATTCAGCAGATGTAGATGATGAAACAATGGCTGCTATAGGCCAGGGGGTGGTAGCTGAAGCGCCCTGTGTCGCTTTGGAGGTGGTGGCAGCAGAGCAGGTTTTTGAGGCCATAAACATCCCAGTTGTTCCTGTTGCCCCTGCTCCCCAGAGAGGTTGGACTCGGTGGTGTGTTAGGGCTGCTCTTGCTGTCGGCAATATGATTGTCAATGACGGGCATGTTTTCTTTTAAGGGGCAAAATTTCTAAATTCAAAAAGGGGTTGCAATTTTGAAATCATTTTGGAAAGATCATGGTTCAGTCTGTTGTAGCAAAGATTTGGAATTTCTAATCATTTTTATGTTTTTATAATGAAGGTTAAAAAACCAAAAAAGGGGAGATAATTTATTTTTTAAAAATTGCTTCACAGAACTGATTTGATCCGATATTTATTTAAATTGTCAAAATTTTGTTTTATTTTTCTAAAAATCATATTGTCTGTTGGTGGTTAAAGTTGTGTTAAACTTCTGATCATGGTACATTAGGTCAAATGTCACACTGAGGAATTCCATTAGGTCAATTGGGTTAGAGTTTTGGTATGTAATGCCACTTTCAACAATATATCAATTATGGCAGTCAGTTATATTGGTGGAGGAAACCGAAGTGTCTGCAGAAAACTACAGAAACTTTATCACATAAAGCCAATATGTCGGTTGTCCTAATATTGAGCACAGATAGGTCAATGTAGAACACCATTAGGTAAGGTGTCAATTTATGTCCCTTCCCACCCCACCCAACCCAACCTAACTCCAGTTTCCAAGACCTTTTAGTGTGTATTAATCTGCCCCTCCTTCTTCCAATCCAAGTTTCTAAGACTCTTTGTTAAAGTTGTGTTAAAGCCCCATCCCCACTTGTCTGTTCTTGGTTAAAGTTGTGTTAAAGCCCCCTCCCCACTTGTCTGTTCTTGGTTAAAGTTGTGTTTAAGCATCTGATCATGGTGTCCCAGTGTCCAAGGTCTTCTACTCTATTTGTAAATAGGTCTATGTATATATGTATAGTGTAAATATATTTTTGTATATAGTGTGTAAATATGTAAATATGTTTTTAATCATTAATATTATGTATTTAGTATGTGATATTGTTACATTTCTGTAAGCATCATTAAGATATTGCAAACCTTCATTTGGAAAAGTGAATGACGTCAAAGTTTAAAATAATTTTTTTAATAAAAGCTATTATTCCTAGACTTTTGGTTAGTTCTAAGTGTAAAAAATGATTTTTCTTTCTTTGTGTTCATTAGATTCCACATCCCATCTCATGAAAATACTGATTTTCCGAGAATCTTTAAAGATAATTAATACTCATACTGCCCCAGTATGAAATAGCTCAAAACAGATCGGTGTCAGTGTGAAGCCGATCAATAACATCTTCTTAAGATCTGGACAGCAGAACTCGTACCCAAAAAATCAGCATTTTGAATTAGAATTAGATTTATCATAGAATTATATATGTTCATTTATGTACTTCAATATAAATAAATTTTGATAATTAAATAAGGTTTATGAGTGAATGTTGCATGCTAGAAACGGGGGTATGCAAGGATGAATGATAGATAAAAACTTTTTCCCAGTTAGGTTTCACATCTAACATAGGTAGCATGCAAGAAATGGGTGTATGAATGAATTGAATGATAGATAAATAACTTTTTCACAGTTAGGTTTCACATTTAATAAAGACACAATAGTGCCAAAAATACAATACTTTTTTATACCGTCAGTAATTAAATGGATTAAGGATTTTGAAGTACTAATGGAATGGATCTCAAATGTGTTAGTTCTTGAGAGACTAGTTCTAATTGAAAATGCATGATCAAGGAGAATAAAAAGGATGAAAGACTTAAAACGGCACAAACCATGGTAATAAAGTATATGTAGGAGTTCTTTTTTTTTGTCAACTGAACAGTATGTGTTATTTGATATTTTTCAGTATATCTATCAAGGACATGTGTGGTATCATTGTGGTTTACATATCCTTAGAGTTTGCTGTTTATATACAATGATAAACAACTCACACCTCAACTTGCATGTGAGACAACCTCTTCCCTAAATTTGAAACTTGTGTGCTGTAAATTTCAACTATATAAATGTATGTATGGTTTAAAATGTTATCAGTTATATCATGTACTACCTGTATGCAGGCTATTTCCCATCAAAAATGTGTACTCTAGCATTTTTTTCCCAACTACAACATGATCTCCTGTAAAGATACATGTATGGCAATTGTTGGTTTGTGATGTTATAGTATGATGCAAAAACAGAGATGCTTTTATAAAAAAAAACACAAAAAAACAAAAAAACAAAAAAAAAATTGCATGAAAAAAAAAAAAAAAAATTGCATGTATTAATCAGCTTTTGTTTTTCAGGTATACTAATCTATTTTTGTTTTTTCAGAAGTAAGAGTGGCCTACAGCAATACTTTTGGCAAATTGTAAAATTAATATTTTTGTTTGTTTTGGATCTTTTGTAAATTTAATATAATTTTGATAAAAATCTCATTTCTGGTGACTTTTTTTTTGCGAAAGTAATAGTTTTTTCATGAAGATTTGGTATTAATGGCAATTCTAAAATAATTTAACAATTTAGTATTTATAAAAAAAAGTGTTAGATGCACCCATGTAGACACCACAGTCAATTGAAGATGGCATCAAAGCCGCTGAAAGTACAGTCAATACTTTTGGTAGGTTTTAAATTTAAGGGGTTTTAATAGGGACAAGAAGAGTTTGAAGATACCAAAGGGAGGTAATCAGAATCTGTATGTCGAAGGAGAGACAATACAATGGACAAACAAAACAAAACAAAATAATGATCTACAAAACACTGCACAGAAAACTAACGATCAAGCACCATAAACCCTATGAAGACTGGGGTTGAGCTCACATGCTCTGTAAGGACAAGAAGAGTTTGAAGATACCAAAGTGGTAATCAGAATCTGTATGTCGAAGGAGAGACAATACAATGGACAAACAAAACAAAAAAAAACAATGATCTACAAAACACTGCACAGAAAACTAACGATCAAGCACCATAAACCCTACGAAGACTGGGGTTGAGCTCAGATGCTCTGTAAGGGCAAGAAGAGTTTGAAGATACCAAGAGGGTTATCAGAATTCGTAAATCGTCGAAGGACAGACAATACAATCGACAAATGATCTACAAAACACTACACAGAAAACTAACGATAAAGCACCATGAACCCCACAAAAAACGGGTTGAGCTCAGATGCTCTGTAAAGGTAAGAAGAGTTTGAAGATACCAAAGGGGTAATCAGAATCTGTAAATCAAAGGACAGACAATACAATGGAAAAAAAACAACCAAAAACAATGATCTACAAAACACTACACAGAAAACTAACGATAAAGCACCATGAACCCCACAAAAAACGGGTTGAGCTCAGATGCTCTGTAAAGGTAAGAAGAGTTTGAAGATACCAAAGGGGTAATCAGAATCTGTAAATCAAAGGACAGACAATACAATGGAAAAAAAAAACCCAAAAACAATGATCTACAAAACACTACACAGAAAACTAACGATCAAGCACCATGAACCCCACAAAAACTGGGGTTGAGCTCAGATGCTCTGGAAGGGTAAGAAGAGTTTGAAGATACCAAAGAGATTATCAGAAAATTTAAATCGAAGGACAGACAATACATTCATTTAATTTCCTTATAAACTGCTTGTAAGATTTACTGTCGCTGACAATTTAAAGTGAAAATAAAAAGACTCACAATAGATGTATTAAAAAATAATATCAACTAATTTTCTTCTTGTAATATTGTATATTTTTATAGTTATGTATATTAATTATGCTATGCGAGATATAAAGTCTTCAAAATTTTTATAAACTTGTAAATATAATCCCCTTAGAAAAAGGGGGGTTGAATAAGAAACGTCACATTTCTATGCTTAAGGTTAAATTATATTTCTTTTCTTCATTTTTTTTGGTAGAAGTGGTGTGTTTCTTTGTAACTTGTGGTCTTGCTAGAAACAAAACAGGCTCTGTAAAGGATGGGATGACAGAATTGTACCCAAAAAAAAAAACCAAAAGAAACACACACACACAATGAATAATAGGAAAAAAAACAAAATGTAAGCAGAACCTGTTCTTTTAAATTTTGGAGGGCATTTTAATAAACAAAAGTAAAATTCTAGCCAGACCACCAATCGTTATTTTTGTATATGTGAGATATAAAGACTTCAAAATTTTAATAAAATTGTAAATATAATCCTCTTAAAAAAAGGGGGATTGAATAAGAAACGTCGCATTTCTATGCTTAAGGTTAAATGTTTTTTTTCTTTGGTAGAAGTGGTGCATTTCTTTGTAATTTATGATCTTGCTAGAAACAAAACAGGCTCTGTAAAGGATGGGATGACAGAATTGTACAAAAACGACAAGCAAAAAACATTCATAAAATTAAAGAAAACCAAAATGTAAGCAGAACTGTTATTTTAAAATTTTGGAGGGAATTTAATAAACAAAAAGTAAAATTCTAGCCAGACCATCAATCAGCTATTTTTGTACTTTTGTATTAGTTATGTCATGTCAGTCTACTTGGTTTAAAGCTCTTTAAAGTTTTATACTTTCCAAATTTCCAAGTCTTATCTTTTCTAATTTAATTTACGTGTTTTTACATTTACATAAAAAAATATTGTCAAAAATTACTGATTTTCTAAAAAAAATTAATTGTATTTGGTAAACATTTTTTTAGTTTTAAACCAAGTAAGTAATGAATTCTTTATTTTTTGTTGCTGTGATAAAATGTGTATAAAAAAGATAACATCCTTCATTCCTCCTGTGTAGTTACGAATTATCGAGAGTTAATGCCCTTCAAATTTTGTTTATTAAATTATATAAATATGAATTTCGTACTATTACAGGAACATGGAAGCAAGGTTCATCATATGTTGTGGTAAAACCTATGAAATATGGATTGGTCCTGACTTTTTTAGTCCTCTAATAGTCCAATTATTCCAATAATTATCAGGTGCAGAACACTTTCTAATTGTTGTCATAGTATTTACATGCATTCAAACAGTGGAGATTCTGATGTTTTATCTTTAACATTTAATTTATTGGAATCATTTTCAAAAATATTTCTTAATTTATTTTTAATTATTTTCAAAATAATTTCATTTTAAAAATTTCAGTAAACTTTAATCTTGATTTTTTTTTAAATATTTTAAAAATAAATTATAAGCTGATACATTTTAGAGAGATAAGTAATAATTGTTTGTCAAATTTATTTATTGTCTTGCTGATTTTGTTGTAAACCTCAGCTAACCAGGCACTGCATAACCCCCATCCAACAAAGCATTACATTTCCCTATTTAACCATGCATTGCATCCCCACTGCACTTTAATAGTCGGCTTTCAATAAATATTTATATTTTGAAGCCACCTATTAACATGAACAAAATGAGCAAGCTGATTGGCATAATAATTTAAATATATTGTTTTAATCTTTCAAAATGTATCACTTTAGTCCATCTTTGAACACATAAAAATAGAAGTCCTACTTTTGGTGATTTTTAGTTAAATGATTTAATAATTCTCTAAATTTCCAAAATTAAGATAAGTGCAATTATATGTATTAATTCATTACTAATATAAATATTTTCTTTCTTTTTAAAAAAATTATTTTCTGGGTTTTTTTGTAATCTATTTTGGTATTTTTTTAGTTTCGTTGTTTTATTTTTTTATCTTGTAATATTGTATAGTTTTATAATTATGTATATTAATTATGCTATGCGAGATATAAAGACTTCAATTTTTTTTTATAAAATTGTAAATATAATCCCCTAAAAAAGAGGGGGGCTGAATAAGAAACGTCACATTTCTATGCTTAAGGTTAAATTATATTTCTTTTCTTCATTTTTTTTGGTAGAAGTGGTGCGTTTCTTTGTAACTAATGGTCTTGCTAGAAACAAAACAGGCTCTGTAAAGGATGGGATAACAGAATTGTACCCCAAAAAAAAAAATATCGCACACAAAATGGATAATAGAAAAAAAAAATGTAAGCAGAACCTGTTCTTTTAAATTTTGGAGGGCATTTTAATAAACAAAAGTAAAATTCTAGCCAGACCACCAATCACTTATTTTTGTATATGTGAGATATAAAGACTTCAAAATTTTAATAGAATTGTAAATATAATCCTCTAAAAAAAGGGGGATTGAATAAGAAACGTCACATTTCTATGCTTAAAGTTAATTTTTTGATTTTTTTTTGGTAGAAGTGGTGCGTTTCTTTGTAATTTATGATCTTGCTAGAAACAAAACAGGCTCTGTAAAGGATGAGATAACATAATTGTACAAAACTGACAACAACAAAAAACACACATACAATTAAATAAAATTAAAGAAAACCAAAATGTAAGCAGAACCTGTTATTTTAAAATTTTGGAGGGAATTTAATAAACAAAAAGTAAAATTCTAGCCAGACCATCAATCAGCTATTTTTGTACTTTTGTATTAGTTATGTCATGTCAGTCTACTTGGTTTAAAACTCTTTAAAGTTTTATACTTTCCAAAATTCCAAGTCTTATCTTTCTTTTCTAATTTAATTTACGTGTTTTACATTTACATAAAAAAATATTGTCAAAAATTACAGTTTCTAAAAAATTTAATTGTATTTGGTAAACATTTTTTTAGTTTTAAACCAAGTAAGTAATGAATCCTTTATTTTTTGTTGCTGTGATAAAATGTGTATTAAAAAGGATAACATCCTTCATTCCTCCTGTGTAGTTATGAATTATCAAGAGTTACTGCCCTTTAAATTTTGTTTATTAAATTATATAAATATGAATTTCGTACTATTACAGGAACATGGAAGCAAGGTTCATCATATGTTGTGGTAAAACCTATAAAATATGGATTGGTCCTGACTTTTTTAGTCCTCTAATAGTCCAATAATTATCATAGGTGCAGAACACTTTCTAATTGTCATAGTACTTACATGCATTCAGACAGTGGAGATTCTGATGTTTTATCTTTAACATTTAATTTATTGGAATCATTTTCAAAAATATTTCTTAATGTATTTTTAATTATTTTCAAAATAATTCCTTTTTAAAAATTTCAGTAAACTTTAATCTTGACTTTTTTTTTTAAATATTTTAAAAATAAATTATAAGCTGATACATTTTAGAGAGATAAGTAATAATTGTTTGTCAAATTTATTTATTGTCTTGCTGATTTTGTTGTAAACCTCAGCTAACCAGGCACTGCTTAACCCCCATCCAACAAAGCATTACATTTCCCTATTTAACCATGCATTGCATCCCCACTGCACTTTAATAGTCGGCTTTCAATAAATATTTATGTTTTGAAGCCACCTATTAACATGAACAAAATGAGCAAGCTGATTGGTATAATAATTTAAATATATTGTTTTAATCTTTCAAAATGTATCACTTTAGTCCCTCTTTGAACACTTAAAAATAGAAGTCCTACTTTTGGTGATTTTTAGTTAAAATGATTTAATAATTCTCTAAATTTCCAAAATTAAGATAAGTGCAATTATATGCATTAATTCATTACTAATGTAAAGATTTTCTTTCTTTTATAAAAAATTATTTTCTGGGTTTTTTTTGTAATCTATTTTGGTATTTTAGTTTCATTGTTTTATTTTTTTATCTTGTAATATTGTATAGTTTTATAATTATGTATATTAATTATGCTATGTGAGATATAAAGACTTCAACATTTTTATAAAATTGTAAATATAATCCCCTAAAAAAAAGGGGGCTGAATAAGAAACGTCACATTTCTATGCTTAAGGTTAAATTATATTTCTTTTCTTCATTTTTTTTGGTAGAAGTGGTGCGTTTCTTTGTAATTTATGATCTTGCTAGAAACAAAACAGGCTCTGTAAAGGATGGGATAACATAATTGTACAAAACTGACAACAAAAAACACACATACAATTAAATAAAATTAAAGAAAACCAAAATGTAAGCAGAACCTGCTATTTTAAAATTTTGGAGGGAATTTAATAAACAAAAAGTAAAATTCTAGCCAGACCATCAATCAGCTATTTTTGTACTTTTGTATTAGTTATGTCATGTCAGTCTACTTGGTTTAAAACTCTTTAAAGTTTTATACTTTCCAAAATTCCAAGTCTTATCTTTCTTTTCTAATTTAATTTACGTGTTTTACATTTACATAAAAAAATATTGTCAAAAATTACAGAGTTTCTAAAAAATTTAATTGTATTTGGTAAACATTTTTTTAGTTTTAAACCAAGTAAGTAATGAATCCTTTATTTTTTGTTGCTGTGATAAAATGTGTATTAAAAAGGATAACATCCTTCATTCCTCCTGTGTAGTTATGAATTATCAAGAGTTACTGCCCTTTAAATTTTGTTTATTAAATTGTATAAATATGAATTTCTTACTATTAAAGGAACATGGAAGCAAGGTTCATCATATTTTGTGGTAAAACCTATAAAATATGGATTGGTCCTGACTTTTTTAGTCCTCTAATAGTCCAATTATTCCAATAATTATCATAGGTGCAGAACACTTTCTAATTGTTGTCATAGTATTTACATGCATTCAAACAGTGGAGATTCTGATGTTTTATCTTTAACATTTAATTTATTGGAATCATTTTCAAAAATATTTCCTAATTTATTTTTAATTATTTTCAAAATTTCAGTAAACTTTAATCTTGATTTGTTTTTTTTATATTTTCAAAATAAATTATAAGCTGATAATTTAAATATATTGTTTTAATCTTTCAAAATGTATCACTTTGAACACTTAAAAAAAATAGAAGTCCTACTTTTGGTGATTTTTAGTTAAATGATTTGATAATTCTCTAAATTTCCAAAATTAAGATAAGTGCAATTATATGCAGTAATTCATTACTAATGTAAATATTTTCTTTCTTTTAAAAAAAAATGTTTTCTGTTTTTTTTTGTAATCTATTTTGGTATTTTTTAGTTTCGTTGTTTTATTTTTTATCTTGTAATATTGTATAGTTTTATAATTATGTATATTAATTATGCTATGCGAGATATAAAGACTTCAAAATTTTTATAAAATTGTAAATATAATCCCCTAAAAAAAGGGGGGCTGAATAAGAAACGTCACATTTCTATGCTTAAGGTTAAATTATATTTCTTTTCTTCATTTTTTTTGGTAGAAGTGGTGCGTTTCTTTGTAACTAATGGTCTTGCTAGAAACAAAACAGGCTCGGTAAAGGATGGGATAACAGAATTGTGCCCAAAAAAAAAAAATATCCCACACAAAATGGATAATACAAAAAAAAAATGTAAGCAGAACCTGTTCTTTTAAATTTTGGAAGGCATTTTAATAAACAAGTAAAATTCTAGCCAGACCACCAATCAGTTATTTTTGTATATGTGAGATATAAAGACTTCAAAATTTTAATAGAATTGTAAATATAATCCTCTAAAAAAAGGGGGATTGAATAAGAAACGTCACATTTCTATGCTTAAAGTTAATTTTTTGATTTTTTTTTGGTAGAAGTGGTGCGTTTCTTTGTAATTTATGATCTTGCTAGAAACAAAACAGGCTCTGTAAAGGATGGGATAACATAATTGTACAAAATTGACAACAAAAAACACACATACAATTAAATAAAATTAAAGAAAACCAAAATGTAAGCAGAACCTGCTATTTTAAAATTTTGGAGGGAATTTAATAAACAAAAAGTAAAATTCTAGCCAGACCATCAATCAGCTATTTTTGTACTTTTGTATTAGTTATGTCATGTCAGTCTACTTGGTTTAAAACTCTTTAAAGTTTTATACTTTCCAAAATTCCAAGTCTTATCTTTCTTTTCTAATTTAATTTACGTGTTTTACATTTACAGAAAAAAATATTGTCAAAAATTACAGAGTTTCTAAAAAATTTAATTGTATTTGGTAAACATTTTTTTAGTTTTAAACCAAGTAAGTAATGAATCCTTTATTTTTTGTTGCTGTGATAAAATGTGTATTAAAAAGGATAACATCCTTCATTCCTCCTGTGTAGTTATGAATTATCAAGAGTTACTGCCCTTTAAATTTTGTTTATTAAATTGTATAAATATGAATTTCTTACTATTAAAGGAACATGGAAGCAAGGTTCATCATATGTTGTGGTAAAACCTATAAAATATGGATTGGTCCTGACTTTTTTAGTCCTCTAATAGTCCAATAATTATCATAGGTGCAGAACACTTTCTAATTGTTGTCATAGTATTTACATGCATTCAAACAGTGGAGATTCTGATGTTTTATCTTTAACATTTAATTTATTGGAATCATTTTCAAAAATATTTCCTAATTTATTTTTAATTATTTTCAAAATAATTCCATTTTAAAAATTTCAGTAAACTTTAATCTTGATTTGTTTTTTTTATATTTTCAAAATAAATTATAAGCTGATAATTTAAATATATTGTTTTAATCTTTCAAAATGTATCACTTTGAACACTTAAAAAATAGAAGTCCTACTTTTGGTGATTTTTAGTTAAATGATTTAATAATTCTCTAAATTTCCAAAATTAAGATAAGTGCAATTATATGCATTAATTCATATTACTAATGTAAATATTTTTTTTTTTTTTTTGTAATCTATTTTGGTATTTGTTATTGTTTCGTTGTTTTATTTTTTTAATCAGAGATCTGCCATGACAACAAGACCATGATAAGTAGTATACAACAATACAAGAAATCGGGAAGGCCAATGATCATGCAAATTCTGACATGACAAAAATATTGTATATATAAATATTGTATAATTTGTAAAAGTATTCTATATGAAGAAGAACAAAAAATTTAATTTAAACTTTTGTGGATGGATTTATGGTGTTTAACACCACTTTCAACAATATATCGGTTATATCATGGCGGTTCATTTAGTAATAGTTGTATATAATTAGAGGTACCGGTAGTTATAATATTGTCAGTCATTGAATGGATATACAATTTTAAACCAAAGCTTTTTCCAGTGGATGCCATTTCCATTGGTTTTAATGCTGGGTTTAAGTATATCGAGGTGTATATGTAATTTATTGCCGATTTGTCATTGTTTGCATATATATATATATCTAAATATTTATGTTGTATTAAATCGACAGCCGAGAAAAAAGTTCAGACATGCATCGAGCTGGTCGTTAAACTTTAATTTTTGTTGTGTTTTTTCATATATTGATAAGGGTGTGCTTGAATGAAGATGAGACCTTTAAGGGTTATGCGAGGTATTATCATCACTTGATGTCCATCCCTCCCGGTCGTCCGTAAACTTTTACATTTTAATCTCTTCCCTGAAACCACAGGAACAATTGTATTAAAACGCGGTAGGAGTGTCCATTTGATAGTTCTCATAAAAGTTTTTAGTTCACTAGGGCCAAAGGTTCAAATGAGTTTTTCCTATCACTTTGTGTCTGTTGTCTGTCATCCATTAAATTTTCACATTTTGATCTTCTCAAGAACCACTGGGTCAAATTGAACCAAACTTTGATGTGATACTCTTTGAATGCTCCTCTTCCAAATAAAGATGGCTTCTCATTGGTTGAAAAATTGGAAATCTTTGAAAATCTTCTTCAGAACCACTGAATGGATTGAAACCAGATTTAGTCAAAATGCAGGAACTGCTCATCCTCCTAGAGCAGACAAGAGCTCCCTAAAATCAGATCATTGTTTTTACCCAGTTTGATATACAAATTACAATCGGTTGTCTTGTAATTCAAATTTATTTTAATTGAATTTGTCAAGAAATACTAGCAAGATTTTATACAAAGTTTGGGGGGGGTATATAGGAATCACCCTGTCCGTCCGTCCATGTACCTTGTAAGCGCAACTCCTCCTAAACGGCTTATTGGATTTTTATGAAACTTTACACATTTGTAGTACACTACCTGCAGATGTGCATGAAGGAATATGGTTGCTGTCCAAAATTTCAAAGGGGAGATAATTCAACATACTTTCATGAAAAGGGGGAGGATGTACCTTGAAAGTGCAACTCCTACTAAACTGCTTATTGAATTTTTATGAAACTTTACATAGTTGTAGTACACAACCTGCAGATGTGCATGAAGGAATACTGTTGCTGTCTAAAATTTAGAAGGGGAGATAATTCAACTTGTACTTTCATGAAAAGGGGGGTTGTGTACCTTGTAAGCACAACTCCTCCTAAACGGCTTATTGGAGTTTTGTGAAACTTTACACAGTTGTAGTACACTACCTGCAGATGTGCATGAAGGAATATGGTTGCTGTCCAAAATTTAAAAGGGGAGATAATTCAGCTTGTACTTTCACGAAAAGGGGGGGGTGGCATGTACCTTGTAAGCGCAACTCCTACTAAACTGCTTATTGAATTTTTATGAAACTTTACCTGCAGATGTGCATGAAGGAATACTGTTGCTGTCTAAAATTTAGAAGGGGAGATAATTCAACTTATTCTTTCACAAAAAGGGGGGTCGTGTACCTTGTAAGTGCAACTCCTCCTAAACGGCTTATTAGATTTTTGTGAAACTTTACACAGTTGTAGTACACTGCCTGCAAATGTGCATGAAGAAATATGGTCTCGGTCCAAAATTTGGAAGGGGAGATTATTCAACTTGTCACTCACAGTTCTAGTTTTTCTTCAGAATCTTGTTATCTTGAAAACTTATGCTGTTTTCTATGCAAGGCCTAGTATACCACTGCCTACAAAATGTATATATTCTATTAAGCAGACAATTTAAATATCTCATGTGACTTATAGAATTCCTGTAAGATTGATACCACCACAACTTAGACATTTTTATATTCAATTGTTGATGACATTTTCAGTTTTAAAATTGATATCAATGAAATCGGCCTCTTACTTATTCTTTGAAGATTTTGGCACTGGAAACAGTACTGTCTTAACGGATGGGCATGCTGGGGAGTTACCCGGAGTCGCCATGTTAATCTATGCATGTTGTGTACAGCATGCTTTTTAATGTTTAAACACTAATTTTCTTGGAAATACCAATACAATAAATTTATGTTTAATTCTATCGACATTTACAATTTATTCCTGCGAGTGCTTGTGTAGGTATGGGCCCCAGTCCACTTCATTGCCCGGGGGGCCTAGTAAAACTGTTAAAGACGGCCCTGGCTGGTCTTCTACTAGCCTATAACAGATGGTGGACTGAGTATAAATTATCATAACTGATAATTAAGTGAAAAATTACATGATACCTGTTAATAATTTTCCCTGTTTTTCAATATACATGGTTCAAAATAGTGGTAGTTTAAATATATCTACATTAAAAGGGAGTTGCTGCATCGGTGGTGTAATGGTTGGCATGGTTGTATGGTAGATCGTGGGTTGGAGCCCCGGTCGGGTCAACCAAAGACTATAAAATTGGTATTTGTTGTTTCTTCGCTAAGCACGTAGCATTATTCCATTAAGGAGAAAGAGCAAAGATTGCTTGGCTCGGAATCCGAATAATGTGTTTGGGTGGAGCGACACTACCCATGGGCTGTTGTTTCAGTGAGTAAGCACTATAAAAATCTAACTCGAGTGTGTTGGTCTAGTACAATGCGGACCTCGTCATCATCTCATTGAAAATTTATTTGTTCTCCCCATGATATAGCTGAAAAATTGATGAATTGGCGTTAAATAACAATCACACACTCAGTCCGGAACAAATTGCCTGCTACATCGGCTCTGTCAGAAAAATAATAATCTAACGGCGAAAAAGGCGAAATGATTTAATTTGATCCAAAATACCCCCTCGAAAATCATTTGGTCGTCACTTTGAGATTATCATTGAATTAAAGGAAATTTCTATGTCTTCATTAAGTGGATGAAAAAATTCCATCATACAAGTACAAATTCAAACAAATATTCAAGAAAATTGGTCAAGCTAAAGCTTTAGATCTTTTTTACTTTGTTGCTGTTCTTAAGCGTCTTTCCTCTCTTCATGACAAATATGTTATCGTTCCTGCGGACAAGGCTTCCAACAATATCGTGTTTGTATGTAAATCATATTACTTCGAATGCCTAATCAAGGAATTGGGCATAAATAGCAACACCTCTAGTAATACCACATACAAACCAACTTCGTTGGACAAAGATGAAATCCTAGCTAACCACAGATCATTCATGACCTCTTTAAACATTCCGTCTGGTAAAGAGTCTGAGGATTTACCCTATTTATATTGGATACCTAAACTCCATAAGACACCATACAAAGAAAGGTACATAGCGGGATCATCAACTTGTTCGACAAAAGAATTGTCTATTCACCTGACAAAGATTCTGTCTGCAGTAAAAGAGGGACAACAGAAATATTGTGAAACTATTTATTCGCGTAGTGGCATAAATCACATGTGGATTTTGAAAACTTGATTTTTCAACTCTATATACCACCCTACCGCATGACAAATTAAAAACCTGCTTAAAAGAAACAATTCATAAAGCTTTCAGTCATAGAAACTATGGCTCAAAATTTGTTGTGTTGGGCTACAATTCCACATATTTTTCAAACAAAATTCAAAAAGGTAAAACATGCTACTCCAAGGAACAAGTGATCAGTATGCTGGAGTTCCTCATTGATAACATATTTGTCTCCTTTGGAGGGACACTGTTTCAGCAGGTCGTCGGCATACCAATGGGTACGAATTGTGCCCCTCTTCTAACCGATTTATTTTTATGCTCATATGAGTCGGAGTTTCTTCAAAAGCTTGCAAAAGATAAGAAGATTCATGAGGCTAGAGCCTTTAATTTCACATGCAGGTATATTGATGACGTTTTATCTATCAATAATTCTAGATTTGCAGAATTTCTTCCATTGATATATCTTCCAGAACTGGAAGTTAAAAGAGATCACAGATACAGCTTCGTCCGCATCATTTTTGGACTTATACCTCGAATTTGACGACAGTGGTCAACTCGGTACTAAAATTTATGATAAACGGGACGACTTCAATTTTAAAACCATAAATTTTCCAAACATGTGCAGCAATATACCAGCTTCTCCTGCATATGGTGTTTACATCTCGCAATTGATTCGCTATGCAAGGGCCAGTAGCAATTATTCTGATTTCCTGAAACATCATCTTCATCTGAGAAACAGGCTACTGGACCAGGGCTATAAAAAGATTCGCCTTATTCGATCTCTTAAAAAGTTTATATTCCGATACCAAGATCTTGTCGAAATATATTCCGTCTCTGCAGAAACGATTATAAGCGATGCATTTTCATATAGTGAAAATGTATAAAGATAAAGAAGTCAAGAAAAATGTCAAGGATATTTTTTTATCAATGTGTGACGTAAAAATATTTTTGACATTTACGTCACCGAATATGGTACTGCTTTGACAACTATGTTGTCCGTTTTGTTCCTGTATTTAAATACTGTTATAGTGACAGCCGGAACCTTTGAACCGTAATGAGAGCGGAAGGTTTGGCACTTTAAAATCTGATTCAACCCACCATTTCTTTAGAAATGCCTGTACCAAGTCGGGGTCATTACGGTTTTCACAGTTTTCCAGTTGTTGACTGATTTTGTCTGTTTGTATAATTATGAGTTTTGACTTTCCCTTTGTAAGATTGTTCGTAGTTCGGTAATTTTGTTATTACCCTTATTGGACGGTGAAAGTGAAAAACAAACACATCTCTGTCGGACTATCGAAATTAAAATGCAGACTATAGCCAATGAAAAGATCTCATTTGAGGTCAAGTTCGTACAATATATAATGTACTTTTTCCTGAATTACAAAATTGTGAATAAGTTCAGCTTAATATTAGTAAGAAAGGTAAAATGGCTATCCAAATTTACACTTGGACACAAATTAAAGTAAATGAACGGCATTGTTATATTGATTTCTTCATTTCACAGTAACAGTCAGACCACAATTTTGTCTTAACCCATGGACACGTTTGGCAGTTGCCCAGGGGCCCCATGATAATCTATGTATGCTGTTTATAGAACTACTAATACAATAATTCTATATTTAATTTTATCAACCATTTCTATTTTTATTCCTGTGAGTGGTGGTGTAGGTAGGGGCCAAGTACACTGCTTTGCTCAGGGAGGGGGGGGGGGGGGGGGGGGCTATAATGCTGTTAAGACGACCTTGAATCAGGGGCATAGTAAGGCTTATATGAAGTGTTCACACCCAGTTATTAGCAGCGAATGGTCTATGGAATGCTGATTTAAGGTTTGGTTCCGGGAACATATGCAACCCAAGCCCCCCACACCCGAATGCTCGTTTCTGAATGTTGCGAGTGTATCCAATGTGTGTTGTCATGTTATTTTGTGTCAAATTTTTTTAAATCGCGGATCGAATAAAGATACATGTATGTCAAAACCGGGCTTCAGAGTTACTGTGACACTAGCTACCCTAGGGGTGATGTGAATCAGATGTGGATTCCGTAGAACTCTAAAAGATCTGTTAGAGTACATACAATCTAGGTCCCTCTGGCTCTGGCCACCCTTAAAATATTGTTTGTTTGTTTGGCATTGCCGACCCACACTATCAGCAGGTGGGTAGGTAGGTAGGGATTTTCTTTTTAACATTTGAAAGCTTTATATTTTCAGACTGGTTTTTCACAGGAACATAGAGGAAGATATGACATTAATGAATCAAATTTAATGCAACATAAAGAACAGCAAAAATCAAATTCTATTTTCATAAAAAAAAACATTTTCTGTCTGTCAGTCAGACAGTTGAATTCTGAAATCAGAGTCCTATCTATTAAATCTGGCAATCTGACACTGAATGAAAAGCAAAGATGATTGGTATATTGTGTCTTTTACACCACACAATGTTATCGTCACGGTATGTGTTTTCGTGCGTCCATTTTATTTTGATTTCCACAGTGCACGCATTATTTTTGACGTGTCTTCCGGTTTCTATTTATGGAACATAAACATGACTACAGCGCGACATCTGTAAAAGATGTTAAAGTTTGCTTTTAAAGACGTAAGTACCAAGAACAGTGAACCTACCTACTGAACCATACTTTTTGTAATGCTAAAAATTTACTTCATTTATAAAGTAGCTGGAAAAAAATCCAGAAGGTCTATATAAAATTTAACTATGTCATCTGCCTCTCAGACACTGGCTCTTCCTGTCATAACTGTCGTGGGGTCACTGATCGTACTTGTAAACAAAAGAGCTGACTGAAATGTGCCTGTTTCTTATATAAAATGCATGTCACTTTGCAGTGCATTGTGGTTTCAGCACTAAAAAAAACATCAAAAGTAAACACAATTTTGAAAGTGGTAATTTTCAAACATTCTGTTATTTTATTTAGATGTAGTATGATTTGGTAGATGGCCAGAACCATGAAATTTTAAAACCAGCCATTTCCGGATTATATATTCGTTTCCATCCCGTATATTGGCTTTGTTTTTACTTCACACAAATTCAGATGACGCCATTTTACTGACAACAAAAGTTGCCAGATAATCGAGAGTATATTAAAGAAATATTTAACTAGCCATTCTTTGAAAATTCCAATCGTCATATGAATGAAGGGTTAACACTGTTAATCGCTATATCTGAAAATCGATAACACGATGCTAAGTAGCACCAGTGTTAGAAATAAAACGTTCCTAAATGTTTGACATTCAACAATTTTAACGCCCAAACAAAATACAGTACTCCACTGCAGACTAGTAGTTTAATGATAGTGAATAGAGTTTGAATTATGCTTGCATGTCTCCCTTCATATTTGTTCTGTCATGTTCGGATGAAAAGCGTCCATCCCATGAAGCGACGACGTCAAGATGAAGATGAAGTCTTCTAAAAGGATTTCAGAACGTTCTCCCATGTTTCGTCCATAGAATAACTGAAGATCTTATTTTTGATCAAATATTCATCCTCCTTAACTGATGCATTGCAGCATAGGGGGATTCTTTCCACTGCCGGCCTCTTCGACATTATTTTCGCTTCAGCAGACCATTTTCTATTCTATGTCGTTTAAACGTTTGCTCTCAATACAGTGTACATTAAGCGCTTTTACGATCGAGATTTGAAATAAATAAAGCCCGGAAAAAACTCCGCGGACACGATCGAAATTCCGGCGCGATTCCGATTTTTCTTAATAAAAAAAAAAATTGTCTGAAACGCAAAAAAAATCATTTGGCCGGCAAGTTTTTCAGTGGGTCGGGCGGCAATGCCAAGTAAATAAAATTTTATTTTAAGCCACTCTCCTCCTGCAATAGTATTAAAACATTTGACTTCTCTACCCTCTACACAACTATTCCTCACTCTAAGCTGAAGGACAAATTAAGGGAGTTGGTCCAACTGTGTTTCATAAAGAAGAAGGACCAACGTAGATACAAATACCTTGTGCTATGAAGGGACAGATCTTATTTTGTAAAAAAAAAAAACACTGATTCTACCAAAAAGTTCTCTGAAACTGATTTCATCAACATGCTCGAGTTTTTGATTGACAACACATTTGTTATCTTTGGTGGACGTGTTTTTCAACAGACAGTCGGCATACCTATGGGTACAAACTGTGTTCCTCTTCTCGCCGACTTGTTCCTTTATTCGTATGAGGTAGACTTCATACAGGGGCTTCTCAAGAAAAACGAAAAGAAACTAGCCCGATCCTTTAATATCAAGTTCCGCTATATAGATGATGTCCTTTCACTAAATAATTCTAGGTTTGGTGATTTCGTTGATCGCATCTATCCCATTGAGCTTGAAATAAAGGATACCACACATACAGATACGTCTGCTTCATACCTTGACCTACACCTCGAAATTGACAGTGAGGGGCGGTTAACAACGAAACTTTACGACAACAGAGATGATTTCAATTTTCCCATTGTGAACTTTTCATTCATATGTAGCAACATTCCAGCAGTACCTGCATATGGAGTATATATCTCTCAGTCGATACGATATTCCAGAGCTTGTGGTTCCTATCAGGATTTCCTTGATAGAGGGTTGCTGCTAACAAAGAAGCTACTGAACCAAGGGTTCCTCATAATTAAGTTGAAATCATCAATTCGAAAGTTTTACCGTCGCCACCACGACTTGGTTGACCGGTATGGAATATCCGAGTCACAAATGACCACTGATATGTTCCACTTGTCGTAAACACTTCCCGGTCCTTTCCTCGTTCATGACTTATCACCGAGTTTGTTACTAGATTAACACGACGGATGTCACTAGTGGAGCAGGAACTGCTTACCCTTCCGGATCACCTGAGTTCACCCCCGGTTTTTAGTGGGGTTTGTGTTACTCTATCTTTAGTTTTATATATATGTTTAGTTGATCGTTGTTTGACCTAATGTACTTTTTCTTTAGGTCACTGTGTTGTTCTTCGATATACGGATTTTGATTGCCCCTTTAGTGTCTTCTTATGGGTAAATTGCAAATGATTTTTATATTGTCAAAATAAATGGAATATTTATTTTAAGAACAATTTCCGTGAGAAAAACTATGGACGAACTTGCATATAAATCGAGCAACACAAGAAAAGCAAACCAGTTCAGTTGGAAAATTATACACAATACAATTTATACAGAAGCAAAATTGAAAAAAAATAGGATCTATGAACGGTTTATGCCATTTTTTTTATATACTCGAGTTGAAACTTGGAAACATTTATTTTACGACTGTACAGTCATACAACAGAATCATATCGGTGTTAAAAAATTACATGGTTCTCCGCTAAGCACGCACCATTAAATTTCTTCACAGTATAATAAGTTTTACATAAACGTTATAGATATGCAAATAAGCAATATGGAATTCCTTTTCGCACGGACGATTTGACAGTTAGTATATAAAGACAATTTTAGGTGTGTTCGATTAATGCGAATTTGAATTTGACTTTAAATTTTGGTGTTTAACACCACATTTAGCAATATTTCAGCTATATCATGGCGACCAGTTTTAGTGGTGGAGGAAGCCGGAGTACCCGGAGAGAACCACCGACCCTGGGCAAGCAACTGGTAAACCTTATCACTTGCGGCGGCGAGTGCACCGTTTTTTTTAATTTACAAATCCGGGCGCGAACCCACGCCGTATTGGTGATAGGCTTGTTGAGCTGTTAGATCCAACGACCTAACTCATTGAGCCACCCGGGCCCCTTCGATTAATGCGACGTTCGTTACAAGTCGTAATACGACAAAAGTGGTAGTCCCACTCACACCCTCTTTTAGGGGTAGAAATGAAAGACTGAATGAATTTGTTATTTTCATATTATGTTTATATGCGATCTTGTAACGAACACACAACCATGCACTGTGTTTAGTCTTATTTATATTGCATTATTTTAGTTAAGAAAAAAAATATTTTCGGAGGAGTGAACTTGAAGAGGTAGAAAATAATTAAGGAGAAAGAGAGCAAAGACTGCTTGGCTCGGAATCAATATAATATGTCCGAATGGGGCGACATGTTTACCCGCGGACTGTTGTTTCATCGAGCTAGCACTATAAAAATCCAACTATTTACTAAGCGTGTTGGTCTAAACCTCATCAGCATTTCATTTAATATTAACACTTGCTGAGTTGGTGTTTAAACACAATCACTCACTCGCTTATTACCGGGGCACCTATAAAGTGCGAAACGAAATAGAAACGAAACGAAATGAAATCAACGAAAACGAAACGAAACGAAACGAAATCAACAAAAACGAAACGAAACGAAACGAAATCAACGAAATGAAAACGAAATAAAACGAAACCAACGAAAGCAAAACGAAATAGAAAATGGAAGAAAAAATAATAGGGGCCTAAAAGAAATCAAACCTATTTTCACAATTACGATGCTAGACTACTTCCCACACATGTCTGTCTTTCATCAGGAGAGGAAAGGATTTGATCACCACTGAACAAGAATACTATGCATTTATTCAGCGGGAGTCTGTCCTTTTCACTTAGTGTCTTCTTTTATATTTGGGAACCATAAGAGCAACGTCAAGTCTGTTGAAAGGAGAGGAATTAAAATAACAGAAGTGCAGTAGTTAAAGTTCACTAATAAATACCCCCGTCCGAGCAAAATTTAAAAGTGTGTCGGAGAGACGAAAAAGTGTGACGACCGGACGGACAAACGAACGAACGGACAGCAGAAGTCCTATATACCCCAATCTTTTTTTGGCGGAGGTATACAAATCCTATCAAAAATTAACTATAGAAATTTAAAAAAAATCTACATATCTTGTAAAAGTACCTTTTTTCCCTTTGTTCCCTTTTCATATAAAAAAAAAACCAAAGTCACCCCCCCCCCCCCCCCTCCAAAAAAAATTCTGGTATTAATAAAATTTGATACGGCACATATTTTCATACCCCCCGCTATGCAGCGGGAGGGGGTATATAGTATATGTCCGTTTGTCCGTGAGTGCTTCCCTCACTGCCTATGCAATTCCTCCTTAACAACTTGATGGAATTGAATGAATCTTACAGGAAATCTATACCATATGGCAAGGTTCATTAATTTCAAGAATTTTTTAGTACCAAATAGCATTGTGCACTTTCTATTTTTGTTTTCCCATTTTAACAGTTCTTGCTAAAATTTCTTCACTTTTGGATTTTGTCATTTAAGGCTATGTAATTGTCATACAAGGCTATACAATAGAGAGAGGATACTGTTGCGTTATTCATAACTCTTCCTAATTAAGGATAATAACAAAATTACCGAACTCCGAACAATCTTACAAAGGGAAAGTCAAAACTCATAATTGTATAAACAGACAAAATCAGTCAACAACCGGAAAACTGTGAAAACCGTAATGACCCCCGTAAACAACAGAATGGATTTCAATAAAACTTCCAGAGTTTCTTATGTTTAGTTTTTGCAAGCATTTTTTTCCCCAGAAGTTCTTCTGTAAGGAGGGCGCTCACTGTACGTCCTGTTATGTTGCTGTTGGTTTTTTTTTTTTAGTTCTTCAAAATAGAACAATAGGATTTGAAATAAAAAGTTTATAGTGTTGGGTCTTTTTGACCCCTGTATATCTCGGAAAGAACAACGCTAAGACATTACGCCAGATCTGTTGGCACACAACCGAATAAAGGTAATAACAATGGTACCGTACTCCAAGGCGCATTCAAAAGGGAAAGTCCGCAAAAACAGACAAAACCGATAAGAAGCTCAACCATCTGAGTTTTCAACCAACGGAACAACTGAAAAACAACACATTCCTGACTTGGTAGAGGCATTTTCCCAGGAAAATGGTGGGTTCTGATAGCAGATAGGCAGATGCCACTCGTCTAACCCAGATTGAGTAAGCAACTGAAAAAAAGTCTCTATGAAGAAACTGCACCAAAATGTGATTTATTTTTAGTCTTTTTTATTGAGGGGGGGTCAATAAACTTGAAATTTGTTTTCAGTGTTTCATCATTAGTATATTTAGAAAAATATGGGCTTAAAAAATATGAGGGGCAAAAAAAAAACACTCTTGCACCGTCCCGCCCGCCTCCAGACTCCACTCCATGTTTTACAACATGCCTGAATACGAAGGCGTATTTATCATAATTTTGTTCTGGTGTATTCTGTGTAATTGTATCTTTGTTGCCAATGCACTAAGCATACATTGTCCCTTCTGTTGCAGGGGCGGATCCAGGGGGCGCCCGCCCCCCTAAAATTGGAAAAAAATATGATTTTTTGGCGTAAAATCGTGATTTTTGACACAAAATACCCCAAATATTTTCGCGCCTCCCTCCGCTCGGCGCAATCTTTTTAAGTGTGCCCCCCCCCCCTAAATTGAAATCCTGGATCCGCCCCTGTATTGTACTGTCCATGTATATGTGGTCTTCACTGAGTGGAAGCAAAGGCTTTTTATCGTTTGTTTATATATGTATTGCCGTTGGAGATCCAGTTATCAAGAAGGGAGGATTGGGATCCCAGTAACAGATTTAAACCCGCCACATGTTTGTGCCTATACCAAGCCAGGACCTGAATTTCCAACGTCATATCATGGTGTTTGCTGTGTTCAGTGTGTTCAATTTAACTGAGAGGTGATTGTTCGTTTTGTTGGTATTGATATTTAAACTTTCTTTTCACAATTAAAGTATAAATAATATTGTTCTGTAATGTGCATGAATTAAAAAAAAACAAGGTAAACAAATGGAATCCGGCTCTATAAATGGTTGATTAATTGCTGTTTAGTAACATTTCGATGACTTAATGATGATATCCTCTTTGTACTAGACCAACACGCTTACTTGGACTTTTATAGTGTTGGCACACCAAAACTACAGTCTGCGGGTGGACATGTCGCTCCATTCGGACATATTATTCTGATTTCGAGCCAACCAGCCTTTGCTCTTACTCCTTATTGATGCATGCTTAGAGAAGAGGCAACAAACACCAATTTTATAGTCATTTGGATTGATCTGACCGGGGCTCGAACTCCCAATCAACCCCACTTGAGGCGAGCACGTTAACCTCTATGAATGTAAACAGTATAATATCATGGTTAGTTATACTGAATCTCAATGGATCAGTCTTAAATATTCAGAATGTTTTTTTAATTGCATTATTTTTGTATAAACAACTCACTATATATGGACATATAGTAACAAGACAGGTATCACATGTAGAGCAGGAACTGCTTTTCTCACTTTTGAGACAGACCAGTTCCTATTTTTAGCGATGTGAGATTAATAGGTTCTTACATACGTTCTTGGGAAAGACCGGGTGATCTTTCACGAGTGATAGAAATTTTATGTCTTTTCGCGAGTGGAGCGCAGCGAAACGAGCAAAAAGACACAACAATTTCTATCACGAGAGGAAGATCACCCGGGCTTTCCCAACAACGCATGTAAGTACACATTTCTTCCGTAAACCAACAACTTTCACTATCGCGAACTCCTAGAGACGCCCACCATTGATCAGTAACTAATTTGCATAAATTATCAGATCAATATCATTGAGCGTTATGAAATACACATCACATAAAATTGACTTTTGTGACACCGACTAATAAACTAAGTAGTTTTCTACTGATATTTGAGCTTTTCTCACTAATATTTTATTGAAAGTACAGTATTTTCCTTCATGAGACATCCCATACATGAAATATGACGTGACACATATTTGACGTCATTGAAGAATGACGTCAAAGGTACGGAAATGGACATCTAGAAATACGAAAAAATTAAAATAAAAGACACAAATATATTTAATACGGTTGGAGTCTGTATTTGAAAAAAAACCAATGGTTAAATCCGTAATATATCTGTTATTCAGCTATCAGACAGGGTATATAATGTGACATTCCCGGCTTAGGGTATATATTTAAACGATTTTTTTCCTTGTTAGAGGCGTTCTGATTGGATGTCACAACGAGTAAAGACGAGTGCACGTGGACTCGTCTTACCTCGGTCGTCTCCACCCGAAAACGGCCATTTACGGAAGAATAATAGGTTCTTACATACCTTCTTGGGAAAGACCGGGTGATCTTCCACGAGTGATGTAAATTTTATGTCTTTTCGCGAGTGGAGCGCAGCGAAACGAGCGAAAAGACAGAAATATTTCTATCACGAGAGGAAGATCACCCGGGCTTTCCCAACAACGCATGTAAGTACCTATTTATTCCGTAAATCAACAACTTTCACTATCGCGAACTCCTAGAGACGCCCACCATTGATCAGTAACTAATTTGCATAAATTATCAGATCAATATCATTGAGTGTTATGAAATACACATCACATAAAATTGACTTTTGTGACACCGACTAATAAACTAAGTAGCTTTCTACTGATATTTGAGGTTTTCTCACTAATATTTTATTGAAAGTACAGTATTTTCCTTCATGAGACACCCCATGCATGAAATATGACGTGACACATATTTTGACGTCATTGAAGAATGACGTCAAAGGTACGGAAATGGACATCTAGAAATACGAAAAAATGAAAATTAAAGACACAAATATATTTAATACGGTTGGAGTCTGTATTTGAAAAAAAAACAATGGTTAAATCCGTAATATATCTGTTATTCAGCTATCAGACAGGGTATATAATGTGACATTCCCGGCTTCGGGTATATATTTAAACGATTTTTTTTCTTGTTAGAGGCGTTCTGATTGGATGTGACAACGAGTAAAGACGAGTGCACGTGGACTCGTCTTACCTCGGTCGTCTTCACCCGAAAACGGCCATTTACGGAAGAATTTCTTATCTTGCACTAGTGCAAGACAACAAAAAATCACGTGCGTTTTACCGGCAAATGCATGCTGTATAGTTTATGTCAACTATAGATTTTAATTTGATATTTCCAATAACTTTTTTTCTAGTTTATTTCACAGTGACCGGTAACAATCATACTTCATAGCCTATATGGCCCAATGCCTGCAATGCCAATGGCGATGTAAAATTGCATGTACGTGGGTTTTTTTTTTACTTCAGTCTAATGACGTAAAATTGCACACGAGTTTTTTTTTTAATTCATTTGTTGTCTAATGACATAATATTGCACATGAGTTTTCAGACTAAATTGAACCCGATTGAAAATTGTACACGTATTTTTTTCACACTCAGACTGTATAGGGTCTAACCATGTAAATTTGCGTACTCGCTTTTGCTTCAAAAATAATGCAAGAAGAGTTTTAAGATCCCCAAGCGCAAGGGCAGGCAATACAATGGCCAAAAGAAAAAGGACAATCACTGATCTACAAAACACTACACAGAAAACTATCATTTCCCCCACAGCGATATATTTTTTCACAGGAAACAAAAATTAGATTTTTATTTTTTGGACATAAAAAAAAATCAGTAAATTCCCTTTTATCATAAATTTCTCGTTGAAAAAAATCAACATTATCTATAATACGACCCAGGTATTCACGTTTGATTTTTTTTATCAAAATCTTCAGAATGCTTGATGCCTTATTTGAATGGCTTTAAGATAAAGCTGAAATCGTAAAATTTTTAATTTTGCTTTTTCCAATTTTCGCAAAATTAGAGCCCACGCGAACAGTTTGACTAAAAATGGCAAAATTAATACCCCTTCAAAAATAACCACTTAAATAGTAGATTAATAAATGTAGATATTTATGTTTGAGACAGAATATGTTTTTAACATCATGTTGGGGATCAGTGAATAATTGTTGCTTACGGCAATTTTTCAGCTATATCACGAAGTTATTTTTCAATGAGATGAATATGAGGTCCCAACACGCTTAGTTGTTTTTTTTTCATATAATATATATATATATATCTTAAAAATGATATAGGGGTGCATATTTTTTTTACTAACAAAGTTATATATCTTAAAGACGAGCCACTGAGGTTGGAATCCGGAACAGAACAGTACATACAATTCGCCAAGAATAATTAATGCATGTGAAATTGATCGAAATTATTTGATTCTAACCATTAATAAACGATTATTTACCATGAAAGTAGAAAAT
Organism: Bathymodiolus septemdierum; assembly: GCA_963383655.1. Classification (NCBI taxonomy): domain Eukaryota; kingdom Metazoa; phylum Mollusca; class Bivalvia; order Mytilida; family Modiolidae; genus Bathymodiolus; species Bathymodiolus septemdierum. Next base: position 73,895,422 of record OY726518.1, read on the forward strand.
CACGATACAACAAAACTAGGAAACCACCACGAAAATCTTTTAAAAAGGGAAATACAAAGAATGTGAACAAATATCAAACTTTGTTTAACAACGTACGTACACGTGTACTATGGTTTCCTCATTCTACAGTTATTGTACGTATGCTATGCGTATTTACTATTAAATTACAAAAGTATTGAAAATATTGATTTTTGCTCATGGAGAACATAAGAAAAAATTAATAAGAATGTATTCAATCATCAGTTTATTTTATATTCGCATTCAGTTAGTAACAGGTGCTCGTGACCCAGATATGATTGCAACGTCGTCCTTGTCTTATTTCAACGTAATGAAGTGCATGATCACTTTAGTAATTTAGTGACATGTCAGAAGATGGTTACAACTTATGATGCATTTGTTGTTAACTTGAGGAATATTGTTATACAAATAAAAAATAATTATTGTTGGATAATTAGATTGAAATTGTGTTTGAAATAATAGTTTATATAGGTTACAAACGTCTAAGCGATAATAAAACGCTCCGTTAACCACCGTTGGTACTCGACACCTGTTGAGTAAATTTGGGTGAATGGTCTCCATTAGGTGTTTAGTGAGAAATAAAATCAAACACCGGAAAAAGTACAAGATAGGGAAATCTCCGACACCCTTGGGTAAGATTATAATCGTTCTCTAACTCGGCAAGCCTCGTAAAGAGAACGATTGAAATCTTACCCTCGGGTGTCGGAGATTTCCCTATCTTGTACTCTCCCCGGTGTTAGATTCTATATATCCTTCCGGTTTTTAGTGGGTTTCATTTTCTTAATCTTTAGTTTTCTGTGTAATGTTTTGTGGATCATTGTTTGTCCTTTTGTCCTTTTTCTGTTGGCCATTGTAATGTCTGTCCTTCAATTTACGGTTTCTAAGTATCCCTTTTGGTATCTTCAAACATTTCTTAAGCAAACGAGGAGCCGTCATGGTCGTGTTGTATAGTAGTTGGATTTATTATCTGTGCAATCAGTGCTTATCATCACTAAAGTTGTGAGTTCGGATCCCACTCATGGCGAGGTGTATTTGATACAACATTATGTGATAAAGTTTGCTAAAGACTTGCAACAGGTCGGTGGTTTTCTCCGGGTACTCCGGTTTCCTCCATTAATAACTGAAATATTGTTGAAAGTGGCATTAAACACAATAACCTTAACCCTTAAGCAAATAAATACATGTTAATGCATTTCAATTGAAATTATAATAAAGCAATATAGAAAACATATATGTTTTATATAAAATGTTGTGTACAGCATTGGGAACGTTAGGTGACATATAAAGCAAGTTAACCTTTACAATCAAAATTAATACAATATAAAAGTCTATATCATATATCAAAACTGAGGAAACTCTGCGTTAAAAACTAGAGATAAAAACCTATGATTCAATTACACATATACCCATAATAAATAACCATGGATATTAAAAACTAGTGGTTCACAGTATCCAATAATCATGCAATCGCTCGCCTGGGTTTCATTTTCACACTTCAAAATTTTACACAAAAAGTCGAAACATGTAAATCCAAATAAGTTAAAACTCAAATTGTTTCTGATTTCTCCATTTGGTATAATTTGAATCAATATTTTCCGAAGAGAGGAATTCGGTATGATTTTTAAAATTCAAAATAAACCTAATTTGTACAATCCGTATATTAATAAATGGGCGTTCACCCAACAGAAAATCTGGAATATATGTGTCACAAATTTGAGCTCATTGTGATTTAAAATGCGGTAGTGATGGATAATTGAACTAGTATTACTGTGAGCACAGCTCACTGAGATATATCCCCCGCTCCCCACATCTGTCCAACCTATTTCCATAACCAAAACATTACTGATTGTTCCGACCAAAAATGAAAGGGACCCTCCTCTCTTCACTGATAAGCTGCTGATAAAATTTCAAAACATTCTGAGAAACACTACTCAAGTTATCATACGACATAGGGTAAACATCCTATTTTCCGTCATATCAAGTCCAATAACTCTGGAACGGCAAAAGTGAAAATCGTCCAAAATGAAAGGAATCCTCCTCTCTTCACCAGTAAACAGCTGATAAAATTTTAAAAGATTCTAAGAAACACAACTCAAGTTATCGTACGACATAGGATTTGTCTACAGACGGACGGACATGGTGAAACCAGTATACCCCCTACAACTTCGTTGCGGGGGGTATAAAAAAGTAAAGACAGACAGCGGATCACAAGTGATTGCAAAATTGAAATTGTTACTAGATTTGACACATATTATTTCTTCATAGAATCTTTTAAGAAACAATAAAAAGTTTAATTGTAATATAAAATCATAGATTACAAACAAAAACGTGTTCTTAAAATATCTAGCAACAAAAACAATTGAGAGCAAAAAATTACCCTTTTATTGTATTGTATATAAACTACTGATGTACACTTATGTTTAAAACTGTGAGAGGGGCTGTTAACATAAACTACTAAAGGACACCTTATGCTTAAAATGAAGAAAAGGCCTGTTAACATAAACTACTGGTGGACACCTTATTTTTAAAACTGTGAGAGGAGTTGTTAGCATAAACTACTGATGACACCTTATGCTTAAAGCTGTGAAAGGGGCTGTTAACATAAACTACTAAAGGACACATTATGCTTAAAATGAAGAAAAGGCCTGTTAACATAACCTACTGGTGGACACCTTATTTTTAAAACTGTGAGAGGAGTTGTTAGCATAAACTACTGATGGACACCTTATGCTTAAAACTGTGAGAGTGGCTGCGAACATAAACTACTGATGGACACCTTATGCTTAAAGCTGTGAAAGGGGCTGTTCACATAAACTACTGAAGGACACCTTATTTTTAAAACTGTGAGAGGAGCTGTTAGCATAAACTACTGATGTACACATTATGCTTAAAACTGTAAGAGTGGCTGTTAACATAAACTACTGATGGACACCTTATGTTTAAAGCTGTGAAAGGGACTGTTCACATAAACTACTGAAGGACACCTTATGCATAAAACTGTGAGAGTGGCTGTTAACATAAACTACTGATGGACACCTTATGTCTAAAGCTGTGAAAGGGACTGTTCACATAAACTACTGATGGAAACCTTATGTTTAAAACTGTGAGAGGAGCTGTTAGCATAAACGAATGCCGGACACCTAATGTTTAAAACTGTGAGAGGGGCGGTTAACATAAACTACTGATGTACACCTTATGCTTAAAACTGTGAGAGTGGCTGCGAACATAAACTACTGATGGACACCTTATGTCTAAAGCTGTGAAAGGGACTGTTCACATAAACTACTGAAGGACACCTTATTTTTAAAACTGTGAGAGGAGCTGTTAGCATACACTACAGCCGGACACCTAATGTTTAAAACTGTGAGAGGGACTGTCAACATAATCTACTGGTGGATACCTTGTGTTTAAAACTGTGAGAGGGGCCGCTAACATAAACTACTGATGGACACATTATGCTTAAAGCTGTGATAGGGGCTGTTAACATAAACTACTGATGTACACTATGTTTAAAACTGTGAGAGGGGCTGTTAACATAAACTACTTATGTACACTATGTTTAAAACTGTGAGAGGGGCTGTTCACATAAACTACTGATGTACACTATGTTTAAAACTGTGAGAGGGGCTGTTCACATAAACTACTGATGTACACTTATGTTTAAAACTGTGAGATGGGCTGTTAACATAAACTACTTATGTACACTATGTTTAAAACTGTGAGAGGGGCTGTTCACATAATCTACTGATGTACACTTATGTTTAAAACTGTGAGATGGGCTGTTATCATAAACTACTTATGTACACTATGTTTAAAGCTGTGAGAGGGGCTGTTCACATAAACTACTGATGTACACTATGTTTAAAACTGTGAGAGGGGTTGTTCACATAAACTACTGATGTACACTTATGTTTAAAACTGTGAGATGGGCTGTTAACATAAACTACTAAAGGACACCTTATGCTTAAAGCTGTGAAAGGGACTGTTAATATAAACTACTGATGTACACTTATGTTTAAAACTGTGAGAGGGGCTGTTAACATAAACTACTAAAGGACACCTTATGCTTAAAATGAAGAAAAGGCCTGTTAACATAAACTACTGGTGGACACCTTATGCTTAGAGCTGTGAGAGGAACTGTTAACATAAACTACTGGTGGACACCTTATTTATAAAACTGTGAGAGAGGCTGTTACCATAAACTATTGATGGACACCTCATGCTTAAAACTGTGAGAGGGACTGTTAACATAAACTACTGATGGACACATTATGCTTAAAACTGTGAGAGGAACTGTTAACATAAACTACTGATGGACACCTTATGCTTAAAACTGTGATATGGGCTGTTAACATAAACTACTGATGGACACCTAATGTTTAAAACTGTGAGAGGGGCTGATAACATAAACTGCTGATGGACACCTAATGTTTAAAATTGTGAGAGGGACTGTTAACATAAACTATTGATGGGTACTTTATGCTTAAAACTTTGAGAGGGACTGTTAACATAAACTACTGTAGGACACCTTATGCTTAAAACTGTGAGAGGAACAGTTAACATACACTACACACGGGTATCTTATGCTTAAAACTTTGAGAGGGGCTGTTAACATAAACTACTGATGTACACCTTATGCTTAAAACTGTGAAAGGGACTGTTCACATAAACTACTGATGTACACCTTATGTTTAAAACTGTGAGAGGGGCTGTTAACATAAATTACTAAAGGACACCTTATGTTTAAAATGAAGAAAAGGCCTGTTAACATAAACTACTGGTGGACACCTTATTTTTAAAACTGTGAGAGGGGCTGTTATCATAAACTACTGATGGACACCTTATGCTTAAAACTGTGAGAGGAACTGTTAACATAAACTACTCACGGGTACCTTATGCTTAAAACTGTGAGAGGAACTGTTAACATAAACTACTGATGGACACTTTATGCTTAAAACTGTGAGAGGGACAGTTAACATAAACTACTGATGGACAACCTTATGCTTAAAACTGTGAGAGGAACTGTTAACATAAACTACTCACGGGTACCTGATGCTTAAAACTTTGAGAGGGGCTGTTAACATAAACTACTGATGGACACCTTATGCTTAAAACTGTAAGAGGGGCTTAACATAAACTACTGAAGAACACCTTATGTTTAAAATGAAGAAAAGGCCTGTTAACATAAACTACTGAAGGATACCTTATGCTTCAAACTTTGAGAGGGGCTGCTAACATAATCTACTGGTGGATACCTTGTGTTTGAAACTGTGAAAGGGGCCGTTAACATAAACTACTGATGGACACCCTATACTTAAACTTATGGGAGTGGCTGTTAACATAAACTACTGATGGAAACTTTATGCTTAAAATTGTGAAATGGGTTGTTCACATAAACTACTGATGTACACCTTATGTTTAAAACTGTGAGAGGGGCTGTTAACATAAACTACTGATGGACACCTTATGTTTAAAACTGTGAGAGGGGTTGTTAACATAAACTACTGATGGAAACCTTATGTTGAAAACTGTGAGAGAGACTGTTAACATAAACTACTGATGGACACCTTATGTTTAAAACTATGAAAGTGGCTGTTAACATAAACTACTGATGGACGCCTTATGTTGAAAACTGTGAGAGGGGTTGTTAACATAAACTACTGATGGAAACCTTATGTTGAAAACTGTGAGAGAGACTGTTAACATAAACTACTGATGGACACCTTATGTTTAAAACTATGAAAGTGGCTGTTAACATAAACTACTGATGGACGCCTTATGTTGAAAACTGTGAAAGGGGCTGTTAACATAAACTACTGGTGGACACCTTATGCTTAAAACTATGAAAGTGGCTGTTAACATAAACTACTGATGGAAACCTTATGTTGAAAACTGTGAAAAGGGCTGTTAACATAAACTACTGATGGGCACATTATGTTTAAAACTGTGAGAGTGGCTGTTAACATAAACTATTGATGGATGCCTTATGTTTAAAACTGTGAGAGTGGCTGTTAACATAAACTATTGATGGATGCCTTATGTTTAAAACTGTGAAAGGGGCTGTTAACATAAACTACTGATGGACACCTTATGTTTAAAACTATGAAAGTGGCTGTTAACATAAACTACTGATGGATGCCTTATGTTTAAAACTGTGAGAGAGACTGTTAACATAAACTATTGATGGATGCCTTATGTTTAAAACTGTGAAAGGGACTGTTCACATAAACTACTGATGGACACCTTATGCTTAAAACTGTGAGAGAGACTATTAACATAAACTACTGATGGACACTTTATGTTTAAAACTGTGAAAGGGACTGTTAACATAAACTACTGATGTACACCTTATGTTTAAAACTGTGAGAGGGGCTGTTAACATAAACTACTGATGGACACCTTATGTTTAAAACTGTGAAAGGGACTGTTCACATAAACTACTGATGTACACCTTATGTTTAAAAATAAAGGTAATAACAAAATTACCGAACTCCGAACAATCTTACAAAGGGAAAGTCAAAACTCATAATTATATAAACAGACAAAATCAGTCAACAACCGGAAAACTGTGAAAACCGTAATGACCCTGACTTGGTACAGGCATTTCTAAAGAAATGGTGGGTTGAATCAGATTTTAAGGCGCCAAACCTCCCGCTCTCATTACGGTTCAAAGGTTCCGGCTGTCACTGTAACAGTATTTAAATACAGGAACAAAATAGGTAAAATAGTAGTCAAAGCAGTACCATATTCGGTGACGTAAATGTCAAAAATATTTTTACGTCACACATTGACAAAAAAAATTCTTGACATTTTTGACTTCTTTATCTTTATACATTTTCACTATATGAAAATGCATCGCTTATAATTTTTTCTGCAGAGACGGAATATATTTCGACAAGATATTGGTATCGGAATATAAACTTTTTAAGAGATCGAATAAGGCGAATCTTTTTATAGCCCTGGTCCAGTAGCCTGTTTCTCAGATGAAGATGACGTTTCAGGAAATCAGAATAATTGCTACTGGCCCTTGCATAGCGAATCAATTGCGAGATGTAAACACCATATGCAGGAGAAGCTGGTATATTGCTGCACATGTTTGGAAAATTTATGATTTTAAAATTGAAGTCGTCCCGCTTATCATAAATTTTAGTACCGAGTTGACCACTGTCGTCAAATTCGAGGTATAAGTCCAAAAATGATGCGGACGAAGCTGTGTCGGTGGTCTCTTTAACTTCCAGCTCTGGAGGGTATATCAATGGAAGAAATTCTGCAAATCTAGAATTATTGATAGATAAAACGTCATCAATATACCTGTATGTGAAATTAAAGGCTCTAGCCTCATGAATCTTCTTATCTTTTACAAGCTTTTGAAGAAACTCCGACTCATATGAGTATAAAAATAAATCGGCTAGAAGAGGGGCACAATTCGTACCCATTGGTATGCCGACGACCTGCTGAAACAGTGTCCCTCCAAAGGAGACAAATATGTTATCGATGAGGAACTCCAGCATACTGATCACTTGTTCCTCGGAGTAGCATGTTTTACCTTTATGAATTTTGTTTGAAAAATATGTGGAATTGTAGCCTAACACAACAAATTTTGAGCCATAGCTTCTATGACTAAAAGCTTTATGAATTGTTTCTTTTAAGCGGGTTTTTAATTTGTCATGCGGTAGGGTGGTATATAGAGTTGAAAAATCAAAAGTTTTGATGGAGGATACCTGAGAGAAAGATCTTGATTTCAGGTTATCCAAAAGATCTTTAGAGTTTTTCAAAATCCACATGTGATTTATGCCACTACGCGAGTAAACAGTTTCACAATATTTCTGTTGTCCCTCTTTTACTGCAGACAGAATCTTTGTCAGGTGAATAGACAATTCTTTCGTCGAACAAGTTGATGATCCCGCTATGTACCTTTCTTTGTATGGTGTCTTATGGAGTTTAGGTATCCAATATAAATAGGGTAAATCCTCAGACTCTTTACCAGACGGAATGTTTAAAGAGGTCATGAATGATCTGTGGTTAGCTAGGATTTCATCTTTGTCGAACGAAGTTGGTTTGTATGTGGTATTACTAGAGGTGTTGCTATTTATGCCCAATTCCTTGATTAGGCATTCGAAGTAATAAGATTTACATACGAACACGATATTGTTGGAAGCCTTGTCCGCAGGAACGATAACATATTTGTCATGAAGAGAGGAAAGACACTTAACGGCTTCTTGGTCTTTAAATACAGACTTAGGTCGACTATTAACACAATTTTTGAGTTTGTGAATCCGACCTTGTACTAGAGACCTAATTGTTCTAACCCAGTCTGACAAGGACTCTAACTCAGGATCTTGGTCTACTTCTCTCTTTATCCACCTTCTGGCATAATCTTCAACAGCATCCATAATTATCTTGAAATTATGTTTCCAATTGATGTGTTGAGGTTCTCTGAATTTAGGACCATGAGAAATCACCTTTCGGAGACTCTCATGTTGAATGATATTCAGATCACCAGTGATTACATGTCCAGATGGGTTGTATTGAAAAGGAGAGTGGGAGCAGTCACAAGTCAGAGGGTTCTTAAGGTACTCTTCTATGTTAATATCTTGCAATGCTTCTTTGTAGTTGAAAATTTTACGGCCAATGCTGTTAGTGTAGCTATAGGAGACAATGGGAACAGATTGATTTTTGAAATATGGTGGAATTTCTTTTACGACCTCTTTTCTATTAAGAATGTTGCTGATGTTAATAGCATCGATTCCTTTGTTAGCAAACGGAATATGGAGGAATTTTCTGTTGTTATCATGAAGAGGTTCAGATCGAACTGGTTTAAAAAGACGAAAGGACGCCACGTCACATATAATACTAGACAATCTGTACTTAGAAGAAAAAGGATCTACGCCTCCTCTGTGAGAGGGGCTGTTAACATAAATTACTAAAGGACACCTTATGTTTAAAATGAAGAAAAGGCCTGTTAACATAAACTACTGGTGGACACCTTATTTTTAAAACTGTGAGAGGGGCTGTTATCATAAACTACTGATGGACACCTTATGCTTAAAACTGTGAGAGGAACTGTTAACATAAACTACTCACGGGTACCTTATGCTTAAAACTGTGAGAGGAACTGTTAACATAAACTAATGATGGACACTTTATGCTTAAAACTGTGAGAGGGACAGTTAACATAAACTACTGATGGACAACCTTATGCTTAAAACTGTGAGAGGAACTGTTAACATAAACTACTCACGGGTACCTTATGCTTAAAACTTTGAGAGGGGCTGTTAACATAAACTACTGATGTACACCTTAAGTTTAAAACTGTGAGAGTGGCTGCGAACATAAACTACTGATGGACACCTTATGCTTAAAACTGTAAGAGGGGCTTAACATAAACTACTGAAGAACACCTTATGTTTAAAATGAAGAAAAGGCCTGTTAACATAAACTACTGAAGGATACCTTATGCTTCAAACTTTGAGAGGGGCTGCTAACATAATCTACTGGTGGATACCTTGTGTTTGAAACTGTGAAAGGGGCCGTTAACATAAACTACTGATGGACACCCTATACTTAAACTTATGGGAGTGGCTGTTAACATAAACTACTGATGGACAACCTTATGCTTAAAATTGTGAAATGGGTTGTTCACATAAACTACTGATGTACACCTTATGTTTAAAACTGTGAGAGGGGCTGTTAACATAAACTACTGATGGACACCTTATGTTTAAAACTGTGAGAGGGGTTGTTAACATAAACTACTGATGGAAACCTTATGTTGAAAACTGTGAGAGAGACTGTTAACATAAACTACTGATGGACACCTTATGTTTAAAACTATGAAAGTGGCTGTTAACATAAACTACTGATGGATGCCTTATGTTGAAAACTGTGAAAGGGGCTGTTAACATAAACTACTGGTGGACACCTTATGCTTAAAACTATGAAAGTGGCTGTTAACATAAACTAATGATGGAAACCTTATGTTGAAAACTGTGAAAAGGGCTGTTAACATAAACTACTGATGGGCAAATTATGTTTAAAACTGTGAGAGTGGCTGTTAACATAAACTATTGATGGATGCCTTATGTTTAAAACTGTGAGAGTGGCTGTTAACATAAACTATTGATGGATGCCTTATGTTTAAAACTGTGAAAGGGGCTGTTAACATAAACTACTGATGGACACCTTATGTTTAAAACTATGAAAGTGGCTGTTAACATAAACTACTGATGGATGCCTTATGTTTAAAACTGTGAGAGAGACTGTTAACATAAACTATTGATGGATGCCTTATGTTTAAAACTGTGAAAGGGACTGTTAACATAAACTACTGATGGACACCTTATGTTTAAAACTGTGAGAGAGACTATTAACATAAACTACTGATGGACACTTTATGTTTAAAACTGTGAAAGGGACTGTTAACATAAACTACTGATGTACACCTTATGTTTAAAACTGTGAGAGGGGCTGTTAACATAAACTACTGATGGACACCTTATGTTTAAAACTGTGAAAGGGACTGTTCACATAAACTACTGATGTACACCTTATGTTTAAAACTGTGAGAGGGGCTGTTAACATAAATTACTAAAGGACACCTTATGTTTAAAATGAAGAAAAGGCCTGTTAACATAAACTACTGGTGGACACCTTATTTTTAAAACTGTGAGAGGGGCTGTTACCATAAACTACTGATGGACACCTTATGCTTAAAACTGTGAGAGGAACTGTTAACATAAACTACTCACGGGTACCTTATGCTTAAAACTGTGAGAGGAACTGTTAACATAAACTACTGATGGACACTTTATGCTTAAAACTGTGAGAGGGACAGTTAACATAAACTACTGATGGACAACCTTATGCTTAAAACTGTGAGAGGAACTGTTAACATAAACTACTCACGGGTACCTTATGCTTAAAACTTTGAGAGGGGCTGTTAACATAAACTACTGATGTACACCTTAAGTTTAAAACTGTGAGAGTGGCTGCGAACATAAATTACTGATGGACACCTTATGCTTAAAACTGTAAGAGGGGCTTAACATAAACTACTGAAGAACACCTTATGTTTAAAATGAAGAAAAGGCCTGTTAACATAAACTACTGAAGGATACCTTATGCTTCAAACTTTGAGAGGGGCTGCTAACATAATCTACTGGTGGATACCTTGTGTTTGAAACTGTGAAAGGGGCCGTTAACATAAACTACTGATGGACACCCTATACTTAAACTTATGGGAGTGGCTGTTAACATAAACTACTGATGGACACTTTATGCTTAAAATTGTGAAATGGGTTGTTCACATAAACTACTGATGTACACCTTATGTTTAAAACTGTGAAAGGGGCCATTAACATAAACTACTGAAGGACACTTTATGTTTAAAACTGAGAGAGGGGTTGCTAACATAAACTACTGATGGACACTTTATGCTTAAAACTGTGAAATGCTTAAAATGAAGAAAAGGCCTGTTAACATAAACTATTGGTGGACACCTTATGTTTAAAACTGTGAAAGGGGCTGTTAACATAAACTACTGATGGACACCTTATGTTTAAAACTGTGAAAGGGGCTGTTAACATAAACTACTGATGGACACCTTAAGTTTAAAACTATGAAAGTGGCTGTTAACATAAACTACTGATGTACACCTTATGTTTAAAACTGTGAGAGTGGCTGCGAACATAAACTACTGATGGACACCTTATGCTTAAAACTGTGAGAGGGGCTGTTAACATAAACTACTGATGGACACCTGATGTTTAAAACTGTGAGAGGGGCTGCTAACATAAACTACTGATGGACACCTTATGTTTCAAACTGTGAGAGGGGTTGTTAACATAAACTACTGATGGAAACCTTATGTTTAAAACTGTGAGAGAGACTGTTAACATAAACTACTGATGGACACCTTATGTTTAAAACTATGAAAGTGGCTGTTAACATAAACTACTGATGTACACCTTATGTTTAAAACTGTGAGAGTGGCTGCGAACATAAACTACTGATGGACACCTTATGCTTAAAACTGTGAGAGGGGCTGTTAACATAAACTACTGATGGACACCTGATGTTTAAAACTGTGAGAGGGGCTGCTAACATAAACTACTGATGGACACCTTATGTTTAAAACTGTGAGAGGGGTTGTTAACATAAACTACTGATGGAAACCTTATGTTTAAAACTGTGAGAGAGACTGTTAACATAAACTACTGATGGACACCTTATGTTTAAAACTATGAAAGTGGCTGTTAACATAAACTACTGATGTACACCTTATGTTTAAAACTGTGAGAGTGGCTGTGAACATAAACTACTGATGGACACCTGATGCTTAAAACTGTGAGAGGGGCTGTTAACATAAACTACTGATGGACACCTTATGTTTAAAACTGTGAGAGGGGCTGTTAACATAAACTACTGATGGACACCTTATGTTTAAAACTGTGAGAGGGGTTGTTAACATAAACTACTGATGGGCACCTTATGTTTAAAACTGTGAGAGAGACTGTTAACATAAACTACTGATGGACACCTTATGTTTAAAACTATGAAAGTGGCTGTTAACATAAACTACTGATGTACACCTTATGTTTAAAACTGTGAGAGGGGCTGTTAACATAAACTACTGATGGACACCTTATGTTTAAAACTATGAAAGTGGCTGTTAACATAAACTACTGATGGACACCTTATGTTTAAAACTGTGAGAGGGGTTGTTAACATAAACTACTGATGGAAACCTTATGTTGAAAACTGTGAGAGAGACTGTTAACATAAACTACTGATGGACACCTTATGTTTAAAACTATGAAAGTGGCTGTTAACATAAACTACTGATGGACACCTTATGTTTAAAACTATGAAAGTGGCTGTTAACATAAACTACTGATGGATGCCTTATGTTTAAAACTGTGAGAGAGACTGTTCACATAAACTATTGATGGATGCCTTATGTTTAAAACTGTGAGAGTGGCTGTTAACATAAACTATTGATGGATGCCTTATGCTTAAAACTGTGAAAGGGGCTGTTAACATAATCTACTGATGGACACCTTATGTTTAAAACTATGAAAGTGGCTGTTAACATAAACTACTGATGGATGCCTTATGTTTAAAACTGTGAGAGAGACTGTTAACATAAACTACTGATGGAAACCTTATGTTTAAAACTGTGAGAGAGACTGTTCACATAAACTACTGATGGACACCTTATGAGAAAACTGTGAGAGTGGCTGTTAACATAAACTACTGATGGACACCTTATGTTTAAAACTGTGAGAGAGACTGTTAACATAAACTATTGATGGACGCCTTATGCTTAAAACTGTGAGAGAGACTGTTCACATAAACTACTGATGGACACCTTATGAGAAAACTGTGAGAGTGGCTGTTAACATAAACTACTGATGGACACCTTATGTTTAAAACTGTGAGAGAGACTGTTCACATAAACTACTGATGGACGCCTTATGTTTAAAACTGTGAGAGAGACTGTTAACATAAACTTCTGATGGACACCTTATGAGAAAACTGTGAGAGTGGCTGTTAACATAAACTACTGATGGACACCTTATGTTTAAAACTGTGAGAGAGACTGTTAACATAAACTACTGATGGATGCCTTATGTTTAAAACTGTGAGAGAGACTGTTAACATAAACTACTGATGGACACCTTATGAGAAAACTGTGAGAAGGGCTGTAAATATAAACTATTTATTTTCCCATAGTGAATGTGCTATTTTCGTTACATATGTATAAATATGGTCTGTAAAGCTTCAGGGAAATATAACACAAAATAGGTACACTCTGCTGAAGATGACTAAGATTCAAAATATGGAAAAATTAGAGAAAAATTATAAAAAAAACTACTGTAATATACCTTGAATTACTTCTATATGTATGTAATATATTTTTTGCTTTAAGGAAGTTGGAGAGGTGCCATAGGAACACTAGTTGATTACACTAAATTAGCACCTCTTTACCCTTCCCACAATTTACCATGCGCTCGCATGTATCCTGGCAAAAATGGACACATTTTTGTACATAAAATCTAACATTCACAACTGTACATTAATCTTTAAGATTATCAATTTGTTTTAATCAACCATTCTATTTCTGCATAATTCTATTAAAAGGTTACGTGATTACATACTGATTCAATACAATGTTAGTTTAAATATATTTCATTGTCCAAAAACATGACAATATGATCAGATACAAGTATTACAATCTATATCTTCTCCTTTATATAAACAATATTTATATAGAGTTGAATAAATATATGAAAACCTACAATATTTATTAATAACAAAGACATGAATGTACAAGTGACACACGATTTGTTATTTGTCAAATGACAGATCGAACCAATCTTTACTACAACTGGACCATATAGAACACATCTAGAGTTAAGAAAAATCAATAACTTTTCATTGCATTATTAATGCCATATAAAGGAAGGGTCTATTAGAATTCAGTTACAAAACATATAATTCTGAAGTTATGCATTAAATAAAATATTGTAAAGTCTTATCCTATATTACAGATAAAACTTGCATTTCATATAAATATTCTAAATAACACATCATGGAGATGAATTTCATTATCTATTCTTATGTCAAAATGAGGTTATCCAAATGGAAGAGAGAAAAAAGTATATTCCACAGTATTTTGTTCAAAATTCAAAACTGAATGTTGTCGTTATGCAACAAAAAAGTATTGAATAACTATCATTTTTTCTGACAAATATTGTGAAACTATTATAATATCATTAAAATTTTCTTCATTATATTTCCATATGATATATAATACTATATATTGTACATGTATATTCACAGCTGCTACATTTAATTATATGTCTTGCATATTTTGAAAGTCATCATCTAATTGTTTTCTCATGTTACAGTTTATTATATCTTATAAAGTAAAATAAAATCTTGAAATCAGAATTTAAACAAATTATTTCTGAATAGAGAACTAATTAATTAGATATGTTAATGAATAAAGAAAATGTTATCTTTCTATTATGATCCACTCTAATGATCCAACAGTATGATAATTAAAAACAACCAATCACTCTAATAATCCAACAGTATGATAATTAAAAACAACCAATCACTCTAATAATCCAACAGTATGATAATTAAAAACAACCAATCACTCTAATGATCCAACAGTATGATAATTAAAAACAACCAATCACTCTAATGATTCAACAGTATGATAATTAAAAACAACCAATCACTCTAATGATTCAACAGTATGATAATTAAAAACAACCAATCACTCTAATAATCCAACAGTATGATAATTAAAAACAACCAATCACTCTAATAATTCAACAGTATGATAATTAAAAACAACCAATCACTCCAATGATTCAACAGTATGATAATTAAAAACAACCAATCACTCTAATAATCCAACAGTATGATAATTAAAACCAACCAATCACTCTAATGATTCAACAGTATGATAATTAAAAACAACCAATCACTCTAATAATCCAACAGTATGATAATTAAAAACAACCAATCACTCTAATGATTCAACAGTATGATAATTAAAAACAACCAATCACTCTAATGATTCAACAGTATGATAATTAAAAACAACCAATCACTCTAATAATCCAACAGTATGATAATTAAAAACAACCAATCACTCTAATAATTCAACAGTATGATAATTAAAAACAACCAATCACTCCAATGATTCAACAGTATGATAATTAAAAACAACCAATCACTCTAATAATCCAACAGTATGATAATTAAAACCAACCAATCACTCTAATAATCCAACAGTATGATAATTAAAACCAACCAATGACTCTAATGATTCAACAGTATGATAATTAAAAACAACCAATCACTCTAATGATTCAACAGTATGATAATTAAAAACAACCAATCACTCTAATAATCCAACAGTATGATAATTAAAAACAACCAATCACTCTAATAATCCTACAGTATGATAATTAAAAACAACCAATCACTCTAATGATTCAACAGTATGATAATTAAAAACAACCAATCACTCTAATAATTCAACAGTATGATAATTAAAAACAAAAAATCACTCTAATAATCCAACAGTATGATAATTAAAAACAACCAATCACTCTAATGATTCAACAGTATGATAATTAAAAACAACCAATCACTCTAATAATCCAACAGTATGATAATTAAAAACAACCAATCACTCTAATAATCCTACAGTATGATAATTAAAAACAACCAATCACTCTAATGATTCAACAGTATGATAATTAAAAACAACCAATCACTCTAATAATTGAACAGTATGATAATTAAAAACAACCAATCACTCTAATGATTCAACAGTATGATAATTAAAAACAACCAATCATTCTAATGATCCAACAGTATGATAATTAAAAACAACCAATCACTCTAATGATTCAACAGTATGATAATTAAAAACAACCAATCACTCTAATGATTCAACAGTATGATAATTAAAAACAACCAATCACTCTAATAATCCAACAGTATGATAATTAAAAACAACCAATCACTCTAATGATTCAACAGTATGATAATTAAAAACAACCAATCACTCTAATGATTCAACAGTATGATAATTAAAAACAATCAATCACTCTAATGATCCAACAGTATGATAATTAAAAACAACCAATCACTCTAATGATCCAACAGTATGATAATTAAAAACAACCAATCACTCTAATGATCCAACAGTATGATAATTAAAAACAACCAATCACTCTAATGATTCAACAGTATGATAATTAAAAACAACCAATCACTCTAATGATTCAACAGTATGATAATTAAAAACAACCAATCACTCTAATGATTCAACAGTATGATAATTAAAAACAACCAATCACTCTAATGATTCAACAGTATGATAATTAAAAACAACCAATCACTCTAATGATTCAACAGTATGATAATTAAAAACAACCAATCACTCTAATAATCCAACAGTATGATAATTAAAAACAACCAATCACTCTAATGATTCAACAGTATGATAATTAAAAACAACCAATCACTCTAATGATTTAACAGTATGATAATTAAAAACAACCAATCACTCTAATAATCCAACAGTATGATAATTAAAAACAACCAATCACTCTAATGATTCAACAGTATGATAATTAAAAACAACCAATCACCCTAATAATTCAACAGTATGATAATTAAAAACAACCAATCACTCTAATGATTCAACAATATGATAATTAAAAACAACCAATCACTCTAATAATCCAACAGTATGATAATTAAAAACAACCAATCACTCTAATGATTCAACAGTATGATAATTAAAAACAACCAATCACTCTAATGATTCAACGGTATGATAATTAAAAACAACCAATCACTCTAATAATCCAACTGTATCATAATTAAAAACAACCAATCACTCTAATAATCCAACAGTATGATAATTAAAAACAACCAATCACTCTAATAATCCAACAGTATGATAATTAAAAACAACCAATCAGTCTAATGATTCAACAGTATGATAATTAAAAACAACCAATCACTCTAATGATTCAACAGTATGATAATTAAAAACAACCAATCACTCTAATGATCCAACAGTATGATAATTAAAAACAACCAATCACTCTAATAATCCAACAGTATGATAATTAAAAACAACCAATCACTCTAATGATTCAACAGTATGATAATTTAAAAACAACCAATCGCTCTAATGATTCAACAGTATGATAATTAAAAACAACCAATAACTCTAATGATTCAACAGTATGATAATTAAAAACAACCAATCACTCTAATAATCCAACAGTATGATAATTAAAAACAACCAATCACTCTAATAATCCAACAGTATGATAATTAAAAACAACCAATCACTCTAATGATTCAACAGTATGATAATTAAAAACAACCAATAACTCTAATGATTCAACAGTATGATAATTAAAAACAACCAATCACTCTAATAATTCAACAGTATGATAATTAAAAACAACCAATCACTCTAATAATCCAACAGTATGATAATTAAAAACAACCAATCACTCTAATAACCCAACAGTATGATAATTAAAAACAACCAATCACTCTAATAATCCAACAATATGATAATTAAAAACAACCAATCACTCTAATAATTCGACAGTATGATAATTAAAAACAACCAATCACTCTAATAATCCAACAGTATGATAATTAAAAACAACCAATCACTCTAATGATTCAACAGTATGATAATTAAAAACAACCAATCACTCTAATGATTCAACAGTATGATAATTAAAAACAAACAATCACTCTAATGATTCAACAGTATGATAATTAAAAACAACCAATCACTGTAAAGATTCAACAGTATGATAATTAAAAACAACCAATCACTCTAATGATTCAACAGTATGATAATTAAAAACAACCAATCACTCTAATAATCCAACAGTATGATAATTAAAAACAACCAATCACTCTAATAATCCAACAGTATGATAATTAAAAACAACCAATCACTCTAATGATCCAACAGTATGATAATTAAAAACAACCAATCACTCTAATGATCGAACAGTATGATAATTAAAAACAACCAATCACTCTAATGATCCAACAGTATGATAATTAAAAACAACCAATCACTCTAATGATCCAACAGTATAATAATTAAAAACAACCATTCACTCTAATGATTCAACAGTATGATAATTAAAAACAACCAATCACTCTAATGATTCAACAGTTTGATAATTAAAAACAACCAATCACTCTAATGATTCAACAGTTTGATAATTAAAAAGAACCAATCACTCTAATGATTCAACAGTATGATAATTAAAAACAACCAATCACTCTAATGATTCAACAGTATGATAATTAAAAACAACCAATCACTCTTATGATTCAACAGTATGATAATTAAAAACAACCAATCACTCTAATAATCCAACAGTATGATAATTAAAAACAACCAATCACTCTAATAATCCAACAGCATGATAATTAAAAACAACCAATCACTCTAATAATCCAACAGTATGATAATTAAAAACAACCAATCACTCTAATGATTCAACAGTATGATAATTAAAAACAACCAATCACTCTAATAATCCAACAGTATGATAATTAAAAACAACCAATCACTCTAATGATTCAACAGTATGATAATTAAAAACAACCAATCACTCTAATGATTTAACAGTATGATAATTAAAAACAACCAATCACTCTAATAATCCAACAGTATGATAATTAAAAACAACCAATCACTCTAATGATTCAACAGTATGATAATTAAAAACAACCAATCACCCTAATAATTCAACAGTATGATAATTAAAAACAACCAATCACTCTAATGATTCAACAATATGATAATTAAAAACAACCAATCACTCTAATAATCCAACAGTATGATAATTAAAAACAACCAATCACTCTAATGATTCAACAGTATGATAATTAAAAACAACCAATCACTCTAATGATTCAACGGTATGATAATTAAAAACAACCAATCACTCTAATAATCCAACTGTATCATAATTAAAAACAACCAATCACTCTAATAATCCAACAGTATGATAATTAAAAACAACCAATCACTCTAATAATCCAACAGTATGATAATTAAAAACAACCAATCAGTCTAATGATTCAACAGTATGATAATTAAAAACAACCAATCACTCTAATGATTCAACAGTATGATAATTAAAAACAACCAATCACTCTAATGATCCAACAGTATGATAATTAAAAACAACCAATCACTCTAATAATCCAACAGTATGATAATTAAAAACAACCAATCACTCTAATGATTCAACAGTATGATAATTTAAAAACAACCAATCGCTCTAATGATTCAACAGTATGATAATTAAAAACAACCAATAACTCTAATGATTCAACAGTATGATAATTAAAAACAACCAATCACTCTAATAATCCAACAGTATGATAATTAAAAACAACCAATCACTCTAATAATCCAACAGTATGATAATTAAAAACAACCAATCACTCTAATGATTCAACAGTATGATAATTAAAAACAACCAATAACTCTAATGATTCAACAGTATGATAATTAAAAACAACCAATCACTCTAATAATTCAACAGTATGATAATTAAAAACAACCAATCACTCTAATAATCCAACAGTATGATAATTAAAAACAACCAATCACTCTAATAACCCAACAGTATGATAATTAAAAACAACCAATCACTCTAATAATCCAACAGTATGATAATTAAAAACAACCAATCACTCTAATAATTCGACAGTATGATAATTAAAAACAACCAATCACTCTAATAATCCAACAGTATGATAATTAAAAACAACCAATCACTCTAATGATTCAACAGTATGATAATTAAAAACAACCAATCACTCTAATGATTCAACAGTATGATAATTAAAAATAAACAATCACTCTAATGATTCAACAGTATGATAATTAAAAACAACCAATCACTGTAAAGATTCAACAGTATGATAATTAAAAACAACCAATCACTCTAATGATTCAACAGTATGATAATTAAAAACAACCAATCACTCTAATAATCCAACAGTATGATAATTAAAAACAACCAATCACTCTAATAATCCAACAGTATGATAATTAAAAACAACCAATCACTCTAATGATCCAACAGTATGATAATTAAAAACAACCAATCACTCTAATGATCGAACAGTATGATAATTAAAAACAACCAATCACTCTAATGATCCAACAGTATGATAATTAAAAACAACCAATCACTCTAATGATCCAACAGTATGATAATTAAAAACAACCATTCACTCTAATGATTCAACAGTATGATAATTAAAAACAACCAATCACTCTAATGATTCAACAGTTTGATAATTAAAAACAACCAATCACTCTAATGATTCAACAGTTTGATAATTAAAAAGAACCAATCACTCTAATGATTCAACAGTATGATAATTAAAAACAACCAATCACTCTAATAATCCAACAGTATGATAATTAAAAACAACCAACCACTCTAATGATCCAACAGTATGATAATTAAAAACAACCAATCACTCTAATAATCCAACAGTATGATAATTAAAAACAACCAATCACTCTAATGATTCAACAGTATGATAATTAAAAACAACCAATCACTCTAATAATCCAACAGTATGATAATTAAAAACAACCAATCACTCTAATGATTCAACAGTATGATAATTAAAAACAACCAATAACTCTAATGATTCAACAGTATGATAATTAAAAACAACCAATCACTCTAATAATTCAACAGTATGATAATTAAAAACAACCAATCACTCTAATAATCCAACAGTATGATAATAAAAAACAACCAATCACTCTAATAATCCAACAGTATGATAATTAAAAACAACCAATCACTCTAATGATCCAACAGTATGATAATTAAAAACAACCATTCACTCTAATGATTCAACAGTATGATAATTAAAAACAACCAATCAATCTAATGATTCAACAGTATGATAATTAAAAACAACCAATCACTCTAATGATTCAACAGTATGATAATTAAAAAGAACCAATCACTCTAATGATTCAACAGTATGATAATTAAAAACAACCAATCACTCTTATGATTCAACAGTATGATAATTAAAAACAACCAATCACTCTAATAATCCAACAGTATGATAATTAAAAACAACCAATCACTCTAATAATCCAACAGCATGATAATTAAAAACAACCAATCACTCTAATAATCCAACAGTATGATAATTAAAAACAACCAATCACTCTAATGATTCAACAGTATGATAATTAAAAACAACCAATCACTCTAATGATTCAACAGTATGATAATTAAAAACAACCAATCACTCTAATGATTCAACAGTATGATAATTAAAAACAACCAATCACTCTAATGATCCAACAGTATGATAATTAAAAACAACCAATCACTCTAATAATCCAACAGTATGATTATTAAAAACAACCAATCACAAATCAATTAACATTAAAGCATGACAACTTTTAATATAAAATGGCACTATTCATCATAAGTTCAACACAGACATACAAAATAAACATAACCACAATATTAGAACACAAAGTCATACAACAGAGAGCCTGGTAATCAGTTTTCATATCAATGAACACATTTTGTGGTAAGAACAATCTCAACCAAAATACACTATGAACCATACATGTATTATTTGTGATTTTGTAAACAGTTAGTATGTTAACATTTAACTGGTATACTGTGTCAAGAGAAATATAGAGCTCAGTGATACTAGATGTGTTGAGCTATACTGTTAATATAGGAGGAAGGTTATGCTGTGAGTGGGAAAAGTACACCTCAGTGAAATTATATCTAGTGTTGAGCTATACTGTTTTAATATAGGAGGAAGGTTATGCTGTGAGTGGGAAAAGTACACCTCAGTGAAATTATATCTAGTGTTGAGCTATACTGTTTTAATATAGGAGGAGTGTTATGTAGTGAGTGGGAAAAGTACACCTCAGTGAAATTATATCTAGTGTTGAACTATACTGTTTTAATATAGGAGGAGTGTTATGTAGTGAGTGGGAAAAGTACACCTCAGTGAAATTATATCTAGTGTTGAGCTATACTGTTTTAATATAGGAGAAGGGTTATGTAGTGAGTGGGAAAAGTACACCTCAGTGAAATTATATCTAGTGTTGAGCTATACTGTTTTAATATAGGAGGAGTGTTATGCAGTGAGTGGGGTAAAGTACACCTCAGTGATATTATATCTAGTGTTGAGCTATACCGTTTTAATATAGGAGGAGTGTTATGTAGTGAGTGGGAAAAGTACACCTCAGTGAAATTATATCGAGTGTTGAGCTATACTGTTTTAATATAGGAGGAGTGTTATGTAGTGAGTGGAAAAAGTACACCTCAGTGAAATTATATCTAGTGTTGAGCTATACTGTTTTAATATAGGAGGAGTGTTATGTAGTGAGTGGGAAAAGTACACCTCAGTGAAATTATATCTAGTGTTGAGCTATACTGTTTTAATATAGGAGGAGTGTTATGTAGTGAGTGGGAAAAGTACACCTCAGTGAAATTATATCTAGTGTTGAGCTATACTGTTTTAATATAGGAGGAGTGTTATGTAGTGAGTGGGAAAAGTACACCTCAGTGAAATTATATCTAGTGTTGAGCTATACTGTTTTAATATAGGAGGAGTGTTATGTAGTGAGTGGGAAAAGTACACCTCAGTGAAATTATATCTAATGTTGAGCTATACTGTTTTAATATAGGAGGAGTGTTATGTAGTGAGTGGGAAAAGTACACCTCAGTGAAATTATATTTAGTGTTGAGCTATACTGTTTTAATATAGGAGGAGGGTTATGTAGTGAGTGGGAAAAGTACACCTCAGTGAAATTATATCTAGTGTTGAGCTATACTGTTTTAATATAGGAGGAGTGTTATGTAGTGAGTGGGAAAAGTACACCTCAGTGAAATTATATCTAGTGTTGAGCTATACTGTTTTAATATAGGAGGAGGGTTATGTAGTGAGTGGGGTAAAGTACACCTCAGTGAAATTATATCTAGTGTTGAGCTATACTGTTTTAATATAGGAGGAGGGTTATGTAGTGAGTGAGAAAAGTACACCTCAGTGAAATTATATCTAGTGTTGAGCTATACTATTTTAATATAGGAGGTTATTTCCAAACCCAAGAACATGCAAGGCATGTGATGCATAATAAGGTGAGATATAGAATATAGAAAATCATAACAAATCATATATGATTCATTTCTTTTTAAAGTAGACATTCTAACCACATTATCTGTTCATAAGGACATCTGACAGTAGTGAACAAACAGCAGCCAATATATATTTTTACCATTACTAATACATATAAAAATGTTGCTTTTTTCACATCAACTTCATCATTACATTTTTATTTTACAAAATTAAGAAGCAATCAATTAATTCAACCCAAATGAGACAAACATTTTATAGATTTAAAAAGTAGAAATGTGATCTTCAAATCTAAAAAGAAGATCCATAATTAGTTTTGTTATTTTGTACTCCTAGTAAAAATTGAGAAATTGTTGTAGAAATTATGCTTGCCTTTAATTAAAACATTTCATGTGTGTCAAATTTCTCATTCAAATATTGAACTAGAATAAGTCTCAAAGGTTTAAATATTTTTTAAAAATATACACCAGAGTAATAAAATATCACAAATAACTGATACATTCAAAACAAAAGTTCTTAAACCAAGTGCAGATAACTCTGTACATCATGTGATCTTTTCCCATTACATCTGTTCAAGTGGATGTAGCTCTGTTCATCCTTTGTTTTACCATTACATCTGTCCAAGTGGAGGTAGCTCTGTTCATCCTGTGTTTTATCATTACATCTGTCCAAGGGGAGATAACGCAGTTCATCCAATAAATTTATACCATTAAATCTGTCCATTCTAGATATTACATTTGCCCTGTAATATAATTGTTATCATAAAATTGATGCATTTTCTTTAAATTTCAAAACTATTTTACATCAATAATAACAACTAATCCCTCCAGTCTTCCATTTTTTATCTGGTCTACAATCATACATACAGTCATTGGGACACTAACCATAACTATTTGACTGAATGATTGCTGACTGATTGGTGACAGCTTAGTAAACAATTGCAGAGTTGGTGTTAAATAACAACCACTCACTCACTCTTAAATTTTAACACAAAACATAATAAATTATATAACAGTTTATATTTTTAAAAACATAATTTTAATTAAAGAAATGTAAATATATACTATATGATTTGCTTTGCAAGAATGGATTTCTCATAGCAATATCATGTCGGAGGTGAAACCTGAGATGTGGGATTCGATGAGAAGTCAATTTCAAGCAAAACATACCAACAATAATATTGACTGAGCAACAGATAGATATCATTTTTTATCTATGCTTATTATGAGTATAAGAAGATTTAAATCGACTGGCTCGGCAGTTTTAACAGAAAAGTTTTATTTTTTTCTGAGAAGGACTTATTAATCTTATTATTTTTTTTTAGATTTGATTTATGTTTATGGTGTTTTATGCCACTTTCAACAATATTTCAGTTATACCGTGGTGGTAGTTTTATTGGTAAAGGAAACTAGAGTACCCCGAGAAAACCATTGACCTATTGCAAGTCACTGACAAACGCTATCAGATAATGTTGCATCAAGTAAACCTGGCCATGGACGGGGTTCAAACTCACAACTTTTGTGGTGATAGGCACTGACTGATTGCACAGGTAGTTGTAAATCAAACAACCATATGATCACGACCACGACGGATCCCCCTCAAAAAAATTATATATGAAATTTTGTTTAACATACAATTGTAAGAAAACCTGAAACAAAGGAAACCATAACATATTTTAGTTCTAGATGTTCTTCTTGGGAATTCTGGGTTTAAAGGCAGCAAAAAGAAGCAAAAAATGACAAACTACATTTTTTGAAATGTTTGTCCACCATTTTATGTTATTTTAGACATGTCAACTCTATGATAATGCTATATATTCATCAGAAAGTATTTTTCCTCCTCAACTTTAGTCAATATCTATAAAAGGAAATATATATTTTTTTTTAATAGTAGCAATAAATACATTCTATTCAAACATGAAATGAGAAATCTAAACAAATTCTTGTAAATTTCAGGTTATACTGTTATTTGAATATTTGTAAATTTCAGGTATATTGGTATTTGAATATTTGTAAATTTCAGGTATACTGGTATTTGTTTGTCCTTTTTTCTTTTGGCCATTGTATTGTCTGTCTTTTGATTTCCGACTTATGATTATCCTTTTGGTATCTACAAACTTTTCTTGTGTCTGTTTCACTCCTTGGTTGTTTTTATGTACATTCAAAGGTTATTGTTGATTTTGTTATCATCACTGTTCAAATCAAGAGTTGGGGGGAGGGGGGGGTCCCATTAACCGATTTAACCCCACCACCTTTTTGTGCCTGTCCCAAGCCAGGACCTGGATTTACAACATCATCTGTCACGGTCTTTTTTGTGTTGATATTGTTGGAATTGTTAACCATAACTGTTTAAACTTTCTTTTCATTAAATCCTTTCCATTTAAATTCTAGAAACACTGATTAATTAGATTATACAACAAATTACCTTTATTGATGTATTTTGTTCTAGTGTG
The DNA here is from genome assembly GCA_963383655.1 of Bathymodiolus septemdierum. NCBI lineage: Eukaryota > Metazoa > Mollusca > Bivalvia > Mytilida > Modiolidae > Bathymodiolus > Bathymodiolus septemdierum. Next base: position 73,921,634 of record OY726518.1, read on the forward strand.
GGGTCTGCTGGTCACCCTCTGATCTAAGATCTGTTAGTAAATCTATGGTGCCAGTCTGTTGATTAGCCTATGATCTAAGATCTGTATTTAACTCTCTGGTGCCAGTCTGTTGATTAGCCTATGATCTAAGATATGTTGGTAACTCTCTGGTGTCAGTCTGTTGATTAGCCTCTGATCCAAGATCTGTTGTCAACTTTCTTGTGCCGTCTGTTGATTAACCTCTGATCTAAAATCTGCTGTCAACTCTCTTGTGCCAGTCTGTTGATTAGCCTCTGATCTAAGATCTGTTGTTAACTATCTGCTGTCAGTCTGTTGATTAGCCTCTGATCTAAGATCTGTTGTTAACTATCTGCTGTCAGTCTGTTGATTAGCCTCTGATCTAAGATCTGTTGTTAACTCTCTTGTTGATTAGCCTATGATTTAAGATATGTTGGTAACTTACAGAAGTTATAACAATTTTGATACTGATAGCTTTAATTGTGATCTTGAGAAAATTTCATTCCCAGATATTGAGAATTTATCAACATCTAGTGAAGTACACAATGTATATAATGAATATCAAAATGCCTTTAAAAGTGTACTTGATAAACACGCTCCAGTGAAAAATAGACAACCCCGTAAAAATCCACTTCCGTGTATGAACAGTGAATTAAGAGGAGCTATATACAGAAAACATATGTTTTATTCCCAATATACAAAAAATCGCAACACAAAAACATGGGAAAAATTTAGAAAGCAGCGAAATTTGGTAACAAAATTAAAAAAGAATTCTATGAAAACTTATTTTCTTGAACGCTGTACGGGTGGGGCTAAAAATGTCAACTTCTGGAAAACTGTTAAACCATTTTTCTCTAAAAAATGTAACTCCGGGGATCAGAATATAATTCTGTGTGAAGACAATAAAATTATAAATGATACATGTGAAGTTTCTGAAAAGTTTAATACTTTCTTCTCTACAGTTGCAGATAAAATTGGGGAAGACACTGTATATGACCCCACTACTCACCCTAGTATATTGGAAATTAAAAATCATGTGGATGTGGAGAAAAATTTTGAATTCCAGCATATAACATCTGATAAAATTGAAAAAATTATAGATAAAATAAATATAAAAAAAGCCTCTGGGTTTGATAACATTCCAGCCAAAGTTATCAAACAGTGTAAACCAATAATATCCAACCAGTTAACATCATTGATAAACTTGTCTATTGACACTGGTGTATTTCCTGATTCTCTTAAAAAAGCTCAGGTAACACCATTACACAAGAAAAATGACCCATTAAGTAAAACAAATTATAGACCTGTGAGTGTCCTTCCTGTTTTTTCTAAAATTTTTGAAAAGGTATTTGAAACACAATTGTCTGATTTTTTTGACACAATATTTAACCCTTTTTTGTGTGCTTTCCGACGTGGACATGGATGCCAGACCACGTTGCTCAGACTTCTAGAAGATTGGCGTGAAGCCCTAGACAAAAATTATTATATAGCATCAGTTCTGATGGACCTTTCAAAGGCTTTTGATTGCCTACCACATGCCATACTGCTAGACAAATTGTCAGCTTATGGAGTTTCAGATAATTCGGTCTCGTTACTAAAATCATACTTAACAAACAGAAAACAACAAATAAAGGTCAATAGTGTTCTGAGCAACTGGGCTGACATCCATAAAGGGGTTCCGCAAGGATCTATACTTGGTCCCCTCTTATTCAATGTCTTCATAAATGATATATTTTTGTTCATTAAAGACAGTTCTCTGTATAATTATGCAGACGATAATACCCTTTCCTTTGGCAGTCCCGATTTTGATCTACTTATTTCTACTCTAGAGTCTGATTCAAATCATCTCATTGAATGGTTCAAAATTAACAAAATGCAGGCTAATCCTGATAAATTTAAAGTTTTGGCGGTGGGGAAGAAAACCTATGAAAAACGTCCAACTATAAATATACAAAATTTTGAACTAACGTGTGAAGACAGTGTTAAATTACTAGGCATTGAGATCGATTATCAATTAAATTTTGACACACATATAAGTACAATCTGCAGGAAGGCATCCCAACAGCTGAACATTATCAAACGTTTAGGCCCCTATTTGAACAGATTAAACAAACTTACAATTTTCCATACATTTATTCTTAGTAATTTTAACTTTTGCCCTTTGGCCTGGCATTTTTGTATGGAGAAAAATTCCAAAAAGATAGAAAAAGTGCAAGAAAGAGCTCTTCGCTTTGTGTATGAGGATTACAATAGCTCATATGATAATTTATTGAAAAAAGCAAAGGTGCCTTCCTTGCAGATTCGTAGAATGAGAACTATGGCCCTGGAAACATTTAAGATTATGAATAAACTGTCGCCATCATGTCTCCATAGTCTTGTGCATTTACGAAATTCAAAATATTATTTTAGATACAACAATATACTGGATATTCCACAGGTCAGAACATCAAGGTATGGCAAAAAAACATTTAAATTTGCTGCTGCTACAATGTGGAACAGCCTCCCAGACCATTTCAGGACTGAAAACAGTTTTTCTCAATTTAAGAGCTTAATGCAGTCCTGGAATGGTACTAAATGTTGCTGTTCTGCATGCAGATGATAAATATTCTGCTACTGTTTTTGCTCTTTTTATTTGCATATAGCTTTTAGATATATATTGCTTTGTTTTAGTGCTTGTCAATTTTTTATCCAAACATGCTTAATTTTCTGCTTTATTGTCATAATGCATGTGGATGCCGGTGGGAACTCAGCGAGGCATTGCCACCTGGTCCCCGGCCGGCATCTATATGCAGTATGCACGGTACAGTAAAAACTCTTTCAGATTTGCTGCATCTACATTGTGGAACAGCCTCCCAGATCATTTCGGGACTGAAAATAGCTTCTCTCAATTCAAGAGTCTTTTGCAGTCCTGGAATGGGTTCAAATGTTGCTGTTCTGCATGTAGATGATTAAAATGTTGCTTCTGGTTTGCTTAATTTTTTAATTTTTAATTTTTTTAATTATTAATTTTTTTTAGTTTGGCTTGAAAATTTTATATTCTTTGATTTTTTAGTTAGACAGTGCTGCTTTTACTGATTATGTTGGTACCAGTTTTAAGTATTCAGTATTGTTGTTTCATTATTTTTTTACCTGCTGCTTCTTTTTAAATGCTGCTTTATGTTGGAGCATCTGTGTGTGGATCTTGAACAAGAGTCCAAAGAGGCACTTGCCACGTGGGTTCTTGTTCAGATCTATACACAGTCCTCCTTTTTATGCCTGTATGTCTTAGCTTATTTTAGTTTGTAACTTTGCATGTGACTTGTGTTGTTTTATTGTTAATGTATATTCGGTAAAAAGCTTCTTAGAGCTTATGTTGTACTGTTTTATTATGTGCCGAATCAAAATAAAGTTTTCTTATTCTTATTCTTACTCTCTTGTGCCAGTCTGTTGATTAGCCTCTGATCTAAGATATGTTGGCAACTCTCTGGTGCCAGTCTGTTGATTAACCTCTGATCTAAAATCTGCTGTCAACTCTCTGGTGCCAGTCTGTTGGTCAACCTCTGATCTAAGATCTGTTTGTAATTCTCTTGCACCAGTCTGTTGGTTAGCCTCTGATCTAAGATCTGTTGTTAACTATCTGCTGTCAGTCTGTTGGTTAGTCTCTGATCTAAGATATGTTTGTAACTCTCTTGTGCCTGTCTGTTGTTTAGCCTCTGATCTAAGATATGTTGTTAACTCTCTTGTGCCAGTCTGTTGGTTGGCCTCTGATATAAGATCTGTTGTTAACTCTCTTGTGCCAGTCTGTTGGTTAGCCTCTGAACTAAGATCTGTTAACTCTCTTGTGCCAGTCTGTTGGTTAGCCTCTGAACTAAGATCTGTTAACTCTCTTGTGCCAGTCTGTTGGTTAGCCTCTGAACTAAGATCTGTTAACTCTCTTGTTCCAGTCTGTTGGTTAGCCTCTGATATTAGATCTGTTGGTAACTCTCTTGTGCCAGTCTGTTGGTTAGCCTCTGAACTAAGATCTGTTGGTAACTCTTGTTCCAGTCTGTTGATGAGCCTCTGATCTAAGATCTGTTGGTAACTCTCTTGTTCCAGTCTGTTGGTTGGCCTCTGAACTAAGATCTGTTAACTCTCTTGTGCCAGTCCATTAATTAGCCTCTGAACTAAGATCTGTTAACTCTCTTGTTCCAGTCTGTTGGTTGGCCTCTGAACTAAGATCTGTTAATGCTCTTGTGCCAGTCCATTGGTTAGCCTCTGAACTAAGATCTGTTAACTCTCTTGTGCCAGTCTGTTGGTTGGCCTCTGATCTAAGATCTGTTGTCAACTTTCTTATGCCAGTCTGTTGATTAACCTCTGATCTAAAATCTGCTGTCAACTCTCTTGTGCCAGTCTGTTGATTAGCCTATGATCTAAGATCTGTTTGTAACTCTCTTGTGCCAGTCCGTTGATTAGCCTCTGATCTAAGATCTGTTGGTAACTGTCTTTTGCCAGTCTGTTGGTTAGCCTCTAATCTAAGATCTGTTGGTAACTCTCTTGTGCCAGTCTGTTGGCTAGCCTCTGATCTAAGATCTGTTGGTAACTCTCTTGTGCCAGTCTGTTGATTAGCCTCTAATCTAAGATATGTTGGTAACTCTCTTGTGCCAGTCTGTTGGCTAGCCTCTGATCTAAGATCTGTTGGTAATTCTCTTGTGCCAGTCTGTTGATTAGCCTCTGATCTAAGATCTGTTGGTAACTCTCTTGTGCCAGTCTGTTGGCTAGCCTCTGATCTAAGATCTGTTGGTAACTCTCTTGTGCCAGTCTGTTGATTAGCCTCTAATTTAAGATATGTTGGTAACTCTTTTGTGCCAGTCTGTTGATTAGCCTCTGATCTAAGATCTGTTGGTAACGCTCTTGTTGATTAGCCTATGATTTAAGATATGTTGGTAACTCTCTTGAGCCAGTCTGCTGATTAGCCTCTGATCTAAGATATGTTGGTAACTCTCTGGTGCCAGTCTGTTGATTAACCTCTGATCTAAGATCTGCTGTCAACTCTCTGGTGCCAGTCTGTTGGTTAGCCTCTGATCTAAGATCTGTTTGTAATTCTCTTGCACCAGTCTGTTGGTTAGCCTCTGATCTAAGATCTGTTGTTAACTATCTGCTGTCAGTCTGTTGGTTAGTCTCTGATCTAAGATATGTTTGTAACTCTCTGGTGCCTGTCTGTTGTTTAGCCTCTGATCTAAGATATGTTGTTAACTCTCTTGTGCCAGTCTGTTGGTTAGCCACTGATATAAGATCTGTTGTTAACTCTCTTGTGCCAGTCTGTTGGTTAGCTTCTGAACTAAGATCTGTTAACTCTCTTGTGCCAGTCTGTTGGTTAGCCTCTGAACTACGATGTGTTAACTCTCTTGTTCCAGTCTGTTGGTTAGCCTCTGATATAAGATCTGTTGGTAACTCTCTTGTGTCAGTCTGTTGGTTAGCCTCTAATATAAGATATGTTTGTAACTCTCTGGTGCCTGTCTGTTGTTTAGCCTCTGATCTAAGATATGTTGTTAACTCTCTTGTGCCAGTCTGTTGGTTGGCCTCTGATATAAGATCTGTTGTTAACTCTCTTGTGCCAGTCTGTTGGTTAGCTTCTGAACTAAGATCTGTTAACTCTCTTGTGCCAGTCTGTTGGTTAGCCTCTGAACTAAGATCTGTTAACTCTCTTGTTCCAGTCTGTTGGTTAGCCTCTGAACTAAGATCTGTTGGTAACTCTTGTTCCAGTCTGTTAGTGAGCCTCTGATCTAAGACCTGTTGGTAACTCTCTTGTTCCAGTCTGTTGGTTGGCCTTTGAACTAAGATCTGTTAACTCTCTTGTTCCAGTCCATTGGTTAGCCTCTGAACTAAGATCTGTCAACTCTCTTGTTCCAGTCTGTTGGTTGGCCTCTGAACTAAGATCTGTTAATGCTCTTGTGCCAGTCCATTGGTTAGCCTCTGAACTAAGATATGTTAACTCTCTTGTGCCAGTCTGTTGGTTGGCCTCTGATATAAGATCTGCTGTTAACTCTCTTGTGCCTGTCTGTTGGTAAGCCTCTGAATTAAGATCTGTTAACTCTCTTGTGCCAGTCTGTTGGTTGGCCTCTGATATAAGATCTGCTGTTAACTCTCTTGTGCCAGTCTGTTGGTTAGCCTCTGAATTAAGATATGTTAACTCTCTTGTGCCAGTCTGTTGGTTAGCCTCTGAATTAAGATCTGTTAACTCTCTTGTGCCAGTCTGTTGGTTGGCCTCTGATATAAGATCTGCTGTTAACTCTCTTGTGCCAGTCTGTTGGTTAGCCTCTGAACTAAGATGTGTTAACTCGGTTGTGTCAGTCTGTTGGTTAGCCTCTGAACTAAGATGTGTTAACTCTCTTGTGCCAGTCTGTTGGTTAGCCTCTGAACTAAGATGTGTTAACTCTGTTGTGTCAGTCTGTTGGTTAGCCTCTGAACTAAGATCTGTTAAATCTCTTGTGCCAGTCTGTTGGTTAGCCTCTGAACTAAGATGTGTTAACTCTGTTGTGTCAGTCTGTTGGTTAGCCTCTGAACTAAGATGTGTTAACTCTGTTGTGCCAGTCTGTTGGTTAGCCTCTGAACTAAGATGTGTTAACTCTCTTGTGCCAGTCTGTTGGTTAGCCTCTGAACTAAGATCTGTTAAATCTCTTGTGCCAGTCTGTTGGTTAGCCTCTGAACTAAGATCTGTTAACTCTCTTGTGCCAGTTTGTTGGTTAGCCTCTGAACTAAGATATGTTAAATCTCTTGTGCCAGTCTGTTGGTTAGCCTCTGAACTAAGATCTGTTAACTCTCTTGTGCCAGTCTGTTGGTTGGCCTCTGATATAAGATCTGTTGTTAACTCTCTTGTGCCAGTCTGTTGGTTAGCCTCTGAATTAAGATCTGTTAACTCTCTTGTGCCAGTCTGTTGGTTAGCCTCTGAACTAAGATCTGATAACTCTCTTGTGCCAGTCTGTTGGTTAGCCTCTGAACTAAGATCTGTTCACTCTCTTGTGCCAGTCTGTTGGTTAGCCTCTGAACTAAGGTCTGTTAACTCTCTTGTGCCAGTCTGTTGGTTAGCCTCTGAACTAAGATCTGTTAACTCTCTTGTTCCAGTCTGTTGGTTAGCCTCTGATCTAAGATATGTTGGTAACTCTCTTGTGCCAGTCTGTTGGTTAGCCTCTGATCTAAGATCTGTTGTTAACTATCTGCTGTCAGTCTGTTGGTTAGTCTCTGATCTAAGATATGTTTGTAACTCTCTGGTGCCTGTCTGTTGTTTAGCCTCTGATCTAAGATATGTTGTTAACTCTCTTGTGCCAGTCTGTTGGTTGGCCTCTGATATAAGATCTGTTGTTAACTCTCTTGTGCCAGTCTGTTGGTTAGCTTCTGAACTAAGATCTGTTAACTCTCTTGTGCCAGTCTGTTGGTTAGCCTCTGAACTAAGATCTGTTAACTCTCTTGTGCCAGTCTGTTGGTTAGCCTCTGAACTAAGATCTGTTAACTCTCTTGTGCCAGTCTGTTGGTTAGCCTCTGAACTACGATCTGTTAACTCTCTTGTTCCAGTCTGTTGGTTAGCCTCTGATATAAGATCTGTTGGTAACTCTCTTGTGTCAGTCTGTTGGTTAGCCTCTGATATAAGATATGTTTGTAACTCTCTGGTGCCTGTCTGTTGTTTAGCCTCTGATCTAAGATATGTTGTTAACTCTCTTGTGCCAGTCTGTTGGTTGGCCTCTGATATAAGATCTGTTGTTAACTCTCTTGTGCCAGTCTGTTGGTTAGCTTCTGAACTAAGATCTGTTAACTCTCTTGTGCCAGTCTGTTGGTTAGCCTCTGAACTAAGATCTGTTAACTCTCTTGTGCCAGTCTGTTGGTTAGCCTCTGAACTACGATCTGTTAACTCTCTTGTTCCAGTCTGTTGGTTAGCCTCTGAACAAAGATCTGTTGGTAACTCTTGTTCCAGTCTGTTAGTGAGCCTCTGATCTAAGACCTGTTGGTAACTCTCTTGTTCCAGTCTGTTGGTTGGCCTTTGAACTAAGATCTGTTAACTCTCTTGTGCCAGTCCATTGGTTAGCCTCTGAACTAAGATCTGTTAACTCTCTTGTTCCAGTCTGTTGGTTGGCCTCTGAACTAAGATCTGTTAATGCTCTTGTGCCAGTCCATTGGTTAGCCTCTGAACTAAGATATGTTAACTCTCTTGTGCCAGTCTGTTGGTTGGCCTCTGATATAAGATCTGCTGTTAACTCTCTTGTGCCTGTCTGTTGGTAAGCTTCTGAATTAAGATCTGTTAACTCTCTTGTGCCAGTCTGTTGGTTGGCCTCTGATATAAGATCTGCTGTTAACTCTCTTGTGCCAGTCTGTTGGTTAGCCTCTGAATTAAGATATGTTAACTCTCTTGTGCCAGTCTGTTGGTTAGCCTCTGAATTAAGATCTGTTAACTCTCTTGTGCCAGTCTGTTGGTTGGCCTCTGATATAAGATCTGCTGTTAACTCTCTGGTGCCAGTCTGTTGGTTAGCCTCTGAACTAAGATGTGTTAACTCGGTTGTGTCAGTCTGTTGGTTAGCCTCTGAACTAAGATGTGTTAACTCTCTTGTGCCAGTCTGTTGGTTAGCCTCTGAACTAAGATGTGTTAACTCTGTTGTGTCAGTCTGTTGGTTAGCCTCTGAACTAAGATCTGTTAAATCTCTTGTGCCAGTCTGTTGGTTAGCCTCTGAACTAAGATGTGTTAACTCTGTTGTGTCAGTCTGTTGGTTAGCCTCTGATATTAGATCTGTTGGTAACTCTCTTGTGCCAGTCTGTTGGTTAGCCTCTGAACTAAGATCTGTTGGTAACTCTTGTTCCAGTCTGTTGATGAGCCTCTGATCTAAGATCTGTTGGTAACTCTGTTGTGCCAGTCTGTTGGTTAGCCTCTGAACTAAGATGTGTTAACTCTCTTGTGCCAGTCTGTTGGTTAGCCTCTGAACTAAGATCTGTTAAATCTCTTGTGCCAGTCTGTTGGTTAGCCTCTGAACTAAGATCTGTTAACTCTCTTGTTCCAGTCTGTTGGTTAGCCTTTGATATAAGATCTGTTGGTAACTCTCTTGTGCCAGTCTGTTGGTTAGCCTCTGATATAAGATCTGTTGGTAACTCTTGTTCCAGTCTGTTGGTTAGCCTCTGATCTAAGATCTGTTGTTAACTATCTGCTGTCAGTCTGTTGGTTAGTCTCTGATCTAAGATCTGTTTGTAACTCTCTGGTGCCTGTCTGTTGTTTAGCCTCTGATCTAAGATATGTTGTTGACTCTCTTGTGCCAGTCTGTTGGTTGGCCTCTGATATAAGATCTGTTGTTAACTCTCTTGTGCCAGTCTGTTGGTTAGCCTCTGAATTAAGATCTGTTAACTCTCTTGTGCCAGTCTGTTGGTTAGCTTCTGAACTAAGATCTGATAACTCTCTTGTGCCAGTCTGTTGGTTAGCCTCTGCACTAAGATCTGTTAACTCTCTTGTGCCAGTCTGTTGGTTAGCCTCTGAACTAAGGTCTGTTAACTCTCTTGTGCCAGTCTGTTGGTTAGCCTCTGAACTAAGATCTGTTAACTCTCTTGTTCCAGTCTGTTGGTTAGCCTCTGATCTAAGATATGTTCGTAACTCTCTTGTGCCAGTCTGTTGGTTAGCCTCTGAACTAAGATCTGTTAACTCTCTTGTTCCAGTCTGTTGGTTAGCCTCTGATCTAAGATATGTTGGTAACTCTCTTGTGCCAGTCTGTTGGTTAGCCTCTGAACTAAGATCTGTTGGTAACTCTTGTTCCAGTCTGTTGGTGAGCCTCTGATATAAGATCTGTTGTTAACTCTCTTGTGCCGGTCTGTTGGTAAGCCTCTATTCTAAGATCTGTTGGTAACTCTCTTGTTCCAGTCTGTTGGTTGGCCTCTGAACTAAGATCTGTTAACTCTCTTGTGCCAGTTTTTTGGTTAGCCTCTGAACTAAGATCTGTTAACTCTCTTGTGCCAATCTGTTGGTTAGCATCTGAACTAAGATATGTTAACTCTCTTGTGCCAGTCTGTTGGTTAGCCTCTGAACTAAGATCTGTTAACTCTCTTGTTCCAGTCTGTTGGTTAGCCTCTGATACAAGATCTGTTGGTAACTCTCTTGTGCCAGTCTGTTGGTTAGTCTCTGAACTAAGATCTGTTAACTCTCTTGTGCCAGTCTGTTGGTGAGCCTCTGATATAAGATCTGTTGTTAACTCTCTTGTGCTGGTCTGTTGGTGAGCCTCTGGTCTAAGATCTGTTGGTAACTTTCTTGTGCCAGTCCATTGGTTAGCCTCTGAACTAAGATCTGTTAACTCTCTTGTGCCAGTCTGTTGGTTGGCTTCTGATATAAGATCTGTTGTTAATTCTCTTGTGCCAGTCTGTTGGTTGGCCTCTGATATATAAGATATGTTGTTAACTCTCCTGTGCCAGTCTGTTGGTTAGCCTCTGAACTAAGATCTGTTAACTCTCTTGTGCCAGTCTGTTGGTTAGCCTCTAAACTAAGATCTGTTAGCTCTCTTGTGCCAGTCTGCTGGTTAGCCTCTGAACTAAGATCTGTTAATTCTCTTGTGACAGTCTGTTGGTTAGCCTCTGAACTAAGATCTGTTAACTCTCTTGTGCCAGTCTGTTGGTTAGCCTCTGAACTAAGATCTGTTAACTCTCTTGTTCCAGTCTGTTGGTTAGCCTCTGAACTAAGATCTGTTGGCAACTCTTGTTCCAGTCTGTTGGTGAGCCTCTGATATAAGATATGTTGTTAATTCTCTTGTGCCGGTCTGTTGGTGAGCCTCTGATCTAAGATCTGTTGGTAATTCTCTTGTTCCAGTCTGTTGGTTGGTCTCTGAACTAAGATCTGTTAACTCTCTTGTGCCAGTCCGTTGGTTAGCCTCTGAACTAAGATCTGTTAACTCTCTTGTGCCAGTCTGTTGGTTAGCCTCTGAACTAAGATCTGTTAACTCTCTTGTGCTAGTCTGATGGTTAGCATCTGAACTAAGATATGTTAACTCTCTTGTGTCAATCTGTTGGTTAGCCTCTGAACTAAGATCTGTTAACTCTCTTGTTCCAGTCTGTTGGTTAGGCTCTGAACTAAGATCTGTTAGCTCTCTTGTGCCAGTCTGTTGGTTAGCCTCCTCTGAACTAAGATCTGCTAACTCTCTTGTGCCAGTCTGTTGGTTAGCCTCTGAACTAAGATCTGTTAACTCTCTTGTGCCAGTTTGTTGGTTAGCCTCTGAAATAAGATCTGTTAACTCTTTTGTCCAGTCTGTTGGTTAGCCTCTGAAATAAGATCTGTTGGTAATTCTCTTGTGCCAGTCTGTTGGTTATCCTCTGAACTAAGATCTGTTGGTTAGCCTCTGAACTAAGATCTATTAACTCTCTTGTGCCAGTCTGTTGGTTGGCCTCTGATCTAAGATTTGTTGTTTACTCTCTTGTGCCAGTCTGTTGGTTGGCCTCTGATCTAAGATTTGTTGTTTACTCTCTTGTGCCAGTCTGTTGGTTGGACTCTGATCTAAGATCTGTTGTTTACTCTCTTGTGCCAGTCTGTTGGTTGGCCTCTGATCTAAGATCTGTTAACTCTCTTGTTCCAGTCTGTTGGTTGACCTCTGAACTAAGATCTGTTGGTAACTCTCTTGTGCCAGTCTGTTAGTTGGCCTCTGATCTAAGATCTGTCAACTCTCTTATTTCAGTCTGTTGGTTAGCCTCTGAACTAAGATCTGTTAACTCTCTTGTTCCAGTATGTCATCTTGTACTGAGTGTAGAGTCTGTCAGATCTATTGAATTCCTCTAATGTGCTCTTTAAAGTTCAATTAAAGTTTCAATAAAAACAGCCTATGTGGCCCATTGATCCCCTTTCTTATATGTATATGTATGTGTTCTGTCTGTTGATTGCTAGTAGGTCTTGGTCTACTTGTGTGGACCTGTTGTCTGTCATGGTATCTATGGTGGTAGAAGGCTGGTTTTTCTTAGCTGTTGGTGCTGAAAAATAATGAAAAATATGAAAAACAAACATCTTTAGACAAATTGAGAGCAATTCTACAACGATGTGATGTAGCATATTTAGTGAGGCCCACGTTCATTTTGTGCATACTGAATGGAAATCATATTTCAGAGATCAATAAAAACTTTAATACTTAGACATCATTTCTTTTTTTTCATCAATGGATACAAATAAATATAGTTAACAAGCATGCAAAATTTCTAAATGATTGATTATGTAGTTTTCGAGATATGTTTGACCAAAGCTTCGATCTAAGTCATTTTTTGCAGTAAATTTGTAGACAAAAGACATTTACTGGCATATTATGACACTGTAATATTATTTTCAATAAACAATTAAGCTGTATTTCTAAATATACCTACTAAAGTTTGTTTTACTTTAAAGAAATATTCTAAAAATTACTATGAAAATGGGATTAAAGCCAAAGTAGTTGTATAAGAATGGGCTAAAACAGCATTTTGAATGAATCATTTTTACTATAAAATCACATAGAAGACTATTTTCCATATTATTTCTTTAAAGGCCTATATGCAATCTCCGCAATACAAAAATATGAAACCAATAAGAGATATATAATAGCTATTATTGTTTTTAAAACTTTCAGAAAAAATTGCTTTTCACTGAACTTTGCATGATAGCTAGCTTTAAACACCTCTTGAATGTATAATTTTAGAATCAAACTCGGAAAAGCTTTTCTTTATATCAAAATATAATAACTAAGATCCTCAGCACTCGATTAAAGTACAACTGAAATGGTGAGTGTCTTACTGACGTATTCATTTAAATTATCTTGAATATAAAGCGGTTTTTTTCTAGAAACATTTATCCAAATGTTTTTTATTTCAATTTCAGTTCAAGAAATTGTTTGCTATAACTAATGGACTATCCTCTCTTACTTCGTTATTTTAAACGTCATGCCCCCCCCCCCCTTTTTTTCACCCTTTTCCTGCAAAAGAAATTGCATGCTCAATATGCTTAATTCAAAGTATAAAATATTGATATATAGTTAACACAGATAAAAAATCCATCTTTCTTAAGACTCCAAGTTTATGTGTAAAAAATCTGTACTAGTTAATGGGAGGTAACTCTAATTTTTTGTCATATAAATTGGCATTTCAAGGATAATTTAGTGACTTTCTTTTAAATTTCAGAACTGATTAAAATTTACATAGGACAGTTTACATAAAAATAGAGGAAATGTTGAATTACATGTTATACGAGCACAGACAAGCCTATCCACAGTGTGAGGGTCTATTATTGTGGGATTTAGACAATGAAGAAAATGGTTGGGATAGTAGATTGATTGATTGATCTTTGGTGTTTAATGCCACTTTCAGCAATATTTCAGCTATATCATGGCGACCAGTTTTAGTGGTGGAAGAAGCCTTAGTACTGTAAGAGAACCACCGACCATGGGCAAGCAACTGGTAAATTTTATCACTTGCAGCTGCGAGATGAGTGCACCCTTTTTGTAATTTACAAAGCCGGGTGCGAACCCATGCCGTATTGGTGATAGGCTTGTATGAGTTGTTAGGTAATCCAACTAGCTAACTCATTGAGCCACCAGGCCCTACAACTACCTAACTCATTGAGCCACCAGGGCCTACAACTACCTAATTCATTGAGCCACCAGGGCCCTCTACAACTACCTAACTCATTGAGCCACCAGGGCCCTTGGGATAGTAAGCAAAATTTTAATGCACCAAATGTAGGTACATATCTCAACTGTATACTCTATAAAAAGAGCTAGAGAAAAGAAGACCAGAACATAAACCATAAAAAATAAATACCACAGTTCATGTCAACATGAGTTCTTCACCAATAGAATACACAAGTTTCATGAAAATACTTCTTTGCTGCAATATTCCTGCTCTTAGTGCATCAAGTCTAAAAAAAAAAAGAAGAAATAAAGTTATGTGTGAAATACAGAACATTAATGAAAAGACTATGAAAGGAAGAAGAAAGCAACTGCTTGACATTAATAAGCATAGAGACAAAAATATCTACATAGTGTCAGTGTTCAATTGTATGGAATATATAATAGTCGACTCTATGTTGGAATTGGTCATACACCATTTCAGTCTGCAACTCAACACAATTATACTGAAAATGAATAACTATTTGTCTATACAGTGGAACCTGTCTAATCCGACACACCAAGGGACCAGAGAAATGTGTCGGATTGTACAGGGTGTCGGAAAACTCAGGTTTTCTTTTTAGTTAACAGAAATTTGCCTAATTTTAACAAGAGAAGAAATAGTGTATGTTTGATTATGTAGGATGGTTAGATAATTGGAACTACAATGTAAAGGGATTGTATACAATGTACATGAAAATACATTTAATATTTAATTGATACACAATTAATTTTTTTAGAACAATTTCATAATCTGATCAGATAATTGTTGGTTGTAGCCATGTCCTTTACAAAGAAAGTAAAAACAGTTATCTGTAAAATTTTAATTATTATATTCTTGTTAAACTTACTTTAACCCTTATTAATGAGTCTCTAACCAATAAATTCAAATCATAATTTATTTGTGTACACACGCTTAGAACAATTTCATAATATATCAGATAATGGTTGTAGCCATGTCCTTTACAAAGAAAGTGAAAACAGTTAACTTTAAATTTTAATTATTACATATATATTTTTTTTAAACTTACTTTTAACCATTACTAATAAGCCTCTAATTACCTGCCAATCAATTAGTTAAAATCAAAAATTATTAGTGAGCTTAGCTGGTCAATTTGTTAATGGTTTATATTTAATGAAACACAAAGATGGGTGATAATTTATTAATTAACAGATTAAAGGGTCTGATAATACAGGATTAATTAAGGGTAATTAATAACACTGGGGCCGTAAAACAGTGTCGGATGTCGGAAGTGACAGGTTGCGGAATACTCAAGGTTTTTTAAACAAAGAGTGTTAAAGAAATATTTTGGGACCTGAAATTCTTATCGGAAGTCACATGATGTCGGAAAACTCAGGTGTCAGATCGCACAGATTCCACTGTATATCCAAAATATAAGCTACACACAAACGTTATCAGAAATTGACCCCGACTCAGGCAGGCTACATGACGATGAATACATATCCCAATGATCAAAAGGGGATGATACTTTTGTACTCACCAGAAGCTTGCTTTTATTCCCATTTCTAAAGCTCATACAAATAAATATTATATTGTCAGACAATGTACATATATTATATATATACACCTGTCTTAACCAAACCCTGAATAAACCGGAATCCTGTATAAACCTAACTTTAAATCAAGATTCAATGCAAGATATCTTTGTTAATTTAACCTGTATAACTGAACACATGTCTCTTCTGAACTGAAAAGGTGGCCCCAATGAGGTTCGGTTTAGACAAGTTTCACTGAAATGGACTTATCTAAGTTTAGCTTAAGTTTAAATAAAAAAATATATTAAGTATTGTCAGGATATAAAACACAGGCTCAGAAATAAAGAGTTTGGATAGATTGAAGTTTTCCCTATTCATTATATATCTCGTGTACATGTTATTATTTTGTACAAGTTATAACTTGTACAAAATATTTATGCAAGTTATAACTTGTATAACACCATCATACAAGTTATAACTTGTTCAATTATTGCTATGCAAGTTATAACTTGTACAATTGTGATTGAAAATACATCATAACTTGTACAGTTTTATTTACAGTGGCCTATATGTGTAATTAACCCATATGATAACATTCATTGGCGTAAGATTACCTTATATTATTTAATTACTACTATGGTGAGTATTTTTAAGTAGCTAATATATTGTAAACATTGTTGTTCAGTCTTTTGAATTATTTTGAAGTGTAAAGATGGCAAATACTGTTGAAACCAAATTTTATGATGAAGTTATCAAACTATTGGATGACAACAAGTCTACAAATAATATTATATTTACACGTGAAAGATATAATGAGACAATTCATAGTGTAAAGGAAGCAAAATCAGTAACCAAAAAGACACAACTTCAGTGATATTTGACAAAAAAGTATGATGCTTTGGAGATAGCAGGAATTGAAAAGCTTGTTCGTAAAGGGACGGACGTAATCTATTACTGTTCTACCGAGGAGGACCTAAATGCACTGACAACGACTGAAACGCCTACCAATAGAAATGACACTAATCAAACAACTCCCGAAGCGGACACTGACATTGAAACCGAAACCAACACCGAACCTGAAACAGAAACAAACACCGAACCTGAAACTGAAACCAACACCGAACCTGAAACTGAAACCAACACTGAACCTGAAACTGAAACCAACCCCGAACCTGAAACTGAAACCAACACCGAACCTGATACTGAAACCAACACCGAACCTGAAACTGAAACCAACCCCGAACCTGAAACAGAAACAAACACCGAACCTGAAACTGAAACCAACACCGAACCTGAAACTGAAACAAACACCGAACCTGAAACTGAAACCAACACCGAACCCGAAACAGAAACAAACACCGAACCTGAAACTGAAACCAACCCCGAACCTGAAACAGAAACAAACACCGAACCTGAAACTGAAACCAACACCGAACCCAAAACAGAAACAAACACCGAACCTGAAACTGAAACCAACCCCGAACCTGAAACAGAAACAAACACCGAACCTGAAACTGAAACCAACGCCGAACCCGAAACAGGAACAAACGCCGAACCCGAAACAGGAACAAACACCGCAACCGATGAATTAACTATCTTATATGTTCCTGATAATACAGAAATAAGTGTGAGAAAAGCCGTAGAGTTGCTTTCTTTGTATGGTGGTCAAGGGCATATTCATTGCAGCTGTCGTAGTGGCTGCACAACTGGGAAATGCAAGTGTAAACGGAAAAATATATTGTGTAATTCCAGATGTCATGCATCTTTGTCATGTGCCAACAAATGAATTTCAAGAGACATTCAATGCCTCTATGAGATATGTGTTTCTTGACAATAAATGTTTGAAAAATTCATTTAGTCTAATTAAATTTGATTTAAATCTCAAGAAATTTCAAAGTTTCTATTTATAATGCGATCCGATCTTTCGTCAACACTGGGTATACAAATAAATATGTAATTACCCCAAAACAAAAACAAAAAATAAAATGAGATATTGGATATTGAATATCTACTGTCAATACAGTTGACATGCATGTAACTGTCATGTTTCCAACACAAATAATGCAAAAAGACCTATGCACAACAAAGTTGTACAAGTTATGATGTATTTTCAATCACAATTGTACAAGTTATAACTTGCATAGCAATAATTGGACAAGTTATAACTTGTATGATGGTGTTATACAAGTTATAACTTGTATAAATATTTTGTACAAGTTATAACTTGTACAAAATAATAACATGTACACAACATATACAAGTATGTTGTTTTCGTTTCATTTTTTGTTGTTGTTGTTTTAAATCCTTTCCTTCTGAATTGTAGAATTTTGATTAATTCAGTTGTGTTTACAATAAATTAACTACCGGTAATTAAGATGTTTTTACAATAAATCACCTAATTAAGTAAGTTGTTTTACAATATTTCACCTTTATTGATGTATTTTGCTCAGCTGTTTGATACTCTCTGGTCTGCTGCTGCTGGTTCCTCTCTGATGTAGTGTCTGTTGGTTTTCTCTTTTGATTTCCTGTGGTTTGGTGGTCGTCTCATCTGATAGAAGCCCTCTGTTGAGTAGGGTCTGTCTGTATCCTCCTCTGTTGGATGTGTTGGTCCTCTCTGATGGAAGCCCTCTGGGTAGGGTCTGTCTGTATCCTCAGTTGGATGTGTTGGTCCTCTCTGATGGATGCCCTCTGGGTAGGGTCTGTCTGTATCCTCTATTGGATGTGTTGGTCCTCTCTGATGGAAGCCCTCTGGGTAGGGTCTGTCTGTATCCTCAGTTGGATGTGTTGGTCCTCTCTGGCGATAACCCTCTAATAGAAAACATACCTGGATTACATCATTGATTTGTTGATTGTCCTTTAATTTGGAAGAGTTTTTAACATGAGCAATGTAAATAAAATGAGTTATCTCCCTTTTTGAGTAGAAGTTGCAGTCTAGAAAACTAGTTTAGCCCAGTAATTTTTTATTGAAATGCCTGTAAAAAATCCAGTAGAGTGAGCAGTCAAGCATAACAGTATGTAATAGTCCTTGCAAGGCTACTGTAACTGTTTGATTGTTGACAGATTTGTGATGGATCCAAAATTGATGGACGAAAACTTAATTGACCGATTGCATCAGCCATTGACAAAAACTATTCCTCATTACCTTGACAAACTTCGTTCAATCGATCAGTCCATTAATGATATGCAACATATAACGGAATCATATACCGGTATATATATATATTAATAATTTTAACACGAAATGTAACAAATTATGTTTTTGTTTGTTTGTTTTGATGGTGTTTAATGCTCCTTTCAACAATATTTCAGCTTTATCGTGGCAGTCAGTTTTATTGGTGGAGGAAACCGAAGGACCCAGAGAAAACCACTGACCTGTCACAAGTCACTAACAAAGTTTATCACATAATGTTGTACACCTTGCCCTGATCAAGATTCGAACTCACAACATCAGTGGTGATAGGCACCGATTGCATAGGTAGTTGTAAATCCCACTACCATACGATCTAACAAATTTCTTTTTAACATAATTTTCATTAATTTTGATTACCCTTTGGCATCTACAAACTCTTCTTTTATAAAAAAGCAAACTGGTAATAATTACTTATTAATTAACATCTTTGTTAATTTTCTTAAATTCCTCAGTGTTTACACAAACATCATTTGTATCAAATTATAATTCATTGGGACTTGTATCAGAACAGAACTTTAAAGTTTTACATTAATAAATGAAAAATTACTTAAAAAATGCTTAGCCATTCAAAACAAAGAATTTGCCATAGCATCCACATTTTTAAGAGGTAAATATAAAATGAGGAATGTTTGTAGGAGATTTCACATACATCATTTGTATTATGTATTAAACAAATAATTTGTACCTGAAATTCTGAAAGTAGATTGAGTGGAGATATTTTTTTAAATAATTTCAGCCAATCAGTAACAAGAATTTCAAATAAAAAAGTAGATAAGTAATTTAGTGTGCACAACACGTTTCTGGAATATCTTACGGAGGTCATACCAGAGTCGGATTAAAAAAGATTTTAGAGTGGATCACACAATTATTATTTGTTCTTGTGCTTTCAGAGAAAATAACTTCTTTTGTCCAGATTGGCTTTCATGCTTATCCTATTTGAAACAATAGTTTGTTCCTCTTCTATGTAAACATTAGTAAAACCTGCCCATGTGGTCAACTCTATTAAGCAGTCACCTGTATTAAAAGGTCACCATTTTCTTGTCCTGTCATAGAACAATTCATATGATTTTTACCTCTTTTAAGAGGTCACCTGTCTTATAAGACCACTTTTTCTTTGTCCGGTTTGACTGTAATACAATTTACATTCATGTGAAACTCGTCAAAATTGTCTCACTTTCCTTAGTCTTTTTTTTTAACACATAAAATTAACAAATAATTTTTTTTATAACTTGCAGAACTACTTCATGTTGCATACATGAATGATTGATACTTATAACTGATTTCTGATTTTATTTTCTGTGATTAAAGTCAGAAACAGACTGAATTGTTTCTTCAGTAAATATGTAGATATAGCTGGAGATGTAGATACTGTGACCGAGTAATGTTGAATGTAGTTGATAGTCTCTTATGATCAGTTACATCCATATCTTTTCTTACTAGAGTTATTTCTTTATTCAAATAATTCTTATTGATATGAATGAATTTATAGTTCATGTTTATCCTAAACAAAATGAGGAATTTTTATAGAAGATCTCCCATTCAACAAATTATTTGTACTTTATTTCTAAACAGAATAGACTAGCAAATATAAAAGTATCTCAAAAAAGAATTCTCACTTACCACTGACATCTCCATGCAACTCTTAATCTTCGACATCTTCCCCCCCCTGACCCAAATGTAGCTCCTGACACTTGGATCGATCTCCCTTGTAAAACTACACCCGCATGGTAGTTCAACTAAGGGGATCACCACACCCCGAATATAGGACCCCAGTGTAGCTGCAGACACCTGTTCCTTCCCCACTGCCCCCTAGTCAAGGTACACAGAGCATAGTACCCAAGGGACATGGCCGCCAAATGTAACTCCTGACATTTGGTTATGCCTAAATGCACTCGGACCTGGACATTTAAGCATAGGGGGGACGTTCATAGATGTGAACCCCAAACACACCAGGCTTAACTTTCTATGCTTTAATTTGTCCAAGTCCAAATAATTCCACCTACCTGTTCCTGAGAGATTAGTAATTGTCAGTTCAGTGTCCTCTGAATAGAGGTGGTTGCATCAAAACAAGTTTCAACTGTTCTTTGGTTACATGTCCTCCGAAGAGGTCATTGTCTTGAACATGTCCTCTAAAAAGAGGTCATTCCATTAGAACATGTCCTCTGGTGAGAGGTGGTTGTTTCTCAAGAGGTCATTCCATTATAACATGTCCTCTGGTGAGAGGTGGTTGTTTCTCAAGAGGTCATTCCATTAGAACATGTCCTCTGAAGAGAGGTGGTTGTTTCTCAAGGTCATTCCATTAGAACATGTCCTCTGGTGAGAGGTGGTCGTTTCTCAAGAGGTCATTCCATTAGAACATGTCCTCTGAAGAGAGGCGGTTGCATTACAGCAAGTTGAATCGTTCTCTTGATCAAAGCAATTATCAGATCTTGTTGTGACCTTTCAGTGCAGATAATTGTTGTGCCTATTACAACTCAGGATGTACAATTTCTATCAGCTTTTCTTGTGGTTTTTTTTCTCACTTTTGATGTGATTTAATGTTGTTATGGCTACTAATATTGTCAACCATTACTATTTTATTTACAATTTGTCATGAAATGAAAATACAAAAAAGACAAAAGACATTATCAACTAATATATTTGATTTTTATTAATCTGCATACTATTCAATACATTATCTACATATTACAGACAGATACAATAAATGAATTATACAAACAAACAAAAATTAAAGTTGTTTTTGACACTAAAACACATGTCTCCATCACATTCTTAATCCTTTTTTCTTCTTCCAGACTTATCCAGGATATCAGTTATATCTGTAAAACAAAACAATAGTAAATATATCATTACTTAAATAACATCATTTTGTGAACATGTATATTAAACTGGAAGCAGTAAATTTGTGTTAAAGCTATTGCATTGCTGAATTTAAACATTTGAAACAGTAAATTTATTGACAGACATGATGACAAATCGGCATCTAGTCATGTTGGCACTTAACATTTGGTTATTTCGGCACCCAAGTCATTATCATTTTGAGAAATTTTAGAAAAATCTAATCTTAAATTTGACAGCTGCATACAATTTACAAACCAGGTCTCCCCTTGTTATAGGATATTGTTCACTTTTAAAACTAGAACTGTGAGTGACCTCACTGAGTGATACCCCCCGCTTGCAATACTATGATGTTCAAACTTTGGAATACAGGTATATTAGCACGTTAATTATCTCCCCTTCTAAATTTTAGATAGCAACAGTATTCCTTCATTCACATCTGCAGGTTGTGTACTACAACTGTGTAAAGTTTCATAAAAATTCAATAAGCAGTTTAGTAGGAGTTGCGCTTACAAGGTATATGCCCCCCCCTTTTCGTGAAAGTATAAGTTGAATTATCTCCCCTTTTAAATTTTGGACAGCAACCATATTCCTTCATGCACATCTGCAGGTAGTGTACTACAACTGTGTAAAGTTTCACAAAACTCCAATAAGCCGTTTAGGAAGAGTTGCACTTACAAGATACACAACCCCCCTTTTCGTGAAAGTATAAGTTGAATTATCTCCCCTTTTAAATTTTGGACAGCATCCATATTCCTTCATGCACATTTGCAGGTTGTGTACTACAAATATGTAAAGTTTCATAAAAATCCAATAAGCCATTTAGGAGGAGTTGCACTTACAAGGTACATGGACGGACGGACAGGGTGATTCCTATATACCCCCCCAAACTTTGTTTGCGGGGGGGTATAATTATGATCATGATGATGAAATAAAATGTATTAACTCTGAATATTGTTTCTAATACTCGCCTCACACTTAATTTACAGCTATCTACATATTACAGATATAAACATTTTTTCAGTCAAATTAAGACATTATCAATGACAATTAAACACTTAAATATCAATGACAATTACATGAAGACTTTCAAATGTACAAATGAAAACAATATGAACTAGGAAGAACTGTTTTAGATACCTAAAACTTATGTCTCCCCTTAATGTGGCCATCTGTACAACAATAAGTTACACATTATGAGTTGAATCATAAAGACAAAAATGTTATAGCCTGGACAAGAAAATACTATTTAAAAAACAATTATTTGACCTTGAGGTGAAAGGTCAAGGTCCCACAAAGGTCATTACGGTATGCGACGTACCGCCTTATGGTCATGCACCCACATACCAAATATAATTGACCTATCTGGAAAGACAAAAAAGCTATGGTCCTGACAAGCTTCGCTGAGAAGAAGCGGAAGAACAAATCAGACTAAAACAATATGTCTCCCTTCATTTGAAGGGGAGACATAATTATACATAGGTGCCAATTTGATCAAGTGACATTTATCTAGGGGCCCAAATGACTATATTAGGTGCCGAAGTGACTTGAATTCGCTTAACACCTCTGCATTTTTGTTTTTTGTGTTCAATGATTTGAGGTGAGAGGTAGTTGTTTATTTTGCTGATATTGGTGGAAAAAATTACCATCAATACACAATACAGCAGAGAAGCAGTAAATATCAGTGTTATAGTCTTTGGTTTGACACGACCAGGACTCAAACCCATCATCTACCACATTCGAGGCAAGTTTTTGTATTATTTAATACATGTACATGAATATGCATGAAATATTTGTCACTGGACATTAAGCAACAATCAATCAATCATCCATCATTATAATATAATACAAATCATTTAACAAATTACCTCCCTTAGCTGATGTTTGTTATAATTGAATGACAAGTTTTATTTTGTTTCAAGGCTTTTTCTAGAAATAGACAGTTTTCTCACCACCACCCTCCCCCCATTTCCAAGAAGAAAAACAACAACAGTGGGATGTTAAATCAATTCTCAAGTGTGAACGAGTGAATGATTGTTGTTTAACACAAAAAAAGGACTTCTTTGTACTAGCCCAACATGCTTAGTTGGATCGTTATAGTGCTATCTAACTGAATACATGTTGCTCCACTCTGACACATTATCATGATTCCGAACCAACCAGTTCTGCTCTTACTCCTTAAGCTGTGTGCTTAGCAGAGAAGCACTAAATGTCAAATTTACAAGTCTTAGGTTTGAGCCAACCAAGCATTGAACCCACAATCTACCACACTAACATGTGACAAGTTTATATTCACATAGCCACATTTTTTCAAGTGAAAACGGTGAACTTCCAATCATCTAAAGAGTCATTGATATCATCAAAAAGTTACCTGTATGTTCAAAGATGTTGTTCGCCTGACACAAAATGATGAATTCTACCTTGTTACAGATATCGAGGGCAACATAGGCATCATATGTTTCTGGAATCCTGTTGAAGTGACTGACCCAGAGCTCCTGCAAAAAAAAAAAAAAAGATACTGAAGGTAACAAATTCATACATTGCATTTAACAAACTTTTTAAAGAAACATGGCCAAAATAAGCCTTACAAGGTATTTGGAATATTGTGAGCCTTATAAAGAAAACATGGCCAAATTAAGTCTTGCCAGGAATTTTCAGGTTTCCGGATAAAATGTGACAAGGCCATATAACAAGAGGCTCCCAGGAGTCTTCATCGCTCACCAGATATTAGTGGTGTTTTTTTTGTGGGTTTTGCTTTTCAACTTGAGGTGTACTCGATACAACTATATGTGATAAAGTTTGTAAAAGACTTGCGACAGGTCGGTCGTTTTCTACGGGTACTCTGGTTTCCACCAATAAAACTGCCACGATATAACTGAAATATTGTTGAAAGTGGAGTTAAACACCATAAACCTAAAAAACCTAAACCTGAGTATGAGTGGAACAGACGGTGTGAGGACATGTTTCCTCCACCAACAAAACTAACAGTCACGATATAACTGAAATAGTGTTAAAAGTGGTATTCTATAATATATTATTATGCTTTCTGTAAATTTCTTCTGTAATATAAGTTCATATGATATTTTGGCATATATCACAAAGAATTATATAGCGTTGATATACTGTGCGAAAATAGTACATCTACTATGCCAGTTTCATGTGGGGAAGGTTGGGTTTTCAGCTGTCTGTCAAGCTATATATAGCTAGTCCACATGCAAGGGGGAAGATCCAATCTGTCAAACGTTTTTTAATACTTGTTATCGTTGTTAATTAAATTTCAAACTTCAAAAATCTTTATATTTTTAATGCCTTAAATGAAACAAAGAATATTCTCTCACTTTCAAGACTATCTGATTCAATATATTAGTCACCAATATCAGGACCTCCTTTATTGTAATAGTTCTCAATATATTTTGTCTACATATAACAGTCAGCATAATAATGATAATAATGTTGTGTTAGCAATGACTATGACATATAGTGGTCAGGGTTGAAGACATATAGTGCACTCCCCTTTGGGTCATGCACTATGTCTTCAACCCTGACCACTATATTGGCATAGTCATTGCTAACACAACATTATTATATAAATATTATAGCGATTCATAAATTCCTCATACATGTAGGTAAAAAGTATTTTGTTTCTGATAATCAATGATCATTTACAATAATACACCATTTTCACAACATATTTTGGTCATACACATATTACCACCCATTTTTATAAAAGGGGTTAACCATATGTTCTGGCTCAAGACCTGTTGCACATCTATCAACTCCTCATTTTCCTGTTTCAACACTGACCCGTTCAAAAAACATCTTCCCCATAAATAAAACTTAATAGAATATCCCAAAGTATCTATGTCAGATGACACAAGAAAATAGTCAAGTCCACTCTGTTTTTTATCAGAGCCCCTCCATGTGTATCTCCTAATGCCAGGATGTTTCTCTCTCCAAACATCCACCAGATCCATGTTATTAATCATTTGATGAATTTTTAATTTAGACTTGGGATTATTTTCCCCTGTATAATTGAGAGTATCTACTCTATAGTCCTGAACAACATTCCAATCGTCTGCTATTATCACTGATGAATTATCAAACTGGGGCCGTGCTCTCGAAAGTGTCTTAGGACTAAGTATGTCTAAGATATGTCCTAAGTCGTGTTCTCGACCATGTCCTAACTTAGGACATGTGGCAAATTTGTCTTAACTTTATGACATCTATGGAGGTGTCTTAAGATGGTCCTAACCCCCGAAATTGTAATATAATTTGATATTTTGTACCAAAAACGAACTTTAAGTTGTAGATCATGATTGACATAAACCTTTATACTGTTTTAAAATCTAAATAAGTTCATTTACAATGATTTTTCTATTAAACGGTGCACGAGATATCTTTTGTTCATCTTTAATCAGTAATTTATTTAAAATTTGAAATCAGCTCACTCGAAAGTAACCACACAAAAAATTACGGTAATGACTATTTCATCATAAAAAAGTGTTACACATTTATAGTTCTATATCATATATGAACCTCAGAACTACGTAATGTATAGACAATTGCAAATTAAAGAAAACAAGAAACAGTCTCATGGGATGCAGCGTAAAAAATAAATAAAATTGAAAAAAATCTTTATTTACCTCTTATATTTTATTATGAATATTTTTATGAAGGATTTGCTATATATTAATATTGGAAATAACTGTTGCGCACAATATTTCTATTATTCTACTTATTGCGTTGACACTTAGGACATAGTTAAGACATCCTAAGTTAGGATAGTCTTAAGACAGCTTTGAGATCACTCCTAGGACATGTCCTAATATCATCCTAAAAATCGCCCTAAGACAAATCTTAGGATACTTTCGAGAACACAGCCCTTGGTTTAAATTAAATAATAACCTTTAAAAAAATTCTGGATTATCTTCATTAGGACTATATATTGCAGCTAATGTCATTCTAGAGTCTTGAATATTAATATCTAGAAAAATAAAGTTGTCACGTTCATCAATAATTTCCTGATTTATCTGAAATTTAAATGAATTTTTCAAAAAGTGCTGCTACCCCCTGCTTACACTGGAGTGAGAGCTAAACCTGCTTGTATATCCCCATTCATGTTGCCATTGTTTTTCTATGTGTATCTACTAAGATTGTTATATGATACATATCTGGACATTTAATCAAATAAATATCACAACACTTTACATTATATGTTATTCAGCTATCAGACAGGGTATATAATGTGACATTCCCGGCTTATGATCTATATTCCCTGAGGCGCATTTTATACCCTGTCTGATAGCTGAATAACAAATATATTACGGATTTAACCATTTTTTTGTTAAATACAGAACCAAACTGTCGTATAAATTTTTTTTTGTTTGTTTCCTTTTTGTTTGTTTATTTTTATTTTCCTTTTGTTTTTTTTTTACCACGTACATAGTCCCAATTCATATTTAAAACCTTATTAAATATTTTGCATCTTTTATTTTCATTTTCCGTATTTCTAGATGTCCCTTTTCGTACCTCTGACATTCTTTATTCAATGACGTCAAATATTTGTCAGTGATATTTTATGTACTGAGGTGTCTCATAAAGGAAAATCCTGTTCAATATTTCTAAATCAACACAATTTCATATGCAGTAAATTTAATAAACTTTATAATTATAACATTAATATATTACATAACAAAACAACGGGTTTGTGAAACAATTTCAATAATTAAAATGTTAACCATAAGCAAAAACTTGGTGTGGCCCTGTGACCTCTAAAGTTTTAAAGGCGGAAACTTTAACAAACTTTCACTTGTTGATTGTTATGTTTAAATTTGTAATGGTACAGCCGTGGAACATGGAAGTTTGCTGAATTGTTCTGGTGTTTGTGACGGAATTAACTGTTGTAAGAGTGTTATAATCACAACATAAATCATCATAATTTACATCCAAAATGTCAACGACGTCCGTAACCGACGATGAAACATGTGTATTGGCTCTCATTTGAACAAGTGATGTTGAACTTGAACTGTTTTGTGTCGGCGGCATGAGTTGCAACCGGGAAGTACTGTGCAGTGGCATTATTGAGGATAGTTGAGATGGTTGCTCTCCACGAACAGAACTTGTGATAATGTCTCCCATAACTTGTTTTTCCTTTGATGAAACACGTTGATATACTGCAACTGACGAGGCAGATTTGTGTCCGGTAACTGCCATAATTTGTGCCATTGAACAGTTTCTTCCGAAGATAGTTGCACCCGTTGCACGAATTGAGTGGTTGGTGTAGATTTGTGAAACTGAAAGGTATATTTTAATTTTTTACTGAAGAAAAGAATATCTTTTTTGTTCATACAACCGTTTTGAGTTTAAAAACAGCATTTAATTTGGTAAAAATACATTTATTATTCCGTATTATGATATTGATTCAGTGAAGCGTAAATATTTCTGTTTTTGTCAACCACGTTGTTATTGTTTTTTGGGGCCCAAATGAGGGAGACCGAAAACGTACTTATATACCCCGTCTGTTTTCCGAATATATGCTGACATTCAGGGTTGAATAACCAATGAAAATATGTGTAACAAACTAAATTCGTAATATTATTTGATAGTCACCTACAATTAACTGACCCAATGACTAGTCGAGATACATTAAGAAAAAAACATTTATGACAAAATTACTATCTTGAAAATATAAAAACGCATATAAACTATCCATGTATCTGGAAGCGGCAATGTATATACAAAACAAATTAATACCTTGTAAATAGCATATAATTCTACACTGCCATAAGCCTCATGTATGTACTCATATTGTTCGTTTTCAAAAGAAGTATACAATTTGCCCCCCCCCTCGAGTTGAAATTTTCCTTTTTTACACACATGCATAAATTATATATGAAAAT
The DNA here is from genome assembly GCA_963383655.1 of Bathymodiolus septemdierum. Taxonomy (NCBI): domain Eukaryota; kingdom Metazoa; phylum Mollusca; class Bivalvia; order Mytilida; family Modiolidae; genus Bathymodiolus; species Bathymodiolus septemdierum. Next base: position 73,949,641 of record OY726518.1, read on the forward strand.
ACTGAAAGCATATATAAAAAAAAGAAGTAATGCAGATAGAGTAAAACTAGAGAAAGTTGATCTGGTGATCACAGATACCCCTGCATTCCAAATTTTCATCCAGAAACCTTTAAAGTCCCTATCTTCTAAGAGAAAAAGGGCCATAATTCATGAATGGTAAATGTCAATTTTACCATAATCGAACTTAATCTGTATTTTATGGAACATCGCATTGTGTTAAAGTTTGAAAAGATTTGGTTGAGTCGTACCTTAAATATCATCCAGAAACCTAGAAAGTCTCTATTTTCTAAGAGAAAAAGGGCCATAACTTATGAATTGTAAATGTGAAATACACCATAATCAAACTTAACCTGTATTTTATGGTATACAGCATTGTGTTAAAATTTGAAAACATTTGGTCGAGCGGTACTTTAAATATCATTCGGAAACCTAGAAAATCCCTATTTTCTAAGAGAAAAAGGGCCATAACTTATGAATGGTAAATGTGAAATATACCATAATCAATCTTAACCTGTATTGAATGGTTCACAGCATTGTGTTAAAGATTGAAAAGATTTGGTTGAGCCATACTTTGAATATCATCCTGAAACCTAAAAAGTCCCTATTTTCTAAGAGAAAAAGGGCCATAACTCATGAACGGTAAATGTGAAATACACAGTAATCAAACATATCCTGTATTTTATGGTACACGGTGCGAAAGTTTGAAAAGATTTGGTTGAGCGGTACTTTAAATTATTATCCGGAAACCAAGTGTGATGGACACACAGACATGGGGATCCCTATATACCTACCCCCCGACTTTCGTCAAGCGGGGGTATAAAAAGGAGAAGAAAATTTGAAGTAAAAATGCTGTTCACAGTTAACTTTAATCTAAGTCACTCTGTAATTAATTGAATGCATGCCATGTTTAAAGTTTCAGCATATAAAGTGTCACTACTCATACGAGTTACTATTATCCAAGAGGTTCAAATAAAATAACACAAAAACACAATTTCTTTTCTTTGAATTTTCACTCATAATTCTAATTTTATGGTCTTGCTGTTTAAATTTAGTTCATTTAACTATGTATTTCAGTTTAAATTTAGGGTAATACCAAGTTAACAAAAATATATAAATATAGATTGTGCCTATACACACTATAAGCAAAAGTAGGTCATGGCATATAAAAATGTTGGTGAAGTAACCTAGTTTTGTTTTTTCACATAAATAGTATACATGTGCCTATAATAAGTAAAAGTGGATCATAGAGTGTAAAGGTATGAGTTAAGTAAACCTAATGGGATTCAACCCGCCCCTTTTCATGAGAGGTGGCACATGTCTTTTATCAGTTATTTGATTCCAAGATGGTGGACGACGATCAGCTGTGGTCAGTGCTGAAGCTCAAAAATAGTCTACTACGCCGAAATGCATCGACAAACAGTCGAAAAACTGACTTGATTGAAAGGTAGTCAGTGGACATAAGTATTTGTCACCCTCGATTTTACGCTATATATTTCATATAAAACCACATTTTTCAAATCTCACTTAAAATATGTACAGCTGCAATCAATCCTGAACAATCTCTACCTGCCTGTGCTGTCAACTTTATCAATTTCTGAAAACAAGGACATAATAATGACAGTATTTGTAAGATAAAGTTAGAGTTCACATCTAATATCTTATGGTACTAACCTTTACTTTTTTAAAGGTCACATTTCTGTGGTATCGTATATACAATATTGATATTATCCTAAAAAATTATTAACTTATTTTTTTAACCTTTAACTCAAAGGAAAATATATATGCAATCGCCACCAATGTTGTGAGTTTCATCCTGCTCATGGAGTGGTGTATTAGATACAACATTAAATGATAAAATTTGTCAGTGAATTGAGGCAGATCTGGTGGCTTTCTCCGATTACTCTAGTTTCCAATGAAACTGACTGCCACGACATAACTAAAATATTGTTTAAAGTGGTGTTAGTGCCGTGTTACACATAACCCTATTTTTTATTTTTATATGCTAACTTTTGTGTTCTGAATATTTGTATCTACTGGACCCTCTGAGACAATTACAACACATACCTTTAGAATTGTATTATATTTATGGATTCTGTATAACGTCCTGTTCATTAAATCTTCAAAGGCACGGTCTGGGTCACTCATGATTAAACTGACAGCCTGAAATTCAATTTAAGAATTAAAAATAAGTTTGATGATAACAAAGAGCCAATCAGAAGCTGTAAATTAAAGAAGGACATACAATACAATGGCTAAAGGAGAAAAACACAACAATGTAAGCAGTGGTCTACAAAACACTAGAATAATTAAGCAGCATATTTTTAGTTTTATTGGTGGAGGAAACAGGAATACTCGGAGCTAACCACCAACCTGTCGCAAGACACTTGACAAACTTTATCACTTAATATTATATCGAGTACACCTCGCCATGATCGGGATTCAAACACAAAACTTTAGTGGTGATAGACACTGAGTGCATAGGTAGTTGTAACTCCAACTATTATACGACCACGACGGCACGATGATGGTCATGTCCTGGGCATTAAATTTGGTACTAACTGTTATTTTTTAATTCTTTACAAAATTAAAAATGTGTGTGTTTTTTTTATACACTGCAATCCAAGATGGTAACAGACATAGTCTGGCTTCAATGGGAAAATGATTCATTTATCGTCTTTACAGAAACAACTAAACTAATATAACCCAACAAAATCATTGGATTGTCCTTTACATAAAGTGTGAATTTTCTAAGGGACAGCAATCCAAGATGGTCACCACTACAATTAACAGAGGTTTCTATAGGAAAAGAAATGATATGCCAAATGTTGTTTAATAATAATATTGTCCACGAGTCTCTTAAAAGTGATTCAGATGAACAATACCGGTTATTTAGATTATTGTGTTGAGAAGACAATTCTCAAAATCCTTATTTTTTTAAAACAAAAAATATGAACATCCCTAAAAACAATGTTCATAGTTCTTGTGTCTGAAAACTCATGCTGAGATTTACATGTAGAATCATTAATCCAAAATCTTTGAAATATCTTTTTTTCAATCAATTTAACTTTTGCATCAACAAGACTCAATTCTCAAAATCCCTGTTTTTTCAACATAAAACTATGATTTTCTCCAACACTGCTGTTTACATGTACATGTGAATGCCGCACGTGCGATCTGATTGGTCGAATTGACCAATCAAATCGCACGTAGGAATTTGGTACGCTCCTATGTAAACAACATGGAAGAGGATTTAAAAACCTGCATATTCTGTTAAAAATTGCTAAAAAGTTGCAGATAGGTAAAGATTATGACAAAAAGGAATATTAATATCAAAAATATATTTATTATGCTTCAAAGGGGTACCAACATTATGGCAAATAAGGTCCAGACACCAGTACAAAACTATTTTGAAAAAGTGTTGTATGAAAATTTGACATTCCTCCCTTGTGGTTTTTAGAGTTGTCAGTCGAGGGATAAAAAAAATCGCAACAAGCCCCTGTGGTCAAATAAGGAATACATTTTTTGTACATTTTTCATGAAGATGTAAACAGAATGTAATGAGCACCAAATTAAATTATCATAATTATTGAGGTAATTACACAAGATTGTCTATTTATATTTCAAAGATAAAAATAAGTTGAAAATTGTGAACAAATGTATTGTTCTTTTTACAATTTAGTGTATTTTTCATGAAAAACGTATGAGGGTACCTCTATTTAAAGACCCATATGATAAAAAAAAGTTTCTACTGAAAATAATACCCCTTTTTTTTCAAATTCTGAAAATATTAAAATGTCTATGATGCTTTTGGTACATGTACATGTATGTTGTTTTTTAATATTTACTAAAAAGATAAACACTACTGTCGACAAGATAAAGGCTCTAGAAAATAAATTAGAGACATTAAAGGATATATCTGAACCCTCCAGGCAACAATTAGAAGAGTTAGCAGACTTAGAAAACCAAATACACTCACATTATGAAAATAAAACTGACGCCGCAAGGTTAAGAGCTAAAGTTGACTGGTACGAGAAGGGGGAACAATCAACTAAATATGTTTTTAATCTAGAGAGAAAAAATGGGCAAAATAAATTATGGCAAAAAATCAGGGGTCTAGATGGTAATTTAAAATATGATATCGATGAGATACTAGATGAACAGATAAATTTTTACGCAAATCTATTTTCAATAGAAGGGTGGGATAAAAATGTAGCAGAGGAACTGGTTACTCATATGGATAGAAAATTAACATGCGACGAAAGTGAAGATTTAGAAAAAGACTTGACAATTAATGAAATTAAGAAAATAATTTTTTCGATAAAACAATACAAATCACCTGGATTAGACGGGATTATAAATGAATTTCATCAGATATATTGGGATACAATAAACGAAGATTTATATGAAGTATTACTAGAAATTTTTGATAAATTTGAAATATGTGATTCCCAGTGTCGAGGAATGTTGACACCACTCCATAAAGGGGGGGATAGAGATAACATACGTAACTGGCGTCCAATAACATTATTAAATAGTGATTATAAAATCATATCAAAACTTTTAGCAAATCGCATGAAGCCAGTAATAAACAAAATTATTCATACGGATCAAAAAGGATTCGTAGCAGGGAGAAATATAAGCGAAAATAATCGTATGATTGATGATATTATAGAATTTGTAGATAATGAAGATGAGGAAGGTGTAATTATTTCTGTTGATCGGCAAAAAGCATTTGATAGAATGGAATGGGGGTGGTTAAATTATGTTATGGAATGTTTTAATTTTGGACTGAAATTTCGTGAATGGGTTTATATGTTATTTAAAAAGGGAAAAACCTGTATAAAAACAAATGGTTTCATATCAAAATTTTTCGCAATATCGCGTTCAGCCAGACAAGGATGTCCTGCTGCACCGATTTTGTACATTATTCAGGCAGAGCCGATGGCTTGTGCTATCCGAAACACTCCGGAAATACATGGTATCAAACTACCCGACTGTGAGGGGCACCCCGTAAAGGAAGCAAAAATATGCATGTTTGCAGACGACACGCAACTCTTAAACAAAAACGAAGAATCTGTTGAACAATCTTTTTTAATTCTTTCGAAATTTGAAAAGGCATCCGGCTCTAAGATAAATTATGAAAAAACAAAAGGACTATTTATTGGTAGATTAAGGGGGAAATGACCCAGATTAACTAACATATCATGGATTTCAGATAATATAAAGACTTTAGGTGTTTTTCATGGGTACAATATAGACACTGATGACATTTGGAAAAAAATTATAAATAAAATGAAAGGCTGCACTCAGGTTTGGAAAACCAGAAATTTAACCTTTAATCGTTAACAATTTTCTGTTAGCTCAAATGGGATTTGAAACTGAAATGAGGGGGATACCAGAGAAATATAAAAAAGAGGTGAATGATTTGATTTGGAAATTTCTTTGGGACAATAAACCAAACCAAATAGAAAGAAACGTATGTTGCTTAAATATTAATGAAGGGGGGATGGGAATGATTAACATAGACAATTTTGTCAAAAGTAAACAGATCAAATTTATATACAAAATAATCAACAGTGAGATGGACTCATGGAATGCGATAGGTAAACACTGGTTACAGAAATACGATAAAAAATTTGGAGTTGATTTTTTTCTTTGTAAATGCTCCGATATCAAAGGTTTAGATATTGCACCCATTCCAAAATACTATCAAGACGCTATACAAGCATGGAACAATTTTTTGGGGTCATGTTCTACGGAGTCTAAAAATGACATTTTAGATAAAAACATATTTGGTAACTCAGAGATCAAATTTAATAGAAATCCACTTTTTTTTCAATCGTTTTTGAGAAATAATATACTTAAAATAAACGATATATGGGATAAAAACAATAATACCTTTGTTGATAATCAGACTATATTTAATAGACTGGATGATAAAAAGAACTGGATATCAGAATGGGCAAAAATAAAAAAATCAATACCAGAAAATTTTGTTAAGAAATTAAAATCCGATGATAACGAAAAGATAAAAAAATCATTAGGTTTAAAAATAGATAGTAATTTGAATATTAGAAATCATAATAATAAAATCATTGTTCCAAAAGAGCTGAAACTGAAGAATATCCAGAAAGAAATACGTAAACCAATTATGCCAAAATGTCAATTCAAATGGGATACAATTTATGAAAAGAAATTTAACTGGATATCAATTTGGTATATACTGAACAAGATTAAATGTAAACAAAGCATTATCCAGTTCCAATGGAAATGTTTGCATAACATTGTCTATTCAGAATATAGATTACAAAAAATGGGAAAATCAAATGGTCAATGTCATTTTTGTAAAAATGAAATAGAGTCCCTTATGCATTTGTTTTACAGATGTCATAAAATTAAACATGTCTTAGATGAATTAAAACACATTTTTAATAGCATTTTTGAAAAAAATATAGTACTTGTTGAGGAAAACTTAATCATTGGGGTGTATGAGGGAGAAATAACTGAAAACCTACTTTTAATGAATTTAGTAATTTGTATATTAAAATGGGTAATTTGGAAAACAAGAAATTATATAAAATATAATAAAAGTACTTACAGGGAAGCAATAGTTATCACAAATCTCAAAAATGAACTCAGAAGTAATATACAAATGATGATTAAGAACCCAGAAGTTTGAAACTTATATAATATTAGGAAATTACAGCTATTATTGGATACATTATGAATTTAGTTGTATTAATAATTCCTTTCATTGTTTACTGTGTAAAAATGTATGTTTATAAATTGAATATGAGAGATAAAATATGATTTATTTGCTTATGGTATTGTATTCTTACTACAACTGTACCAGTATTTATTTATTTAATTATATTGTCCATTGTAAATATTTGTAAACCTTTGAGGTTTCCTGGCACCCAGAGGTAAATTGTTCACAGGTGTAATATAGATATAATAAAAAAAAAGGTGCCTACCAACCTATGAATATGAACCCATATCTTGGTTTTAGAAAGGCAATTAACTTCAAATCTTTATTTTTTCAATTATTAAAATGTTGTACAAAGAATTAAAGTAAAAAAATATTAATAAATAAGATGTTTCATGCAAGTTGCTATTGATAGAAACATGTGCCTATGATGGTATTACCAGATTCAGGGTGATCCGCAAAATTTTAATATGTCTGGCGAATTCTGGATCAACCGAACTTGTCGACCACAATACTGGTATTCCAGTATTGTCCACATTTTATTCCGGTATTGTAAATACATGATAAGTATAAGTATATTAAAGAGGCATTAGCTACGATTTTCACCAAAACAATTATATGTTTTGGAAATTGGTAAATAGCTTTAAAATGATGAAATAAAGGTAAATATTTCACATTAAACAGCTTATCGTACCACTTTTCGCCTTTTGAGAACGAAAATTACCATCGATTTATTATTTCCTTGCAAGCAAATAATTTGACCTCGCTTTCTCCGTATGCAACTGACCTTACTAGTGACTGGTAAAAACAAATAATTTGTATTTTGTCACTTATTAACTGCAAACTTGCATGGTTCTTTGTCCGTAATTAATGCCGACTAAAAGCAGATTCATAGAAAATAAGAAATAAGTGCATTGTTGTACTGATTTAATGATGATTCGGCAAATCCCGTAAACAATGTCGATAATTAATAAGATGGCATCCATTTCTTGATCGATCTCAAAACACGAGCAGTTGCACCTTTTTCTCCCGATGCGTGTACATTTCATAACATTTATAAGTTACAGAAACATGTTTTATTAAGGCATCAATCATATCTGATTTTGGCAGATAATACCCCTTTAAACAAGGTTGATTATATAAATAAATCTAAAAGTTCTTCAAGGTAGGTACATGTATATTTAATTTAGATAATTGCAACTATAATATTCATATAAATATGAACATAAAAAAAAGTTATTGTTTAATATTGATAACAATTTCAAAATATAACAATTAAATGCAAAAAGTTGAAATAACAATAATTATTGGGGAAAATGCTTTTTAAGGAATTTGAATAAATGTTATTTGAAAAGCTAGAATGGCTCACAGTCTATAATAGGATTAATTACCATAAAGCAACCCTTATGTTTAAATGTATTAATAACTTAGCTCCTGAATACTTATGTTCAATGTTTAATAGTATTAATGAAAATTGTCCTTATGGCTTAAGATCTGCAACATCAAATAATTTGCAAGTTCCACTCCAAAAAGTGAATATTTTAAAAGAACTTTTCTAAATCTCTTGTACTGTAATATCTGTATATACCAATGAACTTTTCAGTATTATTTTTTATTGTTGTTTTTAAACAGTAGCTTTTTTTCTTTAATTAGCATTTAATATTATTTTCTAGTCAATTTTTCATCATCATATTTTTTTCCCCCTTGTATTGATTATTTTTGCATGAGATTTATATGTTACATATACATTGTAGTTTTAGTTTCAGAGGGCATCATGTGAGATTAGCTTTGTTAACTGAGTTACCCCCTTTAAATAAAGAATATATTATTATTATAAAGGGAGATAATCATAGTGTACTGTATAGTATTATATGTTTAAATTGCTACTGAAAAAGTTTTTTGAGTAAAAAAAAATAAGTTTGAACCAATAGTGATTAACATATTTCAATGTAATATACAATAATTAAGATTTTTTTTGTACTATTTTAGTAGCCCTTAAAAGGTCTGTGTATTGAATGTACCATCGTGTTATCGGTTTTCGTGCTATTATCGATTTTCAGATATAGCGATTAACAGTGTTAACCCTTCATTCATATGACGATTGGAATTTTCAAAGAATGGCTAGTTAAATATTTCTTTGTGCATAAGATGTTTTTAAAGCCATTCTTGTATTTTAATATACTCTCGATTACCTGGCAACTTTTCAAAATTGTGTTTACTTTTGACGTTTTTTTAGTGCTAAAACCACAATGCACTGCAAAGTGACATGTATTTTATATAAGAAACAGGCACATTTCAGTGGGCTCTTTTGTTTACAAATACGATCAGTGACCCCATGATAGTTACATGACAGGAAGAGCAGGTGTCTGAGAGGCAGACGACATAGTTAAATTTTATATAGCCCTTATGGATTTTTTTCCAGCTACTTTATAAATGAAGTACATTTTTGGCATTACAAAAAGTATGGTTCAGTAGGTAGGTTCACTGTTTTTGGTACTTAGTCTTTAAAAGTAAACTTTATCATTTTTTACAGATGTCAGCTTTCGTATTGTTTATGTTCCATAAATAGAAACCAGAAGACACGTCAAAAATAATACGTGCGCTGTGGAAATCAAAATAAAATGGATACCACGAAAACAGATGACGCACAAAAACACATACCGTGACGATAATAGACAATAACTAAGATTCTTTTTGTACTATTTTAGTAGCCCTTAAAATGGCTGTTTATTGAATTCTGCATTCTGTACAAAGGTTGGTTCAAACTTGGTGTTTATTCAGTACTTACAAAATAGATGTGTTCTGTCAGTCGATTTACCCATGGATCAAATGATTCTCACACGTGCGGCCATCGATTTTCCTGGCGCGAAATATTTACACATCACAATGGTGTGAACTCAAATCAAAATCAACAGAGCGTTTTTTGTTTTGGTTTTTGTCGTGGATTTTTTCGGTGTTTTTTCCTCTGGCGGTTGGGGAGGCAGTAGCATAGCTAGAGGGGGTGGTCCGCCCGGGTGGCACTTATGGACCTGTTGTATAAGCCTGTATAGAAAAATGTCGGGTTCACTACTTAAGTTGAAGGATCTTTTCATCTTTCGAGTTACTTTAAACATATTTTATTGTTCAATATTAAACAATAGGATAGGACACAAGTTTTACAACTTAGAAACGTCTTCTCCAATACATACATGAACTTATATAATATTATACATATTTCATATTCAGTGAAGACATAAAAACAAAATTCCCCCGATGTTAAGCGTCATGCAAATGGATTATCCAAGCAAAAGTCATCTTCTTCTTCCCGTCAGGAGAATACTCTATATTGAGTGTTGACTCTCCGCGCATGTCCCTTCTGTACAGTTAAAAGCAAATCGTATATACAGTTAAAAACGGAATGAACGTATTTACATCTAGGATAGCACTGGTAGGGTGATGGACCCTAATCCTGCCTGGAACTGGTCAATGGTGTTGACTTGACGGCAAAGGCGTAGCATCCATTGAGGCAATTGCCTCGGTAAAATTAAAGAAAAAAAAAATTAATAATGAATAAACACAACCATTAACTGAATATTGAAACAATGACACCAGCAGAAATTGAGAGAGTCTTTGACTGGTAGTGTCGACCTACCCCAAAATGGAACTTTTCAACAGGAAATCCACCGTTGGAGTATGTTCCGTCAAGATCTTAAAAGACAAGCCATCATCCCTATTCGTTGCTTTCATTTTGGTTGACTCGGATTATTACCCGAACATTCGCGAAATCTTCCACATTCTATTAACCATGCCAATGGGATCCGTACCATGTGAACGATCTTTTTCTGCTTTGAGGTATCTAAAGCAATGGAACAGAACAGCAATCGTCGAGAACAGACTAAACGGACCACAGGGGCTTGTTACGATTCCCCCCCTCCCCTAGTACTCTAAAAACCACCAAAAAAATCGTAACAAGTCCCTGTGAACGGACTAGCATTATTGCACATTCACAGAGACGTAAATGTTGACAGGGTCAAAATACTAGACAAATTCGATACGAGTAATAGAAGAATTGGCTCTCTGCACTTGTAAATTACTTTGCTGACATTCATAGTGTTATGTACAGACATAAACATTTGATTAAAAGTTTGATTAGTGTATTTGTTGGATCTTTGCTCGTTAGTGTGACATTTGAAGCGTAATATTTTTGGGACTGATTTTGATTTTTGGTGTCTTAACGCCACTTTCAGCAATATTTCAGCTATATCATGGCGATCAGTTTTAGTGGTGGAAGAAGCCAGAGTACCCGGAGAGAACCACCGATCATTTAATTTACAAAGCCGTGAACCCACGCCGTATTGGTGATAGGGCTTGTATGAGTTGTTAGGTAATCCAACTACCTAACTCATCGAGCCACCCGGGCCCCAATATGTTTGTATGTGAAGACAAAGCAAGTAAAAGTTTTGTTTAAAAGTTTGTTTTCTTTTTCCATTAACAGGTTTTGAGATAATGAATACCCGTCTGTACATCCGTCGTAGTTTCTATTCATTCTTCTATCCATTAAAACTAACCTTGGTCCGTCGGTCGTCAAGGTAACCGGCTCTCTCCATCAACTATCAATCTGTCTGAATAGGGGTTATGTTTGAGCCATATATCTTATAAACATGATTGAAGATCCCCTGGTGTGTCAATCAACTCATCATGTAGGAGTGTAATGAGCGTAATTCACATTTTACGGGGATGAACGCATAGTTTTATGTCTTCGTATGTCAATAATTTTTAATAAAAAATAAAATAATATATAGAATGATATCCCAAATTTACTCCTAATATCATTACTATTCATTTTGACTTACAGGTCACGAGTTAACCATTCATGAAAAGTTGTTTGTTGAACTGCTTAATTAACTTTGTATAACATATGCTTTGCGAATTTTAGGGGGGGGGGGGGCGCGCACGCCCCGCACGCCCCCTCTAAATCCGCCTCTGGCTAATTACCGTTATATTTTAGCCAAAATGTTACTGACTAACATTCATTGTTTAAAATTATCTAAAAGACTTCTTTTTTAAAGCCAAATAAATCGAATCACGATTTTTCGAAGTCAACCGACACATTTGGTTCGAATTAGTCGAGTGTAATTAAATCTTGTTTGACCGTTACCCCAGAGTGTTAATTCCTCATCAGATGTGTTTTTTAGACAAGTGTTTATCTCGTTTGTCATTGCTATATAAACCAGCTAGGAGGAAAAAACAAATACCAATCATCATATAGACATTTGAAAAGCATTCCACAAACATCAAAATCACGTCTGCTATTTTTGTTTCCTTAATCTTCCATATGTGTAACGGTAAAGCTCCCATACCTAAGGTTATATGAACCGTATTATGTTCATAACCACCTCTGCTAACTGCTTAAGTAGATATCTTCTTTAGCTCTGTTGGTAGAGCGATGGCTTACAGGGGCGGATCAGGGGGGGGGGGGGGGGGTACGCACCCGGCGCGCACCCCCCCCCCCCCCTAAAATTGGAAAAAATATGATTTTTTGGCGTAAAATCGTGATTTTTCACACGAAATACCCCAAATATGTCCGCGACACCCTCCGCAATTGGAAAAAATAAGATTTTTTGGCGTAAAATCGTGATTTTTCACACGTAATACCCCAAAAATTTTCGCGCCTCCCTCCGCTCGGCGCAATTTTTTTAAGTGCACCCCCCCCCCCCCCTCTAACTTGAAATCCTGGATCCGCCCCTGGCTTATAAACAGTACAGTGCGATAGACTCCGGGATCCAATCCTGTCGGGGACATGTTTCGGAGATAAAATATGCTCTACTGCTGCACATTAAAAAAAAACAATGTGATATGGCATCACGGGAAAAAAACTTTCAAGAACGTTTTTCGTATCCATAAGTTCCAAATTGTCCAATCAAAGCGTCGTTTTTATCGGATGTGACGTTCTGATTGGATGTTTTTTCGAGTAAGAGTGCCAAGCTCGTACTCGATAGTTCTATAAATATGTGTACGTGTTCCTTGACTAAAATTATCGCAATTATAGACACATTTTCATTATGGTTATTTTACTAATTAGGCGAACACGGCAGAGTACTTAGGTCAGAAAAAATACAAACGAGACCAGATGACCTGGAGGGGTTACCATACTAGTGCCCTATTCCGTTTATGACTTCCTTCAACCCTCGTCTCCCAAAAAACAAATTAACATATAATGGAGACTTGTCGGCAATCAATTAAGACACTGGATTTCCGTATGGACATGATGACAACCATACAATTTTTAAAGGAAGTTTCAAGTAACTCGGTTTAAGCAATTTACTAGAGGTCTGGAAACCATGACTGATTAATTTGTCAGATACGAATAACCCCCTGTTACAAGAAGGGGCGATAAGTAAAACAGGTTATAATACACAACGTAAAGTGGACAGGCAGGAATATACTTAATAACAAAATGAGAAATTTACTATGGGAAAACTGAAATCATCGTGTTTATTATAAACCATTGAACACAATAGTTTCTCACGGTCAATATCTAGATGTAAGTCTAAATAAAAGTTGGATATATCAGCATCAGTAATTTGTAATTACAAATTCAATGCAATATTATGAGAAGATATTAACAATAGTGCGCATGTGTTTCTGTTTCTATTCAAGTTAGCACTATTTCACCTATATTCATGACAAAAACAAATTTAAAGTGAAAAACGTCTGACTAAGACGCGATTATGGATGGTCGTTTTGACTGTCAATGGTTAAAGGGGAGATAATGGATGGCTGGGTTTGTTAAATATTACTCAACAACAGGCCACCATAACCTCTATGTTTTTCTAGTTTAAATATATTTTAATGTTTATGAATATTGACACGAACAAGTTAAAATAAGAAAAATGATGAAATAATAAAGAAATAAAGAAATTTCATTGAAAATAAATATGTATATAGAAAGTTAAAAAAGGAGGGTGATAATTTCGTGCCACGCGCCAGTGCTTAGGATCATTGGGCTAAAATTTCAGAAGATAGGTAAAATCGAACTTGAGTTATCGTGTAAAAACAGAAACAGGTGTAGAATGGACGACACATCCACAAAAAATACTGCATGATCTGTACTACCCAGACGGAACTGTCCATACGAGCATTTGGGCAATACCCTGTACATAATCCGCTCAACTAAACAACAATGGGCCGACCTGCTATGTGAGGATGTCCAGGTTGTTTTTAAGACCCACTCTACTTCTGGTGGTACCGACAATTGGAATTCGTTAATATCTCTCCACTAGGCCATTTTAAAACTTTCATACCTATACAGTGGAGGCTATTCTCTAATTTTTTATCAACTTTAAGAAAAAAAAAACACAAAAAAAACTGGAGACCATCTGTAGTTTAAGAGAAAATATTTAAACCCCTTTCCTCAGTCATATTTTTTTTATAGGTGCCCTCTTTTTGGAGGACAATGTTGTCAGACACAACTTTAAGCTCATTTTGACTGAAAGCAGTAGTGGCTACATATACTGTAAAGACCTTTTCTTGATTGTTTTAAATAGACTGCAAGTGGGGGTCATATTGGGGGTTATGGTGTTTAACGCCACTTTCAAAAATATTTCAGTTTTATCGTGGCGGTCAGTTTTATTGTTGGAGGAAACCAGAGTAACCGGAGCAAATGTTGTATCGAGTACACCTCTTCTGAGCGGGATTGCATATGTAGTTATAAATCCAACAACCATACGGTCAAAACGGCCACCTCTTTATTTAAGAGAATAGGTTTACAAACAATAAACAATGTGGGTAAATGATTGTGTGAACCTATGTAAAAGTTTTGATTGCATAAAGTAAAAGAAGATAATGTGTAGGGTAGTAAAATTTTGAATAGCAGCATGCATGCCACCTACGATCACTCCCAATAAACTATTGCTTAAGGGTGTAGGCCTGGGCAACCCCAAAATTTTCCTCCCATAGTTCAATTTTTTTTTATATTTGCATCATTGAATATCTATGGCTAAATACATTAGCTGCCAAATTTTCAAGAAATTTCACCGTGCCGTTTTCTCCATAACACATCCTAAATATAGCAATGTTGGCGGTATTCTTGACGCCAGATGGTAATACCGGTACTAGTTTCGGAAGCTTCTAATAGATATACGCATTTATTTCTGGTTGAAAGGGAATATTTTGACTTTAATATACTTGAAAGTGTTATTTTTGAATAATTATGAAATATCTAGCATCTATGAATATCATGTTTGAAGAAAATCACGTGCAAAACAGTTGAAATTGGAAAAAAGGGGGGATGCCCTGAGATACCACCGTGGTATTAAAAATCTGATTTAAAAAAATCTTGTGGATTAATTTCAATCAAAAAATGTCACAGTAAAGAATATACATATAGACATCATTGCACCAAATTATACAAACTTTTACCGTCGGATATTTAAAATTATGTTTTCCATGGATGGCACCCAAAAAAAAATGAAATTGTCGAGGAAAGTTATTACACACTTATCCTTTGCTGCTTCTTTATTTGTAGGATTAAAAAAAAACTAGTTAGCAATAATAAGAATAAGAATAAGAATTGTATTGTCCAATAGAGGGCCCACAAGGGGCAAAGTCATTACAGTGATTCATAAACAATAACATTAAAAAATAAAAAATATAAATATTATACGTTACAATGAACAAAACTGCCCATAAAATATATACTAAATACTTATACTAATAATAGTTATAATAATAATTAAGTGCCGTCGACTATGACATTGTTGGCCACATCAGACATCAATGGTTAATTTACATGTAGTGTAATGGTCAAGTCCTCCCCGTGTCCTATGCACATGGACAAGTACTGTACGGTAGTTGTACAAATGCAGAGGAAACCAAGGGCCGGTGAAAATAGGACTATAACACATTCGCACACATAATATACATGTGAAATAACTACATTTTCGAAATTAAATGCATATACTGTATAAATACTTAAAGCATGAGAGAATAAATATATCACTCATATCAATATTTGTTTGTCTGTCTATTTATATTAAATAAAGGGAAGAAAAAGTCCTCCCTTTGTCCAAAGCACATGAACAATGCCATAGTTATTCAAATGCAGGGAACACCAAGGGTCGATGGTAAAAGGACTTATTAAATATGTGAATCTATTACAATTCAAGACTTAGAGTAAGACACATGTATATGTACTATATAAATAAAAACAAAAACATAAATATAAATGAGTAAGTCCTCCTCGTGTCCCAAGCACTCGAGCACAATAGTTATTCAAATGCAGGGGACACCAAGCAGGGGCGGATCCAGGATTTCAAGTTAGGGGGGTGCACTTAAAAAAATTGCGGCGAGCGGAGGGAGGTATTTCGTGTGAAAAATCACGATTTTACGCCAAAAAATCATATTTTTTCCAATTGCCGAGGGAGGCGCTAAAATTTTGGGGTATTTCGTGTGAAAAATCACGATTTTACGCCAAAAAATAATATTTTCTTCCAATTTTAGGGGGGGGGGGCGCGCGCCGGGTGCGCCCTTCCCTGAATCCGCCCCTGCCAAGGGTCGATGCTAAAAGGACTTATTAATAAGCTAAATATAAAAAGCTTTTGAATTCTTATATTTGACATAGTGGATGTCCAAATTACCAATTTACTGCATTTGTCTTTTTTATTTTCTGGTTGGTTGGGGAGGGGGAGGTGTGGTTTGAGGGTGACTCTACTTGATTAATTAATTACAAAAAAAGGATCAGATATTACCAATTTTTTCCCCAAGCACAACTTTCCATTTTTTTTACTACCATAAAATTAATTTACACCTTGGTATATATATCAATCTTTGAACAGTTTTTTTTCTCTGTTGCCTGAAATATGAATCTTTCTCAAACTGTCAGCAATAATATTATAGGAATATATGTTATTTTGAGGGAATTTATACATATAAGAATTTGACATTTCACCTGCAAACTGAAAAAGATATAAAATTTGGGCATTTTGTAAAACTTGGAGTGGAGTCTGGGGTCTTTTTTGGAGTGGAGTTTGGAATCATTTTTGGAGTCGATTTTGGAGTCATTTTTGGAGTCGATTTTGGAGTCATTTTTGGAGTCGATTTTAAATTCAATATTGCCCTTATTATATATATAATAATACAAAACAGACACAAAAAAAGGAGTAATGAATCAAAAATAGTTGGAGGTCGTCTCTCCTCAGTTCTACCATAGATGATCCATCTATGGTTCTAATGAACAAATAATGAATATATTGTTGTTATTTAGATTTGGAAGGCGTCTTACCTATATAGGTAATTGCGCCTTGTACCTATATTCTAATACTGCTGCAAGTTAAAAATGGCTATCGGTGCAAAGATTAAGATCCCTTACAGATAAAGGGGTCTGACAGGTCCGATAATCATGCAACTAGGGGTAGGAATTTCAAAGAGGGGGTACAAATATCTTGGCAAAGGTTTAAATACATTAAAGGTAAATGGTATTGGAATTTCATAGAGGAAGTACAAATATTGCCGCTAGTGATTTAATTCAGATATTGGGGAGAACATAATTCCATAGAGCCCAGGTGCAAATATAGCCGCAATTATTTAATAACTTAACAGATAAAGGTTTATAGAGGGGGGAGGGGGGTGGGGTACAACTATCATGGCAAAGTTTTAATATCTTTTTGATGAAGGGGAGGTTGGAATTTTATAGAGAGAGACTCTAATATCACAGTAATTAAGGTTTAAATACCTTACAGATGAAGAAGAGGTAGGAATTCCATACAGGAGTTAACGAATATTGCGGAAAGAGTTTTAAAATATCTTACAGATAAGAGGGAGTGTAGATTTTTATACAAGGGGGAGAGGGGTACAAGTATCTTTGCAAAGGTTCAATTACCTTACAGTGAAAAGAGAGGTATGAATTTCATAGAGGTGGGCACAAATACAGCAGCAAAGGTCTTTTTTTCAACCTCAAAAGATGCAGTGTGATAAATACAAATGTGTGTCTATATTTTAACTTAGAGGCTCTCGGGAGCCTGAATTGCTCACCTGGCATTAAAAATGCAAACGTGGTTAAATATGCACAAGAAGAGTTTGAAGATACCAAAGGGAGGTAATCAGAAACCGTATATTGAAGAAGACCAGACAACACAATGGCCAAAAGAAAAAGTACAAAAGGACAAATAACGATCGACAAAACATACATATAAAACTAAAGATCGAGTAACACGAACCCCACTTAAAACCGGAGGTGAACTCAGGTGCTCTGGAAGGATAGGCAGTTCCTGCTCCACTAGTGGCACCCGTCGTGTTAATCTAGTTACAAACCCGGTAATAAGTCGTGAATGAGGAAAGGACCGGGAAATTTTCGAAGTGATGACTTCAATTTTACCAAAAGGAACCCTTGGTTCAGTAGCTTCCTTGTTAACAGCAACCCTCTATCAAGGAATTCCTGATAGGAACCACAAGCTCTGGATTATCGTATCATCTGAGAGATATATACTCCATATGCAGGTGCTGCTGGAATGTTGCTACATATAAATGGAAAGTTCACAATGGGAAAATTGAAATCATCTTTTTTGTCATAAAGTTTCGTTCTTAACCGACCCTCACTGTTGATCTCGAGGTGTAGGTCAAGGTATGAAGCAGACCTATCTGTATCTGTGGTATCCTTTATTTCAAGCTCAATGGGATAGATGCGATCAACAAAATCACCAAACCTAGAATTATTTAGTGAAAGGACATCATCTATATAGCGGAACGTGAAATTAAAGGATCGGGCTAGCTTCTTTTCGTTTTTCTTGAGAAGCTCCTGTATGAAGTCTGCCTCATACGAATAAAGCAACAAGTCAGCGAGAAGAGTACAGTTGGTACCTATAGGTAATGCCGACTGTCTGTTGAAAAACACGTCCACCAAACATAACAAATATGTTGTCAATTAAAAACTCGAGCATGTTGAAGATATCAGTTTCAGATAACTTTTTGGTAGAATCAGATTGATGTTTTACAAAATAAGATCTGTCTCTTCCTAGTACAAGGTATTTGTATCTACGTTGGCCATTCTTTTTTATGAAACACAGTTGGACCAACTCCCTTAATTTGTCCTTCAGCTTAGAGTGAGGAATAGTAGTGTAAATGGTAGAGAAGTCAAATGTTTTAATGCTCTTGCAGGCGAGTCATCTGGCATATCTTTAAAAAGGCAGGAAATTTCCAAGTCTACTAAATATTGTGGGCTTAAGATCTTGTTGTGACCTCTGGTGATATTTTGTAAGGTGTTGCTTAAAGAATTCAAGGCAAGTAGGCCACACATATAATGTACTCTTTATGAATGACCATTACATTGGGCGTAAAAGTAGTTTTACTAGTAAAAATCTTACGCTGTGTAAAAGGGACATTTTCAAATTTATCAACATAAAGCCTGAAAGGTAGGGTTGAGAATAAGGGGAGTACATACTTAAATTTGTACCCCACGAATAAGGCGCCCACCACTTAATGTTTGAAAGGTAGGGTTGAGAATAAGGGGAGTACATACTTAAATTTGTACCCCACGAATAAGGCGCCCACCACTTAATGTTTGAAAGGTAGGGTTGAGAATAAGGGGAGTACATACTTAAATTTGTATCCCACGAATAAGGCGCCCACCACTTAATGTTTGAAAGGTAGGGTTGAGAATAAGGGGAGTACATACTTAAATTTGTACCCCACGAATAAGGCGCCCACCACTTAATGTTTGAAAGGTAGGGTTGAGAATAAGGGGAGTACATACTTAAATTTGTACCCCACGAATAAGGCGCCCACCACTTAATGTTTGAAAGGTAGGGTTGAGAATAAGGGGAGTACATACTTAAATTTGTACCCCACGAATAAGGCGCCCACCACTTAATGTTTGAAAGGTAGGGTTGAGAATAAGGGGAGTACATACTTAAATTTGTACCCCACGAATAAGGCGCCCACCACTTAATGTTTGAAAGGTAGGGTTGAGAATAAGGGGAGTACATACTTAAATTTGTACCCCACGAATAAGGCGCCCACCACTTAATGTTTGAAAGGTAGGGTTGAGAATAAGGGGAGTACATACTTAAATTTGTACCCCACGAATAAGGCGCCCACCACTTAATGTTTGAAAGGTAGGGTTGAGAATAAGGGGAGTACATACTTAAATTTGTACCCCACGAATAAGGCGCCCACCACTTAATGTTTGAAAAATCTATTTGTTTTTGGCTCTCTTTTCACATGAAAAAAAAATACCCCTCAATAATGAAAATTCAATGTTTGCTGCCCGAATTTGGTAAACTTAGTACAATGAATGTTTCCAGGATTATTAGATGGAGAAAATAATATAGGATAACTACTTGAAGAATCCAAATATAGAAAATATTCAACGAGTGACCGAACAACGGAATA
This sequence comes from Bathymodiolus septemdierum, assembly GCA_963383655.1. Classification (NCBI taxonomy): domain Eukaryota; kingdom Metazoa; phylum Mollusca; class Bivalvia; order Mytilida; family Modiolidae; genus Bathymodiolus; species Bathymodiolus septemdierum. The sequence continues at coordinate 73,969,712 of OY726518.1, forward strand.
ATTCACGAATGCATATAACACATGAGTTAATTATCCGTGTTTGTCAGTCACAAGTTGAATATTTTTCTGATTTCACCGGTCCACTGTGCTGTAAACTGCATAAAATCGTCATGCAAAGTATATAAGAGTATTACATATATGTGAAACATGATATAAACAAGAAATATGAAAAACAATATTGCTAAAATAAATGAGAAAAAAAGGGGGGTAAAAAAGTAACCTGTCCCCAGGTATTTGTGGTCTGCTATATGTATATCGCTATTGCATTCCGGAACTCAGTTCGTAATGTCGTAACAACAACAAAAATATTATTGCTATATTCCAGTGTAATCGTAACCACTTCTTAAATTAAAATGTGATCTTCACTCAAAGTTCTATCACTTTCTTGTCAAAAGATACGACAGGTATAATAGCCACCAGTGTTTACCAGATAGACCATGGCAGGTGTATTACAATATATTTCTTTGTTTTGTGGGTAAACTTGTTGGTTCTGTGTTTCCAAGGTCGTGTGACGTATATCCTGTTTCGTCGTTGTCACACTTTTATTAGGTACAGACCATTTTACTGGAAAGGGTGGGGGGTGGGGGGGGGGGGGGGGGGGGGGTTGAGATTTTTCAAAGAAAATTATCCAAAATCGTTTTGAGTTTTTTTTTTATCTCCAACTTTTTTCCTAAGAGCTTTTTTGTTTCCTTCTCTACCTCAACGCACTAAAAATACCCCATTTAAATGTAAAAAAAAAATATTATGATCCAATTGTTGTCTGTAAAATTTGAATGTTGCTATCCTATACCAAACATGGACATTTAGTGGCTACACAGACCCCATTCGACACAAGTTTATAATAGCACATACTACAACGGATCATGTCATTACAGTCAAAAACCTTCAGACACAGTCACAAACCAAATATGGTAAAAATCAATATCAAACTTTTCTCAAGTTTATTGGATTTTGCATGAATTAAACTTTCAAGTGTAGTTCATTTATCAATTACAATTTCTTTACTTTTTTGGTATTAATCTTCACCTTTTTATGCATTTAATATCAAAGAAATTGTGAAATTAGTTTAATTATGAATATTCTACCCTATAGGAATGTTAACTTCATTGAAAAATAATCAATACATGTGAAATAGAAGAAAAATCGATGTTTACCATATTAGGTCAAACGATGGTTTGTGCCCGTGTCTGATGGTTTTTGATTGTAGTGATACGAGTCTGTTGTAAGGTGCGATTAGGAAGACCAAAATCTACTATTATGTACTTAAATTAGGGCACCTGTAAAGTGCGAAACGAAATAGAAACGAAACGAAACGAAATCAACGAAAACGAAACGAAATCAACAAAAACGAAACGAAACGAAATCAACGAAATGAAAACGAAATAAAACGAAACCAAGATAATTAGATTTTTTAAATACAATAATTTTGATTAATTATAACCGGGAAACCCATCTTGCATGTCTGTCCATTACAGTACTCCTCGCGTACATTACCCGCAACTCAATTAAAGCCGGGTTTGCTTTGCCGACAAACTTTCAGAAGTTCAAATGTCATATTTTTATTTGTGTTGAGTGTGTGTCAGTATTTATGAATAATAAAGTTTCTGGAGTGGGCATATAGAAAAAAAAAGGGGGGGGGGGGAAATGAGGGGGTATTTTCATAGATTGGGATATTGAGGGTTCATTTTTTCGTCTGATTTTATTACGTTTTTTGTTTGTATTCTACATAAATTTGCCTATTCGCAAATCATACAGGATGGTCTTGGGTTTCAGATTCTGGGCACTATTTGACTACTGGATTTTCCCGACTTGCCGCGTTTAATCCCCATGCATCCCCCCCCCCCCCCCCCCCCCCCCCCCTCCTATTTGTCAATATGACGGAACTATTAACGACTGTCATACAAGTGAGAGGTTTGACCCACCATTTTCTTGGGAAATACCTGTACCAAGTCGGGAATATGAAATAGTTGTTATCTAGTTTCACATTTGGTTATGTCTTAGGATTAGAGAAATTACATGTACCGATTGTTTTTATACTTGGTAACGTCTTAGGGTTAGACGAGTGGCATCTGCCTATCTGCTATCAGAACCCACCATTTTCCTGGGAAAATGCTTGTACCAAGTCAGGAATGTGTTGTTTTTCAGTTGTTCCGTTGATTGAAAACTCAGATGGTTGAGCTTCTTATCGGTTTTGTCTGTTTTTGTGGACTTTCCCTTTTGAATGCGCCTTGGAGTACGGTACCATTGTTATTACCTTTATTCGGTAGTGTGCCAACAGATCTGGTGTAATGTCTTACCGTTGTTCTTTCCGAGATATACAGGCGTCAAAAAGACCCGACACTATAAACTTTTTATTTCAAATCCTATTGTTCTATTTTGAAGAACTAAAAAAAAAACAACAGCAACATAACCGGACGTACAGTGAGCGCCCTCCTTACAGAAGAACTTCTGAAAAAAATAATGCTTGCAAAAACTAAACATGAGAAACTCTGGAAGTTTTATTGAAATCCATTCTGTTGTTTAGGAAGAGTTATGGATAACGCAACAGTATCCTCTCTCTATTGTATAGCCTTGTATGACAATTACATAGCCTTAAATGACAAAGTCCAAAAGTGAAGAAATTTTAGCAAGAACTGTTAAAATGAGAAAACAAAAATAGAAGGTGCACAATGCCATTTGGTACTAAAGAATTCATGAAATTAAATAACCTTGCCATATGGTATTAAAGATTTCCTGTAAGATTCATTCAATTCCATCAAGTTGTTAAGGAGGAATTGCATAGGCAGTGAGGGAAGCACTCACGGACAAATGGACATATACTATATACCCCCTCCCGCAGGATAGCGGGGGGTATACAAATATGTGCCGTATCAAATTTTATTAATACCGGAATTTTTTTTGGAGGGGGAGTCATTTGTTTTTTTTTTTATATGAAAAGGGATCAAAGGAGAAAAAGGTACTTTTACAAGATATGTAGATTTTTTTTTAAATTTCTAAAGTTAATTTTTGATAGGATTTGCATACCTCCGCCAAAAAAAGATAGGGGTATATAGGACTTCTGCTGTCCGTCCGTTCGTTTGTCCGTCCGGTCGTCACACTTTTTCGTCTCTCCGACACACTTTTAAATTTTGCTCGGACGGGGGTATTTATTAGTGAACTTTAACTACTGCACTTCTGTTATTTTAATTCCTCTCCTTTCAACAGACTTGACGTTGCTCTTATGGTTCCCAAATTTAAAAGAAGCCACTAAGTGAAAAGGACAGACTCCCGCTGAATAAATGCATAGTATTCTTGTTCATTGGTGATCAAATCCTGTCCTCTCCTGATGAAAGACACTGAGACATGTGTGGGAAGTAGTCTAGCATCGTAATTGTGAAAATAGGTTTGATTTCTTTTAGGCCCCTATTATTTTTTCTTCCATTTTCTATTTCGTTTTGTTTTCGTTGGTTTCGTTTTATTTCGTTTTCATTTCATTGATTTCGTTTCGTTCAATCAAACCCACTCTATCCTTAGAGTCTAGTCCTGTATTTGGAAAAAGAAAATAAGTGTTTTCCGATTGGTTAACAGATTATGCATTTAATAAACTGTTTTCTGATTGGATAAGGCCATATAGGAGGTATATAAGAAAAAAAATCAAAATTTTCTTCCAGTTTGAACTATATTCATAGCCATACTAACCTATATTTATTTATATTGTAGAAATCAAAATGTCGAATTGTGTAGAAATGTCTTGTCTAGTTGTCGTAAAAAGAAGGACAGTCCCTAAAAGGTAAGACAATCCATATTTTCTTAAATTAACATTTGACGATTAAATGTATTTCAAATGAACACAAAACAGGATAGCGTCATTTTCTCACAGATGCCTGAAAAAATGGCGGTCAGTTTTAAGACATTCTGTGCTGTTCACAATTGTATCAGAGGTGAAATTCCAATGTTGATCTTATCATTGCTATTGTTGGCCAAATGTTCCATTGGTAGCCTTTAAACTGTATGGTTATTTATTTATTGATGGCCGTCTTACCAAGGGTGTGTTTGACTTGCAATTTGATAAAAGGAACAACACAAATTTATCTTAAAATAAATGAGTGAAAAATGTGTAGATATACAACTGCACATAGTCAAAACATTTTACATGGGTTTTTGTTTGTTTGTTTGATGGTGGATTTTTGGTGTTTAATGCCACTTTCAACAATCAGTTTTACTGGTAGAGAAAACCAAGTCACTGACAAACTTTATCACATAATGTTGTACACCTCGCCCTGAATGAGAATCAAACTCACGATATCAGTGGTGATAGGAACTGATTGCATAGGTAGTTGTAAATCCAATTACCATATGAACCCGGCCACACGGCCCCTATTTTACATGGGGATGCTTTTTATAACATTAAAATACATAAAAAGGATTTTGCAGAATTGCCATTTGTCAATGCTGTCTTCAACAGAATGGTCATGATTTATATGGAATTTGTAATTTTTTCTTTATTTGCTATGCACTTGGATTATTGCAATATTCAAAGAGTGTATGATCAATTAGGTAGGAACTCCCACTGTTTACATATTCATAAGTTGTATTTTAATGCCTCATAATTGTATCAGAAGTGGGAAAAGTTGCTACATGTATGCCATATTTACAATGTTTTCAAGTTCAAAGATATACCTTTTCTACATCTCATAATTATATATAGCACTATATGCTGTGAGTGCCTAGCCTTCACCATAAACATCATGTTGTGCTATTTATTTTTACAATTTTTTACTTAAAAACAAAAAATCTGAATTCTATGAAAATGATGCTGCATCATGAAAAAGTGTAAACTTTACAAGCCATTATTAGTAGAGTATGATGTCTATGTGAAAAAAGCATCTTATATCAAGTAACTATTACTCTTATTGTTTTTGGTTCATTTTTGCTGTTAAATAAAATATTGAAGGACACTAAGAAATTTTGATAAAAACAAATTGCCACATCAAGTGCAGCCCGAGTTTGACAATAAACCTTGATTACATAAAGCAATAAAAAAAAATGTTTTTCATAAAAAATAATGATCATAATTATTGATTAAATCCAATAACACAAAAGTATGATTTATTTAAAGAAAAAGACAAAAAAAAATCAAATCTTCCCTCTTTTCCAATTAAAGTTAAAAAAAAACCTAATTTTTAACCACTATCAGTGGAAAAACCTGATTAAGGTTCATTATAATACTTACTGAGGGTGCATTCGATATGCCAAATTAGATTTCTTTTCATTTGAATTTCTTAAAAGTCCTACTGTTTACTTGAAAGCAAAATGAACCTCCCCCATCCACAAAATAAATAAATAAAATTATTGATTGATTATTGCTTAACGTCCAGCAAGCAGCATTTCAGCTGTGTTCAATAATGAAATAAAAACTATATAGAAATTCAGGAAGTGAAGCGATTAGGGTTATGTGTTTAATGCTACTTTCAACAATATTTTGGTTATATCCTTGAGGTCAGTTTTATTGATAGGGGAAACCAGAGAAAACCGCCAATCTACCGCAAGTCACTGACAAACTTAATCACATAACATTGTATTGAGTACACCTCGCCATGAGTGGGATTCGAACTCGCACTGTTGGTGATGATAGGCACTGATTGCATAATTAGTTGTAAATCCAACTACCAAAGTCTGTTTCTCTTTAATACACGTAGTTTAATTGAAGAAAATTCAGTATTCTTCCATCATATTCCATATATACATTTTTATTTCTCTAAATGAATTGTTGAAAAAACCTCAATTTATATTTGTAAATATTGTACATTCTGTCCCACAAATTTAAAGAGCATTTCAACATATCCAATAGACAAAACAGACTACTTTCACAATGCAATATGACCCGAGACAGTGACTTAGTTAAATAAATCACATTAAACTTCACTGTTTTAACACACTTTATTATGAAGCATAAAATTCGGGTTTCAGTTTGGTTGCTAGTCAGGTCAGTATGTTTGCTAGTTGATTTTTCACCACTATCAAAGTTTTGATTGTTTTGAAAGAAGTTAATTACTAGCCCTGTAATTTGCTGTAATGTTTTCAGTTTTTCATGCTGCAACATATTTTTGTGAAATCTTTATATTTTGTTTTAAGTATAAAAAAGGTGAAATAAATAGCACAACATGATGTTTATGGTATAAGTTAAAACTCCTAGCAAATATACAGCATTGTTTAAATTGAAAATGCAGAAAAAGTACCTCTGAACCTGAAAACATTGTAAATATTGCATACATTTGGTACCCGTCCACCACCATTGTGGAGTTTTAATCTGACGCTCCCCCCCCCACCTCCCCCAAGAAAACAATCAAAAGAGAATCCCTATCTGCACCAGCTGGGTATGTGCTGGGTAGCTCTGTCAAGGATTAGCCCTTGGAACCATCACTGAGTATCCATTTTAGTCTGAAGATTAAAATGTATAGGATGCCATTGCTGTCAAGTTTAAGATGTATAAATGTTGTCTTATAATAGGTATGACACAAGCTTTTTTAAAGCCATTAAGCTGAAATGAAAGTCAATCCATTGGAAAGAGTTTGAAAAAAGAAAGAAATTGGTGTTTAAATCATGTCAATATCTTGAGTTGTTCTAAAGTTATGACCAAAAATAGGCATCAAAATATGTACATTTGTATATTTTTTGGACCGATTTATCAAAATGGCCACCAAATTGTAACCACAAGTTCCCCACTATTGGCACTTAAAACAGGAATTTCATACCCCCCCCCCCCCTTTTCCCAACAATTGAGAAAAAAAACATTTAATTGATTCTTCTTTCTTGTAATTTTACCCATATTTCATGTTTACTGCTTGTTATACAATTTTATGTCAATCCAAGTGTATACCAATCTTAATTAGAATTGGATGTTTGTTGTATATTTTTTAATTTTTTCCATTGGCAATCGCACATATCTAACAACATGCTGTTTGAGTCATCATTCATCTATGACCATCCAATCATGTTAATCTATTTGACCAATCGAACAACAGATCATGGCATGTTCTCGATTTTATTAACTAAAGGTTTAGTAGCCTCATCACTGATTGATCGGTTGAAAGTATGAACCCATACTGGATGTACACATAATTAAAGGCCATATGTTTCAGAAACTACAAATATCTGAGATCTCAAATTCAGACTTGTATTTTATCCCTTTAAACCTACTTTTAAAATTTTATATCTGTATAATATATTAAGAAATTAAATGTAAAAATAGTGATGACTGTATCATAAAAATGTGTAGATCTGAAAAATAAACATCCAAAAGATTCATGAATTGTTGGTGTTTTTTTGACATATATATATACTATCTAAACAACCCTGCATACCTTAGGAGTCAACTTCTGGGATTTTAACAGACTTATACATACCAGACTTTGGTTCACTAAAACCTTTTTTCTTTTAAATTAAGATCTTATTTGTAAATTATTGTTTATTCTTAGAAACCAATTTAAAAAAAAAACATCAAATCTAATATTTCAAATTGAAGCTTGCACTCTGTTTTATCCCTTTAGAGCTAATTTTAAAATTCCAAGCCAATCCAATAACTACAACATAAGAAAAGGTCCAGAAAACAAAATTTGAGGCAACACCTGTTTGGCAGCAAACCACCCACATGGCCTTCCTTGTAACTCCACTGTTAATTTATTTTGCATATGAAACAATATTGATGATGAATTTTTCTTTTTCCGATGTGAAAGAAATTGAAAAGTTTAAATTTTTTTTTTTTTTTATCTGTTTGATTCTGAACCCAATGTTGAATATTTTCTTCTCAAGAACCAATGTAATATTTGCTGCAAAGCATCATTATGACATGTAGATTTAGATTGTTCAAAAAACACCTCAGGATCTATGGTTGAAAGTTGAACATGGGGGAAATAAAAAAAAAACACTTTTCTTGTACCAGTAATTGAATACAAATATGCACAAATAAAGACTACTATAACTAACTGGGTCTGTAAGGTCCCAGCCATTGAAGTCCAAAGTTTGTAATTGGCTGTATTAGAATAAATTTTGAAATAGAATTCCCAAGAACTAGAAATGAACATGTGGAGCAGGAACTGCTTACCCTTCCGGAGCATCTGAGTTCACCCCCGGTTTTAAGTGGCGTTCTGTTACTCGATCTTTAGTTTTATGTGTATGTATTGTTTTGTAGATTGTTGTGTCCTGTTGTCTATTTTTATTTGGCCGTTGTGTTGTCTGTCCTTCGATTTACTCTTTGGTATCTTCAAATTCTTCTTGCAATTGTAGTTGGCATGAAATATCCTTGTGATATGTAGATACAAGCTTGCACAAATGAAGACCTCAGAGTCTGTGGGGTCTGAGCCTTTGGGGTCCATATATATAGGTTACATTAGAATAAATTTTAATATAGCATTCCCCAGAACTAGAAATGACATATAATTGTAAATGGAGATTCAATCTTATACAAAGAAGGCACCATGGTCATTTTCTATTCAAATAAGATTAATTTGATCAAAACTGCATTTAAATGTTATATATAAATTTATTTATGGTATAGAAGGTCATTCAGTAATGGTCAAGGGGAGATAACTCCATTCTACTTTCAAAAGATGGAAGATAAACATAGAATTTGTTGGACCATGCACATAATCACTTGATTCTCTTATGCAATTCGTGCTCAGCCACTAAATTTATAAGGATACTTCGGAATAATTTTTTATCCTACAACCATCATACAAAGCACAACATCCATCAATGATTATGACATAAATATTATTTTGAAAATCTTCTATAGCTGATTCAATTTAATCCAAACTGATGCTATGATAGTTCTTGGGCAGTCTTCTCTTAAAACTGAATGCACCAGCCCCTCCCCCCTCGATACAGACATGAGGTAATCATAATTTGTAATTGTAATCAGTTGTAATCGATTACATTTTTTCATGTAATTGGATGTAATCTGCCATATTTTAAATTACATGTAATCGATTGCATTCATTTTGACCCTGTAATCATGATTACTTTCTGATTACATTTAGATTACTTTTCATCATTTTGACTTATTTTGTCTTAACTGAAACATATCTCCTTAGATATTTAATGTATGATATGTAAATGAATTTTCTTCACGAGGCTAATTTTTTTTTATTCTTGAATAATTTTATCAAATGTTCATATAATTTCCTCAAATTTATGACATCAGCTTATTTCTGGCCAAAAAATTGTATCCAACACAAACATTTTGAAGTATAGGAGAATGTCCGAGTAACTCTCCATTCCTTAAAAATAATGGAGCCGAGGCCCCGAAGGGGCTGAGGCCCATTGATTTTAAGGAATGGAGAGATATGAGGACATTCTCCAACTTAAAATCCACCCATTGTACTTTAATAATTTTATTAATTATTAATCTTGTAACAAAAAAATTTAAATAAATTGTTTGTTATTCCCTTTTGCAATTTTAAACAGGTTGAGGTTTTTGACCTTTAAACTCTAGCCCCGCCCCTGTACATATTGTTCACAACTCTCCATTCCTTAAAAATAATGGAGAGTTTAGACAATAGATTTACATCACAGGTGGATTTTAAAATAATGTAACATTTTTGTTTCATATTTGACAGAATTTGAACTTGTTTATCTTAAATGTTAAATTTTACTTTCTTAAACCAAACGTTGTTTTTTAATCATTAAACATTCATATAATCTTATGAAACTTTTTAATGTTTCCTAGTTACATGTACAGTCAAACCTGTCTTATGTGGTCACCTCTATTAAGTAGTTGCCTGTATTAAAAGGTTACTTTTTAGCTCGACATTTCGAAGAAAAAAAGTTGAGCTATTGTCGTCACTCCAGCGTCTGGGTCAGTTAAGTTTTTTGTCAAGAGTCCATTTCTTAAAAACTATCAAAGGTATCCATTGGAATACTTGTTCACTATCAAAAGAGGAACAAATTACAACAAGGCAGATGACCCTGTGATTTCTATATCCAGAGTTATTTGCCCTTGTTTTAACATACAGACCCTGGATCGTTAAGTTAATAGATATTTCGTATCTTTTTTGTTTGCATGTATCGTTCGTTCGTTTTCCATTCGTTTGCGTTTCGTTCGTATAATTGGTTCGTTCGTTTCGTGTAACGTTCGTCAGTTTATGAACACATTCCAAATTTTTTCGAGTTAAAAACAAAATAAATTGTGCATTAACAATTCATAAACACAATTAAAATATATACCCATTGGAAGCATTCAAATGGGCATAGCCGCATATGTGCAAAGTTAGAGGGTGTGTGATGTTCCCAGACTGGACTATTTTATTAATTGTTTTAAGGGAAAACATAATTAATAAATGCATTTTTTTCAATAATTTACTCTACGGACAAATAAACAAGAAATCATCTACATGTGTAACATCTATATGTATGTAAACAAATGTCCCTGGTGGTTTCACCTGGGAAGTACATGCACTGCAGGTGTAAAATGTCAACTCTTAATTTCATTCTAATTAACAATTATACTATTTATGACCTTTTTAAGCCACACACCTCTCGGACAGCTTGACCAGGGAAACTGATACACCTATGTCTGGTTGTCAATACAGAATCCGAATAATTATATAAATATAAATTCTGAATAATTATATAATTATATAAACATAAAGTCATATTTGGAAGTTAAATATATGAGATTCAAAATTTGATCATATATATAATTATTAAACACATTGATAATATAAACTATTTAATATAAATTGTATTATCCTATTACTCTACTGACTAATTTATCATTTCTATATCCATTTTGTATCAATTGTATATAAAATATAAGATTAGTTAATCACGTCAATTTGCACAAAAGCCAATTCAAATAATAACATGATACTATATTGTACTTCTGTAGAAACATGATCGTTTATCATTGGATAATATATGGTTACATGTACGCTCCAATTGTTCGTGTATCGTGCGTTCGTATCGTTCGTGTGAAGCATTTGTTCGTTTTTCGTTCGTTTCGCTTGCGTTTCGTGCGTATTGTAAACTTATACAATCCAGGATCTGTAGTACATAGAAATTAGGGATATTTTTTTAGCATAATTGAAATTTCTCAATAACAATCAAAGCTATTAACTTGAAACTCAATACACTTGTAGAAAGTGTTGACCCCAATCTGTTGACAAGAGAAGACAACTCCATCCAGCATTTTATTTGAGTTATTCCCCCTTTTTGACAGAATTTCTTCAAAAAATACAATTTCTCAATAATTATGATGGGCATTGAAATGAAACTCAACATACCTGTTCACTATCAAATGGGGAACCCATTACAACAAGGCAGGTGATCCTGTGATTTGTATATCCAGAGTTGTCTTCCCTTGTTTTGGCATAGCACATAGAAATTTGGGATATTGTTTTAGTATAATTAAAATTTCTCAATAACTATCCAAGCTATTAACTTGAATCTCAATACACTTGTAGAAAGTGTTGACCTCGTTCTATTGACAAGAGAAGACAACTCTATCCAGCCTTTTATTTTGAGTTTTTTTCCATTTTTTAGCTCGCCTTGCCAAAGCCCATGTGAGCTTTTGCCATCACTTGGCGTCCGTCATACGTCATAAACTTTCACATTTAAATCTTCTCCACTGAAACCGCTGAACCAAATTAAACCAAACCTGGCAGGGATGGTCCCTGGGTGGGTCCCTTTCAAAATTGTGTCCGACAGCTCTGCCCTCCATTCAAGATGGCTGCTGTTACTAAAAATAGAAATTTCTCCAATTGTCCATTGCTGCTTTAGTACAAGCTCAAATGAGCTCAAATTTTAACTGCAGCTACATGGCAAGGAGTAGTTTAACATATATTCTGGGTTTTTTTTGTGAAATTTTTCTTTCAGCCGATTTATACCGATTATGCAAATTAGGCATATTTTGATAAAAGATCTCATTTAAATCTTCTTCTCTGAAACCGTCTAACCAAATCAAACCAAATTTGGCTGGGATAATCCTAGGGTAGTCCCATTTCAAAATTGTGTCTGACATTCAAGATGGCTGCTGTTACTAAAAATATAAATTTCTTCAATTGTCCATTGTTCCTTTATTATAAATCAAAATGAGCTCATACTTTAACTGCAGCTACATGACAATGAGTAGTTTAACATATAGTCTTTGTTTTTCTGTGAAATTTTTCTTTCAGCCGATTTATACCAATTATGCAAATTAGGCATATTTTGATAAAAGATCTCATTTAAATCTTCTCTGAAACCGCTGAACTAAATTAAACCAAATTTGGCTGGGATAGTCCTTGGGTAGTCCCATTTCAAAATTGTGTCCGACAGTCCCGCCCTTCATTTAGTTGTCCATTGCTGCTTTATTATAAATCAAAATGAACTCAAATTTAACTGCAGCTACATGACAATGAGTAGTTTAACATATATTCTAGGTTTTTCTGTGAGATTTTTTCAGCCAGTTTATTCCGTTTAGGAATATTATGAGATAAAAATCACATCAAAATCTTTTGCTCACAAATTTGAGTTGAAATGATCTTTGGGTGGCCCACTTTCAAAATTATGTATAACGCCCCCATTTTCTATCAACTTTAGATGTCAAATTGAAAACCAGGTGAGCGATTACAGGCTCTTGGGAGCCTCTAGTTTACTTGCATTTTTTTCTAAAAATAACAATTTTCTCAATCTAAACTATGATAGGCATTAAAATGAAACCCAACATACCTGTTCACTATCAAAAGGGGGAACACATTACAGAAGGGTAACCCCCCCCCCCCCAATTTTTATTTTTATAACATATGGACTACAATAGTGTTATAAGAAAAGATTATTACCCCCCCCCCCCCCCCCCAATTTTTATTTTTAAATTGTATTTCATATGCACTAATATAGTGTTACAAGAAAAGATTATACCCCTCTGATTATATTTACCAATCATGCAAACATATTTGCTTATATGACCATCATAGTTAGAAGTATGTATAACTTTGTAAATTGCTTGCAGTTTAATATCAGATACGAAAAAGTAGGTAGTTGAATTATCAAACAACTCATACAAGCTTATCACCAATACAGTGTGTGTTCTCACCCGTCTTTGTAAATTACAAAGAAGGGTGCACTCGACTCGCAGCCGCAAGTGATAAAGTTTACCAGTTGCTTGCCCATGGTCGGTGGTTCTCTCTGGGTACTCCGGCTTCTTCCACTACTAAAACTGGTCGCCATGATATAGCTGAAATATTGCTGAAAGTGGCATTAAACACCAAAAATCAAATAAATTTTTCTGGTCATAGAAAATTCCATATGAATTGAACCTCTTTTGTAAGGTCACCTAACTTATAAGGCCACTATTTCTTTGTCCCAAAGGTGACTCTTAATACAGGTTTGACTGTATGTTGAAAATATTATATCTGATCTACATTCAAATTCAAAAATAATTTTCATACAAGTATATACCAAATTTCAAATATCAATTTCTATTCTGAATAGTAGTTGAAGCTAAAATCTATTTTTTCCCTTTAAGGCAGGTTCAGTTTATTTTTTACCTCACCTGTCTGCCGTTAACTTTTTAGATTATTCAAGAATAAAAAAAATCTTAACACAAAAATTTCGAAAATAATGTTGTTGTTTTTTCATTTTTGAACTTGTTTTTTTTAAATGGTAAAACACTGTTAAATTTACTTTCTTAAACAGAAAATGTCTACGATCTTGTCAGATTTTTTAAATTGGAATTGTTTTCCCAAGCTTGAACAGATGTGAGTAAAAATTCATCTAAAACAGCCAAAAACACCGAAAAGTGGTACATTTGTATTCACGGAATATTTTGGGGGAAACGTGTGCGGAAGCAACTTTTGTCTGGGCTAATCTAATTCAAAATTCAAGATATCTCCGCCTCTGTCAAACCTGTCTATGTGGTCACCTCTATTATCCAGTTGCCTGTATTAAAAGGTTACTTTTTTCCTTTCTGGTCATAGAAAATTTCAAATTAACCTCTTTAGAAGGTCAACTGTCTTTTTAGCTCAACTTGCCAAAGGCAATGTGAGCTTTTGCCATCACTTGGCATCCGTTGTCCGTCATCTGCTAACTTTTCACATTTTAATCTTCCCCTCTGGTCACTACAGGCAATTCTTTTTTCTGATTGTCCGATTTCTAAAAAACCTCTCCTCTGAAACCCCTTGGCCAAATGAACCGAAACTTGGTAGGAAGCATCTATGGAAGGTCCTCTCTACAGATTGCTCATTTTGTCCCGATCTGTTAAGAAACATGGCCTCCACAGGCAATTCTTGTTTCTGATTGGTTGATTTCTGAAAAACCTTCTCCCTTGAAATCGCTTTGCCAAATGAACCGGAAATTATTTAATTATGTATGGATTAAACAAAGGCTGTCCATGTTTTATGCACATTTAAAACCAAGGCAAGGCTGAGGTCTTTAAATGTTCATAATAAAGACATGGACAACTGTTGTTTGACCATGTTAGAACATAAACACTTCTCTGAGAATGTTAGAGTACGTTGAAAGTCAATAACACTTAGATTTTTACTCTTAGAAATGTCTTAAATGTGTAGTAGTTAGACCAGCATTTTGACAAAAATTCCTAAAGTTTTTTTTCAATGCCCCCTCCCTAGAGTTTAAAAAGGACAAAAGAAACAATTATATCATTACCCGTATATAAAGCATTTTATTTTCATTAAAACAAGATCTATCACTCCTCGCTCCCCCCACAAAATTTACAAGAAAATCATAATGACATTAGTCAATGCTTTGCTCGTATTGGGTGTGACAGCTGCCATTGTTTTGTGTTAAAAAATCTGTGTCTGTCTCAGAAGTCATCAATTGTATGTTATTCTTATATGTAAATTTGATATATAAACTTTTAAATGCAATATCCATTTAATCTTCACAGTTTGACAGTTTGCTTAACAATTCATTTTTTTTTTCAGGGTGAAACCTGTCCGTGAGGGCGAAAGACGCTCGAGGCGTAAGTTGGGGCTAGCCCCAGAGTTTAAGGCCGAGGACCTTCCAGTTCGGACAAGGCGTCCCAGGGTTCTGGTAC
Source organism: Bathymodiolus septemdierum (assembly GCA_963383655.1). NCBI lineage: Eukaryota > Metazoa > Mollusca > Bivalvia > Mytilida > Modiolidae > Bathymodiolus > Bathymodiolus septemdierum. The sequence goes on from OY726518.1 coordinate 73,984,725, forward strand.
AAGCTTTCGAGCCTGTACCAGTGGTACAGACACCCGTGTTTGTACCGGTGGTACAGACACCCGTGTTTGTACCGGTGGTACAGACACCCGTGTTTGTACCGGTGGTACAGACACCCGTGTTTGTACCGGTGGTACAGACACCCGTGTTTGTACCGGTGGTACAGACACCCGTGTTTGTACCGGTGGTACAGACACCCGTGTTTGTACCAGTGGAGGCTACCCTCCCTGAACTACCACGGGATTTGCAGAATCCCGTGGTGGTTTCCCCTGTAGTCAGACTTTTTTCATTGTCTACACCAGCTGTTAATTCAGCAGATGTAGATGATGAAACAATGGCTGCTATAGGCCAGGGGGTGGTAGCTGAAGCGCCCTGTGTCGCTTTGGAGGTGGTGGCAGCAGAGCAGGTTTTTGAGGCCATAAACATCCCAGTTGTTCCTGTTGCCCCTGCTCCCCAGAGAGGTTGGACTCGGTGGTGTGTTAGGGCTGCTCTTGCTGTCGGCAATATGATTGTCAATGACGGGCATGTTTTCTTTTAAGGGGCAAAATTTCTAAATTCAAAAAGGGGTTGCAATTTTGAAATCATTTTGGAAAGATCATGGTTCAGTCTGTTGTAGCAAAGATTTGGAATTTCTAATCATTTTTATGTTTTTATAATGAAGGTTAAAAAACCAAAAAAGGGGAGATAATTTATTTTTTAAAAATTGCTTCACAGAACTGATTTGATCCGATATTTATTTAAATTGTCAAAATTTTGTTTTATTTTTCTAAAAATCATATTGTCTGTTGGTGGTTAAAGTTGTGTTAAACTTCTGATCATGGTACATTAGGTCAAATGTCACACTGAGGAATTCCATTAGGTCAATTGGGTTAGAGTTTTGGTATGTAATGCCACTTTCAACAATATATCAATTATGGCAGTCAGTTATATTGGTGGAGGAAACCGAAGTGTCTGCAGAAAACTACAGAAACTTTATCACATAAAGCCAATATGTCGGTTGTCCTAATATTGAGCACAGATAGGTCAATGTAGAACACCATTAGGTAAGGTGTCAATTTATGTCCCTTCCCACCCCACCCAACCCAACCTAACTCCAGTTTCCAAGACCTTTTAGTGTGTATTAATCTGCCCCTCCTTCTTCCAATCCAAGTTTCTAAGACTCTTTGTTAAAGTTGTGTTAAAGCCCCATCCCCACTTGTCTGTTCTTGGTTAAAGTTGTGTTAAAGCCCCCTCCCCACTTGTCTGTTCTTGGTTAAAGTTGTGTTTAAGCATCTGATCATGGTGTCCCAGTGTCCAAGGTCTTCTACTCTATTTGTAAATAGGTCTATGTATATATGTATAGTGTAAATATATTTTTGTATATAGTGTGTAAATATGTAAATATGTTTTTAATCATTAATATTATGTATTTAGTATGTGATATTGTTACATTTCTGTAAGCATCATTAAGATATTGCAAACCTTCATTTGGAAAAGTGAATGACGTCAAAGTTTAAAATAATTTTTTTAATAAAAGCTATTATTCCTAGACTTTTGGTTAGTTCTAAGTGTAAAAAATGATTTTTCTTTCTTTGTGTTCATTAGATTCCACATCCCATCTCATGAAAATACTGATTTTCCGAGAATCTTTAAAGATAATTAATACCCATACTGCCCCAGTATGAAATAGCTCAAAACAGATCGGTGTCAGTGTGAAGCCGATCAATAACATCTTCTTAAGATCTGGACAGCAGAACTCGTACCCAAAAAATCAGCATTTTGAATTAGAATTAGATTTATCATAGAATTATATATGTTCATTTATGTACTTCAATATAAATAAATTTTGATAATTAAATAAGGTTTATGAGTGAATGTTGCATGCTAGAAACGGGGGTATGCAAGGATGAATGATAGATAAAAACTTTTTCCCAGTTAGGTTTCACATCTAACATAGGTAGCATGCAAGAAATGGGTGTATGAATGAATTGAATGATAGATAAATAACTTTTTCACAGTTAGGTTTCACATTTAATAAAGACACAATAGTGCCAAAAATACAATACTTTTTTATACCGTCAGTAATTAAATGGATTAAGGATTTTGAAGTACTAATGGAATGGATCTCAAATGTGTTAGTTCTTGAGAGACTAGTTCTAATTGAAAATGCATGATCAAGGAGAATAAAAAGGATGAAAGACTTAAAACGGCACAAACCATGGTAATAAAGTATATGTAGGAGTTCTTTTTTTTTGTCAACTGAACAGTATGTGTTATTTGATATTTTTCAGTATATCTATCAAGGACATGTGTGGTATCATTGTGGTTTACATATCCTTAGAGTTTGCTGTTTATATACAATGATAAACAACTCACACCTCAACTTGCATGTGAGACAACCTCTTCCCTAAATTTGAAACTTGTGTGCTGTAAATTTCAACTATATAAATGTATGTATGGTTTAAAATGTTATCAGTTATATCATGTACTACCTGTATGCAGGCTATTTCCCATCAAAAATGTGTACTCTAGCATTTTTTTCCCAACTACAACATGATCTCCTGTAAAGATACATGTATGGCAATTGTTGGTTTGTGATGTTATAGTATGATGCAAAAACAGAGATGCTTTTATAAAAAAAAACACAAAAAAACAAAAAAACAAAAAAAAAATTGCATGAAAAAAAAAAAAAAAAAATTGCATGTATTAATCAGCTTTTGTTTTTCAGGTATACTAATCTATTTTTGTTTTTTCAGAAGTAAGAGTGGCCTACAGCAATACTTTTGGCAAATTGTAAAATTAATATTTTTGTTTGTTTTGGATCTTTTGTAAATTTAATATAATTTTGATAAAAATCTCATTTCTGGTGACTTTTTTTTTGCGAAAGTAATAGTTTTTTCATGAAGATTTGGTATTAATGGCAATTCTAAAATAATTTAACAATTTAGTATTTATAAAAAAAAACTGTTTTAAGATGCACCCATGTAGACACCACAGTCAATTGAAGATGGCATCAAAGCCGCTGAAAGTAGTCAATACTTTTGGTAGGTTTTAAATTTAAGGGGTTTTAATAGGGACAAGAAGAGTTTGAAGATACCAAAGGGAGGTAATCAGAATCTGTATGTCGAAGGAGAGACAATACAATGGACAAACAAAACAAAAAAAAACAATGATCTACAAAACACTGCACAGAAAACTAACGATCAAGCACCATAAACCCTACGAAGACTGGGGTTGAGCTCAGATGCTCTGTAAGGGCAAGAAGAGTTTGAAGATACCAAGAGGGTTATCAGAATTCATAAATCGTCGAAGGACAGACAATACAATCGACAAATGATCTACAAAACACTACACAGAAAACTAACGATAAAGCACCATGAACCCCACAAAAAACGGGTTGAGCTCAGATGCTCTGTAAAGGTAAGAAGAGTTTGAAGATACCAAAGGGGTAATCAGAATCTGTAAATCAAAGGACGGACAATACAATGGAAAAAAAAACCCCAAAAACAATGATCTACAAAACACTACACAGAAAACTAACGATAAAGCACCATGAACCCCACAAAAAACGGGTTGAGCTCAGATGCTCTGTAAAGGTAAGAAGAGTTTGAAGATACCAAAGGGGTAATCAGAATCTGTAAATCAAAGGACAGACAATACAATGGAAAAAAAACAACCAAAAACCATGATCTACAAAACACTACACAGAAAACTAACGATCAAGCACCATGAACCCCACAAAAACTGGGGTTGAGCTCAGATGCTCTGGAAGGGTAAGAAGAGTTTGAAGATACCAAAGAGATTATCAGAAAATTTAAATCGAAGGACAGACAATACATTCATTTAATTTCCTTATAAACTGCTTGTAAGATTTACTGTCGCTGACAATTTAAAGTGAAAATAAAAAGACTCACAATAGATGTATTAAAAAATAATATCAACTAATTTTCTTCTTGTAATATTGTATATTTTTATAGTTATGTATATTAATTATGCTATGCGAGATATAAAGTCTTCAAAATTTTTATAAACTTGTAAATATAATCCCCTTAGAAAAAGGGGGGTTGAATAAGAAACATCACATTTCTATGCTTAAGGTTAAATTATATTTCTTTTCTTCATTTTTTTTGGTAGAAGTGGTGTGTTTCTTTGTAACTTGTGGTCTTGCTAGAAACAAAACAGGCTCTGTAAAGGATGGGATGACAGAATTGTACCCAAAAAAAAAAACCAAAAGAAACACACACACACAATGAATAATAGGAAAAAAAACAAAATGTAAGCAGAACCTGTTCTTTTAAATTTTGGAGGGCATTTTAATAAACAAAAGTAAAATTCTAGCCAGACCACCAATCGTTATTTTTGTATATGTGAGATATAAAGACTTCAAAATTTTAATAAAATTGTAAATATAATCCTCTTAAAAAAAGGGGGATTGAATAAGAAACGTCGCATTTCTATGCTTAAGGTTAAATGTTTTTTTTCTTTGGTAGAAGTGGTGCATTTCTTTGTAATTTATGATCTTGCTAGAAACAAAACAGGCTCTGTAAAGGATGGGATGACAGAATTGTACAAAAACGACAAGCAAAAAACATTCATAAAATTAAAGAAAACCAAAATGTAAGCAGAACTGTTATTTTAAAATTTTGGAGGGAATTTAATAAACAAAAAGTAAAATTCTAGCCAGACCATCAATCAGCTATTTTTGTACTTTTGTATTAGTTATGTCATGTCAGTCTACTTGGTTTAAAGCTCTTTAAAGTTTTATACTTTCCAAATTTCCAAGTCTTATCTTTTCTAATTTAATTTACGTGTTTTTACATTTACATAAAAAAATATTGTCAAAAATTACTGATTTTCTAAAAAAAATTAATTGTATTTGGTAAACATTTTTTTAGTTTTAAACCAAGTAAGTAATGAATTCTTTATTTTTTGTTGCTGTGATAAAATGTGTATAAAAAGGATAACATCCTTCATTCCTCCTGTGTAGTTACGAATTATCGAGAGTTAATGCCCTTCAAATTTTGTTTATTAAATTATATAAATATGAATTTCGTACTATTACAGGAACATGGAAGCAAGGTTCATCATATGTTGTGGTAAAACCTATAAAATATGGATTGGTCCTGACTTTTTTAGTCCTCTAATAGTCCAATTATTCCAATAATTATCAGGTGCAGAACACTTTCTAATTGTTGTCATAGTATTTACATGCATTCAAACAGTGGAGATTCTGATGTTTTATCTTTAACATTTAATTTATTGGAATCATTTTCAAAAATATTTCCTAATTTATTTTTAATTATTTTCAAAATAATTTCATTTTAAAAATTTCAGTAAACTTTAATCTTGATTTTTTTTTAAATATTTTAAAAATAAATTATAAGCTGATACATTTTAGAGAGATAAGTAATAATTGTTTGTCAAATTTATTTATTGTCTTGCTGATATTGTTGTAAACCTCAGCTAACCAGGCACTGCATAACCCCCATCCAACAAAGCATTACATTTCCCTATTTAACCATGCATTGCATCCCCACTGCACTTTAATAGTCGGCTTTCAATAAATATTTATATTTTGAAGCCACCTATTAACATGAACAAAATGAGCAAGCTGATTGGCATAATAATTTAAATATATTGTTTTAATCTTTCAAAATGTATCACTTTAGTCCATCTTTGAACACATAAAAATAGAAGTCCTACTTTTGGTGATTTTTAGTTAAATGATTTAATAATTCTCTAAATTTCCAAAATTAAGATAAGTGCAATTATATGTATTAATTCATTACTAATATAAATATTTTCTTTCTTTTTAAAAAAATTATTTTCTGGGTTTTTTTGTAATCTATTTTGGTATTTTTTTAGTTTCGTTGTTTTATTTTTTTATCTTGTAATATTGTAGTTTTATAATTATGTATATTAATTATGCTATGCGAGATATAAAGACTTCAATTTTTTTTTATAAAATTGTAAATATAATCCCCTAAAAAAGAGGGGGGCTGAATAAGAAACGTCACATTTCTATGCTTAAGGTTAAATTATATTTCTTTTCTTCATTTTTTTTGGTAGAAGTGGTGCGTTTCTTTGTAACTAATGGTCTTGCTAGAAACAAAACAGGCTCTGTAAAGGATGGGATAACAGAATTGTACCCAAAAAAAAAAAATATCGCACACAAAATGGATAATAGAAAAAAAAATGTAAGCAGAACCTGTTCTTTTAAATTTTGGAGGGCATTTTAATAAACAAAAGTAAAATTCTAGCCAGACCACCAATCAGTTATTTTTGTATATGTGAGATATAAAGACTTCAAAATTTTAATAGAATTGTAAATATAATCCTCTAAAAAAAGGGGGATTGAATAAGAAACGTCACATTTCTATGCTTAAAGTTAATTTTTTGATTTTTTTTTGGTAGAAGTGGTGCGTTTCTTTGTAATTTATGATCTTGCTAGAAACAAAACAGGCTCTGTAAAGGATGAGATAACATAATTGTACAAAACTGACAACAACAAAAAACACACATACAATTAAATAAAATTAAAGAAAACCAAAATGTAAGCAGAACCCGTTATTTTAAAATTTTGGAGGGAATTTAATAAACAAAAAGTAAAATTCTAGCCAGACCATCAATCAGCTATTTTTGTACTTTTGTATTAGTTATGTCATGTCAGTCTACTTGGTTTAAAACTCTTTAAAGTTTTATACTTTCCAAAATTCCAAGTCTTATCTTTCTTTTCTAATTTAATTTACGTGTTTTACATTTACATAAAAAAATATTGTCAAAAATTACAGAGTTTCTAAAAAATTTAATTGTATTTGGTAAACATTTTTTTAGTTTTAAACCAAGTAAGTAATGAATCCTTTATTTTTTGTTGCTGTGATAAAATGTGTATTAAAAAGGATAACATCCTTCATTCCTCCTGTGTAGTTATGAATTATCAAGAGTTACTGCCCTTTAAATTTTGTTTATTAAATTATATAAATATGAATTTCGTACTATTACAGGAACATGGAAGCAAGGTTCATCATATGTTGTGGTAAAACCTATAAAATATGGATTGGTCCTGACTTTTTTAGTCCTCTAATAGTCCAATAATTATCATAGGTGCAGAACACTTTCTAATTGTCATAGTACTTACATGCATTCAGACAGTGGAGATTCTGATGTTTTATCTTTAACATTTAATTTATTGGAATCATTTTCAAAAATATTTCTTAATGTATTTTTAATTATTTTCAAAATAATTCCTTTTTAAAAATTTCAGTAAACTTTAATCTTGACTTTTTTTTTAAAATATTTTAAAAATAAATTATAAGCTGATACATTTTAGAGAGATAAGTAATAATTGTTTGTCAAATTTATTTATTGTCTTGCTGATTTTGTTGTAAACCTCAGCTAACCAGGCACTGCATAACCCCCATCCAACAAAGCATTACATTTCCCTATTTAACCATGCATTGCATCCCCACTGCACTTTAATAGTCTGCTTTCAATAAATATTTATGTTTTGAAGCCACCTATTAACATGAACAAAATGAGCAAGCTGATTGGTATAATAATTTAAATATATTGTTTTAATCTTTCAAAATGTATCACTTTAGTCCCTCTTTGAACACTTAAAAATAGAAGTCCTACTTTTGGTGATTTTTAGTTAAAATGATTTAATAATTCTCTAAATTTCCAAAATTAAGATAAGTGCAATTATATGCATTAATTCATTACTAATGTAAAGATTTTCTTTCTTTTAAAAAAATTTATTTTCTGGGTTTTTTTTGTAATCTATTTTGGTATTTTAGTTTCATTGTTTTATTTTTTTATCTTGTAATATTGTATAGTTTTATAATTATGTATATTAATTATGCTATGTGAGATATAAAGACTTCAACATTTTTATAAAATTGTAAATATAATCCCCTAAAAAAAAGGGGGCTGAATAAGAAACGTCACATTTCTATGCTTAAGGTTAAATTATATTTCTTTTCTTCATTTTTTTTGGTAGAAGTGGTGCGTTTCTTTGTAATTTATGATCTTGCTAGAAACAAAACAGGCTCTGTAAAGGATGGGATAACATAATTGTACAAAACTGACAACAAAAAACACACATACAATTAAATAAAATTAAAGAAAACCAAAATGTAAGCAGAACCTGCTATTTTAAAATTTTGGAGGGAATTTAATAAACAAAAAGTAAAATTCTAGCCAGACCATCAATCAGCTATTTTTGTACTTTTGTATTAGTTATGTCATGTCAGTCTACTTGGTTTAAAACTCTTTAAAGTTTTATACTTTCCAAAATTCCCAAGTCTTATCTTTCTTTTCTAATTTAATTTACGTGTTTTACATTTACAGAAAAAAATATTGTCAAAAATTACAGTTTCTAAAAAATTTAATTGTATTTGGTAAACATTTTTTTAGTTTTAAACCAAGTAAGTAATGAATCCTTTATTTTTTGTTGCTGTGATAAAATGTGTATTAAAAAGGATAACATCCTTCATTCCTCCTGTGTAGTTATGAATTATCAAGAGTTACTGCCCTTTAAATTTTGTTTATTAAATTGTATAAATATGAATTTCTTACTATTAAAGGAACATGGAAGCAAGGTTCATCATATGTTGTGGTAAAACCTATAAAATATGGATTGGTCCTGACTTTTTTAGTCCTCTAATAGTCCAATAATTATCATAGGTGCAGAACACTTTCTAATTGTTGTCATAGTATTTACATGCATTCAAACAGTGGAGATTCTGATGTTTTATCTTTAACATTTAATTTATTGAAATCATTTTCAAAAATATTTCCTAATTTATTTTTAATTATTTTCAAAATAATTCCATTTTAAAAATTTCAGTAAACTTTAATCTTGATTTGTTTTTTTTATATTTTCAAAATAAATTATAAGCTGATAATTTAAATATATTGTTTTAATCTTTCAAAATGTATCACTTTGAACACTTAAAAAATAGAAGTCCTACTTTTGGTGATTTTTAGTTAAATGATTTAATAATTCTCTAAATTTCCAAAATTAAGATAAGTGCAATTATATGCATTAATTCATATTACTAATGTAAATATTTTCTTTCTTTTTTTTTTTTTTGTAATCTATTTTGGTATTTGTTATTGTTTCGTTGTTTTATTTTTTTAATCGGAGATCTGCCATGACAACAAGACCATGATAAGTAGTATACAACAATACAAGAAATCGGGAAGGCCAATGATCATGCAAATTCTGACATGACAAAAATATTGTATATATAAATATTGTATAATTTGTAAAAGTATTCTATATGAAGAAGAACAAAAAATTTAATTTAAACTTTTGTGGATGGATTTATGGTGTTTAACACCACTTTCAACAATATATCGGTTATATCATGGCGGTTCATTTAGTAATAGTTGTATATAATTAGAGGTACCGGTAGTTATAATATTGTCAGTCATTGAATGGATATACAATTTTAAACCAAAGCTTTTTCCAGTGGATGCCATTTCCATTGGTTTTAATGCTGGGTTTAAGTATATCGAGGTGTATATGTAATTTATTGCCGATTTGTCATTGTTTGCATATATATATATATCTAAATATTTATGTTGTATTAAATTGACAGCCGAGAAAAAAGTTCAGACATGCATCGAGCTGGTCGTTAAACTTTAATTTTTGTTGTGTTTTTTCATATATTGATAAGGGTGTGCTTGAATGAAGATGAGACCTTTAAGGGTTATGCGAGGTATTATCATCACTTGATGTCCATCCCTCCCGGTCGTCCGTAAACTTTTACATTTTAATCTCTTCCCTGAAACCACAGGAACAATTGTATTAAAACGCGGTAGGAGTGTCCATTTGATAGTTCTCATAAAAGTTTTTAGTTCACTAGGGCCAAAGGTTCAAATGAGTTTTTCCTATCACTTTGTGTCTGTTGTCTGTCATCCATTAAATTTTCACATTTTGATCTTCTCAAGAACCACTGGGTCAAATTGAACCAAACTTTGATGTGATACTCTTTGAATGCTCCTCTTCCAAATAAAGATGGCTTCTCATTGGTTGAAAAATTGTACCTTGTAAGCGCAACTCCTACTAAACTGCTTATTGAATTTTTATGAAACTTTACCTGCAGATGTGCATGAAGGAATACTGTTGCTGTCTAAAATTTAGAAGGGGAGATAATTCAACTTATTCTTTCACAAAAAGGGGGGTCGTGTACCTTGTAAGTGCAACTCCTCCTAAACGGCTTATTAGATTTTTGTGAAACTTTACACAGTTGTAGTACACTGCCTGCAGATGTGCATGAAGAAATATGGTCTCGGTCCAAAATTTGGAAGGGGAGATTATTCAACTTGTCACTCGCAGTTCTAGTTTTTCTTCAGAATCTTGAAAACTTATGCTGTTTTCTATGCAAGGCCTAGTATACCACTGCCTACAAAATGTATATATTCTATTAAGCAGACAATTTAAATATCTCATGTGACTTATAGAATTCCTGTAAGATTGATACCACCACAACTTAGACATTTTTATATTCAATTGTTGATGACATTTTCAGTTTTAAAATTGATATCAATGAAATCGGCCTCTTACTTATTCTTTGAAGATTTTGGCACTGGAAACAGTACTGTCTTAACGGATGGGCATGCTGGGGAGTTACCCGGAGTCGCCATGTTAATCTATGCATGTTGTGTACAGCATGCTTTTTAATGTTTAAACACTAATTTTCTTGGAAATACCAATACAATAAATTTATGTTTAATTCTATCGACATTTACAATTTATTCCTGCGAGTGCTTGTGTAGGTATGGGCCCCAGTCCACTTCATTGCCCGGGGGGCCTAGTAAAACTGTTAAAGACAGCCCTGGCTGGTCTTCTACTAGCCTATAACAGATGGTGGACTGAGTATAAATTATCATAACTGATAATTAAGTGAAAAATTACATGATACCTGTTAATAATTTTCCCTGTTTTTCAATATACATGGTTCAAAATAGTGGTAGTTTAAATATATCTACATTAAAAGGGAGTTGCTGCATCGGTGGTGTAATGGTTGGCATGGTTGTATGGTAGATCGTGGGTTGGAGCCCCGGTCGGGTCAAACCAAAGACTATAAAATTGGTATTTGTTGTTTCTCCGCTAAGCACGTAGCATTATTCCATTAAGGAGAAAGAGCAAAGATTGCTTGGCTCGGAATCCGAATAATGTGTTTGGGTGGAGCGACACTACCCATGGGCTGTTGTTTCAGTGAGTAAGCACTATAAAAATCTAACTCGAGTGTGTTGGTCTAGTACAATGCGGACCTCGTCATCATCTCGTTGAAAATTTATTTGTTCTCCCCATGATATAGCTGAAAAATTGATGAATTGGCGTTAAATAACAATCACACACTCAGTCCGGAACAAATTGCCTGCTACATCGGCTCTGTCAGAAAAATAATAATCTAACGGCGAAAAAGGCGAAATGATTTAATTTGATTCAAAATACCCCCTCGAAAATCATTTGGTCGTCACTTTGAGATTATCATTGAATTAAAGGAAATTTCTATGTCTTCATTAAGTGGATGAAAAAATTCCATCATACAAGTACAAATTCAAACAAATATTCAAGAAAATTGGTCAAGCTAAAGCTTTAGATCTTTTTTATTTTGTTGCTGTTCTTAAGCGTCTTTCCTCTCTTCATGACAAATATGTTATCGTTCCTGCGGACAAGGCTTCCAACAATATCGTGTTTGTATGTAAATCATATTACTTCGAATGCCTAATCAAGGAATTAGGCATAAATAGCAACACCTCTAGTAATACCACATACAAACCAACTTCGTTGGACAAAGATGAAATCCTAGCTAACCACAGATCATTCATGACCTCTTTAAACATTCCGTCTGGTAAAGAGTCTGAGGATTTACCCTATTTATATTGGATACCTAAACTTCATAAGACACCATACAAAGAAAGGTACATAGCGGGATCATCAACTTGTTCGACAAAAGAATTGTCTATTCACCTGACAAAGATTCTGTCTGCAGTAAAAGAGGGACAACAGAAATATTGTGAAACTATTTATTCGCGTAGTGGCATAAATCACATGTGGATTTTGAAAACTTGATTTTTCAACTCTATATACCACCCTACCGCATGACAAATTAAAAACCTGCTTAAAAGAAACAATTCATAAAGCTTTCAGTCATAGAAACTATGGCTCAAAATTTGTTGTGTTGGGCTACAATTCCACATATTTTTCAAACAAAATTCAAAAAGGTAAAACATGCTACTCCAAGGAACAAGTGATCAGTATGCTGGAGTTCCTCATCGATAACATATTTGTCTCCTTTGGAGGGACACTGTTTCAGCAGGTCTTCGGCATACCAATGGGTACGAATTGTGCCCCTCTTCTAACCGATTTATTTTTATGCTCATATGAGTCGGAGTTTCTTCAAAAGCTTGCAAAAGATAAGAAGATTCATGAGGCTAGAGCCTTTAATTTCACATGCAGGTATATTGACGACGTTTTATCTATCAATAATTCTAGATTTGCAGAATTTCTTCCATTGATATATCTTCCAGAACTGGAAGTTAAAAGAGATCACAGATACAGCTTCGTCCCCATCATTTTTGGACTTATACCTCGAATTTGACGACAGTGGTCAACTCGGTACTAAAATTTATGATAAACGGGACGACTTCAATTTTAAAACCATAAATTTTCCAAACATGTGCAGCAATATACCAGCTTCTCCTGCATATGGTGTTTACATCTCGCAATTGATTCGCTATGCAAGGGCCAGTAGCAATTATTCTGATTTCCTGAAACATCATCTTCATCTGAGAAACAGGCTACTGGACCAGGGCTATAAAAAGATTCGCCTTATTCGATCTCTTAAAAAGTTTATATTCCGATACCAAGATCTTGTCGAAATATATTCCGTCTCTGCAGAAACGATTATAAGCGATGCATTTTCATATAGTGAAAATGTATAAAGATAAAGAAGTCAAGAAAAATGTCAAGGATATTTTTTTATCAATGTGTGACGTAAAAATATTTTTGACATTTACGTCACCGAATATGGTACTGCTTTGACAACTATGTTGTCCGTTTTGTTCCTGTATTTAAATACTGTTATAGTGACAGCCGGAACCTTTGAACCGTAATGAGAGCGGAAGGTTTGGCACTTTAAAATCTGATTCAACCCACCATTTCTTTAGAAATGCCTGTACCAAGTCGGGGTCATTACGGTTTTCACAGTTTTCCGGTTGTTGACTGATTTTGTCTGTTTGTATAATTATGAGTTTTGACTTTCCCTTTGTAAGATTGTTCGTAGTTCGGTAATTTTGTTATTACCCTTATTGGACGGTGAAAGTGAAAAACAAACACATCTCTGTCGGACTATCGAAATTAAAATGCAGACTATAGCCAATGAAAAGATCTCATTTGAGGTCAAGTTCGTACAATATATAATGTACTTTTTCCTGAATTACAAAATTGTGAATAAGTTCAGCTTAATATTAGTAAGAAAGGTAAAATGGCTATCCAAATTTACACTTGGACACAAATTAAAGTAAATGAACGGCATTGTTATATTGATTTCTTCATTTCACAGTAACAGTCAGACCACAATTTTGTCTTAACCCATGGACACGTTTGGCAGTTGCCCAGGGGCCCCATGATAATCTATGTATGCTGTTTATAGAACTACTAATACAATAATTCTATATTTAATTTAAACAACCATTTCTATTTTTATTTCTGTGAGTGGTGGTGTAGGTAGGGGCCAAGTACACTGCTTTGCTCAGGGAGGGGGGGGGGCTATAATGCTGTTAAGACGACCTTGAATCAGGGGCATAGTAAGGCTTATATGAAGTGTTCACACCCAGTTATTAGCAGCGAATGGTCTATGGAATGCTGATTTAAGGTTTGGTTCCGGGAACATATGCAACCGAAGCCCCCCACACCCGAATGCTCGTTTCTGAATGTTGCGAGTGTATCCAATGTGTGTTGTCATGTTATTTTGTGTCAAATTTTTTTAAATCGCGGATCGAATAAAGATACATGTATGTCAAAACCGGGCTTCAGAGTTACTGTGACATTAGCTACCCTAGGGGTGATGTGAATCGGATGTGGATTCTGTAGAACTCTAAAAGATATGTTAGAGTACATACAATCTAGGTCCCTCTGGCTCTGGCCACCCTTAAAATATTGTTTGTTTGTTTGGCATTGCCGACCCACACTATCAGCAGGTGGGTAGGTAGGTAGGGATTTTCTTTTTTACATTTGAAAGCTTTATATTTTCAGACTGGTTTTTCACAGGAACACAGAGGAAGATATGACATTAATGAATCAAATTTAATGCAACATAAAGAACAGCAAAAATCAAATTCTATTTTCATAAAAAAAAACATTTTCTGTCTGTCAGTCAGACAGTTGAATTCTGAAATCAGAGTCCTATCTATTAAATCTGGCAATCTGACACTGAATGAAAAGCAAAGATGATTGGTATATTGTGTCTTTTACACCACACAATGTTATCGTCACGGTATGTGTTTTCGTGCGTCCATTTTATTTTGATTTCCACAGTGCACGCATTATTTTTGACGTGTCTTCCGGTTTCTATTTATGGAACATAAACATGACTACAGCGTGACATCTGTAAAAGATGTTAAAGTTTGCTTTTAAAGACGTAAGTACCAAGAACAGTGAACCTACCTACTGAACCATACTTTTTGTAATGCTAAAAATTTACTTCATTTATAAAGTAGCTGGAAAAAAATACAGAAGGGCTATATAAAATTTAACTATGTCATCTGCCTCTCAGACACTGGCTCTTCCTGTCATGTAACTGTCGTGGGGTCACTGATCGTACTTGTAAACAAAAGAGCTGACTGAAATGTGCCTGTTTCTTATATAAAATACATGTCACTTTGCAGTGCATTGTGGTTTCAGCACTAAAAAAAACATCAAAAGTAAACACAATTTTGAAAGTGGTAATTTTCAAACATTCTGTTATTTTATTTAGATGTAGTATGATTTGGTAGATGGCCAGAACCATGAAATTTTAAAACCAGCCATTTCCGGATTATATATTCGTTTCCATCCCGTATATCGGCTTTGTTTTTACTTCACACAAAATCAGATGACGCCATTTTACTGACAACAAAAGTTACCAGATAATCGAGAGTATATTAAAGAAATATTTAACTAGCCATTCTTTGAAAATTCCAATCGTCATATGAATGAAGGGTTAACACTAACTAGCCATTCTTTGAAAATTCCAATCGTCATATGAATGAAGGGTTAACACTGTTAATCGCTATATCTGAAAATCGATAACACGATGCTAAGTAGCACCAGTGTTAGAAATAAAACGTTCCTAAATGTTTGACATTCAACAATTTTAACGCCCAAACAAAATACAGTACTCCACTGCAGACTAGTAGTTTAATGATAGTGAATAGAGTTTGAATTATGCTTGCATGTCTCCCTTCATATTTGTTCTGTCATGTTCGGATGAAAAGCGTCCATCCCATGAAGCGACGACGTCAAGATGAAGATGAAGTCTTCTAAAAGGATTTCAGAACGTTCTCCCATGTTTCGTCCATAGAATAACTGAAGATCTTATTTTTGATCAAATATTCATCCTCCTTAACTGATGCATTGCAGCATAGGGGGATTCTTTCCACTGCCGGCCTCTTCGACATTATTTTCGCTTCAGCAGACCATTTTCTATTCTATGTCGTTTAAACGTTTGCTCTCAATACAGTGTACATTAAGCGCTTTTACGATCGAGATTTGCAATAAATAAAGCCCGGAAAAAACTCCGCGGACACGATCGAAATTCCGGCGCGATTCCGATTTTTCTTAATAAAAAAAAAATTGTCTGAAACGCAAAAAAAATCATTTGGCCGGCAAGTTTTTCAGTGGGTCGGGCGGCAATGCCAAGTAAATAAAATTTTATTTTAAGCCACTCTCCTCCTGCAATAGTATTAAAACATTTGACTTCTCTACCCTCTACACAACTATTCCTCACTCTAAGCTGAAGGACAAATTAAGGGAGTTGGTCCAACTGTGTTTCATAAAGAAGAAGGACCAACGTAGATACAAATACCTTGTGCTATGAAGGGACAGATCTTATTTTGTAAAAAAAAAAAAACACTCTGATTCTACCAAAAAGTTCTCTGAAACTGATTTCATCAACATGCTCGAGTTTTTTATTGACAACACATTTGTTATCTTTGGTGGACGTGTTTTTCAACAGACAGTCGGCATACCTATGGGTACAAACTGTGTTCCTCTTCTCGCCGACTTGTTCCTTTATTCGTATGAGGTAGACTTCATACAGGGGCTTCTCAAGAAAAACGAAAAGAAACTAGCCCGATCCTTTAATATCAAGTTCCGCTATATAGATGATGTCCTTTCACTAAATAATTCAGGGTTTGGTGATTTCGTTGATCGCATCTATCCCATTGAGCTTGAAATAAAGGATACCACACATACAGATACGTCTGCTTCATACCTTGACCTACACCTCGAAATTGACAGTGAGGGGCGGTTAACAACGAAACTTTACGACAACAGATGATTTCAATTTTCCCATTGTGAACTTTTCATTCATATGTAGCAACATTCCAGCAGTACCTGCATATGGAGTATATATCTCTCAGTCGATACGATATTCCAGAGCTTGTGGTTCCTATCAGGATTTCCTTGATAGAGGGTTGCTGCTAACAAAGAAGCTACTGAACCAAGGGTTCCTCATAATTAAGTTGAAATCATCAATTCGAAAGTTTTACCGTCGCCACCACGACTTGGTTGACCGGTATGGAATATCCGAGTCACAAATGACCACTGATATGTTCCACTTGTCGTAAACACTTCCCGGTCCTTTCCTCGTTCATGACTTATCACCGAGTTTGTTACTAGATTAACACAACGGATGTCACTAGTGGAGCAGGAACTGCTTACCCTTCCGGATCACCTGAGTTCACCCCCGGTTTTTAGTGGGGTTTGTGTTACTCTATCTTTAGTTTTATATATATGTTTAGTTGATCGTTGTTTGACCTAATGTACTTTTTCTTTTGGCCACTGTGTTGTTCTTCGATATACGGATTCTGATTGCCCCTTTAGTGTCTTCTTATGGGTAAATTGCAAATGATTTTTATATTGTCAAAATAAATGGAATATTTATTTTAAGAACAATTTCCGTGAGAAAAACTATGGACGAACTTGCATATAAATCGAGCAACACAAGAAAAGCAAACCAGTTCAGTTGGAAAATTATACACAATACAATTTATACAGAAGCAAAATTGAAAAAAAATAGGATCTATGAACGGTTTATGCCATTTTTTTTTATATACTCGAGTTGAAACTTGGAAACATTTATTTTACGACTGTACAGTCATACAACAGAATCATATCGGTGTTAAAAAATTACATGGTTCTCCGCTAAGCACGCACCATTAAATTTCTTCACAGTATAATAAGTTTTACATAAACGTTATAGATATGCAAATAAGCAATATGGAATTCCTTTCCGCAGTTAGTATATAAAGACAATTTTAGGTGTGCTCGATTAATGCGAATTTGAATTTGACTTTAAATTTTGGTGTTTAACACCACATTTAGCAATATTTCAGCTATATCATGGCGACCAGTTTTAGTGGTGGAGGAAGCCGGAGTACCCGGAGAGAACCACCGACCCTGGGCAAGCAACTGGTAAACCTTATCACTTGCGGCGGCGAGTGCACCGTTTTTGTTATTTACAAATCCGGGCGCGAACCCACGCCGTATTGGTGATACGCTTGTTGAGCTGTTAGATCCAACGACCTAGCTCATTGAGCCACCCGGGCCCCTTCGATTAATGCGACGTTCGTTACAAGTCGTAATACGACAAAAGTGGTAGTCCCACTCACACCCTCTTTTAGGGGTAGAAATGAAAGACTGAATGAATTTGTTATTTTGATATTATGTTTATATGCGATCTTGTAATGAACACACAACCATGCACTGTGTTTAGTCTTATTTATATTACATTATTTTAGTTAAGAAAAAAAATATTTTCGGAGGAGTGAACTTGAAGAGGTAGAACATAATTAAGGAGAAAGAGAGCAAAGACTGCTTGGCTCGGAATCAATATAATGTGTCCGAATGGGGCGACATGTTTACCCGCGGACTGTTGTTTCATCGAGCTAGCACTATAAAAATCCAACTATTTACTAAGCGTGTTGGTCTAAACCTCATCAGCATTTCATTTAATATTAACACTTGCTGAGTTGGTGTTTAAACACAATCACTCACTCGCTTATTACCGGGGCACCTATAAAGTGCGAAACGAAATAGAAACGAAACGAAATGAAATCAACGAAAACGAAACGAAACGAAATGAAATCAACAAAAACGAAACGAAATCAACGAAATGAAAACGAAATAAAACGAAACCAACGAAAGCAAAACGAAATAGAAAATGGAAGAAAAAATAATAGGGGCCTAAAAGAAATCAAACCTATTTTCACAATTACGATGCTAGACTACTTCCCACACATGTCTGTCTTTCATCAGGAGAGGAAAGGATTTGATCACCACTGAACAAGAATACTATGCATTTATTCAGCGGGAGTCTGTCCTTTTCACTTAGTGTCTTCTTTTATATTTGGGAACCATAAGAGCAACGTCAAGTCTGTTGAAAGGAGAGGAATTACAATAACAGAAGGGCAGTAGTTAAAGTTCACTAATAAATACCCCCGTCCGAGCAAAATTTAAAAGTGTGTCGGAGAGACGAAAAAGTGTGACGACCGGACGGACAAACGAACGAACAGACAGCAGAAGTCCTATATACCCCAATCTTTTTTTGGCGGAGGTATACAAATCCTATCAAAAATTAACTATAGAAATTTAAAAAAAATCTACATATCTTGTAAAAGTACCTTTTTTCCCTTTGTTCCCTTTTCATATAAAAAAAAACCCCAAGTCACCCCCCCCCCCCCCCTCCAAAAAAATTTCCGGTATAAATAAAATTTGATACGGCACATATTTTCATACCCCCCGCTATCCAGCGGGAGGGGGTATATAGTATATGTCCGTTTGTCCGTGAGTGCTTCCCTCACTGCCTATGCAATTCCTCCTTAACAACTTGATGGAATTGAATGAATCTTACAGGAAATCTATACCATATGGCAAGGTTCATTAATTTCAAGAATTTTTTAGTACCAAATAGCATTGTGCACTTTCTATTTTTGTTTTCCCATTTTAACAGTTCTTGCTAAAATTTCTTCACTTTTGGATTTTGTCATTTAAGGCTATGTAATTGTCATACAAGGCTATACAATAGAGAGAGGATACTGTTGCGTTATCCATAACTCTTCCTAATTAAGGATAATAACAAAATTACCGAACTCCGAACAATCTTACAAAGGGAAAGTCAAAACTCATAATTGTATAAACAGACAAAATCAGTCAACAACCGGAAAACTGTGAAAACCGTAATGACCCCCGTAAACAACAGAATGGATTTCAATAAAACTTCCAGAGTTTCTTATGTTTAGTTTTTGCAAGCATTTTTTCCCCCAGAAGTTCTTCTGTAAGGAGGGCGCTCACTGTATGTCCTGTTATGTTGCTGTTGGTTTTTTTTTTTTTAGTTCTTCAAAATATTTGAAATAAAAAGTTTATAGTGTTGGGTTTTTTTGACCCCTGTATATCTCGGAAAGAACAACGGTAAGACATTACGCCAGATCTGTTGGCACACAACCGAATAAAGGTAATAACAATGGTACCGTACTCCAAGGCGCATTCAAAAGGGAAAGTCCGCAAAAACAGACAAAACCGATAAGAAGCTCAACCATCTGAGTTTTCAACCAACGGAACAACTGAAAAACAACACATTCCTGACTTGGTAGAGGCATTTTCCCAGGAAAATGGTGGGTTCTGATAGCAGATAGGCAGATGCCACTCGTCTAACCCAGATTGAGTAAGCAACTGAAAAAAAGTCTCTATGAAGAAACTGCACCAAAATGTGATTTATTTTTAGTCTTTTATATTGAGGGGGGGGGGGGGGGGGTCAATAAATTTGAAATTTGTGTTCAGTGTATCATCATTAGTATATTTAGAAAAATATGGGCTTAAAAAATATGAGGGGCAAAAAAAGCACTCTTGCACCGTCCCGCCCTCCAGACTCCACTCCATGTTTTACAACATGCCTGAATACGAAGGCGTATTTATCATAATTTTGTTCTGGTGTATTCTGTGTAATTGTATCTTTGTTGCCAATGCACTAAGCATACATTGTCCCTTCTGTTGCAGGGGCGGATCCAGGGGGCGCCCGCCCCCCTAAAATTGGAAAAAAATGATTTTTTGGCGTAAAATCGTGATTTTTGACACAAAATACACCAAATATTTTCGCGCCTCCCTCCGCTCGGCGCAATCTTTTTAAGTGTGCCCCCCCTAAATTGAAATCCTGGATCCGCCCCTGCATTGTACTGTCCATGTATATGTGGTCTTCATTGAGTGGAAGCAAATCTGTGCAGGCTTTTTATCGTTTGTTTATATATGTATTGCCGTTGGAGATCCAGTTATCAAGAAGGGAGGATTGGGATCCCAGTAACAGATTTAAACCCGCCACATGTTTGTGCCTATACCAAGCCAGGACCTGAATTTCCAACGTCATATCATGGTGTTTGCTGTGTTCAGTGTGTTCAATTTAACTGAGAGGTGATTGTTCGTTTTGTTGGTATTGATATTTAAACTTTCTTTTCACAATTAAAGTATAAATAATATTGTTCTGTAATGTGCATGAATTAAAAAAAAAACAAGGTAAACAAATGGAATCCGGCTCTATAAATGGTTGATTAATTGCTGTTTAGGCACATTTCGATGACTTAATGATGATATCCTCTTTGTACTAGACCAACACGCTTACTTGGACTTTTATAGTGTTGGCACACCAAAACTACAGTCTGCGGGTGGACATGTCGCTCCATTCGGACATATTATTCTGATTTCGAGCCAACCAGCCTTTGCTCTTACTCCTTATTGATGCATGCTTAGAGAAGAGGCAACAAACACCAATTTTATAGTCATTTGGATTGATCTGACCGGGGCTCGAACTCCCAATCAACCCCACTTGAGGCGAGCACGTTAACCTCTATGAATGTAAACAGTATAATATCATGGTTAGTTATACTGAATCTCAATGGATCAGTCTTAAATATTCAGAATGTTTTTTTAATTGCATTATTTTTGTATAAACAACTCACTATATATGGACATATAGTAACAAGACAGGTATCACATGTAGAGCAGGAACTGCTTTTCTCACTTTTGAGACAGACCAGTTCCTATTTTTAGCGATGTGAGATTAATAGGTTCTTACATACGTTCTTGGGAAAGACTGGGTGATCTTTCACGAGTGATAGAAATTTTATGTCTTTTCGCGAGTGGAGCGCAGCGAAACGAGCAAAAAGACACAACAATTTCTATCACGAGAGGAAGATCACCCGGGCTTTCCCAACAACGCATGTAAGTACACATTTCTTCCGTAAACCAACAACTTTCACTATCGCGAACTCCTAGAGACGCCCGCCATTGATCAATATCATTGAGCGTTATGAAATACACATCACATAAAATTGACTTTTGTGACACCGACTAATAAACTAAGTAGTTTTCTACTGATATTTTAGCTTTTCTCACTAATATTTTATTGAAAGTACAGTATTTTCCTTCATGAGACACCCCATACATGAAATATGACGTGACACATATTTGACGTCATTGAAGAATGACGTCAAAGGTACGGAAATGGACATCTAGAAATACGAAAAAATTAAAATAAAAGACAAATATATTTAATACGGTTGGAGTCTGTATTTGAAAAAAAAACAATGGTTAAATCCGTAATATATCTGTTATTCAGCTATCAGACAGGGTATATAATGTGACATTTCCGGCTTAGGGTATATATTTAAACGATTTTTTTTCTTGTTAGAGGCGTTCTGATTGGATGTGACAACGAGTAAAGACGAGTGCACGTGGACTCGTCTTACCTCGGTCGTCTCCACCCGAAAACGGCCATTTACGGAAGAATAATAGGTTCTTACATACCTTCTTGGGAAAGACCGGGTGATCTTCCACGAGTGATAGAAATTTTATGTCTTTTCGCGAGTGGAGCACAGCGAAACGAGCGAAAAGACACAAAAATTTCTATCACGAGAGGAAGATCACCCGGGCTTTCCCAACAACGCATGTAAGTACCTATTTCTTCCGTAATTCAACAACTTTCACTATCGCGAACTCCTAGAGACGACCACCATTGATCAGTAACTAATTTGCATAAATTATCAGATCAATATCATTGAGCGTTATGAAATACACATCACATAAAATTGACTTTTGTGACACCGACTAATAAACTAAGTAGCTTTCTACTGATATTTGAGGTTTTCTCACTAATATTTTATTGAAAGTACAGTATTTTCCTTCATGAGACACCCCATGCATGAAATATGACGTGACACATATTTTGACGTCATTGAAGAATGACGTCAAAGGTACGGAAATGGACATCTAGAAATACGAAAAAATGAAAATTAAAGACACAAATATATTTAATACGGTTGGAGTCTGTATTTGAAAAAAAAACAATGGTTAAATCCGTAATATATCTGTTATTCAGCTATCAGACAGGGTATATAATGTGACATTCCCGGCTTAGGGTATATATTTAAACGATTTTTTTTCTTGTTAGAGGCGTTCTGATTGGATGTGACAACGAGTAAAGACGAGTGCACGTGGACTCGTCTTACCTCGGTCGTCTTCACCCGAAAACGGCCATTTACGGAAGAATTTCTTATCTTGCACTAGTGCAAGACAACAAAAAATCACGTGCGTTTTACCGGCAAATGCATGCTGTATAGTTTATGTCAACTATAGATTTTAATTTGATATTTCCAATAACTTTTTTTCTAGTTTATTTCACAGTGACCGGTAACAATCATACTTCATAGCCTATAGGGCCCAATGCCTGCAATGCCAATGGCGATGTAAAATTGCATGTACGTGTTTTTTTTTTTTACTTCAGTCTAATGACGTAAAATTGCACACGAGTTTTTTTTTAATTCATTTGTTGTCTAATGACATAATATTGCACATGAGTTTTCAGACTAAATTGAACCCGATTGAAAATTGTACACGTATTTTTTTCACACTCAGACTGTATAGGGTCTAACCATGTAAATTTGCGTACTCGCTTTTGCTTCAAAAATAATGCAAGAAGAGTTTTAAGATCCCCAAGCGCAAGGGCAGGCAATACAATGGCCAAAAGAAAAAGGACAATCACTGATCTACAAAACACTACACAGAAAACTATCATTTCCCCCACAGCGATATATTTTTTCACAGGAAACAAAAATTAGATTTATATTTTTTGGACATAAAAAAAAAATCAGTAAATTCCCTTCAAATTTTTATCATAAATTTCTCGTTGAAAAAAATCAACATTATCTATAATACGACCCAGGTATTCACGTTTGATTTTTTTTATCAAAATCTTCAGAATGCTTGATGCCTTATTTGAATGGCTTAAGATAAAGCTGAAATCGTAAAATTTTTAATTTTGCTTTTTCCAATTTTCGCAAAATTAGAGCCCACGCGAACAGTTTGACTAAAAATGGCAAAATTAATACCCCTTCAAAAATAACCACTTAAATAGTAGATTAATAAATGTAGATATTTATGTTTGAGACAGAATATGTTTTTAACATCATGTTGGGGATCAGTGAATAATTGTTGCTTACGGCAATTTTTCAGCTATATCACGAAGTTATTTTTCAATGAGATGAATATGAGGTCCCAACACGCTTAGTTGTTTTTTTTCATATAATATATATATATATATATCTTAAAAATGATATAGGGGTGCATATTTTTTTTACTAACAAAGTTATATATTTTAAAGACGAGCCACTGAGGTTGGAATCCGGAACAGAACAGTACATACAATTCGCCAAGAATAATTAATGCATGTGAAATTGATCGAAATTATTTGATTCTAACCATTAATAAACTATTATTTACCATGAAAGTAGAAAATCACGATACAACAAAACTAGGAAACCACCACGAAAATCTTTTAAAAAGGGAAATACAAAGAATGTGAACAAATATCAAACTTTGTTTAACAACGTACGTACACGTGTACTATGGTTTCCTCATTCTACAGTTATTTTACGTATGCTATGCGTATTTACTATTAAATTACAAAAGTATTGAAAATATTGATTTTTGCTCATGGAGAACATAAGAAAAAATTAATAAGAATGTATTCAATCATCAGTTTATTTTATATTCGCATTCAGTTAGTAACAGGTGCTCGTGACCCAGATATGATTGCAACGTCGTCCTTGTCTTATTTCAACGTAATGAAGTGCATGATCACTTTAGTAATTTAGTAACATGTCAGAAGATGGTTACAACTTATGATGCATTTGTTGTTAACTTGAGGAATATTGTTATACAAATAAAAAATAATTATTGTTGGATAATTAGATTGAAATTGTGTTTGAAATAATAGTTTATATAGGTTACAAACGTCTAAGCGATAATAAAACGCTCCGTTAACCACCGTTGGTACTCGACACCTGTTGAGTAAATTTGGGTGAATGGTCTCCATTAGGTGTTTAGTGAGAAATAAAATCAAACACCGGAAAAAGTACAAGATAGGGAAATCTCCGACACCCTTGGGTAAGATTATAATCGTTCTCTAACTCGGCAAGCCTCGTAAAGAGAACGATTGAAATCTTACCCTCGGGTGTCGGAGATTTCCCTATCTTGTACTCTCCCCGGTGTTAGATTCTATATATCCTTCCGGTTTTTAGTGGGTTTCATTTTCTTAATCTTTAGTTTTCTGTGTAATGTTTTGTGGATCTTTGTTTGTCCTTTTGTCCTTTTTCTGTTGGCCATTGTAATGTCTGTCCTTCAATTTACGGTTTCTAAGTATCCCTTTTGGTATCTTCAAACATTTCTTAAGCAAACGAGGAGCCGTCATGGTCGTGTTGTATAGTAGTTGGATTTATTATCTGTGCAATCAGTGCTTATCATCACTAAAGTTGTGAGTTCGGATCCCACTCATGGCGAGGTGTATTTGATACAACATTATGTGATAAAGTTTGCTAAAGACTTGCAACAGGTCGGTGGTTTTCTCCGGGTACTCCGGTTTCCTCCATTAATAAAACTGTCTGCCACAATATAACTGAAATATTGTTGAAAGTGGCATTAAACACAATAACCTTAACCCTTAAGCAAATAAATACATGTTAATGCATTTCAATTGAAATTATAATAAAGCAATATAGAAAACATATATGTTTTATATAAAATGTTGTGTACAGCATTGGGAACATTAGGTGACATATAAAGCAAGTTAACCTTTACAATCAAAATTAATACAATATAAAAGTCTATATCATATATCAAAACTGAGGAAACTCTGCGTTAAAAACTAGAGATAAAAACCTATGATTCAATTACACATATACCCATAATAAATAACCATGGATATTAAAAACTAGTGGTTCACAGTATCCAATAATCATGCAATCGCTCGCCTGGGTTTCATTTTCACACTTCAAAATTTTACACAAAAAGTCGAAACATGTAAATCCAAATAAGTTAAAACTCAAATTGTTTCTGATTTCTCCATTTGGTATAATTTGAATCAATATTTTCCGAAGAGAAGAATTCGGTATGATTTTTAAAATTCAAAATAAACCTAATTTGTACAATCCGTATATTAATAAATGGGCGTTCACCCAACAGAAAATCTGGAATATATGTGTCACAAATTTGAGCTCATTGTGATTTAAAATGCGGTAGTGATGGATAATTGAACTAGTATTACTGTGAGCACAGCTCACTGAGATATATCCCCCGCTCCCCACATCTGTCCAACCTATTTCCATAACCAAAACATTACTGATTGTTCCGACCAAAAATGAAAGGGACCCTCCTCTCTTCATTGATAAGCTGCTGATAAAATTTCAAAACATTCTGAGAAACACTACTCAAGTTATCATACGACATAGGGTAAAAATCCTATTTTCCGTCATACCAAGTCCAATAACTCTGGAACGGCAAAAGTGAAAATCGTCCAAAATGAAAGGAATCCTCCTCTCTTCACCAGTAAACAGCTGATAAAATTTTAAAAGATTCTAAGAAACACAACTCAAGTTATCGTACGACATCGGATTTGTCTACAGACGGACGGACATGGTGAAACCAGTATACCCCCTACAACTTCGTTGCGGGGGGTATAAAAAAGTAAAGACAGACAGCGGATCACAAGTGATTGCAAAATTGAAATTGTTACTAGATTTGACACATATTATTTCTTCATAGAATCTTTTAAGAAACAATAAAAAGTTTAATTGTTATATAAAATCATAGATTACAAACAAAAACGTGTTCTTAAAATATCTAGCAACAAAAACAATTGAGAGCAAAAAATTACCCTTTTATTGTATTGCATAAAATACTGGTGGACAGTACTGTGAAAGCAGCTGTTAACATAAACTACTGGTGGACACCTTATGTTTAAAACTGTGAGAGGGGCCGCTAACATAAACTGCTGATGGACACCTTATGTTTAAAGCTGTGAGAGGGGCTGTTAATATAAACTACTGATGTACACTTATGTTTAAAACTGTGAGAGGGGCTGTTAACATAAACTACTAAAGGACACCTTATGCTTAAAATGAAGAAAAGGCCTGTTAACATAAACTACTGGTGGACACCTTATTTTTAAAACTGTGAGAGGAGTTGTTAGCACAAACTACTGATGACAACTTATGCTTAAAGCTGTGAAAGGGGCTGTTAACATAAACTACTAAAGGACACATTATGCTTAAAATGAAGAAAAGGCCTGTTAACATAACCTACTGGTGGACACCTTATTTTTAAAACTGTGAGAGGAGTTGTTAGCATAAACTACTGATGGACACCTTATGCTTAAAACTGTGAGAGTGGCTGCGAACATAAACTACTGATGGACACCTTATGCTTAAAGCTGTGAAAGGGGCTGTTCACATAAACTACTGAAGGACACCTTATTTTTAAAACTGTGAGAGGAGCTGTTAGCATAAACTACTGATGTACACATTATGCTTAAAACTGTAAGAGTGGCTGTTAACATAAACTACTGATGGACACCTTATGTTTAAAGCTGTGAAAGGGACTGTTCACATAAACTACTGAAGGACACCTTATGCATAAAACTGTGAGAGTGGCTGTTAACATAAACTACTGATGGACACCTTATGTCTAAAGCTGTGAAAGGGACTGTTCACATAAACTACTGATGGAAACCTTATGTTTAAAACTGTGAGAGGAGCTGTTAGCATAAACGAATGCCGGACACCTAATGTTTAAAACTGTGAGAGGGGCGGTTTACATAAACTACTGATGTACACCTTATGCTTAAAACTGTGAGAGTGGCTGCGAACATAAACTACTGATGGACACCTTATGTCTAAAGCTGTGAAAGGGACTGTTCACATAAACTACTGAAGGACACCTTATTTTTAAAACTGTGAGAGGAGCTGTTAGCATACACTACAGCCGGACACCTAATGTTTAAAACTGTGAGAGGGACTGTCAACATAATCTACTGGTGGATACCTTGTGTTTAAAACTGTGAGAGGGGCCGTTAACATAAACTACTGATGGACACATTATGCTTAAAGCTGTGATAGGGGCTGTTAACATAAACTACTGATGTACACTATGTTTAAAACTGTGAGAGGGGCTGTTAACATAAACTACTTATGTACACTATGTTTAAAACTGTGAGAGGGGCTGTTCACATAAACTACTGATGTACACTATGTTTAAAACTGTGAGAGGGGTTGTTCACATAAACTACTGATGTACACTTATGTTTAAAACTGTGAGATGGGCTGTTAACATAAACTACTAAAGGACACCTTATGCTTAAAGCTGTGAAAGGGACTGTTAATATAAACTACTGATGTACACTTATGTTTAAAACTGTGAGAGGGGCTGTTAACATA
Organism: Bathymodiolus septemdierum; assembly: GCA_963383655.1. NCBI lineage: Eukaryota > Metazoa > Mollusca > Bivalvia > Mytilida > Modiolidae > Bathymodiolus > Bathymodiolus septemdierum. Next base: position 74,012,734 of record OY726518.1, read on the forward strand.
AACTACTAAAGGACACCTTATGCTTAAAATGAAGAAAAGGCCTGTTAACATAAACTACTGGTGGACACCTTATGCTTAGAGCTGTGAGAGGACCTGTTAACATAAACTACTGGTGGACACCTTATTTATAAAACTGTGAGAGAGGCTGTTACCATAAACTATTGATGGACACCTCATGCTTAAAACTGTGAGAGGGACTGTTAACATAAACTACTGATGGACACCTTATGCTTAAAACTGTGAGAGGAACTGTCAACATAAACTACTGATGGACACCTTATGCTTAAAACTGTGATATGGGCTGTTAACATAAACTACTGATGGACACCTAATGTTTAAAACTGTGAGAGGGGCTCATAACATAAACTGCTGATGGACACCTAATGTTTAAAATTGTGAGAGGGACTGTTAACATAAACTATTGATGGGTACTTTATGCTTAAAACTTTGAGAGGGACTGTTAACATAAACTACTGTAGGACACCTTATGCTTAAAACTGTGAGAGGAACAGTTAACATACACTACACACGGGTATCTTATGCTTAAAACTTTGAGAGGGGCTGTTAACATAAACTACTGATGTACACCTTATGCTTAAAACTGTGAAAGGGACTGTTCACATAAACTACTGATGTACGCCTTATGTTTAAAACTGTGAGAGGGGCTGTTAGCATAAATTACTAAAGGACACCTTATGTTTAAAATGAAGAAAAGGCCTGTTAACATAAACTAATGGTGGACACCTTATTTTTAAAACTGTGAGAGGGGCTGTTATCATAAACTACTGATGGACACCTAATGCTTAAAACTGTGAGAGGAACTGTTAACATAAACTACTCACGGGTACCTTATGCTTAAAACTGTGAGAGGAACTGTTAACATAAACTACTGATGGACACTTTATGCTTAAAACTGTGAGAGGGACAGTTAACATAAACTACTGATGGACAACCTTATGCTTAAAAGTGTGAGAGGAACTGTTAACATAAACTACTCACGGGTACCTTATGCTTAAAACTTTGAGAGGGGCTGTTAACATAAACTACTGATGGACACCTTATGCTTAAAACTGTAAGAGGGGCTTAACATAAACTACTGAAGAACACCTTATGTTTAAAATGAAGAAAAGGCCTGTTAACATAAACTACTGAAGGATACCTTATGCTTCAAACTTTGAGAGGGGCTGCTAACATAATCTACTGGTGGATACCTTGTGTTTGAAACTGTGAAAGGGGCCGTTAACATAAACTACTGATGGACACCCTATACTTAAACTTATGGGAGTGGCTGTTAACATAAACTACTGATGGACACTTTATGCTTAAAATTGTGAAATGGGTTGTTCACATAAACTACTGATGTACACCTTATGTTTAAAACTGTGAGAGGGGTTGTTAACATAAACTACTGATGGAAACCTTATGTTGAAAACTGTGAGAGAGACTGTTAACATAAACTACTGATGGACACCTTATGTTTAAAACTATGAAAGTGGCTGTTAACATAAACTACTGATGGACGCCTTATGTTGAAAACTGTGAGAGGGGTTGTTAACATAAACTATTGATGGAAACCTTATGTTGAAAACTGTGAGAGAGACTGTTAACATAAACTACTGATGGACACCTTATGTTTAAAACTATGAAAGTGGCTGTTAACATAAACTACTGATGGACACCTAATGTTTAAAACTGTGAGAGGGGCTGATAACATAAACTGCTGATGGACACCTAATGTTTAAAATTGTGAGAGGGACTGTTAACATAAACTATTGATGGGTACTTTATGCTTAAAACTTTGAGAGGGACTGTTAACATAAACTACTGTAGGACACCTTATGCTTAAAACTGTGAGAGGAACAGTTAACATACACTACACATGGGTATCTTATGCTTAAAACTTTGAGAGGGGCTGTTAACATAAACTACTGATGTACACCTTATGCTTAAAACTGTGAAAGGGACTGTTCACATAAACTACTGATGTACACCTTATGTTTAAAACTGTGAGAGGGGCTGTTAACATAAATTACTAAAGGACACCTTATGTTTAAAATGAAGAAAAGGCCTGTTAACATAAACTACTGGTGGACACCTTATTTTTAAAACTGTGAGAGGGGCTGTTATCATAAACTACTGATGGACACCTTATGCTTAAAACTGTGAGAGGAACTGTTAACATAAACTACTCACGGGTACCTTATGCTTAAAACTGTGAGAGGAACTGTTAACATAAACTACTGATGGACACTTTATGCTTAAAACTGTGAGAGGGACAGTTAACATAAACTACTGATGGACAACCTTATGCTTAAAAGTGTGAGAGGAACTGTTAACATAAACTACTCACGGGTACCTTATGCTTAAAACTTTGAGAGGGGCTGTTAACATAAACTACTGATGGACACCTTATGCTTAAAACTGTAAGAGGGGCTTAACATAAACTACTGAAGAACATCTTATGTTTAAAATGAAGAAAAGGCCTGTTAACATAAACTACTGAAGGATACCTTATGCTTCAAACTTTGAGAGGGGCTGCTAACATAATCTACTGGTGGATACCTTGTGTTTGAAACTGTGAAAGGGGCCGTTAACATAAACTACTGATGGACACCCTATACTTAAACTTATGGGAGTGGCTGTTAACATAAACTACTGATGGACACTTTATGCTTAAAATTGTGAAATGGGTTGTTCACATAAACTACTGATGTACACCTTATGTTTAAAACTGTGAGAGGGGCTGTTAACATAAACTACTGATGAACACCTTATGTTTAAAACTGTGAGAGGGGTTGTTAACATAAACTACTGATGGAAACCTTATGTTGAAAACTGTGAGAGAGACTGTTAACATAAACTACTGATGGACACCTTATGTTTAAAACTATGAAAGTGGCTGTTAACATAAACTACTGATGGACGCCTTATGTTGAAAACTGTGAGAGGGATTGTTAACATAAACTACTGATGGAAACCTTATGTTGAAAACTGTGAGAGAGACTGTTAACATAAACTACTGATGGACACCTTATGTTTAAAACTATGAAAGTGGCTGTTAACATAAACTACTGATGGACGCCTTATGTTGAAAACTGTGAAAGGGGCTGTTAACATAAACTACTGGTGGACACCTTATGCTTAAAACTATGAAAGTGGCTGTTAACATAAACTACTGATGGAAACCTTATGTTGAAAACTGTGAAAAGGGCTGTTAACATAAACTACTGATGGGCACATTATGCTTAAAACTGTGAGAGTGGCTGTTAACATAAACTATTGATGGATGCCTTATGTTTAAAACTGTGAGAGTGGCTGTTAACATAAACTATTGATGGATGCCTTATGTTTAAAACTGTGAAAGGGGCTGTTAACATAAACTACTGATGGACACCTTATGTTTAAAACTATGAAAGTGGCTGTTAACATAAACTACTGATGGATGCCTTATGTTTAAAACTGTGAGAGAGACTGTTAACATAAACTATTGATGGATGCCTTATGTTTAAAACTGTGAAAGGGACTGTTAACATAAACTACTGATGGACACCTTATGCTTAAAACTGTGAGAGAGACTATTAACATAAACTACTGATGGACACTTTATGTTTAAAACTGTGAAAGGGACTGTTAACATAAACTACTGATGTACACCTTATGTTTAAAACTGTGAGAGGGGCTGTTAACATAAACTACTGATGGACACCTTATGTTTAAAACTGTGAAAGGGACTGTTCACATAAACTACTGATGTACACCTTATGTTTAAAACTGTGAGAGGGGCTGTTAACATAAATTACTAAAGGACACCTTATGTTTAAAATGAAGAAAAGGCCTGTTAACATAAACTACTGGTGGACACCTTATTTTTAAAACTGTGAGAGGGGCTGTTATCATAAACTACTGATGGACACCTTATGCTTAAAACTGTGAGAGGAACTGTTAACATAAACTACTCACGGGTACCTTATGCTTAAAACTGTGAGAGGAACTGTTAACATAAACTAATGATGGACACTTTATGCTTAAAACTGTGAGAGGGACAGTTAACATAAACTACTGATGGACAACCTTATGCTTAAAACTGTGAGAGGAACTGTTAACATAAACTACTCACGGGTACCTTATGCTTAAAACTTTGAGAGGGGCTGTTAACATAAACTACTGATGTACACCTTAAGTTTAAAACTGTGAGAGTGGCTGCGAACATAAACTACTGATGGACACCTTATGCTTAAAACTGTGAGAGGGGCTGTTAACATAAACTACTGATGGACACCTTACGTTTAAAACTGTGAGAGGGGCTGTTAACATAAACTACTGATGGACACCTTATGTTTAAAACTGTGAGAGGGGTTGTTAACATAAACTACTGATGGACACCTTATGTTTAAAACTGTGAGAGAGACTGTTAACATAAACTACTGATGGACACCTTATGTTTAAAACTGTGAGAGTGGCTGTTAACATAAACTACTGATGGACACCTTATGTTTAAAGCTGTGAGAGGGGCTGTTCACATAAACTACTGATGGACACTTATGTTTAAAACTGTGAGAGGGGCTGTTCACATAAACTACTGATGTACACTATGTTTAAAACTGTGAGAGGGGTTGTTAACATAAACTACTGATGTACACTTATGTTTAAAACTGTGAGAGGGGCTGTTAACATAAACTACTAAAGGACACCTTATGCTTAAAATGAAGAAAAGGCCTGTTAACATAAGCTACTGGTGGACACCTTATGCTTAGAGCTGTGAGAGGAACTGTTAACATAAACTACTGGTGGACACCTTATTTATAAAACTGTGAGAGAGGCTGTTATCATAAACTATTGATGGACACCTCATGCTTAAAACTGTGAGAGGGACTGTTAACATAAACTACTGATGGACACCTTATGCTTAAAACTGTGAGAGGAACTGCTAACATAAACTACTGATGGACACCTTATGTTTAAAACTGTGAGAGGGGCTGTTCACATAAACTACTGATGGACACCTTATGTTTATAACTGTGAGAGTGGCTGTTAACATAAACTACTGATGGACACCTTATGTTTAAAGCTGTGAGAGGGGCTGTTCACATAAACTACTGATGGACACTTATGTTTAAAACTGTGAGAGGGGCTGTTCACATAAACTACTGATGTACACTATGTTTAAAACTGTGAGAGGGGTTGTTAACATAAACTACTGATGTACACTTATGTTTAAAACTGTGAGAGGGGCTGTTAACATAAACTACTAAAGGACACCTTATGCTTAAAATGAAGAAAAGGCCTGTTAACATAAGCTACTGGTGGACACCTTATGCTTAGAGCTGTGAGAGGAACTGTTAACATAAACTACTGGTGGACACCTTATTTATAAAACTGTGAGAGAGGCTGTTATCATAAACTATTGATGGACACCTCATGCTTAAAACTGTGAGAGGGACTGTTAACATAAACTACTGATGGACACCTTATGCTTAAAACTGTGAGAGGAACTGTTAACATAAACTACTGATGGACACCTTATGCTTAAAACTGTGATATGGGCTGTTAACATAAACTACTGATGGACACCTAATGTTTAAAACTGTGAGAGGGGCTGTTAACATAAACTGCTGATGGACACCTAATGTTTAAAATTGTGAGAGGGACTGTTAACATAAACTATTGATGGGTACTTTATGCTTAAAACTTTGAGAGGGACTGTTAACATAAACTACTGTAGGACACCTTATGCTTAAAACTGTGAGAGGAACAGTTAACATACACTACTCACGGGTACCTTATGCTTAAAACTTTGAGAGGGGCTGTTAACATAAACTACTGATGTACACCTTATGCTTAAAACTGTGAAAGGGGCTGTTAACATAAACTACTGATATACACCTTATGTTTAAAACTGTGAGAGGGGCTGTTAACATAAACTACTGAAGGACACATTATGTCTAAAATGAAGAAAAGGCCTGTTAACATAAAATACTGAAGGAAACTTTATGCTTAAAACTGAAAGAGGGGCCGTTAACATAAACTACTGGACACCTTCTGCTAAAAACTGTGAGAGGGGCTGTCAACATAAACTACTGATGGACACCTTGTGTTTAAAACTGTGAGAGGGGCTGTTAACATAAACTACTAATGGACACCATATGCTTAAAACTGTGAGAGTGGCTGTTAACATAAACTACTGATGGACACCTTATGTTTAAAACTGTGAGAGGGGCTGTTCACATAAACTACTGATGGACACCTTATGTTTATAACTGTGAGAGTGGCTGTTAACATAAACTACTGATGGACACCTTATGTTTAAAACTGAGAGAGGGACTGTTAACATATATATGAGCAATCACTGGCTCCTGCTGCAACAAACAAGGTGAATGAGTGATTAGTGTCTAGAACCAAGTGAGCAATCACAAGCTCCTGTTGCAACGGACAAGGTGAATGAGCCATTAGTGTCTAGAACCAAGTGAGCAATCACTGGCTCCTGTTGCAATATACAAGATGAATGAGTGATTAGTGTCTAGAACCAAGTGAGCAATCACTGGCTCCTGCTGCAACAGACAAGGTGAATGAGTGATTAGTGTCTAGAACCAAATGAACAATCACTGGCTCCTGCTGCAACAAAGAAGGTGAATGAGTGATTAGTGTCTAGAACCAAGTGAGCAATCACTGGCTTCTGCTGCAACAGACAAGGTGAATGAGTGATTAGTGTCTAGAACCAAGTGAGCAATCACTGGCTCCTGCTGCAACAGACAAGGTGAATGAGTGATTAGTGTCTAGAACCAAGTGAGCAATCACTGGCTCCTGCTGCAACAAACAAGGTGAATGAGTGATTAGTGTCTAGAACCAAGTGAACAATCACTGGCTCCTGCTGCAACAAAGAAGGTGAATGAGTGATTAGTGTATAGAACCAAGTGAGCAATCACAAGCTCCTGCTGCAACATACAAGGTGAATGGGTGATTAGTGTCTAGCACCAAGTGAGCAATCACTGGCTCCTGCTGCAACAGACAAGGTGAATGAGTGATTAGTGTCTAGAACCAAGTGAGCAATCACAAGCTCCTGTTGCAACGGACAAGGTGAATGAGCCATTATTGTCTAGAACCAAGTGAGCAATCACTGGCTCCTGTTGCAATATACAAGATGAATGAGTGATTAGTGTCTAGAACCAAGTGAGCAATCACTGGCTCCTGCTGCAACAGACAAGGTGAATGAGTGATTAGTGTCTAGAACCAAGTGAGCAATCACCAGCTCCTGCTGCAACAAACAAGGTGAATGAGTGATTAGTGTCTAGAACCAAGTGAGCAATCACTGGCTTCTGTTGCAATATACAAGGTGAATGAGCCATTAGTGTCTAGAACCAAGTGAGCAATCACTGGCTGCTGCTGCAACAGACAAGGTGAATGAGTGATTAGTGTCTAGAACCAAGTGAGCAATCACTGGCTCCTGCTGCAACAAGCAAGGTGAATGAGTGATTATTGTCTAGAACCAAGTGAGCAATCACTGGCTCCTGCTGCAACAAACAAGGTGAATGAGTGATTATTGTCTAGAACCAAGTGAGCAATCACTGGCTCCTGCTGCAACAGACGAGGTAAATGAGTGATTAGTGTCTAGAACCATGCGAGCAATCACTGGCTCTTGCTGCAACAGACAAGGTGAATGAGTGATTAGGGTCTAGAACCAAGTGAGCAATCACTGACTTCTGTTGCCACAGACAAGGTGAATGAGTGATTAGTGTCTAGAACCAAGTGAGCAATCACTGGATCCTGCTGCAACAGACAAGGTGAATGAGTGATTAGTGTCTAGAACCAAGTGAACAATCACTGACTCCTGCTGCAACAAAGAAGGTGAATGAGTGATTAGTGTCTAGAACCAAGTGAGCAATCACTGGCTCCTGCTGCAACATACAAGGTGAATGAGTGATTAATGTCTAGATCCAAGTGAGCAATCACTGGCTCCTGCTGCAACAAACAAGGTGAATGAGTGATTAGTGTCTAGAACCAAGTGAGCAATCACTGGCTCCTGCTGTAACAAACAAGGTGAATGAGTGATTAGTGTCTAGAACCAAGTGAGCAATCACAAGCTCCTGTTGCCACGGACAAGGTGAATGAGCCATTAGTGTCTAGAACCAAGTGAGCAATCACTGGCTCCTGTTGCAATATACAAGGTGAATGAGTGATTAGTGTATAGAACCAAGTGAGCAATCACTAGCTCCTGCTGCAATATACAAGGTGAATGAGTGATTAGTGTCTAGAACCAAGTGAGCAATCACTGGCTCCTGTTGCAACAGACAAGGTGAATGAGTGATTATTGTCTAGAACCAAGTGAGCAATCACTGGCTCCTGCTGCAACAAACACGGTGAATGAGTGATTAGTGTTTAGGACCAAGTGAACAATCACTGGCTCCTGCTGCAACAAAGAAGGTGAATGAGTGATTAGTGTCTAGAACCAAGTGAGCAATCACTGGCTCCTGCTGCAACAGACAAGGTGAATGAGTGATTAGTGTCTAGAACCAAGTGAGCAATCACTGGCTCCTGCTGCAACAGACAAGGTGAATGAGTGATTAGTGTCTAGAACCAAGTGAGCAATCACTGGCTCCTGCTGCAACAAACAAGGTGAATGAGTGATTAGTGTCTAGAACCAAGTGAGCAATCACTGGCTCCTGCTGCAACAAAGAAGGTGAATGAGTGATTAGTGTACTGAACCAAGTGAGCAATCACAAGCTCCTGCTGCAACATACAAGGTGAATGGGTGATTAGTGTCTAGCACCAAGTGAGCAATCACTGGCTCCTGCTGCAACAGACAAGATGAATGAGTTATTAGTGTCTAGAACCAAGTGAGCAATCACAAGCTCCTGTTGCAACGGACAAGGTGAATGAGCCATTAGCGTCTAGAACCAAGTGAGCAATCACTGGCTCCTGTTGCAATATACAAGGTGAATGAGTGATTAGTGTATAGAACCAAGTGAGCAATGACTGGCTCCTGCTGCAACAGACAAGGTGAATGAGTGATTAGTGTCTAGAACCAAGTGAGCAATCACTGGCTCCTGCTGCAACAGACAAGGTGAATGAGTGATTAGTGTCTAGAACCAAGTGAGCAATCACTGGCTCCTACTGCAACAAACAAGGTGAATGAGTGATTAGTGTCTAGAACCAAGTGAGCAATCACTGGCTCCTGCTGCAACAAACAAGGTGAATGAGTGATTAGTGTCTAGAACCAAGTCAGCAATCACTGGATTCTGTTGCAATATACAAGGTGAATGAGTGATTAGTGTCTAGAACCAAGTGAGCAATCACTGGCTCCTGCTGCAACATACAAGGTGAATGAGTGATTAGTGTCTAGATCCAAGTGAGCAATCACTGGCTCCTGCTGCAACAAACAAGGTGAATGAGTGATTAGTGTCTAGAACCAATTGAGCAATCACTGGCTCCTGCTGCAACAAACAAGGTGAATGAGTGATTAGTGTCTAGAACCAAGTGAGCAATCACAAGCTGCTGTTGCCACGGACAAGGTGAATGAGCCATTAGTGTCTAGAACCAAGTGAGCAATCACTGGCTCCTGTTGCAATATACAAGGTGAATGAGTGATTAGTGTATAGAACCAAGTGAGCAAGCACTGGCTCTTGCTGCAATAGAGAAGGTGAATGAGTGATTAGTGTCTAGAACCAAGTGAGCAATCACTGGCTCCTGCTGCAACATACAAGGTGAATGGGTGATTAGTGTCTAGAAACAAGTGAGCAATCACTGGCTCCTGCTGCAACAGACAAGGTGAATGAGTGATTAGTGTCTAGAACCAAGTGAGCAATCACTGGCTCCTGCTGCAACAAACAAGGTGAATGAGTGATTAGTGTCTAGAACCAAGTGAGCAATCACAAGCTCCTGTTGCAACGGACAAGGTGAATGAGCCATTAGTGTCTAGAACCAAGTGAGCAATCACTGGCTCCTGTTGCAATATACAAGGTGAATGAGTGATTAGTGTATAGAACCAAGTGAACAATCACTGGCTCCTGCTGCAATAGACAAGGTGAATGAGTGATTAGTGTCTAGAACGAAGTGAGCAATCACTGGCTCCTGCTGCAACAGACAAGGTGAATGAGTGATTAGTGTCTAGAACCAAGTAAGCAATCACTGGCTCCTGCTGCAACAAACAAGGTGAATGAGTGATTAGTGTCTAGAACCAAGTGAGCAATCACTGGCTCCTGCTGCAACAAACAAGGTGAATGAGTGATTAGTGTCTAGAACCAAGTGAGCAATCACAAGCTCCTGTTGCAACGGACAAGGTGAATGAGCCATTAGTGTCTAGAACCAAGTGAGCAATCACTGGCTCCTGTTGCAATATACAAGATGAATGAGTGATTAGTGTCTAGAACCAAATGAACAATCACTGGCTCCTGCTGCAACAAAGAAGGTGAATGAGTGATTAGTGTCTAGAACCAAGTGAGCAATCACTGGCTTCTGCTGCAACAGACAAGGTGAATGAGTGATTAGTGTCTAGAACCAAGTGAGCAATCACTGGCTCCTGCTGCAACAGACAAGGTGAATGAGTGATTAGTGTCTAGAACCAAGTGAGCAATCACTGGCTCCTGCTGCAACAAACAAGGTGAATGAGTGATTAGTGTCTAGAACCAAGTGAACAATCACTGGCTCCTGCTGCAACAAAGAAGGTGAATGAGTGATTAGTGTATAGAACCAAGTGAGCAATCACAAGCTCCTGCTGCAACATACAAGGTGAATGGGTGATTAGTGTCTAGCACCAAGTGAGCAATCACTGGCTCCTGCTGCAACAGACAAGGTGAATGAGTGATTAGTGTCTAGAACCAAGTGAGCAATTACAAGCTCCTGTTGCAACGGACAAGGTGAATGAGCCATTAGTGTCTAGAACCAAGTGAGCAATCACTGGCTCCTGTTGCAATATACAAGATGAATGAGTGATTAGTGTCTAGAACCAAGTGAGCAATCACTGGCTCCTGCTGCAACAGACAAGGTGAATGAGTGATTAGTGTCTAGAACCAAGTGAGCAATCACCAGCTCCTGCTGCAACAAACAAGGTGAATGAGTGATTAGTGTCTAGAACCAAGTGAGCAATCACTGGCTTCTGTTGCAATATACAAGGTGAATGAGCCATTAGTGTCTAGAACCAAGTGAGCAATCACTGGCTCCTGCTGCAACAGACAAGGTGAATGAGTGATTAGTGTCTAGAACCAAGTGAGCAATCACTGGCTCCTGCTGCAACAAGCAAGGTGAATGAGTGATTATTGTCTAGAACCAAGTGAGCAATCACTGGCTCCTGCTGCAACAAACAAGGTGAATGAGTGATTATTGTCTAGAACCAAGTGAGCAATCACTGGCTCCTGCTGCAACAGACGAGGTAAATGAGTGATTAGTGTCTAGAACCATGCGAGCAATCACTGGCTCTTGCTGCAACAGACAAGGTGAATGAGTGATTAGGGTCTAGAACCAAGTGAGCAATCACTGACTTCTGTTGCCACAGACAAGGTGAATGAGTGATTAGTGTCTAGAACCAAGTGAGCAATCACTGGATCCTGCTGCAACAGACAAGGTGAATGAGTGATTAGTGTCTAGAACCAAGTGAACAATCACTGACTCCTGCTGCAACAAAGAAGGTGAATGAGTGATTAGTGTCTAGAACCAAGTGAGCAATCACTGGCTCCTGCTGCAACATACAAGGTGAATGAGTGATTAATGTCTAGATCCAAGTGAGCAATCACTGGCTCCTGCTGCAACAAACAAGGTGAATGAGTGATTAGTGTCTAGAACCAAGTGAGCAATCACTGGCTCCTGCTGTAACAAACAAGGTGAATGAGTGATTAGTGTCTAGAACCAAGTGAGCAATCACAAGCTCCTGTTGCCACGGACAAGGGGAATGAGCCATTAGTGTCTAGAACCAAGTGAGCAATCACTGGCTCCTGTTGCAATATACAAGGTGAATGAGTGATTAGTGTATAGAACCAAGTGAGCAATCACTAGCTCCTGCTGCAATATACAAGGTGAATGAGTGATTAGTGTCTAGAACCAAGTGAGCAATCACTGGCTCCTGTTGCAACAGACAAGGTGAATGAGTGATTATTGTCTAGAACCAAGTGAGCAATCACTGGCTCCTGCTGCAACAAACACGGTGAATGAGTGATTAGTGTTTAGGACCAAGTGAACAATCACTGGCTCCTGCTGCAACAAAGAAGGTGAATGAGTGATTAGTGTCTAGAACCAAGTGAGCAATCACTGGCTCCTGCTGCAACAGACAAGGTGAATGAGTGATTAGTGTCTAGAACCAAGTGAGCAATCACTGGCTCCTGCTGCAACAGACAAGGTGAATGAGTGATTAGTGTCTAGAACCAAGTGAGCAATCACTGGCTCCTGCTGCAACAAACAAGGTGAATGAGTGATTAGTGTCTAGAACCAAGTGAGCAATCACTGGCTCCTGCTGCAACAAAGAAGGTGAATGAGTGATTAGTGTACAGAACCAAGTGAGCAATCACAAGCTCCTGCTGCAACATACAAGGTGAATGGGTGATTAGTGTCTAGCACCAAGTGAGCAATCACTGGCTCCTGCTGCAACAGACAAGATGAATGAGTGATTAGTGTCTAGAACCAAGTGAGCAATCACAAGCTCCTGTTGCAACGGACAAGGTGAATGAGCAATTAGCGTCTAGAACCAAGTGAGCAATCACTGGCTCCTGTTGCAATATACAAGGTGAATGAGTGATTAGTGTATAGAACCAAGTGAGCAATGACTGGCTCCTGCTGCAACAGACAAGGTGAATGAGTGATTAGTGTCTAGAACCAAGTGAGCAATCACTGGCTCCTGCTGCAACAGACAAGGTGAATGAGTGATTAGTGTCTAGAACCAAGTGAGCAATCACTGGCTCCTACTGCAACAAACAAGGTGAATGAGTGATTAGTGTCTAGAACCAAGTGAGCAATCACTGGCTCCTGCTGCAACAAACAAGGTGAATGAGTGATTAGTGTCTAGAACCAAGTCAGCAATCACTGGCTTCTGTTGCAATATACAAGGTGAATGAGTGATTAGTGTCTAGAACCAAGTGAGCAATCACTGGCTCCTGCTGCAACATACAAGGTGAATGAGTGATTAGTGTCTAGATCCAAGTGAGCAATCACTGGCTCCTGCTGCAACAAACAAGGTGAATGAGTGATTAGTGTCTAGAACCAATTGAGCAATCACTGGCTCCTGCTGCAACAAACAAGGTGAATGAGTGATTAGTGTCTAGAACCAAGTGAGCAATCACAAGCTGCTGTTGCCACGGACAAGGTGAATGAGCCATTAGTGTCTAGAACCAAGTGAGCAATCACTGGCTCCTGTTGCAATATACAAGGTGAATGAGTGATTAGTGTATAGAACCAAGTGAGCAAGCACTGGCTCTTGCTGCAATAGAGAAGGTGAATGAGTGATTAGTGTCTAGAACCAAGTGAGCAATCACTGGCTCCTGCTGCAACAAACAAGGTGAATGAGTGATTAGTGTCTAGAACCAAGTGAGCAATCACAAGCTCCTGCTGCAACAAACAAGGTGAATGAGTGATTAGTGTCTAGAACCAAGTGAGCAATCACTGGCTTCTGTTGCAATATACAAGGTGAATGAGCCATTAGTGTCTAGAACCAAGTGAGCAATCACTGGCTCCTGCTGCAACACACAAGGTGAATGAGTGATTAGTGTCTAGAACCAAGTGAGCAATCACTGGCTCCTGCTGCAACAAGCAAGGTGAATGAGTGATTATTGTCTAGAACCAAGTGAGCAATCACTGGCTCCTGCTGCAACAAACAAGGTGAATGAGTGATTATTGTCTAGAACCAAGTGAGCAATCACTGGCTCCTGCTGCAACAGACAAGGTGAATGAGTGATTAGTGTCTAGAACCAAGTGAGCAATCACTGGCTCCTGCTGCAACAAACAAGGTGAATGAGTGATTAGTGTCTAGAACCAAGTGAGCAATCACTGGCTCCTGCTGCAACAAAGAAGGTGAATGAGTGATTACTGTACAGAACCAAGTGAGCAATCACAAGCTCCTGCTGCCACATACAAGGTGAATGGGTGATTAGTGTCTAGCACCAAGTGAGCAATCACTGGCTCCTGCTGCAACAGACAAGATGAATGAGTGATTAGTGTCTAGAACCAAGTGAGCAATCACAAGCTCCTGTTGCATCGGACAAGGTGAATGAGCCATTAGCGTCTAGAACCAAGTGAGCAATCACTGGCTCCTGTTGCAATATACAAGGTGAATGAGTGATTAGTGTATAGAACCAAGTGAGCAATGACTGGCTCCTGCTGCAACAGACAAGGTGAATGAGTGATTAGTGTCTAGATCCAATTGAGCAATCACAAGCTCCTGTTGCAACGGACAAGGTGAATGAGCCATTAGTGTCTAGAACCAAGTGAGCAATCACTGGCTCCTGCTGCAACAGTCAAGGTGAATGAGTGATTAGTGTCTAGAACCAAATGAACAATCACTGGCTCCTGCTGCAACAAAGAAGGTGAATGAGTGATTAGTGTCTAGAACCAAGTGAGCAATCACTGGCTTCTGCTGCAACAGACAAGGTGAATGAGTGATTAGTGTCTAGAACCAAGTGAGCAATCACTGGCTCCTGCTGCAACAGACAAGGTGAATGAGTGATTAGTGTCTAGAACCAAGTGAGCAATCACTGGCTCCTGCTGCAACAAACAAGGTGAATGAGTGATTAGTGTCTAGAACCAAGTGAACAATCACTGGCTCCTGCTGCAACAAAGAAGGTGAATGAGTGATTAGTGTATAGAACCAAGTGAGCAATCACAAGCTCCTGCTGCAACATACAAGGTGAATGGGTGATTAGTGTCTAGCACCAAGTGAGCAATCACTGGCTCCTGCTGCAACAGACAAGGTGAATGAGTGATTAGTGTCTAGAACCAAGTGAGCAATCACAAGCTCCTGTTGCAACGGACAAGGTGAATGAGCCATTAGTGTCTAGAACCAAGTGAGCAATCACTGGCTCCTGTTGCAATATACAAGATGAATGAGTGATTAGTGTCTAGAACCAAGTGAGCAATCACTGGCTCCTGCTGCAACAGACAAGGTGAATGAGTGATTAGTGTCTAGAACCAAGTGAGCAATTACTGGCTCCTGCTGCAACAAACAAGGTGAATGAGTGATTAGTGTCTAGAACCAAGTGAGCAATCACAAGCTCCTGCTGCAACAAACAAGGTGAATGAGTGATTAGTGTCTAGAACCAAGTGAGCAATCACTGGCTTCTGTTGCAATATACAAGGTGAATGAGCCATTAGTGTCTAGAACCAAGTGAGCAATCACTGGCTCCTGCTGCAACACACAAGGTGAATGAGTGATTAGTGTCTAGAACCAAGTGAGCAATCACTGGCTCCTGCTGCAACAAGCAAGGTGAATGAGTGATTATTGTCTAGAACCAAGTGAGCAATCACTGGCTCCTGCTGCAACAAACAAGGTGAATGAGTGATTATTGTCTAGAACCAAGTGAGCAATCACTGGCTCCTGCTGCAACAGACGAGGTAAATGAGTGATTAGTGTCTAGAACCATGCGAGCAATCACTGGCTCTTGCTGCAACAGACAAGGTGAATGAGTGATTAGGGTCTAGAACCAAGTGAGCAATCACTGACTTCTGTTGCCACAGACAAGGTGAATGAGTGATTAGTGTATAGAACCAAGTGAGCAATCACTGGATCCTGCTGCAACAGACAAGGTGAATGAGTGATTAGTGTCTAGAACCAAGTGAACAATCACTGACTCCTGCTGCAACAAAGAAGGTGAATGAGTGATTAGTGTCTAGAACCAAGTGAGCAATCACTGGCTCCTGCTGCAACATACAAGGTGAATGAGTGATTAATGTCTAGATCCAAGTGTGCAATCACTGGCTCCTGCTGCAACAAACAAGGTGAATGAGTGATTAGTGTCTAGAAGCAAGTGAGCAATCACTGGCTCCTGCTTTAACAAACAAGGTGAATGAGTGATTAGTGTCTAGAACCAAGTGAGCAATCACAAGCTCCTGTTGCCACGGACAAGGTGAATGAGCCATTAGTGTCTAGAACCAAGTGAGCAATCACTGGCTCCTGTTGCAATATACAAGGTGAATGAGTGATTAGTGTATAGAACCAAGTGAGCAATCACTAGCTCCTGCTGCAATATACAAGGTGAATGAGTGATTAGTGTCTAGAACCAAGTGAGCAATCACTGGCTCCTGTTGCAACAGACAAGGTGAATGAGTGATTAGTGTCTAGAACCAAGTGAGCAATCACTGGCTCCTGCTGCAACAAACACGGTGAATGAGTGATTAGTGTTTAGGACCAAGTGAACAATCACTGGCTCCTGCTGCAACAAAGAAGGTGAATGAGTGATTAGTGTCTAGAACCAAGTGAGCAATCACTGGCTCCTGCTGCAACAGACAAGGTGAATGAGTGATTAGTGTCTAGAACCAAGTGAGCAATCACTGGCTCCTGCTGCAACAGACAAGGTGAATGAGTGATTAGTGTCTAGAACCAAGTGAGCAATCACTGGCTCCTGCTGCAACAAACAAGGTGAATGAGTGATTAGTGTCTAGAACCAAGTGAGCAATCACTGGCTCCTGCTGCAACAAAGAAGGTGAATGAGTGATTAGTGTGCAGAACCAAGTGAGCAATCACAAGCTCCTGCTGCAACATACAAGGTGAATGGGTGATTAGTGTCTAGCACCAAGTGAGCAATCACTGGCTCCTGCTGCAACAGACAAGGTGAATGAGTGATTAGTGTCTAGAACCAAGTGAGCAATCACAAGCTCCTGTTGCAACGGACAAGGTGAATGAGCCATTAGCGTCTAGAACCAAGTGAGCAATCACTGGCTCCTGTTGCAATATACAAGGTGAATGAGTGATTAGTGTATAGAACCAAGTGAGCAATCACTGGCTCCTGCTGCAACAGACAAGGTGAATGAGTGATTAGTGTCTAGAACCAAGTGAGCAATCACTGGCTCCTGCTGCAACAGACAAGGTGAATGAGTGATTAGTGTCTAGAACCAAGTGAGCAATCACTGGCTCCTACTGCAACAAACAAGGTGAATGAGTGATTAGTGTCTAGAACCAAGTGAGCAATCACTGGCTCCTGCTGCAACAAACAAGGTGAATGAGTGATTAGTGTCTAGAACCAAGTCAGCAATCACTGGCTTCTGTTGCAATATACAAGGTGAATGAGTGATTAGTGTCTAGAACCAAGTGAGCAATCACTGGCTCCTGCTGCAACATACAAGGTGAATGAGTGATTAGTGTCTAGATCCAAGTGAGCAATCACTGGTTCCTGCTGCAAAAAACAAGGTGAATGAGTGATTAGTGTCTAGAACCAATTGAGCAATCACTGGCTCCTGCTGCAACAAACAAGGTGAATGAGTGATTAGTGTCTAGAACCAAGTGAGCAATCACAAGCTGCTCTTGCCACGGACAAGGTGAATGAGCCATTAGTGTCTAGAACCAAGTGAGCAATCACTGGTTCCTGTTGCAATATACAAGGTGAATGAGTGATTAGTGTATAGAACCAAGTGAGCAAGCACTGGCTCTTGCTGCAATAGAGAAGGTGAATGAGTGATTAGTGTCTAGAACCAAGTGAGCAATCACTGGCTCCTGCTGCAACATACAAGGTGAATGGGTGATTAGTGTCTAGAAACAAGTGAGCAATCACTGGCTCCTGCTGCAACAGACAAGGTGAATGAGTGATTAGTGTCTAGAACCAAGTGAGCAATCACTGGCTCCTGCTGCAACAAACAAGGTGAATGAGTGATTAGTGTCTAGAACCAAGTGAGCAATCACAAGCTCCTGTTGCAACGGACAAGGTGAATGAGCCATTAGTGTCTAGAACCAAGTGAGCAATCACTGGCTCCTGTTGCGATATACAAGGTGAATGAGTGATTAGTGTATAGAACCAAGTGAACAATCACTGGCTCCTGCTGCAATAGACAAGGTGAATGAGTGATTAGTGTCTAGAACCAAGTGAGCAATCACTGGCTCCTGCTGCAACAGACAAGGTGAATGAGTGATTAGTGTCTAGAACCAAGTGAGCAATCACTGGCTCCTGCTGCAACAAACAAGGTGAATGAGTGATTAGTGTCTAGAACCAAGTGAGCAATCACTGGCTCCTGCTGCAACAAACAAGGTGAATGAGTGATTAGTGTCTAGAACCAAGTGAGCATTCACAAGCTCCTGTTGCAACGGGCAAGGTGAATGAGCCATTAGTGTCTAGAACCAAGTGAGCAATCACTGGCTCCTGTTGCAATATACAAGATGAATGAGTGATTAGTGTCTAGAACCAAATGAACAATCACTGGCTCCTGCTGCAACAAAGAAGGTGAATGAGTGATTAGTGTCTAGAACCAAGTGAGCAATCACTGGCTTCTGCTGCAACAGACAAGGTGAATGAGTGATTAGTGTCTAGAACCAAGTGAGCAATCACTGGCTCCTGCTGCAACAGACAAGGTGAATGAGTGATTAGTGTCTAGAACCAAGTGAGCAATCACTGGCTCCTGCTGCAACAAACAAGGTGAATGAGTGATTAGTGTCTAGAACCAAGTGAACAATCACTGGCTCCTGCTGCAACAGACAAGATGAATGAGTGATTAGTGTCTAGAACCAAGTGAGCAATCACAAGCTCCTGTTGCATCGGACAAGGTGAATGAGCCATTAGCGTCTAGAACCAAGTGAGCAATCACTGGCTCCTGTTGCAATATACAAGGTGAATGAGTGATTAGTGTATAGAACCAAGTGAGCAATGACTGGCTCCTGCTGCAACAGACAAGGTGAATGAGTGATTAGTGTCTAGATCCAATTGAGCAATCACAAGCTCCTGTTGCAACGGACAAGGTGAATGAGCCATTAGTGTCTAGAACCAAGTGAGCAATCACTGGCTCCTGCTGCAACAGTCAAGGTGAATGAGTGATTAGTGTCTAGAACCAAATGAACAATCACTGGCTCCTGCTGCAACAAAGAAGGTGAATGAGTGATTAGTGTCTAGAACCAAGTGAGCAATCACTGGCTTCTGCTGCAACAGACAAGGTGAATGAGTGATTAGTGTCTAGAACCAAGTGAGCAATCACTGGCTCCTGCTGCAACAGACAAGGTGAATGAGTGATTAGTGTCTAGAACCAAGTGAGCAATCACTGGCTCCTGCTGCAACAAACAAGGTGAATGAGTGATTAGTGTCTAGAACCAAGTGAACAATCACTGGCTCCTGCTGCAACAAAGAAGGTGAATGAGTGATTAGTGTATAGAACCAAGTGAGCAATCACAAGCTCCTGCTGCAACATACAAGGTGAATGGGTGATTAGTGTCTAGCACCAAGTGAGCAATCACTGGCTCCTGCTGCAACAGACAAGGTGAATGAGTGATTAGTGTCTAGAACCAAGTGAGCAATCACAAGCTCCTGTTGCAACGGACAAGGTGAATGAGCCATTAGTGTCTAGAACCAAGTGAGCAATCACTGGCTCCTGTTGCAATATACAAGATGAATGAGTGATTAGTGTCTAGAACCAAGTGAGCAATCACTGGCTCCTGCTGCAACAGACAAGGTGAATGAGTGATTAGTGTCTAGAACCAAGTGAGCAATTACTGGCTCCTGCTGCAACAAACAAGGTGAATGAGTGATTAGTGTCTAGAACCAAGTGAGCAATCACAAGCTCCTGCTGCAACAAACAAGGTGAATGAGTGATTAGTGTCTAGAACCAAGTGAGCAATCACTGGCTTCTGTTGCAATATACAAGGTGAATGAGCCATTAGTGTCTAGAACCAAGTGAGCAATCACTGGCTCCTGCTGCAACACACAAGGTGAATGAGTGATTAGTGTCTAGAACCAAGTGAGCAATCACTGGCTCCTGCTGCAACAAGCAAGGTGAATGAGTGATTATTGTCTAGAACCAAGTGAGCAATCACTGGCTCCTGCTGCAACAAACAAGGTGAATGAGTGATTATTGTCTAGAACCAAGTGAGCAATCACTGGCTCCTGCTGCAACAGACGAGGTAAATGAGTGATTAGTGTCTAGAACCATGCGAGCAATCACTGGCTCTTGCTGCAACAGACAAGGTGAATGAGTGATTAGGGTCTAGAACCAAGTGAGCAATCACTGACTTCTGTTGCCACAGACAAGGTGAATGAGTGATTAGTGTATAGAACCAAGTGAGCAATCACTGGATCCTGCTGCAACAGACAAGGTGAATGAGTGATTAGTGTCTAGAACCAAGTGAACAATCACTGACTCCTGCTGCAACAAAGAAGGTGAATGAGTGATTAGTGTCTAGAACCAAGTGAGCAATCACTGGCTCCTGCTGCAACATACAAGGTGAATGAGTGATTAATGTCTAGATCCAAGTGTGCAATCACTGGCTCCTGCTGCAACAAACAAGGTGAATGAGTGATTAGTGTCTAGAAGCAAGTGAGCAATCACTGGCTCCTGCTTTAACAAACAAGGTGAATGAGTGATTAGTGTCTAGAACCAAGTGAGCAATCACAAGCTCCTGTTGCCACGGACAAGGTGAATGAGCCATTAGTGTCTAGAACCAAGTGAGCAATCACTGGCTCCTGTTGCAATATACAAGGTGAATGAGTGATTAGTGTATAGTACCAAGTGAGCAATCACTAGCTCCTGCTGCAATATACAAGGTGAATGAGTGATTAGTGTCTAGAACCAAGTGAGCAATCACTGGCTCCTGTTGCAACAGACAAGGTGAATGAGTGATTAGTGTCTAGAACCAAGTGAGCAATCACTGGCTCCTGCTGCAACAAACACGGTGAATGAGTGATTAGTGTTTAGGACCAAGTGAACAATCACTGGCTCCTGCTGCAACAAAGAAGGTGAATGAGTGATTAGTGTCTAGAACCAAGTGAGCAATCACTGGCTCCTGCTGCAACAGACAAGGTGAATGAGTGATTAGTGTCTAGAACCAAGTGAGCAATCACTGGCTCCTGCTGCAACAGACAAGGTGAATGAGTGATTAGTGTCTAGAACCAAGTGAGCAATCACTGGCTCCTGCTGCAACAAACAAGGTGAATGAGTGATTAGTGTCTAGAACCAAGTGAGCAATCACTGGCTCCTGCTGCAACAAAGAAGGTGAATGAGTGATTAGTGTGCAGAACCAAGTGAGCAATCACAAGCTCCTGCTGCAACATACAAGGTGAATGGGTGATTAGTGTCTAGCACCAAGTGAGCAATCACTGGCTCCTGCTGCAACAGACAAGGTGAATGAGTGATTAGTGTCTAGAACCAAGTGAGCAATCACAAGCTCCTGTTGCAACGGACAAGGTGAATGAGCCATTAGCGTCTAGAACCAAGTGAGCAATCACTGGCTCCTGTTGCAATATACAAGGTGAATGAGTGATTAGTGTATAGAACCAAGTGAGCAATCACTGGCTCCTGCTGCAACAGACAAGGTGAATGAGTGATTAGTGTCTAGAACCAAGTGAGCAATCACTGGCTCCTGCTGCAACAGACAAGGTGAATGAGTGATTAGTGTCTAGAACCAAGTGAGCAATCACTGGCTCCTACTGCAACAAACAAGGTGAATGAGTGATTAGTGTCTAGAACCAAGTGAGCAATCACTGGCTCCTGCTGCAACAAACAAGGTGAATGAGTGATTAGTGTCTAGAACCAAGTCAGCAATCACTGGCTTCTGTTGCAATATACAAGGTGAATGAGTGATTAGTGTCTAGAACCAAGTGAGCAATCACTGGCTCCTGCTGCAACATACAAGGTGAATGAGTGATTAGTGTCTAGATCCAAGTGAGCAATCACTGGTTCCTGCTGCAAAAAACAAGGTGAATGAGTGATTAGTGTCTAGAACCAATTGAGCAATCACTGGCTCCTGCTGCAACAAACAAGGTGAATGAGTGATTAGTGTCTAGAACCAAGTGAGCAATCACAAGCTGCTCTTGCCACGGACAAGGTGAATGAGCCATTAGTGTCTAGAACCAAGTGAGCAATCACTGGTTCCTGTTGCAATATACAAGGTGAATGAGTGATTAGTGTATAGAACCAAGTGAGCAAGCACTGGCTCTTGCTGCAATAGAGAAGGTGAATGAGTGATTAGTGTCTAGAACCAAGTGAGCAATCACTGGCTCCTGCTGCAACATACAAGGTGAATGGGTGATTAGTGTCTAGAAACAAGTGAGCAATCACTGGCTCCTGCTGCAACAGACAAGGTGAATGAGTGATTAGTGTCTAGAACCAAGTGAGCAATCACTGGCTCCTGCTGCAACAAACAAGGTGAATGAGTGATTAGTGTCTAGAACCAAGTGAGCAATCACAAGCTCCTGTTGCAACGGACAAGGTGAATGAGCCATTAGTGTCTAGAACCAAGTGAGCAATCACTGGCTCCTGTTGCGATATACAAGGTGAATGAGTGATTAGTGTATAGAACCAAGTGAACAATCACTGGCTCCTGCTGCAATAGACAAGGTGAATGAGTGATTAGTGTCTAGAACCAAGTGAGCAATCACTGGCTCCTGCTGCAACAGACAAGGTGAATGAGTGATTAGTGTCTAGAACCAAGTGAGCAATCACTGGCTCCTGCTGCAACAAACAAGGTGAATGAGTGATTAGTGTCTAGAACCAAGTGAGCAATCACTGGCTCCTGCTGCAACAAACAAGGTGAATGAGTGATTAGTGTCTAGAACCAAGTGAGCATTCACAAGCTCCTGTTGCAACGGGCAAGGTGAATGAGCCATTAGTGTCTAGAACCAAGTGAGCAATCACTGGCTCCTGTTGCAATATACAAGATGAATGAGTGATTAGTGTCTAGAACCAAATGAACAATCACTGGCTCCTGCTGCAACAAAGAAGGTGAATGAGTGATTAGTGTCTAGAACCAAGTGAGCAATCACTGGCTTCTGCTGCAACAGACAAGGTGAATGAGTGATTAGTGTCTAGAACCAAGTGAGCAATCACTGGCTCCTGCTGCAACAGACAAGGTGAATGAGTGATTAGTGTCTAGAACCAAGTGAGCAATCACTGGCTCCTGCTGCAACAAACAAGGTGAATGAGTGATTAGTGTCTAGAACCAAGTGAACAATCACTGGCTCCTGCTGCAACAAAGAAGGTGAATGAGTGATTAGTGTATAGAACCAAGTGAGCAATCACAAGCTCCTGCTGCAACATACAAGGTGAATGGGTGATTAGTGTCTAGCACCAAGTGAGCAATCACTGGCTCCTGCTGCAACAGACAAGGTGAATGAGTGATTAGTGTCTAGAACCAAGTGAGCAATTACAAGCTCCTGTTGCAACGGACAAGGTGAATGAGCCATTAGTGTCTAGAACCAAGTGAGCAATCACTGGCTCCTGTTGCAATATACAAGATGAATGAGTGATTAGTGTCTAGAACCAAGTGAGCAATCACTGGCTCCTGCTGCAACAGACAAGGTGAATGAGTGATTAGTGTCTAGAACCAAGTGAGCAATCACCAGCTCCTGCTGCAACAAACAAGGTGAATGAGTGATTAGTGTCTAGAACCAAGTGAGCAATCACTGGCTTCTGTTGCAATATACAAGGTGAATGAGCCATTAGTGTCTAGAACCAAGTGAGCAATCACTGGCTCCTGCTGCAACAGACAAGGTGAATGAGTGATTAGTGTCTAGAACCAAGTGAGCAATCACTGGCTCCTGCTGCAACAAGCAAGGTGAATGAGTGATTATTGTCTAGAACCAAGTGAGCAATCACTGGCTCCTGCTGCAACAAACAAGGTGAATGAGTGATTATTGTCTAGAACCAAGTGAGCAATCACTGGCTCCTGCTGCAACAGACGAGGTAAATGAGTGATTAGTGTCTAGAACCATGCGAGCAATCACTGGCTCTTGCTGCAACAGACAAGGTGAATGAGTGATTAGGGTCTAGAACCAAGTGAGCAATCACTGACTTCTGTTGCCACAGACAAGGTGAATGAGTGATTAGTGTCTAGAACCAAGTGAGCAATCACTGGATCCTGCTGCAACAGACAAGGTGAATGAGTGATTAGTGTCTAGAACCAAGTGAACAATCACTGACTCCTGCTGCAACAAAGAAGGTGAATGAGTGATTAGTGTCTAGAACCAAGTGAGCAATCACTGGCTCCTGCTGCAACATACAAGGTGAATGAGTGATTAATGTCTAGATCCAAGTGAGCAATCACTGGCTCCTGCTGCAACAAACAAGGTGAATGAGTGATTAGTGTCTAGAACCAAGTGAGCAATCACTGGCTCCTGCTGTAACAAACAAGGTGAATGAGTGATTAGTGTCTAGAACCAAGTGAGCAATCACAAGCTCCTGTTGCCACGGACAAGGGGAATGAGCCATTAGTGTCTAGAACCAAGTGAGCAATCACTGGCTCCTGTTGCAATATACAAGGTGAATGAGTGATTAGTGTATAGAACCAAGTGAGCAATCACTAGCTCCTGCTGCAATATACAAGGTGAATGAGTGATTAGTGTCTAGAACCAAGTGAGCAATCACTGGCTCCTGTTGCAACAGACAAGGTGAATGAGTGATTATTGTCTAGAACCAAGTGAGCAATCACTGGCTCCTGCTGCAACAAACACGGTGAATGAGTGATTAGTGTTTAGGACCAAGTGAACAATCACTGGCTCCTGCTGCAACAAAGAAGGTGAATGAGTGATTAGTGTCTAGAACCAAGTGAGCAATCACTGGCTCCTGCTGCAACAGACAAGGTGAATGAGTGATTAGTGTCTAGAACCAAGTGAGCAATCACTGGCTCCTGCTGCAACAGACAAGGTGAATGAGTGATTAGTGTCTAGAACCAAGTGAGCAATCACTGGCTCCTGCTGCAACAAACAAGGTGAATGAGTGATTAGTGTCTAGAACCAAGTGAGCAATCACTGGCTCCTGCTGCAACAAAGAAGGTGAATGAGTGATTAGTGTACAGAACCAAGTGAGCAATCACAAGCTCCTGCTGCAACATACAAGGTGAATGGGTGATTAGTGTCTAGCACCAAGTGAGCAATCACTGGCTCCTGCTGCAACAGACAAGATGAATGAGTGATTAGTGTCTAGAACCAAGTGAGCAATCACAAGCTCCTGTTGCAACGGACAAGGTGAATGAGCAATTAGCGTCTAGAACCAAGTGAGCAATCACTGGCTCCTGTTGCAATATACAAGGTGAATGAGTGATTAGTGTATAGAACCAAGTGAGCAATGACTGGCTCCTGCTGCAACAGACAAGGTGAATGAGTGATTAGTGTCTAGAACCAAGTGAGCAATCACTGGCTCCTGCTGCAACAGACAAGGTGAATGAGTGATTAGTGTCTAGAACCAAGTGAGCAATCACTGGCTCCTACTGCAACAAACAAGGTGAATGAGTGATTAGTGTCTAGAACCAAGTGAGCAATCACTGGCTCCTGCTGCAACAAACAAGGTGAATGAGTGATTAGTGTCTAGAACCAAGTCAGCAATCACTGGCTTCTGTTGCAATATACAAGGTGAATGAGTGATTAGTGTCTAGAACCAAGTGAGCAATCACTGGCTCCTGCTGCAACATACAAGGTGAATGAGTGATTAGTGTCTAGATCCAAGTGAGCAATCACTGGCTCCTGCTGCAACAAACAAGGTGAATGAGTGATTAGTGTCTAGAACCAATTGAGCAATCACTGGCTCCTGCTGCAACAAACAAGGTGAATGAGTGATTAGTGTCTAGAACCAAGTGAGCAATCACAAGCTGCTGTTGCCACGGACAAGGTGAATGAGCCATTAGTGTCTAGAACCAAGTGAGCAATCACTGGCTCCTGTTGCAATATACAAGGTGAATGAGTGATTAGTGTATAGAACCAAGTGAGCAAGCACTGGCTCTTGCTGCAATAGAGAAGGTGAATGAGTGATTAGTGTCTAGAACCAAGTGAGCAATCACTGGCTCCTGCTGCAACAAACAAGGTGAATGAGTGATTAGTGTCTAGAACCAAGTGAGCAATCACAAGCTCCTGCTGCAACAAACAAGGTGAATGAGTGATTAGTGTCTAGAACCAAGTGAGCAATCACTGGCTTCTGTTGCAATATACAAGGTGAATGAGCCATTAGTGTCTAGAACCAAGTGAGCAATCACTGGCTCCTGCTGCAACACACAAGGTGAATGAGTGATTAGTGTCTAGAACCAAGTGAGCAATCACTGGCTCCTGCTGCAACAAGCAAGGTGAATGAGTGATTATTGTCTAGAACCAAGTGAGCAATCACTGGCTCCTGCTGCAACAAACAAGGTGAATGAGTGATTATTGTCTAGAACCAAGTGAGCAATCACTGGCTCCTGCTGCAACAGACAAGGTGAATGAGTGATTAGTGTCTAGAACCAAGTGAGCAATCACTGGCTCCTGCTGCAACAAACAAGGTGAATGAGTGATTAGTGTCTAGAACCAAGTGAGCAATCACTGGCTCCTGCTGCAACAAAGAAGGTGAATGAGTGATTACTGTACAGAACCAAGTGAGCAATCACAAGCTCCTGCTGCCACATACAAGGTGAATGGGTGATTAGTGTCTAGCACCAAGTGAGCAATCACTGGCTCCTGCTGCAACAGACAAGATGAATGAGTGATTAGTGTCTAGAACCAAGTGAGCAATCACAAGCTCCTGTTGCATCGGACAAGGTGAATGAGCCATTAGCGTCTAGAACCAAGTGAGCAATCACTGGCTCCTGTTGCAATATACAAGGTGAATGAGTGATTAGTGTATAGAACCAAGTGAGCAATGACTGGCTCCTGCTGCAACAGACAAGGTGAATGAGTGATTAGTGTCTAGATCCAATTGAGCAATCACAAGCTCCTGTTGCAACGGACAAGGTGAATGAGCCATTAGTGTCTAGAACCAAGTGAGCAATCACTGGCTCCTGCTGCAACAGTCAAGGTGAATGAGTGATTAGTGTCTAGAACCAAATGAACAATCACTGGCTCCTGCTGCAACAAAGAAGGTGAATGAGTGATTAGTGTCTAGAACCAAGTGAGCAATCACTGGCTTCTGCTGCAACAGACAAGGTGAATGAGTGATTAGTGTCTAGAACCAAGTGAGCAATCACTGGCTCCTGCTGCAACAGACAAGGTGAATGAGTGATTAGTGTCTAGAACCAAGTGAGCAATCACTGGCTCCTGCTGCAACAAACAAGGTGAATGAGTGATTAGTGTCTAGAACCAAGTGAACAATCACTGGCTCCTGCTGCAACAAAGAAGGTGAATGAGTGATTAGTGTATAGAACCAAGTGAGCAATCACAAGCTCCTGCTGCAACATACAAGGTGAATGGGTGATTAGTGTCTAGCACCAAGTGAGCAATCACTGGCTCCTGCTGCAACAGACAAGGTGAATGAGTGATTAGTGTCTAGAACCAAGTGAGCAATCACAAGCTCCTGTTGCAACGGACAAGGTGAATGAGCCATTAGTGTCTAGAACCAAGTGAGCAATCACTGGCTCCTGTTGCAATATACAAGATGAATGAGTGATTAGTGTCTAGAACCAAGTGAGCAATCACTGGCTCCTGCTGCAACAGACAAGGTGAATGAGTGATTAGTGTCTAGAACCAAGTGAGCAATTACTGGCTCCTGCTGCAACAAACAAGGTGAATGAGTGATTAGTGTCTAGAACCAAGTGAGCAATCACAAGCTCCTGCTGCAACAAACAAGGTGAATGAGTGATTAGTGTCTAGAACCAAGTGAGCAATCACTGGCTTCTGTTGCAATATACAAGGTGAATGAGCCATTAGTGTCTAGAACCAAGTGAGCAATCACTGGCTCCTGCTGCAACACACAAGGTGAATGAGTGATTAGTGTCTAGAACCAAGTGAGCAATCACTGGCTCCTGCTGCAACAAGCAAGGTGAATGAGTGATTATTGTCTAGAACCAAGTGAGCAATCACTGGCTCCTGCTGCAACAAACAAGGTGAATGAGTGATTATTGTCTAGAACCAAGTGAGCAATCACTGGCTCCTGCTGCAACAGACGAGGTAAATGAGTGATTAGTGTCTAGAACCATGCGAGCAATCACTGGCTCTTGCTGCAACAGACAAGGTGAATGAGTGATTAGGGTCTAGAACCAAGTGAGCAATCACTGACTTCTGTTGCCACAGACAAGGTGAATGAGTGATTAGTGTATAGAACCAAGTGAGCAATCACTGGATCCTGCTGCAACAGACAAGGTGAATGAGTGATTAGTGTCTAGAACCAAGTGAACAATCACTGACTCCTGCTGCAACAAAGAAGGTGAATGAGTGATTAGTGTCTAGAACCAAGTGAGCAATCACTGGCTCCTGCTGCAACATACAAGGTGAATGAGTGATTAATGTCTAGATCCAAGTGTGCAATCACTGGCTCCTGCTGCAACAAACAAGGTGAATGAGTGATTAGTGTCTAGAAGCAAGTGAGCAATCACTGGCTCCTGCTTTAACAAACAAGGTGAATGAGTGATTAGTGTCTAGAACCAAGTGAGCAATCACAAGCTCCTGTTGCCACGGACAAGGTGAATGAGCCATTAGTGTCTAGAACCAAGTGAGCAATCACTGGCTCCTGTTGCAATATACAAGGTGAATGAGTGATTAGTGTATAGTACCAAGTGAGCAATCACTAGCTCCTGCTGCAATATACAAGGTGAATGAGTGATTAGTGTCTAGAACCAAGTGAGCAATCACTGGCTCCTGTTGCAACAGACAAGGTGAATGAGTGATTAGTGTCTAGAACCAAGTGAGCAATCACTGGCTCCTGCTGCAACAAACACGGTGAATGAGTGATTAGTGTTTAGGACCAAGTGAACAATCACTGGCTCCTGCTGCAACAAAGAAGGTGAATGAGTGATTAGTGTCTAGAACCAAGTGAGCAATCACTGGCTCCTGCTGCAACAGACAAGGTGAATGAGTGATTAGTGTCTAGAACCAAGTGAGCAATCACTGGCTCCTGCTGCAACAGACAAGGTGAATGAGTGATTAGTGTCTAGAACCAAGTGAGCAATCACTGGCTCCTGCTGCAACAAACAAGGTGAATGAGTGATTAGTGTCTAGAACCAAGTGAGCAATCACTGGCTCCTGCTGCAACAAAGAAGGTGAATGAGTGATTAGTGTGCAGAACCAAGTGAGCAATCACAAGCTCCTGCTGCAACATACAAGGTGAATGGGTGATTAGTGTCTAGCACCAAGTGAGCAATCACTGGCTCCTGCTGCAACAGACAAGGTGAATGAGTGATTAGTGTCTAGAACCAAGTGAGCAATCACAAGCTCCTGTTGCAACGGACAAGGTGAATGAGCCATTAGCGTCTAGAACCAAGTGAGCAATCACTGGCTCCTGTTGCAATATACAAGGTGAATGAGTGATTAGTGTATAGAACCAAGTGAGCAATCACTGGCTCCTGCTGCAACAGACAAGGTGAATGAGTGATTAGTGTCTAGAACCAAGTGAGCAATCACTGGCTCCTGCTGCAACAGACAAGGTGAATGAGTGATTAGTGTCTAGAACCAAGTGAGCAATCACTGGCTCCTACTGCAACAAACAAGGTGAATGAGTGATTAGTGTCTAGAACCAAGTGAGCAATCACTGGCTCCTGCTGCAACAAACAAGGTGAATGAGTGATTAGTGTCTAGAACCAAGTCAGCAATCACTGGCTTCTGTTGCAATATACAAGGTGAATGAGTGATTAGTGTCTAGAACCAAGTGAGCAATCACTGGCTCCTGCTGCAACATACAAGGTGAATGAGTGATTAGTGTCTAGATCCAAGTGAGCAATCACTGGTTCCTGCTGCAAAAAACAAGGTGAATGAGTGATTAGTGTCTAGAACCAATTGAGCAATCACTGGCTCCTGCTGCAACAAACAAGGTGAATGAGTGATTAGTGTCTAGAACCAAGTGAGCAATCACAAGCTGCTCTTGCCACGGACAAGGTGAATGAGCCATTAGTGTCTAGAACCAAGTGAGCAATCACTGGTTCCTGTTGCAATATACAAGGTGAATGAGTGATTAGTGTATAGAACCAAGTGAGCAAGCACTGGCTCTTGCTGCAATAGAGAAGGTGAATGAGTGATTAGTGTCTAGAACCAAGTGAGCAATCACTGGCTCCTGCTGCAACATACAAGGTGAATGGGTGATTAGTGTCTAGAAACAAGTGAGCAATCACTGGCTCCTGCTGCAACAGACAAGGTGAATGAGTGATTAGTGTCTAGAACCAAGTGAGCAATCACTGGCTCCTGCTGCAACAAACAAGGTGAATGAGTGATTAGTGTCTAGAACCAAGTGAGCAATCACAAGCTCCTGTTGCAACGGACAAGGTGAATGAGCCATTAGTGTCTAGAACCAAGTGAGCAATCACTGGCTCCTGTTGCGATATACAAGGTGAATGAGTGATTAGTGTATAGAACCAAGTGAACAATCACTGGCTCCTGCTGCAATAGACAAGGTGAATGAGTGATTAGTGTCTAGAACCAAGTGAGCAATCACTGGCTCCTGCTGCAACAGACAAGGTGAATGAGTGATTAGTGTCTAGAACCAAGTGAGCAATCACTGGCTCCTGCTGCAACAAACAAGGTGAATGAGTGATTAGTGTCTAGAACCAAGTGAGCAATCACTGGCTCCTGCTGCAACAAACAAGGTGAATGAGTGATTAGTGTCTAGAACCAAGTGAGCATTCACAAGCTCCTGTTGCAACGGGCAAGGTGAATGAGCCATTAGTGTCTAGAACCAAGTGAGCAATCACTGGCTCCTGTTGCAATATACAAGGTGAATGAGTGATTAGTGTCTAGAACCAAGTGAGCAATCATTGGCTTCTGTTGCAATATACAAGGTGAATGAGTGATTAGTGTCTAGAACCAAGTGAGCAATCACTGGCTCCTGCTGCAACATACAAGGTGAATGAGTGATTAGTGTCTAGATCCAAGTGAGCAATCACTGGCTCCTGCTGCAACAAACAAGGTGAATGAGTGATTAGTGTCTAGAACCAAGTGAGCAATCACTGGCTCCTGCTGCAACAAACAAGGTGAATGAGTGATTAGTGTCTAGAACCAAGTGAGCAATCACTGGCTTCTGTTGCAATATACAAGGTGAATGAGTGATTAGTGTCTAGAACCAAGTGAGCAATCACTGGCTCCTGCTGCAACATACAAGGTGAATGAGTGATTAGTGTCTAGATCCAAGTGAGCAATCACTGGCTCCTGCTGCAACAAACAAGGTGAATGAGTGATTAGTGTCTAGAACCAAGTGAGCAATCACTGGCTCCTGCTGCAACAAACAAGGTGAATGAGTGATTAGTGTCTAGAACCAAGTGAGCAATCACAAGCTCCTGTTGCCACGGACAAGGTGAATGAGCCATTAGTGTCTAGAACCAAGTGAGCAATCACTGGCTCCTGTTGCAATATACAAGGTGAATGAGTGATTAGTGTATAGAGCCAAGTGAGCAATGACTGGCTCCTGCTGCAACAGACAAGGTGAATGAGTGATTAGTGTCTAGAACCAAGTGAGCAATCACTGGCTCCTGCTGCAACAGACAAGGTGAATGAGTGATTAGTGTCTAGAACCAAGTGAGTAATCACTGGCTCCTGCTGCAACAAACAAGGTGAATGAGTGATTAGTGTCTAGAACCAAGTGAACAATCACTGTCTCCTGCTGCAACACACAAGGTGAATGAGTGATTAGTGTCTAGAACCAAGTGAGCAATCACTGGCTCCTGCTGCAACAGACAAGGTGAATGGGTGATTAGTGTCTAGAACCAAGTGAGCAATCACTGGCTCCTGCTGCAACAGACAAGGTGAATGAGTGATTAGTGTCTAGAACCAAGTGAGCAATCACTGGCTCCTGCTGCAACAAACAAGGTGAATGAGTGATTAGTGTCTAGAACCAAGTGAACAATCACTGGCTCCTGCTGCAACAAAGAAGGTGAATGAGTGATTAGTGTATAGAACCAAGTGAGCAATCACAAGCTCCTGCTGCAACATACAAGGTGAATGGGTGATTAGTGTCTAGTACCAAGTGAGCAATCACTGGCTCCTGCTGCAACAGACAAGGTGAATGAGTGATTAGTGTCTAGAACCAAGTGAGCAATCACTGGCTCCTGCTGCAACAAACAAGGTGAATGAGTGATTAGTGTCTAGAACCAAGTGAGAAATCACCGGCTTCTGTTGCAATATACAAGGTGAATGAGTGATTAGAGTCTAGAACCAAGTGAGCAATCACTGGCTCCTGCTGCAACATACAAGGTGAATGAGTGATTAGTGTCTAGATCCAAGTGAGCAATCACTGGCTCCTGCTGCAACAAACAAGGTGAATGAGTGATTAGTGTCTAGAACCAAGTGAGCAATCACTGGCTCCTGCTGCAACAAACAAGGTGAATGAGTGATTAGTGTCTAGAACCAAGTGAGCAATCACTGGCTTCTGTTGCAATATACAAGGTGAATGAGTGATTAGTGTCTAGAACCAAGTGAGCAATCACTGGCTTCTGTTGCAATATACAAGGTGAATGAGTGATTAGTGTCTAGAACCAAGTGAGCAATCACTGGCTCCTGCTGCAACATACAAGGTGAATGAGTGATTAGTGTCTAGATCCAAGTGAGCAATCACTGGCTCCTGCTGCAACAAACAAGGTGAATGAGTGATTGGTGTCTAGAACCAAGTGAGCAATCACTGGCTCCTGCTGCAACAAACAAGGTGAATGAGTGATTAGTGTCTAGAACCAAGTGAGCAATCACAAGCTCCTGTTGCCACGGACAAGGTGAATGAGCCATTAGTGTCTAGAACCAAGTGAGCAATCACTGGCTCCTGTTGCAATATACAAGGTGAATGAGTGATTAGTGTATAGAGCCAAGTGAGCAATGACTGGCTCCTGCTGCAACAGACAAGGTGAATGAGTGATTAGTGTCTAGAACCAAGTGAGCAATCACTGGCTCCTGCTGCAACAGACAAGGTGAATGAGTGATTAGTGTCTAGAACCAAGTGAGTAATCACTGGCTCCTGCTGCAACAAACAAGGTGAATGAGTGATTAGTGTCTAGAACCAAGTGAACAATCACTGTCTCCTGCTGCAACACACAAGGTGAATGAGTGATTAGTGTCTAGAACCAAGTGAGCAATCACTGGCTCCTGCTGCAACAGACAAGGTGAATGGGTGATTAGTGTCTAGAACCAAGTGAGCAATCACTGGCTCCTGCTGCAACAGACAAGGTGAATGAGTGATTAGTGTCTAGAACCAAGTGAGCAATCACTGGCTCCTGCTGCAACAAACAAGGTGAATGAGTGATTAGTGTCTAGTACCAAGTGAACAATCACTGGCTCCTGCTGCAACAAAGAAGGTGAATGAGTGATTAGTGTATAGAACAAGTGAGCAATCACAAGCTCCTGCTGCAACATACAAGGTGAATGGGTGATTAGTGTCTAGCACCAAGTGAGCAATCACTGGCTCCTGCTGCAACAGACAAGGTGAATGAGTGATTAGTGTCTAGAACCAAGTGAGCAATCACAAGCTCCTGTTGCAACGGACAAGGTGAATGAGCCATTAGTGTCTAGAACCAAGTGAGCAATCACTGGCTCCTGTTGCAATATACAAGGTGAATAAGTGATTAGTGTATAGAACCAAGTGAGCAATCACTGGCTCCAGCTGCAACAGACAAGGTGAATGAGTGATTAGTGTCTAGAACCAAGTGAGCAATCACTGGCTCCAGCTGCAACAGACAAGGTGAATGAGTGATTAGTGTCTAGAACCAAGTGAGCAATCACTGGCTCCTGCTGCAACAAACAAGGTGAATGAGTGATTAGTGTCTAGAACCAAGTGAGAAATCACCGGCTTCTGTTGCAATATACAAGGTGAATGAGTGATTAGAGTCTAGAACCAAGTGAGCAATCACTGGCTCCTGCTGCAACATACAAGGTGAATGAGTGATTAGTGTCTAGATCCAAGTGAGCAATCACTGGCTCCTGCTGCAAAAAACAAGGTGAATGAGTGATTAGTGTCTAGAACCAAGTGAGCAATCACTGGCTCCTGCTGCAACAAACAAGGTGAATGAGTGATTAGTGTCTAGAACCAAGTGAGCAATCACTGGCTTCTGTTGCAATATACAAGGTGAATGAGTGATTAGTGTCTAGAACCAAGTGAGCAATCACTGGCTCCTGCTGCAACATACAAGGTGAATGAGTGATTAGTGTCTAGATCCAAGTGAGCAATCACTGGCTCCTGCTGCAACAAACAAGGTGAATGAGTGATTAGTGTCTAGAACCAAGTGAGCAATCACTGGCTCCTGCTGCAACAAACAAGGTGAATGAGTGATTAGTGTCTAGAACAAAGTGAGCAATCACAAGCTCCTGTTGCCACGGACAAGGTGAATGAGCCATTAGTGTCTAGAACCAAGTGAGCAATCACTGGCTCCTGTTGCAATATACAAGGTGAATGAGTGATTAGTGTATAGAACCAAGTGAGCAATCACTGGCTCTTGCTGCAATAGAGAAGGTGAATGAGTGATTAGTGTCTAGAACCAAGTGAGCAATCACTGGCTCCTGCTGCAACAGACAAGGTGAATGAGTGATTAGTGTCTAGAACAAAGTGAGCAATCACTGGCTCCTGCTGCAACAAACAAGGTGAATGAGTGATTAGTGTCTAGAACCAAGTGAGCAATTACTGGCTCCTGCTGCAACAAACAAGGTGAATGAGTGATTAGTGTCTAGAACCAAGTGAGCAATCACTGGCTCCTGCTGCAACAAACAAGGTGAATGAGTGATTAGTGTCTAGAACCAAGTGAGCAATCACAAGCTCCTGTTGCAACATACAAGGTGAATGAGCCATTAGTGTCTAGAAACAAGTGAGCAATCACTGGCTCCTGTTGCAATATACAAGGTGAATGAGTGATTAGTGTCTAGAACCAAGTGAGCAATCACTGGCTCCTGCTGCAACAGACAAGGTGAATGAGTGATTAGTGTCTAGAACCAAGTTAGCAATCACTGACTCCTGCTGCAACATACAAGGTGAATGAGTGATTAGTGTCTAGAACCAAGTGAACAATCACTGGCTCCTGCTGCAACAAACAAGGTGAATGAGTGATTATTGTCTAGAACCAAGTGAGCAATCACTGGCTCCTGCTGCAACAAACAAGGTGAATGAGTGATTAGTGTCTAGAACCAAGTGAGCAATCACTGGCTTCTGTTGCAATATACAAGGTGAATGAGTGATTAGTGTCTAGAACCAAGTCAGCAATCACTGGCTCCTGCTGCAACATACAAGGTGAATGAGTGATTAGTGTCTAGATCCAAGTGAGCAATCACTGGCTCCTGCTGCAACAAACAAGGTGAATGAGTGATTAGTGTCTAGAACCAAGTGAGCAATCACTGGCTCCTGCTGCAACATACAAGGTGAATGGGTGATTAGTGTCTAGAACCAAGTGAACAATCACTGGCTCCTGCTGCAACAAACAAGGTGAATGAGTGATTAGTGTCTAGAACCAAGTGAGCAATCACAAGCTCCTGTTGCAACGGACAAGGTTAAAGAGCCATTAGTGTCTAGAACCAAGTGAGCAATCACTGGCTCCTGTTGCAATATACAAGGTGAATGAGTGATTAGTGTATAGAACCAAGTGAACAATCACTGGCTCCTGCTGCACCAGACAAGGTGAATGAGTGATTAGTGTCTAGATCCAAGTGAGCAATCACTGGCTCCTGCTGCAACAAACAAGGTGAATGAGTGATTAGTGTCTAGAACCAAGTGAGCAATCACTGGCTCTTGCTGCAACATACAAGGTGAATGGGTGATTAGTGTCTAGAAACAAGTGAGCATTCACTGGCTCCTGCTGCAACAGACAAGGTGAATGAGTGATTAGTGTCTAGAACCAAGTGAGCAATCACAAGCTCCTGTTGCAACGGACAAGGTGAATGAGTGATTAGTGTCTAGAACCAAGTGAGCAATCACTGGCTCCTGTTGCAATATACAAGGTGAATGAGTGATTAGTGTATAGA
The DNA here is from genome assembly GCA_963383655.1 of Bathymodiolus septemdierum. Lineage (NCBI taxonomy): Eukaryota > Metazoa > Mollusca > Bivalvia > Mytilida > Modiolidae > Bathymodiolus > Bathymodiolus septemdierum. The sequence goes on from OY726518.1 coordinate 74,048,631, forward strand.
ACCAAGTGAACAATCACTGGCTCCTGCTGCAACAAACAAGGTGAATGAGTGATTAGTGTCTAGAACCAAGTGAGCAATCACTGGCTTCTGTTGCAATATACAAGGTGAATGAGTGATTAGTGTCTAGAACCAAGTCAGCAATCACTGGCTCCTGCTGCAACATACAAGGTGAATGAGTGATTAGTGTCTAGATCCAAGTGAGCAATCACTGGCTCCTGCTGTAACAAACAAGGTGAATGAGTGATTAGTGTCTAGAACCAAGTGAGCAATCACTGGCTCCTGCTGCAACATACAAGGTGAATGGGTGATTAGTGTCTAGAACCAAGTGAACAATCACTGGCTCTTGCTGCAACAAACAAGGTGAATGAGTGATTAGTGTCTAGAACCAAGTGAGCAATTACAAGCTCCTGTTGCAACGGACAAGGTGAATGAGCCATTAGTGTCTAGAACCAAGTGAGCAATCACTGGCTCCTGTTGCAATATACAAGGTGAATGAGTGATTAGTGTATAGAACCAAGTGAACAATCACTGGCTCCTGCTGCACCAGACAAGGTGAATGAGTGATTAGTGTCTAGATCCAAGTGAGCAATCACTGGCTCCTGCTGCAACAAACAAGGTGAATGAGTGATTAGTGTCTAGAACCAAGTGAGCAATCACTGGCTCTTGCTGCAACATACAAGGTGAATGGGTGATTAGTGTCTAGAACCAAGTGAGCAATCACTGGCTCCTGCTGCAACAGACAAGGTGAATGAGTGATTAGTGTCTAGAACCAAGTGAGCAATCACTGGCTCCTGCTGCAACAAACAAGGTGAATGAGTGATTAGTGTCTAGAACCAAGTGAGCAATCACTGGCTCTTGCTGCAACATACAAGGTGAATGGGTGATTAGTGTCTAGAACGAAGTGAGCAATCACTGGCTCCTGCTGCAACAGACAAGGTGAATGAGTGATTAGTGTCTAGAACCAAGTGAGCAATCACTGGCTTCTGCTGCAACAAACAAGGTGAATGAGTGATTAGTGTCTAGAACCAAGTGAGCAATCACTGGCTCCTGCTGCAACAAACAAGGTGAATGAGTGATTAGTGTCTAGAACCAAGTGAACAATCACTGGCTCCTGTTGCAATATACAAGGTGAATGAGTGATTAGTGTCTAGAACCAAGTGAGCAATCACTGGCTTCTGTTGCAATATACAAGGTGAATGAGTGATTAGTGTCTAGAACCAAGTGAGCAATCACTGGCTCCTGCTGCAACAGACAAGGTGAATGAGTGATTAGTATCTAGATCCAAGTGAGCAATCACTGGCTCCTGCTGCAACAAACAAGGTGAATGAGTGATTAGTGTCTAGAACCAAGTGAACAATCACTGGCTCCTGCTGCAACAAACAAGGTGAATGAGTGATTAGTGTCTAGAACCAAGTGAGCAATCACAAGCTCCTGTTGGCACGGACAAGGTGAATGAGCCATTAGTGTCTAGAACCAAGTGAGCAATCATTGGCTCCTGTTGCAATATACAAGGTGAATGAGTGATTAGTGTATAGAACCAAGTGAGCAATGACTGGCTCCTGCTGCAACAGACAAGGTGAATGAGTGATTAGTGTCTAGAATCAAGTGAGCAATCACTGGCTCCTGCTGCAACAGACAAGGTGAATGAGTGATTAGTGTCTAAAACCAAGTGAGCAATCACTGGCTCCTGCTGCAACAAACAAGGTGAATGAGTGATTAGTGTCTAGAACCAAGTGAACAATCACTGGCTCCTGCTGCAACAAACAAGGTGAATGAGTGATTATTGTCTAGAACCAAGTGAGCAATCACTGGCTCCTGCTGCAACAAACAAGGTGAATGAGTGATTAGTGTCTAGAACCAAGTGAGCAATCACTGGCTTCTGTTGCAATATACAAGGTGAATGAGTGATTAGTGTCTAGAACCAAGTCAGCAATCACTGGCTCCTGCTGCAACATACAAGATGAATGAGTGATTAGTGTCTAGATCCAAGTGAGCAATCACTGGCTCCTGCTGCAACAAACAAGGTGAATGAGTGATTAGTGTCTAGAACCAAGTGAGCAATCACTGGCTCCTGCTGCAACATACAAGGTGAATGGGTGATTAGTGTCTAGAACCAAGTGAACAATCACTGGCTCCTGCTGCAACAAACAAGGTGAATGAGTGATTAGTGTCTAGAACCAAGTGAGCAATCACAAGCTCCTGTTGCAACGGACAAGGTGAATGAGCCATTAGTGTCTAGAACCAAGTGAGCAATCACTGGCTCCTGTTGCAATATACAAGGTGAATGAGTGATTAGTGTATAGAACCAAGTGAACAATCACTGGCTCCTGCTGCACCAGACAAGGTGAATGAGTGATTAGTGTCTAGATCCAAGTGAGCAATCACTGGCTCCTGCTGCAACAAACAAGGTGAATGAGTGATTAGTGTCTAGAACCAAGTGAGCAATCACTGGCTCTTGCTGCAACATACAAGGTGAATGGGTGATTAGTGTCTAGAACCAAGTGAGCAATCACTGGCTCCTGCTGCAACAGACAAGGTGAATGAGTGATTAGTGTCTAGAACCAAGTGAGCAATCACAAGCTCCTGTTGCAACGGACAAGGTGAATGAGTGATTAGTGTCTAGAACCAAGTGAGCAATCACTGTCTCCTGTTGCAATATACAAGGTTAATGAGTGATTAGTGTATAGAACCAAGTGAACAATCACTGGCTCCTCCTGCAACAAACAAGGTGAATGAGTGATTAGTGTCTAGAACCAAGTGAGCAATCACTGGCTTCTGTTGCAATATACAAGGTGAATGAGTGATTAGTGTCTAGAACCAAGTCAGCAATCACTGGCTCCTGCTGCAACATACAAGGTGAATGAGTGATTAGTGTCTAGATCCAAGTGAGCAATCACTGGCTCCTGCTGCAACAAACAAGGTGAATGAGTGATTAGTGTCTAGAACCAAGTGAGCAATCACTGGCTCCTGCTGCAACATACAAGGTGAATGGGTGATTAGTGTCTAGAACCAAGTGAACAATCACTGGCTCTTGCTGCAACAAACAAGGTGAATGAGTGATTAGTGTCTAGAACCAAGTGAGCAATTACAAGCTCCTGTTGCAACGGACAAGGTGAATGAGCCATTAGTGTCTAGAACCAAGTGAGCAATCACTGGCTCCTGTTGCAATATACAAGGTGAATGAGTGATTAGTGTATAGAACCAAGTGAACAATCACTGGCTCCTGCTGCACCAGACAAGGTGAATGAGTGATTAGTGTCTAGATCCAAGTGAGCAATCACTGGCTCCTGCTGCAACAAACAAGGTGAATGAGTGATTAGTGTCTAGAACCAAGTGAGCAATCACTGGCTCTTGCTGCAACATACAAGGTGAATGGGTGATTAGTGTCTAGAACCAAGTGAGCAATCACTGGCTCCTGCTGCAACAGACAAGGTGAATGAGTGATTAGTGTCTAGAACCAAGTGAGCAATCACTGGCTCCTGCTGCAACAAACAAGGTGAATGAGTGATTAGTGTCTAGAACCAAGTGAGCAATCACAAGCTCCTGTTGCAACGGACAAGGTGAATGAGTGATTAGTGTCTAGAACCAAGTGAGCAATCACTGGCTCCTGTTGCAATATACAAGGTGAATGAGTGATTAGTGTATAGAACCAAGTGAACAATCACTGGCTCCTGCTGCAACAAACAAGGTGAATGAGTGATTAGTGTCTAGAACGAAGTGAGCAATCACTGGCTCCTGCTGCAACAGACAAGGTGAATGAGTGATTAGTGTCTAGAACCAAGTGAGCAATCACTGGCTTCTGCTGCAACAAACAAGGTGAATGAGTGATTAGTGTCTAGAACCAAGTGAGCAATCACTGGCTCCTGCTGCAACAAACAAGGTGAATGAGTGATTAGTGTCTAGAACCAAGTGAGCAATCACTGGCTTCTGCTGCAACAAACAAGGTGAATGAGTGATTAGTGTCTAGAACCAAGTGAGCAATCACTGGCTCCTGCTGCAACAAACAAGGTGAATGAGTGATTAGTGTCTAGAACCAAGTGAGCAATCACTGGCTCCTGTTGCAATATACAAGGTGAATGAGTGATTAGTGTCTAGAACCAAGTGAGCAATCACTGGCTTCTGTTGCAATATACAAGGTGAATGAGTGATTAGTGTCTAGAACCAAGTGAGCAATCACTGGCTCCTGCTGCAACAGACAAGGTGAATGAGTGATTAGTGTCTAGATCCAAGTGAGCAATCACTGGCTCCTGCTGCAACAAACAAGGTGAATGAGTGATTAGTGTCTAGAACCAAGTGAACAATCACTGGCTCCTGCTGCAACAAACAAGGTGAATGAGTGATTAGTGTCTAGAACCAAGTGAGCAATCACAAGCTCCTGTTGCCACGGACAAGGTGAATGAGCCATTAGTGTCTAGAACCAAGTGAGCAATCACTGGCTCCTGTTGCAATATACAAGGTGAATGAGTGATTAGTGTATAGAACCAAGTGAGCAATGACTGGCTCCTGCTGCAACAGACAAGTTGAATGAGTGATTAGTGTCTAGAACCAAGTGAGCAATCACTGGCTCCTGCTGCAACAGACAAGGTGAATGAGTGGTTAGTGTCTAAAACCAAGTGAGCAATCACTGGCTCCTGCTGCAACAAACAAGGTGAATGAGTGATTAGTGTCTAGAACCAAGTGAACAATCACTGGCTCCTGCTGCAACAAAGAAGGTGAATGAGTGATTAGTGTCTAGAACCAAGTGAGCAATCACTGGCTCCTGCTGCAACAGACAAGGTGAATGAGTGATTAGTGTCTAGAACCAAGTGAGCAATCACTGGCTCCTGCTGCAACAGACAAGGTGAATGAGTGATTAGTGTCTAGAACCAAGTGAGCAATCACTGGCTCCTGCTGCAACAAACAAGGTGAATGAGTGATTAGTGTCTAGAACCAAGTGAACAATCACAAGCTCCTGCTGCAACAAAGAAGGTGAATGAGTGATTAGTGTATAGAGCCAAGTGAGCAATCACAAGCTCCTGCTGCAACATACAAGGTGAATGGGTGATTAGTGTCTAGCACCAAGTGAGCAATCACTGGCTCCTGCTGCAACAGACAAGGTGAATGAGTGATTAGTGTCTAGAACCAAGTGAGCAATCACAAGCTCCTGTTGCAACGGACAAGGTGAATGAGCCATTAGTGTCTAGAACCAAGTGAGAAATCACTGGCTCCTGTTGCAATATACAAGGTGAATGAGTGATTAGTGTATAGAACCAAGTGAGCAATCACTGGCCCTTGCTGCAACAGACAAGGTGAATGAGTGATTAGTGTCTAGAACCAAGTGAGCAATCACTGGCTCCAGCTGCAACAGACAAGGTGAATGAGTGATTAGTGTCTAGAACCAAGTGAGCAATCACTGGCTCCTGCTGCAACAAACAAGGTGAATGAGTGATTAGTGTCTAGAACCAAGTGAGCAATCACTGGCTTCTGTTGCAATATACAAGGTGAATGAGTGATTAGTGTCTAGAACCAAGTCAGCAATCACTGGCTCCTGCTGCAACATACAAGGTGAATGAGTGATTAGTGTCTAGAACCAAGTGAGCAATCACTGGCTCCTGCTGCAACAAACAAGATGAAGGAGTGATTAGTGTCTAGAACCAAGTGACCAATCACAAGCTCCTGTTGCAACGGACAAGGTGAATGAGCCATTAGTGTCTAGAACCAAGTGAGCAATCACTGGCTCCTGTTGCAATATACAAGGTGAATGAGTGATTAGTGTCTAGAACCAAGTGAACAATCACTGGCTCCTGCTGCAACAGACAAGGTGAATGAGTGATTAGTGTCTAGAACCAAGTGAGCAATCACTGGCACCTGCTGCAACAAACAAGGTGAATGAGTGATTAGTGTCTAGAACCAAGTGAGCAATCACTGGCTCCTGCAGCAACAAACAAGGTGAATGAGTGATTAGTGTCTAGAACCAAGTGAGCAATCACTGGCTCCTGTTGCAACAAACAAGGTGAATGAGTGATTAGTGTCTAGAACCAAGTGAACATTCACAAGCTCCTGTTGCAACATACAAGGTGAATGAGCCATTAGTGTCTAGAACCAAGTGAGCAATCACTGGGTCCTGTTGCAATATACAAGGTGAATGAGTGATTAGTGTCTAGAACCAAGTGAGCAATCACTGGCTTCTGTTGCAATATACAAGGTGAATGTGTGATTAGTGTCTAGAACCAAGTGAGCAATCACTGGCTCCTGCTGCAACATACAAGGTGAATGAGTGATTAGTGTATAGATCCAAGTGAGCAATCACTGGCTCCTGCTGCAACAAACAATGTGAATGAGTGATTAGTGTCTAGAACCAAGTGAGCAATCACTGGCTCCTGCTGCAACAAACAAGGTGAATGGGTGATTAGTGTCTAGAACCAAGTGAGCAATCACAAGCTCCTGTTGCCACGGACAAGGTGAATGAGCCATTAGTGTCTAGAACCAAGTGAGCAATCACTGGCTCCTGTTGCAATATACAAGGTGAATGAGTGATTAGTGTATAGAACCAAGTGAGCAATGACTGGCTCCTGCTGCAACAGACAAGGTGAATGAGTGATTAGTGTCTAGAACCAAGTGAGCAATCACTGGCTCCTGCTGCAACAGACAAGGTGAATGAGTGATTAGTTTCTAGAACCAAGTGAGCAATCACTGGCTCCTGCTGCAACAAAGAAGGTGAATGAGTGATTAGTGTCTAGAACCAAGTGAGCAATCACTGGCTCCTGCTGCCAAAAACAAGGTGAATGAGTGATTAGTGTCTAGAACCAAGTGAGCAATCACTGGCTCCTGCTGCAACAAACAAGGTGAATGAGTGATTAGTGTCTAGAACCAAGTGAGAAATCACCGGCTTCTGTTGCAATATACAAGGTGAATGAGTGATTAGTGTCTAGAACCAAGTGAGCAATCACTGGCTCCTGCTGCAACATACAAGGTGAATGAGTGATTAGTGTCTAGATCCAAGTGAGCAATCACTGGCTCCTGCTGCAACAAACAAGGTGAATGAGTGATTAGTGTCTAGAACCAAGTGAGCAATCACTGGCTCCTGCTGCAACAAACAAGGTGAATGAGTGATTAGTGTCTAGAACCAAGTGAGCAATCACTGGCTTCTGTTGCAATATACAAGGTGAATGAGTGATTAGTGTCTTGAACCAAGTGAGCAATCACTGGCTCCTGCTGCAACAAACAAGGTGAATGAGTGATTAGTGTCTAGATCCAAGTGAGCAATCACTGGCTCCTGCTGCAACAAACAAGGTGAATGAGTGATTAGTGTCTAGAACCAAGTGAGCAATCAGTGGCTCCTGCTGCAACAAACAAGGTGAATGAGTGATTAGTGTCTAGAAACAAGTGAGCAATCACAAGCTGCTGTTGCCACGGACAAGGTGAATGAGCCATTAGTGTCTAGAACCAAGTGAGCAATCACTGGCTCCTGTTGCAATATACAAGGTGAATGAGTGATTAGTGTCTAGAACCAAGTGAGCAATCACTGGCTCTTGCTGCAATAGACAAGGTGAATGAGTGATTAGTGTCTAGAACCAAGTGAGCAATCACTGGCTCCTGCTGTAACAGACAAGGTGAATGAGTGATTAGTGTTTAGAACAAAGTGAGCAATCACTGGCTCCTGCTGCAACAAACAAGGTGAATGAGTGATTAGTGTCTAGAACCAAGTGAGCAATTACTGGCTCCTGCTGCAACAAACAAGGTGAATGAATGATTAGTGTCTATAACCAAGTGAGCAATCACAAGCTCCTGTTGCAACATACAAGGTGAATGAGCTATTAGTGTCTAGAACCAAGTGAGCAATCACTGGCTCCTGTTGCAATATACAAGGTGAATGAGTGATTAGTGTGTAGAACCAAGTGAGCAATCACTGGCTCCTGCTGCAACAGACAAGGTGAATGAGTGATTAGTGTCTAGAACCAAGTGAGCAATCACTGGCTCCTGCTGCAACAAACAAGGTGAATGAGTGATTATTGTCTAGAACCAAGTGAGCAATAACTGGCTCCTGCTGCAACAGACAAGGTGAATGAGTGATTAGTGTCTAGAACCAAGTGAGCAATCACTGGCTCCTGCTGCAACAAACAAGGTGAATGAGTGATTAGTGTCTAGAACCAAGTGAGCAATCATTGGCTCCTGCTGCAACACACAAGGTGAATGAGTGATTAGTGTCTAGAACCAAGTGAGCAATCACTGGCTCCTGCTGCAACAAACAAGGTGAATGAGTGATTATTGTCTAGAACCAAGTGAGCAATCACTGGCTCCTGCTGCAACAAACAAGGTGAATGAGTGATTAGTGTCTAGAACCAAGTGAGCAATCACTGGCTTCTGTTGCAATATACAAGGTGAATGAGTGATTAGTGTCTAGAACCAAGTCAGCAATCACTGGCTCCTGCTGCAACATACAAGGTGAATGAGTGATTAGTGTCTAGATCCAAGTGAGCAATCACTGGCTCCTGCTGCAACAAACAAGGTAAATGAGTGATTAGTGTCTAGAACCAAGTGAGCAATTACTGGCTCCTGCTGCAACATACAAGGTGAATGGTAGATTAGTGTCTAGAACGAAGTGAGCAATCACTGGCTCCTGCTGCAACAGACAAGGTGAATGAGTGATTAGTGTCTAGAACCAAGTGAGCAATCACTGGCTCCTGCTGCAACAAACAAGGTGAATGAGTGATTAGTGTCTAGAACCAAGTGAGCAATCACAAGCTCCTGTTGCAACGGACAAGGTGAATGAGCCATTAGTGTCTAGAACCAAGTGAGCAATCACAAGCTCCTGTTGCAATATACAAGGTGAATGGGTGATTAGTGTCTAGCACCAAGTGAACAATCACTGGCTCCTGCTGCAACAAACAAGGTGAATGAGTGATTAGTGTCTAGAACCAAGTGAACAATCACTGGCTCCTGCTGCAACAGACAAGGTGAATGAGTGATTAGTGTCTAGAACCAAGTGAGCAATCACTGGCTCCTGCTGCAGCAAACAAGGTGAATGAGTGATTAGTGTCTAGAACCAAGTGAGCAATCACTGGCTCCTGTTGCAATATACAAGGTGAATGAGCCATTAGTGTCTAGAACCAAGTGAGCAATCACTGGCTCCTGTTGCAATATACAAGGTGAATGAGTGATTAGTGTATAGAACCAAGTGAGCAATCACTGGCTCTTGCTGCAATAGACAAGGTGAATGAGTGATTAGTGTCTAGAACCAAGTGAGCAATCACTGGCTCCTGCTGCAACAGACAAGGTGAATGAGTGATTAGTGTTTAGAACAAAGTGAGCAATCACTGGCTCCTGCTGCAACAAACAAGGTGAATGAGTGATTAGTGCCTAGAACCAAGTGAGCAATTACTGGCTCCTGCTGCAACAAACAAGGTGAATGAGTGATTAGTTTCTAGAACCAAGTGAGCAATCACTGGCTCCTGCTGCAACAAACAAGGTGAATGAGTGATTAGTGTCTAGAACCAAGTGAGCAATCACCAGCTCCTGTTGCAACATACAAGGTGAATGAACCATTAGTGTCTAGAACCAGTGAGCAATCACTGGCTACTGTTGCAATATACAAGGTGAATGAGTGATTAGTGTATAGAACCAAGTGAGCAATCACTGGCTCCTGCTGCAACAGACAAGGTGAATGAGTGATTAGTGTCTAGAACCAAGTGAGCAATCACTGGTTCCTGCTGCAACAAACAAGGTGAATGAGTGATTATTGTCCAGAACCAAGTGAGCAATCACTGGCTCCTGCTGCAACAGACAAGGTGAATGAGTGATTAGTGTCTAGAACCAAGTGAGCAATCACTGGCTCCTGCTGCAACAGACAAGGTGAATGAGTGATTAGTGTTTAGAACAAAGTGAGCAATCACTGGCTCCTGCTGCAACAAACAAGGTGAATGAGTGATTAGTGTCTAGAACCAAGTGAGCAATTACTGGCTCCTGCTGCAACAAACAAGGTGAATGAGTGATTAGTGTCTAGAACCAAGTGAGCAATCACTGGCTCCTGCTGCAACAAACAAGGTGAATGAGTGATTAGTGTCTATAACCAAGTGAGCAATCACAAGCTCCTGTTGCAACATACAAGGTGAATGAGCCATTAGTGTCTAGAACCAAGTGAGCAATCACTGGCTCCTGTTGCAATATACAAGGTGAATGAGTGATTAGTGTGTAGAACCAAGTGAGCAATCACTGGCTCCTGCTGCAACAGACAAGGTGAATGAGTGATTAGTGTCTAGAACCAAGTGAGCAATCACTGGCTCCTGCTGCAACAAACAAGGTGAATGAGTGATTATTGTCTAGAACCAAGTGAGCAATAACTGGCTCCTGCTGCAACAGACAAGGTGAATGAGTGATTAGTGTCTAGAACCAAGTGAGCAATCACTGGCTCCTGCTGCAACAAACAAGGTGAATGAGTGATTATTGTCTAGAACCAAGTGAGCAATCACTGGCTCCTGCTGCAACAAACAAGGTGAATGAGTGATTAGTGTCTAGAACCAAGTGAGCAATCACTGGCTTCTGTTGCAATATACAAGGTGAATGAGTGATTAGTGTCTAGAACCAAGTCAGCAATCACTGGCTCCTGCTGCAACATACAAGGTGAATGAGTGATTAGTGTCTAGATCCAAGTGAGCAATCACTGGCTCCTGCTGCAACAAACAAGGTAAATGAGTGATTAGTGTCTAGAACCAAGTGAGCAATTACTGGCTCCTGCTGCAACATACAAGGTGAATGTGTGATTAGTGTCTAGAACGAAGTGAGCAATCACTGGCTCCTGCTGCAACAGACAAGGTGAATGAGTGATTAGTGTCTAGAACCAAGTGAGCAATCACTGGCTCCTGCTGCAACAAACAAGGTGAATGAGTGATTAGTGTCTAGAACCAAGTGAGCAATCACAAGCTCCTGTTGCAACGGACAAGGTGAATGATTGATTAGTGTCTAGAACCAAGTGAGCAATCACAAGCTCCTGTTGCAATATACAAGGTGAATGGGTGATTAGTGTCTAGCACCAAGTGAACAATCACTGGCTCCTGCTGCAACAAACAAGGTGAATGAGTGATTAGTGTCTAGAACCAAGTGAACAATCACTGGCTCCTGCTGCAACAGACAAGGTGAATGAGTGATTAGTGTCTAGAACCAAGTGAGCAATCACTGGCTCCTGCTGCAGCAAACAAGGTGAATGAGTGATTAGTGTCTAGAACCAAGTGAGCAATCACTGGCTCCTGTTGCAATATACAAGGTGAATGAGCCATTAGTGTCTAGAACCATGTGAGCAATCACTGGCTCCTGTTGCAATATACAAGGTGAATGAGTGATTAGTGTATAGAACCAAGTGAGCAATCACTGGCTCTTGCTGCAATAGACAAGGTGAATGAGTGATTAGTGTCTAGAACCAAGTGAGCAATCACTGGCTCCTGCTGCAACAGACAAGGTGAATGAGTGATTAGTGTTTAGAACAAAGTGAGCAATCACTGGCTCCTGCTGCAACAAACAAGGTGAATGAGTGATTAGTGCCTAGAACCAAGTGAGCAATTACTGGCTCCTGCTGCAACAAACAAGGTGAATGAGTGATTAGTGTCTAGAACCAAGTGAGCAATCACTGGCTCCTGCTGCAACAAACAAGGTGAATGAGTGATTAGTGTCTAGAACCAAGTGAGCAATCACCCGTTCCTGTTGCAACATACAAGGTGAATGAACCATTAGTGTCTAGAACCAGTGAGCAATCACTGGCTCCTGTTGCAATATACAAGGTGAATGAGTGATTAGTGTATAGAACCAAGTGAGCAATCACTGGCTCTTGCTGCAACAGACAAGGTGAATGAGTGATTAGTGTCTAGAACCAAGTGAGCAATCACTGGCTCCTGCTGCTACAAACAAGGTGAATGAGTGATTATTGTCTAGAACCAAGTGAGCAATCACTGGCTCCTGCTGCAACAGACAAGGTGAATGAGTGATTAGTGTCTAGAACCAAGTGAGCAATCACTGGCTCCTGCTGCAACAAACAAGGTGAATGAGTGATTATTGTCTAGAACCAAGTGAGCAATCACTGGCTCCTGCTGCAACAAACAAGGTGAATGAGTGATTAGTGTCTAGAACCAAGTGAGCAATCACTGGCTTCTGTTGCAATATACAAGGTGAATGAGTGATTAGTGTCTAGAACCAAGTCAGCAATCACTGGCTCCTGCTGCAACATACAAGGTGAATGAGTGATTAGTGTCTAGATCCAAGTGAGCAATCACTGGCTCCTGCTGCAACAAACAAGGTGAATGAGTGATTAGTGTCTAGATCCAAGTGAGCAATCACTGGCTCCTGCTGCAACAAACAAGGTAAATGAGTGATTAGTGTCTAGAACCAAGTGAGCAATTACTGGCTCCTGCTGCAACATACAAGGTGAATGTGTGATTAGTGTCTAGAACGAAGTGAGCAATCACTGGCTCCTGCTGCAACAGACAAGGTGAATGAGTGATTAGTGTCTAGAACCAAGTGAGCAATCACTGGCTCCTGCTGCAACAAACAAGGTGAATGAGTGATTAGTGTCTAGAACCAAGTGAGCAATCACAAGCTCCTGTTGCAACGGACAAGGTGAATGATTGATTAGTGTCTAGAACCAAGTGAGCAATCACAAGCTCCTGTTGCAATATACAAGGTGAATGGGTGATTAGTGTCTAGCACCAAGTGAACAATCACTGGCTCCTGCTGCAACAAACAAGGTGAATGAGTGATTAGTGTCTAGAACCAAGTGAACAATCACTGGCTCCTGCTGCAACAGACAAGGTGAATGAGTGATTAGTGTCTAGAACCAAGTGAGCAATCACTGGCTCCTGCTGCAGCAAACAAGGTGAATGAGTGATTAGTGTCTAGAACCAAGTGAGCAATCACTGGCTCCTGTTGCAATATACAAGGTGAATGAGCCATTAGTGTCTAGAACCATGTGAGCAATCACTGGCTCCTGTTGCAATATACAAGGTGAATGAGTGATTAGTGTATAGAACCAAGTGAGCAATCACTGGCTCTTGCTGCAATAGACAAGGTGAATGAGTGATTAGTGTCTAGAACCAAGTGAGCAATCACTGGCTCCTGCTGCAACAGACAAGGTGAATGAGTGATTAGTGTTTAGAACAAAGTGAGCAATCACTGGCTCCTGCTGCAACAAACAAGGTGAATGAGTGATTAGTGCCTAGAACCAAGTGAGCAATTACTGGCTCCTGCTGCAACAAACAAGGTGAATGAGTGATTAGTGTCTAGAACCAAGTGAGCAATCACTGGCTCCTGCTGCAACAAACAAGGTGAATGAGTGATTAGTGTCTAGAACCAAGTGAGCAATCACCCGTTCCTGTTGCAACATACAAGGTGAATGAACCATTAGTGTCTAGAACCAGTGAGCAATCACTGGCTCCTGTTGCAATATACAAGGTGAATGAGTGATTAGTGTATAGAACCAAGTGAGCAATCACTGGCTCTTGCTGCAACAGACAAGGTGAATGAGTGATTAGTGTCTAGAACCAAGTGAGCAATCACTGGCTCCTGCTGCTACAAACAAGGTGAATGAGTGATTATTGTCTAGAACCAAGTGAGCAATCACTGGCTCCTGCTGCAACAGACAAGGTGAATGAGTGATTAGTGTCTAGAACCAAGTGAGCAATCACTGGCTCCTGCTGCAACAAACAAGGTGAATGAGTGATTATTGTCTAGAACCAAGTGAGCAATCACTGGCTCCTGCTGCAACAAACAAGGTGAATGAGTGATTAGTGTCTAGAACCAAGTGAGCAATCACTGGCTTCTGTTGCAATATACAAGGTGAATGAGTGATTAGTGTCTAGAACCAAGTCAGCAATCACTGGCTCCTGCTGCAACATACAAGGTGAATGAGTGATTAGTGTCTAGATCCAAGTGAGCAATCACTGGCTCCTGCTGCAACAAACAAGGTGAATGAGTGATTAGTGTCTAGAACCAAGTGAGCAATCACTGGCTCCTGCTGCAACATACAAGGTGAATGGGTGATTAGTGTCTAGAACGAAATGAGCAATCACTGGCTCCTGCTGCAACATACAAGGTGAATGAGTGATTAGTGTCTAGAACCAAGTGAGCAATCACTGGCTCCTGCTGCAACAAACAAGATGAAGGAGTGATTAGTGTCTAGAACCAAGTGACCAATCACAAGCTCCTGTTGCAACGGACAAGGTGAATGAGCCATTAGTGTCTAGAACCAAGTGAGCAATCACTGGCTCCTGTTGCAATATACAAGGTGAATGAGTGATTAGTGTATAGAACCAAGTGAGCAATCACTGGCTCTTGCTGCAATAGACAAGGTGAATGAGTGATTAGTGTCTAGAACCAAGTGAGCAATCACTGGCTCCTGCTGCAACAGACAAGGTGAATGAGTGATTATTGTTTAGAACAAAGTGAGCAATCACTGGCTCCTGCTGCAACAAACAAGGTGAATGAGTGATTAGTGCCTAGAACCAAGTGAGCAATTACTGGCTCCTGCTGCAACAAACAAGGTGAATGAGTGATTAGTGTCTAGAACCAAGTGAGCAATCACTGTCTCCTGCTGCAACAAACAAGGTGAATGAGTGATTAGTGTCTAGAACCAAGTGAGCAATCACCAGCTCCTGTTGCAACATACAAGGTGAATGAACCATTAGTGTCTAGAACCAGTGAGCAATCACTGGCTCCTGTTGCAATATACAAGGTGAATGAGTGATTAGTGTATAGAACCAAGTGAGCAATCACTGGCTCCTGCTGCAACAGACAAGGTGAATGAGTGATTAGTGTCTAGAACCAAGTGAGCAATCACTGGCTCCTGCTGCAACAAACAAGGTGAATGAGTGATTATTGTCTAGAACCAAGTGAGCAATCACTGGCTCCTGCTGCAACAGACAAGGTGAATGAGTGATTAGTGTCTAGAACCAAGTGAGCAATCACTGGCTCCTGCTGCAACAAACAAGGTGAATGAGTGATTAGTGTCTAGAACCAAGTGAGCAATCACTGGCTCCTACTGCAACATACAAGGTGAATGAGTGATTAGTGTCTAGAACCAAGTGAGCAATCACTGGCTCCTGCTGCAACAAACAAGGTGAATGAGTGATTATTGTCTAGAACCAAGTGAGCAATCACTGGCTCCTGCTGCAACAAACAAGGTGAATGAGTGATTAGTGTCTAGAACCAAGTGAGCAATCACTGGCTTCTGTTGCAATATACAAGGTGAATGAGTGATTAGTGTCTAGAACCAAGTCAGCAATCACTGGCTCCTGCTGCAACATACAAGGTGAATGAGTGATTAGTGTCTAGATCCAAGTGAGCAATCACTGGCTCCTGCTGCAACAAACAAGGTGAATGAGTGATTAGTGTCTAGAACCAAGTGAGCAATCACTGGCTCCTGCTGCAACATACAAGGTGAATGGGTGATTAGTGTCTAGAACGAAGTGAGCAATCACTGGCTCCTGCTGCAACATACAAGGTGAATGAGTGATTAGTGTCTAGAACCAAGTGAGTAATCACTGGCTCCTGCTGCAACAAACAAGATGAAGGAGTGATTAGTGTCTAGAACCAAGTGACCAATCACAAGCTCCTGTTGCAACGGACAAGGTGAATGAGCCATTAGTGTCTAGAACCAAGTGAGCAATCACTGGCTCCTGTTGCAATATACAAGGTGAATGAGTGATTAGTGTCTAGAACCAAGTGAGCAATCACTGGCTCCTGCTGCAACATACAAGGTGAATGAGTGATTAGTGTATAGATCCAAGTGAGCAATCACTGGCTCCTGCTGCAACAAACAATGTGAATGAGTGATTAGTGTCTAGAACCAAGTGAGCAATCACTGGCTCCTGCTGCAACAAACAAGGTGAATGGGTGATTAGTGTCTAGAACCAAGTGAGCAATCACAAGCTCCTGTTGCCACGGACAAGGTGAATGAGCCATTAGTGTCTAGAACCAAGTGAGCAATCACTGGCTACTGTTGCAATATACAAGGTGAATGAGTGATTAGTGTATAGAACCAAGTGAGCAATGACTGGCTCCTGCTGCAACAGACAAGGTGAATGAGTGATTAGTGTCTAGAACCAAGTGAGCAATCACTGGCTCCTGCTGCAACAGACAAGGTGAATGAGTGATTAGTTTCTAGAACCAAGTGAGCAATCACTGGCTCCTGCTGCAACAAAGAAGGTGAATGAGTGATTAGTGTCTAGAACCAAGTGAGCAATCACTGGCTCCTGCTGCCAAAAACAAGGTGAATGAGTGATTAGTGTCTAGAACCAAGTGAGCAATCACTGGCTCCTGCTGCAACAAACAAGGTGAATGAGTGATTAGTGTCTAGAACCAAGTGAGAAATCACCGGCTTCTGTTGCAATATACAAGGTGAATGAGTGATTAGTGTCTAGAACCAAGTGAGCAATCACTGGCTCCTGCTGCAACATACAAGGTGAATGAGTGATTAGTGTCTAGATCCAAGTGAGCAATCACTGGCTCCTGCTGCAACAGACAAGGTGAATGAGTGATTAGTGTTTAGAACAAAGTGAGCAATCACTGGCTCCTGCTGCAACAAACAAGGTGAATGAGTGATTAGTGTCTAGAACCAAGTGAGCAATTACTGGCTCCTGCTGCAACAAACAAGGTGAATGAGTGATTAGTGTCTAGAACCAAGTGAGCAATCACTGGCTCCTGCTGCAACAAACAAGGTGAATGAGTGATTAGTGTCTATAACCAAGTGAGCAATCACAAGCTCCTGTTGCAACATACAAGGTGAATGAGCCATTAGTGTCTAGAACCAAGTGAGCAATCACTGGCTCCTGTTGCAATATACAAGGTGAATGAGTGATTAGTGTGTAGAACCAAGTGAGCAATCACTGGCTCCTGCTGCAACAGACAAGGTGAATGAGTGATTAGTGTCTAGAACCAAGTGAGCAATCACTGGCTCCTGCTGCAACAAACAAGGTGAATGAGTGATTAGTGTCTAGAACCAAGTGAGCAATCACTGGCTCCTGCTGCAACAGACAAGGTGAATGAGTGATTAGTGTCTAGAACCAAGTGAGCAATCACTGGCTCCTGCTGCAACAAACAAGGTGAATGAGTGATTAGTGTCTAGAACCAAGTGAGGAATCACTGGCTCCTGCTGCAACATACAAGGTGAATGAGTGATTAGTGTCTAGAACCAAGTGAGCAATCACTGGCTCCTGCTGCAACAAACAAGGTGAATGAGTGATTATTGTCTAGAACCAAGTGAGCAATCACTGGCTCCTGCTGCAACAAAAAAGGTGAATGAGTGATTAGTGTCTAGAACCAAGTGAGCAATCACTGGCTTCTGTTGCAATATACAAGGTGAATGAGTGATTAGTGTCTAGAACCAAGTCAGCAATCACTGGCTCCTGCTGCAACATACAAGGTGAATGAGTGATTAGTGTCTAGATCCAAGTGAGCAATCACTGGC
The DNA here is from genome assembly GCA_963383655.1 of Bathymodiolus septemdierum. NCBI lineage: Eukaryota > Metazoa > Mollusca > Bivalvia > Mytilida > Modiolidae > Bathymodiolus > Bathymodiolus septemdierum. The sequence continues at coordinate 74,066,056 of OY726518.1, forward strand.
TCCTGCTGCAACAAACAAGGTGAATGAGTGATTAGTGTCTAGAACCAAGTGAGCAATTACTGGCTCCTGCTGCAACATACAAGGTGAATGGGTGATTAGTGTCTAGAACGAAGTGAGCAATCACTGGCTCCTGCTGCAACAGACAAGGTGAATGAGTGATTAGTGTCTAGAACCAAGTGAGCAATCACTGGCTCCTGCTGCAACAAACAAGGTGAATGAGTGATTAGTGTCTAGAACCAAGTGAGCAATCACAAGCTCCTGTTGCAACGGACAAGGTGAATGAGCCATTAGTGTCTAGAACCAAGTGAGCAATCACTGGCTCCTGTTGCAATATACAAGGTGAATGGGTGATTAGTGTCTAGCACCAAGTGAACAATCACTGGCTCCTGCTGCAACAAACAAGGTGAATGAGTGATTAGTGTCTAGAACCAAGTGAACAATCACTGGCTCCTGCTGCAACAGACAAGGTGAATGAGTGATTAGTGTCTAGAACCAAGTGAGCAATCACTGGCTCCTGCTGCAGCAAACAAGGTGAATGAGTGATTAGTGTCTAGAACCAAGTGAGCAATCACTGGCTCCTGTTGCAATATACAAGGTGAATGAGTGATTAGTGTATAGAACCAAGTGAACAATCACTGGCTCCTGCTGCAACAGACAAGGTGAATGAGTGATTAGTGTCTAGAACCAAGTGAGCAATCACTGGCTCCTGCTGCAACAAACAAGGTGAATGAGTGATTAGTGTCTAGAACCAAGTGAGCAATCACTGGCTCCTGTTGCAACAAACAAGGTGAATGAGTGATTAGTGTCTAGAACCAAGTGAGCATTCACAAGCTCCTGTTGCAACGGACAAGGTGAATGAGCCATTAGTGTCTAGAACCAAGTGAGCAATCACTGGCTTCTGTTGCAATATACAAGGTGAATGAGTGATTAGTGTCTAGAACCAAGTGAGCAATCACTGGCTCCTGCTGCAACATACAAGGTGAATGAGTGATTAGTGTCTAGATCCAAGTGAGCAATCACTGGCTCCTGCTGCAACAAACAAGGTGAATGAGTGATTAGTGTCTAGAACCAAGTGAGCAATCACTGGCTCCTGCTGCAACATACAAGGTGAATGAGTGATTAGTGTCTAGAACCAAGTGAGCAATCACTGGCTCCTGCTGCAACAAACAAGGTGAATGAGTGATTAATGTCTAGAACCAAGTGAGCAATCACTGGCTCCTGCTGCAACAAACAAGGTGAATGATTGAATAGTGTCTAGAACCAAGAGAGCAATCACTGGCTCCTGCTGCAACATACAAGGTGAATGAGTGATTAGTGTCTAGATCCAAGTGAGCAATCACTGGCTCCTGCTGCAACAGACAAGGTGAATGAGTGATTAGTGTCTAGAACCAAGTGAGCAATCACTGGCTCCTGCTGCAACAAACAAGGTGAATGAGTGATTAGTGTCTAGAACCAAGTGAGCAATTACAAGCTCCTGCTGCAAAGGACAAGGTGAATGAGCCATTAGTGTCTAGAACCAAGTGAGCAATCACTGGCTCCTGTTGCAATATACAAGGTGAATGGGTGATTAGTGTCTAGCACCAAGTGAGCAATCAATGGCTCCTGCTGCAGCAAACAAGGTGAATGAGTGATTAGTGTCTAGAACCAAGTGAGCAATCACTGGCTCCTGTTGCAATATACAAGGTGAATGAGTGATTAGTGTATAGAACCAAGTGAACAATCACTGGCTCCTGCTGCAACAGACAAGGTGAATGAGTGATTAGTGTCTAGAACCAAGTGAGCAATCACTGGCTCCTGCTGCAACAAAGAAGGTGAATGAGTGATTAGTGTCTAGAACCAAGTGAGCAATCACTGGATCCTGCTGCAACAAACAAGGTGAATGAGTGATTAGTGTCTAGAACCAAGTGAGCAATCACTGGCTCCTGTTGCAACAAACAAGGTGAATGAGTGATTAGTGTCTAGAACCAAGTGAGCATTCACAAGCTCCTGTTGCAACATACAAGGTGAATGAACCATTAGTGTCTAGAACCAGTGAGCAATCACTGGCTCCTGTTGCAATATACAAGGTGAATGAGTGATTAGTGTATAGAACCAAGTGAGCAATCACTGGCTCCTGCTGCAACAGACAAGGTGAATGAGTGATTAGTGTCTAGAACCAAGTGAGCAATCACTGGCTCCTGCTGCAACAAACAAGGTGAATGAGTGATTATTGTCTAGAACCAAGTGAGCAATCACTGGCTCCTGCTGCAACAGACAAGGTGAATGAGTGATTAGTGTCTAGAACCAAGTGAGCAATCACTGGCTCCTGCTGCAACAAACAAGGTGAATGAGTGATTAGTGTCTAGAACCAAGTGAGCAATCACTGGCTCCTACTGCAACATACAAGGTGAATGAGTGATTAGTGTCTAGAACCAAGTGAGCAATCACTGGCTCCTGCTGCAACAAACAAGGTGAATGAGTGATTATTGTCTAGAACCAAGTGAGCAATCACTGGCTCCTGCTGCAACAAACAAGGTGAATGAGTGATTAGTGTCTAGAACCAAGTGAGCAATCACTGGCTTCTGTTGCAATATACAAGGTGAATGAGTGATTAGTGTCTAGAACCAAGTCAGCAATCACTGGCTCCTGCTGCAACATACAAGGTGAATGAGTGATTAGTGTCTAGATCCAAGTGAGCAATCACTGGCTCCTGCTGCAACAAACAAGGTGAATGAGTGATTAGTGTCTAGAACCAAGTGAGCAATCACTGGCTCCTGCTGCAACATACAAGGTGAATGGGTGATTAGTGTCTAGAACGAAGTGAGCAATCACTGGCTCCTGCTGCAACATACAAGGTGAATGAGTGATTAGTGTCTAGAACCAAGTGAGTAATCACTGGCTCCTGCTGCAACAAACAAGATGAAGGAGTGATTAGTGTCTAGAACCAAGTGACCAATCACAAGCTCCTGTTGCAACGGACAAGGTGAATGAGCCATTAGTGTCTAGAACCAAGTGAGCAATCACTGGCTCCTGTTGCAATATACAAGGTGAATGAGTGATTAGTGTCTAGAACCAAGTGAGCAATCACTGGCTCCTGCTGCAACATACAAGGTGAATGAGTGATTAGTGTATAGATCCAAGTGAGCAATCACTGGCTCCTGCTGCAACAAACAATGTGAATGAGTGATTAGTGTCTAGAACCAAGTGAGCAATCACTGGCTCCTGCTGCAACAAACAAGGTGAATGGGTGATTAGTGTCTAGAACCAAGTGAGCAATCACAAGCTCCTGTTGCCACGGACAAGGTGAATGAGCCATTAGTGTCTAGAACCAAGTGAGCAATCACTGGCTACTGTTGCAATATACAAGGTGAATGAGTGATTAGTGTATAGAACCAAGTGAGCAATGACTGGCTCCTGCTGCAACAGACAAGGTGAATGAGTGATTAGTGTCTAGAACCAAGTGAGCAATCACTGGCTCCTGCTGCAACAAACAAGGTGAATGAGTGATTAGTTTCTAGAACCAAGTGAGCAATCACTGGCTCCTGCTGCAACAAAGAAGGTGAATGAGTGATTAGTGTCTAGAACCAAGTGAGCAATCACTGGCTCCTGCTGCCAAAAACAAGGTGAATGAGTGATTAGTGTCTAGAACCAAGTGAGCAATCACTGGCTCCTGCTGCAACAAACAAGGTGAATGAGTGATTAGTGTCTAGAACCAAGTGAGAAATCACCGGCTTCTGTTGCAATATACAAGGTGAATGAGTGATTAGTGTCTAGAACCAAGTGAGCAATCACTGGCTCCTGCTGCAACATACAAGGTGAATGAGTGATTAGTGTCTAGATCCAAGTGAGCAATCACTGGCTCCTGCTGCAACAGACAAGGTGAATGAGTGATTAGTGTTTAGAACAAAGTGAGCAATCACTGGCTCCTGCTGCAACAAACAAGGTGAATGAGTGATTAGTGTCTAGAACCAAGTGAGCAATTACTGGCTCCTGCTGCAACAAACAAGGTGAATGAGTGATTAGTGTCTAGAACCAAGTGAGCAATCACTGGCTCCTGCTGCAACAAACAAGGTGAATGAGTGATTAGTGTCTATAACCAAGTGAGCAATCACAAGCTCCTGTTGCAACATACAAGGTGAATGAGCCATTAGTGTCTAGAACCAAGTGAGCAATCACTGGCTCCTGTTGCAATATACAAGGTGAATGAGTGATTAGTGTGTAGAACCAAGTGAGCAATCACTGGCTCCTGCTGCAACAGACAAGGTGAATGAGTGATTAGTGTCTAGAACCAAGTGAGCAATCACTGGCTCCTGCTGCAACAAACAAGGTGAATGAGTGATTAGTGTCTAGAACCAAGTGAGCAATCACTGGCTCCTGCTGCAACAGACAAGGTGAATGAGTGATTAGTGTCTAGAACCAAGTGAGCAATCACTGGCTCCTGCTGCAACAAACAAGGTGAATGAGTGATTAGTGTCTAGAACCAAGTGAGGAATCACTGGCTCCTGCTGCAACATACAAGGTGAATGAGTGATTAGTGTCTAGAACCAAGTGAGCAATCACTGGCTCCTGCTGCAACAAACAAGGTGAATGAGTGATTATTGTCTAGAACCAAGTGAGCAATCACTGGCTCCTGCTGCAACAAAAAAGGTGAATGAGTGATTAGTGTCTAGAACCAAGTGAGCAATCACTGGCTTCTGTTGCAATATACAAGGTGAATGAGTGATTAGTGTCTAGAACCAAGTCAGCAATCACTGGCTCCTGCTGCAACATACAAGGTGAATGAGTGATTAGTGTCTAGATCCAAGTGAGCAATCACTGGCTCCTGCTGCAACAAACAAGGTGAATGAGTGATTAGTGTCTAGAACCAAGTGAGCAATTACTGGCTCCTGCTGCAACATACAAGGTGAATGGGTGATTAGTGTCTAGAACGAAGTGAGCAATCACTGGCTCCTGCTGCAACAGACAAGGTGAATGAGTGATTAGTGTCTAGAACCAAGTGAGCAATCACTGGCTCCTGCTGCAACAAACAAGGTGAATGAGTGATTAGTGTCTAGAACCAAGTGAGCAATCACAAGCTCCTGTTGCAACGGACAAGGTGAATGAGCCATTAGTGTCTAGAACCAAGTGAGCAATCACTGGCTCCTGTTGCAATATACAAGGTGAATGGGTGATTAGTGTCTAGCACCAAGTGAACAATCACTGGCTCCTGCTGCAACAAACAAGGTGAATGAGTGATTAGTGTCTAGAACCAAGTGAACAATCACTGGCTCCTGCTGCAACAGACAAGGTGAATGAGTGATTAGTGTCTAGAACCAAGTGAGCAATCACTGGCTCCTGCTGCAGCAAACAAGGTGAATGAGTGATTAGTGTCTAGAACCAAGTGAGCAATCACTGGCTCCTGTTGCAATATACAAGGTGAATGAGTGATTAGTGTATAGAACCAAGTGAACAATCACTGGCTCCTGCTGCAACAGACAAGGTGAATGAGTGATTAGTGTCTAGAACCAAGTGAGCAATCACTGGCTCCTGCTGCAACAAACAAGGTGAATGAGTGATTAGTGTCTAGAACCAAGTGAGCAATCACTGGCTCCTGTTGCAACAAACAAGGTGAATGAGTGATTAGTGTCTAGAACCAAGTGAGCATTCACAAGCTCCTGTTGCAACGGACAAGGTGAATGAGCCATTAGTGTCTAGAACCAAGTGAGCAATCACTGGCTTCTGTTGCAATATACAAGGTGAATGAGTGATTAGTGTCTAGAACCAAGTGAGCAATCACTGGCTCCTGCTGCAACATACAAGGTGAATGAGTGATTAGTGTCTAGATCCAAGTGAGCAATCACTGGCTCCTGCTGCAACAAACAAGGTGAATGAGTGATTAGTGTCTAGAACCAAGTGAGCAATCACTGGCTCCTGCTGCAACATACAAGGTGAATGAGTGATTAGTGTCTAGAACCAAGTGAGCAATCACTGGCTCCTGCTGCAACAAACAAGGTGAATGAGTGATTAATGTCTAGAACCAAGTGAGCAATCACTGGCTCCTGCTGCAACAAACAAGGTGAATGATTGAATAGTGTCTAGAACCAAGAGAGCAATCACTGGCTCCTGCTGCAACATACAAGGTGAATGAGTGATTAGTGTCTAGATCCAAGTGAGCAATCACTGGCTCCTGCTGCAACAGACAAGGTGAATGAGTGATTAGTGTCTAGAACCAAGTGAGCAATCACTGGCTCCTGCTGCAACAAACAAGGTGAATGAGTGATTAGTGTCTAGAACCAAGTGAGCAATTACAAGCTCCTGCTGCAAAGGACAAGGTGAATGAGCCATTAGTGTCTAGAACCAAGTGAGCAATCACTGGCTCCTGTTGCAATATACAAGGTGAATGGGTGATTAGTGTCTAGCACCAAGTGAGCAATCAATGGCTCCTGCTGCAGCAAACAAGGTGAATGAGTGATTAGTGTCTAGAACCAAGTGAGCAATCACTGGCTCCTGTTGCAATATACAAGGTGAATGAGTGATTAGTGTATAGAACCAAGTGAACAATCACTGGCTCCTGCTGCAACAGACAAGGTGAATGAGTGATTAGTGTCTAGAACCAAGTGAGCAATCACTGGCTCCTGCTGCAACAAAGAAGGTGAATGAGTGATTAGTGTCTAGAACCAAGTGAGCAATCACTGGATCCTGCTGCAACAAACAAGGTGAATGAGTGATTAGTGTCTAGAACCAAGTGAGCAATCACTGGCTCCTGTTGCAACAAACAAGGTGAATGAGTGATTAGTGTCTAGAACCAAGTGAGCATTCACAAGCTCCTGTTGCAACGGACAAGGTGAATGAGCCATTAGTGTCTAGAATCAAGTGAGCAATCACTGGCTTTTGTTGCAATATACAAGGTGAATGAGTGATTAGTGTCTAGAACCAAGTGAGCAATCACTGGCTCCTGCTGCAACATACAAGGTGAATGAGTGATTAGTGTCTAGATCCAAGTGAGCAATCACTGGCTCCTGCTGCAACAAACAAGGTGAATGAGTGATTAGTGTCTAGAACCAAGTGAGCAATCACTGGCTCCTGCTGCAACATACAAGGTGAATGAGTGATTAGTGTCTAGAACCAAGTGAGCAATCACTGGCTCCTGCTGCAACAAACAAGGTGAATGAGTGATTAGTGTCTAGAACCAAGTGAGCAATCACTGGCTCCTGCTGCAACAAACAAGGTGAATGATTGATTAGTGTCTAGAACCAATTGAGCAATCACTGGCTTCTGTTGCAATATACAAGGTGAATGAGTGATTAGTGTCTAGAACCAAGAGAGCAATCACTGGCTCCTGCTGCAACATACAAGGTGAATGAGTGATTAGTGTCTAGATCCAAGTGAGCAATCACTGGCTCCTGCTGCAACAAACAAGGTGAATGAGTGATTAGTGTCTATAACCAAGTGAACAATCACTGGCTCCTGCTCCAACAAAGAAGGTGAATGAGTGATTAGTGTCTAGAACCAAGTGAGCAATCACTGGTTCCTGCTGCAACATACAAGGTGAATGGGTGATTAGTGTCTAGAACCAAGTGAGCAATCACTGGCTCCTGCTGCAAGAGACAAGGTGAATGAGTGATTAGTGTCTAGAACCAAGTGAGCAATCACTGGCTCCTGCTGCAACAAACAACGTGAATGAGTGATTAGTGTCTAGAACCAAGTGAGCAATCACAAGCTCCTGTTGCAACGGACAAGGTGAATGAGCCATTAGTGTCTAGAACCAAGTGAGCAATCACTGGCTCCTGTTGCAATATACAAGGTGAATGAGTGATTAGTGTATAGAACCAAGTGAAAAATCACTGGCTCCTGCTGCAACAGACAATTTGAATGAGTGATTAGTGTCTAGAACAAAGTGAGCAATCACTGGCTCCTGCTGCAACAAACAAGGTGAATGAGTGATTAGTGTCTAGAACCAAGTGAGCAATCACTGGCTCCTGCTGCAACAAACAAGGTGAATGAGTGATTAGTGTCTAGAACCAAGTGAGCAATCAGTGGCTTCTGTTGCAATATACAAGGTGAATGAGTGATTAGTGTCTAGAACCAAGTGAGCAATCACTGGCTCCTGCTACAACATACAAGGTGAATGAGTGATTAGTGTCTAGAACCAAGTGCACAATCACTGGCTCCTACTGTAACAGACAAGGTGAATGAGTGATTAGTGTCTAGAACCAAGCGGGCAATCACTGGCTCTTGCTGCAACAGACAAGGTGAATGAGTGATTAATGTCTAGAACCAAGTGAGCAATCACTGGCTCCTGTTGCAACGGACAAAGTGAATGAGTGATTAGTGTCTAGAACCAAGTGAGTAATCACTGGTTCCTGCTGCCACAAACGAGGTGAAAGAGTAATTAGTGTCTCGAACCAAGTGAGCAATCACTGGCTTCTGTTGCAACCGACAAGGTGAATGAGTGATTAGTGTCTAGAACCAAGTCTGCAATCACTGGCTCCTGCTGCCACAGACGAGGTGAATGAGTGATTAGTGTCTAGAACCAAGTGAGCAATCACTGGCTCCTGCTGCAACAGACAAGGTGAATGAGTGATTAGTGTCTAGAACCAAGTGAACAATCACTGGCTCCTGCTGCAACAGACAAGGTGAATGAGTGATTAATGTCTAGAACCAAGTGAGCAATCACTGGCTCCTGCTGCAACAGACGAGGTGAAAGAGTGATTAGTGTCTCGAACCAAGTGAACAATCACTGGCTCATGTTGCAACAGACAAAGTGAATGAGTGATTAGTGTCTAGAACCAAGTGAACAATCTCTCAGTTATATAATGGAACAGGTTACGAGGTTTTATTCTAGATCAATTTGCTTGGTTTGATCATTATAAGCGCTATTTTACCGAAACATAAGCCCATAGATAAGACATGTATCTCCACTAGAACACATTATACTAATTCCGAGCTGATCAGTATTACCTCTTTCTTATTCAAGTAGCTATATAATGAAGGTATACGAAAGATTCTTTACAATATTCGATGTTTTCACATTAGTCAGCTGATATGTGACTGATCAAATGTAAATGCTTCTGCTTTTCTTTCCGACTTTCCATATTGCTAAAAATAAAATATTGCGATTAACTATCGCACTTTTTCAATGACGACCAGGATGAAAAAATCAAAAACAGCCGCTTTTGTTGAGAGTTTCGGGTAGAACTTCTGTAACATTCATGGTGAAAAGCTGTAATGTTTATTTTTCAAACTTGGATTCTATCATTCGTGGAAATGTTATACAGAAACACCATCGTGTTATATCGTTATAATATCTATGTACGTTTATCATGTAGTCTATTGTATACTTTCAGATTGTTTTATAAAGTTATCAAATGCAAATACAGGTAATGGCTTGCTATTTTACTTATAAAATGGGTTATAATAGATCGCTTTTTTCTATTAATAATATGTGTCTGGTTACTCCAATTCTTTAATCAGCACTTAATGTCGTTTTTACTGTCCCAAACTTTCCCTTGATTTCGGTATAAATAGTAACATTAAAGGTAACAAAAATTATCATCTCGCACTTTGTACAGAAGACCGTAGAAAGAACTCATAAAAACGAGCTACATTGTATTCAGTGTTCATCCCATAACAATTCTAACAAATCTTCAAACAACTAATATGTATTTTGTTTAATTCTAATATGAATATACAATGAGATTCTTTAACAATGTTATGAAATAAGTTGTGTAAAAAAGAATCATTTCATAGAAAAAAAAATGAGCCACACTTAATAAAAATATTAAACAATACTAAATCAGATACTGAGAACGCTATATACAGATTTTTTGATACTGAAAATGCTTAAATAGCTAGATCCTTAATTAGATTATTGTCTTTCATAGGTTTCTTTTTGTGGTCAGAATCCGTTACTTTAGTCTTCATTTTCTTCATAAACGTAGATTTTAAGCTGAAATAATAACATACTCTTCATATTAAACTGTGAATATTTTAATACAAACACTCTCGCACATCTGGTATAGACTGGCCGTTGATTAGTTGTTTGAAATGTAACAACTAATATAGCCACATACGGGATGTTTTTAGTGAATCTATATATATATTATATTCTTAAATAAAGCAATTGCTGCATTTAAAAAATGATTTGTGTACAAAACGATACATGTTTACTGTTTAGAATTAATATATAAATAGTGTCCGATGCCAGTGATAATGTACGTGGAGACATTCAGAACTATTTAAAACCACAGTTTTAGTCGATTTTAAAAATAAACGACTATCATCTGTGTTACCGATGACAACAAATATGCTTAGTTTGTAGTGGTCATAATCCCGTCACCCTTTCCTATTTCTTGGCTTATTACCGGATTTTTGATCTGAGTAAAACGGTTGGTGTCACTAGTGGAGCAGGGACTGCTTACCTATCAAGATCACTTAAGTTCACCCTGACGTTTCGTTGGGTGTGTGTGTGCTTGTGTTAGCCATTTCATTGTATTTACGGCTTCTTTGGTACCGTTTCAAACATCCATTCTGGTTGTACATATACTATTGAAGCTGCATTATTGAGTCTCTTTGCTTTCGTTGCTTAGTTGTAATCTCTTTGTATTTCCTTTGAGTTCATGTCGATTTCTGATTTTGATGGGTTTTTATTTTATCTTTAATGATTAGCAATGACAATATATTTCTGTTTATTGTTTCATAATAAATAGATATCTTGTTATCTTACACAGGATAATGTTTCCATGCCATCATTACAACAAGAGTCATCACACCCATTACTGTCAATGCTATCACAGCAGCTATCCAGGGTTTCACTACAATTAATTCAACATGTAATTATTGGCCAAGATATAGTAAAACAATCAAGGATTTTTTCATTGAAGGATACAGTAATTCGCTGAAATAGTCAGATAACATTGAACAATATTAATAGGAAACAAAGGACAGTTCACAAATATATTCTTAATGTTTTAGCTCCAATAAAGAAGAACATATATTATCAGGTCGATACAACTATTTGTGTTAAAACGTTCCGTTGACTTGCGACCAGAAGGTGATTTTATCCACCAATATAACTGATTGAATAATTTAATTCTCATAACTTTTAAAGATTGTTTATATATGTATATGTATATATATATATATATATATAGCTAAGGAGAAAATACACAAATAAACATATAATAAAGCAATAACGTACGCGAACAATGCATATTCAATATGAATAACCGAGTCTCACAATTATGGCTTCAATACATTTCACATTTTTTTTTTCAGTTGAACAAATGAATAAGAGTTTGAACTACAATATTTTGGTAGTTTTTTAATTTGTTTTTTCTTTTCATAATCAAAGAATTTACCACCGCCACTGGTTATAGAAATCCCCTTACCAATCCAGAGAATGAAGCGGTGATGCTAGAGGTACCAACATTGCTTTTGTTTTAACGATTTTTCGATTATATTTTGGAACTGTTCCGATGGTGAAGTGTAGTTTTTTGCATTCCATTTTATTCATCACCTCTGCGTTTTGTCTCAAAAAGATGGCCGATATCATGTCATATCATTAAACACCATGCGATATCCCTGTCTTAATATAACTATGCTCTAACTGGAATATTAACAATTATTTTATTTAATATCCATGAATATTTCTGTTTGGCAATGTGTATGCCAAAATCCTTGGCATGATGGATTTTTCTCTGGGTACAACGGTTTTCCAACAAATAAAACTGACAGATACAATATAACTAAAATAATGTAGAAGACGGTGTTAAACACTAATAACCTTAATCCTAAGCCATCGGTATAAACCATCATGTCCTTAATGTTAATCAACTTCTGTTTATCACTACCAGCTTCAAGGCATAGAACCGGAGAAATATCGTCAGCAAGGAGAGACACGATCATCGTTTATATTGGCAATTACAGTTGTCATGTACAAGTGTTATGTATGTATCCCTAGTTTCCGTTTCTTCTTTGTCGATAGTTTTTGTGATTTATTACTTATAAGTGAAGCAAACAGTAGTTAAGATATCTTGCTTTAGCAATTTACATTTACTACTTATCATGGAGGCTAATTACAATTAATACATATTTCAATTTCATACTTACTTTTGTCACAACGATCTCCAGTGTATACATTATCACAATGGCATCTTAGCTCTCCCTCTGTTGTATTATAACATTCACCGTGTATACAGTGAGTAGACATACCAACACATCTATACAAGACTGCAAGATACATGTTGTAAACAGGTTATTTGTATTTAACGACAAACTCAAAGTTCCATAAAGTTATATGAATTGTAAATTATGCATATTTGCAAGTTTTACATATGCATATTTGTGTGTCTTGATTTCGTTATAATCAGTGATATTTTTTAAGTTCGTTTTGTGGAATCGTTTTTTAATTTATTCATTTTAATTTTGGTGTTTATTGGTATTAATTTGTCTATGCTGATGTTGCAGTTTTTGTTGTTGCTCCATCTAATAGTATTTTAATTTTGCTTCATAATGAGCACAAATTGCAAACCATTTTAAACAGCATAATATAGTTTATTCAATATAGCTTATTACATTATTATTTCATAGTCCAAGCGGTTCATAGATATATTGTGAAATTATTCAAAAGTAGTGGTGAGAATAATTAAATATATATAACATTTGATGTGATTAGATTGATGCTGTTTCAATCATTGCTAATGTGGCTGAAAGTTATGGAATATCTGTGTCACAAATGACCATGGATATGTTCTACTTGTCGTAAACACTTCCTGGTTCTTTCCTCATTCATGACTTATCACCGGGTGTGTAACTAGATTAACACGACGGGTACCACTAGTGGAGCAGGAACTGCCTACCCTTCTGGATCACCCCGATTTTTAGTGGGGTTCGCGTAACTCGATCTTTAGTTTTTTATGTATGTTTTGTAGATCGTTGTTTGTCCTTTTATACTTTTTCTTTTGTCCATTGTGTTTTCTGTTCTTCTTTGATATAAGGATTCTGATTACCACTTTGGTATCTGCCATCTCTTCTTAGTGCATGCAAAAGATTCTTGCTGAGGAAAAGCTTAAAGATAATAAAGAAGGAATCTGAAGCCGTAAATCGAAGAAGGGTAGACAATACAATGACCATCGATTCGTGTGTCTAATTCTTGTACAAAGAGAATACATTTATAGGTTTGTCTAGTTTTGTTCTGCTACAAAATACGCTTAATATATCGTGAACGACAGAATAATAAGGACAAAATTGAAGTCGAACTAATCTTTGTCAAATAAAAGAAAAAATGTTTCATGATAAAAATTACAATCATTTTAATCATTGTCTTCAGCCAGTGTAATTATTACCTGTTTCGTTGCTTGTTGAGTTGGACGGCGGAGTAAGACTTTGAAGCGACGATGTTTGTGGTTTAATTGTATGTGTTGGTATAGAAGTGTCTGTTGTTGACATCACTATTCTTGGTGCTACAGTTGTTGACGGTTTGGTTTTTAGCTGGCTTGTTATTAATGTGGACGATATGGTTGTCTTTGTGCTTGTTTGGGGGATAGCTAAAATGAGTCGGTGATTAAAATTAGGGAAATATAACAAAGATTGTCCAAGTTCAAAGAATAAATAAAATCAAAGAATAACACACAAAAAAACATTAAACCTTGAAATTTAAACTACCAATATTTTACAATATAACAGGTAATTAACTGAGGTAATTATGATGATGGACAATAAAAACATTTTGCATCAATAACACCAAACATTTCTAAACAGAGTAGAAACAAGTTTATCTATAACCATATTCACGGGCATTTCGTATCATGTCTGCGCTTATGCTGTTGTCGTATCGTATCTTTTGCTCTACATGAATCGGGTACAGGAAAAGCAATATTTTAGTCAATGACACATATATATGTAGCCAACATTAATTCAGTCAATTTAATTGGATTGTTTGCTTAAATAGTACAGGATGACTATGTATACCACGTCTTATTATGTCTGTCTTTCTAAGGCAATGTAAGACTCAAGTTAATATGTTTGTTATCTCATGTAGGTACCTAATAAATAAAGGGATCTCTTATTTAATTAACAATTGATTGTTGTCAATACAGCGTACACACCCTTTTTTAATACAACATGTTTAAGGTTAATGTCCTTACATTCATAAATCAGACATCTAATATATATAGAGGCTTACATATTATTTACTTGGGTGCTTCCTGATTTATATAAAGGAATGTAATAAAATACAGAAATCTTAACAACACATTAAGGGTGAAGAACAGTAACTAACTGATGACAGTGAAATTGAAATTCCGTCAAATACTTGTTGTTTATAATATTACCTCACATTAGATATAGTCATTTAACATCAGATCTACATAGGGAAATATCAAGAAACGAATCCGATAGCAAGAAATACATAAATAATAATTTAAGAAATAACATTATAAATTGAAACGGAAAGCTGAAAGTCAGAAAACGCTGGACGTTTAGTAAATTCAATTGTTCTAATTCTCATTTGTACTTCCATTAACTCTAACTACTTTTAGCATTTGAATTTGTCATATCTGATGACATTTCTTTGTGTTTCACATACCTGTTCCACACGTTATCCCGGCATATCCATGGTTACAGATACAATTATAAGCATTTGGTAGATCTTGACATGTTCCATGTTGACAAGGAGAGGGGAGACAGTCATCTATGTCTACAACAGAACGTGGAAATATTGTGACATTACAATCTAAAATGTAGAAGTAACTTGATTGGTAATTGTATGTTTAACGTTTAGCGAAAAATATTTCATGCACATTGAGGACGATTTAAGAATAGAAATTCTTTTCATATTTCATTTCACTCTTTTACGGTTCTAATTATTTAGCAACAATATAAATAAGAAGATATATTCAGAAGTCTAATTGGCAATGATTTTAGAGCATGAATGTTTATTTATTTCTCAAATGTCAATATTCAAGTAAGACAATCAAAATCTAGACTAGTATTTCCGTTATTAATGTATTCATCTGTGATCACACAAATATTGGTTTGTGATATTTGTATATTGAGCGTACAAGATGAAGGTTATTCCAGAAACGCGTCGTGCGCACTAATTTTGATATCTACACTTTTTATTGACTTGAAATTAGCCCGGAATAATATCTACTATTGCACGGGTGTTCAGGTGTATATTTGATATCATTCCGTGTTGAATTTTAGACTAATACAAATATATAGACTCGTTTCAATATCATATTTGTGGTAAAAGGAACCAACTATTTAACCTAAATATCCATAACGAAAAATGTCCAATATTGAATTAGGTATAAAACACAATATTTGTACAATTGTGGACTATTTACCCGTTTCACAATCTGATCCAGCGTATCCCTGGTTACAGATACAAATATAACCGTTCGGGTGATCTTTGCATCTACCATGCACACAAGGAGACGACACACATTCATCTATATCTACAATATACAATTTGATTACAACAGAGGTGTTACAATAAAACGAGGGAGAAACGTAGATATATAAATCACTGCGCACAACGCGTTTCTATAGTCAGGACGATTTTCCACTTTGAAGAACTGAATCATCTAATGTTATTCACTTGCGTTATACATACCCATTCCACAATCTGCTCCAGTGTATCCTTGGCTACAAGTGCAAGCATAACCGTTTGGGTGATCTTTGCACGTACCGTGTGCACATGGGGACGACGTACAATCATCTATATCTACAATGTAAAATTTGATTTCAATAGACGTGTTAGAATAAAAAGTAGATATCTAACTTAAATCACACCATGCGTTTCTAGATTATATAGTCAGCATGATTTTCTACTTTGAAGAACTGAATCATTTAATGTTATTCAGTTGCGTTATACATACCCATTCCACCATCTGTTCCAGTGTATCCTTGGTTACAAGTGCAAGTATAACCGTAATCTCTTATGGTGTTCGGTATGATAAAACAGTTATTAACTAGATATTCGGGTAGTATCAAGTTTGTGGTTCCCTTCGACACCAACTATTGGTTTTGGCTTCACATCTGGCAATAGTTAGTGTCTTAGGGAACAACAAACTTGTTATTACCCTCATACCAGTCAATAAGTGTATAATATCAAATACAGTTGACGATAACAAATGAATTATCTTATGTCATTAAAATACGCTATGCATACATGTTTCACAATTTGTCCCGGTGTATCTATGGTTACAGGTACACTTATACCCATTGGGAAGATCTTGACACGTTCCATGTTTACAAGGAGAGGGGAGACAATCATCTATATCTTTAACAAAACATCACAATCGAATCATAAATGTGCAAATACCGTTGTACAATGTACTGTAAATAAAGCTAGCATGATATATAGTACTCTATGCAACTTGTTGTACATTATTTATATACAGTGAATTCTAAGCAAATAAATTTAACAAATTATGTCAATGTCTAACCAATCACTACTGTATCTGTCAATTTGTTTTGTTTTGTGTTTTCACCTGTATATCTGTACTGTTGTTGTTTTCGGAATCCGGATTGTCATTTGACTTTCATGTCACCTAGGACTTCAGTGCTCTGCATTCAATCAATATTAATTTCTTATTTGATTTTAAAAGGCAGACATGAAATAGTGACTTCATTAAATGTATTTTCTAAATTATGTATATGAACAAATACGTTAATTGGTGTAGTGATCTTATGTTTTCTCTCCGTTTCTTGCAAAATATTGGCCTTTTCAGTTTCGTTGTTGAAAAAAAATTCTGGGATATTAATATTAATTTTACCCTAAAAAATATTTCATCATGTAGGATTCTTTCGCTAAAATTTGTGAACTTTTTACAATGGTTCGGCTAAGTCTTGAATTTCGATGTATTTATGGAATTTATACAATTAATCACTCTTTGTGAAGTCAATAACAGGAAATGTGGATCCGAAGCCAGTGATATGAGGTGACCTGGCCTGATCGATGCCAAAATCCAGCATCAATTGCATATGGAGTATATATTCTGCTAATAGAAATAACCTAAATATTGCGAAAGGAATGTTATGCACGCACAATCCAGGTCAAAATTCATGTGTACATTCAATCTACCTCTTCTACTTTAAACAACTGACATGCATTGCGCTATACATACCTGTTTCACAGTTTGTCCCACTATAACCGTGATCACATGTACACGTATATCCATTGGGAAGATCTTGACATGATCCATGTTTACAAGGAGATGGCAGACAGTCATCTATGTCTATAATATTACATTACATTCCAATTTTATGTGTGAAGAGACCACAGTGCAATGTAAATAAAGCTAACATAATATATAGTATGGTATATAACTAGTAACAGACATTTAAAATACATTTGCTAAAAGGAAAAAACCGCATATACCGAAATTAGTGAGCATCGTGCATTTCTGGAATAACCTTCATAACGCTCATAGTTACAAATTTGGATCGCGAAATACTTCTGGAGCAAGAAAGCCAAGGAACCTAAACATGATAGACAAATATTAGGTAGAGCTACCTATGTCTGAGGGAGGTTGGCATTTATTTTAATAAATTACATTATTTAGATACAGTGAGTCTTAAACAAATATGTTTAATAAACTATATCAATGTCCAAGCAATCACTACTTGATCTACCCTTTTGTCTTGTTTTTTTCACATTTATATCTGTACTGTCATTGTTTCTAGTATCCGCATCGTCACTTGACTCTCGTGTCACCTAGGACATCCATACTCTGTATTCAATCAATATTAATTCAATTTGAAATGAAATGATGACTTTATTGATGTTATTTTTTCTCTCTGTTTCTTAAAAAAATATTGTTTTTCAGCTTCTTTGTTGACAAAAATGACTGAAATAGTAACATTAATTTTACCCTACAAAACTATTTGCTCATGTGGGACTCATTTATTAAGATTGATGAACTTTGTGTAATGATTCTGCTAAATCTTGAATAATGACTGTATATTGTAAACATTCATTTATTTTGTAGATATTGAATTTTACTACTATAGGTTAGTATGTTTATATATACATTTGGTTTATCATGACATTAATATACAACTTAATGGTATAGTTGTGCACGAATAAACTAAAGCAATAATGTTTAATCTTTTCTATTTCCAACGGGTGATAATTCTTTGTCAATACAGAAAATCTGACATCTCAATTATTGATATATATTTTATATAAAAAAAATGTCACAACTCATCCCTGCGGTGTTTCATAAATATTATTGGGTTTTGCACAATAAGTATGACTCTGACAAAGACATTGCAGTTTATTGATTGATTTGGTTGCTAAGCGTACAGTGACAAAAATTTTATTCATATGCAATACGAGAATAAGTTCACTAATATATAAAAACAGAAATGAATGAAAGATTGGAACAGAGTAACAATCATTGACAGACACATGTTTGCACCCTCGAAACACGTTATCCGCTTTCTGTATTATAATCTGTCAGTAAATGCTTAATTACAATTATTCCAAAATAAAAGGAAGTTCAGGCCTCGATACCCATCTTAGCTGTAAAGGTTTTCCCTTGGTCAGTTCGTTATATATGTCCAATCTGTCATCTTCTAATAAGTCTGGTAGTCACGACGTTTTCTAAGAAGTGATGATAAATGTAGAATATCTTTCTGCTACCAGTGGATTACGATATTTCTCAACTCGTAATAGTGAGATTTGTAGTAGAAAGAGATTATGGTTCTCTTATAAACAAAACGTCAAACATAGTTTTTAATTGTTAATTTCCTTCGTTAATTTCTTATGTAGAAATTTAAACGATATTACAACTATTTAACCAACTGGGTAAACACGCTGAGTATCTGAAAAACACCAGTAACCGTAACTCATATTTGTAAACTCTAAACTATTTACCTGTACCACAATCTGCGCCAGTGTATCCCTGAATACAAGTACAAGTATAGCCGTTCAGATGATCTTGGCATGTACCGTGTGCACAAGGAGATGACTGACAATCATCTATATCTACAATGTGAAACGTTGAATGTTGTGAACTATCGACATATGTAGTTTTCAGGTAAATGTCTTCATCACAGCATGTTGCATCAAAAATAAATATTATTGTAATTATTGGCTAAACTTAAACTAAATACCTGTATCGCAATCAGTTCCAGTGTAGCCATGGCTACAAGTACACGTATAGCCGTTCGGATGATCTTGGCATGTACCGTGTAGACACGGAGATGACTGACAATCATCTATATCTACAATGTGAAATGTTAAATGTTGTCATCTATCAACATCATCAGAGAAATATAATGTAAGTCTTCAGGTAAATGTCTTCATCAATTCATGTTGCATGAACAATTATGTTGTTGTGATTATATGATACATTGTAAACTGATGGTCCGCATAGTTAAATAAAAAATAATTATTGACTGACCATTTAACCTTTTTTTTTCGGGAATAAAATCCAATTATTTTTAAGTGGAATATCAGTATTTCTTTCTTCAGGGTCAGATTTTTTTTTCTCAACTTTCAGGTCAGATTGTTATTTTATCTATTAAATGTAGCGACATACATTTGGCATATATATATTACATTTGGAGATGGTCAACAGCACGAACAATCATCTCTGACCCGAAACAACGGAACACATGTTTAGATATTTATATAAATACCTTTATTTAGATACATGTATTAGTTTAATAATATATTACAAATCCGTGAAGATTTATGTTCTTGTAACATAAACCAATTAAATCAGAAATGAAGTGTTAAACATGATTTGTTGAAAATATATCTGTAACTACACAGTTCTGTACGAAGACTGTGTGATTCAGCTATTAAGACAGCAAAAATAAGATTTACAGCGGAAATATATAGAATATCAGCAGAATTTAATAACTGTTTTTGGAATGATATATGTGGCTTCTTTATTATCTCTTACAACATAGTTAAGTGTTAAAGATTCACGACACCGACCATAAGCCAAGGTTCACATCGGTCGGTTCGTTGCATATGTCAAGTCTTTCATTCCCTAATAAGTCTGATAGTCAAGCTAACACTGACAACAGTGATGGTAAACATCAATGACCGTACACTTAAAACTATTTACTTATATCACAATCTGTTCCAGTGTATCCATGGCTACAAGTACAAGTATAACCGTTCGGATGATCTTTGCATGTTCCGTGTGCACAAGGAGATGGCAGACAATCATCTATATCTACAATATTAAGGTTTAGATGTTATAAGTGTCAAGTCAACATAATCAGAGATAGAGAAAGTAGTATTCAGGTGAAAGTTTTCATCCATGCATGTTGTATTAAAAATGTATTGTATTTTGATTATAGACTACATAATAATTGGATAATCCGACGATTTGACTACAGTTCTATGGACCGGCCATTTATGTTATCTGTAAAATTTGGCGGAATTTAGCAAAAAGTCCCTTCCTTCCTTTACAAGCTAAATGATGTGGGCTATGATTTTTACACATTAGGTTTTATCATGACAATGGTACAAGTGTAATTAAAATGCCACGATTGAAAATCTCCTGCAAAGGGTATAATATTTCGGTTTTTTTTTGCATATACAGAATAGGAAATAGAATTAATTGAAAGATAAAATGCCGGAATAAATTTCGATTTTTGACAGTGCATTTATTTTTTATCACAAAATTAAATCTAAGCAAATGCATTTTCCTAATTCTAATTTTTACTTTTGACTAAGTATTTGCCTGATCTCATGTGGTTGTATCATATTACCTGTTTCACAATTTGTGCCTGTGTATCCATAACTACAGATACATTTATATGCGCTAGGTTGATCTTGGCATGTTCCATGTTGACAAGGAGAGGAACTGCACTCATTTATATCTATAGTACAATGTAATATGAATGAATAATGATATTTGAATTGTCGGCAATCAGTTTATTCTGAGACTTCTTATGTAAGATTTATGTTCGAATGTTCCATCACAGTTGAAGTGTTAGGGCTATGGCGATTAACGCCACTTTCAACATTATTTTAGTTATATCGTGACGGTCAGGATCATTGGTGATAGAAACTCGAGAAACCCACGGACCTGCCGCGAATCACTTACAAACTTTATCATATAATTGTATCGAGTACACCTCGCCATGAGCGGGATTCGAACTTATAACGTTAGTGGTGATAGACACTGATTGCATAGGTACCATGTGATCACGGCCACCACGATGGTCCCCCATCACAGTTAAGCACTCACCACTGATAATACGCCATCCCATGTCCTCGTTATTGTTATCTCAAATTGATATAAAAGTAATTGTGAAGTGAAGGCACCAATTGTGTATGTTCATTACATTGTATTCAACACCATAATGTCTTGTTGAAATTAATTTCAGAGCATTTCATTTCTTTTGGTTAATTAATAGCAATTGACAATAACATGAAAAACTAGAAATGCAATATTGTCGCAGCAGTTCCAAAATCGTAGAACAAGAGACAAAATCGATACCCCCTAACACACAAATACATGAAAGCTCACATTCCTGGATTAGTAATAACACTTCAATCAATAGTGGAGAGGTCATTCTAAAGCACCAAGACAAAAAAGATCAAAACATTGTTGAACATGTTCAGATCTCTCTCATTTAATGGTGATGCATTTTTTTAATTAGGCTGGTCATGTTTGACTTCATGTCAGTTCAGAATACTGTAAAAACCGCAATATCAGAAAAGTTTTCTTAATCACATAAGAAGAACAAAGTTTAATCAGTGATGGTCCACAATTCCACCAGTATCCACAACACGACAAATCACCTGTGACCCAAACCATTGAACATATGTTTATATATATTTACATCAACAGCTTTATTTAAATACATATATTAGTTTAATAATTCACTATAAATCCGTCAAGATTTATGGTCTTGTAAAATAAACCAATTAAATCAGATATGAAATGTTTAACACTAGTTGTTTACTATTATCCCTTTACCTGCAACAAATTCGGTTCTGTATGTTATGGTTATATTACACAATAATGGTAATACAGTGGGCATAGATTGAGTACCAGTATCAGTTACCACAACTGACGAGTTAATACTGATAAACTCATTAATTTTACAGTTGATACCACTGTAGCTTATAAACTCACCAATTGTACAGTTAACTTCTCTGTATCTAATAAACTCCCCAATTGTACAGCGAACCCCTCTTCACCTACTAAACTCACCAATTGTACAGTTAGCCCCTCTGTATCTAATAAACTCACCAATTGTACAGTTACCACCTCTGTATCTAATAAACTCACCACTTGTACAGTTACTATCTTTGTATCTAATAAACTCACCAATTCTACAGTTAACCCCTCTGTACTTAATAAACTCACCAATTGTACATCTAACCCATCTGTATCTAATAAACTCACCAATTGCACAGTTACCCTATCTGTATCTAACAAACTCATCAATTGTACAGTTAACCTCTCTGTACCTAATTAACTCTCGGATTGTACAGTTAACCCCTCTGTATCTAATAAACTCACCAATTGTACAGATACCACCTCTGTATCTAATAAACTCACCAATTCTACAGTTAACACCTCTGTATCTTATAAACTCACCAATTGTACAGATACCACCTCTGTATCTAATAAACTCTCCAATTGTACAGTTAACCCCTCTGTATCTAATAAATTCACCAATCGTACAGTTATCCCCTCTGTACCTAATAAACTCACCAATTGTACAGTTACCACCTCTGTATCTAATAAACTCACCAATTGTACAGTTAACCCCTCTGTATCGAATAGACTCACCAATTGTACAGTTACCACCTCTGTATCTAATAAACTCACCACTTGTACAGTTAACCCCTCTGTACCTATTACACTCACCAATTGTACAGCTAACCCATCTGTATCTAATAAACTCAACAATTGCACAGTTACCCTCTCTGTATCTAATAAACTCACCAATTGTATAGTTACCACCTCTGTATATAATAAACTCACCAATTGTACAGTTGCGACCTCTGTATCTAATAAACTCACCAATTGTACAGTTACCACCTCTGTATCTAATAAACTTACCAATTGTACAGTTAACACCTCTGTACCTATTAAACTCACCAATTGTACAGTTAACCCCTCTGTACCTAATAAACTCACCAATTGTACAGTTAACACCTCTGTAGCTAATAAGCTCACAAATCGTACAGTCAACACCTCTGTAGCTAATAAACTCACCAAATGTACAGTTAACATCTCTGTAGCTAATTAACTCACCAATTCTAGTTACCCTCTTTGTATCTAATAAACTCACCAATTGTACAGTTAACCCCTCTGTATCTAATAAACTCACCAATTGTCCAGATACCACCTCTGTATCTAATAAACTCACCAATTCTACAGTAAACACCTCTGTATCTAATAAATTCACCAATTGTACAGATACCACCTCTGTATCTAATAAACTCACCAATTGTACAGTTAACCCCTCTGTATCGAATAGACTCACCAATTGTACAGTTATCCCCTCTGTATCTAATAAACTCACCAATTGTACAGTGACCACCTCTGTATCTAATACAATCACCAATTGTACAGTTACCACCTCTGTATCTAATAAATTCACCAATTGTACAGTTAAGACCTCTGTACCTACTAAACTCACCAATTGTACAGTTACCACCTCTGTATCTAATAAACTCACCAATTGTACAGTTACCACCTCTGTATCTAATAAACTCAATAATTGTACAGTGACCACCTCTGTATCTAATACAATCACCAATTGTACAGTTACCACCTCTGTATCTAATAAACTCACCAATTGTACAGTTAACACCTCTGTACCTACTAATCTCACCAATTGTACAGTTACCACCTCTGTATCTAATAAACTCACCAATTGTACAGTTACCACCTCTGTATCTAATAAACTCAATAATTGTACAGTTACCACCTCTGTATCTAATAAACTCACCACTTGTACAGTTACCACCTCTGTATCTAATAAACTCACCAATTTTACAGTTAGCCCCTCTGTACCTAATAAACTCACCAATTGTACAGCTAACCCATCTGTATCTAATAAACTCACCAATTGCACAGTTACCCTCTCTGTATCTAATAAACTCACCAATTGTACAGTTACCACCTCTGTATATAATAAACTCACCAATTGTACAGTTACGACCTCTGTACCTAATAAACTCACCAATTGTACAGTTAACCCCTCTGTAACTAATAAACTCACCAATTGTACAGTTAACATCTCTGTAGCTAATAAACTCACAAATCGTACAGTCAACACCTCTGTAGCTAATAAACCCACCAAATGTGCAGTTAACATCTCTTTAGCTAATTAACTCACCAATTCTACAGTTACCCTCTTTGTATCTAATAAACTCACCAATTGTACAGTTACCCTCTCTGTATCTAAAAAACTCACCAAGTGTACAGTTACCACCTCTGTATCTAATAAACTCATCAATTCTACAGTTAACCCCTCTGTACCTAATAAACTCACCAATTGTAAAGCTAACCCCTCTGTACCTAATAAACTCATCAATTGTACAGTTACCACCTCTGTATATAATAAACTCACCAATTGTACAGTTAACACCTCTATATCTAATGAACTCACCAATTGTACAGTTAACACCTGTGTATCTAATAAACTCACCATTTATACAGTTACCACCTCTGTATCTAATAAACTCACCAATTGTCCAGTTAACCTCTCTGTACATAATAAACTCACCAATTGTACAGTTAACCCCTCTGTACATAGTAAACTCACCAATTGTACAGCTAACACCTCTGTATTAAATAAATTCATCAAGTGTACAGTTAACCCCTCTGTACCTAATAAACTCACCAATTGTACAGTTAACCCCTCAGTATCGAATAGACTCACCAATTGTACAGTTATCCCCTCTGTACCTAATAAACTCAAAAATTGTACAGTTACCACCTCTGTATCTAATAAACTCACCACTTGTAAAGTTACCACCTCTGTATCTAATAAACTCACCAATTCTACAGTTAACCCCTCTGTATCTAATAAACTCACCAATTGTACAGCTAACCCATATGCATCTAATAAACTCACCAATTGCACAGTTACCACCTCTGTACCTAATAAACTCACCAATTGTACAGTTAACCCCTCTGTACCTAATAAACTCACCAATTGTACAGTTAACACTTCTGTAGCTAATAAACTCACCAAATGTACAGTTAACCCCTCTGTATCTAATAAGCTCACCAATTGTACAGCTAACCCATATGCATCTAATAAACTCACCAATTGTACAGTTACGACCTCTGTACCTAATAAACTCATCAATTGTACAGTTAACGCCTCTGTACCTAATAAACTCACCAATTGTACAGTTAACACTTCTGTAGCTAATAAACTCACCAAATGTACAGTTAACATCTCTTTAGCTAATTAACTCACCAATTCTACAGTTACCCTCTTTGTATCTAATAAACTCACCAAGTGTACAGTTACCCTCTCTGTATCTAATAAACTCACCAATTGTACAGTTAACACCTCTATATCTAATAAACTCACCAATTGTACAGTTAACACCTCTGTATCTAATAAACTCACCAATTGTACAGTTACCATCTCTGTATCTAATAAACTCACCAATTATACAGTTAACCCTTCTGTACAAAATAAACTCACCAATTGTACAGTTAACCCCTCTGTACATAGCAAACTCACCAATTGTACAGCTAACACCTCTGTATTAAATAAACTCACCAAGTATACAGTTAACCCCTCTGTACCTAATAAACTCACCAATTGTACAGTTAATCCCTCTGTACCTAATAAACTCACCAATTGTACAGGTAACAGCTATGTATCTAATAGATTCACCAACTGTCCAGTTAACACCTCTGTACTGAATAAGTTCACCAATTGTACAGCTAACACATCTGTAGCTAATAAACTCACCAATTATACAGTTAATACCTCTGTATTTAATAAACTCACCAATTGTACAGTTAACACCTCTTTACCTAATTAACTCACCAATTGTACAGTTAACCTCACTGTATCTAATAAACTCACCAATTGTACAGTTAACACCTCTGTACCTAATACACTCACCATTTGTACAGTTAACACCTCTGTAGCTAATAAACTCACCAATTGTACAGTTAACCCCTCTGTACGTAACAAACTCACCAATTGTACAGTTAACCCCACTGTATCTAATAAACTCACCAATTCTACAGTTAACCCCTCTGTACCTAATAAACTCACCAATTGTACATCTAACCCATCTGTATCTAATAAACTCACCAATTGCACAGTTACCCTATCTGTATCTAACAAACTCATCAATTGTACAGTTAACCTCTCTGTACCTAATTAACTCTCGGATTGTACAGTTAACCCCTCTGTATCTAATAAACTCACCAATTGTACAGATACCACCTCTGTATCTAATAAACTCACCAATTCTACAGTTAACACCTCTGTATCTTATAAACTCACCAATTGTACAGATACCACCTCTGTATCAAATAAACTCACCAATTGTACAGTTAACCCCTCTGTATCTAATAAATTCACCAATCGTACAGTTATCCCCTCTGTACCTAATAAACTCACCAATTGTACAGTTACCACCTCTGTATCTAATAAACTCACCAATTGTACAGTTAACCCCTCTGTATCGAATAGACTCACCAATTGTACAGTTACCACCTCTGTATCTAATAAACTCACCACTTGTACAGTTAACCCCTCTGTACCTATTACACTCACCAATTGTACAGCTAACCCATCTGTATCTAATAAACTCAACAATTGCACAGTTACCCTCTCTGTATCTAATAAACTCACCAATTGTACAGTTACCACCTCTGTATATAATAAACTCACCAATTGTACAGTTGCGACCTCTGTATCTAATAAACTCACCAATTGTACAGTTACCACCTCTGTATCTAATAAACTTACCAATTGTACAGTTAACCCCTCTGTACCTAATAAACTCACCAATTGTACAGTTAACACCTCTGTAGCTAATAAGCTCACAAATCGTACAGTCAACACCTCTGTAGCTAATAAACTCACCAAATGTACAGTTAACATCTCTGTAGCTAATTAACTCACCAATTCTACAGTTACCCTCTTTGTATCTAATAAACTCACCAATTGTACAGTTAACCCCTCTGTATCTAATAAACTCACCAATTGTCCAGATACCACCTCTGTATCTAATAAACTCACCAATTCTACAGTAAACACCTCTGTATCTAATAAATTCACCAATTGTACAGATACCACCTCTGTATCTAATAAACTCACCAATTGTACAGTTAACCCCTCTGTATCGAATAGACTCACCAATTGTACAGTTATCTCCTCTGTATCTAATAAACTCACCAATTGTACAGTGACCACCTCTGTATCTAATACAATCACCAATTGTACAGTTACCACCTCTGTATCTAATAAACTCACCAATTGTACAGTTAACCCCTCTGTATCTAATAAACTCACCAATTGTCCAGATACCACCTCTGTATCTAATAAACTCACCAATTCTACAGTAAACACCTCTGTATCTAATAAATTCACCAATTGTACAGATACCACCTCTGTATCTAATAAACTCACCAATTGTACAGTTAACCCCTCTGTATCGAATAGACTCACCAATTGTACAGTTATCCCCTCTGTATCTAATAAACTCACCAATTGTACAGTGACCACCTCTGTATCTAATACAATCACCAATTGTACAGTTACCACCTCTGTATCTAATAAATTCACCAATTGTACAGTTAAGACCTCTGTACCTACTAAACTCACCAATTGTACAGTTACCACCTCTGTATCTAATAAACTCACCAATTGTACAGTTACCACCTCTGTATCTAATAAACTCAATAATTGTACAGTGACCACCTCTGTATCTAATACAATCACCAATTGTACAGTTACCACCTCTGTATCTAATAAACTCACCAATTGTACAGTTAACACCTCTGTACCTACTAATCTCACCAATTGTACAGTTACCACCTCTGTATCTAATAAACTCACCAATTGTACAGTTACCACCTCTGTATCTAATAAACTCAATAATTGTACAGTTACCACCTCTGTATCTAATAAACTCACCACTTGTACAGTTACCACCTCTGTATCTAATAAACTCACCAATTTTACAGTTAGCCCCTCTGTACCTAATAAACTCACCAATTGTACAGCTAACCCATCTGTATCTAATAAACTCACCAATTGCACAGTTACCCTCTCTGTATCTAATAAACTCACCAATTGTACAGTTACCACCTCTGTATATAATAAACTCACCAATTGTACAGTTACGACCTCTGTACCTAATAAACTCACCAATTGTACAGTTAACCCCTCTGTAACTAATAAACTCACCAATTGTACAGTTAACATCTCTGTAGCTAATAAACTCACAAATCGTACAGTCAACACCTCTGTAGCTAATAAACCCACCAAATGTGCAGTTAACATCTCTTTAGCTAATTAACTCACCAATTCTACAGTTACCCTCTTTGTATCTAATAAACTCACCAATTGTACAGTTACCCTCTCTGTATCTAAAAAACTCACCAAGTGTACAGTTACCACCTCTGTATCTAATAAACTCATCAATTCTACAGTTAACCCCTCTGTACCTAATAAACTCACCAATTGTAAAGCTAACCCCTCTGTACCTAATAAACTCATCAATTGTACAGTTACCACCTCTGTATATAATAAACTCACCAATTGTACAGTTAACACCTCTATATCTAATGAACTCACCAATTGTACAGTTAACACCTGTGTATCTAATAAACTCACCATTTATACAGTTACCACCTCTGTATCTAATAAACTCACCAATTGTCCAGTTAACCTCTCTGTACATAATAAACTCACCAATTGTACAGTTAACCCCTCTGTACATAGTAAACTCACCAATTGTACAGCTAACACCTCTGTATTAAATAAATTCATCAAGTGTACAGTTAACCCCTCTGTACCTAATAAACTCACCAATTGTACAGTTAACCCCTCAGTATCGAATAGACTCACCAATTGTACAGTTATCCCCTCTGTACCTAATAAACTCAAAAATTGTACAGTTACCACCTCTGTATCTAATAAACTCACCACTTGTAAAGTTACCACCTCTGTATCTAATAAACTCACCAATTCTACAGTTAACCCCTCTGTATCTAATAAACTCACCAATTGTACAGCTAACCCATATGCATCTAATAAACTCACCAATTGCACAGTTACCACCTCTGTACCTAATAAACTCACCAATTGTACAGTTAACCCCTCTGTACCTAATAAACTCACCAATTGTACAGTTAACACTTCTGTAGCTAATAAACTCACCAAATGTACAGTTAACCCCTCTGTATCTAATAAGCTCACCAATTGTACAGCTAACCCATATGCATCTAATAAACTCACCAATTGTACAGTTACGACCTCTGTACCTAATAAACTCATCAATTGTACAGTTAACGCCTCTGTACCTAATAAACTCACCAATTGTACAGTTAACACTTCTGTAGCTAATAAACTCACCAAATGTACAGTTAACATCTCTTTAGCTAATTAACTCACCAATTCTACAGTTACCCTCTTTGTATCTAATAAACTCACCAAGTGTACAGTTACCCTCTCTGTATCTAATAAACTCACCAATTGTACAGTTAACACCTCTATATCTAATAAACTCACCAATTGTACAGTTAACACCTCTGTATCTAATAAACTCACCAATTGTACAGTTACCATCTCTGTATCTAATAAACTCACCAATTATACAGTTAACCCTTCTGTACAAAATAAACTCACCAATTGTACAGTTAACCCCTCTGTACATAGCAAACTCACCAATTGTACAGCTAACACCTCTGTATTAAATAAACTCACCAAGTATACAGTTAACCCCTCTGTACCTAATAAACTCACCAATTGTACAGTTAATCCCTCTGTACCTAATAAACTCACCAATTGTACAGGTAACAGCTATGTATCTAATAGATTCACCAACTGTCCAGTTAACACCTCTGTACTGAATAAGTTCACCAATTGTACAGCTAACACATCTGTAGCTAATAAACTCACCAATTATACAGTTAATACCTCTGTATTTAATAAACTCACCAATTGTACAGTTAACACCTCTTTACCTAATTAACTCACCAATTGTACAGTTAACCTCACTGTATCTAATAAACTCACCAATTGTACAGTTAACACCTCTGTACCTAATACACTCACCATTTGTACAGTTAACACCTCTGTAGCTAATAAACTCACCAATTGTACAGTTAACCCCTCTGTACGTAACAAACTCACCAATTGTACAGTTAACCCCACTGTATCTAATAAACTCACCAATTCTACAGTTAACCCCTCTGTACCTAATAAACTCACCAATTGTACATCTAACCCATCTGTATCTAATAAACTCACCAATTGCACAGTTACCCTATCTGTATCTAACAAACTCATCAATTGTACAGTTAACCTCTCTGTACCTAATTAACTCTCGGATTGTACAGTTAACCCCTCTGTATCTAATAAACTCACCAATTGTACAGATACCACCTCTGTATCTAATAAACTCACCAATTCTACAGTTAACACCTCTGTATCTTATAAACTCACCAATTGTACAGATACCACCTCTGTATCAAATAAACTCACCAATTGTACAGTTAACCCCTCTGTATCTAATAAATTCACCAATCGTACAGTTATCCCCTCTGTACCTAATAAACTCACCAATTGTACAGTTACCACCTCTGTATCTAATAAACTCACCAATTGTACAGTTAACCCCTCTGTATCGAATAGACTCACCAATTGTACAGTTACCACCTCTGTATCTAATAAACTCACCACTTGTACAGTTAACCCCTCTGTACCTATTACACTCACCAATTGTACAGCTAACCCATCTGTATCTAATAAACTCAACAATTGCACAGTTACCCTCTCTGTATCTAATAAACTCACCAATTGTACAGTTACCACCTCTGTATATAATAAACTCACCAATTGTACAGTTGCGACCTCTGTATCTAATAAACTCACCAATTGTACAGTTACCACCTCTGTATCTAATAAACTTACCAATTGTACAGTTAACCCCTCTGTACCTAATAAACTCACCAATTGTACAGTTAACACCTCTGTAGCTAATAAGCTCACAAATCGTACAGTCAACACCTCTGTAGCTAATAAACTCACCAAATGTACAGTTAACATCTCTGTAGCTAATTAACTCACCAATTCTACAGTTACCCTCTTTGTATCTAATAAACTCACCAATTGTACAGTTAACCCCTCTGTATCTAATAAACTCACCAATTGTCCAGATACCACCTCTGTATCTAATAAACTCACCAATTCTACAGTAAACACCTCTGTATCTAATAAATTCACCAATTGTACAGATACCACCTCTGTATCTAATAAACTCACCAATTGTACAGTTAACCCCTCTGTATCGAATAGACTCACCAATTGTACAGTTATCTCCTCTGTATCTAATAAACTCACCAATTGTACAGTGACCACCTCTGTATCTAATACAATCACCAATTGTACAGTTACCACCTCTGTATCTAATAAACTCACCAATTGTACAGTTAAGACCTCTGTACCTACTAAACTCACCAATTGTACAGTTACCACCTCTGTATCTAATAAACTCACCAATTGTACAGTTACCACCTCTGTATCTAATAAACTCAATAATTGTACAGTGACCACCTCTGTATCTAATACAATCACCAATTGTACAGTTACCACCTCTGTATTTAATAAACTCACCAATTGTCCAGTTAACACCTCTGTACCTACTAATCTCACCAATTGTACAGTTACCTCCTCTGTATCTAATAAACTCACCAATTGTACAGTTACCACCTCTGTATCTAATAAACTCAATAATTGTACAGTTACCACCTCTGTATCTAATAAACTCACCACTTGTACAGTTACCACCTCTGTATCTAATAAACTCACCAATTTTACAGTTAGCCCCTCTGTACCTAATAAACTCACCAATTGTATAGCTAACCCATCTGTATCTAATAAACTCACCAATTGCACAGTTACCCTCTCTCTATCTAATAAACTCACCAATTATACAGTTACCACCTCTGTATATAATAAACTCACCAATTGTACAGTTACGACCTCTGCACCTAATAAACTCACCAATTGTACAGTTAACCCCTCTGTAACTAATAAACTCACCAATTGTACAGTTAACATCTCTGTAGCTAATAAACTCACAAATCGTACAGTCAACACCTCTGTAGCTAATAAACCCACCAAATGTGCAGTTAACATCTCTTTAGCTAATTAACTCACCAATTCTACAGTTACCCTCTTTGTATCTAATAAACTCACCAATTGTACAGTTACCCTCTCTGTATCTAAAAAACTCACCAAGTGTACAGTTACCACCTCTGTATCTAATAAACTCACCAATTCTACAGTTAACCCCTCTGTACCTAATGAACTCACCAATTGTAAAGCTAACCCTTCTGTACCTAATAAACTCATCAATTGTACAGTTACCACCTCTGTATATAATAAACTCACCAATTGTCCAGATACCACCTCTGTATCTAATAAACTCACCAATTCTACAGTAAACACCTCTATATCTAATAAATTCACCAATTGTACAGATACCACCTCTGTATCTAATAAACTCACCAATTGTACAGTTAACCCCTCTGTATCGAATAGACTCACCAATTGTACAGTTATCTCCTCTGTATCTAATAAACTCACCAATTGTACAGTGACCACCTCTGTATCTAATACAATCACCAATTGTACAGTTACCACCTCTGTATCTAATAAACTCACCAATTGTACAGTTAAGACCTCTGTACCTACTAAACTCACCAATTGTACAGTTACCACCTCTGTATCTAATAAACTCACCAATTGTACAGTTACCACCTCTGTATCTAATAAACTCAATAATTGTACAGTGACCACCTCTGTATCTAATACAATCACCAATTGTACAGTTACCACCTCTGTATTTAATAAACTCACCAATTGTACAGTTAACACCTCTGTACCTACTAATCTCACCAATTGTACAGTTACCTCCTCTGTATCTAATAAACTCACCAATTGTACAGTTACCACCTCTGTATCTAATAAACTCAATAATTGTACAGTTACCACCTCTGTATCTAATAAACTCACCACTTGTACAGTTACCACCTCTGTATCTAATAAACTCACCAATTTTACAGTTAGCCCCTCTGTACCTAATAAACTCACCAATTGTATAGCTAACCCATCTGTATCTAATAAACTCACCAATTGCACAGTTACCCTCTCTCTATCTAATAAACTCACCAATTATACAGTTACCACCTCTGTATATAATAAACTCACCAATTGTACAGTTACGACCTCTGCACCTAATAAACTCACCAATTGTACAGTTAACCCCTCTGTAACTAATAAACTCACCAATTGTACAGTTAACATCTCTGTAGCTAATAAACTCACAAATCGTACAGTCAACACCTCTGTAGCTAATAAACCCACCAAATGTGCAGTTAACATCTCTTTAGCTAATTAACTCACCAATTCTACAGTTACCCTCTTTGTATCTAATAAACTCACCAATTGTACAGTTACCCTCTCTGTATCTAAAAAACTCACCAAGTGTACAGTTACCACCTCTGTATCTAATAAACTCACCAATTCTACAGTTAACCCCTCTGTACCTAATGAACTCACCAATTGTAAAGCTAACCCCTCTGTACCTAATAAACTCATCAATTGTACAGTTACCACCTCTGTATATAATAAACTCACCAATTGTACAGTTAACACCTCTATATCTAATAAACTCACCAATTGTACAGTTAACACCTGTGTATATAATAAACTCACCATTTATACAGTTACCACCTCTGTAACTAATAAACTCACCAATTGTACAGTTAACCTCTCTGTACATAATAAACTCACCAATTGTACAGTTAACCCCTCTGTACATAGTAAACTCACCAATTGTACAGCTAACACCTCTGTATTAAATAAATTCATCAAGTGTACAGTTAACCCCTCTGTACCTAATAAACTCACCAATTGTACAGTTAACCCCTCAGTATCGAATAGACTCACCAATTGTACAGTTATCCCCTCTGTACCTAATAAACTCAAAAATTTTACAGTTACCACCTCTGTATCTAATAAACTCACCACTTGTAAAGTTACCACCTCTGTATCTAATAAACTCACCAATTCTACAGTTAACCCCTCTGTATCTAATAAACTCACCAATTGTACAGCTAACCCATATGCATCTAATAAACTCACCAATTGCACAGTTACCCTCTCTGTATCTAATAAACTCAATAATTGTACAGTTACCAACTCTGTATATAATAAACTCACCAATTGTACAGTTACGACCTCTGTACCTAATAAACTCACCAATTGTACAGTTAACCCCTCTGTACCTAATAAACTCACCAATTGTACAGTTAACACCTCTGTAGCTAATAAACTCACCAAATGTACAGTTAACATCTCTTTAGCTAATTAACTCACCAATTCTACAGTTACCCTCTTTGTATCTAATAAACTCACCAATTGTACAGTTACCCTCTCTGTATCTAATAAACTCACCAATTGTACAGTTAACACCTCTATATCTAATAAACTCACCAATTGTACAGTTAACACCTCTGTATCTAATAAACTCACCAATTGTACAGTTACCATCTCTGTATCTAATAAACTCACCAATTATACAGTTAACCCCTCTGTACAAAATAAACTCACCAATTGTACAGTTAACCCCTCTGTACATAGCAAACTCACCAATTGTACAGCTAACACCTCTGTATTAAATAAACTCACCAAGTATACAGTTAACCCCTCTGTACCTAATAAACTCACCAATTGTACAGTTATTCCCTCTGTACCTAATAAACTCACCAAATGTACAGGTAACAGCTATGTATCTAATAGATTCACCAACTGTCCAGTTAACACCTCTGTACTGAATAAGCTCACCAATTGTACAGCTAACACATCTGTAGCTAATAAACTCACCAATTATACAGTTAATACCTCTGTATTTAATAAACTCACCAATTGTACAGTTAACACCTCTTTACCTAATTAACTCACCAATTGTACAGTTAACCTCACTGTATCTAATAAACTCACCAATTGTACAGTTAACACCTCTGTACCTAATACACTCACCATTTGTACAGTGAACACCTCTGTAGCTAATAAACTCACCAATTGTACAGTTAACCCCTCTGTACGTAACAAACTCACCAATTGTACAGTTAACCCCACTGTATCTAATAAACTCACCAATTCTACAGTTAACACCTCTGTACCTAACAAACTCACCAATTGTACAGTTAACCCCACTATAACTAATAAACTCACCAATTGTACAGTTAACCCCTCTGTACCTAACAAACTCACCAATTGTACAGTTAACCCCACTGTATCTAATAAACTCACCAATTCTACAGTTAACCCCTCTGTACCTAATAAACTCACCAATTGTACAACTAACCCATCTCTATCTAATAAACTCACCAATTGCACAGTTTCCCTCTCTGTATCTAACAAACTCATCAATTGTACATTTATCCCCTCTGTACCTAATTAACTCTCGGATTGTACAGTTAACCCCTCTGTATCTAATAAACCCACCAATTGTACAGATACCTCCTCTGTATCTAATAAACTCAACAATTGTACAGTGACCACCTCTGTATATAATAAAATCACCAATTGTACAGTGACCACCTCTGTATATAATAAACTCACCAATTGTAGAGTTACCACCTCTGTATCTAATAAACTCACCAATTGTACAGTTAACCCCTCTGTATCGAATAGACTCACCAATTGTACAGTTATCCCCTCTGTACCTAATAAACTCACCAATTGTACAGTTAACCCCTCTGTATCGAATAGACTCACCAATTGTACAGTTATCCCCTCTGTACCTAATAAACTCACCAATTGTAGTTACCACCTCTGTATCTAATAAACTCACCAATTGCACAGTTACCCTCTCTGTATCTAATAAACTCACCAATTGTACAGTTACCACCTCTGTATATAATAAACTCACCAATTGTACAGTTACGACCTCTGTACCTAATAAACTCACCAATTGTACAGTTAACCCCTCTGTAACTAATAAACTCACCAATTGTACAGTTAACATCTCTGTAGCTAATAAACTCACAAATCGTACAGTGAACACCTCTGTAGCTAATAAACCCACCAAATGTGCAGTTAACATCTCTTTAGGTAATTAACTCACCAATTCTACAGTTACCCTCTTTGTATCTAATAAACTCACCAATTGTACAGTTACCCTCTCTGTATCTAAAAAACTCACCAAGTGTACAGTTACCACCTCTGTGTCTAATAAACTCACCAATTCTACAGTTAACCCCTCTGTACCTAATAAACTCACCAATTGTAAAGCTAACCCCTCTGTACCTAATAAACTCATGAATTGTACAGTTACCACCTCTGTATATAATAAACTCACCAATTGTACAGTTAACACCTCTATATCTAATAAACTCACCAATTGTACAGTTAACACCTGTGTATCTAATAAACTCACCATTTATACAGTTACCACCTCTGTATCTAATAAACTCACCAATTGTACAGTTAACCTCTCTGTACATAATAAACTCACCAATTGTACAGTTAACCCCTCTGTACATAGTAAACTCACCAATTGTACAGCTAACACCTCTGTATTAAATAAATTCATCAAATGTACAGTTAACCCCTCTGTACCTAATAAACTCACCAATTGTACAGTTAACCCCTCAGTATCGAATAGACTCACCAATTGTACAGTTATCCCCTCTGTACCTAATAAACTCAAAAATTGTACAGTTACCACCTCTGTATCTAATAAACTCACCACTTGTAAAGTTACCACCTCTGTATCTAATAAACTCACCAATTCTACAGTTAACCCCTCTGTATCTAATAAACTCACCAATTGTACAGCTAACCCATATGCATCTAATAAACTCACCAATTGCACAGTTACCCTCTCTCTATCTAATAAACTCACCAATTATACAGTTACCACCTCTGTATATAATAAACTCACCAATTGTACAGTTACGACCTCTGCACCTAATAAACTCACCAATTGTACAGTTAACCCCTCTGTAACTAATAAACTCACCAATTGTACAGTTAACATCTCTGTAGCTAATAAACTCACAAATCGTACAGTCAACACCTCTGTAGCTAATAAACCCACCAAATGTGCAGTTAACATCTCTTTAGCTAATTAACTCACCAATTCTACAGTTACCCTCTTTGTATCTAATAAACTCACCAATTGTACAGTTACCCTCTCTGTATCTAAAAAACTCACCAAGTGTACAGTTACCACCTCTGTATCTAATAAACTCACCAATTCTACAGTTAACCCCTCTGTACCTAATGAACTCACCAATTGTAAAGCTAACCCTTCTGTACCTAATAAACTCATCAATTGTACAGTTACCACCTCTGTATATAATAAACTCACCAATTGTCCAGATACCACCTCTGTATCTAATAAACTCACCAATTCTACAGTAAACACCTCTGTATCTAATAAATTCACCAATTGTACAGATACCACCTCTGTATCTAATAAACTCACCAATTGTACAGTTAACCCCTCTGTATCGAATAGACTCACCAATTGTACAGTTATCTCCTCTGTATCTAATAAACTCACCAATTGTACAGTGACCACCTCTGTATCTAATACAATCACCAATTGTACAGTTACCACCTCTGTATCTAATAAACTCACCAATTGTACAGTTAAGACCTCTGTACCTACTAAACTCACCAATTGTACAGTTACCACCTCTGTATCTAATAAACTCACCAATTGTACAGTTACCACCTCTGTATCTAATAAACTCAATAATTGTACAGTGACCACCTCTGTATCTAATACAATCACCAATTGTACAGTTACCACCTCTGTATTTAATAAACTCACCAATTGTACAGTTAACACCTCTGTACCTACTAATCTCACCAATTGTACAGTTACCTCCTCTGTATCTAATAAACTCACCAATTGTACAGTTACCACCTCTGTATCTAATAAACTCAATAATTGTACAGTTACCACCTCTGTATCTAATAAACTCACCACTTGTACAGTTACCACCTCTGTATCTAATAAACTCACCAATTTTACAGTTAGCCCCTCTGTACCTAATAAACTCACCAATTGTATAGCTAACCCATCTGTATCTAATAAACTCACCAATTGCACAGTTACCCTCTCTCTATCTAATAAACTCACCAATTATACAGTTACCACCTCTGTATATAATAAACTCACCAATTGTACAGTTACGACCTCTGCACCTAATAAACTCACCAATTGTACAGTTAACCCCTCTGTAACTAATAAACTCACCAATTGTACAGTTAACATCTCTGTAGCTAATAAACTCACAAATCGTACAGTCAACACCTCTGTAGCTAATAAACCCACCAAATGTGCAGTTAACATCTCTTTAGCTAATTAACTCACCAATTCTACAGTTACCCTCTTTGTATCTAATAAACTCACCAATTGTACAGTTACCCTCTCTGTATCTAAAAAACTCACCAAGTGTACAGTTACCACCTCTGTATCTAATAAACTCACCAATTCTACAGTTAACCCCTCTGTACCTAATGAACTCACCAATTGTAAAGCTAACCCCTCTGTACCTAATAAACTCATCAATTGTACAGTTACCACCTCTGTATATAATAAACTCACCAATTGTACAGTTAACACCTCTATATCTAATAAACTCACCAATTGTACAGTTAACACCTGTGTATCTAATAAACTCACCATTTATACAGTTACCACCTCTGTAACTAATAAACTCACCAATTGTACAGTTAACCTCTCTGTACATAATAAACTCACCAATTGTACAGTTAACCCCTCTGTACATAGTAAACTCACCAATTGTACAGCTAACACCTCTGTATTAAATAAATTCATCAAGTGTACAGTTAACCCCTCTGTACCTAATAAACTCACCAATTGTACAGTTAACCCCTCAGTATCGAATAGACTCACCAATTGTACAGTTATCCCCTCTGTACCTAATAAACTCAAAAATTTTACAGTTACCACCTCTGTATCTAATAAACTCACCACTTGTAAAGTTACCACCTCTGTATCTAATAAACTCACCAATTCTACAGTTAACCCCTCTGTATCTAATAAACTCACCAATTGTACAGCTAACCCATATGCATCTAATAAACTCACCAATTGCACAGTTACCCTCTCTGTATCTAATAAACTCAATAATTGTACAGTTACCACCTCTGTATATAATAAACTCACCAATTGTACAGTTACGACCTCTGTACCTAATAAACTCACCAATTGTACAGTTAACCCCTCTGTACCTAATAAACTCACCAATTGTACAGTTAACACCTCTGTAGCTAATAAACTCACCAAATGTACAGTTAACATCTCTTTAGCTAATTAACTCACCAATTCTACAGTTACCCTCTTTGTATCTAATAAACTCACCAATTGTACAGTTACCCTCTCTGTATCTAATAAACTCACCAATTGTACAGTTAACACCTCTATATCTAATAAACTCACCAATTGTACAGTTAACACCTCTGTATCTAATAAACTCACCAATTGTACAGTTACCATCTCTGTATCTAATAAACTCACCAATTATACAGTTAACCCCTCTGTACAAAATAAACTCACCAATTGTACAGTTAACCCTTCTGTACATAGCAAACTCACCAATTGTACAGCTAACACCTCTGTATTAAATAAACTCACCAAGTATACAGTTAACCCCTCTGTACCTAATAAACTCACCAATTGTACAGTTATTCCCTCTGTACCTAATAAACTCACCAAATGTACAGGTAACAGCTATGTATCTAATAGATTCACCAACTGTCCAGTTAACACCTCTGTACTGAATAAGCTCACCAATTGTACAGCTAACACATCTGTAGCTAATAAACTCACCAATTATACAGTTAATACCTCTGTATTTAATAAACTCACCAATTGTACAGTTAACACCTCTTTACCTAATTAACTCACCAATTGTACAGTTAACCTCACTGTATCTAATAAACTCACCAATTGTACAGTTAACCCCTCTGTACCTAATACACTCACCATTTGTACAGTTAACACCTCTGTAGCTAATAAACTCACCAATTGTACAGTTAACCCCTCTGTACGTAACAAACTCACCAATTGTACAGTTAACCCCACTGTATCTAATAAACTCACCAATTCTACAGTTAACACCTCTGTACCTAACAAACTCACCAATTGTACAGTTAACCCCACTATAACTAATAAACTCACCAATTGTACAGTTAACCCCTCTGTACCTAACAAACTCACCAATTGTACAGTTAACCCCACTGTATCTAATAAACTCACCAATTCTACAGTTAACCCCTCTGTACCTAATAAACTCACCAATTGTACAACTAACCCATCTCTATCTAATAAACTCACCAATTGCACAGTTTCCCTCTCTGTATCTAACAAACTCATCAATTGTACATTGATCCCCTCTGTACCTAATTAACTCTCGGATTGTACAGTTAACCCCTCTGTATCTAATAAACTCACCAATTGTACATATACCTCCTCTGTATCTAATAAACTCAACAATTGTACAGTGACCACCTCTGTATATAATAAAATCACCAATTGTACAGTGACCACCTCTGTATATAATAAACTCACCAATTGTAGAGTTACCACCTCTGTATCTAATAAACTCACCAATTGTACAGTTAACCCCTCTGTATCGAATAGACTCACCAATTGTACAGTTATCCCCTCTGTACCTAATAAACTCACCAATTGTACAGTTAACCCCTCTGTATCGAATAGACTCACCAATTGTACAGTTATCCCCTCTGTACCTAATAAACTCACCAATTGTAGTTACCACCTCTGTATCTAATAAACTCACCAATTGCACAGTTACCCTCTCTGTATCTAATAAACTCACCAATTGTACAGTTACCACCTCTGTATATAATAAACTCACCAATTGTACAGTTACGACCTCTGTACCTAATAAACTCACCAATTGTACAGTTAACCCCTCTGTAACTAATAAACTCACCAATTGTACAGTTAACATCTCTGTAGCTAATAAACTCACAAATCGTACAGTGAACACCTCTGTAGCTAATAAACCCACCAAATGTGCAGTTAACATCTCTTTAGGTAATTAACTCACCAATTCTACAGTTACCCTCTTTGTATCTAATAAACTCACCAATTGTACAGTTACCCTCTCTGTATCTAAAAAACTCACCAAGTGTACAGTTACCACCTCTGTGTCTAATAAACTCACCAATTCTACAGTTAACCCCTCTGTACCTAATAAACTCACCAATTGTAAAGCTAACCCCTCTGTACCTAATAAACTCATGAATTGTACAGTTACCACCTCTGTATATAATAAACTCACCAATTGTACAGTTAACACCTCTATATCTAATAAACTCACCAATTGTACAGTTAACACCTGTGTATCTAATAAACTCACCATTTATACAGTTACCACCTCTGTATCTAATAAACTCACCAATTGTACAGTTAACCTCTCTGTACATAATAAACTCACCAATTGTACAGTTAACCACTCTGTACATAGTAAACTCACCAATTGTACAGCTAACACCTCTGTATTAAATAAATTCATCAAATGTACAGTTAACCCCTCTGTACCTAATAAACTCACCAATTGTACAGTTAACCCCTCAGTATCGAATAGACTCACCAATTGTACAGTTATCCCCTCTGTACCTAATAAACTCAAAAATTGTACAGTTACCACCTCTGTATCTAATAAACTCACCACTTGTAAAGTTACCACCTCTGTATCTAATAAACTCACCAATTCTACAGTTAACCCCTCTGTATCTAATAAACTCACCAATTGTACAGCTAACCCATATGCATCTAATAAACTCACCAATTGCACAGTTACCCTCTCTGTATCTAATAAACTCAATAATTGTACAGTTACCACCTCTGTATATAATAAACTCACCAATTGTACAGTTACGACCTATGTACCTAATAAACTCACCAATTGTACAGTTAACCCCTCTGTACCTAATAAACTCACCAATTGTACAGTTAACACCTCTGTAGCTAATAAACTCACCAAATGTACAGTTAACATCTCTTTAGCTAATTAACTCACCAATTCTACAGTTACCCTCTTTGTATCTAATAAACTCACCAATTGTACAGTTACCCTCTCTGTATCTAATAAACTCACCAATTGTACAGTTAACACCTCTATATCTAATAAACTCACCAATTGTACAGTTAACACCTCTGTATCTAATAAACTCACCAATTGTACAGTTACCATCTCTGTATCTAATAAACTCACCAATTATACAGTTAACCCCTCTGTACATAGCAAACTCACCAATTGTACAGCTAACACCTCTGTATTAAATAAACTCACCAAGTATACAGTTAACCCCTCTGTACCTAATAAACTCACCAATTGTACAGTTAATCCCTCTCTACCTAATAAACTCACCAATTGTACAGGTAACAGCTATGTATCTAATAGATTCACCAACTGTCCAGTTAACACCTCTGTACTGAATAAGCTCACCAACTGTACAGCTAACACATCTGTAGCTAATAAACTCACCAATTATACAGTTAATACCTCTGTATTTAATAAACTCACCAATTGTACAGTTAACACCTCTTTACCTAATTAACTCACCAATTGTACAGTTAACCTCACTGTATCTAATAAACTCACCAATTGTACAGTTAACACCTCTGTACCTAATACACTCACCATTTGTACAGTTAACACCTCTGTAGCTAATAAACTCACCAATTGTACAGTTAACCCCTCTGTACGTAACAAACTCACCAATTGTACAGTTAACCCCACTGTATTTAATAAACTCACCAATTCTACAGTTAACACCTCTGTACTTAACAAACTCAACAATTGTACAGTTAACCCCACTGTAACTAATAAACTCACCAATTGTACAGTTAACCCCTCTGTACCTAACAAACTCACCAATTGTACAGTTAACCCCACTGTATCTAATAAACTCACCAATTCTACAGTTAACCCCTCTGTACCTAATAAACTCACCAATTGTACAACTAACCCATCTCTATCTAATAAACTCACCAATTGCACAGTTTCCCTCTCTGTATCTAACAAACTCATCAATTGTACAGTTAACCCCTCTGTACCTAATTAACTCTCGGATTGTACAGTTAACCCCTCTGTATCTAATAAACTCACCAATTGTACAGATACCTCCTCTGTATCTAATAAACTCACCAATTGTACAGTTAGACGCTCTGTATCTAATAAATTCTCCAATCGTACAGTTATCCCCTCTGTACCTAATAAACTCACCAATTGTACAGTTACCACCTCTGTATCTAATAAACTCAACAATTGTACAGTGACCACCTCTGTATATAATAAAATCACCAATTGTACAGTGACCACCTCTGTATATAATAAACTCACCAATTGTAGAGTTACCACCTCTGTATCTAATAAACTCACCAATTGTACAGTTAACCCCTCTGTATCGAATAGACTCACCAATTGTACAGTTATCCATCTGTACCGAATAAACTCACCAATTGTACAGTTAACCCCTCTGTATCGAATAGACTCAC
Source organism: Bathymodiolus septemdierum (assembly GCA_963383655.1). Lineage (NCBI taxonomy): Eukaryota > Metazoa > Mollusca > Bivalvia > Mytilida > Modiolidae > Bathymodiolus > Bathymodiolus septemdierum. The sequence continues at coordinate 74,109,812 of OY726518.1, forward strand.
CAATTGTACAGTTATCCCCTCTGTACCTAATAAACTCACCAATTGTAGTTACCACCTCTGTATCTAATAAAATCACCAATTGTACAGTGACCACCTCTGTATATAATAAACTCACCAATTGTACAGTTACCAACTCTGTATCTAATAAACTCACCACTTGTACAGTTTCCACCTCTGTATCTAATAAACTCACCAATTCTACAGCTAACCCCTCTGTACCTAATAAACTCACAAATTGTACAGCTAACCCATCTGTATCTAATAAACTCACCAATTGCACAGTTACCCTCTCTGTATCTAATAAACTCACAAATTCTACAGTTACCACCTCTGTATATAATAAACTCACCAATTGTACAGTTACGACCCCTGTATCTAATAAACTCACCAATTGTACAGTTAACAACTCTGTGCCTAATAAACTTACCAATTGTACAGTTAACTCCTCTGTACCTAATAAACTCACCAATTGTACAGTTAGCACCTCTGTAGCTAATAAACTCAAAAATCGTACAGTCAACAGCTCTGTAGCTAATAAACTCACCAAATGTACAGTTAACATCTCTTTAGCTAATTAACTCACCAATTCTACAGTTACCCTCTTTCTATCTAATAAACTCACCAATTGTACAGATACCACCTCTGTATCTCATAAACTCACCAATTGTACAATTAACACCTCTGTATCTAATAAACTCACCAATTGTACAGTTACCACCTCTGTATTTAATAAACTCACCAATTGTACAGTTAACCCCTCTGTACCGAATAGATTCACCAACTGTACAGTTATTCCCTCTGTACCTAATAAACTCACCAATTGTACAGTTACGACCTCTGTATCTAATAAACTCACCAATTCTACAGTTAACCCCTCTGTACCTAATAAACTCACCAATTGTACAGTTGCCACCTCTGTATCTAATAAACTCACCACTTGTACAGTTACCACCTCTGTATCTAATAAACTCACCAATTCTACAGTTAACCCCTCTGTACCGAATAAACTCACCAATTGTACAGCTAACCCATCTGTATCTAATAAACTCACCAATTGCACAGTTACCCTCTCTGTATCTAATAAACTCACCAATTGTACAGTTACCACCTCTGTATATAATAAACTCACCAATTGTACAGTTACGACCTCTGTACCTAATAAACTCACCAATTGTACAGTTAACCCCTCTGTACCTAATAAACTCACCAATTGTACAGTTAACACCTCTGTATCTAATAAACTCAGAAATCGTACAGTCAACACCTCTGTAGCTAATAAACTCACCAAATGTACAGTTAACATCTTTTTAGCTAATTCTACAGTCACCCTCTTTGTATCTAATAAATTCACCAATTGTACAGTTACCCTCTCTGTATCTAATAAACTCACCAATTGTACAGTTACCACCTCTGTATCTAATAAACTCACCAATTGTAAGGTTAACACCTCTATATCTAATAAACTCACCAATTGTACAGTTAACCCCTCTGTACATAATAAACTCACCAATTGTACAGTTATCCCCTCTGTATCTAATAAACTTACCAATTGTGCAGCTAACACCTCTGTATTAAATAAACTCACCAAGTGTACAGTTAACCCCTCTGTACCTAATAAACTCACCAATTGTACAGTTAATCCCTCTGTACCTAATAAACTCACCAATTGTACAGTTAACACCTATGTATCTAATAGACTCACCAACTGTACAGTGAACACCTCTGTACCGAATAAGCTCACCAATTGTACAGCTAACACCTCTGTAGCTAATAAACTCACAAATCGTACAGTTAGCACATCTGTAGCTAATAAACTCACCAATTGTACAGTTAATACCTCTGTATTTAATAAACTCACCAATTGTACAGTTAACTCCTCTGTACCTAATACACTCACCATTTGCACAGTTAACACCTCTGAAGCTAATAAACTCACCAATTGTACAGTTACCACCTCTGTATCTAATAAACTCTCCAATTGTACAGTTAACCCCTCTGTACGTAGTAAACTCACGAATTGTACAGTTAGCACCTTTGCAGCTAATAAACTCACAAATCGTACAGTTAATATCTCTGTAGATAATTAACTCACCAATTCTACAGTTAAGCCCTACGTACCTAATTAACTCACCAATTCTACAGTTAACCCCTCTGTACCTAATAAACTCACCAATTGTACAGCTAACCCATCTGTATCTAATAAACTCACCAATTGCACAGTTACCCTCTCTGTATCTAATAAACTCACCAATTGTACAGTTACCACCTCTGTATATAATAAACTCACCAATTGTACAGTTACGACCTCTGTATCTAATAAACTCACCAATTATACAGTTACCACCTCTGTATCTAATAAACTCACCAATTGTACAGTTAACACCTCTGTAGCTAGTAAACTCACAAATCGTACAGTGAACACCTCTGTAGCTAATAAACTCACCAAATGTACAGTTAACATCTCTTTAGCTAATTAACTCACCAATTCTACAGTTACCCTCTTTGTATCTAATAAACTCACCAATTGTACAGTTAACCCCTTTGTATCTAATAAACTCACCGATTGTACAGATACCACCTCTGTATCTCATAAACTCACCAATTGTACAATTAACACCCCTGTATCTAATAAACTCACCAATTGTACAGAAACCACCTCTGTATCTAATAAACTCACCAATTGTACAGTTAGCGCCTCTGTATCTAATAAATTCACCAATCGTACAGTTATCCCCTATGTACCTAATAAACTCACCAATTGTACAGTTACCACCTCTGTATTTAATAAACTCACCAATTGTACAGTTAACCCCTCTGTATCGAATAGACTCACCAACTGTACAGTTATCCCCTCTGTACCTAATAAACTCACCAATTGTACAGTTACGACCTCTGTATCTAATAAACTCGCCAATTCTACAGTTAACCCCTCTGTACCTAATAAACTCACCAATTGTACAGTTACCACCTCTGTATCTAATAAACTCACCACTTGTATAGTTACCACCTCTGTATCTAATAAACTCACCAATTGTACAGTTAACCCCTCTGTACCTAATAACCTCACCAATTGTACAGTTAACACCTCTGTAGCTAATCAACTCACAAATCGTACAGTCAACACCTCTGTAGCTAATAAATTCACCAAATGTACAGTTAACATCTTTTTAGCTAGTTAACTCACCAATTCTACAGTCACCCTCTTTGTATCTAATAAATTCACCAATTGTACAGTTACCCTCTCTGTATCTAATAAACTCACCAATTGTACAGTTACCACCCTGTATCTAATAAACTCACCAATTGTACAGTTAACACCTCTATATCTAAAAAACTCATCAATTGTACAGTTAACCCCTCTGTACATAATAAACTCACCAATTGTACAGTTAACCCCTCTGTACCTAATAAACTCACCAATTGTACAGCTAACACCTCTGTATTAAATAAACTCACCAAGTGTACAGTTAACCCCTCTGTACCTAATAAACTCACCAATTGTGCAGCTAACACCTCTGTATTAAATAAACTCACCAAGTGTACAGTTAACCCCTCTGTATCTAATAAACTCACCAATTGTACAGTTAATCCCTCTGTACCTTATAAACTCACCAATTGTACAGTTAACACCTATGTATCTAATAGACTCACCATTTGTACAGTTAACACCTCTGAAGCTAATAAACTCACCAATTGTACAGTTAACCCCTCTGTACCTAGTAAACTCAGTAATTGTACAGTTGGCACCTCTGTAGCTAATAAACTCACAAATCGTACAGTTAATATCTCTGTAGATAATTAACTCACCAATTCTACAGTTAACCCCTCTGTACCTAATTAACTCACCAATTCTACAGTTAACCTCTCTGTACCTAATAAACTCACAAATCGTACAACTAACACCTCTGTAGCTAATTAACTCAGCAATTGTACAGTTAACCCGTCTGTATCTAATAAACTCCCCAATTGTACAGTTATCCCTCTGTATCTAATAAGCTCCCCAATTGTACAGTTAATCCCTCTGTATCTAATAAACTCACCAATTCTACAGTTAACCCCTCTGTATCTAATAAATTCACCAATTGTACAGTTAACACCTCTGTTTCTAATAAACTCACCAATTGCACAGTTAACCCCTCTGTACCTAACAAACTCACCAATTATACAGTTAACAACTCTGTATCTAATAAACTCACCAATTGTACAGTTAACCCCTCTGTACCTAACAAACTCACCAATTGTACAGTTAACACCTCTGTACCTAACAAACTCACCAATTGTACAGTTAACCCCACTGTATCTAATAAACTCACCAATTCTACAGTTAACCCCTCTGTATCTAATAAACTCACCAATTGTACAGTTAACCCCTCTGTACCTAACAAACTCACCAATTGTACAGTTAACCCCACTGTATCTAATAAACTCACCAATTCTACAGTTAACCCCTCTGAATCTAATAAACTCACCAATTGTACAGTTAACCCCTCTGTCCCTAACAAACTCACCAATTCTACAATTAACCCCTCTGTATCTAATAAACTCACCAATTGCACAGTTAACCCCTCTGTACCTAACAAACTCACCAATTCTACAGTTAACCCCTCTGTATCTAATAAACTCACCAATTGTACAGTTAACCCCTCTGTACCTTACAAACTCACCAATTCTACAGTTAACCCCTCTGTATCTAATAAACTCACCAATTGTACAGTTAACTCCTCTGTACCTAATACACTCACCATTTGTACAGTTAACACCTCTGTAGCTAATAAACTCACCAATTGTAGAGTTAACCCCTCTGTACCTAACAAACTCACCAATTGTACAGTTATCCCCACTGTATCTAATAAACTCACCAATTCTACAGTTAACCCCTCTGTATCTAATATACTCACCAATTGTACAGTTAACCCCTCTGTACCTAACAAACTCACCAATTCTACAGTTAACCCCTCTGTATCTAATAAACTCACCAATTGCACAGTTAACCCCTCTGTACCTAACAAACTCACCAATTCTACAGTTAACCCCTCTGTATCTAATAAACTCACCAATTGTACAGTTAACTCCTCTGTACCTAATACACTCACCATTTGTACAGTTAACACCTCTGTAGCTAATAAACTCACCAATTGTAGAGTTAACCCCTCTGTACCTAACAAACTCACCAATTGTACAGTTATCCCCACTGTATCTAATAAACTCACCAATTCTACAGTTAACCCCTCTGTACCTTACAAACTCACCAATTGTACAGTTAACCCCTCTGTATCTAATAAACTCACCAATTGTACAGTTAACCCCTCTGTACCTCACAAACTCACCAATTGTACAGTTAACTCCTCTGTACCTAATACACTCATCATTTGTACAGTTAACCCCTCTGTACCTAACAAACTCACCAATTGTACAGTTAACCCCTCTGTACCTAACAAACCCACCAATTGTACAGTTAACCCCTCTGTACCTAACAAACTCACCAATTGTAGAGTTAACCCCTCTGTACCTAACAAACTCACCAATTGTACAGTTAACCCCACTGTATCTAATAAACTGATCAATTATGCAGTTAACCCTTCTGTATCTAATAAACTGATCAATTGTACAGTTAACACCTCTGTCGCTAATAAACTCACCAATTGTACAGTTACGACCTCTGTAGCTAATAAACTCACCAATTGTACAGTTAACACCTCTGTAGCTAGTAAACTCACCAATTGTACAGTTAACACCTCTGTAGCTAATAAACTCACCAATTGTACAGTTAACACCTCTGTAGCTAATAAACTCACCAATTGTACAGTTAACACCTCTGTAGCTAACAAACTCACCAATTGTACAGTTAACACCTCTGTAGCTAATAAACTCACCAATTGTACAGTTAACACCTCTGTATCTAATAAACTCACCAATTGTACAGTTAACACCTCTGTAGCTAACAAACTCACCAATTGTACAGTTAACACCTCTGTAGCTAATAAACTCACCAATTGTACAGTTAACACCTCTGTATCCGGAATGACATGTACAGTTGTATGTACCCATTAGGTTGGTACATGTACCGTGAATGCAGGGATTGTTGTTACATTCGTTTATATCTGGAAAACAATGCTTTATTGTTTTATGTCACTTTTCTTCTATTGATTGTGAATATTGGAAATATATTTTTGCCACATTGTATTATAAACAAACAATCAAGTGTGGTCTTGGTTTGTTACGGCTTCATTTTCATTTTTGGTTTTTATCTTAACCATCATTGTTTACGTAAGCTCGTAAAACAGTCTTGGATATGATCTGAGAATTAGTGAAAACTCATATCTCGATCGAGTATGACGCAGCGTCAGTAAAAAGCTCCTTTTGGCAGGTTATAAGTTGTATATTCATGTAGCATAGCTTGTGATACATACGTTATTCAGTAATTATATATTTGTGTCCCACCTCTTATCATCTCAAATCATTGAACACAAAAGATAAAATCACAAGCCAGTAAATATTCTGATTCTGGACATTTAGAACAAATTCACTAATGTACCATGTTAGCTTATAACATATATATATATAGCTTATAAGGGGACCCCCTTCATAGGCGCGGTCGTCGTGTTCGTGTTCGTATGGTAGTTGGGTTTACAACTACCTATGCAATCAATGCATATCTCCACTAACGTTGTATATTTGAATCCGCCCATGGCGAGGTGTACTCGATACAATATTATGTGATAAAGTTTTTCTGTGACTTGTAACAGATCTGTGGTTTTCTCAGAGTACTCCACTTTCGTCCACTAATAAAAATGACTTCTAGGATATAGCTGAAATATTGTTGAAAGTGGCACTAAATACCATAGCCCCCATCATAGGAGAAATTATCCGATACAACCTTTCTTGAAAATGGTTGTCATTGGTATACAGAAGATTGGTGGTTTCCCCCAATACCGTCATCCAATGAAAGTTGCCACCTCGATATGAATATAATAAGGTGTTTTAATCTAATAGAATATAATATGATCTTTTCAATTTAATATCACAAACTGTGGTATAAGACATAGAGTATTAGTATAAGTAATAACGAAGTCAAATTACCATCTTGACAATTTCTTCCTGTGTATCCAGGGTCACAACTACATGTATATTTATCTGGATGGTCAACGCAGGAACCATGTACACATGGAGATGATTGGCATTCGTCGATATCTATAATTGTATATTAAGACAGCAATTATAAACAATAATGCGTACCTGTTTTCTGTTAACAGATCTCGATTTGAATATTAGTAACACGGCGGATGTCTTTTATGAAACAGGAACTGTTTACTTGCGCACCTAGGTTCACCCCCGGTTTTTGTTATGGGGTCAATTTTCCTCATCCTTTTTTCAAGATCTTTGTATTTTGTTGTTTTGATTTGTTTTGTTTTGTTTTGTTTTGTTTTTATTTTTTTATTTTTTGGGGTTTTCATTGTTTTTTTTTTTGTTTTTTTTTGTTTCTTTTAATAAAAAAAACCAAATACGTTTATTTTTTATCATGTTCCACTCTGGATTGTCCATTTTTGCTTAACGTTTATGTTTTGATTAACGTTTATTCGTAACTATATTTTTAAGTTGAGACTTCCCGTTGATTGCAATACGTGGTGGAGTAACTGTTTTACCCTTTTCAAGTAGGATTTTTCTCTACTGTTTTTCAGTATTAAGTTGTATGACATATACGATGATATTCGAACTGGTATTTTTGTGTATTATTTCAATATTGTTAGTTTTTGCATTTAGTATTTGTCTTTCTATTTGAATTTGTCAAAAATCTTCTCTTCTGACAATTTAGTTCGTTTACCACCCCACCCCCTTTTTATACATCATCACAGACATTAAGTGGTAACCAAGTCTGATGTTCTACCAAGTTTCCGGGAAAATATGTATTATTCTAAGATTATAATCAAATGATAGTGTTATAGATGAGTGGATTATTTCATATCTACAATGTACCTTCCAAGTCTAAGGTGAAATCAGTGACAATTTGACTGCACATTGTGATTAATATTAAGATATCATTTGATGCTTTATTCCGACGATGTTTATAGACTTTACAGAAGCCGATGTATGCGAGATGCATTTTCAGATATTGCTTTCTGGGTTCCATTAATATATCACAAAGAACTTGAGATGAAAGAAACTACAAAGGCAGCTTCCTCTGTCTCATTTCTTGACATATACCTCACCAATGGTTAAAGTAATATGAAATGCGAAAATCATTATTATCAGTTTTCTAAAAATTTCTGATAATGCAAAGATTAAATATATAAAGAACGTAAACCATTCACTTTTTGAGAGCTACGATGTATAATTCAGGAGAAAACGTCATTTTATTCTGTCTTCGATAATTCTTGCTACCCGGACATTAATGCAAATCATATGCTATTGACCTCAGATTTGAACTCATTCGGTAGAGATTGTGCGCATGGTCCGTTATAGTGTTGATGAAGAAAATGTCGGAGGCAAATAAATTGAAGCCAGGTCCGAAGCCTAAATTGAGCGATTCTGCCAGAAAAAGAAACAAAAAAGCAGCGAATGCTAAGTTAAATAAAAACAGAACATATATTGGAGATGAATATGATCTTTGGAATGAAATAAAAACCGCTCTTCGTCTGGAAACGAACTCTGAAGTGGTCAAGATTCTTCTTGACAGGTAGCATCATTTTCGTTTCGATCTACATTCCATTATTTTCCATTCAATCCACGATTAAAAATAATTTTCCCTTAGCGAAACGTTAAACAAGGATCTCTTTACATGGAAAATAAATATATATCACCATCTATGATCTAAACCGCCGTAAATGTCTTTCAACGGCATTATGTGTATAATTCAGCAAATTTCGCGGGGCCCAGTAAGGGAGCACTGCATACGCAACTTGTGATTATGCTAAAACATTGTTGTTTTTTTTTGTTGTTGTTTTTTTTAATAAAAATGAATACTACTTTGCTTCAAATCCTTCAAATTATACAGTTAAAAGTAATTGCCTATTTTCCCTTCGTGGTTTTTTTTCTTGCATTGTAAATACGTTTTGTTTGTCAATCTAGAGATTTGTTTCTATTAATTTGTGAAGAAGATTTTTTTCTCTCAAGTATATCCCAGGTTAAAGTTTTGTTCTATGTGTAGTGGTGTTTTTTTAGTTAATTTCATAAGGCCACAAAATAAATTTTTAGATTCTCATCCTCCTGTCAGTAAAAATATGGGGAGGGAGGGAGACATATATAATTTATTTTTTGACCATTATCATGAAAATCATGAATTTTAAAGAAATATCTGAGAATGTAAAATAAATTATGAAATTGAAGCAAAAAACAATGGGGAGGGAGGGGATGAGAATCTAAATTTATTTGGCCTAAGAGACAAGAATGTGAAAGAAAGCACACATTTTTTTTTTTATCTCATAATAATATATAGGCAAATCATTTTCAGAAATAATTTGATTCTGAGTGGACCTGGCAAAAAAACACGTACGAGATGGAATGATTTTCTGTTCTTAATCACAGATGATCGCGATTTTTTCGTCCTCAAACATGCACGAATGGCTTAGTTTTTAGGGAATGTAAACATATCAAGAATATTTTTGAAGATGTTTATTTCACCAAAAACTGGTTTCATATTACTTTAACTTTCTACCAGACTTTTTGATAAAAGGGACGAATTCAATTTCGCCATGATAAATTTTCAACATTATGATAGTAATATGCTAATCACTCCCGCGTATGGAGTTTATATTTAACAACTCATACGCTACACTCCAGCTTACAGTTTGTGTTCAGACTTTTTACAACCTGACAGTACACTAAATCTCTTTTCTATATCTATATCGATCATATATATGTGAAGTACAGGTATATTTACTTTTCCAATGTGATTATTAAATAGAAACATTTTCCTTTGACTTTGCTTTTGAATGCGTTGTGAAAAATATTTATGCACAAGATACATATCTCAACCCACCGGAACTATTCTAAGTCACTCCAATATCAGATCAAAGTTGCATTTTGTTGTTAGACATAAATGTGCCAGTTTTGGATTTTTAATTGGACAATATAAAAAAACAACTCATGATGACATGTACGGTCCAATATCAAATGAGGTGACTTAAATATCTTGCTTGTATCTTAGCTTGTACAATAATACCCCCATCAACGCTATTGTAAATGCGGCCTCTGATATCACATACAGGCCGGTAATAGAGGCCGATGATACAGGCCGCAGTACGGAATATATGAACTTTAACCTGTTACTGTTTTAGGCTTAAAAACGTGTTAAACATATTTTGGGACTTTCGGGTATCGAACCACTGCTGGGCTTTTCAAAGTCTATTTTGACTTTCAAAACTTCCATCTAACCACTCGGCTACGGTGACCACAAAACTATACGCTATAATGTAGTATATTTGACTCTTGATAGGAAGATTTTTTTTAAAAAAATATCAACAATTTGTTTAAAAAAGCAATATACAAGACACGGTACAAGTATTTCAGATCTGGCATAATTTATGTTCAGAACTGACGAGTATGTGAACTTTTAAAATGTATTCTCGCAATACAAAAACAACTAACGAACCGACCGCAAGTAATAACAAATCAGAAAGACCACAGGTGAAGATTTGGGACACTTGAAAGACCTTGCAATATCTAAATATAAACGATTCTTTTCACTTGAAAAGACCTCGAAATATCTAAATATAAACGAGAATCGAAGGGACGTTGACCGATGCAAATTTGTCGTTTTATTTTTGTTAATTGTTGTCTTATTTGGCTTTCTAAATATTAAAAGTGTAAAAATATATGCCATACCATATATTTTTGCAACAACACTATTAATTGTACAAGTTAGATACATTATTATTGAAACAAAAGAATTTGCCCGTATTGGATATAACGGGTTTCTTTTTCCGCATTCGTACTCAGGCGACCGTTTCACTAAAGTGATCGTAAATCGTAAGTCTAAGATCACTCTTAAGATTTCCTTACGTGCACGTATACGTGCGTTTCACTAAGCTAGTCCTAAACTTAAGAGTTACGACTTACGACTTGCGACAAGTAACACCTCCTATAGTGGAAGTAAGAATACATTTTATATATCCAACAGCTCGGAAGCTGATTACATTAATAATCACATTTTAAATGTGTTAAAATACATTTTTAATATTTAACTAAAAGTGACTTTTGAAATAAATAAACCAAAGCTGTTAGAAAAAATTATTAAGTGTAAAATTTTACCGAAATTTGAGAAGAATTTTATTTTATGGAATATATTATAATAAATTTCATGCAATATGCAAGGGGAATTTCACAAATGTGACCATTGATTTGGCAATACATTGACATTCTGCACCGATATTCCGTTTGCGGTGCGAGTAGGATTTGGGTAGTTTTATTGCATCACTGTATTCACACATATAAAATAATATGTTTCATCAACACATAAAACAAATAAAATATTAAACCTTAACATGTACATGTACAGTTATGGGCCATATATCTGTTTTTCAAGAAATTGTCCTGAATTTATTTCTTGTCCGAATTTTATGAAATTTTTACTATTAAACTCAGATATACCTGCAGTATGTTCTGGCAATTTTTAAATATTTTTATGATTCATAGTTTTTTAGAAATTACGATTTAAACACAAACATTAATTTTTAACGTCATTATTCCCTATATATCTATGCTATTTTTTAAACACAAAAATTTAAATGTGTCTTTAAACCGTGATTTCTCCAAAAGTATTAATTATAAAATTGTTTCAAAATTATCAGAAAAATTTGCAACAAATTCTGAGATTATTGGTGTAAATTTCATCAAAATCGGACCAGAAATGACTTTAGGATATTTATTTTGTGTACTGTTGATTTATATTCATAATGTTATATAATCAATAAAAACTACCAATGCATTTTAACATTTGGACTGCAGGAATATCTGTTGCCTTCAACATTTTTGTTTTTTTGTTTTTTTTATGTATGTTACAAATTCACAAATTAATCTTGTTTTTAAATATATATTTCATATATTTGTATGTTATTCTTATATTTTTTGTTTTCATTTAAAGGCAATCCGCGCAAATGTAAAAAAAAACCAACTCTCAGATTTATTTTACAGACAATTGTAATGCTCTTTCTCCGTGCAAATGTAATACCTGTTAATCCCCAAATACACGCAAATGTAATGCGCCCTCTGTTTGTGCTTAACTATATTTTTTAGCCATTGTACATGTACCCGATATGGTTCATTTCTTGAAATTTCTTCTAAATACCCTCGTTAATAAAATATGTTGATATTGTAAATGCGGAACTGAAGCAAACAATAATGTGTACATAGCTGTTTTAATGATTTTTTATGGCTCTCGAAATATAAAAATTGTTGCGTGCATCTAATATGTATTGCTCACTTCATTTGATCAATGTTCATATTAAAAATATACAGATAGCAATTCTTCTCTTCAAAAATAGGTTTACGATTTACGACTTACGAGTACCTACCACCACTCTTAACTTTGCGATCACTTTTTATCGCAAGTCGTAAATCCTAACTATTAGTGAAACGGTCGTAACTCTTAAGAGTACACTTACGTCTACGTTTACGACTTACGACCTTTAGTGAAACGGTCGCCAGGTGACGGCCTTGGTGCTATGGACCTCGGCCTTCACCTGAGTACTCATGCGGAAAAAGAAACCCGTTATATCCAATACGAGCCGCTTCTTTTGTTTCAAGAGTACTGTATCCAATACATATAAACAAGGTAATAAAATCAATAAAATCCAGACATAAGTATGGGAGTTCAGACTATTCCTACCTTCGTCACAGTTCACACCAGTGTAGCCAGAATTACACGTGCACTTATAACCACTGATTAAGTTGGAACAGCTGCCATGAAGACACGGCCAATTTTTACACTCGTCTATATCTAAAACAAACATATATATTAATATTAAGCATATTGCCACAAATAGTTTTATGCATACCATTAGTCGTAAATAAAATCTGAAAAGTAAATGACAGCGTGCACGTCTAATAATTTACTATATCTGTTGGTTGTGATGCAAAACTTTGTGTTTCTTTTCTAAATTGTTTAAAATTATATTTTAGAATAGAAATGACATAAATAGTATGAGTTTCGCACGGTGTAAGCAATATAAATGTTGCACACCATTTCAATATTGTCTTTCCGAAATGTCCTCTATTTGTTGCTAAAGCTTGTCGGTGACTTTCAATAGTTCCGAGAAATTCCGACCCAATCAACAAACAACTGACCTATAACTCTATTCCTAACCCATATTGAGTCAACGTTTTTCGTTTAGTAAATACTAACGTAAATTACTCAATAAAACTTGTCTATTTTCCGTTTGTCGAAATCACAATCCAGTCCTTTCATCATTCATGAATTACCACCGGGTTTGTAACAAGTTTAACACGACGGGTGTCACATGTGGAGCATCAACTGCTTACCGTACCTGGGCACCTGAGTTCGTTCCCGTTTTTTTTTTACTTTTCTCGGTGATGTTTGTGTTGTTCATGGTGTCAAGGTACATGTCTTCACGTTTTTAGTTCCGTGTTGTGATGTCCGGTACGATTTTCCGCATAAAACTATGTTCGTTCCGTCATGTTTTGTTGTGTAGGGGGTTCATGTTTTATTTATCTTTTTTGTATTTATTTACGCATACTGGTGTCCAACACGATTTCCATATCAGATGATGTTCGTGTCGTTTAACGGTAACACGACGGGTGTCACATGTGGAACAGGAATTGTTATCCCTTTCGGAGCACCTGCGTTCATCCTCGGTTTTTAGTAGGGTTCGTCTTGCTCAATTTTAGTTTTCTGTGTAGTGTTTTGCAGATCGCTCTTTGTCTTCTTTCTCTCTCTTGCCATTGCGTTGTCTGTCCTTCGATTTTCGGATTCTGATAACCCATTTGCTATCTTCAATTTTTTTAACATCCTGTAAACCATTATTAATAACTAAAAAAAATCGAGGAAATCATAGAAATCTGAAGGAATGAAGACGACATCGTGAATGTATTTACCTTTTTCACAACAATATCCTTCAAAACCAGGAGAACAATGACATTTATTGGTGTTGTTGTTAAAGGTTCCATTGAAACACGTTTGTGCACAAGGAAATTGTACAGATGTATCCCCATTCTGAAAATTACATTTCACCATACACTGTGCTCTTGTATTTGGTGGTGGACAACAATAAAGTCTCTCTCTTTTTCTGACACCTCCTCCACACGTTGCAGTACATCCTGTCCATATCAACCAAACTGTAGTATCACAAATCTGATACGTTTTCCCACCTGCCTTACACGTTTCATTTGTGGCCGGACGGGAATAATGAAATGAACAGAATAAAAAAATAGCTGAAACGATATATATTTCTAAACTATAAGACATTGTTCTGATCTAGCAACTACATAACTGTTCGATATTGACACAATTTGATAAGACAACATATTTTGAATATAAAATCTCCCACAGTTTTGAAAAGATCAAATTAAAAAGCGATACTTTAAAATCAATGCAGGGGATTGGAAGTAAGATGCTACCTACTTAAATGGGTTATACCGACTTTATCAAGTTTAGTCACAATCATATTTATCATATATATCTAATAATGATTTATAATTTTAACAAAGTTCTTTATTTGTATAATTAATCTTAATTGGTGAAGCACAGAAGAAAGTATGAGTGGTGATAAATTCATTCGAACGAAATACATTAAAAGGGGCAATTTAAATGGTCAATTTATTCATCAAGTTGCATGTTAAATTAGAAATTAATACAAATATATTAAAAATAAATAATGATAAGCTATGATTCACCTAATTCATTTGATGATTTTATGTATGGGAATTGTAGTACTGACATTTCAGTCTAGTTTATAAGGCTTAAGTGACCGGTATTGACACACGCGGAAACCACATGTTCTACAACTTGGTCTTCTACATAACCGCACGGTGCAGAATATTCTGTATACGTTATATAGTGAATTAAAGAGATATTCATTGATGCTATGATAGCCCTCTGTATATGTTGTGATCTATGTTTATGTTCATTGATTTGAGAGGAGATGTCATTGTGTTTCGTTGATATTGATGGACTTGTTGACCATTACTCTTTAAACTCTCTTATTTATTGGAAAAATAAAAATAAAATTAAGTATGCAAACTGAATTCATTGTTATTGTTGAGTTGCATTTTGTAAGCGATTGTTTTTAGTTTATTTGTCCTTGTCCTTTTTCTTTTGGTCATTATCCAATAAACAGTAAAGTTATAATTAACAGAAAAAGGTTGAGGACAGTCACTAATGCATGAAATATCTTCCAAGTTAAATTTCCTAAAAGATATGATATTTATTTAATCAATCATAACAAAGCAATTACATGTCATATTCATATTACTGAAAATAGCCATCTTTCTTCTCAATCACATTTATTATTTCCAAAGAGAAAGAAGACCAAAACAAAACTCATGCATTACTTATGTAAGTATAATTTTCAGAATTCCTTAATAATACTAATTATAACATCAGATTAAATAATGAAAACGGTATATGCAAATTTGAATTTTGAACATTACATTATTTCCCCCTTGATATAAACATGGAATCGTTCAATTTCGCGCTGATTGGCATCGTGTTTTACAAACATCCACAAACAAGCATTCCATACTTATTACGTATTAAGTACGGCCGACGATGTAATTAAGGTTCCCTCGCGTAACCTTCGATTTAGCAACATCACAAATAACTGTGATGTATAAAATTCCAGCTACGCGTGTTGGTCTAGTACAAATGGACAATAGCATTATCTCATCATAATGTTCGTGCCATGATGTAGCTTAAAAGTTGCTCACTTGGCGCTAAGCAACACCTCCCCCATTCACTCAATGTGCATGTATAATTTGACTCGAGCTCATTAATTTTGTCATTTTTCCCGCAGCTAGTTTGTGGTATATACGAGTATAATCGTCAATTAAGCTTACTTAGTAAATGTCATAATTGAGTACAGAAGAATTAAAGTTAATATACTAAATTGCACGGTTGTGTTGTCTGTTCAGAATTGTAGTAATAGGCAAGTATTGGATATACCACGGGTGTTGACTCCGAACGATGAATTCATTTAAATAAGTTCATGAGTAAGACACGTGGCATATATGTTTTGTTGCAGAAATGAAATAATTGACATTTTTAGCTATGGTACAACATTCTAACCTGCATGTTGTACCATGGTATTAGCCCCGCCCATTTGTATCGTACAATATCAATTCTAGACAATACACCACGGTTTTCTCTAAGCACATTTGCAGGCTGAATAATTCATAAAAACAATCAAAGGGAAAAAGGACGTTTATACTAAAACACTAAATATGTTCATCTATTCACAGCTCTAAGTTTTTGTTTTCACAATAAAAAAAATAAAATCTACCATTTTGAAATCTATAAAGAACAAGAAGCCGTTTTACAAGATATCTAAGTGCATATACTACATGTAATTCATAAAGTATAAAGACCACATGGTTTTCACCGATAATTCCTGCTTTATCTTAATCTTAAGCCAACTTTAGTATTAAGTAATACGGATGTTGGTTGATTTCATATATACCTGATACACTAGTAGAAACAAGAAACACATATTATTAATTTCCGTGGTAAATATTTATGAAAAGGAGCTTTAAGCGGTTATGGTAAACAAGTCAACCCATGTCAACAAAACGGACAATCACCTATCACCTCAAAATCACTTAACACAAAAAAACACGAGATTTGCCGATGAAAACCCAGATCTTAGCTATATAAAATGATTAATGAATAGATAGTTTATTGTTTTGTATTATCTATTCCTGAAAGAGGTGAGCGGGCCAGTGACATTATTTGTGATGTTTTGTGTATTTCTTTTTGTCCAATGCGTCTAACAAATGCCCGATAGGTGACTAATCTGTTACTTAGAAAATAAATAAATGTGACATTGTTTTGGTCAAGAAAGTACCAACGACATTAAAATGGACATTTAACTTGAGCTCTTGCATTCGATTCCTCGCCGTGAATGGTCAGACGTGTCAAACACAGTGCCTTCAATCGGCCTCGTTGTCTGAAATCGGGTACAGTGGTGAGAGATGTAATCTTCGTGTAGCTTCATGACACCCAATTAAGGAAGATATTGGTGATTCATTGACACAAAATTGATAGGCGAAGCGACGTTGCCATTGTCCCTCGAATAAATAGAGCAATATGATTTTCATGTCCGATCATTTGAAATATTTCTACTTTGTTTATGATTCACTGATGTTGTTTTATAAATTTAAATCGTGACTCTTTGCATTGTTCCATCTGCTTGATATTTTTTTCTTTTTTACAATTTAACGTTATCATGGAGAGCATTTAACATTATAGAAATTGTGAGCGATTAATTATTGTTTAATACCAAGTTGCATCAATATAACAGATACATCATGGCGAAAACAGGTTGTACATTATTTGATGATGATGGCGATGATGATGATGATGATGATGATGATGATGTTGATGAGGAGGAGGAGGAGGAGGAGAATTTATTCCCAAATGCCTTGTGTTTTTCGGAGAAGAAATCAATTTGATTGTATCTAGGTTCGCCCGACTTGTGATCGAAACCGGTATACGCTACACTCGAGATGAGTACGCTAACTATTACATAATAATTATTAACACATTATGAACATGTATTTCAGTCTTACCTAAAGTTGGAATATCGTTAATTTATAAAGACATTAGAGAATTATTGTGCCATCATCAACAGCTATATAATGCAATCATATGAACTTTGATGTTTAAATATTCCTACATAGTTTTTGTTCCAGAATGCATTACGTCTTAGATAAGCCATTAATATATGTTGGTGAAATATTATTTTTTGGGGCAAATTGTATTTTAAAAAAATTTATACTTGTATAATATGAATAACAGGCGATTTTTTTACAACCTATAACTCTTTCATCATATAGTCATACTACCTGTGCAAATACATAAAACATTCGTAGATGTGTTGCTTAATTAAGAATTGAATGCATTTTTTTGTAGTTTTATTGGCGTGTAAAAGCGTGGACTGAGAAAAAATGTGCCTCGGTCCACGCTTTTACACGCCTATAGAACTACAAAACAATGCATTCAATTCTTATAATTACATTTAAATCACACCAAAATTTAATATAGTTGAATTTTTCGTTGAGAATTTTATTTGTGTTAGATTATTTGCTGTTGGAAATTACTACGCCATTGATTGTTTACATCTGACGTCGTCATGGAGGCACGTGCAAGTTCGTGTTTGAGTTTTATTAGGATGTAAAACATCTCTTTTATAATCATGTGACCACTTCATAGCCAATCATATTGTAACATTTCAATGAAAAACGGAAGTAATGTAATTATTCTACAATAAATTAATCTTCCAAGAGAGAAAGAGAAAGGGAGTAGAATAGCTTTGTCATGTTCTCGCTTAATTTTCTGGTGAATAGGGTATCATTCATGGATATCCGACTTTCAATTTGACAACTAATAGTACAAAGCATTCATTCATAATCCCATTTTGTATATAGTTTTACCCTTGTCCGTAAGGCCATTGGTTTTCACTCGATAACTTAAGTTCCCTTGAAGCAAATCATTTCAAATTTATACACAGGGTCAGGGACAAGGAAGGCCAAATTCGATTTTGGACTTTACTTTATTTTTCCGTTCTGGAGTTATGCTCCTGTTTATTTTAGCTGGAAATGGGAGCATCCGTACCATATAGACAAATTTTTCCATGCTTTATCCAAAATATGATATACATTATATTAAATACCTCCACTACGTTCCTGCAAAAAAAATATCGTCCGATATGATGACCCACTGTGTCCTTTAATGTTCATACCACAAGGATGGCTAAATAACTTTCACGCGAGTATAATTAATACGTATACACATCCAAATATATATAAGATATCTCATAGTTGTGACTTTCTCGTAATCCATCAGATAAATCTTGTTTGTACAAACCAATTTATTGATATTGACTATTTTTACTATCTTAGCTTTCAAATTTACAGACCTATTTAACATTTATTTGAATATATTCAGATTACATTATATATTCCCGAGTTATTCAATTTTGATAATAAAATCATTAAAATACAGCAATTTCGAAATAGAGTAATGATTAATTAATGTGTAATTTAGAAGAACAATGTGACACGTTGCTCAAACGTTATTGGTGTAAATAATATGTACTATTATATATTACCGAGCTTAGTTCATTTGTCTTCTGCTTAAAATTACGATAGTCCTACGTCGACAAGACACTTAACTGAACTATACCTTTACGTCATTGGTCCGTGTATTATTTAAGTTTAAATCTTCTCTGAAGCATGGATATAGTCAATATAAACCAAATCTCAATAAGTAATGAACTTTGATTATTCCCAACTGAAATTGAACCATTCGTTCCATCATTTTTCAATTTACGTCATGCACTTTTATAAAAAAATAAAAAAATAAAAAAATAAAAAATAATGGGGGGGGGGGGGGGGGGTAGGTAGCGGAGAACATTTCAATATAATTTGTTCATCAATTTGATGGATTCAACGTAAATTAAATGATTGGTCATATAATAATAAGAAGTATCATCAATGTTAAATCAGTGAAAAACAACCACTATGCCGAAAAACAAATAAAGGAGGGGTCAATGAGAAGGCGGCAGTGGGAAACTTCAGTTGAAAGTTGACGATTGTTTAATTAATATTCTGAGTTTTCTATAAATTTGACGTGTTTACGTCACAGCCATGTTCTACAATATTAATATTGTGGGCTTTCTTTAAATATGACGGGTGTATGTTACAACTATGTTCTCCAATAAGTAATAATATAGGTTTTCGATGAAATGTTGAAGAACATGATTTTGCTATGATAAAACAAATGTTTTGAATGGAATAAAATTATTTTACATTTGACCCTACAAAGTGGCAGAAATATAAATTATAGCATTACACTCGCAATAATGAGATGTTAGCATGACAATGATTTTGCTGCTTATATTTTTATTGACAGTTTTAGCGATACTATAGGTATGCTAACAGTTGCTTTAACTGGTACGTTTAAGAGCCACATGTTTAGCTTACTTAACCAAAGAGTCAAGCGACCTTTAGTCATCACTTATTGTTAGTCGTCGTCCGTCTGTCTGTTCCTGGCGTAAATTCTTCCAAAAATCTCCTCTTTTCAAACAACTAAGCCAATTTCAACCAATGTTGACCTGAATTATCCTGAAAGTGTCAAGTTTCAAAATCGTGTCCCATGATTCCGTAAGTCACCCAAACATAGCTGCTGTTACAATAAACACTAAATAGAACATAGAGGTAAGACATACCTACAGAGAGAATACAGTCACATTTTACAGCAAATGAGCTTAAAACTGAATAGTTGTTACATGTAAAGTGAGTGGAATTTTGACTAAAATTATACTGATTTTGACAAAATAAGATTTGAAAATCGTCTTGGAAACCACTTAGCAGATTAATATATCTAAGTAGCTATTTTTCTTTCAAGGCATTTGTAAGTATACTGTAAAAAGTTTGTTTGTTGTAAATAATGTTCTCATTTATTTTCCCTATTCAAACGCAATTGTAAATAAGATACCCTAAGTCAGCTACGATATGCTGCTTGGGCTGTCTTAAAGCAAGTGATTCTTCATAGATGTTTGTACTGTTTCCCTATTATGTCTTCCCATAACGTGACATTAACAGTATTAGTTCTACAAAAGAGAGCTTTTAACCATCCTTTAAATGTTAATTAGTATGCAAGGCCATCCTAAGATATAAGGAAACAATACAAGCATCTTCTATTATTCGTATTCTAGTCTTCAATTGACATTTAAATGTAATTCTTTTTGCTTGATATTTGATTGCATTTAACGCCACTTTCAACAATATTTCAGTTATATCGTGGCGGTCAATTCTATTGGTGGAGGAAACCGGACGATCCGGAGAAAACAACAGACCTGTCGCAAATCACTGACAAATTTTATCACATAATGTTGTACACCTCGCCCTGATCGAGATTCGAACTCACAACATCAGTGGTTATAGGCACAGAATGCATAGGTAATTGTCATTCGATCACGGCCACGACGGCCCCTAAATGTTGATATATTCTTATATTATATATAAAAGAAAATGCATTTCAAATGTCATTATTTGTATCATGTATTTCTTGAGAAAAGTTTCAAGGTCTTTGTTTTATACGAGTAATATTATATATTGATTTAGGTTTTTGTATTGTTGTATTATTGGTTGTGCTTTCCTAAATTAAACGTCTGTTGCCAAAAGCCCAATGAAACCTCTTTCCAAGTAATTAACATCTATTTCATCAGCAGTCAAAACCGGACCTCAGAGTTACTGGGACACTAGCTACTCAATGGGCTCTGTGAATCAGATGTGGATTCTGAAATTTTTAAATGATTTGCTAAAATACATACAATCAAGGTCCCTCACCTCGTGCAATTACATTACAACATTTGTCTCCTCTACATAACTACTCCCCACTCGCATCTAATATTAGTCCAACAGTATTTCATATAAAACAAAATGTCCAACGTAGATATATGAAGGTTATTCCAGAAACGCGTCGTGCGCACTAATTTTGATATCTATGTTTTATGAGATATATAAATAGAAAGGGACAAATCTTATTTTGTAAAAAAAAAAGAACCTCTGATTCTGGCAACAAGTTCTCTGAAACTGATATCATCAAAATGATGACTTTTGGATTGACAACATATGTGTTATGTTTGATGGATGTGAATTTCAACAGAGTCGATATTTCTGTGGGTATGCAACTGTGCTACTCTTCTCGCCAACTTAATGATGTACTCGTACGAGGCAGACTTCATATAGGGTATTCTCAAGAGAAAAAAAACCCAGCTCGATCCTTTCATTTCACGTTCCGTCATATTCTTTGCCTTCCACTAACTAATTCTAAGTTTGGTGATTTTTGTTGATCGCATCTATACCAATGAGCTTAAAATAAAGGATACCACAGACACACCTAGGCCTGCTTCATACTATGACCTACACCAGGAATTGGACAGTGAATGTGGTTAAGTTCTCAGTTGATCCGATATTCGAGAGCTTTTGCTTCCTATCACGATTTTCGTAATAGATTGGTTAGGTTTGGTTTTATGGTTTTACGCCACTTTCAACAATATTTCAGTTATATTGTGGCGGTTATTGCTATTGGTGGAAGAAACTTCGAAAGCTCTACGGTTGCCATCATGGCCTGTTAGCCGTTACGGAATGCATGTGTCACAAATGACAACCGGTATGTTCCATTTATTGTAATTACATTTCGGTCTTTCCTTATTCATGGCTTATCACCGGGTTTGTAACAAAGGTAACATGACGGTGCCACATGCACTGCTTACCCGTCCGGAACACAGCTGGCTGCATCCCCAGTTATTAGTGGGTTAGCGTTGCTCGATCTTAAGGTGTTTGTGTACCGTTTTGTAAATAATTGTCATTTTGTTCTTTTCTTTTGGCTATTGCATATTGTCTGTCCCTCGAGTTACGCTTCTGATTACTCCTTTGGTATCTTCACATTTTTCTCGCATTTATAGAATCATGAAGGATATGTAAAATGGCAAAATATATTGAAAAATTGTTTAAAGAAAGATTCAAATCATTTTAGCCTTTTTCTATTTTAGGCTTAAAATGTTGTAAATATTTTGAACTTTCCGGTATCGAACCCATGCTGGGCATTTTAAAGCCTACTTTGAGTTTCAAAACTTCCGTCTAACCACCTGGCTACGGCGATCACACTACTACTATACTTTATAATTAATATATATGACTCTTGATAGTAAACGTTGTTATAAAAAAATATCAAGAATTAAATAAGCAATTGATCAATATATACAAGGCAGGATAAAAGTAATTCAAAACTGGAATATTTTTATGTTCAGAGCCGACGAGTACGTGAACTGTTAATGTATATTATCGCAATACAAAAAACAAACGAAGCGACTGCAAGTAATTACAAATAAGACAGACCATAGTTGAACATTTGGGACACTTAAAAGATCTTGAAATATCTAAATATAAGCGAGAATTGAAAGTACGCATGCTGATAACAAATTATAGTTTTAATTTTGAGATTAGTTATTTTATTTGCCTTTCTAAACCTTTAAGCGTTTAAAAACAAAACAAAAAACGAAAACACCTTTGCAGATGGAAATGTATTATGTAAACTTATAGTTTATCCATTACATAACATTAATTTGTTTCATGGGGAAAAATCTATTTACAGAAATAGTCCTGTAATGATTGAATGCTGAGATTTTATCGGATTTTACTAATAAAATTGTGATGTATGTATCAATACGACTAGACGACATAAATGAAGACGAAACAAAATCCTATCTAACACTTAGTGAACATAAAGACGTATGAAAGTCAAAGAATACTGTTCCCCCTCTAACCCAAATTGTGTTTCCTTTAAATTCTTCCGTATTTGTAACCCGATGTGGAGGATTTATATGGTTTACTACCGAGGTGAATTCCCGTCTTCTCAACAAATTTTAGTAGCCAAAATAATCAATTAGCTGCGACCTCAAAATAATCTAAAGAATGACATAGGCTGTTCACTGGATATGTTAGAGCCTGCTACTCAAATGCCGACTTAAACATTCTATAACAAATCTTCCTTGTTTTTAAGTACAATGTAAACAATATACGTACTTATCTTTTGAAATGGCTAAAATCAATGACATATCACAATGACATATCACAATGTGTATTTTTGTAAATACTGTTAACTAGAAAAAGCACCGAAAATATATTTTTCACTAGATAACATAATAATGTTATCACAAATTCAAACATTATCTTGGATGTGACCTTAACAATACTTCCTCGTTGTTGACATCCGTCAGTTACAATCTAACAATGGTACTAAGTAGAGCTATACTGTACAGTACTGTTATAATATTTGTAGTTTGTTGTATAAACATTGCTGATTGGTAAGTTGTATTGTTTTACGAATTATCATAATCGTTTCCAAAATTCTTTGACGAGATTTTTACTTATTTTCTTTAATTTTTTTCTCAATATAAAGAAAAATGTGTTTGTTCTATGTACGTTGTACTTTCAGTGATAATTGCAATTTTAACACTTGTTTCAGTAAATGGTGCTCTCGAACAGTAACACGATATGAAAGACGTAAGGTTTGCTGTCGATGGGACTGGGGTCACTGGTACGTATCATACTGAGCATTGAAGTATAAATGTTACTAAATTTTCCGTTCCATATACATGACTATCAAGAGTAGGTATTGTATCTGCCAAGCCAAACAACATTGGCGGTGCAATTGTGAATTTGTTCTCCTCGAGTTCGGTAGATCATACGTTTGAGACCTGATCTAGTTAAACCAAGACTATAAAATTGGTATTTGCTGTTTTTCTTTCAGGAATAAGACCAAATACTGGTATGCTCGCACTCAGAATAATGTTTCTGTGTGGAGCGACATGTCTGTCCGCGGACTGTTGTTTCAGTGAGTTAACAGTATAAAGATCAAAATAAGCGTGTTGGTCTAGTACAAATCGGACATCATTATCATTTCATTGAATGTAATTTGTTTTCGCCATGAAATAGCTGCAAATTGCTAACCTGGTGCTAAGTAACAATCGCTCACACACCCATTCTTCCAAGCCAGGAAAGTGTGTACCATTGTGTATATGTGTACCATTGTGTATATGTGTGCTAGGGGTATCAATTTTGCTTCTTTCTACAATTTTTCAATTGGATTTTCGAACTGTTTCGACAGTGTGATATTTTTATGCTTTTGATTTTATTTCTAAATTAGGAGAAGGTTTTAATTATTATTCGTTTCTACGGTTATTAGTTGGATGTGGGTATGGTGCATGATTCTCAGAAATATGGGTATCAATACATGACATTCATTTGACACGTCAGCCTTGATTAGTTACCATATTAATATACGATCATCAAATATTGATGTACAGTTAAGAAAACTTGAGACAACGGAAAAATCAAAAAGACAAAAATAGATCAATTCGTGGAGAATATTTCAAATGAATGACAGTATTTACTCCTTCATAAACATGTGAAAAAGGTCTGATAAAAACATTTTTCAAATCTATAAACAATTTATTTTGTTAGTAACTGGTGGGAATATAGACGACATACAACGTATGCACAGGAAAATTACTGTTGTGCTGGTTGGAAAGGCAGCAGTTGTGAAATTCGTAAGTATAAATTCCATATTTAATAATTATCCAAACGAAAAGATAAAAATTGCATACATGTATTAAAAAAATTAACACGAGCAAAAACAAAAACAAAAAACATAAAAAGCACAAAAAACCCACGAACTACTCTCAAAAAATCTCAAACTCCAAAATACAGGTACATCAACTATGGTAACTGATAACAATCAAGGCACTGGCTTGACATAAATAAGCCGGTTCATTCAATCACATCCCACCTGATGGTATATTGGTCTCCTGCTCCCAAATAGACCACAATCTTCGAATTCAACCCTATTGAGCAAAATTCTTCAAAATCAAACACAAAAGTGAGTGAATGCCAATAAACTTGAAGAAAGATTCACATGAAGTGCAGGTAAAAATTCAAAAGCTTAGGAAGTGTTCTTCATTTGAATTCTTTATCTCAAAGTTACCAAACATTCTTCAATAATCAGTATAACTCGTACCTCCAAACTGTCTGAAACATTTAGATTTATTAAAAGTTTGAAGTTACCAAAGGGGTAATCAGAACGCGCATGTCGAGCGACAGGCAATGCAATACCCAATTGAAAACGGACAAAAAGACAACCAAAGGTCTTCAAAACAATATAAAACAATACGGGGCAACGCAATCCCACTGAAATGGGGCAAACTCAGGTGCTTCGGGAGGGTGGGTAGTGCTCCACTAGTGTCATCAGTGCTGTTACTCTTGCTAAAATTCTGCTGAAGGGAAAAGGAACGGGGTTGTAATTACGACAAAGGGAACCAATCCATGGTAATTTGTGACAACGCGAAGACAAAAGAAAAACACCTGAGATAACATATATGCAATATGTAGAAATCTTAAAGTCCCGACACAAATTCATGAGTTGGAAATGTGAGAGAGATTTTTCTATTAAGTGTAAGTTTAAACCGTGTTTGCAACGAAAAGTAGGTTGTGAAATCTCTATGGACCTGTACGTGTAACAATCAGGAAGTGATCTATTTGAACCAGTTTTTATATCTAAGTTTGTCGATCGATTTAGATTAAACATACGTCTAACTGTTGATATGGATTGTACAATATATATCTGCATACTGCTTTGCACGATGAAATAATCGTAATTTGTCAATAAATTATTAATTTGTTTTTATCTTAAGTGAAATGTTTTTCGGACGATACCAACACCTTGTTGAAAGACATTCTGTAACTTGCCTATAGATGACAAAGAATGGTATTGGAAATTATATTTTTGCTCCGAGTTGACTATTGTTTCCCCATCATATGCATCCTCTACCTGCTTCATAGACACTGCTCCTTTGCTAAGATCTAAAAGTTTAAAACAGAGAGAATAATAATACACTTACAATTGATGACCAGTTAGAATTACACTACAGTCAAACCTGTATTAAGAGGTCACCTTGAGACAAAGAAAAAGTGACTTTAAAAGACAGCCGAACTCTTAAAAGAGGATCAATTCATATGAAATTGTTATGACAGGACAAGCAAATGCGACCATTTGGCCAGGTTTTACTTATATAATAGTTACCTATGTATAGGGCATTATCGTGATAGATAGACTTCCCAAGGGACAGTAGTATTGACTGACACATTGATAATGCCTGAGCCGCAGGCGAGGGCATTAGTAATGTTGAAGTCAATTATATTGTCCAAAGGGCAGTCTATCTATCACGATAATACCATATACATAGGTAACTATTATTTTTATTTCATTGAAGGAGCAGACGTACATGTTGGTTTACATTGACAACTGCACGATCTCCGTTGCGTTTGCTAAAAAAAAGATGCAACTCTAAAACCTCGAGCGGTCATTAATATGCCGCGGGCATTATCATGTCAATGGCCGGTGGATTTCTTTAACGAAGATTAATGCATGAGATACGACCATATATACACCAATGAAAAAGTAGAATTTAGAACTGATATGAAATAATATACTTTAATATACTGCAAATTAATTATTATCAGTAAATATCGATTGTTTGGTCTATTAAAACTCACATGGACTTCTAAAAATCAGCATACCAGTCCTTATTATGTCTTGTGATGGCTTTTTTGGGCTATCTAATATATAAATGATGGAAAAGCCATTGGCTCTCGGTTGCGGAATCACCATTATATATAACAACTTCTGTACGGCAAAAATTAAATGTATTGCAACAACACTGCTCAGTCAGTTATTATGTGAAGGTTGGCATTTTACCTACATTTGTAGAACACTTGTAAGACCTCCTCATTTCACAGAGAGAGGTGGTTCAGCTCAAGGAAATAGTTAAACACTTCCACTTATTATTGAAGTGCCTGTACCCATCTAGAAAAGTAAACTGTCATGTATATCTGTGATAGGAGGACGACCGGTTGTATCTCAATTTCTACGATTTTCCAATTAGAATTTTGAATTGTTTTGAGCTTCTATTTTGTAACCATGAGTATGCCAATTACACATACATGGCCTTATTATGCTTTAGAATTTAGCGAATTATCATATTGAAAAAATAAATAATAAGCTCCATATTCTGCAATGCTATATAAAACAACTCATTGTATTTCGATATATTTATTTCAGCAATATGTAACCCAGGTTGTGTACATGGGCGTTGTACTCAACCTAACGAATGTAAGTGTGACGGTGTACACACAGGAAGCACATGCAGAGAGGGTAATAATTTCTAAATAAAATTAATGCAACTATTAATTTGCAATAATCTATAATAACATGTACCGTTTCTTGGTAAGCAAAGACTATAAATTCACAATACAGAACGCAGTACGTAAGATCATTGCAACAATATCAATGTTTATGCCTAAATGATGATGATATTAACATATGAATTATCATTGGGTCGTGGGTAGACATGATATATGAGATACGTTTGATAAAGCCCTTTTAAATAGACTACTGATTCCGTCATTCAAACGTAGAAATGCTACTAATCCTTCATGTTTCTACTTAAAGTATTAAAGTGCTGTTTCTCGTTGTTTATACTTGGACATTGCTTCGGTTTCAGTTGGTGGGATGGTTGGTTGGTTTCTAGTGATTAACGCCACTTTCAACAATATTTCAATTATATCGTGGCGGTCAGTTTTATTGGTTCAGGAAACCGGAGTACCCAAAAGAAAACCACCGACCTGTCATAAGTCACTGACAAACTGTATCGCATGATGTTGTACACCTCGCCCTGATCGGGAGTCGAATTCACAACATCAGTGGTGATAGGCACTGATTGCATAGATAGCTGTAAATCTAACTACCATGCGATCACGGCCACTACAGCTCCTACTTCGGTTTCACCTAGGTAAACTAATCATATAATCGCCGAATAATGTAGAATGGACATTTAAGAGTGGTTTACTCAATACAACGTTATGGTGAGCGTTCGTGAAATTACTTGTAGCAGGTTGGTATTTATCTCTGTTAATAAGAAGAACCGTCATGATGTAATTGAAATATTGTTAAGGTGACGTTTAACATCAGCAACTCAACAAAACCACCATCCTAAAATTAACTATTATGAATTGCATATTATATCATTTTTTTTTATTTAAGTGACATGTTCCTATCTGAAACCTTGCTTTCCTGGAAAATGCCATGGTGCAACCAATTGCACATGTACTGATGGCTTTGGTGGACCAACTTGTAACCTAAGTAAGTAAGAAATATTTCTGATATAAATGTAAGATATATTAACATATACTAATATCTTGATTGTTAATAGAAGAGTTTGAAGATACCAAAGGGGTAATCAGAACCCGTAAATCGGAGAAGAATAGACAACATAATGGCCAACAGAAAGAGGACAAAAGGACAAGCAACGATCTACAAAACGTAGCACAAAACTAAAGATCGAGTAACGCGAATCCCACTAAAAACCGGGGGTGAACCCAGGTGTTCCGGAAGGGTAGGCAGTTCCTGCTCCTCTAGTGGCACCCGTCGTGTTACTATAGTTACAAATCCGGTGATTAGTCATGAATGAAAAGAGGAACGGGTATTTACGACAAATGGAACATATCTGTGGTCATTTGTGACACAGATATTTCATAGTGGTTAACAAAGTCATGGTGGCGACTGTGCAACTTTCGAAGTGACAACTGCAACTTAGCAAAATAGGAACCCTTGGTTCATTAGCTTCCTTGTTAGCAGCGATCCGCTATCAAGGAAATTCTGATAGGAACCACAGGCTCCGGAATATCGAATCAACTTATATATATAAGGAGCGGATGTGGTCGAGTGGTCTAGGGCGCTGGACATAAGGCTAAGCGATTGGTGCTGTAGTGTATCAATGGTGTGAGTTCAAATCCCGTCGAGTGAAGAACAAAAATTTAACAGCTCAAAAATCTAATTCTAACACTGTTTGGTTTAATTTTCAGACGTATATATATACAATGTATTTATACTCCATATGCTGGTGCTGCTGGAATGTTGCTACGTATAAATGGAAAGTTCACAATGGAAAAATTGAAATCATCTCGTTTGTTCTTAACCACATTCACTCTCGATTTCTGGGTGTAGGAAAAGGTATGAAGTTGACATAACTGTATCTGTGACATTCTTTTTTTTCAAGCTCAATGGGATAGATGCGATCAACAAAATCACCAAGCCTGGTACTATTTAGTGAAAGGAAGCATCACCACTGAACAATAAGGGAAATTAAGAACAAATTATTGTTGAACATTCTTTGTTGTTCACTATGATCTAATACAGCCGTCAAAATTCAGTATGGACAAAGATCTGAACCTGCGCATACTAAGCCCATTCAAAACAGACATAAACATTGTACGTCACAATTTTAAAAACCAATCACAACAAATTGACCTGCGCAAACACTTTCCAGGGGAAACCAACACAGCGACGTCAAATACGATGAGGGAGAATAATACGCAATGCCTTAACTGTTGTGTGCAACAGGTATATTGATGACCTTTTATCTATCAATAATTCTAGATTTGCAGAATTTCTTCCATTGATATATCCTCCAGAGCTGGAAGTTAAAGAGACCACCGATACAGCTTCGTCCGCATCATTTTTGGACTTATACCTCGAAT
Organism: Bathymodiolus septemdierum; assembly: GCA_963383655.1. NCBI lineage: Eukaryota > Metazoa > Mollusca > Bivalvia > Mytilida > Modiolidae > Bathymodiolus > Bathymodiolus septemdierum. The sequence goes on from OY726518.1 coordinate 74,140,142, forward strand.
TTGACGACAGTGGTCAACTCAGTACTAAAATTCATGATAAGCGGGACGACTTCAATTTTAAAATCATAAATTTTCCAAACATGTGCAGCAATATACCAGCTTCTCCTGCATATGGTGTTTACATCTCGCAATTGATTCGCTATGCAAGGGCCAGTAGCAATTATTCTGATTTCCTGAAACGTCATCTTCATCTGAGAAACAGGCTACTGGACCAGGACTATAAAAAGATTCGCCTTATTCGATCTCTTAAAAAGTTTATATTCCGATACCAATATCTTGTCGAAATATATTCCGTCTCTGCAGAAAAAATTATAAGCGATGCATTTTCATATAGTGAAAATGTATAAAGATAAAGAAGTAAAAAATGTCAAGAATTTTTTTGTCAATGTGTGACGTAAAAATATTTTTGACATTTACGTCACCGAATATGGTACTGCTTTGACAACTATTTTACCTATTTTGTTCCTGTATATAAATACTGTTACAGTGACAGCCGGAACCTTTGAACCGTTATGTGAGCGGGAGGTTTGGCGCCTTAAAATCTGATTCAACCCACCATTTCTTTAGAAATGCCTGTACCAAGTCAGGGTCATTACGGTTTTCACAGTTTTCCGGTTGTTGACTGATTTTGTCTGTTTATATAATTATGAGTTTTGACTTTCCCTTTGTAAGATTGTTCGGAGTTCGGTAATTTTGTTATTACCTTTATGAACGGAATTCCCATTCAAAGTATAAATAAATGAAATCAAGCTTTACTATTTTTGCTTTTAATCACTTACAGATTTCAACATACAAATTCAATCAATCAATGATAAATACTTACAAAGCGCGATCACAGGCACTCGGGTACACTCTGTGATTTTCGTTATTTTCATTAAAATTAAATATTTTCCCTTTTAGTGCCTCTATTCTAACCTTCTCTACGCAAAATCACCTAATTTTGACGTATTTTACACATTTGGATACAACCCATTTTTTCTACAAATACTATAATATCAACTGTGAGCGATAAGAAATTCAAAATGAATTATATCCAGTAATAAAGCTTCCTACGAATTTAACATTCACGTGAAAGCAAAATTGTTTTTTTCATCGTGACGTACGATGTTTGTTTGAAGTGGGAATTTCCAATGTCATGTTTGCGCAGGTCGGTTTACTCGTCCATGCATTGTCCATACTGAATTTTGACGGCTTGTATAACATATGGAAAAAACAAAGAAGTTTTATAGACATTATAGAATTTAAATTTCTAAATTTCTAACATTAATTGTTTAACTAACCTTTATATAATATGTATTCATATTACTTCTCTACTAAAGGTATTTCCAACATGTCGTTGTGTTTTTTGCGTAATTGTTTTGTTCTGTTTTCAATTTGTCTTTGTTTTTTATGTTTTGGGTTTTTTTTGTTTGTTTGCTGTTGTTGTTTATTTTGTTGTAATTTGTTGGTATTACGAAAGGCATCGATAGATACACAAAAACTTGCGGAGATATCAATTTCTCTAAACAGCATGTTGCAGCACTACAAGGACTGAATCCCCTGAAAAAATCTGGCTAAGGGGAAAACATACCCCCTCCCTTAATGTTAATTGATTGGTTCCTAAATAAACGTATAATCACTTATCCTTTCATTTCCAGTGTTGCCATCTCACAAACCACACATTACTCATGCCTCCACAACGATGAAATACATACCTAGAACTGGGAAATTTGCTAACCAGCTAATGTATTGGTTCATGTCAGATGCCTCTGAACCAAACTCAACTGAAACGGATCATCGCTGGATCCACTTCAAAGAATTCAATGAATTGGAGTTTCTTGTTGAAGCCATGTATACGCCTCCGAAAATCGAAAGCTATCCATATTATGTAAGAGAATACAAATTTGGAATCGTAGCTGGTAACATTAGTGCTGAACTTGCCAAGATACCACGAACAGGTATATTCCTTTGCTTTATTTTTTGTCAAAGTGTAATGTAGGATAGTCTCTCATGTTCATTTACATTCATATTCTTTCTTACTAGAAATTGTCTAATCCATCATAAAAGAGAAGTAATATACTTATTCATCATCAATTTATTGCTTCTCATGATATGCATGTATAATTAATGGTTATGGTTATGATGTTTAGCGCCTCTTTCAACAATATTTCAGTTATATCGTGGCGGTATGTAGAATCGAGATGAAATAAAAACGTAGATATCAAATTTAGTGCGCCCCGCGTTTTTAGAATAACTTTCAGCAGGTACGCCCAAAGCCTAAATATTTGAATTTTAAAATCTTTGAGAGCAAGAAAACCGAAGGGTCTAAACAGAATGCCTGAGTGAGGAATACCTTAGTTTTAATAATAATTACATGATTTAGTTTAAATAATAATTACATGATTTAGTTTTAATAATAATTACATGATTTAGTTTTAATAATAATTACATGATTTAGTTTTAATAATAATTACATGATTTAGTTTTAATAATAACTATATGATTTAGTTTTAATAATAATTACATGATTTAGGAACTGTAAATTTCGATAACAATTATATCTAATAAATCATTGACTACTGGGCGGATGACTCCCTCTGGGACTAATAGTCCACCAAAAACGATATCGACCCAGTAATGGTAATAAAAACGTAAATATCAAATTTAGTGTGCACGACGCGTCTCTGGAATAAGAATTTTAATATCGAATTGAAAACAGGGCAATATATATATACTAGTCAACAAAAGAAACGATACAAGTGCTCGATACTCAATATTTTTAACATAGAGAAAACAAATCGACAAAAATCTTATAATTTAGATTCATATGGCCATAACAAATAAGGCAATATCAACAAAATTTCTCAACATCATTATCAGAGCAAATCATGGACAGACAGAATGTTCATGCAGTATGGAAGTTTGCGGAATTCAGAAACGTGTGTGATCACCTCTTGCAGCAACGACAGCTTCGCATCTCCGACGCGTAGAACCAATCAATCGTTGGATAAAGGTTTGCGTGATGTTGTTCCATTCGTGCACAAGTGTGTCACGCAGCTCCTGTTGTGTTTCCGGTGGATTTTGAAGGTGGCGAACACGTCTACCGAGTTCATCCCACAAATGTTCAATTGGTGATAGATCCGGTGATAATGCTGTCCAAGGAAGAACACGGATGTGATTCTGGTTCAGAAAGTCTTGACAAACACGAGCCACGTGACATCTTGGACTGTCATGTTGAAAGTCGTGACCAAAGTTTCGCTGTTGCAGAAAGGACAGAACGATAGGATCAAGAATATCGTCTCTGTACTTTACGGCATTCAATGTTCCTTGAACAATTTTGAACTGAGTGCGACCATCATGATAAATCCAGCCCAGACCATAGCACTTCCGGACTCGTACGCACACTGGTCCGTAAAACGTTCCCCACGCCTGCGGCACACACGACAACGTCCGTCGATAAAACAAAGTATAATTCAGCATTCATCACTAAAAGGATGTATTGCCAAGTGTGAAGTCTCCAACGACGGCGTGCACGAGCCCCGGCTAGTCTCGCGGTCTTATGGCACTGCTTAAGGATTGGTCCTACTACCGGACGCCTAGCTCGGAGTCCAGATTCACGTAGTCGGTTGCGAACAGTTTTACCCGAAATTCGGACGTTTGCTAGACCAGGTATTCTACGGGAAGTATCCTCAGCCGTTATCATACGGTTCCAGGGGTGAATAAGGCGTTAATATCTGTCTTGACGTTGTGGCATCACACGCGCCTGTCGTTACGGGGTCTGTCATTCGTCCTACCTGTTTGTCGAAGTCGAATCATTAGCCTTGGAATTGTTATTCTAGACACATTAAAATGGTCTGCAACGGCCTGTTGAGTCATTGCAACCTGAACCATACACAACGACTTTCGGATGTTATTGTTTGGATAAACACGCTTCACGCAAACATTGACATAAATGATAATAAACTATTGTTTTGGCTTTAACATAAAAATATATTTAAAAAAAATATTTTGCATCGTTTCTTTTGTTGACTAGTATATATATGACCACCACCATCCCACCTTTCACTCTAATTCCTATGTTTAAGCATAGCATATGCATTACATCTAAGACAAATTTAACAAATAAAACAAGAATATACCTGGATTTATAGGTGTGTTAGACAGTTTCAGAAATATTTACGTTATGCAGTCCAATGTTAGATGGCATGTAGACCAACACTGTTTACCTTTGTACGATACCATTTATTAATGTTCTCTAGACTTAAGATAACATTTCGGTACTGCATAGACCACTACAATTCAAAACAATATTTCATTCTTTCATTTTCTTTTTCCTTTTAGGATCATCTCGATATACACCTTTCCAGAAAACATACACCTATTCAAATTATACTAGACTGCAACGAGGTAACCCGGAAGAAAATGTTGCACGACTTAACATCAGTGATCCTAATTTTAGCACATTAATAGAAAGCGGAGATAAGTTAGTATTATATCAAACAAAATATATACATGTTTAATGTTTTGCAATATAAGTCAACAAGATACAAACTTAAACATTGTCATCAGATAAAGATAAAGGTATGAATGTTTTTCTTCAAAAGAATATAAGATTACAAATTGATCGGACGAAGGTGAAAATAAAGTCAAAGGACAAGCTCATCATGACCAGTATAGAAAATATAGAATATAAGTAAACATTAGACAAAGCCGAAAGTAGTAGCCATGCATGGATAATCCAAAGACATGGGAAACTTTGGGAACAAGACACACAAACAAACAAAGAACACAACACAGAAAACTAAAGCATGATCAGTAATTCAGCGGTTTTTACTTAAGTGACATTCTTTGGCTACAACACATTATGAATGCTCATATAAATTGTTTATGTTATAGCTTAACCATTCAAGTTACTGTAGAGAGTGGTGGTTACGAGACAGTCAACGATTTACACAATAATCCTGGAAGTACTATACAATTTCATGGACAGAGAGCATACAAGAAGATGGTTTTCCATTTTGACTTTGAGGCACCGTACCACTGTTCTGAAAATAACACATGCCGTCAAAATCCTATTGAAATAGGGAACGATATTACAAAGGTGAGTCCATAGAAAATCTATATGTTGACATACTGACTATCTAGTTTCATTATATTTTTTTTTATTAATTAATCTTACTACCATTAATACCCACAGTGTCCATACACGTGTTAACAATATTGGAAATTTGGCTGGTGTCTTTTAAGAATCAGGAATGTCTTTGTCGTCGTGAGCGCCTGGGAGCACCTCCTGGGGTCCGTGTTGCTTATCTGTTTAGTTTTCTGTGTTGTAATTTTTTGAGCTGTGTTCTCGGTATTGTCTATGTATCTTGATTGCCTCGTCAGTTTTCTCTAACGTTTGCGGATTCTGATTGCTTCTTTGGTGTCTTCAAACTCTTTTTTATTTTAGAAGACAAATGTAGTATTATTGATTATAAAATATGTACACGCTTTGTACATGTTTGGTGTATCTCAAACAGTTATACTTATTAATATATATAAAATGAACACGCATACATGTCAATTAAGTATTGCCTCTGACAAACATGACAAACACCAAGCTACACTTCTGATAGCCGCTTTGGTATCTTAGAACTTTTCTTATAATGCTGAAAGTAAGTTTCGATGACAATGCTTTACGTTAGGAATTCTGAATAGCTATTTTAGAGAAACGTGTAAGATGCTATCAGGACGTGACAGCCTTCGAAATGAGAACCAGCAATATACATTACATGTATGCTTCTGACTAGGACTATGGTGATAAAATGAAAAACAAACAGTACCATACTGTCGGGACATGTATTTCCAAAATTCAATGGAAAAGTCGTAGAAAGAGTCAAAATCGATATCCCCAACACACAAATACGAGACCGCTTGCTCTCCTTACTCTGTAGAGCTACTTCGATGACTGTGAATGCCTGATGCGAATCACAGCTGCATGTAACAGATGGCAAGTCTGCTTTAGATGGCAAAGCGAGATATAAGTGCACAAGAGCTACATAAGATATCACAGAAAATAACAATGTGATGTGGTTCTTTGCAGTATTATTAGAAATCCGATCAACAGAACTTTATTTTATTTAAAAGCCATGAACTAGGTTTTTCAGAAATCAATTTATCAGTTTAGCAAGGTCGTTTGACCGAAAAGAAAGAAAGAAAACAACAGCGTTTTGTAAGTTACTAATGCAAAATACCTACTATATTGACAAAGTTGAAGATTTTGCTTTGCTTTGCTTTGCTTTGCTTTGTGTTGTAGCTACTACTGAAAGAAGATAACAATTATTTAAAACATTTGTTATGCAATTAATACATAATTATCCAAACCAAACCAATGGTGCGATAATTCAATTTTATTGTATCTGTCTGTTTTATTAGTGGAGGAATACTCAGAAAGAAACTTATCTTCTGTATGGCTAAACCAATATGCAGAATTGTCGACGGGTCTGGGTCTGGGTCTTTTAAATTCAGCAAACAAATATAAATATAAATTGATAGTTTTGGGAAAACAATTGTATGATAAATCACAATTTCTTGCGATAATATCAAATTTGTTTTTCAGTATGTATTCAAATATCATTACATGTACAAACAATTATTCACAATAGAAAATAAAATATTTATATAATCTACCATTTCAGATGTCACCATCGATAGATTGGTCAGGATGGAAAGACGAACTCGGAGGAGTCTTTCGATTCAATTTAGAAATTCATCATTTGAAACCTGATCTTTCGGGTAATTTAACAGAAGTTTCGGCGATGGAACCTTTTTTCTCAGTACCAATATTTAAGAAAGATTTACAATTACCAATACCGGCTAATCTCATGGATCCTGGAATGTATTCCATTGTATTGGATGTTGCCGACAAAGCAAATAATTCCAGGTTTGCAAGGCAGTTCATACTTTTTGATCCCGTGTCGAATATTTCTTTAGATACAGTAGGCAAATTATTGGTCTTGAGCGCAGAAAAAGAAACTCATTACCAATGGCAGTCCAACATCCAAGATTTCCACAACAAAGGCCCATCAATTAACGTAACATGGAAAGGACATTTCAGGAATAAATTTCATGAAGATAACAAATTATTAAATGCGATTAATTCATTTCATGCTACAGCAATGGATGGTATGTATCTAAAGGACGTAGATGACAAACTGGACGATTTGACTGGACATAGGACTAGGCGTGCTATACCTAATAGTCATGGTATTGTATCGTTTCAAATAGCATACCAGAAAGATCACAGCGCTGGCAGAACAATAAAAGAGGTCCCAACTACAGGATGGACAAATGTGACGGACATTTTAAGTGAAACTCAATCAATAAATGTAAAGCGTGAGAACGGCGACACCATTAAGATATGGATACGAGCTGAGGATTCCATGGGTAATGTGGCAACAGATTATACAACAGTTAGTATTGACACGACAGCACCAACTGTCACCTCTGCGGAAATGCATGATAACATAAAAACTTCCCAATATAATTTTGGAAGCAGGTAATACATATTTTATCACATGATAATTGCAGTTTAATAAATAATATAATTTTAAATGCTACATGATAACAATAACGAATATAGAAATATAATGATAAAAATGTTTTATATTGACTGCAAATTATGCATATTTCATCTTTTCATAGGATATTTAAATGTCTTTTTGAATATTGACCAATATCATTACTAGTTACTGTGACAGCATTCTATGAATGCAAATTGATTAAACGACCACACAGTCTTTGGTATGAAATATAAAATTTAATTTCATATTTATTTAATTTTCCAGAGTTGTGATTAGTACAGAAGATCTTGAAAGTGGTATACATAAGATAGACTGGTCAATTACAGATACGGATAGTGGCAATGTAGTCAAGAAAAACAGCATTGGTGGTAACAAAACACAGGTATGTATGGTTAATACAACCACTAAAACAGATATAGGTTAAGGCGTATTTATACACACGTATACATATATTTAGCAAATGAATATCATATCACTTAGAAATTAATTGTATTTTTGCAATTAAAAAAACACATTTTCACTCGGGAAAATATTGAATTTCTCACACACGGGGAAGATATCCCCAATCTTCAATTTGTATTCGATTTCTTCGTCTTGCCAATCATTCTGGGTTAGTCTATCGCCTCTTATTCCTTCACTTTGTCATACCCGATTACTCTATTCTAACTTGTTCTTCCTGACCTCTATCTAATCCGATCACACTGACATATTCAATTTCTCTGTCATACCGCATTACTCTGTCATACCTGATCAAGTTTAACAGCACAAATTATACAGAAATAAGTGCGAACTGGGACAACGTTAACCGCGATAAAGGTAAAGAGAATTGGAAAGGGATGGGAAAAGGTTTTATTTTTACTCAAAGAGTGGTACTTAACGTGCAAGCAGTGTGGCATTCTCCGCGAACATATATCGAGCAATATATAGGATGGCAGTATACTACCATTGTTATTAAACGACACACAAGACGAAAAATCATCGACTGTGAAACTTCTTAACAGTAAATTTTACTGATATAATATAATACGCAATATACAGCTCTTGAACATATGGGTATACAATATCGGTAAAATGAGAATTAAAAAATTACGAAAACAGTGCAAAAATCAAAATCCAGATAGACAAAAAAAACAAAACTAGTGAAGTACAAAATTGAAAAGAAATACTTTATTTTAATAATAAACTTCATAGTTGAAACCTATAATATCTTTTTTTCAGAGTAATCCAGGAACACTTGGCAGTACTACACCTAACGGAGAGTACTTTTACTCCTATCACACATTTGATATCAATAATTGCTGGTTGGCAGTATCCAAAGCTGATCTACCGAATAAGACATTCAATCTGACAATGTCGGTGTACAACATGGCTATGTTACGTACAAGGAGATATATACAGGTATACATTTGTATGAGTTATTTATGATTTGCTTTATTTTCATAGTAAGTGTATTCAGAAAATGTTATTTTGATGTATATTGTGAACGTGAGATGTATTTTGACAAAAATATGACAAACGATATTAATGTTAAAATTCTATACATGGATACAGTCTGCCAACTTTGATGCAAAACCTATTCATTTTATATATAGGAGGCTGTCGTGGTCGTGCATGATCATATGGTAGCTTCATTTAAAACTGCCTATACAATCAGTGCATATCACCACTAAAGTTGTTAGTTCGACTTCCGCTCATGGCGAGGTGTACTCGATACAACATTATGTGATAAAGTTATTCGGTAACTTGCGACAACTCGTTGCTTTTCATCGAGTAATCCGGTTTCTTCCACCAATAACGCCACGATATAGCAAACATATTGTAGAAAGTGGCGTTAAACGCCATAGATCTAACCCTAATCTTATTCCATTTATATCAAAAGCATTGTTAAAAAATTTCATCAAACCAATCAAAGCAAAAAAGCAGCATGAATCAGTTGGTGTCTATTTTAAATTGTAGATCTCAAACTTGACACATTTTGACGGCATGATGAGTTGTAAGTATTTTATACTTTCAGTTTGAATTCTCTCTGAAGCGTAATGTTTAAACAGGATTGTAACTCTACAAACAATATATTCTTCTTGTATAAAATTTGATAGACACATTGAAATAATGACACATTTATAAGATCACCGAGGTAATTTTCCTAAATGGAACGCACAATGTATGCATGTGCCTCTAAATATTAAGAACAGGTGTATGGACACTTGTAATGTGCTGTGATAACATCGAGAACCGAGTGTTTATATTGTTGTATCTCTGTTGTTAAATATTCCTGCAAGTGCACGGAAGGGTGGAAATTGGAAATAGAGTAAAAATATAAACGAATAAAAATATATTTCTTGAACATGATAAACTATCATCGTGATTTTTTTTTGTCGTGACCTGTTAATAGTTATGGTTTAGAACAACAATATGCATACATGTTTGTTTATTATACTTCACAATCTTTTCTCCTTTATAAAAACATGATAGTAGTTTTGCTATTGCATCCTAAAATCAACTGCATGACTATTTCCCCGGTGGTGCCGGTCAAAAATTTTAGAACTATTCCCCTCTGTGGTAATTTCAGCAATCATATTTCCCGGACTTTTCTAAGTCATTCATCTCATTGGTTTAAATTAAATGACGTCATGCAAGTCCTCGGACTTTTTCATTGCGCGAGCTAAACTACCGAGACGGCTTAAATTAAATGACGTCATAAAAAACTGCTTTAATCCTTTGAACGCCAAGATGTTGATTATATACAACGTTACGTTGCCATATATTCCAGAACGTAACGATAAAACGTCACGTAACTTTGCGTGTTTTCACGACGTCTCGATTGGAGTTTACTACCTTATGAAGTGTATTTTTCTGTTTTATTGAGTCAAATTTTAGTATTATATATGTTTCGCTATTAAAATGGGCCTGTCGACCTATTGCACTCCTGATGAACTATTGCACTGTGCAATATTCTCTGCACGTGGTGTCTATAACACCGATCCGAGTTGACCTTTTAACGCGATTTCTGATTGGCTTTCAGTTTTTCGATTGGCCAATCAAATAATTCGTTGTTTAAAGTGTCAGGATGCTTAATGTATTGAAGGCCAAGGAGATGTATGCAGTATAAATATAAATAATTAGGACTTGGTAATGTTTTGCTGACATAAAGAAAAACACTTTCTTGGTAAAGTATTAGGTAATAAATCTGTTATTTAATGGTTTCAGGTGCAATAGACTGGAACATTTGCCCTTTGGTCCTGGGAATGACATAAGGTTCTATTGCACTCGGTCGATGGCCTCGTGCAATAGAACCGTTGGTCATTCCCAGGACGTCAGGGCAAATATTCCAGTCTATTGCACCAGCAACCATTAAATAACTGAATAATATATTTACTGTATCAATTGCGAATTGTGTTTTTGCATATATAAATCTTTTATAAAGGTTTGTCAAAAACGACAAAAATGTCGCTGTGCCGTTCTAGCGATAAACGTCAAAAATGTCGCTTTAGCGCTGAAGGGTTAAAGAATTTGTATATAATGGAATGATCCTATCACCCTCTATTGGAGGACAAAGTCAATATCAATACAAAAAAGAACGAACTAAATAAAATAAAAAATATTATTAATTTCTTCTTCAAATGCACACACATGAAAATGCATTAGTTTTAAAAAGCACTAATAAAGTAGACTAGAAATCCATCAGAAAAGGATCTACAAGTTAGATCTTGATATTTGGGTAATAACACTTTTGTTGTCCCCTCTGTGCCACCTATTGTTCTTGGCGTTACCTCGGGCAATAGATGGTACCTTGGGGACAATAAAAGTGTTACTACCCTCATACCCAGTCAATAAGTGTATAATATATTGCATTTAAAAGAAAAACACCACTTCGTCCTATACTCTTGAAAAGAGATGCGTCGATCCTGTTGGTATTTTGTTGCTCTCTGTTATTTGATATCATCAATTAGGATATCAATGTTCTTCCCGTGCAAAGATTCAACGCCATTTGTATAAAGAGGCAGTAAACTTGAAAATAAAGATGAAAATAACAAATTTATTATTCACTTATTTCACATCATTTTCCCCGACATAGAAATCTGGTACAATATTGTTTACCATATGATTTTTTTTCTCATATTAAGATAAATATTTAAAATGATATTATACATTTTTTTCCCGTTTATATCATATCATTCAGCTATAATTTGTACTTGACATACACTGTGATACTTGGAGAAGGTCGGTAGTTTTCTCAGGGTTTACCGGTGTTCTCCATTATAAACTGACTGACAAGATATAATTGAAATATTGTTGAAAGTGGCGTTAACCACAACAATATTAATCCTACGCTAAGGTATCACTTGAACATGATCAGCTGTCGATGCTTTATTATTTTCATCTTCATTTTCAAATAATTGATCTTTCGACACGTTAGCCGTAATTATCATGTAAATGTTTTGTATTATTAATTCTACAGATGCTGGACCTATGAATTTAAAAGTAAACAAAACTTTTAGTAATGGAGTAAGATTAACGTGGACACCAGGACAAAGTTGCTTTCAGGTTTCAAAAATAATTGCATCATACAGCTATAAGAACAGCCAGGGACGAACAATAAATGAAAGTATGCCCATCGATGAACGTGCTCACCGACATGATCTTATTGGATTACATCCGGGTACAAATTACACCATCAAATTTGTTACTGAATATGCAGAGGACAGAAGTGATCCAGTATACATAAGTTTTGTAACAGGTTTGTAATGACATAATATATATTAAAAATATGACAAATTAATTAATGGTAGTATTCTATCAATGAGAAAATATCAAAAATAATGCTTAATTGTAAATTTGGTAAAACCAATTCCTTACGATATGCTGTGATTAATAAAAAAAAATGTTGTATGTGCATTGTATGCAAAGACGGCTACTTCAGGCTATGTACACGAATAGAGCTGGAGATATATCGTATATCACGTGATTCAAATGATGAAGTCATTCGTCGGTTTAATTTGCCATTGTTTTTTGCATCCTATTGTGTTACTAATGTCATTTTATTGGTTTGGTCGATAAACGAAACATGTTCTTTCTAGAAAAAAAGTATGCAACAATGCTAAAATAGTGTCTGGTACGGAACCAGTTTTACACAATTTTAAAAGGGAATGAAAGTGATTGAATTTTTACAATTAAAAGCATATGTACCATAATATAATAGTTTTTCAGTTGCTAGATGAGTATTTAATGTCTGTAATGAAGTGCTAAATCACTTCTGGGTTCTTACACAAATGTTTGCTGGATTTGCCAATGAGATTGAGAATGGTGTACAAATTATAATGTTTTATTAAAATCCACACCAAATAAACAAAATAAACTACACAAACAAAAAGAAAATAGAACTGAAAATACACATGTAAAATAAAGAAAAAACTAAATATCATGAATATAGATATTTTCTCTCTCACTCACTCTAGCTCTACCAAATCAATGAATCAACCAAAATTATAATAAAAATAAACAAAATTCTGGACAAATACATCAAAATAGTCAACAACAATTAAATAGTAAACATTTCAAATATGAGTATAGTTTCTCTGTCTCTAGATAAATATATAAATGTTCCTCTAGATATCATAGTCCTTTTCAAAGTGATCTCCCCTTCCAAATATTAATGTTCCACAGTAAAGTTAGTTCCCTTTTCTAATATAATGTTCCAAACGGTTTCAATATGCAAAAGCAGTTAGTGAACCCGTGACAAAGGCCTCCTCTCAGGAAGTCTTCAAAACTGAATTATAACTATTTGTATAATACTGACTTTATATGTGTTCCACTTCCCATAAAAACAACTTCTAAGGGAAAACTCAAACTATTTCCAATCTCAATATACAAGCGTGGCTCATAACATCACCAACAACCATGTGGCTCCAAACACATCCATAAACTCATCATAAAACACCATAAACCAATCCCCTGGGTGTGAAATATGAATTGCTCTGTACAGACATATGACCTAAATGTCCTGTTCCGACATTTCTATGCTTGGTCATCTCCATTTTCAATATCATCTGCCATTTCACAACTGAAGTTTCTCAACCACACCTTTCCAGCGCAAAACTTAAATCTGCACTGACTCAATGTGTGCCTGACTTGTCCAACGACTATTTTAAACCTGCCAAACAACTCTAAAAATACTACCTAAAAATAACACCTGTAATTTACCTGAACCACTATATCTATATGGCCTAAGGGAGATAAATTAAGCTCAAAATGAAGTTTGTTACAATGTCACATTATCGTCTTCTAGATTATATAGTCCCTCGCCTATTGACTCGGTGTATATAAAAGATGTCGATATTGACTTAATGGGAAACTGTTCATCGAAATACTGACTTATTGACGAATGCTTGAATAGTTATTACAATATCATACGAATGACCACCAGGATGGTGTAAAGGCTAGATTGCTCACCTTGAGTGTGGCATATCATGGTTTCATCGGCTCAAACCAAATGCTATTAAACTGGTATGTGCTGTCTGTCCGCTAAGCACGCAGTATTAAGAAGTAAGAACAAAGTCAGGACAATGAGTCGGAGTTGAGTAGCATACATACCTGTGGACTGTTCTTCCAATGAGGTAGAACAATAAAAGATACAACTTAGCGTGGTGGTCTAGTGCAAAGCAGATATTATCATCTCATCAAAAAGAAGTTTGTTTTCGTCATGATATGTCTGAAAAAATTGCTCACTTTGTTTGAAGCAATCTCTCAATTTCATATATTTATCGTATTTTTATGCTATTATAATTGTAATCATTAATTATAATAATAATAACAATAAAGTTTTAATCAAATCAAATGTATGTATATTTAGTCATATATTTTCAATTTAATATTAAAACACACAAAAAAACATAGATCATTTCGTAATATGTTTTTGCATTAGTTTTTGCATTAATACAATCCTTTGCAAAAGCAGTGATAATAAAATAAATTACATCATGATTTATTTAATTACATAAAATCAAAATATATTGTATTAGAAATTACATTATTTAGCATTTTCGTAATTTTATTGAGTTAAATAATTTGATTCTATACAAGTTGAAACATTATACACATCATCATCTCCATACAATATTAACAATATCGTGCAAGGTCCAGGTTTCATGCGGGTTCTCTTTTCGTGGATTTTCCGGAAGTCTCGAGATTTCGATCGTAATGTCACATTTACGTGAGTTTTAGCTGTAACTAGGAAGTTGAACGTCGCTGGTGTTTATTTACATGTACTGTACAATATGTGGTCAAAACAGGTAAATTTACTTATAATTGCATCACAACTATGATTTTTTTAACAAATTTTACTATTACCAAATTTTGCCTATGTTTAATCATCCAGAAATCAAGTTTCTGCAGTCAGAATTACAATGTTTACATCTGTCAGCGCGCGTGCGTAGTTTTAGTCACTGTATGACGTCATGCAACTTTGAGGCCACTGCTATTGTAAGAATTGTTGATATTTGATTGATTGTTATAATCGTCGCACTGTGAATTGAAAATGGAGAAAAATTGAATGATGCTAACATTTTAAGTAAAATACTCATGATTTATTTTTCTAAATGAGTTTGACCAATGATTACTCTTGATGATTTAGAACAATAATGAGTTGCACTAATGTAATAATAATGTGAATTTATTAATTTTTGTGTATATTTGTAAACAATTTCCCAAAATTTATAAAAAAAATATTTTAATTTGCCGGGCATAACTATGTGGCTTCAGATACCACAGGGGGAAAACAAACACCCAAAAACAATTGTAAGCTAACCATTGAACATCATACTCTATTCAAATCGCATAAATACATTATTAAGTGAAGATACAACCAAGAACCAAATCGTATTCATTATAATTTTCAATAATGTAGTTTGTTGTAAGGATGAAAAGTGATATGTCTATATGTAAGTAATGCGTCTTTGAGGTGGTGTTTATTGTGAAGAAATAGGTGTAAATATGTTTTCGATTTCTTTCAATTGTAGTTTCAAACCACGAAAGCAAGTCATACGCAGCAGCAATCGGAGGTAGCGTCAGCGCAGGTATGTTATCTGTATTTGTTATCATTCATCATCAAATCCACCATTTACCTGTATGTGTGTTCCTATTTGTCGCCATTTATATAACTGATTGATTAAGTGATCACCGATAAAAAAAAGTTATGAGATACCAAAAGATTAATCAGAATCCTTAAATAGACGAAGGACAGACAGTGCAATGACCGAAAGAAAAAAATGCAAGATGTTCGATAGTACACTACACTAAAAGCTAAAGATTTAGCAAGCAGCACGATAACCATTAAGACCTATGTTCGATGGTACACTACACTAAAAGCCAAAGATTTAGCAAGCAGCACGATAACCACTAAAACCTATGTTCGACAGAACACTGCACATAAAACTAAAAATTGAGCAAACCTCGGTTGAGCTGAGGTGCATAAATAGGGAACAGGTACTGGATTGATACTGTGACAAACCAAACATAAATATTCTATGACGGACTGTACAACTTTCAAAGTGATAACTTCAACTTAACCACTACATGCCTGTTATTCAGCAGCTTCCTTGTTGGCTGCATTCCTCTATCAAGGAAATACTGACAGGGTAGGAACTACAACATCGTGCTGTTGGAAGGTTGCTACATATGATTAGAGAAACAACTGGTCGTGATTAGGGGTACGGTTGGTATCCATAGAAATGCCGACTGTCTGTACAAAAACACGTTCACCACACAGAATACATATATTGTCAATCAGAAACTAGAGCATTAGAGAGTGTCAGTTTTAAATAACCTTTATTGCAGCATTGGATCGTATGATCTGATGAAATGATTTTGGGCAACAATTAAAAGTCCCGTTAACAGGAGGTATATCAACCACCTCTTTACACATGCAAATAATCATATACGGTGCATGCAAATATAATGCACACATTGAGACTGTTCGGAGGATTTGGATGTTTCAGTCATGATGGAACCTAGAGCTTCGTGTGTTTATATTGTGTTGATATTTGAAGATTTTTACGTATTTCCCTATTTCCCTATGCAACATTTTATATTTTCAAAATTGCGGAAATGAAATTCGCTTGCTCCAGAGCAGCCAACTGTAACTATAATTCTAATTATGGTATATTTCAGTGATTATTATACTTCTGATAATAATTATTATACTGTTTCTGTGGAGAACAGGACGGATATGTGGACCAAAACGATCTCCAAATCGGTATGAACAAAAGTTACCAAATATTAATCAACTATCGGGTCTGACAGCAGTAAATGTAAGTAATTCAGCAATTGGCGTTAAACAATACTCACTCACAATATGTATCTTGTTACTAGTACAAAGGATCAATCAGCAAAAAAGACGTGCAATGTATATGTTCTACCGCACAAACTATTCTGAATATTAAGGCGAGTTACTTAACGGCAAATGAGCAATTTACCAGCTACATCAAGGCATGATTAAGTAGCATTCAATGAAATTATAATGATGAAGATGATGGCAGCTTTGTACTAGACCAACATTCTTATTTGGATCTTTAAATTGCTAATTCACTGAAACAATAGTCCGCGGGGAGACATGTCTATCCACTCGGACACATAATCCTGATTTCGGGTCACCCAGTATTTGCTCTTACTCCTGAAAACTGCGTGCTTAGCGCAGAAGCAACACATGCCAATTTCATAGTCTTTGGTTTGAACTGACCGGGGATCGAACCCACGACCTACCGTACTCGACGTTAACACACTAACTATTACACCACTGAATCCGTTATATGGAATAGATATCTGTAGTTATTACTTCAATATTCTAATCTTGTCTTCTGTCTTTATTTTTCTTTTACATTTAAATGACAAAACTTGATGAAAGCCAACATATACTATCGTTCAACTTTGTAGAACAAAACTTATGAAACAGACAATGACCTTGAAGATATTTATGTGTACGGAGGAATGAAATTTGATACCATTCCAGCATGGATAATTCCGCGCAAGAAAATAGTCCTGGAAGAGAAAATAAAGAGTGGTAGATTTGCTGATATATTTAAAGCCAGATATGATACAAAGCAAAACGACATGTCTGTTGTGGTAGCCAAAACTCTTCAAGGTATAAAACTGGATATTTTATATATTATTATATTGTTAAGCATGCAAGATAGAATATATCAAAATAATAAATTAACCCCATTGTAAAATCTTTGATCAAATAATATGGTTCATCTGCCCCAGGCATTGACAATCTTTAATTGGTTTTTGTTTTCGTGATCAGGCCCTTTATCTTCGTTGCTACCAGCGGCCTTTAAGTTATTTGACTTTCAAATATTTTATTCCAGACATGTGCGTGTCGTGTGCACTAAATGCGATATCTACAGTTATTATCACTGGGTCGATACCTTTTCGATGGACTTTTAGTCCCGGAGGATGTCAACTGCCTAGTAATCGCAGTGACATGATTTATAAGATGTATATATTATTAAATAGTTTTTTTTATAGATAATTTGTAGTTCCTAAATAATGTAATTATTATAAAAACTAAGTTTAGCCTCCATCGGATATAGGTGTGGCTATGCTGTTTTGTTTTCATGCTCCCAAACACTTTTACATTTTTTAACATTCTGATCTCTTAACATTTTTCGTACCTGTTGACGTTTATTCCAGTATCGTGATGTGTGCACTAATTAGTTATTTCCATTTTTATGACTGTCAACACTTTTTTATCACATATTTTGCTGCAATATATGTCCGTTTGTGCATGTCCAATAATAAGCGGAAGTCAGTGTTGGTGTTTTGCCATCAGGGCCAATATGGATATTTGGCCTAAATATCTATATTGGACTCCGAATTCAACTTCCGGTATGGTCGTTGTGTCAAGCATTATATGTCAAAGTACAAGAAAAGATGGTATATAAAAATATGCATAAGATCGTATTTCAATCAAATTAACACATTTCAAAATATTGGAATAAAGTTTAAATAACTTGAAACGGAATAATTGGATCAAATGTAAACAGTGTATTGAATAGGAATTCCCGTTCAAATGTTAACGTCTTGGGTAGATTTTACAAACACTTTCTAACGTCATTGTATAGATCGACATTGTTGGATATCTTTTTGAAACCAGACTCGAAACACAAATATTTGCAAGTTGAATATAGGCAATTCTATTAAGGATTTATTTTCGCAATTTGCCAGTTCAAAGATCTTGTCTGCAATATAAAAGTCAATGCTTGGAAAAAGTCAATGTAAAATATGTGATACATAGATTTTCACATGAAATTTTCCATATCGTTCCTGGTATCAGCACTCAGCCCATATCAGCCCATCATCTTCGCTGTCGGGCTTAATATGGGAGTCTAGGGCCGATACGGGGCCGATATGGAAAATGTCATGTAATAATATCGTATTATTACATCATGATCAGTTGCCTAGACGCTGCATAATTAGAAAAGGACGTCTCATTGTAACTGACATCGAACCCTTGTCTGATAAATATGGTTTAAAACTATTCTTGCAATTGTTTATGTATGCTGTGCTGTGCACCTTATAGCTAATCCATAATTTATTCTTCTGGTACGAATTTGATTTTATAGACTATCCAACGCCTATGTAGGGAAGTTTTGCTATTGTTCAAATGTATATGCATTTGTTCTAGCTTCTTTCAATGAAGATGACAAGCTTTTGATGATGGCTAAAATAAACTTCTTTGCAACACAAGTTGGACAGCATGCCAACATTATTAATTTTATTGGGGCTGTAACAGATAACATACACCGTAAGTATTCAGTATTTTTTCTACCAATCTGAGCTTTGGAACATTTAAAAAAACTTTGTTAAGATGCTCAAAGGGGTAATCAGAAGCAATAAATCGAATGACAAACAATGCAGCGGCCAAACGACATGTACATGTTACCACACGGTATGCATATGTATAATTGTGAATGCTTGGTACCTTTCTTGAGAAAGCATACCAGATAATTACAGAGCTTCGGTGGAATCATCATTATTCGGGTGTGATTAGAAATGATTGCTGAAATATAGCTAAAATGATAGCAAGTGACGTCAAATAACATTCAACCAATGAATGTTGATATCAAGTAGTATGACATGTGTCGTCTGTTAATCACACTGCTACATGCAAACTGACATCACGTTTCTTTCTATGAAATACAAATGGCGTTCACAGAAGAGTTTGAAGATACCGAAGGGGTAATCAGAATCCGTATATCGAAGAAGAACAGACAACACAATGACCGAAAGAAAAAGTAAAACGGACAACCAACGATCTACAAAACATACATATTTATTATTTCAATTGATTATGCAATGTGAACCTATGATATTTTTCAAATTATTTTTAACATTAGTGGGACCCTACATGATATTAGAGTATTGTGAAGAAGGTAACCTAAGAGATTGGCTATTGAGAAATAATGACCGAGTGGGAGACGAAGTTGTGGAAAGACTGTATCAAATTATTCTAGGTGTGTCAAACGGAATGAAATACCTGTCCTCCAAAAAGGTATTAATGTTGTATCATCTCATGAATGTATCAAAGCTCTATTAGGCTATTTACAATCTTGAATAATAAGTGCTTACCGTGCTATGTTATCATTGAATATCAATATTCTTATAAACGAGTTCGATCTTTTATTTTGGTTAGTTTATATATTTATTGTTACGTTTGATATCTATCGTACATTGCCAGATGAGAACATGATCATATATCTGATAAGTGGCTTAAATAAAATAAAAACTTCCAATGAAAATGAAGGCTATTTGTTATAATAAATTGAGTAGCTAGAATGAATAATATGACCGAAAGATAAAATATTGTGTCGTTTTGTTGATAATTATTTACTCGAAGCATTTAGTGTAATCTGTATGTCAACAATTTCACTTCTTTGGGGATTATATTTTCAGATTGTCCATCGTAGGCTAGCGGCTAGGAATATTTTGTTGCCGTTCATATTACTACCAAAAATTACTGGGTTTGGACCCACAATAAAAGACGAAACTAACAACAAAGATGACACAAAGGTTTCTTGATTTACATAGTCAATCATGTAAATGTGCTTCATTTTTCGACTGGTTGCATTTAAGCAAATATACTTGTATCATATTTCAATTAGATGTTTTCCAGATCAGTGTGTTGAATATATATATATATAATATTTCCTGTTAACGGTGTTAGAATTAAACTCTAAGCATATTCATAGACTTTTAAAAGAAAATGTTTTTCATTTGAAAATCTGATCATATAATGATAACTCATCACCTCGCAGAGAATAAAAACGCATGAATACTGAACATATGGCCTATATGAAGGTCTTCATGTCAAATAATATCTACATTTCAGGAAAGGGTACCAGTTAAATGGATGGCACCAGAATGTACAGAAAATACCAAGAATGCAACAACAAAAAGTGATGTCTGGTCATACGGAATTGTCATGTGGGAGATTCTTAGTTTAGGTAATTACAATGTAAATTCCCTTCTGGAATAATCGTCATCAAGTACGATCAAAGTCAAAAGATTGAAAAGCCAAATACCGTGCCAATTTGTACAACTTGTTGATAATGTATTTCGCGAGGTTGTTCTATTGTTTTCAAGAGTTTTGTTCTCTTGTATATTTATGCAGTTTGAATCCTGCTCAGAGAATATGTATGTATGTAATAAAAGTTTGTCAGTGACTTGCGGCAGGTTGGTGGTTTTCTCCGGGTACTCCGGTTTCCACCATTAATAAACCTGACCGTTACGATATAGCTGAACTATTGTTGAAAGCGTCGTTAAACACCATAACCCTAACCCTTTACCTATACAGTATGTTCGTGGTTAATATGATGTCCGGTTTGGATTTTTAGACTGTGTGCTGCCACGTTTTAGCTGTAGTTTCAATGGCAATTCTATATCCACTAATATATCGAGATCCCGTAAACGTAGATATAGAAAATGGGAAAATTGTTGCATTCAACGATTATGATAAGAAAGTTAGCTTTGATATTCTAAAATCGTACGGTTCTTGAGTAACAACTATCATACCCCGACTTTAATACTCTTGAGTAACAGTTATCATACATAGTCTTTGATGCATATTGGAAGTCCGAAGATATATTCAATTAAAGGAACAATCAGATTACACAAGAACAGCGGTACAAACATAAAGGTCAAATAAAATAACAGAAACCTACATAGAGAACACAAAAGAAATGGCAGATCAGGTGCTGCACAATTGTAAGCATATTACTGCCTCATCAATGAATACCGTCATGGCATCGTAATTCACTAATTCGTTGATGAACACAAATTCCATATGGAACAACAATAGCATCATATAAAAAGATGGGTATAAAAATTCTTGAATTCGTCATGTTCATCATATGTAGGTATAAATAGAGTCTGGTCTATCAGTTTAAGTATTAATTGTATACCTTTTATTCACAAAGCATATCTAGAAATCTAGAATGGTGAAATGTATTGGTCTGCCCAAATGTTTTACTCTTGTATCTGCGAAGATGATTAAACTTCAGAATCAACTGGTTTACCTCTCGATTTGCGTTTCTGCTAGTGGTCTGTTCTCCTTTGTTTTGTTTTTTTTTTATTTTGTATTGATATTGCTTTGTACCCTTATTTTGTCTAAGAAAAATATATACTCCGTCCTCTTTCTAAGTCTTACAATAAGATAACATAGTGTCAACTGGTTTTAAAATATGTCGCTGTTTTTATTAGATCTATGTTCTAATATTGTTTTGCATCAGTATGTCGATTCTCTCATGGAGTTTGTCTCCAGAGGATTACGTTTGCTTGTCTTTTTATTTCATGAAGAGAATAGCCATGATTTGAATTATCACATCAATTTTAGATTTTGCTTGTTACTTCAAAGACTATCTCTACGCGAGAGGTCAAATTAGTGGAAAGAAAATTTATTAAAGAAGTATTTGTTTTTTGTTTTGTCCTTTCTAATTATAATTTTTAACTTCACTTTAAAGGAGAAACTCCTTATGGTGGCATCTCAAGCCGAATCGTTCCGAAAAAAATACAGAATGGGTACAGATTAAAACGACCTGAATATAGCACTGACATGTAAGTACTTACATCTACTTACATCTACTTCAAATATATATACAATAGTCTATGTTTATGAGACTTAAAATGTGGAACAAAGGTGCTGTTAGCTAAGCACGAATATCTAAAACTATGTTGGTGAAGAAACTTGTATGAAACTGACACGGATTATTCAAAATTGAATATTGTCTGGAATACTCTAAGAAATATTTGAAGATTCCCAAATGTACAACCATAAGTTTTAAATCAAAGAAGTACAGACAATACAATGGCTAAAAGATAACCAGAAGCTTTAAATCGAAGAAGTACAGACAATACAATGACCAAAAGAAGAAGCACAGATAATACAATGGCCAAAAGAAAAATGTTTGTCATTTGTCACACAGTTTTATTTCACTTTTATACAGAAAGAACAATGAGTTGCACAATACGTTGATTATGTCGAGCACCTTACGCCTACTGCGGACGCTTCATTTTTTTCAATATAATAGTTGAGAAATATTGTACTGAATACTAGTTGTGATCCCGTTTGTGTCTTAAAACTAAATCACCGACAATCAATACTGATGTCAAAACCCTAATTATTTAATTCAAATTTGACATGATTTCATGTCGTATGTCGTTTGTTTTTGTTGTCGTCAGTCAATTTAGGTGAGAGGGGATTTTTCGCTTTGTTGATATTGGTGGAAATGTTGACTATTGCTGTTTATGCTTTCTTTTCATAATAATGTCTGACATTGCACATTAACCAGACACGTGATGCAATTATAATATAAACAAGCGAAAAAGACAACAGTATACCAGCAAGAGAAATGTTCCCAACATATAAGCTTTGTAATTACGGGCATTCTCCAATATTCCTGTTCTTCCCACTTACGACCACTGACAGCCCATTGCAATAAGAAAACCTGTCTAAGCAATGGAATTCAATAGTTAATAGGTATTTCGTTTACAATGGTATAAACAACGTGTACCATTTTTTCTAGATTGTCCATTTTTGATTGCTCCTGTGGTATTCTAAAACGTTTATTTACTTCAACAACAAATTGCAGATTTGATCTTGCTCCGTATTTTACAACACTACAAGTTCGTAACTAAGACTACTACATATTTGTATTGTACTATATTGCTTAAAAGTTTTCATCTGAAATGTAGTACTACAGTACTAAAAGTTTTGATATGGAAAGAAGATTTACACAGTGATCGTCAACAGATCCACCAATATGCAAAGCGAACAACCACCTCTCACATGGAATCATTGAACATATAAAGAGATCACAACATATGACAATGGAAACCCCTGTCCTTGTTTGGTAAAAACACAAAATGTGGAAGAGTTAGAACGACTAATGGGTTCCATGCCCTTTCTCCTCTTAATAATTGGATATCCAACGTCAATACAAATAACAAAATTTCAGTCAAAGCCGGATAGTCACTATAATATAAGTAAAAAACAATCTTGAAGGAACATATTATTTTTTCCATTTCATTTGTAGACACCATAGACTGATGAAAAAATGCTGGAACTTACAACCAGAAGGACGACCAGATTTCAAGATTATCGTCAAAGAATTGGAAAGTGCATTCAAGACAGTTCCGTCAGACGATTACTATTACGACATGCAGAAGTAAAGTGATATTTAGAAAGCAAACATAAGTTCTTTGAAATGCAAATTAAAATATTGTATATATAAAATGTACTAATCTCAACACTAGATTCTTAATACATATACCACAATTATTTAAACATATAGCACAATGTTGTTATATATTTTTTGTTGTATATTGAAATATTTTTATCATGAGGATATGAAGTTTTTGTATTCACTGTCAAAAACTGACAAGATCTTAAATTTACTATATTGTAAATTATGATGTATGCAAATAACTATGCTTAATTGTCGAAGTTAATTAATTTGTTCACGCCACGATATAGCTATTGCTAAAGTTGGCGCTAAACACCAATTAATCCAAGTTAATTATATATTTAAAATTATTATTGTAACCTCTTGATGGTGAAGCATTCTTAATTAATTATTTATCTTGATTATCACTTGAATATGCCATTTAACAGGTCTTAGATATGTTAGAAGTGTATACCCTATGTAGGCAATGTCTCTGGATTGTTCATTTTTGATTGCCCCTTCGGTATTCTCTAACGTTTATTTCTAATATCCAGACATTAATTGATTATCCGTCATAATGTATCTCGATAGAAGTTTTGGAAATTTGTTTAATATTTATTATCTTATTTATGCGTCTTCTATTTTGATATTTTACAATGTCGTATTGTCTCCGGAAACAATGGGACAATCTACATTTTTGATAATATAGACTTGATTCTAAAATTATATATTTCTACACGTATTTCAAGGTGTTATGTGGGCAATAAGTCTCTTTTCATACAATGTTCATCAGTAAATAACATATATTTTCCCATAATCTTTTAAAATTTTAATGTTGTAACAATTTGTGAATTTTCTATTTGCTATGAAATTATCCTCTTATTTTTACAAGTTTCAAATATCTGCAAATTAGGAGAAAATTATATTCAACGTTTTTGTTACTACAGTTGCTTTTCCTAAAACAGGTAAAATTTTGCACGTCGGAAGAGAAGTAACTCCTATTAAAAACGTATAATTTTACAATTAAATTTGGAATATACAAAAGGTCTATTTGATAATTCATATTGATTAGTAGGGAACACACCTGTCTGAATACCTGATGGGAATGCTAAGATGAAATTGTCTTTCGTTTACTCAACATTCAACATAAATACGTACTTACCGTCACTAATTTAATCTGAACTTGCATTGAATTGACCTTAGTGAATACCCTTTGAACTCTATTTTAGAAACCCATGCTCTCCATTATTAATTTGCATCGTTATTAAAATTGGAAACTGGTCAAATTTCTACAAAGGCTGAAATTGTCTAAATTATGAACTGTCGCTACATATAACATTTGTCATGACTTTTATTATGGGAAGGTAAAATGGAAAATATTCTTACTTATTTCCATTTAATAATACTTTCTGAATAAACACTAGATTTGTCTACAAATATTTTATTGCTAAGCAATAGAGACTGCTAATATCTTGTTTTTTTTTTAATTTATTCATCTTATTTTTGCTTACATGTAGAAGTTGCATATAAGTTTCTTTTACATATATTTGTGCATATATTAGATGATTTTAAAATGTCCTCAGTGTTTGTTTATAGCCGCTGTGACAACAGTAATATAAATCAGTAAATAAACAGTAATAATAGACGACAACAACAACAAGAACCACTCCTCAGGTAAACCTATAAAACCTCAAAGTTCTTAACACAGAATTGGAGAAATGGATAAGCCGAGGGAATTATATGTACTTCTTTTGGCATAGGTACAAAAGTATGACTGGCTTGAACTTGAGATCCCAATTTCCCATGTGTCATATGTACAATGTAGATATCCAATCGCCAAGCTAAAACAAACAATTAATTATCTGCACAGTGTCGCATGAATCCAAAAGATCACAGATCAACAGATCAAAAGATTAAATTCCTTTGTGTTTAAAGGTATCGAATTTGACTCTGTTTCTACGATTTGTCAATTGGATGTTGGAATTGTTTTTCATTTTTTTTTTTTTTTTTTTTTTATATAGGCATAAATTATAGAAGACTCTTAAGTTGGTTCTTAATGTTACTTACAACAATATATCAGTTATATCGGAGGGACCAGTTTTATTGGTTGTTGAAACCGACGTACGGAGAGAAAACTACCGACCTTCCGCAAGGTACAGATGTTAAAGCTGACAACATAAAATAATGTCGCGTACATCCCGCTACGGACGAGTATCTAATTCACAGCTTTAAGGATGATACATGTATACATGAAGACCATTAATTTCATTGGATGTTGATGACTATTTGATAATAAATCTGTTATAAGCAGCAGTCATGATTATTTTGTCTAAAGAGTAATGGTTTTACACCGATTCTACCTTTCTAGCTAGTAGTAGGTGAACTACGAGTATCCATTTACCATGCTGCTGTATTGTCCATGTTTATGTTGTCATTCATTTTTGTGATGGCACGTGTTCTTTTGGATGGAACACAATCTGTTCAAGTTTATATCGTTTGTTTATGTATTGTCGTTAGAGATCCAGTTATCAAAATGGGAGGATTGAGATTCCATTATTGGGTTTATTCCCGCCACAAATGTATATATGTCCCAAGACAGGGTCTGGATTTCCAATGTCACATGTAGTGGTCATTTTTATGTTCCATGATTTATTGTGAGAAGTCATTTTTCGCTTTGGTAATATTGATTAAATTGTTGAACATCACTGTTTAAAACCTTTTTTTTTAATAATATTGCATAGATAGATACTTTTTTTCTTCAAAATGTGACAACGGACAATCACATATACATCATTATTATAAACATATAAAATAACAAATATTGCATATCATGAAAAATGATACACAATAAAGAAATATACATTGTACAAGAAAATACTATAATATTTATTCAACTACACAAGTCACATAGAGGATGCTCTGTAGCATATTAGTTCACCTCCTGTGTAATGCAGAAACAAATTTATAAAAATACTCCAAAGCCACCCAACGCCTATTATTGCTGATACGTTTAAAGAAAATACATGCGAATTATTTGATTTTTCTTATCCAAAAGAAATCTCTTATTTTCCAAATACAACTCCAACTGTTATTTTGCCAAGAAATAATAAGAACTAAAGTATCTACAACTTGATAGAAATTGCTTCATTGAATGATCTCCCTTATGCCAAATCTCTTTCATTTACTCAACATAAAAATTGTCCCATATCACAACTGACGCTCCATTGTTAGTTTATAATGAAGAGACACAAAATAATTATATAGATGATAGAAATGGTGCCATTTTACTGTAGGCACAGGTTACGAATACGACGGAAACGTATTCGTAGCCTGGGTCTACAAGTACGACGGGCGGAAGTTGTGACTAAATGATCAACCGGTTTCCGGACACGGACACCTATTTAACGGAAATTAATCACGTATTGCTAGCATCTAAAGGCTACGAATACGACGGATTTCTCGATTTTCTTAATTCTATTGTTTTTATTTCATTAAATGAAAATTTATGAATCTTTTATATAATTTTCTGTTTCTAGTTTATTTTTATTCCAATAAAATCTGATGCATTGAAAAACTAGTCTTACAATACACGATTAAGCCCATGGATTTCACTGGTATGAGTACTTCTCAGAATACAACTCACACTTCCCAACACTAATTATTTTCAAAATGGACGACGATGGTAATGCGCTCCGTGTTGGAGCAAAGTATAAATCTTTTACAGATTTAGAGTGTGCCCTAAAAAAATTCCAGCAGGATAACTACGTCCAACTTTATAAGAGTAGCTCAAGAAAGCTTGGTACGGGGTCCAAATATAAAAACATGGAAGTTGTAGAAAGTGCAGCGGGTCTTTTAATTTATAAGGAGTTGGATTATTCCTGTATTCATGGAGGGACAAATTTTAGTTCCATTTCCAACGGTCAACGCCCAAACACAAGGTAAAATCACATATGATATACCTTAAATAAGCAAATGATCATCACTTTGATTGCAGTTCTTCATATTAAATTCGCAGCGATGTCTTCAATCATGTTCTGTATAGCAACAAATACATGTTTCTATAATTTTTAAGTCGTTACGATACTATCGTAATCTTTATAGTATCACAGTAATAAATGTCTAAAAACAATATATTTAAGAAAACAAAAATCCGTCGTATTCGTAGCCTCTAGATGCTAGCAATACGTGATTAATTTCCGTAAAATAGGTGTCCATGTCCGGAAACCGGTTGATCATTTAGTCACAACTTCCGCCCGTCGTACGTGTAGAACCCAGGCTACGAATACGTTTCCGTCGTATTCGTAGCCTGTGCCTTTACTGTAACCTCCATTGATTGATTGATGGATGGATGGATGGATGGATGGATGGATGGATGGATGGATTGATTGATTGATTGATTGATTGATTGATTGATTGATTGATTGATTGATTGATTGGTCTTTAACGTCCAGCGAGCAATTTTTCAGCTATATTCAGGACGAGAACATTTAAAAATTTAAACGCCACGGGACTCGAAACAAGGAAAGGTGATGGGTAGGGACGGATGATTTAGCCAATACAACAGGTCTCCTATAGACCACTCATCATGAACATAATGCTCATAGTGAGCTGTTACACTGGGTTCTTTAACGTGCGAAGAGGGTGGAAATTTCTTAGCACGGGACCACGGTTTTATTTACGTCTCATCCGAAGGACGGGTTGGTCGTGATTGAATGACATCATATATGTATATATACAAAAGAGAATATTGTTAAATAGGATGCTGACCACGAGTATCGTATTATGTTATCAATTATCTCAATCCTTTAATTGCAGATTATCCCAAAATGAGCTTGACTTACGTGATCGCTAGTCAGTTATTGTGTCACAGATGACTCACTATCTGCTTGCACTGTCGTAATTTTTGTCCGACCCTTCGCTTGCAATATTAGCGGGACTTTGGCTATAACAATGAGTAACACAACGTTTCACAAATGGGGGACAGGCACTGCTTATCCGTCGAGGCACCTGAGTTTATTCCGGTGTCGTAAAATGTTTAGCTACCCATGAAAATTAGCTACCTCAAACTTCCGGTAGCTAATTTTCATACGGCGGAGCATAATAATTAGCTACCTATGAAAATTAGCTACTTGTAGCATAAACTTATAGGATTTGTCTCCCTTATCATGTTTACCAAAATACAGATTGTGTATTTCCAATGGAGAGGCAAAATGAAAAACTGCATGTACATAAGCAGGAAAAGAGTTACTGATTGACAAAGAGAGACATATAGGTCTCAGGGGCGGATCCAGGGGGGGGGGGGGGAGGGGGGGGGCCTTAAATTGGAAAATTCGGCGTAAAATCGTGATTTTTCACACGAAATACCCCAAAAATGTTCGTGTCCCCCTCCGCTCGGCGCATTTTTTTTAAGTGCGCCCCCCCCCCCCCTAACTTGAAATCCTGGATCTGTACACAATAAACAATAGGTATTAGTGGTGTTCATAGTTGAAAAACAAAATGCTACCTATATGGCTGTATAGCATGTGATTAAGTTACAAACTATCTTTTTTCAATTTACCATCGCGATGTATCATTTTTACAGCTATTAAAAAATAGATTGGTGAACTATATATGGTAGAATTTAATATTTATGTGATGTTCAAACTATGCAAATTATTCTTTAACTTAATAAGATCATATATGATAATTATTAATCACACTTTTATTATTGCTAACCGTGTTACCCTCTTGAAATAACGAAATTAACTCATTTACTTACTTATTGACACTATCTTCTGAATTCAAGAAATAAATAAAATTATGTTCCATATATATTTAATAATGAAAGTTGGGAACTTTATTTATTACAATATTAAAGAACTGGTAGCTATTAGATTAATTTCAATTCGAAACTGAAACTATTTGCACACTCTTGATGACAATTTCTTATTTGGATTTTGTAAAAATAGAACCCTAAATCATAAATTTTCAACAGAATGTGGAAGATGGCAAAATATGTGTACAGAACATAGTTTGACCCGATCGGGACTCGAACCCACGATCTACCGCATTCGAGGCGAGCACGCTAACGATTACACTACCGATGAGAGTCTTTGGTGAGCATTTCTGGTCTATTTCTCAGCGAATACATATATTTCACTTTGTTGTCGACTGTCCCTTATATGAAAATATTAGAGTAAAATTTTTTGATAAAGTTATTGACTTATGTCCAAATTTTAGATACATGGACACATCATCAAAATTTGTCTGGCTAATTACTAATGAACATGAACAAGTTTTGAAAAAATTAGGTAGTTTTATAGAGGAATGTTTTTTGCTGCGAGGACACAATTGATCCTATAGATATCATTAGGTTAGGTGAATTATTATAGTTATTATACATGTTATATTATATTAAATATGAATTGATTTATGGTGGTATTTGATAGGCTCTGATCTGGCCATGCAGTCACTGAACATAAATATGTTTTCCTGTTTTTTGTGTGTGTTTACATGTATGTCTCCAATCATTTCAATCATTGTATTAAATTGTTTGCCCCTTGTGGGCCCTTAATTGGCAATACAAAATTCTTATTCTCATTCTTATATTGTTCAGGGGCGGATCCAGGATTTCAAGTTAGGGGAGGGGGATTTTTAAAAATTGCGGCGAGCGGAGGGAGGCGCGAAAAATTTTGGGGTATTTCGTGTGAAAAATCACTATTTTATGCCAAAAAATCTTATTTTTTCAAATTTTAGGAGGGGGGGGGGGGGGCGCCGAATGCGCGCCCCCCTGGATCCACCCCTGTTGTCTACATAAATAACAATAGATAACGTAACAATACAAAATGCATTGCGCCATCCCCGGTCAACTTTTCGCGCTATCACAATCCTTCGGCAGAAGACACATATAAAGCGACTTTTTGAGTACATGTATATAAACAAATTCATATTTCAAACGAAAGATTACCAATTGGTATTTGTTGCTTATAATGCAAAGCATGCAGAATTAAGGAGAAAGAGCAAAGACTGGTTGCTTCGGAATCAGGATAATGTGTCAGAGTGGAGCGACATGTATATCCGCGGACTGTTGTTTCCGTTAGCTAACACAATAAAAAAAAAACTAAGCGTGTTGGTCTAGAAAAAAGCGGACATCATCACCATCTCATTAACTTGGTCTCGCCATGATATAGCTATAAAATTGCTGAGTTGGCGTTAAAAAACAATCGCTCACTCACTAAAGCTGTTACGTACAGTTTTTATATTTCCCCGACAATGTACGTATATTGTGTTTATTCAGCAATGTCTTATAGTTAAAAAAAAAACAACTGGCAAATTGTCTAAAAAGAGCAGAAACAGACATCGTTCTAAGCGTTTTAGACGTCCGCGTTTATAGTGTAAGTTTCTCGGCGTCGCTCGACATGAATCAGTTACCAGAAAAACTATATCTTGGTCAAAATCTTAAGCAATATGTGATGAAAGAAGCTGTTATATATAAAATCCTTAGGTACAGACAAAACAGATGTCACACCAATGAGGAGCGATGGACAGATCACAGCTGACACAAAGCAAAAATCCAACATCCCCAACAGTGTCAGTCCGTATTCACCGTAGAATCACAAGACAACATCCCCGACTGCACCAAAACCCACATCATAAAAACAGCACTCCCAATATTTCTACCAGGTGTAAAAGAAACTCCTACATAACATCAATACCAATAGATTTTGTGCTCCCAAAACTATTAAATTATTTGGCTTTCCAATCTTTTGATCTTGAGCTACCTGATGAAGGTTATTCCAGAAACGTTCATGTGCACTAAATTTGATATCTACGTTTTTATTACCTCTTTTTAGCAATGTAGCTATCTGAATGTTTTCTTTGAAAACAAGATACACTCATTGTTTAATATGATAGATACAAAATGTATGTAAAATTTCCAGGTAAATTAGTTACCTGTATCTCTTATGAAAATTATGTGTACAGAACTAAGTCAGATTGATAAAAGGTGCATTCATGTTGGGGTTTTTTTTCTTTCTTTTTGATATTTTTGATTGGTTTGTTTTGTTTTGTATTTGTTTGTTTTTGATAACAGATTAATATCTAATTTTATTTCTGTTTTTTTTCTGTTTTGAGGATATAACTTCAGAAGGGCCTACAAATTTATACATCTTGGAATAACAGTAGTACTTTAGGGTGCCTGCATCCTAATTTCTTATGTACATGTATCTCTATTCTTTATCAATAAATGTTTAGAGGTTTGTGTTTGTATTGAATCTGGGCCTTGATGGGAGAGAGGTTTAAAGGGCTGCCTACACCTCATTTATCTTTCACTGCACTGTTCATCACTTGGATGATGTACTCAACCTTTAGAAAGTAGATTGCCAAACGCTGGTACAACATATGAAAATGTCTGTAATGTCATTGAATATAGCCCAAATAAATATTTTGCATCATGCTGGTATGTTTTGTAAGTACAGATACTTGTATCACACATACTTGCCAATTTAATAATTAAATAACAGCCATATATACATGATAATATCTCACACACAAAGTATCTTAACACAAGTTATTTCTTAAAGATTTTATTGAAAAACTCAGACAGGCATGGTGGAACATTAGCATACATATAATACAATACAATATATAGACTAGAGGCTCAGTAGGTTGAGAATATTTTTTAGAAATCAACCAATCAGCAACAAGAATTGCCTGTGGTGGACATGTTTGTTAACGGATCGGGACGAAATGAGCATTCTTTATAGAGGGCCTTCCATAGCTGTTACCTATCAAGTTTCGGTTCATTTTGCCAAGCGGTTTCAGAGGAGAAGATTGTTTATGAATCGACCAATCAGCAACACGAATTGCCTGTGCTGGCCATGTTTGTTAACAGATCCAAAATGAGCAATCTTTATAGAGGGCCTTCCATAGATGCTACCTACCACATTTCGGTTCATTTGGCCAAGCGGTTTCGGAGTAAAAGATTTTTAGGGAATCTACCAATCAGCAACACGAATTGCCTGTGCTGGCCATGTTTGTTAACGGATCCCAAATGAGCAATCTTTATAGAGGGCCTTCCATAGATGCTACCTACCACGTTTCGGTTCATTTGGCCAAACAGTTTCAGAGTAGAAGATGTTTTAGGAATCGACCAATCAGCAACAAGAATTGCCTGTGCCGACCATGTTTACTAAGGGATCAGGATTAAATGAGCAATCTTTACAGAGGGCCTTCCATAGATGCTTCCTACCAAATTAGGTTCATTTGGTCAAGCGTTTCAGAGGAGAAGATTTTTTTTAGGAATCGACCAATCAGCATCAAGAACTGCCTGTGGCGGCCATGTTTGCTACGAATTGAGCCGAAATGAACAATCTTTATAGAGGACCTTCCATATATGCTTCCTACCAAGTTTCAATTCATTTGGCCAAGCGGTTTCAGAGATTTTTAGAAATTGACCAACCAGAAACAATAACTGCCTATGGCTATTCGATTTCAGAGGTGAAGATTTTTTAGAAATTGACCAATCAGCAATAAGAATTGCCTATGGTGGCCATGTTTGTTAATGGATCATGACGAAATGAAAAATCTTTATAGAGAACCTTGCATAGATGCTTCCTACTAAGCTTCAGTTCATTGAGCTAAGGGGTTTCAGAGCAGAAGATTAAAATGTGAAAAGTTTACAGACGGACGACGGATCAAATGATCGCAATAGCTCACGTTCCCTTTGACAACGTCTGCTCAAAAGCTTTGATGAATACCAGAGTACAACACAAATTCTAACACGACGTCCTTCTTACGCTTTGTAGACAAACGAGCGATTTATCGATGGTATAATCTCGTTCACACATGTGCCGGTGAATGTGACTGACTTTTCAATTGGCAGCATAAATGGTGTGTGACACTTTCCGCAAACGTAAATATAAATTACCGTCTTCCAATCAAAGTATACTACCGTATTTGTAATCTTAGACATATCAGAATCGAAATAAATCATGGATGCATGAATGTGTTTCGGGATAAAATACTAATATCCATGTTAAAACTCAAAACACATTCTGGCTTCCATGATTTATTTCTTAATTAGCGGGTCATTTTAACTGAGCCTGAATTACTCACCTGGTCACTTATACAGTTTATGTTCAATAAAGTATAGATTTTGTTAAAAAAATATTTTATAAATTTCGAATTTAACAAATAAATATATGATTTTTGATTCTGTCACATCTCTCCAACAGTAAAAGTTACAACAAATCAGCGGGGAACCTCCAATGTAACGAAGGAATGCGAGGTAGCTAATTTTCATGGGCAAACTTCTGTTGCTTATGCTTATGTTTGAATGGTGCCAGGTAGTTTATTTTCATGGATAACACTTTGACACCTGTGTCATACATTGAACAGATGTAAGGTAGCTTATTTTCATGGAAAACGTCATGACTCCTATCCAATGTAACGAAGGAATGCGAGGTAGCTAATTTTCATGGGCAAACTTCTGATGTTTATGCTTATGCTTGAATGGTGCCAGGTAGTTTATTTTCATGGATAACACTTTGAAACCTGTGTCATACATTGAACAGATGTAAGGTAGCTTATTTTCATGGAAAACGTCATGACTCCTATCCAATGTAACGAAGGAATGCGAGGTAGCTAATTTTCATGGGCAGGTAGCTAATTTTCATGGACCATGAAACAAAGAAATGAGAGGTAGCTAATTTTCATGGGCAAACTTCTATTGCTTATGTTTATGTTTGAATGGTGCCAGGTAGTTTATTTTTATGGATAACACTTTGACACCTGTGTCATACATTGAACAGATGTAAGGTAGCTTATTTTCATGGAAAACGTCATGACTCCTATCCAATGTAACGAAGGAATGCGAGGTAGCTAATTTTCATGGGCAGGTAGCTAATATGCATGGACCATGAAACGAAGGAATGAGAGGTAGCTAATTTTCATGGGCAAACTTCTGATGCTTATGCTTATGTTTGAATGGTGCCAGGTAGTTTATTTTCATGGATAACACTTTGACACCTGTGTCATACATTGAACAGATGTAAGGTAGCTTATTTTCATGGAAAACGACATGACTCCTATCCAATGTAACGAAGGAATGCGAGGTAGCCAAATTTCATGAGCAAACTTCTGATGGCTATGCTTAAGTTTGAATGGTGCCAGGTAGTTTATTTTCATGGATAACACTTTGAAACCTGTGTCATACATTGAACAGATGTAAGGTAGCTTATTTTCATGGAACACGTCATGATTCCTATTCCATGCAATGAAGAAAGGTCGAGTAGCTAATTTTCATGGACAAGCTTCAGATGCTTATGCTTATGTTTGAACGGTGCAAGGTAGTTTATTTTCATGGATAACACTTTGAAACCTATGTCATACACTGGACAGATGCAAGGTAGCTTATATTCATGGAAAACTTCATGACTTCTATCCCATGTAATGAAGAAATTATGCTGACTAGTCTTTGCCTTTATTCTTTTACGCCATGTGCCAATATAAATTGTATAGTTTTTGGTTTGATCAGATCATTGATCGAAACCACGATCTACCGCTCATGATGCGAGTACTCGTAACTATTTCACCACAGGAGCGTTATTGCTTGTTATAACTAAGCGTCTTATTTCTTTGGAATAGATATAGTATAAACATATTTTATTAATTAATTCAATATTACACATTATGATAATACACATATAAATGGAATAGATATACACATTTTTGTATATATGCAAAGCAGAAAATGCATTATGTACAGATAAATAATATGGTGATTGATATATAGAAACTTGTTCATGTCACTATAAATATATAATTTTTTTTAAATATTATTAGACTTGAATTTATTTATATTATATATATATATATATACAACCCCGCGGGAACCCCGGTGTATAGAAATGGGACCGAGAGCTTCTTCGGCTTGAAGGGGCGTCCGTCGGTTGTGCGGGATGTATAAATTCACAACCAACCCGTCCTTCGGACGAGACGTAAATAATACCGAGGTCCCGTGTTGAGAGATTGCCATCCTCTTCGCACGTTAAAGAACCCAGTGTACTGTAACAGCTCATTATGAGCATATGAGACCTGTTGCACTGGCTAAATTATCCGTCCCTACCCATACACCTTTCCTTGTTTCGAGTCCCGTGGCGTTTAAATTTTTTAATGTTCTCGACCTGAATATAGCTGAAAAAATGCTCGCTGGACGTTAAACACCAAGCAATCAATCAATCAATCAATCAATCATATATTTTATATCGAAATAACTTATTTTCATCCAGATTTTGCTCCATGTAAACAAGGATTTATATATATATATAGTCGAGGGAAGAACAAAAATTTGACAGCGCAAAAATCTAATTCTAATACTGTTTGGTTTAATTTTCAGACGTATATATATATATATATATATAAATCCTTGGTGTAAATGAATGAATAGGAGTTTGCTATCCATTTCTGGTTCTGGGATAAATCTATTTAATTAAATAGATTTCCTCGCCTACATCCACCCCCCTTTTTTCGTTCAAAAATACTAATTACCAAGAATCTATCAAAACATGGTAAAAGGGGAATAACTGGCATAGTACTTTTAATGTATTATTAAGGTAGCTAATTTTCATGGCTATCATTTGGAACACCTTAGTGGTTTACGAAAATCTAGTTCCGAACGTCAAAAAGTAGCTAATAATTATGGTAGCTAATAATTATAGGACACCGGTTTTTTATCACTTCCGTGTTGCTCATCTTTAGTTTCCTGTGGTTGATCATGTTGTCTATATTTTGGCCTGATCTCTATTTTTTATTATGTCTTGTTATATTGTTTTACGTCTCTGAGGTATCTTGTGTGCTTCTTGTAATGTTGTCGTACAACATAGATATTTATTTCTTATTAGATCTATGAATTCAATGTCATTGCACAATTCCATTAAAGTGTATATGATGTTATAACCGATAAACACCGATACAAATGTTTCGAGCTGAAATTGTCAAAATAGAAATCAATAACATACTGACGAGTGCGAGTGAGGATTATTACAGATAAATTCAGAGGACCCAAATTGGAAGAGATTGCCTAGTAACAGTAAGATATGGATATAAAACCAATAACGACACAAACACAATGGTAAAACGGAGTAGACAATCAGACAACACAAATGTACGCCATAACTGGTGTGAAATCAGATGCCCTGCCTTCAATATAAAAATCGTAGTGGGAAATTACACCTAAATAAACACATAAAATATAAAGTTTGACAAAACACCCATTAACCCAAATGGTACGATTTAAGCTTAAAAACTGAACACATTGAAGCTACGAACCATGATAACTCAAAACTGTTGAAATTGACGAGATGGTGTCAAGATTTTCAAGAAAATATAAAATATCTCATGACAAATTCATACACTCGATAGTTTTCAAGACACCAATTTTCATGCTGTATTCATAATATATCTTACTTTCTACACACTTCTATGAATATCTTAGGTTGATCGTAAGCACGTGGAAACCCTGGATATTCAATACACTATCAGTAGGCTTCTTGTATTTTTAATACACGGTTGATAGTAGAGTTACCTCCCTTTTGCAAACAATGATGGCGATAAGCAAACGCGTCACCATGATTCTGTGATATAAAATGTGTTATTGCTGTTCATTTTTCGACGAAGTCGTATGCGATCGCTTTTGACCTACTTTTGTTACTATGGACGCTTTTGCCTAACAATTTTAAATATAAGAATATTTTCTAACTTTTTGATTGGAGAATAATACAAATTTGGTAAGAGTTCGGAGAATGGATTTAAAGCACTTGTAATAATAGGTGTTTTCATTTGAAGCAGGTGCATTTCACCGGATATTGCTATAAAATCCCCGACAATGAACTTTCCAAGCATAGGTTTAGTGTTAAAAAAATAAATCACGTTGGCTTTTCTATTTTAATTATGTAAATTTGTCATTCTCAGGCACGTACTCTCGGAATGAACAGGGGATTATAATTCGGCGACTGAAAACAAATCTTAGTGCTTGAACTTGGCTAGGATTTGACCTTAATTTCGTGTATGAAAAAGCGCTGCTGTGACTAAGAAACTGGCCATTTTTTTCTTTCGACCCCAAATCCTCGTCCTATTAATGAGATTTCATATTACTTCTGATTTTATCTAATGGTTTCGTTTACTTCAGAGGATAAATATGCTATGAACGAAGGCTGAAGAAATGAAGAATCCATTATTTCTTAATGTTAAAATATTACGATTCACAGTAGAAATAATAAATACAAGTTTAATCATTCCAACGGAAGATTGGAGGCCGACTACCTTTGGTGCGAATGACATTGATAACACGACGAAGCGGCAGAAATGTTTGTCCAAAAAAGCAAAACGGTGATTAAAATAATTTGATTTAATTGATTGAAAGAGTGAAGGAAATATAACCCACTTTTATCCTTTCTATCAAAGTAAGCAGGGTTTGATCTTGTAAAGTTACATCAGTATGGAGAAAAGGGGGGGGGGGGGGGGGGGGGGGGGGGGGTCCTCACGAATATACGATGAGCACCAGTCCTCCGTCCCAAGACCAGTAAAACTTTGTTCAGACCAGTAATTATTTTCAGTTTTTATTTAGAACTATATAAAAATAAATGGAGGAATTTGATTCGGACCAGTATTTTCAAATATTCATTTCGGGGACTGGGCTAGTTGGGGTGTAAGATGCCACATTCCTTTCAAGTTTTGATGTTTGATATCCATACTTTACTTTAAACATATTGTATTGTCCATAGTCATTTTCAAGAGTCCCCTGCCTGAAATTATTTTGATTTTCAGTTTGAAGACTAAAAGATCTCTAGTCTATAAAACTATAGACAATCCACAGATGTCGAGAATATAAGGCGCTGTTGATCCCCTTCTGAAGTGCATGAGTTCCCCCTTAAAATATTTTATGAGGGTTTGTGTCATGTGTGATGGTATATTTTAAACAAAATAAAAGTTTATTGAAATGTATAAGTCTTTTACTACTTTCATTCTTCATTTTGTATTGATACTGGTTTGTGGTTACATTAACAATCAGATTCTTCATTTTGTATTGATACTGGTTTGTGGTTACATTAACAATCAGATTCTTCATTTTGTATTGATACTGGTTTGTGGTTACATTAACAATCAGATTCTTCATTTTGTATTGATACTGGTTTGTGGTTACATTAACAATCAGATTCTTCATTTTGTATTGATACTGGTTTGTGGTTACATTAACAATCAGATTCTTCATTTTGTATTGATACTGGTTTGTGGTTACATTAACAATCAGATTCTTCATTTTGTATTGATACTGGTTTGTGGTTACATTAACAATCAGATTCTTCATTTTGTATTGATACTGGTTTGTGGTTACATTAACAATCAGATTCTTCATTTTGTATTGATACTGGTTTGTGGTTACATTAACAATCAGATTCTTCATTTTGTATTGATACTGGTTTGTGGTTACATTAACAATCAGATTCTTCATTTTGTATTGATACTGGTTTGTGGTTACATTAACAATCAGATTCTTCATTTTGTATTGATACTGGTTTGTGGTTACATTAACAATCAGATTCTTCATTTTGTATTGATACTGGTTTGTGGTTACATTAACAATCAGATTCTTCATTTTGTATTGATACTGGTTTGTGGTTACATTAACAATCAGATTCTTCATTTTGTATTGATACTGGTTTGTGGTTACATTAACAATCAGATTCTTCATTTTGTATTGATACTGGTTTGTGGTTACATTAACAATCAGATTATTGAATGTTATATGCTTTTGAAAGTTCTTTTCTGTTATTAAAAAAAGTAAAAAATGCATCCTTTATTTCAAAATCTTAAGAAAGAAATTACAGTAAGAATATAGGAAAGGCTAGCAAACTAACAAGTATATTCCTTAAATGTGCATTTAATATGATAATATAAGCTTTAAGATAAGAAATTCCTATAAGGATGCTATTTTATTTATTCAAAAAATGCAAAGAATCTGAATGTTGATATAGCTTCATACTATGTCAAGAAAATGAAGCAAACACCAATATTATCAAATCTTTATTATCAATAGTACATAATCATAGGAGAAGTCCATATTTCATTTCTGAATGATCAAGTTTATTTCTACAAAATTTTTACATTTGTCTTTCACCTGAAAAAATGCAGAACCATGTGACATCTTTCTAAGAAATAACAATGGAAAATGACTGATGGTTGTTAATCTTGAGAAATCATTCTCAATGAAAAATTGTTCAATGATCAAAAAAATCCTGAAAATCCTGTCTGAAAAACAGATTTATTACATTTTTCTTTTTCTCAAAGTTAGTCAGTGTAAATTTGAGCAAAAAGAAACAATTTTAAAGCTAAGAAACCCCCTCAAAAGCAAGTAAAAATTCCAAATTGGCTGGGGTACTTTCCCCCTTCACTCCTACCAGGACTCTACATTGAACCCACTGGGGGCCTAATGACTCGGTCAAATTTTCTCTCCGTCTATAATTCTAAAATCTCCTTATCAAAATGTGTAGTGAAAACACTGAATAAGCAAGTCGGATTTAAAGCACTTGTAATAAGCAAGTCATTTAGTAGTTTGCTGATTGGTTGCGTCCGTCGTCCTATGCCCCGCACAGACAAAGGGAGTTCGAGTATAACTGATAATATGATTAATTTTAATGGTATATCTGTATTAAACTTTAAATTTAAGCGATGTTCTCTTTAACCAAATTATTATATGTCGTAAAGCTTTATTTTCAATGTATTATGTATTATCTTCAGCTGAGCGACTGGAGGTATTCAATTCTGAGCAAAGTGCCATTTCATCTATTACATATTAAGAAGTTATTGTTGAAGCCATGCATTTTTTTGAGATTTTACCATGGATAGGAAATAATATGCACCCCCTTTTTTAGCTCACCTGACCCAAAGCTTTTGTCGTCACTTTATGTCCGTAGTCTGTCCGTCCACAATTAATAAAATATCTTCTCCTCTGAAACCACCTGGCCAATTAAGACCAAACGTTGGTGGAATTGTTCTTGGGCGATCGACTTCCAAAATTATGTCCGGCAATCCCAACCTTCAACCAACATGGCCGCTGTTACTAAAAATAAAAAAGGGGGATGCATTTTTTTTAAATCTTCGGCTCTGAAACTACAGGGCCAATTGTAACTAAGCTTTGCTTGGATAGTCCTTGGATGATCCCCTTTCAAAGTTGTGTCCGGCAATCCAGCCCTCCAACCAACATGGCCACCGTTGCTAAAAATAAAAAAGGGGGATGAAATTTTATTTTTTCCCTCTGAAACTACTGGGCCAATTGGATCCAAGCTTTGCTAAAATAATCCTTTGATGATCCCTTTCACAATTTTGTCTGGCAGTCCCGTCCTCGGATCAAGATGGACGCTGTTACTAAAAATTAACGATTCCTTGCACATTAAGTAGGATGCAAGGTTTTACATGTCTTATCAAATCCTATAAAACCAATATGCTTAGGTTATTTCAGTGAAATACTGTTCGTAGAAGAATATAATATTTGTGCTTCGTCGTGCATCTATTTTTAGGGATAGTTCTTGTTATTAACTTGACCCATTTAGTTGGTCTCAATATACGGTGACATAAATGTATCACTACAGCAACACTTGTGTCATATCTATGACTATAAGCATAATTATTTCTAAATCTCTCATAATTGGATACACCGTAATTTATAAAATGTAGTAATGATACAGTTCGTTACTGACTTAATTTGATAGGGCTGTCGTGGTTGTGACTGCATGGTAAGTGAATTTACAATAACATGTGCGATCAATGCCTATGAACTCAAAAGTTGTGAGTTCGAATCCCGCTCACGACGAGGTGCAATATTGTGTGATAAAGTTTATCAGTGACTTGCGACAGGGTTTCTCCGAGTACTCCAGGTTTCCACCACTAATAAAACTGACCGCCGTGATATAACTGAAATATCATTGAAACGGGTGTTAAACACCATAGCCCTAACCCTTATTCAATATATACGGTGTTAGTAAATATCGTATTAGGTCGCCATCATATTGTGTAGGTTCTATTATTTAGGCGTAGTTAAGATGCTTAAACACCACAAATCGAGAATTACGAGCACACACGTTGGTCTAATCAGACTTTCATGAGTTTGTAGTCATTGTATTGAAATAATTTGTGTGATAGGTATAAACACATATAAGACCATGTATTCCTCGATCGCAACGCTGGAATCTCATAGATTCATGTAACCACAGTGCACGACACGTTATGGATGAAATATTACCAGGTTATTTTGTTTCCTGGTAAAAGCTATATCCATTTTCTTTAACATTTCAAATGATGATAGTGCTATGCATACAAGTGATATTTTTTATCTTTTATTAATTTATTAATATCTACAATAAACTAATTAAAATATTACAACATTAAAGGACTAATGACACAAAAAATATATTTCTCAATTTTGTTTGATTTGGTCATTAAATAAACTATAAACATTGTCTTAATTGAAAATAACCCCCCTAGGACGCCCATTTTATTGATTATTACCTTTTGAAATCGTCGCGATCTCTGACCTATACATTTTAATGAGCTAAGTGGTCACGTGATTACGTGACGTCACATGCGCCAAAGGATGGCTTCCATGTTTACGATCAGTTGAGCGATCGAAGTGAGACAGTAAACAGCCGATAAATATCATGGACAGTGATGACAGCAATATCTCCGATCATGTTGGTGATTTAGACATCCAGTCGTATCAGTTCGAGCCATTATGCAATGATGAAAGTCAACAGGAAAGAGAACATTCAACATCAGAAGAAACGGCTACAGCAACATTATAAAAGCCGTTAAACGACAGAGGAATCTCGGACTAAAGACAGACTAGTCCACCGACTGGTGAGGTTTTGTTTATTTGTTAGCAATATTTAAAAAAAAAAAACACGATTGAACGGAAAACTGAAATAACACAAGTCAACAGGTTGTACTGACGATGATATCTTTTTCGAGTTACCTGAAATGTTGACTTGAATGTATTCGAGACAACAAGAATCAATTACTTCTCAATTCCATTCTAGATTAGAGGCAGTTTTCAATCATATTTGAAAAATTGTTCTAGTATTTTGGCCACTGATCCACTTTGTTTTTTGTTGGGGGTCATTTAGGGCTTGCTGTATTTTGTGGGGTGTCCCGCTTGTTGAAGATGGTGTGGCCACCTATATGTCTATTTTTGATCAGCCAGTCAATTCGGAGATGGAATGTTCTCTCATTGACATTTGCCCCATATCTGTTCCTTTTCTTCCCAACCATATAGTAAAACACCATCTGTTTCTGGAACCACTCTGTCAGTCCCATCAGTCTACTTTATATCCATATGTATTTACTTTATAGATGTACCCCATGTGTATATTTTTTCATGTTATGCTTGCTTTATATGTAAGTAATGTATCTTATTTTTTAGGTGTGAATGTGGCAATTGCTCCTCAATGACAACACCAGAAGAATGTATTTGTTGTGTTGAAGTGCCCGCAGTTCACTCCCAGATGCTATCAGAGGACATGCAGTGTATTACAGACAGTGACATTTTTATTTCCAACTGCCTTAACCGACATGTTCTTCACGTCAGCATGTACGAGTTCTTGGAAAATGTTGGTCCCTTTGACGACAACGAGCCAATAAATGAGTATGTAATCATATTTCAACATTTTATTCAGTATGTGATTTTTTCAGTAAAATGTGCATAACTATAAATAGGTATATTTACAATGAA
This sequence comes from Bathymodiolus septemdierum, assembly GCA_963383655.1. Lineage (NCBI taxonomy): Eukaryota > Metazoa > Mollusca > Bivalvia > Mytilida > Modiolidae > Bathymodiolus > Bathymodiolus septemdierum. The sequence continues at coordinate 74,184,160 of OY726518.1, forward strand.
TAATTTGTATCTTTATACAAATTATATTTATTAACATACAGAACTTACAACACAAGACTTTGTCATGTAAACTCATAAATTTGTTTTTATATAAATTATTATTGGATATACAGAAGAATTATTTACAGGACAAATGAACAATTATATTTTTAATATACAAATAATTGTGAATATAGGAAGATATAAAATGTTTAGAATCATACTCTGTAAAATCTTCTAATTAATCATTTTATAAACTGTTATAATAAGTGAAACTGAATCTAAAAGTTGGTATTTTTATTTCAGACAATACAGATTTATGGCTTACAGACGCTTCGTATAGTGGATTTGGCACAGAGTTGGACGTCACAACAGGAAAATTTTACCAACTTGTGTTGTTCAGAAGACTTTTCCATCAGAAGAATATTGTGAGTTTAAATTTGCTACTGTTTGAGTAACATTTGTTTGAAATATGTACTATTTCTATGAACTGTGAATTATATACACTGCAGATTATTATATACAATTTACATAAAGAATTACACAGTCTTTTCATTGTCTGCTAAATCTTGATCAATGTCTCTGAATGAGGTCTGCTTTCTCAAATATAGTGAATGATGTCAGAGACGGTGGATTGGTAGTGTTGAGCACTTTTACATCATCTTCTTCATTCCACTACTACCTGCTTGATCAGGGCCACATGCTCTACAATAAAAAAGAAAGTTATAAAATCTGGTAAATGACATACATGTATCACAATTACAACTTTATATTAGTAGAGTTGATATTTTAAATTTGTTTCTCAACACTGTGTACCTATATGACTATATTTCCTTGAATTAACGGTATTAATCTTTAGTTAAAAGCATGAAAAATTATCAGTATAAATGTATAGCTCATTGACGCAACACATCAAATAAACCGTTAAGCTGCTTTAGCAAATTTTAACTGAAAACGGGATGGATAGGGCATAATGCATGCGAGAAAAAAAGAAAATCAGTGCAAAAGAACAAGGTTTTTATATTTATTGCTGTTCTTCATCTTGGTGAAACTGGAAGTTTGACAAAATTAAACTTGTCAAAAGGTATGACTTTTACATTACAGTGTGAAGTATACATGTACAGTAAAACATCACAGAGACTGCACAATCTTTTTCAAGAAATGCATATTGTTTAGTTACTAATAAAAGAATATGCAGGATTGAAAAAGTGGATTGAGAAATGAGTGGTTCTCAAGCTACTGATGTTTGACAATACTAACCAAATGATGGTGGTGGTGTCCTAGGTTTTGCAATAGCGTGTGTTCCCTTCTTTGGGTAGCAGGTGTTGAAGCATTGCTGTCCATCTTTAGTTGTTGCTTGGTCTCTGTTGCAGTTCTCGTTGTAATGAAGTGCAGCTATTCCTAACCTGCAAAAATCAAATCAGTTTGAAAAAAAATATACAAATATTTACATTTGATTTGTTACAAAATAAAACCACCACATTTTACTTTTTGGATGCAAACACTTTTTCTTATGAATAAACAATATTATAAGCTACATGTTCAAAAGGTTACATTAGTATACATTGCACTTTTCTGTTTGGTAAACAATTTCACACTTGTAATTTTTTCTTCGAGTTTGCTTGTTCATTTTTCCTCTTCATCATGTTTATATGAATGTTTTTTTTTATATTTGCACTGTAACATACAGTGGTGTATTTTCAGTTGTCAAATTTGAGTTAAAAATAGTATTGTTATTTGTTTACATTTGGTAAAGGTCAGAATCTGGAACCTACGTACATTTGTACATGTGTGGAGAACGTATATACTAGTAATTTATGAAACTGGAAAGAAATTATAACACTTGTATACTATGCATGAAATTTAAACGAGATTACAACATGCAAAACTTGATGCATACGCCCCGTGATCGTCTGTTCGTGATAAACTGGGAAAAAAGGGGGAGCATGATGACCTGCATGTACTTCTAAACCACGACTTGCACTCTAATATCATTATCGATATTCTCGACTAGCCTTTGCACATGTGTAATGTTAGACACATACCTCGGCCTTTTGACGCTTCTGTAGTGCTCCCCTGCGAATGTGTAGGTGTTGAACAACTGGAGTTTCGCCATTTTTTTTCTCCGGGTCAGGTGATGCTAGGGGCACATTTGGGGCTGCATCTGGCTTCAGTCGTCGCTTGAAGGTTCCATCAACACCAAGTTCCATCATTCTCAAAAGATCCATTTAAAAGCAGTCACGGGTGAAGTGGGTGGAGCACAATCTGGGACCTGATGTTGGATCGAAATTCCATCCTCCACAGTAATGGATCCAGGCTTTTCTCAGCTGGCCGTCCTTTGGGAACGAGAAAAAACTCAGTCCATTGCCTTTGGTTCCTCTGTTGTTGCACCCAAACGCTACACAGGACACCATTTGGAACTTCTAGCTATTTCACCCACGTGGATGTTTGTTTTGGTTTGCTATTCACGGCTTTGTAATGCAAATTTCGTATCGATATCAATCGGCTGATATAGAAATAGATGACTGACGCATGTGACGTCACAAGTGGTTCAGCCTCGTTATCGCACTCAAAATCTGCATAATTTCTAGGTCAGCAAAAAGGGCGATAAAAGGGGTGTTTATCCCTTTGTACGTATCGTTAATCACATGAAAGTGAAAAAGTAATTATTTTTACAGCATTTTGGAAGTATTTCACAAAGTTTTTTGAAAAATAAAAAATCCTGTCATTTGTCCTTTAACAACTTAAAAATAACAACATTGCTCGCTTCCACGACTTATTCTGCAATTAATAAATAGATTTTGGAAGCAAACTCACAATAAATTTAGCATTCTAGCATTAAGTAAAATGGAAAAATATTAAAGTGAATGTTCCTCTTAAATCAAATATGCTTAAGTGGTATTTATCAATTAATAATTTAACATGATGTGATCCACTAATATATACATGCATATAAATTTAAGTATCAGTAATTTAGACATTTCTCCTTTGCTCTCACGGAGTGAAATGGTCAGTATGAACTGGCTCTGATACTGAATTATCAGTCAGAGTGACATCAAACACATTATGATGGTAAAACAATAACGGCAGTCTCGAAATACATTATCACTAACATCACAGCTGTTCCTACTGTTGTGATTCTAACGATAATTATCTGTCTCGACCTCAAATCTGCCATTTGTCTATAGTAACATTACAACAACCTTCAAACATTTACAAATTCATAGTTAGTGACCAATGATGGAAACAAATGACTGGCTTGGGATTGGAGGATAAATTTACAGCAATAATATGCTGATATAATGCTGTTTACAAGAGTCAATGCACATGTTACACAATGGAGGAAAATAAAACACAAACTACATGTCTAGACGGTTAAGCATCTAATGGTCATATTACCTCAGTATTAATTGCATATGAAAAGTCAGATCATCTTTCCTTTGTTTTGTTTTTCCTTATTTCAGTGTCAACATATATGCTTCCTCCACAAATGATTTGATCCCCCAGCTTTCTTGCCATTTGGTAAATGCATTCCTTGTGTCAATTTTTCGAGACAAACATTTATTTCCTTCAAAAGAAATATAAAATTTAACCATTTTGTCTTTGGTATTCAAAACATGTATTACATTACAAGGCCATATACCTACAGGTGTATAGCGATAGGTATCATCACTAAGTATAAGGCCCGTTTACACGATCAAAGTCTTCCATCAAAAACTTGGTCAAAGTTTTCTTTGACAAAGTTCTTTGAGCGTGTAAACCTGCATCAAAAATTTTGTCAAAGAACTTTGATGGACTTTGACCGACTTTGAGGGAATAGAAACCCATCCTATTTTTCTAAGAAAAATTTTGACGGACTTTGATGGGAATTGACCAATCAAAACATCTTTTTGGAATCAAGATCTAATTCAGCCATTTTGTTTGTCTTTGCATTTACCACCAACAGGTAACTTTGACAAGGTTTTCTTTGAGTTAATTTTCCGTCGCAAAACTTTCACAAAGTTGAATAAGTTATGACTAAAATGATATTAAGACTACTTAGTTTTTTGGGTTTTTGTGGACATAATTTCCGGTGGTTTTTAGTGTGACTTGTGTTGCTAAATCTTTCATTTTCCATGTATTTTATGTAGATCATTGTCCTTTTGACCTTTTTTACTTTGGCCATTGTGTTATCTGTCCTTCGATTTACGGCTTCTGATTACCCCTTTCATATCTTCAAACATGTCTTGCGTTCTAGTTTTATATTGTTTACATATTTACAATGTAATATGTTAGTTTACTTGTATTTCGTGTCTTTACGTTCTACTAGCTGTATATCTAACACGTATCATGCTCTATAATATACATAAAACATTTAAATCGCCATCATCATTTCAAAGCAAATAATGTACGGTTGCTTGCAATTATTTCTTCTAAGGGCTATTACTGCTTGTGCTCAAGTCATAATAGGTATCAGTTACAGTTTTTACTCTATAGCCATTGGATACAATATGCTACACTTAACACTTTTTTTTATAGGGAATGTATGTGATCTATCGAGATAAAAGATGTCATAGTTTTGTCTTTTTTGAAACAATAACTTACTGAAATATTTCGTTACATCACTCTCTGTGCAGTTAAATGGTGGGCCTATAAATCAACAAACATGTAGAATTAAGTCGAATGCACTATATGACCGTTCATTATAAATTAGGCAGTATATAATACGGATAGTTGTAGTAGTCAAATAATTTTGTATTTAGTATTTCTTCGTGAGGTTTCTTCCATGCACTTAGTTGAACAATTACGATGTACTATGTACTTCTTAATATCTGTCATGTATCCCCGGAGCATGGACATATAGAATATATTTTCTCCGCTACACGATCCGATTCGAAATGGGTCTACAGCTAAGTTTGCAGAACTAACCAACTCTGCAAACATATCGAAATAAATGCTTCGTGTTTTGAGAATGGCATATTCCTTGAACGTGTAAGATGGTTTATCACAGCTCCTAATTAACATTAGTTTTTGGAGTGGTAGATCGTTGGAATTCAACATTTTCGTAAACTATCCTCTAACATCTTTTGAGATGATTTACTATTTCGAATCGTTCCGGCCCCAAACCAGTCCGGCCCCAGTCGATCCAGCCTCAGTTTTTCATTATTATTATTATTGTGTGTATTTGTCTTTTTAAAAAATATATAATATATTTTATGTTTTGTAATATATGCGTTTGATGGGAGGAAAGAAATAAAAAAGCTGACAACTATCTATATTTCAATGAAATTACTGTTGTGAGTTCAATAGTGTGATTGTTTGATGAATGATTTGATGTCCTATTTATAATATGGGATATATGAAAAATAAACAAAACAATGAGTTTTCACATTTCTCCTAATTAATCCTCTGCTTGTACAATAAATGGCTTGGGTTTTGAGGTCTTTTTTCTGTGATTACAATATTAATTAATCCCAATCATATTACCAATATAATATAAATGAAGAACAATAGACTATAATTAAGCGTTAATGATCTTGAAGATTTTGTTTGGACAAGGCTTTCTGTTTAATTTCTTTTATGTTAAAAGAAAGTGAAAAACATCAAAGAAAAATATTAATGACTAACTTAATAACTTAACCTCTAAGCATGTAAATGTGGTGTAATATAATGTATTCATGATATTTTATATTGGGGCCGAAATGACTATGTTATTTGGGGCTGTATTGACACGGGGACGGATCGACTAGGGCCGGAAGGACTGAGGACGGACGGGTATTGGGGCCGCATCGACCTGCTTCCTTTTAAGATTAATTGTTTAAGCTTTATTTAGTGCCCAATCGTCTTTGTTAGTTGTGGTAATCAAACCTTCCATCCATGATTTATTGTTTACAACTGAAATATTGTACTCTTAATGTTAAACAACAATCGATTAATGATTGCAGATCATTAGAAGAGTTCGAATGAGAACAAATAGCCCAGTCAGCAACAAGACGTTGATCCAACGTTGGTACATGGTCGGCATGGTTGGTCGAACGTCGCAGTTGGCATGCCAACGTTCGCCCCACGTTGGGCCAACGTGAGCAACCCAACCGTTGGGTTGATATGGTTGGCACGACATATGATTTTTGATGGTGAAATGTGTAGCCGATTAGCCAACATTGGGATCTGACCATTGACCAACCGTCGGCCACGTGTCGTCGGCCCAGTGTCGGTACATTAACTTACTCCATTGTATGTCGATTTGATTTTTTTTCATCAATATATTTTTTTGATATTACGTCCCCCCCCCCCCCCCCCCCCCCCCCCCCACATCTGTTATAGGTTTAATTTTATATCTAGCTTGATGAATATAATCTCAGATAAATATTTGGCCGTCACTGCTGTATCGTAACTTTCTACCATCCCTCTTTGATAATATTTGATGTTGCATGCAATTTGATACTTCCTGTAGCTTTATAGACATTGTTTGCGCGCCACTTCTTTTGACATCCTGCGTAGAAGACCAAGAAATGTAAGTGTTTACATTTTATGTTTTAAAGAAAAACTTTCACTAGGAAATAGAAAATGCAAATATACCCGGTAAAATGCAAATAATTAAAGATTACCAGTTATATTAGCGTTTACCAGTTAAATTAGCGAATTGTCTTGTTATATTTACGTTTTACCTTTTAAATTTGCATTGTCGTGGCATTTTAGCGTTTTTCCTTTTAAATTTGCATTGTCGTGGCATTTTAACGTTTTTCCTTTTAAATTTGCATTGTCGTGGCATTTTAGCGTTTTTCCTTTTAAATTTGCATTGTCCTGGCATTTTAGCGCTTTTCCTTTTATATTTGCATTGTCGTGGCATTTTAGCGTTTTTCCTTTTAAATTTGCATTGTCGTGGCATTTTTGGGTTTTTCCTTTTAAATTTGCATTGTCGTGGCATATTAGCGTTTTTCCTTTTAAATTTGCGTTGTCGTGGGATTTTAGCGTTTTTCCTTTTAAAATTGCATTGTCGTGGCATTTTAGCGTTTTTCCTTTTATATTTGCGTTTTACCTTTTAAATTTGCATTGTCGTGGGATTTTAGCGTTTTTCCTTTTATATTTGCGTTTTTCCTTTTAAATTTGCATTGTCGTGGGATTTTAGCGTTTTTCCTTTTAAATTTGCATTTTACCAGTTAAATCGCACGGTCATCTAAATCACCCGCTGAGTAGAGAGATTACGTAATACTGTAGTCGTCACTAGCTCATTGAATATGACGATCTATAGTATTATATTATCGTGTATCTATACGTATTTATTTATTTATTTATTATTATTATTTATGTCATACTAGTCTGGCCCTTAATAAATTTAGTGTATTCAATACACAATAATCCATCAGTTGTTGTGTATTTGATTTTCATGTCGTATTTTAACTTAATGCGATGTTTATTAAGAAATGTGACTTTAAATGTATTAAAATATTAGCAAAGTGTGATACACGTACAGAATACTTATACTGTTGTCACTTCACTATTACTTGTTTATCATGCGAGAAATACATTAACCTTGTAATACCTATGCTGAGACTATTTACTAAAAAATGAATTAAGTATATATTAAACTATCGGTCTCTATTAAGCTATTTATGTCTTGTTTTATAGCACAGGATTGTGTATGTACAGCGTCAAAGTTATTGTGCTTTAAAAGTTCTGATTATTGTAATGAGGCACCTTAATGAACAATAAATATTTTTATTTATGATATAAAACAAATAATCATAACCCTATGTAAACGCCGTAGCGTACGCGCCCTTTTCCGATCCAACAGAAATATGCAATTTACATGTAAACACTATTTTGTCAGTTAATTAGATTGATCAATAAATACAGGATTTTTTTTCTTCAAATGTTTATATAATTCCCTGATAAATATAAGAACAATCTATAATAGTATTATATTATTGTTTATTTATTTGTACCATTCTGGATGATAATAACTTTAGCTATTCAATACACAATAATCCATCAATCGTTGTGTATTTTACAGTAGTTATGTATATTTTATTTCTTGATTTTGTTTTTCAGGATCTAGAACTATGCACTCATATTTATTTCAATTTGATGATGATTTAAATATTTTCACGGAGATTCAACATTATAATTTATGTTTTTTTATTTTACAGGCGATTGATGCATTTTAGTGGCCTTACCGTTCATCATTACGAACATATTGTTATATGGTAAATTACTTCAAGCCTTACCAATCGGGTAGCCTATTGTGCGACATTATATCCAACTTAATCATGATTCGCTTCGATAACTCTGTAATTTATTACGGGCTTGTTTTCGATAAAAAAAAATATGTATATGGATATTTTTTTTAAATAATCGCTAATACAGTGTTAAACATAGATTTGTATGCATCTGAAAGCAAAGCTCGGAGCTAAGAAATTATTCATATGAACATTTTACGTTAAGTTTAACGTTTAAAAAAATGAAATTCACTTCTGTAAACATCTGTTTTATAGGCCTTGTATTAAAATATGTATTGAAAGTGTAAAACAATTGAATTTTCTATAATTCAGAGAGAGAACACATTTGTTGTCCCCACAAGAGTTACATGCCTAAAGGCCTTTTCCTCAGGTTACCTGTTGTGTTTACTGCTAAAGTGTATATTGTATTGGAGTTAGCTGTAAGTAATGATTTTAAACCAAAGTAATAACATTTTATGATTTCGTGTATCCCTCAAGGCCAAGTTATAGTTGGAGTATATTAAGTGAAATTTTAATGGTTAAGAAGGGGCGGAGCGAGCGAAGCGATGCGACCCCCTTCTTAACCAATAAAATTTCACTTAATATACTCTAACTGACTTAGAATGTAACCTACTTTTTCATTGGTTCAATGTTCCAGACATTTCATACGTCACACCCTAGACGTTTGCTGGAAAGTGCGCGGCACGGATTTTACCACGGCATGATGGAGGAGGACGTGTTGAATGACGAAAGCGAAAATATATCTTTGTCTCAACTACTTGACATCCCCACACAACAGCTGCATTAAAAATGAAACGCGTGTGCGCCAAGCCGAAGAATTTTTCTTAATTGAAGTGTCTGACAACGTAAGGAAAATTGTGATCGTAAAAGCACAGGTACATGGGGTCATGACCTACATTACCCCCCTCCCCCCTTTTTTTTTCTTTTTTTTCCCCATACACTTCTCAACATAATTTTGGTATCAAATAATCATAAATCTACTATTTCTTTCTCTCTATATTGATTTATAAAGATTTACGAGTATTTGATACCAAAATTACGTTTTCGGGCACATCAATTTTAAAAATTCCTTCGGCTTCGCGCACATGCCTTTCATTTTTACTGCAGCTGGGCCGTATTCATAAAGCCACTTAAGTTAAGATTTTCCTAAGGAAACACTTGAAGTTAAGGAAACTCCGCCCATTTTACTTGAGTGGTATTCATAAAACTTCTTATTTTAAGTATTTCCTAAGAATAACCTTATGTTAAGGAAACTCCGCCCATCCTACTTGAGTGGTATTCATAAACGTCCTTAAACTAAGAAAACACTTAAGATTTCCCTTAACTTTAAGGTAGATGGGTAGATTCCTTAAGTTTTCTTGAATTGCTATTTTATATTGATTGTGAGTTATGAAGGTGATATTGTATGAATAAAAAGATAACAACAAACCATATTAGCAATATTTCATAGGCATTCGAGTTTATCATCAAATCCATATCATATCTTACATGTACATAAAATTCACCATCAAGGTCATTTTCCGGATGAGTAAATATTTTTACAACCGTACCATTTGATGGCACGTGCTTTGCGGGTATATGAAATAGGTATAATTAAAGCATATTAGTATTGCATTATTACCAATACAAACATGTTCCATGTCGGACGTTTTCGGTTGTTTCATGCTGGGAGAAGAGCTTTACGTAGAGAGCGAGTATTCAGAGATCGCACAAAACCTCTTGATATCTGCGATGACTTCGAGTTAATAGACAAATACAGATTTGACCGACAGTCTATTATGATGATATGTGATATGCTACAGGATGACTTAGAAAGCAGTACATTTAGGAATCGAGCCTATTTTTTTTTCATGTTTTATTTACATGATATTTCCATACAGTCATTAAAATTAGCTTCGTATATAACTGTTGAACGTAAAATCCTCCAAATAGATGAGGGAGGTGCATCCAAACTCAAAAGTGGGAAGTTGAGGAACATTATGATTGTGTCCCTGTTAAACATACATGTACCTAAATTTTAAAGGAATATAATTGTTGACGAAAATTTTGCTCTTAAAACGTCCTTTCTTTTCTCGTATTCCTCCATTAGTATCATCTTCTCTCAATCGGTCCAGTTTGGCTTTCTCTTGGACATGTTTAATAGTTAAAGATTTTGATACGACTTCAGTTTTATTTATATATGTATGTATGTATTGAAGTGGTCAAGCAATGCACGTGAAAGTTAAGAGTATATTAAGTGGAATTTTATTGGTTAAGAAGGAGGTCGCATCGCTTCGCTCGCTCCGCCTTCTTAACCATTAAAATTTCACTTAATATACTCTAACTATAACATAATATCAAAGAATGGTGTCCTTCCTAATTAAGAGGAATTAAGGGGTCCCATTAACGGTGAATTATCAGGGTAATCGCATGTTAATAAAGGTAAATTTGATTCTCTTTTTTGTTTTTGTACATAAATGGAATTACATAAAATACGAAAACAAATTAATGAATATGTATTATTAAACTCTAAAGCTATAAAATTACACATGAAATATGAAAATATAATACTGAATATTTATTATTAATTTTACACCAATATAAACACACATCAAATATGAAAACATAATAATTAATATTTATATTAAACATTAATACTAGAGTTCGCGAAATTGCATATGGGTTTGGTGGTCCTAGTGAAAAAAATGTCAGTCCTCACTACAGCCAGCATGGATTACGCCAAATCCGCGCGGTTTCGCGGACGATCGCGGCGCGGAAATTGACTTAGTAGCATCGGGAAGTCCGCGATCGTCTCGCGGCCGAACGCGGCAGTCAAATTGTCCATCAGGACATTCGCGGACAACACGTTATTAGCGCGGCAAGCGAGGAAAGTAACAACATAACAATAGTTTTGTTGCAGTCATACAGAAACGATCTTTGTTTATTATTGTTATTTACTTTTATTTGTTTTCTTCATTTTTTTTTTTTTTTTTTTTAAATTTAACTTGTTTATATGTATGCAATGAAATTATCTTTCTCGTTACCAAAACAAGAAAAGTATTCTCTGTTTTGTACATCCATAATCGATTTATTTAACAACTCTCTCACCTTGTCAATCACGTGTTAATTGCTCCTTATCGGTCTCTTTGATGTATAATTGACTGACAAATAGGCGGTGCTTATTGTACAGATATAGAAATAGAATAAATATAAGTTTATTAACAAAATCAGGGCCCCAGGAGGGCATATACAATTAACAAGGGGGGGAAAAAGATATTATGTATATATTTTTTAATGTCGGACTTAAAAGCACATTAGAGCTTATGTTATTGTTGTACTCATGTACCGACTTTTAAAATAAATTACAAATGATGCCCACCGGTGCAAACGTAAAAGTCGTACAGTTTACTTTGTTCAGTCAATCCCATTTAACTTTTGCATTTGAAATTACTGAAATTAATTTCATGTGATTACAAATCATTGACACACATTCAACCTGTACCTGAAATATCGGGACCACAAATCATCAAATTTACGGCAACGTAAATATTTACATGTATATTTTTTTGTATATATCTCATACTAGACGGAATTAGCATTAGACTTTACGAATAAAGTTGAAACAAAAATTTGAAAAATGATTAGGTGTTAAAATATATCTTCGCATGTTCATGTATAGCATAACATAACATAACATAACATAGTTCATTAAATGAATCAAGAAGCCCGTGAGAGCACAGAATTACAGACATTTACATTTTACACTTACAATGATTTTGATGATGCATGCAAAAGGGGGTAACGTAAATATGACTGATAAATTGTGTGTTGAAATTTACTGAAACTATCAACCTTTTCCGACAAACATTCATGCAAATGTTCTGTTAAATTTTCTTACTTATATAAATATGAGATATTTTTGTCTTTATTTTGTACGTAAATACCCTAGTGTACTTCTACCTTGCCCCATATTCGCGCCAGGAAAGGTAGCTCAAAGGTCAATATATAACTGAAATATTGTTGAAAAGTGACGTTTAAACACCCATAGCCCCATATGAATTATTGCAATAAAATATCGATTAAGTAACGAAATCGATATAAATTATTTTCCAGTTTATTTAGTATAAAAAGCTTGTTCTACACGTTTACTGTGAGATGTATTGCAACCGCCATTTTTTACTACAACCACGTGCGCATGCTGTATTTGATAGAAAAGCTATAGCTATATTTAGATATTTTGTGATAATAATTTTATATTGTAAATCGATCCACCCTGTGATTTTTTTCAACAAGATACATTTTTTATAGTATATATTTTATTATTAAATACAATATTGAACTGATTTTCGCTAACACTTCAATCATTGAATATTGATTTTATTCGGATGTTGAATATGTTTTCCCCAGAATTGCACCCCCTGTTAGTATACATACATTTTATTGCTTTATTTAAAAAAAAATAACACCAAGAACATCGATGATACGAGTGTTCTTATTCAGTAATAAACCTACAGCAAAATAAAGGTATACTGTAAACAAAATTTATTGTCCGAAAAATACGGTACTCCTCTATTATACTAATTTGGATTAGGTGATGGGAATTAGGTGTCATCATCAAAATAAAGTATTTTATGATTATGATGGCTGATTAAAATTGTTTTTCCTGCATTGGCTGTCAGTTGTAATATACAGGATGGAACCAATATACAGGAAGAGCTCCTACTGTGAAGCCATCTATTTTGAGATGTCATTCAATGAAAATAACAACCTGACCATATTGTTACATAATAAGAATAAGAATTAGATAAGAAATTAAAATTTATAGAAGGCAAGGATTTATATAATTAACACATTAATTCACATTTCATTTATTTAGCTTGGGTCAGTTATAAATTTATTTTTTAAGTACAAATAAATTGGAAGACGCTTGAAAATCGAAAACGCAAAATAGTTATCTATGTTTATAAGTCTTAGTAAAAGGAGTCTTTAGCAACGTTTTTTTTTCACACCTGTGATAGGTGTATTTGTTTATCATGAATGCACGATGCGACGACATGCTGAGATGGGTGATTTTTTGACAGGTAAACTGTCAGAAAAAAAAACGTAGAATACACCAATAAAATATTATTTCACCTATATCAGGACTCCGCAGACTGCCAATTTTCAAGAAAGAAAAAAACGGGATTTACGGATTTATGACCCATTCGCCAAAAACAAAATAAAGCTTAAATTTTACTAATTAATTTTAATCCAAATTTGCCTTTAAAGAAATAAATGTATAAATTATAATTATTTACCCGGGTTCGTTCGCCCTACATTTGGCGAACACGTAAAAGAGCAAACGTACGCACCCGATATCGTAAACCGGCAACTGTCTGCAGCAAGTGAAAGGGAATTCTTGGCATCGATTGTCGCAAGTACATAGGGACATATTAATATTGACTTCTAGTTCACTTAAAACATGGGTACTGCATGCTTAAAACATGGGTACTGCATGTTAATACATTTTATTCATGGATATTATTGTATATATCGCCCGTGACAGCCGTTAACATATCTATACTTTCCGTACTGTATATCACTCATTTACTTCAGCTTTACTAAGATATGCATGTTTCTTTATGCACGAATTTATTGGTTAGCAGAATTTGGTGACGTTTCCTGTTTACAGTTTACTGACTATCTGAGAGTGGAGACTCTCACTCTCACTCCGACCTGGGAGGATTTTGTCGGACAATTTTAAGAGTGACATTCTCTTCAAGTCCGACGAAACTCTGTGTCCGACCTGAGAGTATGATCTTGATACATTTGGAGGGATCTGTATGTTTTGTTTTTGTTTTTTTTTAAATCTGTTCCAACAAGTATTTACCTAAATAACGATATTGTGTTTGGTATTTCTTAATAAATTGTATTAAAATTCATTTTAATTTATTAATTAATAAACTTTCTGGATACAAATTTATTTTCAATAAAATTTCTTATTATTTCATCTCAATGTGTTGTCTCCTCTCTAAATACCATAGCGATGTTATTTTCGGTCTTTGATCTATGGATATTGATTGACAGGTGCCATCTTTGTGTACCGACAGTTCATTGCGAAGGCACCAGCAGGTACAACATCATTCAAATACCAGAAGTTCCTGTGCCATCACTTTAAAAATAAAACCCACTACTATGTCATGAAGCAGATGCTGCTTTAAAAAAAAATCACGTAAGTTATGTATTACAAATAAATACAAATATAAAATTCACAATAAAATATACCCCATTCAGCACTCAGCACGTTCTGGAAAGAGATGCATTGAGGTAACAAACCGAGACGAATATAAGAATATAACTACACGTAATGTTGTTTTTTTTTCGCTGTCCATCATGGACATCGCGGCTTATACGATGACACTACAAACCAATTGCCGCGATCAGACTTTTGTGTCCATCGTGACTTTCCGCGAATTACAATCGGTGTCCGTGGTGGACGCGCGGATATGGCGTAATCCATCCTAGCTGTAGTGTAATTAATATTTATATTAAACATTAATACTATAGAGTTCGCGAAATTGCATATGGGTTTGGTGGTCCTAGTGAAAAAAATGTCAGTCCTCATTAATTTTCTATTGCAAAATACTAATCTGCCCAAATTTTGCTGGTCATGTCTGACAGGACTGACACATTTCCCGAACTCTGATACTATATAAGCAAACCTGAAATATGCTCTCCAAGCTTGATTTTTCACTTTTTTTTATAATTAAAAAGTCAAGTTATGAAAGAAATAATTTTCGTATAAAAATTAACTTAAAAATAGAACTTCATTTCCATTGTAAGAATATACATATATGATCTATTTTCTTTCCTTAATGTATACATATTTTACTGTTTTAAGGTGTATTATTTCTGTTAAAATTTTAATTAATGGTTTATTTTCCTATTGGATTATTTTAACAAACAAAAAAAAATGACCATACTTTACTCTTGAATAAAATATATTATTTCATTTCTCATTAATTTTATAACTTTTCTTTATTTCAATTTTTCTTCTTAAATCAATATAAATTTACTAGATTTGAATCAATATTTTTATTGAACTACTTGATGATGCAAATACCACATGTTCAATCTTTAAAAAAAATAATTCCACATATACTTGTTTTATTCTTGTAATTCAACATTTCATTGACAAAAATAAACTTTTCAAAAGAAAATATTATTATTTTTTTTATTCAAATTGCATATTACACCCATATGGGTCAAGCAATTACAATACAAAAGCATGCAACCATATAAAAGAAAAACAACACAAACATAATAAATATGTAAATGTAGGAGAAATATTTGACCAACTGAACCCTATCATCTCAAGTCTAGCAATTGTTTTATGAAGGTGCAAACAACCATAAAAGATCTGAAGTTGGATTGAGTATGTAATCAAGTCTGTTCATGGGTGACATATTAGTAAAAGAAGGACATTTATTTTCAATAGTATTTATTAGTAAATTTCTAGGTTGCTGGTTTAAATGACAATTTAAAAAAATGTGATATTCATCTTCTAAGATATTACAAGTAGTGCAAAGTCTTTGTTGATGGGGTATATTAATATATGGACCAGTTTCAATTTGCAAACAATGGTCACTTGTCCGAAATTTAGCTATGAGTTATCTATTTTTAAAGTGTTTTTCCTTTATCAAATACTCTTCCAAAACAATATCATGTTTTATTTTATTATACAAATAAAGTTGTGAATTATCTGTTAATTTTGAAAGTTTGTCTTTAGTTTTCTGAATGTAATTATTATGGACAACCTTTTTAAATTCTTTTTTAAATGGAACTTTTATCTTATGGAAACACTTATCCATATTAGAAAAATCTTCAGCATCCAAATCAAATTCTTGAAAGACATTTAATGCCAAAGTATACCATGTGTAGAAGCCTTCATCATGTAAAGATTTATTAACATTAAGGGATTCTTTAATTAATGGATTTATATTATTAGTATTTATTCTTACAAAATACATCATAACTTGAGTTTTAATAAAGGAAGCAAAAGGGAGTCGCCCCAACCCTGATAATGTCGAAATGTTACATGCAGTTTTTTTAAGGCCTAAAACTGTTTTACAATATTTTGTATGTATTTTTTCATATGATGATTTTTCCTGTAGGGCTAAAGTATCACAAAAAGTATTATTTCTGATTGCTCGAAGCATGGCTCTATATAAGGGGAGGTATTCGTCCATATACCATATTTCACAATTATAGCTTAAAATGGGACGGATCAGCGTGTCAAAGAGTTTACACGAGAGGTTGACAGGTAGTTGTTCAAAATTTGAGAAAAGTTTTCGCATTTATAACCACGAGACTACATGACCCCTCGATGACCCGAATGCTATTCTCTTATCCAAACATATCCGGGTATTTAATAATAACACTTTTTTTTAGCAATCAATTTTAATCGTTTCATTTATATAAATCGTTATTCAATAATTCGTCTATTTTATTAACAAAAATAAACTATTGTAAAGAAAATATTACTTATTAGCAAAGTGTATGAATGGATCAGAGACTATATTATGTAACCTTGTACATGGCAATAAAAAAAAATGTCGGATGTAAAAATACGGATGAAAACACATAAATTGACGCTACATTGTAGGAATAATGACATTCTTTTCATAAGAAAGGATAAATACAGCAAGCAAGCTTGTTATACATTTAAATTTCACCCCGAGATCAAAATATTACAAAAACTAGGATGTCAACAAACAACATGCATAACCAACAAAACACGTGACGCTATCAAAAAAAAAAAAAAAAATGTCGTTAACTAATGAAATAGAAAATTGAAGTACAACTTTTTAAAATATTTTATTGAATAAAAATACAATAATGAATGGAGTATGTGATCTGAGCTCTTCCTGCCCAAAAATATGTAGAAGAATATTCTATTATTAGCATCGTGTTATCGGTTTTCGTGCTATTATCGATTTTCAGATATAGCGATTAACAGTGTTAACCCTTCATTCATATGACGATTGGAATTTTCAAAGAATGCCTAGTTAAATATTTCTTTGTACATAAGATTGTTTTTAAAGCCATTCTTGTATTTTATTATACTCTCGATTATCTGGCAACTTTTGCTGTCAGTAAAATGGCGTCATCTGTTTTCGTATGAAGTAAAAACAGGGCCAATATACGGGATGGAAACGAATATACAATCCGGAAATGGCTGGTTTTAAAATTTCATGGTTCTGGCCATCTACCAAATCATATTACATCTAAATAAAATAACAGAATGTTTGAAAATTACCACTTTCAAAATTGTGTTTACTTTTGATGTTTTTCTTAGTGTTGAAACCACAATGCACTGCAAAGTGACATGTATTTTATATAAGAAACAGGCACATTTCAGTCAGCTCTTTTGTTTACAAGTACGATCAGTGACCCCATGACAGCTACATGACAGAAAGAGCCGGTGCCTGAGAGGCAGACGACATAGTTCAATTTTATATAGCCCTTCTGGATTTTTTTCCAGCTACTTTATAAATGAAGTAAATTTTTAGCATTACAAAAAGTACGGTTCAGTAGGTAGGTTCACTGTTTTTGGTACTTGCGTCTTTAAAAGCAAACTTTAACATCTATTATGAATTTATTACACAATCACTTTTTGCAGATTTACGTTTTGTTTCTATATACTTATGGCAAAACAAACGAATCGGAGAAAACGATCCGTCTTTAAATGAGACACATTTACAAAAGATTTTTTTTTCGAAAATTGAAGAACTACGAAATTATGTGAGAAAAAAAGAACAGACATCGGAACAATGCCATGAATTGGAACAATGCCATGAATTCGTAAAAAAATTAAAATAGGCCTATGCTACGGAGCAAGATTGTTTTAATGCTATTATTTATAAGATCGCACTTTGTAATCGATCGTTCATGCACTACAATAAAGCTACACATAAGCTCTGCTTCTTAGCTAAAAGCACAGAAAGTTACAGGGTAGGAAGCCATAAAATTGAGAGGATTATGTAAACATATAATTTGTAATAGTTTTCATTTGACAATTACAGACGATGCGTATTATAAATACTTTTAAAGTATATTATACAAAACTTCAGGGTACATCTCTTACGTAATATAATAATTTGTTTATGGAAATACAATATTCTTACTTGCCAACAGTAAAAAGATTAATCTGTTTTCATAACGGTTATTTCTGATTTTAACAAAGCGTAACATATAATATGTCTGCGTAAAGAAAACATTTTTTGTTTATTTTAATAACTCTTTCGAACTGGCGGACCCTTCTGATTAATCTCAGAATAGTCATAAAAAATATGATTGTTGTTTTTATAAGGAAAAATTGCATATGAATGTTTTTTGTCTATTTTGCTTTTTGGGGTTTGCAAGAAGAATGTTCTACCCTGCTCTGTTCACCCTGCTTTACTTCATAATTTTGGTTGTTGCTATATCATTCTGATGATGCACAAAAAAAATCAAGATAAAAATGAACAATCCAATATAACTTACGATCAATGTTAATCTTAAGATTTTTTTGTGAAAATAGCCCCAGAATCATTGCTGCATCAGGCGCAGATCCAACAGTTTTGAAAACGGGGACCCAGGCTCTTGTTTGCCAATTTTTTCCCAATTTATACACGAATTTTACTAAATTGTCGAACACCTCCTTGATCCGCCAGTGTGCATTAATATGCACCCATTTCTCATGTATACTTGATCACCTATTAGAACCTTTAAAATGTGTATTGCATCTCCTATTCTAGTCACGGGTACCGTTAAATGGTCACAAAATGTGTATTGCGTTTCTGATTATTGCCAAAGATTGTGACGCATGTATTCATGTATTCGGTCAGAGTCCCGTCGACCGGATGTAAGATGACACTTGTATATTCTGCCTGGCAATATTAGGTACCCTGCTGAGTGAACCGGTGTGAATGTACCTGTCGTTTTCAGAATGAAAATAAAAATAAGTAAACCCGCCTTTCACTTCTTATTTCAGGAATTATTTGCCTTAATTTATTGAAGAATAAAATATTTCAAATTAAAATATGGACTCTCGCTTTACGGCGTTTACATAGGGATATGATTATTTGTTATATATCATAAACAAAAATATTTATTGTTCATTAAGGTGCCTCATTACAATAATCAGAACTTTTAAAGCACAATAACTTTGAGGCTGTACATACGCAATCCTGTGCTATAAAACAAGACATAAATAGCTTAATAGAGACCGATAGTTTAATATATACTTAATTCATTTTTTAGTAAATAGTCTCGGCATAGGTAATACAAGGTTAATGTGTTTCTCGCATGATAATGAAAAACAAGTAATAGTGAAGTGACAACAGTATACGTATTCTGTACGTGTATCACACTTTGCTAATATTTTAATACATTTAAAGTCACATTTCTTAATAAACATCGCATTAAGATAAAATACGACATGAAAATCAAATACGCAACAATTGATGGATTATTGTGTATTGAATATACTAAATTTATTAAGGGCCAGACTAGTATGACATAAATAATAATAATAAATAAATAAATAAATACGTATAGATACACGATAATATAATACTATTGATCGTCATATTCAATGAGCTAGTGACGACTACAGTATTACGTAATCTCTCTACTCAACGGGTAATTTAGAGACCGTGCGATTTAACTGGTAAAATGCAAATTTAAAAGGAAAAACGCTAAAATCCCACGACAATACAAATTTAAAAGGAAAAACGCAAATATGAAAGGAAAAACGCTAAAATCCCACGACAATGTAAATTTAAAAGGAAAAACGCAAATATAAAAGAAAAAACGCTAAAATTCCACGACAATGCAAATTTAAAAGGAAAAACGCTAAAATCCCACGACAATGCAAATTTAAAAGGAAAAACGCTAAAATCCCACGACAATGCAAATTTAAAAGGAAAAACGCAAATATAAAAGGAAAAACGCTAAAATGCCACGACAATGCAAATTTAAAAAGGAAAACGCAAATATAAAAGGAAAAACGCTAAAATGCCACGACAATGCAAATTTAAAAGGAAAAACGCTAAAATGCCACGACAATGCAAATTTAAAAGGTAAAACGCAAATATGACAAGACAATTCGCTAATTTAACTGGTAAACGCTAATATAACTGGTAATCTTTAATTATTTGCATTTTACCGGGCATATTTGCATTTTCTATTTCCTAGTGTTTGTTGAAAAAAAATAACGAAAGTAATTGAAGGTGTCATACGGAAAAATCACTGTTAAAGAATAATTAAGAATTCCTATATATCAAGGATGCGTCTGGAATGATGATTTTTTAAAGCTTGCTGATAAAATGATTTAAATATTGCGTGTTTTGTGCGAATTCGGGACAAACCGTACTGGTTATATACAAGTATGGGGAACTCCCTTTTTGCATTTGAATGTTTTGTTTATCTGCGAAATAATACATTTTGTATATATACTGATTTTTTCCCATGTTTATTTTTCATTACCATGTAAATTTTTGCAGCTTCGGTCGATATCTCGCACAGTTATTTCCTTTGCAATTGCACTTGTATACATACTAGAGTTATGAGGGAATTTTTATTGATGAGAAATATAATTTAAAAAAAGCTATAACAGGTTATTTTTATGTCGTTAAATTAAGGTGAAATTAACCTCTGATCTTTTTATTATAGTTTTTGTCTACAAATTTGAAAAATACCATTTAGCTATAGATTGGTGTTTGTTATGATCATACTCTGTGTATTATCTAAATAACTATTACTTGAGAAGTTGCGTGAACAATTGATTAATTGTAACACGAACGGCCTGACCAATTTTCTCTTATCTATCATATCGACAGGTGTACTGGGTCAAACGCATGAGTAACTTGACAAGTTGTACAATTTGTTAGTATTATAAATTAAATAACATACCGGCTTATCATACACAGTACTGGCTGGTGAATGCATAATAAATACATTTAAAATAACTACCGTCGCGGTATTATTTTTTTATTTCAGAAAAAAAACTCGCATTCTCACATCAGACTCAATAAAATTTCTTACTGGACAGTTAAAAGAAAAGTTAAAAAAAAAAAAAAATCACTGGAAGACAATTTGCCGGTTAATCCCATAATCCCAAGCCTCCCGCCGATGCTGATGTAACACATGCTTCAAATTGTGATGATTCTAATACGGTTCTAATACATTCCCAAGTTACTGTCTCTCATATAATTTAATTTTACACAAGTAAGAGAAATCGACTTCAAAACAGATATCAACTGAATTCATTTACAATTTGGTGAAATAGTTGGACGCATTTATGAATCTATTCTTCAAAACGTATACTTATTTTGTTTGAAATTATTCCAGGTGCAGTTCGCAGAAATATTCTAACAAGACAGGAAACGGATGACAGAATAGAAAATGTGATCAAAGACTGGTTAAAATATGCTAGTGATCGGGATGGTGGAAGAAAAAAGAGAAAAAATGCGGAATGCAATCAACAGGAGCCGAACGTTCCTCATCAGTAGACATTGACAATAATTGTTTTATCTAGCACTTTTATCTAGCGGTTTTGCCGAAAGGTATCATATTTAGGTTTATGCTGGATAATTTTAATTTTGTATTCCCTGTTGGAATTTTTTGGAACTAGGAATAATTGTTTTGGTATTGCAGTATAGCTGATTAAATGTTTTAAAACTTAGGGTGTTTTTATCTAGCAGTTTTATGAAGCTATTGAATGTTGGCAGTAGAATATCAAGGAATTGTTCAATATTTCTGATTGCGAACAATTGACACATGACAAAAAAAATCACATACACTAGGACATAGGTACCTTTGTTATGATACTAAATCCAGAATCAGCTTAATACACATTCACGAAACGTGTGAAACACATCGAAACCGCACTAAAGAGGGAACTCATATGCATTGATACGGTTTAGTTAGGAAGACAAGTTTAGTTGAAATTTTAACCGACTGAAGCATGCGTCGTCTGTTCTGAAAGTACTAATGGTTCTTGTGTCTTGTTTGATTACCTAGTCTCCTTATGATTTATTATTTGAACTGAAACACCATTCGTCAATAGTAATTAAAATATGTGCATGCAAGTGATTGGTTTCTGTCTAATTTTCATACTGGAAAGTGTTTCAATTCCTTATTGCAAATCAATTAATTTATTGGGATAAATATACAAATTTAGGTGAAATGTTCGCGACATACAGAAAAACAAAGTATCGGAATTACAGTATAATTTATTACTGTATATGGTATATATATATATATATATATATATATATATTAGCAATTGATGTCTCTTAAGTATAGCCATAATCAAGGAGACTGTGACACATCACTTGGCATATGCTTTGAATCATAGTTTCTGTTGCGTCTACAATTTTTTTTTCATACTACTGTTTGATGGGTATCACATGGAAGGTTATTGAACGTTTGACCAACGTGAACCACTGGTGGAATATTATTGTAAATAGTCGAGGCTGGACGTTGGGCTGACGTTAGACACTGGTTGAACATGGTTGGCATATAGTAGTTAATAACTTAGGCTGACGTTAGGCCGACGTTGGATACTGGTGGGATTAAGTTGGCACATGGTTGTAAATAGTTTTGACTGACGTTGGGCCGACGTTGGATAATGGTGGGATTGGGTTGGCATATAGTTGTAAGCCGAACGTCGGGCCAACGTGGCGCCAATGAGCAACATTACGACGGGCCAACCTTGGATTCCGACGTCGGGCCAACGATCCGAACTCCCGAAGACCAACGTCGGCCCAACGTAATGTTGCTACCTGGGAGTTCACGTGGCCGCCATCTGAATGTTTACTGGTTAAATGATAGGGAAATTTAACATTAAAGCCAATCGTTATTTAAAATATAGAACATTACTTACCACCAAAAATAGAATTATCCACAAGGAAACAATCTAACAAATACTTTGTATTCTTTTGTAATAATGGTATAGTTACATTGACATATCTGAAAAGATATAGAACAAAACTAGCTGGATTGTGGAAGAAATATTAGTTATATTAAACATGCAGTCTTCGTAGGAAAGACGAAATTTGGGAAGACATACAATGAGGCATAGCGAAAATGCAATGAATGGATGTCAGAGACATCAGGATAAAAGAAATGAATGTATAATAAAACGGATGTTTATATCATATTGACGAGATAAGATAAGGAATTTTGTATCTGACTTGTCATGAGAGAGCACTTGATATTTGTACATAAAGTTACTATGTTGGATATTTTGTGACACCTCGCTCTGTCGTTCAGCCTTCGCACCATCTTGACAAGACGGTGAGAGACAATTAAATCTCGTTCTGTCGTTTTGGTGTTTTTACAATCCATCAGTCTGTTGTTACGGCGTGTTATAGCCGCACCTAAACTACAAAACTAAATTCAGCTAATCCAACTCATATGTCATGGCCACTGCTTGGTAAAAAAAAATAAAAATAAAGGAAAGTTCTGTGGCTAAGAATCGGTAACAAAGTGGCATAGCAACAGAACGGCAGAGCGGGATAATAGTATAATAACATTTTGACGTTGTAGCCGTCGTCAGAACAACAAGAGTGATACAACGCGCATTTAGAGTTTCATCTTCTAGTTTCTAGCCATTAAATTCTATCTTTAAGCATTATTTCCGTTTTTGTACTGTAACACTATCCGATCAACACAAAGCATTTAGGAGAGACATTACCAATGTTGAATCTTAAAATGTGTGTAATGAAAATTTCCCTAAAATATTGATGCTGACATCACCGTGTTTCTTGCTAAATAAAGTATTCTGATTGGTCTATTTTAGAATACAAGTCGAAACAATTTACATTTACTTTATACTGTTACTGTCTGTTGTCCTCTTAATAGTATCTGTATGAATAATTAAGAACACAACCTCTCTTCCAGAAAGTTGGGTGATTGGATAATATTGTAAGTGGTATTAATGGTCGTAGCAGCATGCTCAGTCAAAAATTGTAGGAACTGAACTAATGCGGTAACAGCAGCATCCAGTTTATACAGGTACTTACTCTTGCCGTGTGTGTGTGTGTACCAATAGCTACAAATGAACCTCTATCCCAAACACAGTCAAATGTTCCGATTAAATCACTGAAAAAAGCGGAAGGGCATATTATCGCCATTTTCCTATTTATCTCGTTAAATCCTCAATCTACCCTAAAATCTTTTCGTAAACTTCGCACAAGAGTAGGCAAAACATTAAATGTTTCGTCCCTACCCAACGTTACACACTTTTCAGGTGGCAGACAAAAGTTGTTGCCGCTGTTGGCCCATACCTCTCTAATTTTATATAGATATTAGATTCTGTTAAAATTGTTCTCGTCCTGGATATGGCTGGAATACTGATCGCTGAACGTTAATCAATAATCAATCAATCAATCAATCAATTGAGCATAGATTAAGTGGTTTGTTTCTTTTGTCGGTCAGTGCAATTCAAGATTGTTTTTTCTATCGAGCCATCTTGCACTCGCCATATGAATGCAGATATATTTGTGTAACTGTACATTCAAATTTTCTAATGTCATTAGAAATAAAAATTGTACGTCAATAACATACAACGAATGTGCCATATTTTATTTTATTACATTAGGCTCTATTTTACTGTTTTTTCTATTGGCCAGAAGCAATACACGTGAAATTCCATTTTCTAACATATTGATTAGCAAAAAAACAATTTCTGTGCAATAAAAAAGCATATTGCACTCTCGTGCAAAATCAATGAATGAAATTACGTGGCACGAAAATGCAATATGGATTTTTTTATTGCACAGAAATTGCTTTTTGCTAATCAATATGTTAGAAAATTTCATAAAATTTCAAAATTATAAAATTAAAAAAAAACTTTTTTCAAGTACAAAATTTTCAAAAATTTAATCAAAAATTTCTTAAATTTCTAAAATTTAATAAAAATTACAAAATTTTCATAAAATTTGAAACTTTCAAAAATTTCACAAGATTTCAAAATTTTCAAAAAAATTCAAAATGATAAAAAATATAAAAATTTCATAAATTTTCAGTCTAAATTTTCATAAAATTTCAAAACTTTCAAAATTGTCATAAAATTTCAAAACTCAAAATTGTCATAAAATTTCAAAACTTTCAAAATTGTCATAAAATTTCAAAATTTACAAAAAAAATTAAAATGATAGAATTTTCAAAAGTTTCAAAGTTATAGTAAAATAGAGCCTTATGTAATAAAACAATTACATGTATATAGGTGCTACAGTTTACCAATGATAATAGGCTTAAACCTGGCTGAGGGATGAACAAATGTCAGCTAAAAGTTTAAATCTTAAAATGGTATTTGTATAAACTTTAAAGCATATTTGACAAATGTTTCGGCCATCAAGCGTAAATCAGAGTAAATTGATTTCAGAATCATTGATCGTTGAGCAGGTAAAAAGATGGCGCTGTGATGAGATATAGATATGGATGTTTCAATTTTGACAACGAAAAATAGGAGCTCCAGCAAGCTGTTTCTTTCTTGTAAAAAAACTACCAACAGTTAAAGTTACGAGTTCGATTTTCTCTAGTGGCGATACGCGAGGTGTAATCAATACAACTCTATGTGATGGTTAGCCAGTGTCTTTCGGAATGCCCTTGGTTCTCTCTGGGTAGTCCACTGTCAATGCCGGTGGTTCTCTCTGGGTTGTCCGATGTTAATACTGGTGGTTCTCTCTGGGTAATCCGGTGTCAATGCCGGTGGTTCTCTCTGGGTACTCCGGTGTCAATGCCGGTGGTTCTCTCTGGGTAATCCGGTGTCAATGCCTGTTGTTCTCTCTAGGTACTCCGGTGTCAATGCCGGTGGTTCTCTATGGGTAATTCGGTGTCAATGCCTGTTGTTCTCTCTGGGTACTCCGGTGTCAATGCCGGTGGTTCTCTCTGGGTACTTCGGTGTCAATGCCGGTGGTTCTCTCTGTGTACTCCGGCGTCAATGCCGGTGGTTCTCTCTGGATACTCCTGTGTCAATGCCGGTGGTTCTCTCTGGGTACTTCGGTGTCAATGCCGGTGGTTCTCTCTGGGTACTCTGGTGTCAATACCGGTGGTTCTCTCTGGATACTCTGGTGTCTAACACCAAGTAATACGTACCGCCACGATATAGCTGCAATATTGTTGGAAGAAACTTCAGCCACCCATACCTCTCTTTTCTATCAATGTTCTTACCTACGTCACAGTTTTCATCATAAGTGTTTGTTTTCCAACCCGGGCAACAAAAGGATCGTGTCCAGTAACCTGTTTCCAAGAGCAACATCTTGTAAATAAAGATAAAATATCCATTAGAGTGCATGGTAATAGAAGCAGGCCTACTGAGAGGGGGTCAGCCGGGACAGCGCCCCGGGGCCTGTGAAAAATAAACAAGTAGAAAGCTGTCATTTTTGTTGTGCTGATTCCTTGCTTATGACACATCGTGGTGGACTTAGTTTGAGCATCATTATTTGGAGGAGGGGGGGTGGCAAGTTTCCTTTTGCCCTGGGGCCCAAGAATTATCTTCCCGGCCATGAATAGAAGTATAATCCACAAATTAAAAATTCAACCAGTGAAATATATGATTAACAGTAATAAAGTAACAAAAGGTCGGATAATAAGAATCCCCAAGAAAAAAAAGCAAGCGAGACCATGTACTGTACAATGGATCAGCCTCTCTATGCATGAAGCATATAATTGGTCAAAATATGGAGCATTCCCGATTGTATGGGACCATTTCAATCAAAGCAATAAAAAATAAAATTTTTAAAATAAATCAGAAATCTACAGAAGCGCATTGGGGCGATTTTTTTTTATTTTTCAAAAGGTCAACTTTAATCTTGGTAATCCCAACTTTAGAAAGAAATCATATAAATTGCTAATATTGTAGAATGTCTGACGAATATCAGCAACATTTACTCAATCGATTAAAACATAGGCACATGCTTCCATTTATACCCCCTTTCATACACGGATCCCAAGCCCCAGTATTGTTGTGACCCCTATATGAACAAGTTTTTTTACCTTTTCTTATCTGAAACCACTAAACCATTTTACAGCAAACTATGCTTGACCACAAACTATATATCGGTATGGATAATCATTGGATGGTCCGGTACAAACTTTTATTTTTTTGTCGATCAGACATCCAAGATGGCAACCACCACATGGACACATTTAAAGTGTGTGTTATTGTTATGTTTGTCGGAAATCCGAGATGGCTGCCATCTAGGACCTAGCTTCAACATAGGATCAGATGAGAATGTGAAAATAATATTATAAAATTCTCAGACTTAGATGTAGATTTCTTTAATTAATTAATTAAACATTACGTAAATAGTCGCATTCATTTTTTCTTTGGATTGGATATCCAAGTTGGCCGATTCCAAAGAATCGATTTGTGGAATTGATTATTAAAAAAAATCGACCTGCTTAAGAAATTGTGTATATAACATATTTGTGGAAAAATTAAGAAGAATACCGCCAGTATCGAAGTATTGTGAAATACCTACCTTCTCGTTTTCATCTCCCGCCCCGCAAAGTACGTTTCCGAACCCGCTTAGTCAGGAAAAGCAGGGGAAAAAACGAAAAGTCTTGTGCCAATCCGCCCGTGTTTTATCCAGTTGCATTCACCACTAGAGAAATTCTGGTATTTTGTAAATGCGATGCAAATAGTTGAATTCAAAAATCGCATTACATCACTGCCAAGACTTTTACAGGACTTGACTGTATACATGAGTAACACGGCGAGTGTGTTGTAAGAAGCAGGAATTGCTTACCCTTCGCCAGCACCTGAGTTCAATCTCGCTTTATATTGCTAATCATTTTTAGTTCACCTGGACCAAAGGTCCAGGTGAACTATTGCCATCACTTGGCGTCCGTCGTCTGTCGTCTGTCGTCTGTCGTCTGTCGTCTGTAAACTTTTCACATTTCAAGCTTCTTCTCCGAAACCACTTGGCCGATTGGAACCGAACTTAGCAGGAATGTTCCTTGGATGGTCCTCTACAAAGTTACTGTTTTTTGTTCCAGTCGAATATTCAATATGGCTGCCAGGGCCAATAATATGCTCTGATTGGCTGAAATTTCAAAGATCTTCTTCTCTGAAACTAATGAACTGACTGAACCCAAACTGTAAAGGAATGATCATTGGAATGTCTTTTACCAAGTTACTGTTTTTATGCCAATCGGAAATCCAAGATGGCCGCCATCGCAGGACATAGATTAACATTGGACCCTATGGGAAAATGTTCAAATGCCTTCTTCTCAGAAACTACAAATATGATTAAAGCCAAACTGTACATGAATGTTCATTGGATGGTCCTCTACAATCTTAAGGTTTTTTGTTCCGATATGAAATTCAAAATGGCGGCTACGGCAGGACTTAGTTTAACATTGGACCCTATGGGAAAAATGTTTCAAAATGCTTCTTCTCTGAAACCACTTGGACAGTTGAAACCAAACTGCCCAGGAATGATCATTGGAAGGTCCTCTACAAAGTTTCTGTTTTTTATGCCGATCACAATTCCAAGATGGCCGCCACCGCAGGACATAGATTAACATTGGACCCTATGGGAAAATATTCAAATGCCTTCTTCTCAGAAACTACAAATATGATTAAAGCCAAACTGTACATGAATGTTCATTAGATGGACCTCTACAAACTTTACGTTTTTTGTTCCGGTATGAAATTCAAAATGGCGGCTACGGCAGGACTTAGTTTAACATTGGACCTTATGGGAAAAATGTTTCAAAACGCTTCTTCTCTGAAACCACTTGGATAATTGAAACCAAACTGCCCAGGAATGATCATTGGAAAGTCCTCTACAAGGTGTGTGTTTTTTATGCCGATCGGAAATCCAAGATGGCCACCACCGCAGGACATAGATTAACATTGGACCCTATGGGAAAATGTTCAAATGCCTTCTTCTCAGAAACTGCAAATATGATTAAAGCCAAACTGTACATGAAAGTTCATTGGATGGTCCTCTACAAACTGTACGTTTTTTGTTCCGATATGAAATTCAAAATGGCGGCTACGGCAGGACTTAGTTTAACATTGGACCCTATGGGGAAAATGTTTCAAAATGCTTCTTCTCTGAAACCACTTGAACAGTTGAAACCAAACTGCCCAGGAATGATCATTGGAAGGTCCTCTACAAATTTTATGTTTTTTATGCCGATCGGAAATCCAAGATGGCCGCCACCGCAATACATAGATTAACATTAGACCCTATGGGAAAATGTTCAAATGCCTTCTTCTCAGAAGCTACAAATATTATTAAAGCCAAACTGTACATGAATGTTCATTGGATGGTCCTCTACAAATTTTACGTTTTTTGTTCCGATAAGAAATTCAAAATGGCGGCTACGGCAGGACTTAGTTTAACATTGGACCCTATGGGAAAAATGTTTCAAAACGCTTCTTCTCTGAAACCACTTGGATAATTGAAACCAAACTGCCCAGGAATGATCATTGGAAGGTCCTCTACAAAGTTTCTGTTTTTTTATGCCGATCGAAAATTCAAGATGGCCGCCACCGCAGGACATAGATTAACATTGGACCCTATGGGAAAATGTTCAAATGCCTTCTTCTCAGAAACTACAAATATGATTAAAGCCAAACTGTACATGAATGTTCATTGGATGGTCCTCTACAACCTTAAGGTTTTTTGTTCCGATATGAAATTCAAATTGGCGGCTACGGCAGGACTTAGTTTAACATTGGACCCTATGGGAAAAGTGTTTCAAAATGCTTCTTCTCTGAAACCACTTGGACAGTTGAAACCAAACTGCCCAGGAATGATCATTGGAAGGTCCTCTACAAAATTTTTGTTTTTTATGCCGATCGGAAATCCAAGATGGCCGCCACCGCAGGACATAGATTAACATTGGACCCTATGAGAAAATATTCAAATGCCTTCTTCTCAGAAACTACAAATATGATTAAAGCCAAACTGTACAAGAATGTTCATTAGATGGTCCTCTACAAACTTTACGTTTTTTGTTCCGGTATGAAATTCAAAATGGCGGCTACGGCAGGACTTAGTTTAACATTGGACCCTATGGGGAAAATGTTTCAAAACGCTTCTTCTCTGAAACCACTTGGATAATTGAAACCAAACTGCCCAGGAATGATCATTGGAAGGTCCTCTACAAGGTGTGTGTTTTTTATGCCGATCGGAAATCCAAGATGGCCACCACCGCAATACATAGATTAACATTTGACCCTATGAGAAAATGTTCAAATGCCTTCTTCTCAGAAACTACAAATATGATTAAAGCCAAACTGTACATGAATGTTCATTGGATGGTCCTCTACAACCTTAAGGTTTTTTGTTCCGATATGAAATTCAAATTGGCGGCTACGGCAGGACTTAGTTTAACATTGGACCCTATGGGAAAAGTGTTTCAAAATGCTTCTTCTCTGAAACCACTTGGACAGTTGAAACCAAACTGCCCAGGAATGATCATTGGAAGGTCCTCTACAAAATTTTTGTTTTTTATGCTGATCGGAAATCCAAGATGGCCGCCACCGCAGGACATAGATTAACATTGGACCCTATGAGAAAATATTCAAATGCCTTCTTCTCAGAAACTACAAATATGATTAAAGCCAAACTGTACAAGAATGTTCATTAGATGGTCCTCTACAAACTTTACGTTTTTTGTTCCGGTATGAAATTCAAAATGGCGGCTACGGCAGGACTTAGTTTAACATTGGACCCTATGGGAAAAATGTTTCAAAACGCTTCTTCTCTGAAACCACTTGGATAATTGAAACCAAACTGCCCAGGAATGATCATTGGAAGGTCCTCTACAAGATGTGTGTTTTTTATGCCGATCGGAAATCCAAGATGGCCACCACCGCAATACATAGATTAACATTTGACCCTATGAGAAAATGTTCAAATGCCTTCTTCTCAGAAACTACAAATATGATTAAAGCCAAACTGTACATGAATGTTCATTGGATGGTCCTCTACAAACTTTACGTTTTTTGTTCTGATATAAAATTCAAAATGGCGGCTATGGCAGGACTTAGTTTAACATTGGACCCTATGGGGAAAATGTTTCAAAATGCTTCTTCTCTGAAACCACTTGGACAGTTGAAACCAAACTGCCCAGGAATGATCATTGGAAGGTCCTCTGTTTTTTATGCCGATCGGAAATCCAAGATGGCTGCCACCACAGGTCATTGTATTAACACAGAACCATATGGGGAAAATACAGAAATATATTCTTCTCTGAAGCTATTGCACTGATTGAACCTAAACTGTGCATCAATCATTGGAAGGTCCTTTACAAACTTTGTGTTTTTTATGTTGATCGGAATTCCAAGATGACTACCACTGCAGGACATAGTTTTTACATAGGACCAATTGGTTTTTTTTATTACCAGGTGAACGATACAGGCTCTTGAGAGCCTCTGGTTATTTTGTTGTTGTCCTATTATGCGCTTTACGTTCTGAGTTTCCTGTTTGGTTCGTCTTTACCTCCAATTGATTGTAGGAGCTGACGTCATAATGATTTTGTAAATATCAAAAGATAAATATACGACGTTATTTTACGATTTACGTAATTTTTAATGATAAAATTGCAACTGATCAATGCTGATATAATAGACGATACCGACACCGTAACGTCACGGCTCTTTCGGAAATGCTTTAATTGCAGGTATAATCCGAGGATGGATTACTGTCTTGGCACCGGTGTTCGCGCATCCGGTGAGTTCGCGCATGCGTATTGTACATGTCAAGATTGCAAAATCATTGGAAAAGTTAAGACGGAGACTACGGGTAGGTGAGGATTAACTCTAATTATATTAAAAGATATCAAATGTTTTCAAATTGAGCTTATTTTGAAGGAATAGGTATAAACTTCAATTTCGAAAACCTTCAAAAAAAAATCTTTCCTTTATTCATTTTAAGAACCATCCAAAGTATGCATGCGCGATATCACCGGACGTTGCAACATTTGTCAAAAATCGAGGGTTGGTTTGTTTACACTTCGTTTTCACTGAAATGTTAAAAATTGTAGCGGAATCCGGATAAAGACCATAAAGATAATACTTCAATGTATTTGAGGATGATTTAAATTAATTCAATAAAATGTTGGTAAGCTGTAAATTAACCACTGAACCCTTAGATGCGCGAACACACCGGACGGCTCTGTATGCCTTTTGTCTCCTCACATTGAAGAGTTCTGAAAAATGGCGATCCCCATTATTTGATGCTACATGCAACTTCAATGACCAAATTCTACCTTACGGTATACTATTTTTAGCATTCATTACCACAGATGTCTTTTATTTACTGTCATTTAAATTTTCACGCTAACTTGTTAAGACCATGGCGTTTTCCTTTATGTTAAAAATATCCACTTTGTTGTATTTTCTGTCGCTTCCTGTTGATATAATTGTGACATGAATGCTTTATTTTCCTTGAATCTCTTTAGGGTTTATATACCAGAATGTAAGCAACAGCTAAGAACTATGAAATAATACACGCAGATACGAGATATTGCACACTTTAAATCTGGGCTGTAGATTTATTACTCTCACTCTCAGAGAGCCGTGCAATGATCAATGACCTAGATATGATATTGCATGGCTTAATGTTACAAATCCTTTACACCACGGATTTCCGAGTTAAACAATCTCACGCTTCGCGTTTGAATATTTAACCGTTTCACTAGGAACACCGTGGTATAAATATTACTGATTAAATGTTTTACATATTATTATTTACGCCTTGGTGGCCATTTTCATGATTACGATACCTTTTACACAAAAGAATCAGGGATTCCCTTCGCGGTTGTGTTCGTAGATTGTGGGATTTACTCAACCAGTGTCTATCACTATAAGTGACGTTAAACACTAATAACAGTAAAAACACAACCATCAATAATTTATGCCCGATCATACATTATATACAATGTTTAAAGAGTAATAAGATTTATTGATTGATGTTTAACACCAACTTTAGCAGTATTTCAGCTATATCGTGGCGTGAACAAATTTTATATAAGTATTAACTTAAGACACTTACAAGACCCTTAGAAACAAAACAACGTTGTCTATAGAACAAATGTACAAATAAAAGAAACATATTTCAAAGATAAAACCATATATTTAGAACGTATGTTATATAACTATATCTTAGCAGAGAAATAAGATATGCCCGTTTCACAACCAAAAATAAAATGTCTATCATGTTTTTACTTGTCAAAATGCAAATCTGCAACAATGACAGGTGTTCTTATTTCAGATACACTACCTGAATATAAAGAATCCCCCTCCACTTACTTCCGTAATAAAATATATGTAAGATGTTTAAAATTGCAAATTTATGTAAAGTGGGTACCTTTTCTAAGTAAATAAAAATGCTTGCGTGTCTGTTCCAATTTAAATCTCTTTGTATATCAGAAATAAATCGGTTAAAATCACAGGTAATTTAAGCACAAACAACATAATAAAAACAGTCCTATAGCAAGGTCGTGAATACCCAAAGTATTCTCTGTTTTCTAATAAAACCATCAATGTTTACTAAACTGTCTGTGCTATATACTAAGTTTATCTAGATAAGTATGTCGACAATATCATCATATCAGATTGTCAAAAACGTCCTGTTTGACAACAAAGGTTTATAATAAATAAAAATAATATAGAATTATTTTAGCCGACCAGCCTACCAAGTACGATAAAAAAAATTCAAACAATTTTTATATAATAATGATTGATTGGTTGATGCTTAACGCCAACTTCAGTCGTATTTCAGCCATAGTGAGTATATGTATACATGTATATGTGTGTGTACTTTATCCCTCTTCATTCATTGGCAATACCATAATTAAACAATAAAAGAATATTCAAAAACCCTGTACCAATGGCCAATGCACGCTCAAGAAAAAACAGAGAATTCTACTCTGGAAACCTGCGTTCTCATGGCAAATAACCTTTCGTCAGGCCGTCTCTGATGTATAGTGCGAGAACCATACTGACTTTGAATGCTGAATTTTCTTGAACAATGTATATATACAAAAAAAAATTGTCTGAAATACTCTATATATAAATCATACGAATAGCACACATTTTGATTTATATATACATTGTACACATGTACTACACTTGAACTTGATCAATATGAAGTTTTATGGAGCAGAGTATTGAACTCGGCTTCGCCTCGTTCAATATTGTTGTGCTCTGCTCCATAATTCGGATTCGCCTCGTTCAATATTGTTGTACTCTGCTCCATAAAACCTCATATTGATCTCGTTCAAGTGAAGTAATTGTATAATATTGACGCTCTGTTTCTATTTTTACGTATATTGACGCTATGTTACTAAATTTAGAAGCGCCAGTTTGTTAATTTATCAGTATTCAAAAATTTCATCAAATTTTATAAAAAATTTCAAAATTCTAAAATAAAAAAATAAAAAAAATTTAGTTCAAAATTTCAAAAATTTCAATTTTTTTTCCCAAAATTTCAGATTTCAAAATTTTCCTCACCAAGATTCAAAAAATTTCAAAAATTTCAAAATTTTCATAAGATTTCATAATTGAAAAAAATATTTAAAAAATTTCAGTTTTCATAAAATTTCAAAATTTTAATATTTAAGTGTCTGTCTCACAGAAAACCATGCAAAATCCAAAAAAATGTAACAAAGCTAATTTCAGTAAGAAAAAAAAGTTATACATTTTCTAAATATTTGATGCCTAGTATTTCAAAATATATCATACATATTTCCTATATATTTTCATTTTTGTTGTAAAATGAGGATTTCCATTTTATTTTTAGCCCTTAACTATTGCAAAAATCCTTAAAAATGATTAAAAACGCCCCTATTTTTGACGGATTATTATTGTTAATTTATATCTCAGAAGTAAAAAATCGCATTGTTTCCTCAAAGTATGATGTTTAAAGACAATGATCACCAAAAACATTTTTTGAAAAAAACTTTGTGAAAATTTTTAAGGCTATCAAAAAATATGCTATATAGACAAATTTTCAAAATCAGTAAAATTCCTTTATTTTGATGCACAATATTGGAGTTGGGGGAGATTTCTTTGACTTGAAATGAACATTTTTAAACAGACCAATCTCAAAACTAAGATATATAAAAAATCTGCCTTTGGCAAATAATTTTCAAAAAAGTTCTTGCACCCAAAAGTATGGTCATGTGTGCAATTTTAGTTTAAAAGGCATTGCTTAAAATATATGCAAATTTTTGCAATAAACTATTAGTGATTCTTATTAAAGGTGATTTGTGTGTTTATTGTAAATAAATTACATATGATATATCATTTTAATTCCCTTTTTCAATTTGGACTTTAACGTTGAGCAAGAAAATACACATGTCTATCTGATAGAGAAAATGACGGAGTAACCTCCCTTTTCGGAAGTCTTCACTTCTAAGATTATAAAATTAGAAATGGCAGCCTCCAGTGGATAAACAACACCGTGTTATTTTTCTAACTTTTGCAACATGCCATGCAATTCAAACATCATACATATATTCCAATGTAAAGCTGATGCAGCTTTCCTTATCGTTGGCCTGAAATCATCTGAAAATATACATGGAAAGGCACTGCCTGAGGCCCTTTTTATATCTTGTACATAGCGGCATTGTCACCATCAACAACGATTCATTGAGTCTCAAGATATACCAGAAACAGAGAATACTTTTGGACTAAATGGAAGAGAGGCAAAGTTCTATGTGTATATTCAAAGAACAACAATGGAAAGGCCAGATCTAGAGAGGACCATGGAGCAAGTCCTTCCTTATGAAAACAAGACAAACTATTCAAGTTGGTTCTGGTAAGCTGAATACCACAAGAGAAAAACATTTCTAAGTGGTTATTGCTAGAAATCCATTCTGTGAACAAACTTGTCAAGAGATTAACTATTCAACTTGAGAAAAGAGGGCTATGTTTTTTTTTTACAGGTTTACATAATATTATTGTGCAACAATAAATTCAATCCCACTGCACAATATATAATATCTGTTCAATAACTTCCAAACCTCAACTGAATCTTGATTGATTTGAAATTTGGTTATGTTGTAATCAACAATAAAGGACATGTCAAACTTGAATTTTGGGTTTTAAAGTTACGGGAGACCGGGGCATTTGTATCACATTGACACATTTCTGTTATTTTGGATAATGCCATTTCAGCCGTTGAATTATGCTTTTTCAAGCTTATAAAAAATAAGACCTATTGGCTATTTTGAGTGCAAATGTACATGTAGTGAAACTGAGACAGATGAAATATTTTGTTGTATAGAGCAAGGATAAAATTATTTATTTTCATTGAAATCTGGAGTAATATTTGATATATATCCATTTCTGAAAAATATAGAATGAATTAAAGCAAATCTTAGAAACATGTAGTAACTACTTCCCTATATATTTTGGCTTGAGTATAGTGTATTTTAATCTCGAGATTATATTTCCAAAGAAATTTTCTGCTCTATCTCCAGAAGGCAGCCAATTTAAAAAAAAATTGGTTTGTTTTTTCGTCAACAGATTTACTTGACAACAAAGGCATAATTTAAGAAACTAGCAACTCAATAAGAAACCACTTAATATGAACTTCCAACACTGAAGAATAAGGTTGACAAATGCAAATTATGAAGTATGTCATGTATACATGTAATGTATATATCGTATATCACTTTTATTTTCCAGAAGCATTCTTACAAGTAAAGAAATTGATGGAAAAAACATATAGTGAAACTGAACAAAATATGTCTGAAAAACAGGGAAAAGGCCAGATTATGTTGCACTTGCCAATGAAGTTCGAAAATCATGTGATGAATAGGGAGAACGAGTTTTTAAGAAGTTGGAGTGGTTGAATCCAAGTCAGATAACAAGTTACATGGCATCTTTCCTAACAAAGCCGAAGACAAAATCAGAAACTTCTTCGAGTACTCTACAAGTTCAATTTAAAGAAATTCCCAATGAAGATGTCGGTCAAGATGAAACTCTATCAGAGGTCATTGCAGTGCTAGAAACTAATGATTATAATTCCAATATTGAAAATATTGTGGAAGAAGTGTACACTGCTGTGAACATGTAAATTAGCCATTATATGCAGGGATTCTAATTTATTTTCATTTTTTCAAATTAAAGTTAACTTTGAACACTTCAAGCTTTGCATAGTGGTTAGACAGAATATGTTAAATGTTCACCTGTGAATAAGTATGATATATGTTCAACCTCTTGTTTTTATTTCATTTCATATTGATGGGATATCCTTTTTCTGATAATTATAATATCAACTTGTCAATTTCTTGTCCTATTTACCAAAATGCACAAATCTAACACATTTAAACTTGTAATCTGTGATTATTTAAGAGTTTAAGAGAAGGTTTTTGATACAGATCCATGATAGAAGAACCTCAGAAAAATAAACGTATTATTGAGAAGAAGTTTCACTATCTCATTTAGGATATATGATGGACAGAGCCAACAAAAAAATCAGCTTATTTTAACACAATCACATATATATTGTTTTCAATTGTTCAGGAGATGGCTGCAAATTCATATGCTTATTGTAATGGCATTTGTTTTCTTCACTTTTTTTTAACAATAGGATTAACTTACAATGTAATTTCAATTATTATTTCATTATTCAAACATAAGCTGCATATAAATGATTCAATCCCATACAATAGTATATTTTGGTATGGGGGCATTATATTCATTGCTGTCAGCACTTTGATTAAGAATTGTTTTGGAGTGCACTGTCAAAAAATAAATCAATAGATTATTCTGAAGCTGCTTTGAAAGTTTGATGATCAAATTGACTTTAGAATTTTAACCCTAAAACAATAGGTTATTGGGGGGAAAACAAATTGTCTATTTTTTAATAAAGGAAATGGTAGCTTTAGATGGAAAATTAAACAACAGATATCTTTCATTAAACACTTTAAAAGTATAAAATAGAAAATCGGGGTCACAGACCCTATTCTAAAAATTTGAGAAAATGTGATTTTCCTCTACAAATTATCTCCCCATATAAAATATGAAATTTCAATAAGTATGAAATACCTCATACAAACTAAAATGAGTTTACTTATTTTATCTAATTTATCACCAATAAATCTTATTAGATCATTTTGAAAACAAAGTTTTAATTTAAATTCCATTTTAGCCAGATGCACAAAATGGATGCATCGTCCCACCCATCCCCCAAAACCACAATGTACCTTAATTTTATATCTTCATTAAACTCTTTGATATACCTCTGGAATACTATACATAACTTCTGTATTGATATTTTGGTACTTATTGAGCATTAACACTGCTCTACTGTTTTTCCTATTCACCTTGTCCATTTTCGGCTAAGTGCAAATGTACTAAACTTTTGTCCTTATTTTCACCATTTTATCTTAATTTGCCGAAGGTGGATTTTTTATATGTTTTTGTATGAAAACAAAGTTATATTGAAATAAATTAGGGATATTTTTATTTTCTCCCCCAAGGGAGATATTTCCTGTTATATATGTACAATTTTTGCATAAAAGGCCATTTACTGATTTATGGGTATATTAAAGTGTGGCCTGTAAAAAATCCATGCGACCAAATATTGAGTATATTA
This sequence comes from Bathymodiolus septemdierum, assembly GCA_963383655.1. Classification (NCBI taxonomy): domain Eukaryota; kingdom Metazoa; phylum Mollusca; class Bivalvia; order Mytilida; family Modiolidae; genus Bathymodiolus; species Bathymodiolus septemdierum. The sequence goes on from OY726518.1 coordinate 74,222,945, forward strand.
TGTTAAATGATACAGTGAAAGTTGATTAATCCTGGATACTATATGAGACAGACACATGTTATGCTATACAAGATATATTGGAGGTTGAAATATTGTAAAATTCATTGTTTTTGCTTCATTATATATTGAAATACTAGATCAATCAAAAAACCCTAATAATTCAGTCAAATAATAAAATTTGAAAAAAATATTTTGTGTGTTAATTGTACTTGGCCAAAGGTATTTCATGGACAAGATTTCATAAGGTTTTGAAAATATCACTATGTTACGAGTTTGCATGGTTTTCTGTGAGACAGACACTTAAATAATATTATCGCTATTTTTGGATTTTTTTGTGTGAAATTTAGCAATGGCGATTGTTACATAATTTGGTGTCATAAGACCTTAATTACACATTTTATCTGTGACACAGATTATATTAACTGCTAGTTTATTATATATCCATAATAGACTTTGACAGGATGTTTGAAATTATTTGATATATATATTATTAAAATGTGCAAATGTATGTTATAATATTTACTAATAGTATAAGATCATGATGGATTGAATATTGGTCATAGTTGTATGACACAACATATTTTATGGAAAAAAAAAGGAAATTGAGAATTGCTGTTTATAATTTACAATGTGCTGTATATTATTGTAATGATCACATTAAAACTAAATTGTAGTTCATAGTTCTGAGTAAGGAATACAGATCCATAATTTCTTTTTAGAGTAATTGGTCGATTCCTACAAAAATCTTCTCCTCTGAAACCGCTTGGCCAAATGAACCTAACTTGGTAGAAAGCATATATATGGCAGGCTCTCTATAAAGATTGCCCATTTAGCAAACATGGTCGGCACAGGCAATTCTTGTTGCTGATTGGTCGATTCCTAAAAAATCTTCTACTCTGAAACCGCTTGGCCAAATGAACCGAAACGTGGTAGGTAGCACCTATGGAAGGACCTCTATAAAGATTGCTCATTTTGGATCCGTTAACAAACATGGCCAGCACAGGCAATTCGTGTTGCTGATTGGTCGATTCATAAACAATTTTCTCCTCTGAAACCGCTTGGCCAAATGAGCCGAAACTTGATAGGTAGCAGCTATGGAAGGCCCTCTATAAAGATTGCTCATTTCGTCCCGATCCGTTAACAAACATGTCCACCACAGGCAATTCTTGTTGCTGATTGGCTGATTTCTAAAAAATATTCTCAACCTACTAAGCCTCTAGTCTATATATTGCATTGTATTATATGTATGCTAATGTTCCACCATGCCTGTCTGAGTTTTTCAATAAAATCTTTAAGAAATAATTTGTGTTAAGATACTTTGTGTGATACAAGTATCTGTACTTACAAAACATATCAGCATGATGCAAAATATTTATTTGAGCTATATTCAATGACATTACAGACATTTTCATATGTTGTACCAGCGTCTGGCAATCTAATTTCTAAAGGCTGAGTACATCATCCAAGTGATGAACAGTACAGTGAAAGATAAATGAGATGTAGTCAGCTCGTTAAACCTCTCTCCCATCAAGGCCCCGATGCAATACAAGCGCAAACCTCTAAACATTTATTGATAAAGAATAGAGATACATGTACATAAGAAATTAGGATGCAGGCACCCTAAAGTACTACTGTTGTTCCAAGATGTATAAATTTGTAGGCCCTTCTGAAGTTATATCCTCAAAACAGAAAAAAAAACAGAAATACAATTAGATATTAATCTGTTATCAAAAACAAACAAATACAAAGCAAAGCAAACCAATCAAAAATATCAAACAGAAAGAAAAAAACCTAACATGAATGCACCTTTTATCAATCTGACTTAGTTCTGTACACATAATTTTCATAAGAGATACAGGTAACTAATTACCTGGAAATTTTACATACATTTTGTATCTATCATATTAAACAATGAGTGTATCTTGTTTTCAAAGAAAACATTCAGATAGCTACATTGCTAAAAAGAGGTAATAAAAATGTAGATATCAAATTTAGTGCACATGAACGTTTCTGGAATAACCTTCATCAGGTAGCTCAAAATCAAAAGATTGGAAAGCCAAATAATTTAATAGTTTTGGGAGCACACAATCTATGGGTATTAATGTTATGTAGGAGTTTCTTTTACACCTGGTAGAGATATTGGGACTGCTGTTTTTATGATGTGGGTTTTGGTACAGTCGGGGATGTTGTCTTGTGATTCTACGGTGAATACGGACTGACACTGTTGGGGATGTTGGATTTTTGCTTTGTGTCAGCTGTGATCTGTCCATCGCTCCTCATTGGTGTGACATCTGTTTTGTCTGTACCTAAGGACTTCATATATTTAATATATAATATAACGGCTTCTTTCATCACATATTGCTTAAGATTTTGACCAAGATATCATTTTTCTGGTACCTGATTCATGTCGAGCGACGCCGAGAAACTTACATAAGCGCGGACGACTAAAACGCTTAGAACGATGTCTGTTTCTGCTCTTTTTAGACAATTTGCCAGTTGTTTTTTGACTATAAGACATTGCAGAATAAACACAATATACGTACATTGTCGGGGAAATATAAAAACTGTACGTAACAGCTTTAGTGAGTGAGCGATTGTTGTTTAACGCCAACTCAGCAATTTTATAGCTATATCATGGCGAGACCAAGTTAATGAGATGATGATGTCCGCTTTTTTCTAGACCAACACGCTTAGTTTTTTTTTATAGTGTTAGCTAACGGAAACAACAGTCCGCGGATATACATGTCGCTCCACTCTGCCACATTATCCTAATTACGAAGCAACCAGTTTTTGCTCTTTCTCCTTAATTCTGCGTGCTTTGCATTGTAAGCAACAAATACCAGTTGATAATCTTTGGTTTGAAATATGAATTTGTTTATATACATGTACTCAAAAAGTCGCTTTTTATGTGTCTTCTGCCGAAGGATTGTGAAAGCGCGAAAAGTTGACCGTGCGTTGCACAATGTATTTTGTATTGTTAGACAACAGGGGCGGATCCAGGGGGGGGGGGGGGGGGGGCGCATCCAGCGCGCGCCCCCCCTAAAATTGGAAAAAATATGATTTGTTGGCGTAAAATCGTGATTTTTCACACGAAATACCCCCAAATTTTTTTAAGTGCGCCCCCCCCCCCCCCCCTAACTTGAAATCCTGGATCCGCCCCTAGACAATATATGTATTCGCTGAGAAACAGACCTGAAATGCTCACCAAAGACTCTCATCGGTAGTGTAATCGTTAGTGTGCTCGCCTCGAGTGCGGTAGATCGTGGGTTCGATTCCCGATCGGGTCAAACTATGTTCTGTACACATATTTTGCCATCTTCCACATTCTGTTGGAAATTTGACATCGTCCCTTGATGCTCACTGCTGGTTATCCAAAAGCTCTGATCCCTTTCCATGTTCCAAACAATATTCCTTCCACATCAACATGGCCGGTCTGCACTAGACACAAGTAGGACTTTATTCCTTTTAGCATCGACTCAAGGTGTCTCTTGCAGAATGGTGATGAATCACCTGATATATATGTATATGTTCTCTCTCATCCCCCCCCCCCCCCCCCCCCCCCCCCCCCCCCCCCCCCCCTTCATATCTATGTGAGTAAGTGTATGTACGTTTATGTGCATATATCTCTTAAATTTTCCTGCCCGAGTGTAGGCACACTCGGGCAGGAAAATTTAAGAGATATATGCACCACAATTATTGATATTTCACCGCGAATATTTAAGTTGATATATTGTTGTTGTGTATCAATCATAATTGTTATTTGTATTGTTGTTGTGTATCAATCATAATTGTTATTTGTATATGCCCTCCTGGGGCCCTGAGTTGGTTAATAAACTTATTCTATTCTATTCATACGTTTACCGATTTCACGGGTTTTTCAAATTATCCCCCATAGTACTGCACACCGCCGCTAGGCGACATAATTGTTCCGTCCGCCATTAAGGTCGTGAATGTAGATAAACACGCAGAAACAACAAGCGTTACATACTCGCAGAAGTTTACGATTTTTGAAGGAAAAGTTTGTTTGTTTCCTAATCTTAATAAAAGACACAATGGATCCACACTATATAAAAGTGTTTGTTTATATTGAAATTGTGTGTTCGTTGACCTAAATAATAGCGTAACATAGCCGTAAAATCAATAAATAATGTCTAAATTTATGATAAATTATTCCAAGTGGTGATTTAATAAGATTATTAATATATACACTTCATACAGAATATTTGTAAAATTACGTTTATTTAGTAAAATCATTAAACACACAGGTCTACATATTTATATACACACAAACAAGAACAACAATCGATGTTTTATTTATAACCATGACAGGGTATTCTCTATGTGTACACAACATCTATTTATACACATGTAAGCATGAAATATCTTTGTAAAAAATATCTTACAAACTGCAACTTTGTTCCAATTAATATTAAAATTATTGACAATTAATAAAAAAAAAAAAAGGCGATGCAATACACATATTTAAAAAAAACATGGATGAATTATAGCACACACTACCCCCTCCCCCTCTTTTTACTTTTAATTTTGGGATTTACTCGTATGCTCGACTGCTCGTATAGTTTCACGCGGCAACCAAACTACCAAGCCTTGAAGCTTTTCACTAGAACTGGCATCCATGAATAATACATTCTACTGGTTAAACCTTTTGAAATTCCAAATATACGGGCTAATTGAGTAATTCATTATTACAGTACATTTAATTTTAGTTTCATTAACACAAGAAGCAACTGATCGGCGACATCGAGTTGGAAAGAAAATGTATTTTCTATTTTCATTAGTTTAACCAAAGTAAAAAATATCTCTTTCGTTACCCCGGTATACAACAAAGAGTCGCAATCTGTCACTATACTGCCTTTTGCCGACATCGTACCAGTTTCAGTCGTAACTTGAACACCCTTTTCGTCCATGCAAAATCTGTGTAAACGTAGTCTGGTTGTCAGTCCATGGTTTAGCATATGTGTGATCATATTTTCCTAAAAAGTCTGAATATTTGTATTGTGTCCCGGCGCTAACACTTGACGGTTCAAGAACATTAAACTCACAGATAGCTTCTGGAAGGTATTCCGTTTTATGTCCTGAAGATGTAGAAACAGTATCACCGGAATATATCCCCGCACCGCTTTCTTCCTGTATTAGTTTCCGTTTTTTACATTCGGGTTCATGTCTCATAAATTTTCACCGGCCAGGAATTGTCTTTTTTTCATACCCCAGCTTAAGTTGTGGAATTGGGTTTCTTTCTGTCGGCTTTCCGTCCAAAAAATGGTCCGAGCAAACAAATACCTGCTTAGGGATGGATTTTCTATTTAAAGCGTTTGCCCACTGTAATCGTATTGACTCCTTAGAGGGCATCGTATGTAGTCTATATGGAATCAGTCTTCATGTTTTTGTTTATGTAATTCACAAAAAGTTTGTTTCCATTCATTTAATTTACGGCGATTATTTGAACAACCGTTGACGGCACACGAATTACCACACTAATAATATAAATACAAGAAATAATACAAAAAAATCGATGTGAAAATAAAAGACAGCTAATGTTTACTAATGATATACTATAGATTATTGATGCACGTGTGTTATCTTTCACGAGTGTTATGGCCGACGCAGCACGTGACCTCTTAATGGCAGCGCACATGGTTTTGAGATAAGCTGTGGATAAAACCGTCTATACACCAGAAAGACAAAAATATCAGAAAAGTCGAAAAGAAGAACAATGATAATATTTGCTAAAATATATCGTTTTAAATAATAGTTTTTTTATAAAGTAAAGAAAATGATGATTAAATCCAGATTTTCATGTAAATAACACTTAAAACTATGTAAAACGTAGATTATGACTTCTTTTCTTCATGTCGATCTGCAAATCGCTGCGATTGGGAAAAGAAGAACAGTGATAATATTTGCTAGACTATATCGTTTTTCTTAATTTGTTTTTAATTTTTGTATTCAAAATTATTATTAAATGCATAGTATTGTTATAAATAACACATAAAACAACACAAATAGTAATTTGAGGTTCTTTTCTTCATTATTCTTCATTATTCTTCAATTAGACTCATCCCAGATTCCTTACCTCCAACAATGCAAAGTAAAATCCCGAAATCAAGGGACGTAATTCTATTATATAGACAGATGACGCTTTAAAAGTGAGCGGCCATGCATTGTTTACGTCGACACCAAACTACAAAGCAAATTATTTTCATTTTTATAATTTGGATTTCAAGTGACTGTGATGACATTGATTAAGTTCTCTAAGTGCCCTTTTTATCATTAACAAAATACCCTGTCCTTTGCTGGCACCCTGCCCCTTTCAAATTCTAACTGGAGCACTGGTTTATACCTAATAGAAAAGCAAGGGGAATTATACCTAATAGAAATGAAATATCAGACTTGTGACATAGATGTTGGACATGCGTATCAAAGTTTATACCTAATAGAAAAGCAAGGGGAATTTTGTTATTTAACCATGCATTCACCTCTACTGAATGTGACCTTAACAATACTTCCTCGTTGTTGACAGCCGTCAGTTACGAGCTAACCATGGTACTAAGTAGAGCTATACTGTACAGTACTGTTATAATATTTGTAGTTTGTTGGATAAACATTGCTGATTGGTAAGTTGTATTGTTTTCCGAATTATCATAATCGTTTCCAAAATTCTTTGACGAGATTTTTACTTATTTTTATTTAATTTTTTTCTCAATATAAAGAAAAATATGTTTGTTCTATGTACGTTGTACTTTCAGTGATAATTGTAATTTTAACACTTGTTTCAGTGGCTGGTGCTCTCGAACAGTAACACGATATTGGACAACTAGCGTTTGTTGTCGATGGGACTGGGGTCACTGGTACGTATCATAATGAACAGTTAAAGTATAAACATTACTAAATTTTCCGTTCCTTATACATGACTATCAAAAGTAGGTATTGTATCTGCCAAGCCAAACCACATTGGCGGAGCTATTGTGAATTTGTTCTCCTCGAGTTCGGTAGATCATACGTTTGAGACCTGATCTAGTTAAACCAAGACTATAAAATTGGTATTTGCTGTTTTTCTTTCAGGAATAAGACCAAATACTGGTATGCTCGCACTCAGAATAATGTTTCTGTGTGGAGCGACATGTCTGTCCGCGGACTGTTGTTTCAGTGAGTTAGCAGTATATAGATCAAAATAAGCGTGTTGGTCTAGTATAAATCGGACATCATTATCATTTCATTGAATGTAATTTGTTTTCTACGCAAGCCCAGAAGGATCATGCGAAATTCGAGATTCAATATCTGAAATTCGAGATTCGAAATTCAATATCCTGACACAGGGCCTTGTCACTATCCACGTAAATATACTATCAATGCATTAACACAAACAAGGGCAGACACCTTTTTTACCCCCGCTCACTTCACGTCGTGTTTGTTTTTTAAATTCCTTCTAATATATTCAAAACCCTGTTTGGTTCAACTCCTAAGACCTTATACTTTTAAAAAAATATCATGACCTCCCCTCGACTACCTCCTGTGAAGACGCAGCGGTCGTTTTTGTCAGGAATTCGCCTGAGTACGCAACTCCATGGACCCAAAGTGAAAGTAACAGCGCCAATCTAAAAAAACGGAAGTTTGGACCTCTCGGGGTTTTAGCATTGAAGTAAGGAAAATACCGCTAGGATTCAAACAACATTAAACTTCATATTGTCCCGCTCGTTTAATGTTGTTAAATATCAGATATATATATATATTTATTTTTATTAAATTAATGGAAGGATTTCAGAGGACGATTTCCGACTTATTTTTTGTCGAAATCGGCCAAATTTGCATATTTCTGCAATAATGGACACAATCAGAGATACTCGATTACACAATGGATAAAATTGAATGTATATAAAACTGGCATTTTAGATCATTAGTAAAATCAAGATTGCTACGCGGACTATGTACCTAGTATATACAATCCGGATACAGAACTACCGTATAAAATCAGGACCCGGAATCAGTACATAGAAAATGGAACCAACCCATAAGATAAAATACTGACACTGGACTGGAGAAAGCGTATTTTGTTCTTCAATTCCCTCACTACAACTCCCTGTCAGAATTTAAAAAAATGATCCCCTATGGCAGTTCAATCAGATGGACAAACTTTTATTGGAGAAACAGCTAAAATGATGAATGGTGTTAATGATAAATCGATCATCAGTCACGTTTATCTGCAATAGATTATATATTATATATTTATTTGCATAGCTACGACATTCGTCTTACTGCAAAGTATTATATTTGGACTAAGAAATTTGCATTTGTTTATTGCATTATAAATTCATGTTCTTTTCAAAACTAACAAGCAAGAAAAAAGTCATCCCTGTCTTCGAAGCATACTCTTATACCTATTTTCCCTGAACATTTTTGTTTTCATGGTAACAATTCAGTTTTTCTCAGATGAAAATTGCATTCAGGGTCATTTTTATTTTCAAAATGGCCGCCGAAAAAAATCGGCAAAATTTCAATGTTCTCTAATTTCAATGAAAATTGATATCTAGGGTTATTTTGAAGTGAGGAATTGATTGGTAATGATGAAAATTGCACTCAGGGTCATTTTTACGATGCCACTGATTCCAAAATGGCCGCCAACAAAATCGGCAAATTGTTAATGGTCTCCAATTACAATGAAAATTTATATCTAGGAGTATTTTGAAGTGAGGAATTGGATGGTAATGATGAAAATTGCATTCAGGGTCATTTTTATTTTCAAAATGGCCGCCAAAAAAATCGACAAAATTTCAATGTTCTCTAATTTCAATGAAAATTGATATCTAGGGTTATTTTGAAGTGAGGAATTGATTGGTAATGATGAAAATTGCATTCAGGGTCATTTTTGCGATGCCACCGTTTCCAAAATGGCCGCCACCAAAATCGACAAATTGTTAATTGTCTCCGATTTCAATGAAAATTGATATCAGGAGTATTTTGAAGTAAGGAATTGGTTGGTAATGATGAAAATTGCATTCAGGGTCATTTTTATTTTGAAAATGGCCGTCTACAAAATCGGCAAAATTTCAATGTTCTCTGATTTCAATGAAAATGTATATCTAGAATTATTTTGAAGTCAAGAATTGATTGGTAATGATGAAAATTGCATGCAGGGTCATTTTTATTTTCAAAATGGCCGCCAACAAAATCGGCAAAATTTCAATGTTCTCTGATTTCAATGAAATTTGATATCTAGGGTTATTTTGAAGTGAGGAATTGGTTGGTAGTGATGAACATTGCATTCAGGGTCATTTTTATTTTTAAAATGGCCGCCGAAAAAAATCGACAAAATTTCAATGTTCTGTAATTTCAATGAAAATTGATATCTAGGGTTATTTTGAATTGAGGAATTGATTGGTAATGATGAAAATTGCATTCAGGGTCATTTTTGCGATGCCACCGTTTCCAAAATGGCCGCCAGGAAAATCGACAAATTGTTAATTGTCTCCGATTTCAATGAAAATTGATATCTAAGAGTATTTTGAAGTGAGGAATTGGTTGGTGTCCTGAATTCTGATATGGGGGTCGTTTGGGGACTTCTGTGTTTGCATCTAAACAAAATCACACCTAGTTATTATTATTATTATTATTATTCCTCTTCTTCTTCTCCGAAGCCAATTTCTCCGACCAAATTCTCAGAGAATGATGATCGATCTTTACTAAACTTCACAGGAAAGTGGATCCCCATCTCAAGAGGTGCATTCAGGTCTTGGATTTTTCAAAATGGCCGCCGTTACCATGGAAACCGTGAACGTATGTCAAAACCTTTGACCTCACTTATATCGGAAACTGCCAAAGGGATTTCCACAAGACTTGGCATATATATTAGGTACGATTGGTAGAATATTTTGAAGTCAGGAATTGATTGGTAATGATGAAAATTGCATGCAGGGTCATTTTTATTTTCAAATTAGCCGCCAACAAAATCGGCAAAATTTAAATGTTCTCTGATTTCAATGAAAATTGATATCTAGGGTTATTTTGAAGTGAGGAATTGATTGGTAATGATGAAAATTGCATTCAGGATCATTTTTATTTTCAAAATGGCCGTCGAAAAAAATCGACAAAATTTCAATAATCTCTAATTTCAATGAAAATTTATATCTAGGAGTATTTTGAAGTGAGGAATTGGTTGGTAATGATGAAATTTGCATTCAGGGTCATTTTTGCGAGGCCACCATTTTGAAAATGGCTGCCAACAAAATCGTCAAATTGTCAATGGTCTCCGATTTCAATGAAAATTGATATCTAGGAGTATTTTGAAGTGAGGAATTGATTGGCGCCCTGAATTCTGGGGGTTGTTTGGAGACTTCTGTGTTTGCATCCAAACACAATAAAACCTAGTTTTTATTATTATTAAGTTCCCAAACGAAGCTTGGGAGGTTATTGTTTTTGCACCGTTTCTTATTATTATTATTATTATTATTATTATTATTATTATGGCTCCCAAACGTAGTTTGTGAGACATATTACTTTTGCTCTGTTTCTTCTTATTATTATTATTCTTATTATTCCATTTTCCGCACAATTTTGTCCGGAACTTTTGTCGGAGATGCCTAGATCAAACTTTATGAAACCTTGTAGGAATATCATATGCCATGTGAAGTTGTGCCTTTAAGTGTTGATTTTTTTCAAAATGGCTGCCGTTGCCTTGGAAATGGCCAAAATGCTAAAAAAAAAATTGAAAAAAACACAAAAATAATCATAGCAGGTTACTCGTTGAACAGAAATTGATGAAACTTGATAGGAACAACATCCACATCTAGTGAAACGAGATAAGCCAACAAATTCGGAATCGGTTGGACAAACTTTGCCGCAGTTGCCATGGAAACAAAAAAGGGGGGATTTAAGAAATTTTTGGATTCCTTTCATCAAACTTTATGAAACTTTGTAGGAATATCCAACATAGTGTGTGGCAGCTTTTGGGGGTTGACAAATTCAAAATGGCGGTCGTTGCCATGGTAACCAACGTGCAAAAAATGTTATATTCACTCCGTACAGCGTATCCTTTTGAAACTTGACACAAAAATAGATCATCACTCAAAGTTGTGCTCTTTGATTTTAAAATTTTCAAAATGGCTGCCAATATAAAATCAAAATAAATTGTTAAAAATTCAAAAATGAAAAGTTTTCAATGGAAATGGATATTTACAGGGAGTAAGACATGCTGCACCATATGGCGACCATTTTGTTTGCTATGACGGCCATTTTGAATCCAAAATGGCCGCCAAAATTCTTGTGAATTGATATCCGTCATAGTTTTTGGAATTGGGAGCCATTAATGATCCTTTAGATCATATCATTTCTTGTTATTATTATTATTCCTCCTCTTCTTCTCGCCGCGATTTTGTCCGACCAAATTCTCAGAGACTGATGATCCGATCTTTACTAAACTTCACAGGAAGGCGGATCCCCATCTCAAGAGGTGCATTCAGGTCTTGGAATTTTCAAAATGGCTGCCAATATAAAATTAGAAAAATCGTTAAAAATATTTACAGGAAGTAAGACATGCTGCACCATATGGTGACCATTTTGGTTTGCTATGGCGGCCATGTTGAATCCAAAATGGCCGCCAAAGTACAAAAATGCTCCGATTTGGACGAAATTTGGTTTCCAAGTAGATTATGATGTTGCGAATTGACACCCATCGTTGGTTCCAAAATGGCCGCCAATATACAAAAATCCTCTGATTTGGGCGAAATTTGGCTTCCAAGTAGATTATGGTGTTGCGAATTGATATCGATCGTTTGTTTGCTATGGTGGCCATTTTGAATCCAAAATGGCCGCCAAAATACAAAAATCTTCCGATTTGGACGAAATGTGGTTTCCAAGTAGATTATGATGTTGCGAATTGATATCCATCGTTGGTTTGCTATGGTGGCCATGTTGAATCGAAAATGTCCGCCAAAATGCAAAAATCCTCCGATTTGGAAGAAATTTGGTTTCCAAGTAGATTATGGTGTTGCAAATTGATATTCATCGTTGGTTTGCTATGGTGGTCATTTTGAATCCAAAATGGCGGCCAAAATATAAAAATCCTCCGATTTGGAAGAAATTTGATTTCCAAGTAGATTATGATGTTGCAAATTGATATCAATCGTTGGTTTGCTATGGTGGCCATTTTGTCAATGGTCTCCGATTTCAATGAAAATTTATATCTAGGAGTATTTTGAAGTGAGGAATTGGTTGATAATGATGAAACTTGCATCCACATGCCTGAATTCTGATATGGGGAGCGTTTTGGGACTTCTGTGTTTACATCCAAGCACAATCAAACCTACTTATTATTACATCACCCCGACTGTTGACGGGTGATGTATTGTTATTCTACCTTTCTTTTTCACTATTATTATTACATCACCCCGACTGTTGTCGGGTGATGTATTGCTATTCTACGTTTCTTTTTCACTATTATTATTATTCTTATTATTCTTCCACACATTTTTGTCCGCTCAATTTCTCGGAGATGCCTAGATCAAACTTTATGAAACCTTGTAGGAATATCATATGCCATGTGAAGTTGTGCTGTCAAGGGTTGATTTTTTCAAAATGGCTGCCATTGCCATAGAAACGGCCAAAATGCTAAAAAAATTAAGAACACAAAATGATCATAGCAGGTTACTCGCCAAGCAGAAATTGATGAAACTTCATAGGAACAACATCCACATCTAGTGGAACGAGATAAGCCAAAAAAATCGGAATCGGTTGGACAAACTTTGCTGCAGTTGCCATGGAAACAAAAAAGGGGGATTTAAAAAAAATTGGATTCCTTTCATCAAACTTCATGAAACTTTGTAGGAATATCCACCGTAGTGTGTGGCAGCTTTTGGGGGTTGAAAAAAATCAAAATGGCAGCCGTTGCCATGGTAACCAAGGTGCAAAAAATGTTAAATTCACTCCAAACTTCAGAAAGTTTTGCAGTAATGTTTCCTGTCACATCCACATCTAGTGGAACGAGATAAGCCAAAAAAATCGGAATCGGTAAGACAAACTTTGCCGCAGTTGCCATGGAAATAAAAAAAGGGGAGATTTCAAAAAAATTGATTTCTTTCATCAAACTTCATGAAACATTGTAGGAATATTCACCATTGTGTGTGGAAGCTTTTGGCATGTTGATAAAATTCAAAATGGCATTACCATGGAAACCGAGGTACCAAAATAACGGGGTGGGGTGATGTCCGCTATTGCTTTGCAACGGCAATTCTAGTTATTATTCTTATTAATATTATTATTCTTCCACACATATTTGTCCGCTCGATTTCTCGGAGATGCCTTGATCAAACTTTATGAAACCTTGTAGGAATATCATATGCCATGTGAAGTTGTGCTTTTAAGGGTTGATTTTTTCAAAATGACTGCCGTTGCCATGGAAACGGCCAAAATGCTAAAAAATTGAAAAACACAAAAATTACCATAGCAGGTTGCTCGCCGAACAGAAACTGGTGATTCTTGATAGGAACAACATTCACATCTAGTGGAACGAGATAAACCAAAAAAATCGGAATTGGTTGGACAAACTTTGCCGCAGTTGCCATGGAAACAAATAAGGGGGATATAAAAACAAATTGGATTCCTTTCATCAAACTTCATGAAACTTTGTAGGAATATCCACCGTAGTATGTGGCAGCTTTTCTGGGGTTGAACAAATTCAAAATGACGCCGTTGTCATGGTAACCAAGATGCAAAACATGTTAAATTCACTCCAAACTTCACAAAGTTTTCCAGTAATGTTTCCTGTCACATCCACATCTAGTGGAACGAGATAAGCCAAAAAAATGAGAATCTGTAGAGCAAACTTTGCCGCAGTTGCCATGGAAATAAAAAAAGGGAGAATTTAAATTTTTTTTTTATTTCTTTCATCAAACTTCATGAAACATCGTAAGAATATTCACCATAGTGTGTGGAAGCTTTTGGCGAGTTGATAAAATTCAAAATGGCATTGCCATAGAAACCGAAGTACCAAAATAGTGAGGTGGGGTGATGTCCGCTATTGCTTTGCAATGGCAATTCTAGTTATTATTCTTCTTCTTCTCGCCGCGATTTTGTCCAACCAATTTCTCAGAGATTGATGATCCGATCTTTACTAAGCTTCACAGGAACGTGGATCCCCATCTCAAGAGGTGCACTCAGGTCTTGGAATTTTCAAAATAGCCGCCGTTGCCATAGAAACCGTGAACGTATGTCAAATTCTTTGACCTCACTTATATCGGAAACTGCCAAAGGGATTTCCATAAAACTTGGAATATATATTAAGTAGGGTAGGTAGAATATTCTGACCAAAAAAAATCGCGACCGAATGGCTGCCATTTTAAAAATGGTCGCCGAAAAAATTGGCTAAATTGCAATGTTCTCTGATTTCAATGAAAATTGATATCTAGGGTTATTTTGAAGAGAGGAATTGATTGGTGATGATGAAAATTGCATTCAGGATCATTTTCAAAATGGCCGCCGTTGCCAGGGAAACCATGAGCATATGTCAAAATCTTTGACCTCAATTATATCGGAAACTACCAAAGAGATTTCCACAAGATTTGGCTTATATATTAAGTAGGGTTGGTAGAATATTCTGACCAATAAAAATTGATATTTAGGGTTATTTTGAAGTGAGGAATTGATTAGTAATGATAAAAGTTGCATTCATGGTCATTTTTACGATACCACCGTTTCCAAAATGGCCGCCAACAAAATCGGCAAACTGTCAATGGTCTCCGATTTCAATGAAAATTGATATCTAGGAGTATTTTGAAGTCAGGAATTGTTTGGTAATGATGAAATTTGCATTCACGGTCATTTTCACGAGGCCACTATTTTCAAAATGGCTGCCAACAAAATCGTCAAATTGTCAATGGTCTCCGATTTCAATGAAAATTGATATCTAGAAGTATTTTGAAGTGAGAAATTGGTTGGTAATGATGAAACTTGCATCCACATGCCCGAATTCTGATATGGAGGTCGTTTGGGGACTTCTGTGTTTGCATCCAAGCACAATCAAACCTCTCCAAAAGTCTCCAAACTCCTAGATATCAACTTATTGTTTTTGCACCGTTTCTTATTATTATTATTCTTCCTCTTCTTCTCGCCGTGAACTTGTCCGACCAAATTCTCAGAGACTGATGATCCGATCTTTACTAAACTTCACAGGAAAGTGGATCCGCATATCAAGAGGTGCATTCAGGTCTTGGAATTTTCAAAATGGCCGCCGTTGCCATGGAAACTGTGAACGTATGTCAAACTATTTGACCTCTTTGACCTCACTTGTATCGGAAACAAACCGCCAAAGGGATTTCCACAAAACTTAGCATATATATTAAGAAGGGTTGGTGGAATATTCTGATCTAAATAAATCGCGAGAGAATGGCCACCATTTTCAAAATGGCCGCCGACAAAATCGGCAAAATTTTAATGTTCTCTGATTTCAATGAAAATTGATATCTAGGGATATTTTGAAGTGAGGAATTGATTGGTAATGATGACAATTGCATTCAGGGTCATTTCTACGATGCCACCGTTTCCAAAATGGCCGCCAAAAAATTCGACTAATTGTTAATGGTCTCCGATTTCAATGAAAATTGATATCTAGGAGTATTTTGAAGTGAGGAATTGGTTGGTAATGATGAAACTTGCATCCACATGCCCTAATTCTGATATGGGGTCGTTTAGGGACTTCTGTGTTTGCATCCAAACACAATCAAACCTAGTTATTATTATTATTATTATTATTATTATTATTATTATTCCTCTTTTTCTTCTCGCCGTGAACTTGTCCGACCATATTCTCAGAGACTAATGATCCGATCTTTACTAAACTTCACAGGAAGGTGGATTCCCATCTCAAGAGGTACCATCAGGTCTCCGAATTTTCAAAATGGCTGCCGTTGCCATGGAAACCGTGAACATATGTCAAAATCTTTGACCTCACTTATATCGGAAATTGCCTAAGGGATTTCCACAAGACTTGGCATATACCGGTATATTAAGTAGGGTTGGTAGAATATTCTGACCCAAAAAAATCGCTAACGAATGGCCACCATTTTCAAAATGGCCACCGACAAAATCGGAAAAATTTCAATGTTCTCTGATTTCAATGAACATTTATATCTAGGGTTATTTTGAAGTGAGGAATTGATTAGTAATGATGAAAATTGCATTCAGGATCATCTTTGCGATGCCACTGTTTCCAAAATGGCCGCCAACAAAATCGGCAAATTGTTAATGGTCTCCGATTTCAACGAAAATTTATATCTAGGAGTATTTTGAAGTGAGGAATTGGTTGGTAATGATGAACCTTGTATCCACATGCCCAAATTCTGATATGGGGGTCGCTTCAGGACTTCTATGTTTGCATCCAACCACAATCAAGCCTCGTTATTATTATTATTATTATTATTCCTCTTCTTCTTCTCGCCGTGAACTTGTCCGACCAAATTCTCAGAGACTGATGATCCGATCTTTACTAAACTTCACAGGAAGGTGGATTCCCATCTCAAGAAGTGCCATCAGGTCTTGGAAATTTCAAAATGGCCGCCGTTGCCATGGAAACCGTAAACATATGTCAAAGTCTTTGACCTCACTTATATCGGAAACTGCCAAAGGGATTTCCACAAGACTTGTCATATATATTAAGTAGGGTTGGTAGAATATTCTGACCAAAAAAAAATCGCGAGCGAATGGCCGCCATTTTCAAAATAGCCGAATACAAAATCGGCAAAATTTCAATGTTCTCTGATTTCAATGAAAATTGATATCTAGGGTTATTTTGTAGTGAGGAATTGATTGATAATGATGAAAATTGCATTCAGGGTCATTTTTACAATGCCACCGTTTCCAAAATGGCTGCCAAAAAATTCGGCAAATTGTTAATGGTCTCCGATTTCAATGAAAATTGATATCTAGGAGTATTTTGAAGTGAGGAATTGGTTGATAATGATGAAATTGGCATTCAGGTTAATTTTTAAGAGGCCACCTTTTTCAAAATGGCTGCCAAAAAAAATCGTCAAATTGTCAATGGTCTCCGATTACAATGAAAATTGATATCTAGGAGTATTTTGAAGTGAGGAATTGGTTGATAATGATGAAATTGGCATCCAGGTTAATTTTTAAGAGGCCACCTTTTTCAAAATGGCTGCCAAAAAAATCGTCAAATTGTCAATGGTCTCCGATTTCAATGAAAATTGATATCTAGGAGTATTTTGAATTGAAGAATTGGTTGGTAGTGATGCAACTTGCATCCACATGCCCGAATTCTGATATGTTGGTCGTTTGGGGACTTCTGTGTTTGCATCCAAACACAATCAAACCTCGTTAATTTTAGTTTGTTTTTCCTTTTATTTCAGTTTATGAATGAACTTATTTCATATAATGAAAAAGGTTTTGTTTGTTTTTTTCCCCATCTAGTTTGTTCTGTATGAAATCATGTTAAAAGACATTTTATTAGCCATAAAAAGATAGCTTTCTCTTGATTGGTTGTTTTAGATATTGAATTTCGAATCTCGAATCTTGAATCTCGAATGATCTTTCTGGGCTTTCGTAGTTTTCCCCATGAAATAGCTGAAAATTGCTAACCTGGTGCTAAGTAGCAATCACTCACACGCCCATTCTTCCAAGCCAGGAAAGTGTGTACCATTGTGTATATGTGTGCTATGGGTATCAATTTTGTTTCTTTCTACGATTTTTCAATTGGATTATGGAACTGTTTCGACAGTGTGATATTTTTATGCTTTTGATTTTATTTCTAAATTAGGAGAAGGTTTTAATTGTGATTCGTTTTTGCTGTTAAGGTCTGATAAAAAAAAAATTTAATCTATAAATACCTTATTTTGTTAGTAACTGGTGGGAATCTAGACAATATACAACGTATGCACAGGAATTGTACTGTTGTTCTGGTTGGAAAGGCAGCAATTGTGAAATTCGTAAGTGTAAATTTCATATTTAATAATTATCCAAACGAAAAGATGTATTAAAAAAATTAACGCGAATAAAAACAAAAACATAAAACATAAAAAGCACAAAAAAAACCACGAACTACTCTAAAAAAATCTCAAACTCCAAAATACAGGTACATCAACTATAGTAACTGATAAAAATCAGCCGGTTAATTCAATCACATCCCACCTCATGGTATATTGGTCTCCTGCTACCAAATAGACCACAATCTTCGAATTCAACCCTATTGAGCAAAATTCTACAAAATCAAGCACAAAAGTGAGTGAATGCCAGTAAACTTGAAGAAAGATTCACATGAAGTGCAGGTAAAAATTCAAAAGCTTAGGAAGTGTTCTTTATTTGAATTCTTTATCTCTAAGTTACCAAACATTCTTCAATAATCAGTATAACTCGCACCTCCAAACTGTCTGAAACATTTAGATTTATTAAAAGTTTGAAGTTACCAAAGGGGTAATCAGAACGCGCATGTCGAGCGACAGGCAATGCAATACCCAATTGAAAACGGACAAAAAGACAAACAAAGGTCTTCAAAACAATATAAAACAATACGGGGCAACGCGAGCCCTACTAAGATGTGGGCAAACTGAGGTGCTTCGGGGGGGGGGGGGGGGGGGGGGGGGGGGGGTAGGTAGTGCTCCACTAGTGTCATCAGTGCTGTTACTCTTGTTAAAATTCTGCTGAAGGGGGAAGGAACGGGGTTGTAATTATGACAAAGGGAACCAATCCATGGTAATTTCTGACAACGCGAAGACAAAAAACAATCTGAGATAACATATATGTAATATGTGGAAGTCTTAAAGTCCCAACACAAATTCATGATTTGGAAATGTGAGAGAGATTTTCTTTTAAGTGTATGTTTAAAACGTGTTTGCAACGAAAAGTAGGTTGTGAAATCTCTATGGACCTGTACGTGTAACAATCAGGAAGTGATCTATTTGAACCAGTTTTTATATCTAAGTTTCTCGATCGATTTAGATTAAACATACGTCTAACTGTTGATATCGATTGTACAATATATATCTGCATACTGCTTTGCACGATGAAATAATCGTAATTTGTCAATAAATTATTAATTTGTTTTTATCTTAAGTGAAATGTGTAAAATAGACGATTGTACAGACATCAAGAGAATTTTGTGAATAAAGGGGGTAATAAAACTCCAAATATAAAATAAAAGAATTGTCTCATCTTATCTGTCAAAATGCTTTTCGGACGATATCAGGACCTTGTTGAAAAACATTCTGTAACTTGCCTATAGATGACAAAGAATGGTATTGGAAATTATATTTTTGCTCCGAATTGACTATTGTTTCCCCATTATATGCATCCTCTACCTGCTTCATAGACACTGCTCCTTTGATAAGATCTAAAGGTCTAAAACAGAGAGAATAATAATACACTTACGATTGATGACCAGTTAGAATTACACTACAGTCAAACCTGTATTAAGAGGTCATCTTGAAACAAAGAAAAAGTGGCTTTAAAAGACAGCCGAACTCTTAAAAGAGGTTCAATTCATATGAAATTTGTTATGACAGGACAAGCAAATGTGACCATTTGGCCAGGGTTTACTTATATAATAGTTACCTATATATAGGGCATTATCGTGATAGATAGACTTCCCAAGGGACAGTAGTATTGACTGACACTTTCATAATGCCTGAACCGCCGGCCAGGGCATTATTAATGTCAAAGTCAATTCTATTGTCCAAAGGGCAGTCTATCTATCACGATAATGCCATATACATAGGTAACTATTATTTTTATTTCATTGAAGGAGCAGACGTACATGTTGGTTTACATTGACAACTGCACGGTCTCCGTTGCGTTTGTTAAAATAGATGCAACTCTAAAACCTCGAGCGGTCATTAATATGCCGCGGGCATTATCGTGTCAATGGCCGGTGAATTTCTTTAACGCAGATTAATGCATGAGACACGACCATATATACACCAATGAAAAAGTCGAATTTAGAACTGATATGAAATAATATACTTTACTAAACTGCAAATTAATTATTATTAGTCAATATCGATTGTTTAGTCTATTAAAACTCACATGGACTTCTAAAAATCAGCATACCAGTCCCTATTATATCTTGTGATGGCCATTTTGGGATATCTAATTATATAAATGATGGAAAAGCCATTGTCTCTCGTTTGCGGAATCACCATTATATATATATGACAGCTTCTGTACGGCAAAAATTAAATGTATTCCAACAACACTGCTCAGTTATTATGTGAAGGTTGTCATTTTACCTACATTTGTAGAACACTTGTAAGACCTCATCATTTCACAAAGAGAGGTGGTTCAGCTCAGGAAAATAGTTAAACACTTCCACTTATTATTGAAGTGCCCAGAGGCGGATTTAGAGGGGGCGTGCGGGGCGCAAAGCATATGTTATACAACGTTAATTAAGCAGTTCAACAAACAAATTTGTCATGAATGGTTAACTCGTGACCTGTAGTAAAATATTCCTACACATTGTAAATACACGTTGGGTGTGTTCGTTGATTCATATATGGATTCGCCGTCAGTAGTTCAAAGATTATTCCATTCTGATTGGTTCCGAGGTACCAGACATCAACTATTTTCTCGGGCTAATTAAACATTATTTGTTCAGTCAATTATAGGAAAAACAAATCTTTACAGATCAAAGCATTTAGTAAGCTTAAAATCCTGATACTGATGTTCTTTCAACATCATTATCATTCATAACCAGATACAAATTGATGAATTACACGCCAGTGGCGTAGGAAGGAGTTATTAAAAGTGCACGCACTGCGGGTTTGAGGTTTTCCCTCCAAGGTATAGGGGTACCGGGAGAAATTTAGAAAGTTTGATATATAGAAAATAGGAAAGTCTTTTTTAAACTACGTTTAATATTCTTTAATCATGTTAATAATGTAATTGATGTTTACATACAATCAAGCAAAAGGTTTTTTTTTTGCCTGGTATTATTAAACTTGTCTACGAATGCATGCAATGGGAGCTGAATGTCTATGTGAATATGTGACAATGACCAGGCTCATAGTCATTCCTGCCCCATTGTGGCGCGTAAATATGTCTTTGCACGTTTCAAAACACTAAATGATATTTCTGATGTTGCTGTAGAGGGTGGCATTGTTTAAGCAAACTTTTCAAAATATATACAATAGATATTCAGACACAAGTTTTTGTTTACAAGTTCCAATGTCTCACAAAGATGGAATTCCCACTTTGCTTTCCATCTGCCCTATGGCTATAAGCATCATAAATATGCAATTCATTCTCCTGTTTAGTTTGTTTAAATTAATCGGTATCAATAACTGTGCTAGACATCGTTTTTCACCAAGCAGTCCCTTGTCTAGTTTAACAAGTGATCTAGGAACTAGTAATACAGTATAATCCGTCAGTAATTCTTGTTGTCTGCTACCTGTGAATTGGCACGATTTCGTTGTCTACCGGTTGTCCGCGGCTTGGACGAGACAACACAACATTGCTCCGCTAAATCTATAGCTTCATCATATAAAGTGTTGTAATCTAATTGATGTCATTTCTCTCAGTCTCAAAATGTCGAATCAAGGTTTGCCATTCACTCACACACATCTATTAAATCTCAGGAGGTGCTGCTCTACAACGTTACTGTAATGGGAACAACAGTGTGCAAAATGTGACTGCAAACCACTAGTGGCAAAACAAGTCAAATCGCAAAATGGCAGATAAATGGACGCCTGATTTGCCGTCATCATTGGTTTGTAAATAGTCTAGGTCAGGGGCGAATCCAGGGGGGGTCCTAAAATTTGAAAAAATATGATTTTTTGGCGTAAAATCGTGATTTTTCACACGAAATACCCCAAAAACGTTCGCGCCTTCCTCCGCTCGGCGCAATTTTTTTATTTGCGCCCCCCCCCCCCCCCTAACTTGATATCCTGGATCCGCCCCTGGTGCCTGTACCCATCTAGAAAAGTAAACTGTAATGTATATCTGTGATAGGGGGGTGCAATGCGATTTTATCTCAATTTCTACGATTTTCCAATTATATTTTTGAATTGTTTTGAGCTTCTATTTCTATCCCTCTGCTGGAACCCGATTACCTGTTCGCCCCGGGTCGTTTCGCCCCGGAAAGTGAATCGATTCGCCCCACTTAATCGCTATTATATTATAATAGATGAAGTCTTTTTCGACAATTTTTTGGTAATTATTTATTTATTAGTTGTATGCAAAAAAATAATAATTCATTCATTTTGGTCTACTTTCATTATTTATTTATTAGTTGTATACAAAAAAATAAATAATAATTCATTCATTTTGGTCTACTTTTGTCATAGTCCGAGATTCCTCTGTCGTCCGACGGCAGAGGAATCTCGGACTACTTTTTTCAAAGATCTCAAGCGAAACTTTTCTTACAAAATTAACAAAAAAAACACACAAGAACAGTGAAAAGGTTGTTTTTTTTGTACCAACCCAAAAGTGCATGAAATGACTAAGATGCTGTACAAGTGCGCAAATAACCTCTTTTTTAATGAATTACGCATCAAATGCTAAAATAGTATAAATTTAATCAGATATCAAACAAAGACTGAAGAGTGAAGCAATATTAAACACCGTGCACGTCAAGAAAGCATGAGGAAGACAAAAATAAAGTACCCATGAACAAGCCTTACAACATCCAAAATACGAATATTTGCAATGGTATTTTCCACATTTCATTTTTTAAAGCACTATTAATAAATGAGCGCAAAACGACCCGGGGCGAACGGTAATAGGGGCGAAACGACTCATGGGGGGCAAACGGGATTCGGGACGAAACGACCCGGTGTCGTAAAATTTTTAGCTACCCATGAAAATTAGCTACCTCAAACTTCCGGTAGCTAATTTTCATACGGCGGAGCATAATAATTAGCTACCTATGAAAATTAGCTACTTGTAGCATAAACTTATAGGATTTGTCTCCCTTATTATGTTTACCAAAATACAGATTGTGTATTTCCAATGGAGAGACAAAATGAAAAACTGCATGTACATAAGCAAGAAAAGAGTTACTGCTTGACAAAGAGAGACATATAGATCTCAGGGGCGGATCCAGGGGGGGGGGGGGGGGGGGGGGCCCTAAAATTGGAAAAAAAAAAAAAAAATTGGCGTAAAATCGTGATTTTTCACACGAAATACCCCAAAAATTGTCGTGCCTCCCTCGCTCGGCGCATTTTTTTTAAGTGCGCCCTCCCCCCCCCCCCCCCCCCCCTAACTTGAAATCCTGGATCCGCCCCCTGTATCTGTACACAATAAACAATAGATATTAGTGGTGTTAATAGTTGAAAAACAAAATGCTACCTATATGGCTGTATAGCATGTGATTAAGTTACAAACTATCTTCTTTCAATTTACCATCGCGATGTATCATTTTTACAGCTATTAAAAAATAGATTGGTGGACTATATATGGTAGAATTTAATATTTATGTGATGTTCAAACTATGCAAATTATTCTTTAGCTTAATAAGATCATATATGATAATTATTAATCACACTTTTATTATTGCTAACCGTGTTACCCTCTTGAAATAAAGAAATTAACTCATTTACTTACTTATTGACACTATCTTCTGAATTCAAGAAATAAATAAAATTATGTTCCATATATATTTAATAATGAAAGTTGGGAACTTTATTTATTACAATATTAAAGAACTGGTAGCTATTGGATTAATTTCAATTCGAAACTGAAACTACTTGCACACTCTTGATGACAATTTCTTATTTGGATTTTGTAAAAATAGAACCCTAAATCATAAATTTCCAACAGAATGTGGAAGATGGCAAAATATGTGTACAGAACATGGTTTGATCCGATCGGGACTCGAACCCACGATCTACCGCATTCGAGGCGAGCACGCTAACGATTACACTACCGATGAGAGTCTTTGGTGAGCATTTCTGGTCTGTTTCTCAGCGAATACATATATTTCACTTTGTTGTCGACTGTCCCTTATATGAAAATAAATAGTAAAAATTTTTGATAAAGTTATTGACTTATGTCCAAATTTTAGATACATGGACACATCATCAAAATTTGTCTGGCTATTTACTAATGAACATGAACAAGTTTTGAAAAAATTAGGTAGTTTTATAGAGGAATGTTTTTTGCTGCGAGGACACAATTGATCCTATAGATATCATTAGGTTAGGTGAATTATTATAGTTATTATACATGTTATATTATATTAAATATGAATTGATTTATGGTGGTATTTGATAGGCTCTGATCTGGCCGTGCGGTCACTGAACATAAATATGTTTTCTTGTTTTTTGTGTGTGTTTACATGTATGTCTCCAATCATTTCAATCATTGTATTAAATTGTTTGCCACTTGTGGGCCCTTAATTGGCAATAAAAAATTCTTATTCTTATTCTTATATTGTCCAGGGGCGGATCCAGGATTTCAAGTCAGGGGGAGCAAATTTTAAAAAATTGCGCCGAGCGGAGGGAGGCGCGAAAAATTTTGGGGTATTTCGTGTGAAAAATCACTATTTTATGCCAAAAAATCTTATTTTTTCAAATTTTAGGGGGGGGGGGCGCGCATCTGCGCGCGCCCCCCCTGGATCCGCCCCTGTTGTCTACATAAATGACAATAGATAACGTAACAATACAAAATACATTGCGCAACGCACGGTCAACTTTTCTCGCTTTCACAATCCTTCGGCAGAAGACACATAAAAAGCGACTTTTTGAGTACATGTATATAAACAAATTCATATTTCAAACCAAAGATTATCAACTGGTATTTGTTGCTTATAATGCAAAGCACGCAGAATTAAGGAGAAAGAGCAAAGACTGGTTGCTTCGGAATCAGGATAATGTGTCAGAGTGGAGCAACATGTATATCTGCGGACTGTTGTTTCCGTTAGCTAACATTATAAAAAAAAACTAAGCGTGTTGGTCTAGAAAAAAGCGGACATCATCATCATCTCATTAACTTGGTCTCGCCATGATATAGCTATAAAATTGCTGAGTTGGCGTTAAAAAACAATCGCTCACTCACTAAAGCTGTTACGTACAGTTTTTATATTTCCCCGACAATGTACGTATATTGTGTTTATTCTGCAATGTCTTATAGTTAAAAAAAAACAACTGGCAAATTGTCTAAAAAGAGCAGAAACAGACATCGTTCTAAGCGTTTTAGACGTCCTCGCTTTTAGTGTAAGTTTCTCGGCGTCGCTCGACATGAAGCAGTTACCAGAAAAACTATATCTTGGTCAAAATCTTAAGCAATATGTGATGAAAGAAGCTGTTATATATAAAATCCTTAGGTACAGACAAAACAGATGTCACACCAATGAGGAGCGATGGACAGATCACAGCTGACACAAAGCAAAAATCCAACATCCCCAACAGTGTCAGTCCGTATTCACCGTAGAATCACAAGACAACAACATCCCCGACTGCACCAAAACCCACATCATAAAAACAGCACTCCCAATATCTCTACCAGGTGTAAAAGAAACTCCTACATAACATCAATACCAATAAATTTTGTGCTCCCAAAACTATTAAATTATTTGGCTTTCCAATCTTTTGATCTTGAGCTACCTGATGAAGGTTATTCCAGAAACGTTCATGTGCACTAAATTTGATATCTACGTTTTTATTACCTCTTTTTAGCAATGTAGCTATCTGAATGTTTTCTTTGAAAACAAGATACACTCATTGTTTAATATGATAGATACAAAATGTATGTAAAATTTCCAGGTAAATTAGTTACCTGTATCTCTTATGAAAATTATGTGTACAGAACTAAATCAGATTGATAAAAGGTGCATTCATGTTGGGTTTTGTCTTTCTTTTTGATATTTTTGATTGGTTTGTTTTGTTTTGTATTTGTTTGTTTTTGATAACAGATTAATATCTAATTTAAAATTCATGCTGGTATGTTTTGTAAGTACAGATACTTGTATCACACATACTTGCCAATTTAATAATTAAATAACAGCCATATATACATGATAATATCTCACACACAAAGTATCTTAACACAAGTTATTTCTTAAAGATTTTATTGAAAAACTCAGACAGGCATGGTGGAACATTAGCATACATATAATACAATACAATATATAGACTAGAGGCTCAGTAGGTTGAGAATATTTTTTAAAAATCAACCAATCAGCAAAAAGAATTGCCTGTGGTGGACATGTTTGTTAACGGATCGGGACGAAATGAGCATTCTTTATAGAGGGCCTTCCATAGCTGCTACCTATCAAGTTTCGGTTCATTTTGCCAAGCGGTTTCAGAGGAGAAGATTTTTTTATGAATCGACCAATCAGCAATACGAATTGCCTGTCCTGGCCATGTTTGTTAACAGATCCAAAATGAGCAATCTTTATAGAGGGCTTTCCATAGATGCTACCTACCACGTTTCGGTTCATTCGGCCAAGCGGTTTCGGAGTAGAAGATTTTTAGGGAATCTACCAATCAGCAACACGAATTGCCTGTGCTGGCCATGTTTGTTAACGGATCCCAAATGAGCAATCTTTATAGAGGGCCTTCCATAGATGCTACCTACCACGTTTCGGTTCATTTGGCCAAACAGTTTCAGAGTAGAAGATGTTTTAGGAATCGACCAATCAGCAACACGAATTGCCTGTGCCGATCATGTTTGCTAAGGGATCAGGACTAAATGAGCAATCTTTACAGAGGGCCTTCCATAGATGCTTCCTGCCAAATTAGGTTCATTTGGTCAAGCGGTTTCAGAGGAGAAGATTTTTTTAGGAATCGACCAATCAGCATCAAGAACTGCCTGTGGCGGCCATGTTTGTTACGAATTGAGCCGAAATGAACAATCTTTATAGAGGACCTTCCATATATGCTTCCTACCAAGTTTCAATTCATTTGGCCAAGCGGTTTCAGAGATTTTTAGAAATTGACCAACCAGAAACAATAACTGCCTATGGCTATTCGATTTCAGAGGTGAAGATTTTTTAGAAATCAACCAATCAGCAATAAGAATTGCCTATGGTGGCCATGTTTGTTAATGGATCATGACGAAATGAAAAATATTTATAGAGAACCTTGCATAGATGCTTCCTACTAAGCTTCAGTTCATTGAGCTAAGGGGTTTCAGAGCAGAAGATTAAAATGTGAAAAGTTTACAGACGGACGACGGATCAAATGATCGCAATAGCTCACGTTCCCTTTGACAACGTCTGCTCAAAAGCTTTGATGAATACCAGAGTACAACACAAATTATAACACGACGTCCTTCTTACGCTTTGTAGACAAACGAGCGATTTATCGATGGTATAATCTCGTTCACACATGTGCCGGTGAATGTGACTGACTTTTCCATTGGCAGCATAAATGGTGTGTGACACTTTCCGCAAACGTAAATATAAATTACCGTCTTCCAATCAAAGTATACTACCGTATTTGTAATCTTAGACATATCAGAATCGAAATAAATCATGGAAGCATGAATGTGTTTTGAGTTTTAACATGGGTTGGCGGATATTAGTAAATTTTATCCCTCTGGCTCGAGATAAAATACTAATATCCAACAATCCATGTTAAAACTCAAAACACATTCTGGCTTCCATGATTTATTTCTTAATTAGCGGGTCATTTTAACTGAGCCTGAATTATACTCACCTGGTCACTTATACAGTTTATGTTCAATACAGTATAGATTTTGCTAAAAAAAATATTTTATAAATTTCGAATTTAACAAATAAATATATGATTTTTGATTCTGTCACATCTCTCCAACAGTAAAAGTTACAACAAATCAGCGGGGAACCTCCAATGTAACGAAGGAATGCGAGGTAGCTAATTTTCATGGGCAAACTTCTGTTGCTTATGCTTATGTTTGAATGGTGCCAGGTAGTTTATTTTTATGGATAACACTTTGACACCTGTGTCATACATTGAACAGATGTAAGGTAGCTTATTTTCATGGAAAACGTCATGACTCCTATCCAATGTAACGAAGGAATGCGAGGTAGCTAATTTTCATGGGTAGGTAGCTAATTTCCATGGACCATGAAACGAAGGAATGAGAGGTAGCTAATTTTCATGGGCAAACTGCTGATGCTTATGCTTATGTTTGAATGGTGCCAGGTAGTTTATTTTCATGGATAACACTTTGACACCTGTGTCATACATTGAACAGATGTAAGGTAGCTTATTTTCATGGAAAACGTCATGACTCCTATCCAATGTAACGAAGGAATGCGAGGTAGCTAATTTTCATGGACCATGAAACGAAGGAATGAGAGGTAGCTAATTTTCATGGGCAAACTTCTGATGCTTATGCTTATGTTTGAATGGTGCCAGGTAGTTTATTTTCATGGATAACACTTTGACACCTGTGTCATACATTGAACAGATGTAAGGTAGCTTATTTTCATGGAAAACGTCATGACTCCTATCCAATGTAACGAAGGAATGCGAGGTAGCTAATTTTCATGGACCATGAAACGAAGGAATGAGAGGTAGCTAATTTTCATGGGCAAACTTCTGATGCTTATGCTTATGTTTGAATGGTACCAGGTAGTTTATTTTTATGGATAACACTTTGACACCTGTGTCATACATTGAACAGATGTAAGGTAGTTTATTTTCAAGGAAAACGTCAGGACTCCTATTCAATGTAACGAAGGAATGCGAGGTAGCTAATTTTCATGGGTAGGTAGCTAATTTTCATGGACCATGAAACGAAGGAATGAGAGGTAGCTAATTTTCATGGGCAAACTTCTGTTGCTTATGCATATGTTTGAATGGTGCCAGGTAGTTTATTTTTATGGATAACACTTTGACACCTGTGTCATACATTGAACAGATGTAAGGTAGCTTATTTTCATGGAAAACGTCATGACTCCTATCCAATGTAACGAAGGAATGTGAGGTAGCTAATTTTCATGGGCAGGTAGCTAATTTTCATGGACCATGAAACGAAGGAATGAGAGGTAGCTAATTTTCATGGGCAAACTTCTGTTGCTTATGCTTATGTTTGAATGGTGCCAGGTAGTTTATTTTTATGGATAACACTTTGACACCTGTGTCATACATTGAACAGATGTAAGGTAGCTTATTTTCATGGAAAACGTCATGACTCCTATCCAATGTAACGAAGGAATGTGAGGTAGCTAATTTTCATGGGCAGGTAGCTAATTTTCATGGACCATGAAACGAAGGAATGAGAGGTAGCTAATTTTCATGGGCAAACTTCTGATGCTTATGCTTATGTTTGAATGGTGCCAGGTAGTTTATTTTCATGGATAACACTTTGACACCTGTGTCATACATTGAACAGATGTAAGGTAGCTTATTTTCATGGAAAACGTCATGACTCCTATCCAATGTAACGAAGGAATGCGAGGTAGCTAATTTTCATGAGCAAACTTCTGATGGTTATGCTTATGTTTGAATGGTGCCAGGTAGTTTATTTTCATGGATAACACTTTGAAACCTGTGTCATACAATGAACAGAGGTAAGGTAGCATATTTTCATGGAACACGTCATGACTCCTATTCCATGCAATGAAGAAAGATCGAGTAGCTAATTTTCATGGACAAGCTTCAGATGCGTATGCTCATGTTTGAATGGTGCAAGGTAGTTTATTTTCATGGATAACACTTTGAAACCTATGTCATACACTGGACAGATGCAAGGTAGCTTATATTCATGGAAAACTTCATGACTTCTATCCCATGTAATGAAGAAATTATGCTGACTAGTCTTTGCCTTTATTCTTTTACGCCATGTGCCAATATAAATTGCATAGTTTTTGGTTTGATCAGATCATTGATCGAAACCACGATCTACCGCACATGATGCGAGTACTCTTAACTATTTCACCACAGGAGCGTTATTGCTTGTTATAACTAAGCGTCTTATTTCTTTGAAATAGATATAGTATAAACATATTTTATTAATTAATTCAATATTACACATTATGATAATACACATATAAATGGAATAGATATACACATTTTTGTATATATGCAAAGCAGAAAATGCATTATGTACAGATAAATAATATGGTGATTGATATATAGAAACTTGTTCATGTCACTACAAATATATATTTTTTTAAAAATATTATTAGACTTGAATTTATTTATATTATATATATACAACCCCGCGGGAACCCCGGTGCATAGAAATGGGACCGAGAGCTTCTTCGGCTTGAAGGGGCGTCCGTCGGTTGTGCGGGATGTATAAATTCACAACCAACCCGTCCTTCGGACGAGACGTAGATAATATCGAGGTCCCGTGTTGAGAGATTGCCATCCTCTTCGCACGTTAAAGAACCCAGTGTACTGTAACAGCTCATTATGAGCATATGAGACCTGTTGCACTGGCTAAATTATCCGTCCCTACCCATACACCTTTCCTTGTTTCGAGTCCCGTGGCGTTTAAATTTTTTAATGTTCTCGTCCTGAATATAGCTGAAAAAATGCTCGCTGGACGTTAAACACCAACCAATCAATCATATATTTTATATCGAAATAACTTATTTTCATCCAGATTTTGCTCCATGTAAACAAGGATTTATATATATATATAGTCGAGGGAAGAACAAAAATTTGACAGCTCAAAAATCTAATTCTAATACTGTTTGGTTTAATTTTCAGACGTATATAAATCCTTGGTGTAAATGAATGAATAGGAGTTTGCTATCCATTTCTGGAATAAATCTATTTAATTAAATAGATTTCCTCGCCTACATCCACCCCCCTTTTTTCGTTCAAAAATACTAATTACCAAGAATCTATCAAAACATGGTAAAAGGGGAATAACTGGCATAGTACTTTTAATGTATTATTAAGGTAGCTAATTTTCATGGCTATCATTTGGAACACCTTAGTGGTTTACCAAAATCTAGTTCCGAACGTCAAAAAGTAGCTAATAATTATGGTAGCTAATAATTATAGGACACCGGTACCGCTCAGCTGTGGATGCAGGGGATAGTACTTTTAACCAAAATCTACGGCAATTGACAGTGTTTCTATTTATTGCTATTATTTAGTCAAGGACACTACACATCAACAAATGAAAGCGCTATGAAAGTGAAATAGTAATGAAATTGTCAGTCAATATACAAAAATGGTATTTGTTGCTCACTTAAAATATAAAATGAGGTTTACATATAGAAATTTCAAATTCAAAATACCACTAAATTGTACGGACGGTACTACACTTCCACAATATGGAATTTACAAAAAGCAAAACACAGGGACAAAACTGAATAAAAGCATTTCATCTGCACATAGCATCCTACCAAAAAACGCTTTCAGCAGCCCTAATTACCATGAAAATTTTGTGCATTACCTCTTTACATGGGGGCTGCCATTAATCAACTGGTATCCTATGTCGAAAAACACAGGGTCAGTACAGGAGCGTACCTGTGCCGGTAGCAGCTTATAATCTCAAATCCAATGTATTTTGCAGAAAAGCTTTTACAGAAATTAATCACCTTTGAAATTATACTGAAGAATTATCAGTCATTTTAGCTATAAAGTCTCATTTTTTTTTAAATATCACCATACTGCTCTACTAATAAAAAAGGGAGGGGGACAAATAGAGGCTACTATCCCCTGCATCCTTAAAACCATGAGCACAGGGCCTTGTCACTATCCAGGTAAATATACTATCATTATTAATGTATAAACATATACAAGGGCGGACATCTTTTTTTACCCCCGCTCGCTTCAAGTCGTGTTTGTTTTTTAAATTCCTTCTAATATATTCAAAACCCTGTTTGGTTCAACTCCCAAGACCTTATTCTTTTCAAAAAATATCATGACCTCCCCTCGACTACCTCTTGTGAAGGCGCAGCGGTCGTTTTTGTCAGGAATTCGCCCGAGTAGAGAACAACATGGACCCAAAGTGAAAGTAACAGCGCCACCTAAAAAAAAAACGGAAGTTCGGAACTCTCGGGGTTTTAGCTTTGAGGTAAGGAAAATACCGTTAAGATTCAAACATCATTAAACGAGCGGGACGAATTGAAGTGAAAACTGAACATTTTTGACTTGTACATACAATGAATGATAAATGCCATTTTCAAGGCTTTTTCTTGATTGCTGTCCATTTTCTTTAATTTATTATTTCGTCTGTTATTTCCCGCGGTATCTTATACTTAGAAACACGATAACTAGCGAGAAAACCAAATATCGAATGGTAAAACCCCGAGAGTTCTGAACTTCCGTTTTTTTATAGGTGGCGCTATTACTTTCACTTTGGGTCCACGCTGTTCTCTACTCAGGCGAATTCCTGACAAAAACGACCGCTGCGCCTTCACAAGAGGTAGTCGAGGGGAGGTCATGATATTTTTTGAAAAGAATAAGGTCTTGGGAGTTGAACCAAACAGGGTTTTGAATATATTAGAAGGAATTTAAAAAACAAACACGACTTGAAGCGAGCGGGGGTAAAAAAGATGTCCGCCCTTGTATATGTTTATACATTGATAGTATATTTACCTGGATAGTGATAAGTCCCTGTGCATGAGTATGCCAATTACACATACATGGCCTTATCATGCTTTAGAATTGAGCGAATTATCATATTGAAAAAATAAATAATAAACTCAATATTCTGCAATGCTATATAAAACAACTCATTGTATTTCGATATATTCATTTCAGCTATATGTAACCCAGGTTGTGGGCAATATGGAAGTTGTACTCTAAGACCTAACCACTGTCAGTGTGACGCTGCACACACAGGGAGCACATGTGGAGAAGGTAATCATTTCTAAATAAAGTAAATGCAACTATTAATTTGGAATAATCTATAATAACATGTACCGTTTCTTGGTTAGCAAAGACTACAAACTCGCAATACAGAACGCAGTGTGTAAGATCATTGCAACAATATCAATGTTTATGCCTAAATGATGATGATATTAACATATGAATTATCATTGGGTCGTGGGTAAAGATGGTATATTAGATACTTTGATAAAGCCCTTTTAAATAGACTACTGGTTCCAAACGTAGGAAGGATACTAATCCTTCATGTGTCTACTTAAAGCATTAAAGTGCAATTTATCCTTGTTTATACTTGGACATTGCTTCGGTTTCAGTTGGTTGGATGGTTGGTTGGTTTCTAGTGATTAACACCACTTTCAACAATATTTCAGTTATATCGTGGCGGTCAGTTTTATTGGTTCAGGAAACTCGAGGACCCGGAAAAAACCACCGAGCTGTCGCAAGTCACTGACAAACTTTATCACATAATGTTGTACACCTCGCCCTGATCAGGAGTCGAACTCACAACATCAGTGGTGATAGTCACTGATTGCATTGGTAGTTGTAAATCTAATTACCATACGATCACGGCCATGATAAGCCCTACTTCGGTTTCACCTAGGTAAATAATTATATAATCGCCAAATAATGTAGAATGGACATTTAAGAGTGGTTTACTCAATACAACGTTGTGGTGAACATTCGTCAATTACTTGTAGCAGGTCGGTATTTATCTCTGTTAATAAGAAGAACCGTCATGATATAATTGAAATATTGTTAAAGTGGCATTAAGCACCAGCAATTCAACAAAACCACCACCCTAAAATTAATTCGCATCAATTGCATATACATGTATCAGCATATATCATTTGCTTTTTTCTTTATATAAGTGACATGTTCCTATCTGAAACCTTGCTTTCCTGGAAAATGTTATGGTGCAAGCAGTTGCACATGTGCTGATGGTTTTGGTGGATCAAATTGTATCCAAAGTAAGTATACAGATAAAACAAATATTTCTGATACAAATGTAAGACATATTAATATATACTAATATCTTGATTATTAATGGAAGAGCTTGCAGACACCAAAGGGGTATTCAGAATCCATAAATCAGATGACAGACAACACAATGACCAAAAGAAAAAGGACAAAAGAACAAGCAACAATCTACAAAACATAGCACTCAGGTGTTCAGGAAGGGTAAGCAATTCCTGCTCCACTAGTGGTACCTTCGTGTTACTCTAGTTACAAATCCGGTGATTAGTCATGAATGAAAAGATGACCGGGTGTTTACGACAAATGGAACATATCCGTGGTCATTTGTGACACAGATATTCCATAGCGGTTAACAAAGACATGGTAGCGACTGTACAACTTTCGAAGTGATAACTGCAACTTAACCAATAGGAACCCTTGGTTCATTAGCTTCCTTGTTAGCAGCGATCCGCTATCAAGGAAATTCTGATAGGAACCACAGGCTCCGGAATATCGAATCAGCTTAGATATATATATACTCCATATGCAGGTGCTGCTGGAATGTTGCTACGTATAAATGGAAAGTTTACAATGGGAAAATTGATATCATCTCGTTTGTTCTTACCCGCACTCACTGTCGATTTCTGGGTGTAGATCAAGGTATGAAGCTGACATAACTGTATCTGTGGCATTCTTTATTTCAAGCTCAATGGGATAGATGCAATCAACAAAATCACCAAACCTGGTATTATTTAGTGAAAGGACATGATTTATATAGCATCACCAATTAACCATCAGGGAAAATAAGAACAAATTGTTGTTGAACATTCTTTGTTGTTCACTATGATATAATACAACCTCTTAGATATAACATATGGAAAAAACAAAGAAGCTTTATATACATCATAGAATTTAAATTTCTAAATTTCTGCCAGTAACTTTTTAGCTAACCTTTACATGATATGTATTCATATTACATCTCTACTAAAAGTGTTTCCAACATGTCGTTGTTTCTTTTGCGTAGTTGTTTTTTTTTGTTTTGTTTTTTTTTGTTTGTTTTTTTTGTTATTGTTTATTTTGTTGTAATTTGTTGGTATTACGAAAGGCAGCGGTAGATTCACAAAAACTCACAACGATATCAATTTCTCTAAATAGCATGTTGCAGCACTACATGGACTGAATCACCTGAAAAAATATGGCTAAGGGGGAAACATACCTCCTCCCTTAATGTTAATTGATTGATTTCTAAATAAACGTATGATCACTTATCCTTTCATTTCCAGTGTTACCATCTCACAAACCACACATCACTCATGCCTCCACAACGATGAAATACATACCTAGAACTGGGAAATTTGCTAACCAGCTAATGTATTGGTTCATGTCAGATGCCTCTGAGCCAAACTCAACAGAAACAGATCATCGCTGGATCCACTTCAAAGATTTCAATATTCTGGAGTTTCTTGTTGAAGCCATGTATACGCCACCAAACATTGAAAGCTATCCATATTACGTAACAGAATATAAATTTGGGATCGTAGCTGGTGACATTACGGCTGAGCTTGTAAAAGTACCACGAACAGGTATGTTCCTTGCTTTATTTTTTGTCAAAGTGTAATGTTGGATAGTCTCTCGTGTTCATTTACATCCATATCCTTTCTTACTAAAAGAGTTTGTCTAATCCATCATAAAAGAGAAGTAATACCCTTATTCATCTCAAGATATGCATGGAGAATTATTGGTTATGTTTATGGTGTTTAATGCCACTTCGAACACTATTTCAGTAATATCGTGGCGGTATGTAGAATCGAGATGAAATAAAAACGTAGATATCAAATTTAGTGTGCCCCGCGTTTTTAGAATAACCTTCATTAGATATGCTCAAAGCCAACATACTTGAAAGCCAAATAATTTTAAAATTTCTGGAAGCAAGAAAACTGAAGGGCCTCAACAGAATGCCTGAGGGAGGAATACCTTAATTATACCCCCCACAACGAAGTTGTAGCGGGTATACTGGTTTCACCATGTCCGTCCGTCCGTCTGTAGACAAATCCTATGTCGTACGTTAACTTGAGTTGTGTTGCTTAGAATCTTTTAAAATTTTATCAGCCGTTTACTGGTGAACAGAGGAGGATCCCTTTCTTTTTTGACGATTTTCACTTTTGCCGTTCCAGAGTTATTGGACTTGATATGATGGAAAATAGGATTGTTACCCTATGTCATATGATAACTTAAGTAGTGTTTCTCAGAATGATTTGAAATTTTCTTAGCAGCTTACCGGTGAAGAGAGGAGGATCTCTTTCATTTTTGACAATTTTCACTTTTGCCGTTCCAGAGTTATTGGACTTGATATGACGGAAAATAGGATTTTTACCCTATGTCGTATGATAACTTGAGTAGTGTTTCTCAGAATGTTTTGTAATTTTATTAGCAGCTTACCGGTGAAGAGAGGAGGATCCCTTTCATTTTTGACGATTTTCTCTTTTGCCGTACCAGAGTTATTGGACTTGATATGACGGAAAATAGGATTTTTACCCTATGTCGTATGATAACTTGAGTAGTGTTTCTCAGAATGTTTTGAAATTTTATCAGCAGCTTACCTGTGAAGAGAGGAGGGTCCCTTTCATTTATGGTCAGAACAATCAGTAATGTTTTGGTTATGGAAATAGGTTGGACAGATGTGGGGAGTGGGAGTATATCTTAGTGAGCTGTGCTCACAGTAATACTAGTTTTAATTATAATTACATGATTTAGGAACTGTAAATTTTAATAACAAATATATCTAATAAACCATGTCAGTGCCGAAGCATTGACTACTGGGCGGATGATACCCTCGGGAACTAACAATCCACCAGCAGAGGTATCGACCCAGTGATAGTAATACAAATGTAGACATCAAGTTTTATAGTGCGCAGGACGCGTTTCTGGAATAACAATTTTGATATCGAACTAAGAACAGGGTAATATATATATTTATATGTGGGATTTTAATTCTTTTATGTATGTATTTTCATATGAGTAACATTTGGTTCTTTTGTCCCGCACATTGATCGTCAAAAACTTTTTTGAAATTGTAAAGTCGCCATATTGGTTCGACATTTTATTCAATTGGACATTGATAAAGTCCCTCGGTGGGACGAAAATTTTGTCATTCAACAAAGTGTTTAATTCTTTATCACTTTGTTTTGTGTACTTGGTGGAGCCCAGTAACTGACATGAGACTTTTAATTTCGCTTATACGAAATAGTTTACGCAACCCGTTTTCTGACATGAGAATTTATTTATTTTTCCGTTTATAGATATTTTTTTGATTTAGTTTATGCGAAATACTATTTCGTATAAGTCCTAAAAATATTTATCATGTCAGTTAACACACTCCGTACTTTATTGTTACTCATCAAAAAAGAATAAATTCTAAATAAGAAAGAAGGTATTTTAATTTCATAATATTAATGTTTTAAAAAGAAACCATCATAAAGAAAAATAATTAAAAAGTTGGCATGCGGTGAAATATTTATCCAATTACGAATTATACCTCAAAAGACGGCATTGTATGGTACTAGGATGTTCTTTGCAAAGTTTTGACCATTTTATCTAAGACATCAGCAATGTTAGATATCTGGCATGCCTCTGGGATATGTACAATGAACAACCTTGTATTTGATCTCGATCTACTTTGATTATTTATTAGGTTTAAAAAAAATACCTTGTCTTTTGTATGAACAATTATTTATATACACGACTATATGGTTTAAAAGGAATATATTACTAGGTTCTATTTTAAGCTTGTCTTATTATTTGTTATGTTAAGTTGTCAAGTACGCACATGTGTTTACCAAGAAGCTAATTGTATTGATTGATAAATTAGTACAAATTGTAATATCATACCACTGGGTTTTTTTTTCAATTGAATTCAAAGCTATTGTCAATTAAATTACGGGATAGATATTCGTGAGTCCGATCTTTGGTCGGATCACAGCAAACATTATACAATTTGTCTTTATATTTCTCGTCTAAGCACATGGTACTTAATTAGGAGTGATCGTATGGTAGTTGGGTTTACAGGCTATTGACATTTTCTCGCTTCATTTGATTAATGTTTGTATTAAAACAAATGCAGATAGCAATTCTTCTCTTCAAAAATGGGCTTACGACTTACGAGTACCTACCACCACTCTTAACTTTGCGATCACTTTTTATCATAAGTCATAAATCCTATTTATTAGTGAAACGGTCATAGTGAGTGCATTTACGTCTACATTTCCGACTAACAACGTTTAGTGAAACGGTCGCCAGTTCTTTAAAAGAAAGAAAGAAAAACAAATCTTAAATCTCAAGACATGTACCTGGTTGTGTAATATTTACACACTTCCGACGTTCGTTTCGCACTTCTTATCCATATTTACCTAAAGTTACAAAAATAAAAAGCCAACTTGATATGATTTTCTCTCGATTTCCATCAGTAAATAAATTATTTATTTTCTCCCAACAATCTAAATAACTAATAGTCGAAAAATAAAATAATTTAAGAAGTTGGGAAATCAACAAAAATGGAAAAAAAAATTGAGAAATTATGGGGGAAATAAATATTTGCGCTCTGGGAAGCTGAGGGGTCCCTATTTGTTTACCAGTTATCAATTTGCAAAGTTCAAAGATCAAATTAATATTGGTCCTGGTTATTGGGTAATAAGTGTGAACGGCATGTGCCGATCAAATATTATTATTTATCAGAATGAAACCAAATTTGAAATATATTGTAATGATAAAACAGAAAACCACCATATCACCGAAATATTGTTGATAGTGGCGATAAACAACATAACCTCTAAAGATCAGGCAGATAGTGATCGCCATAAAGTAAGTTTCTTATT
Organism: Bathymodiolus septemdierum; assembly: GCA_963383655.1. NCBI lineage: Eukaryota > Metazoa > Mollusca > Bivalvia > Mytilida > Modiolidae > Bathymodiolus > Bathymodiolus septemdierum. Next base: position 74,261,502 of record OY726518.1, read on the forward strand.
AATTAGGGCGAAATGATAAATTGGCATTACAAATCAGTGACACAGACAGGATTTCATTGTCATTTTTGTGGGGTTGGATATTGATAAATTGACCAGCATGTCAAGCCCCTATAATTAAAAAGCAAACTGAAGAAAGAAAAAAAAATATATATATATAAACACACACACATGCACATGCACACACAAAAGTTAACAATTAACTTATAAAAGAAATAATTTTGTTAGTGAAAACAGTTGTTAATAAAAGTAATACAGCAATAATAATAAAGTTTAATTAAAAAATAAATGATAAAAACTTAACAGAAAATAATAAAAAAAATAACTTGTGGAAATTAAAAAAAAATAACACAAAACAAACGATTTTATATTTTGATACATTTTCTTGAAATGTCAGGGCCCGGGTGGCTCAATGAGTTAGGTAGTTGGATTACCTGATAACTCATATAAGCCTATCACCAATACGGCGTTGGTCTTACAAAAAAGGGCGCACTCGACTCGCAGCCACAAGTGATCAAGTTTACCAGTTGCTTTCCCATGGTCGGTGGTTCTCTCCGGGTACTCCGGCTTCTTCCACCACTAAAACTGGTCGTCATGATATAGCTGAAATATTGCTGAAAGTGGCGTTAAACACAAAAAAATCAAACTTGAAATGTCTGTGAAATAAAAGAAATACGTATATGTTATCTGGATGTGAATTGATTGATGCCGAAAATACCAGCCTACCGAGCCAGAATATTCTGTCGAGCAGGCTGATATTTTTCAGTATCAATCATATTCACATTCAGATGACATGTTTATCATCCTTCAGTCAAACATAAACAAGGATACATCTATATTTGTATTTTCGCGGGAAAAATTACATGATTCAAAATATTCAAAAGACGCTTCCCCAAAACCGTAGTTCAAAAGTAGTTTGTAAATATACCATTCATTTTTACAGGTTTATTTAAATGTTAAGATTGTTGCATTTTTCCTTTAATGGTGATATTCATTGGTTTTTTTTTATTACAAACATCAAAGTCACCCATTTTCATTAAAGTTTTGTTTCCCAATGGCGTTCCGGAGTAGAAAACACAAAGGTCACGACCTCCATTATGACGTAAATTTATGACGTCTCAGCAGAGGTTATCAAGAATTGTGTCAAGTACATTTTTGTAGGACGATGTTTGTTGATATTGCTGACACGACAGTTCCTAATTTGATATATGTTTAAAAAAATAATGTTAACTAGCTAATGGTGTTTACAAAATACTTTTGCCATCTTCACAAGAATTATCGTTTAAATGTTGGGATAATTTGGTGATAACTCCTGCTCACTGTTGATAAGTCCAGCTCAGCTCACGCGAACTTTGATACGAGTTTTGCTTATGGAGTCAGCAGGTAGATATAGCAGGAGGGAAGGATGATAAATATAAATATACAGCTAAGCTGTGTACAATAATTTACCTGTGTGCTATATATAGCTCTCATGGTCGTTCAGTCTACCATGTTTTGTACTTGTCATGCAGTACACAAACATGTTAAGAACATGGCGTAATAACACTGGTCAAGACAGAAGGAATTTTTAATACAACATTCATCATTTAATTCATGAAAACCAGCTATTAAACTTGACCTTGGTGAAATGTGTAAATTACGTTTTTACTTTTTGTCAGTGTTGAATACTTGATTGCATATATTCATTAATACAGACTCGATCTTTGGCGAAATACGTATTCCGTTTTCATTTGTTGTGTATTTGTTTTTTACTTCTGTCAACGGTGAATACACTATGGATACCATACAAATTCATAACTAAATGAAAACAAACATCCACGTTTTCTCAACTCGATCGTGTATACGTACCCATCCGTAAAAAAATCGATATATGTACAAATATCTATACGATATAAAGATATAGATAATTATATATAAAGATTATCGATAAAATCTGGCCCAACAAAGTATTAGATTGAACGGGAAAGTATTAATTTGACGGTGTAGCACTTAATCTCTCGAGGCGATTTAGTATTAATCCCCAAGGTTCGCACTGAATTTCCATGGAAAAGTATTAAAATTTAATACTTTACCCCGAAAATTAATAATGTGCCAAGGAAATTAATACTTTGATGGCCCTAGTGGACGTTTGTATAATATACTTTATTTCCTGTGACTGTATAATGAATTCTTCATTATCCTATACAATATATTAAAAATTGCTGAGTTAGATTGCTGTCAAATTATAATATTAAGTATATATGTACCATCTACACACGCTTATACACATGTCTTATGTCTATCTCTAGATTTGCCTTACGAGACAAGGTAACACTACGATTATTGAAGCTGCTTTTTTTAGGGAGTGGATGTGGTTGAGTGGTCTAGGGCGCTGGACGTAAGGCTAAGTGAATTGTATCAATGGTGGGAGTTCAAATCCTGTCGAGGGAAGAACAAAAATTTGACAGCTCTAAAATCTAATTCTAACACTGTTTGGTTTAATTTTCAGACGTATATATATATATATATATGATAGATTCAGATCGACGTCCAGTCTCTAATCGACGTCCACTCCTCAAATCGGCATCCACTGACGCCATTATCTCAAATCACGGTCCAATTTCAGAATATTCTCAAATCGGCGTCCTTCACAAATTTTCATATCTATTTTTTTGGCCCGTTTACACGATATAGGTTTGCTATCAAAAATAATTGTAACGACAGTTTTGTTTTTTTAACCTGTGTGTGTGTGTGTGCTTTTAAGCATTTTCCCATTCTTAAGGTTAGGGTTAGGGTTAAGGTTAGGCTTAGGGTTAAGGTTAGGCGGGTTAGGGTTGAGATTAAGGTTAGGGTTAGGGTTATGATTAGGGTAAGGGTTAAGGTTAGGGCTAGGGTTAGGGTTGAGGTTAGGGTTAGGATTAAGGTTAAGGTTAGGGTCCGCTAAAGTAGAAGTACTCCTAAACACAATAGGATTTTATGTACAGTAGCGATAAAATACATTTTTAGCTCACCTGACCCAAATGGTCAGGTGAGCTATTGCCATCGCTTGGCGTCCGTCGTCGTCATACGTCGTAAACTTTTTCAAAAATCTTCTCCTTTGAAAGTACTAGACCAATGGAAACCAAACTTGGTCTGAATCATCACTAGGGTGTCTAGTTTCAAAATTGTGTCCGGTGATGCCGTGCACCAACCAACATGGCCACTGTTACTAAAAATAGAACATATGGTAAAATTGCAGGTTTTGGGTAATAACTCGAAAACCGTTAATAATATCAAAAATCTGACATTGGGTAAAAATGATCAGCACATCAAGATCTACATACCCTGCAATTTTGAAGTAAATCTGATTACCCATCTTGGAGTTATTGCCCTTTTTTCATCAAATTTGTAAAATTTTAATACTTTTCATCTTATATTTCAAAAACTATAAGAGATAAGGGTTAACTTTAATTGCAAAAATGTGCGGCATATCAAGATCTACCCACCCTGCAATTTTGAAGTAAATCCCATTACTCATTTTGGAGTTATTCCCCTTTTTTTCATCAAATTTTCAAAAATTTAATACTTTTCGTCCTTTATTTCAAAAACTGTAAGAGACAGATGGTAAATTGAAACTGCAGACATGTTCAGCATGTCTAGAGCTACCTACCCTGCAATTTTGAAGTAAATTTGATTACCGATCTTGGAGTTATTGCCCTTTTTTCATCATTGTTTTTTTTAATTTTAGTACTTTTCGTCTTATATTTCAAAAACTATTTAGAGATAGATGTTAAGTTTAAATTGCAAAAATGTGCAGCATGTCAAGATCTACATACCCTGCAATTTTGAAGTAAATCCCATTACCCATTTTGACTGATTATACAAATTAGAAAAAAGGGGGGATGAAATTTAAAAAAAATCTTCTCCTCTGAAACTACTGAGCCAATTTCAACCAAACTTTGCTGAAATGATCATTAGGTGGTCCCATTTCAAAATTGTGTCCGTCAGCGCCGTCCTGTATCCAAGATGGCCGACATTACTAAAAATAGAAATTTCTTCAAATTGCCGAAACTGCTCTATTTTAAGCCAGAAAGTGCCCAAATTTGAACTGTATAAGCATAATGATGAGCTTTTTAACATATATTACGGGATTTTTTATGAACTTTGAACTTTTGCCTTTTTTTATCGATTATGCAAATTAGAAAAAAGGGGGGGTGAAATTAAAAACAAAATCTTCTCCTCTGAAACTACTGAGCCAATCTCAACCAAACTTTGCTGAAATGATTCTTGGATGGTCCTCTTCCAAAATTGTGTCCGGCATTTCAGAACACCGACCAAGATGGTCGCCACAGCCGAACTTAATTTAACATAGGACCCTATGAGAAATTCCCATAATTTTTTTTTGTCTGAAACCATTTGCTCAATAAGAACAAAATTTTGATGAAATAGTCATTGGATGGTTCTCTTCCAAAAATGTGTCCGGCGGTTCGGTCCTTCGATCAAGATGGCCCCCACAGCCGAACTTAGCTTAACATAGGACCCTATGGGAAATTCACATAAAAATCTTCTCCTCAGAAACCACTGGGCCAATTGCAGCCAAACTTTTGTAGAATGATCCTTGGATGGCCCCCTTCCAAAATTGTGTCCGGTGATCCCGACTTCCAACCAAGATGGCCGCCAAGCTAAAAATAGAAAAAAGGGCGGATGAAATTAAAAAAAAATCTTCTCCTCTGAAACTACTGAGCCAATCTGAACCAAACTTTGCTGAAATGATCCTTGGGTGGTCCCCTTTCAAAATTGTGTCCGTCAGTGCCGTCCTGTATCCAAGATGGCCGCCATTACTAAAAATAGAAATTTCTTCAAATGGCCAAAACTGCTCTATTTTAAGCCAGAAAGTGCCCAAATTTGAACTGTATAAGCATAATGATGAGCTTTTTAACATATATTACAGGATTTTTTATGAACTTTGAACTTTTGCCGATTTTGATCGATTATGCAAATTAGAAAAAAGGGGGGGATGAAATTTTTAAAAAATCTTCTCCTCTGAAACTACTGAGCCAATCTCAACCAAACTTTGCTGAAATGATTCTTGGGTGGTCCTCTTCCAAAATTGTGTCTGGCATTTCAGAACACCGACCAAGATGGCCACCACAGCCGAACTTAATTTAACATAGGACCCTATGGGGAATTCCCATAAATATCTTCTTGTCTGAAACCATTTGCTCAATAAGAACAAAATTTTGATGAAATAGTCATTGGATGGTTCTCTTCCAAAAATGTGTCCGGCGGTTCTGCTCTTCGATAAGATGGCCCCCACAGCCGAACTTAGCTTAACATAGGACCCTATGGGAAATTCACATAAAAATCTTCGCCTCAGAAAGCACTGGGCCAATTGCAATCAAACTTTTGTGGAATGATCCAAAATTGTGTCCGGTGATCCCACCTTCCAACCAAGATGGCCGCCAAGCTAAAAATAGAAAAAAGGGGGATGAAATTATTCCTCTTGAAATGCATTTTTTTGTTGACTCACTGCTTTTGGTTACTCAAATAATCAAAGGGAAGCAACTCTATTACAAAATGTGAAGTAGGAAAAGCTAAATTTTGAGAATCATTGACATATATGTTTTTTTACAGCAATTTTGATAATTTACATTAAAGGGGGAACCCCTGCCCAAATTTTTTTGTAGAAGGGGTCTGCAAAGGCGAAGGCTACATTTGTTAATTTTTTTTACCGAAGTTATCAAGTTTTATTGACTGATGTTATTATACCAAGGTGAGCTATACAGGTTCCTGGGAGCCTCTAGTTGTCTTTTGTCATCAAGAACCCCTCTTCTGGAATCTGGTCTTGTCCCTTCTCCATCATTGCTTCAAAGACATTCCCTAACGAGTGTGACGTCATTTGAAGTATACGTTAGTGACGTCATTGGACGTCGATTTGAGAAAGTGAAAAACGGCCATATATTTGAGAATTGGACGCCGATTTGAGGAATAGACGTCGATTAGAGACTGGACGTGGATCTGAGTCTTACATATATATATATCACCACCACCATCACAAAATTCACTTTAATACTAATTCCTGTGTTTAACCATAGAATAAGCATTACATCTAAGAAAATATTTCCTTTCAATTACAATATTCAAAGTTAACAAATAAAACAAGAATATACCTGGATTTATAGGTGTGTTAGACTGCTTCAAAAATATTTACGTTACGCAGTCCAAAGTTAGATGGCATGTAGACCAACACTGTTTACCTTTGTACGATACCATTTATTAATGTTATCTAGACTTAAAATAACATTTTGGTATTATAAAGACCACTACAATCCAAAACGACATTTCATTCTTTCGTGTTCTTTTTCCTTGTAGGATCATCTGGATTTACGCCTTTCCAGAAAACATACACCTATTCAATGTATACTGGACTGCAACGAAGTAACCCGGAAGAAAATGTTGCACGACTTAACATCAGTGATCCTAATTTTAGCACATTAATAGAAAGCGGAGATAAGTTAGTATTATATCAAACAAAATATATACATGTTTAATGTTTTAAAATTTAAATCATACAAGTTAACAAGACACAAAACTTCAAAAGTATGCATTGTAATTTCGCTTAAAGATAAAGTTTGAATGTTTATCTTTAAAAGAATATGGAAATACAAATGTATTGATCGGTCAAAAGAGAAATAAATTGAAGGAAAACATAGGAAGTATAGAATTTAAATAAACGTTAGAAAAAGCCGAAAGAGGCAACCAATAATGGATATCCCAAAGACATAGGGAACACTGGACACAAGACACGGAATTAAGACATAAGGAACACTGGACACAAGACATGGAATTAAGACATAAGGAACACTGGGCACAATACACGGAATTAAGACATAGAGAACACTGGACACAAGACACGGGATTAAGACATACTAAGAACACAATACACAAAGTTAAAACATGCTATTGGATTCAGAGGTTTTTGCGTACTTGAAATTCATCAACAACAACACATTATAAATGCTCATATAAACTTTCTATGTTATAGCTTAACCATTCAAGTTACTGTGGAGAGTGGTGGTTACGCGAAACTCGAAGATTTAAACAATAATCCTTCACGTACTATGTCATTTAATGGACAGACAGCACACAAGAAGATGGTTTTCCATTTTGACTTTGAGGCACCGTACCACTGTTCTGAAAAAAACACATGCAGTCAAAAACCTATTGAAATAGGCAACGATATTACAAAGGTGAGTCCATAACAAAACTATATGTTGACATACTGACTTTGTAGTTTTATTTTTTTTATATAATTGAGCTTACTTAGCCGATAGGCTATCCATACACGTGTTGACAATATGAGCACATTAATTGGTTAGTGTCTTATAAGAATCAGGAAATGCTCAGCCTTCGTGAGTTCCTGAGTTCATCTTTTTCTGTTTGTTTTTTGTAAGTCTCAGAGCTCCAGATAAGCTGCGTATTTGCGTTTTTTATGCTGTGAAAACGAGTAAAAACGCATGTATTATCAGATCAGAGTGTACACATTACGCATACATATTGCTGTGTAAGCAAACTTTCCAAATTCGGAGTGTACTTGTACAGTCGTGTACATAACAATACATTTTTGTCTTTGAGAAATTCCCCGTAATTACTTCCCTTTATGCTTTTCGAAGGAGAGAGCGTATACATCCGAGGGGTACATAATGCTTGCCTTTCTAAGCATCGATGTCAAAAGAGATCTGATTGGATGTTTACGATAAATCATCCAATCGCGGTCAATATTACAAATAAATGCGGTTTACATAATAAGTAAGAACTAACACGAAAGTAAATTTGGGAACACGTTCGTTGAAAGTGAGCAAGAACATGAATAAGCGCACTATGGAAAATTATATATTTAAGTTCCTGACAGTTTCATCTGTGTCTAGTGACAGTATAGTTAAGGAATCATTGATGACATTATCAACACGGCTGTGAAAACTGCCGAAGTCGACGAGCAAAAAACAAACTATTTACAACATTTTATTAATAAACATGACACAATCGTGTCAAATTAAACAGAGATATACATTTCACTTGCATCCTGCATTTATTGAATATCACTTGTGTCAAACATAATTTTAAAAGTGTACATGTAAGGAATCTTTTCTGAAGTAGAGAGTACAACAGTGCAAAGGAAATATGCAAATATGCATCATTTTCAAAAGTAGGGGGTAATTACCCTTTGGACTTGAAAATTATCTGGAGCTGAGTCTTCATGTTGTGTATTGTTCCCAATGTTCTCTGTTTATCTGGATTATTCATACTTGATTGCCCCTTCGGTTTTCTCCAACGTTTATTTTAGATGACAAATGTAGTATCATTATTTATAATAAAATGTTTACACACTTTGGGCTATTTTGGTGTATTTCAAACAGTCATATTTATTAATATATTGTAATATGAACATAGAGACACACCAAGTTACACTTCGATATTATGATAAGTTTATATTTGTAAGCATAAGTTCGATGCCTATGTAGTATCAAATGATATGTTGTTACAGCCCCTGATTACCGCTTTGGTATTTTCAATATTTTCTTTCGAAGGAATTCGAAATAATTGATTAAAAAATTTAGAGAAGCATGTAAGACGTGACCAGAACATGAATGCATTTGAAATGAGAACCAGCATTATACATTACATGTATGGCTCTTATTACGACTGTAGTAATAAAATGGGGGAAAAAACAATGCCAACTGCATTGGTGGCGTAATGGTTAGTGTGTACGCCTCGAGTGTGGTAGATCGTGGGTTCGAGCCCAGGTCGGGTCAAACTAAAGACTATAAAATGTGTACTTCTCCGCTAAGCACACAGCATTAAGGCGAAAGAGCACAGACTGATTGCTTCGGAATCGGAATAATATGTCCGAGTGGAGCAACATGTCTAACCCCGGACTGTTGCTTCAGCGAGTTAGCACTATAGCAATTCAACTCAGCGCGTTGGTCTAGAGGAAAGCGGATCTCATCGTCATCTCATGGAAAATTAACTTGTTCTCGTCTTGATATAGCTGAAAAATTGCTGAATTGGCGTTAAACAACAGTCACTCAAATAGTACCAAACCGTCGGGACATGTATTTCCAAAATTCAATAGAAAAGGCGTATAAAGAGTCAAACTCAATACCCTTAACACACAAATACGAGACCGCTTGCTTTCCTGGGTTGGTACAGATACTTCAATGACTATGAATGACTGATGCGATATTCAGCTACATGTTACAGATGTTTTAGGTGACAAAGCGATATCAGTGCACAAGAGCTACGTAAGATATCACAGATAATAACAATGAGATTTGATTCTTTATTGTTATATTAGAAATCAGATCAACAGAACTTAGCAATATTTTATTCAAGAAATCAACTTAACAGTTTATCAAGGTCATTTGGCCGAAAAGAAAGAAAACGACAGTATTTTGTAAATTACTAATACCAAATGCTTACCATATTCACAACGTAGAAGATATTTCTTTGTGTTGTATTTACTAAAGAAAGAATATAACCATTATTTACATATTTTATGCAATTAATACATAATTATCTAAACCAGTGGTGCGATAATTCTATTATATTTTATATGTCAGTTTTATAGGTGGAGGAATACTCAGCCAAAACCTTACCTTCGGTAGGTGTAAAAACACTATGCCCTATGCTGGGTCTTTTAAACTCTGGTTTCAGCAAACATATATAGATCTATAGTTTTGGAAAACAACTGTTTGATAATTCAGGAAATTGTGAAAATATCGATCTGTCTTTATTATTAAAAATGGTTGGTCTCTGAAACGATAAATTTAGAATTACTGTGAATGTTATTTTTCAGTTTTTATTCAGTATTTCATTTACTTGGGATTTAAATATTATTACAAATAATAATTCATAGCTGAAGATAAATATTTATATATTCTACCATTTCAGATATCACCATCGATAGATTGGTCAGGTTGGAAAGACGAACTTGGGGGAGTCTTTCGATTCAATTTAGAAATTCATCATTTGAAACCTGACCTTTCGGGTAATTTAACAGAAGTTTCGGCGATGGAACCTTTTTTCTCAGTACCAATATTTAAGAAAGATTTACAATTACCAATACCGGCTAATCTCAAGGATCCAGGAATGTATTCCATTGTATTGGATGTTGCCGACAAAGCAAATAATTCCAGGTTTGCAAGGCAGTTCGTACTTTTCGATCCTGTGTCGAATATTTCTTTAGATACGGTAGACAAATTATTGGTCTTGAGCGCAGAAATAGAAACTCATTACCATTGGCAGTCCAACATCCAAGATGTCCACAACAATGGCCCATCAATAAACGTAGCATGGAAAGGACATTTCAGGAATAAATTTCATGAAGATAACAAATTATTAAATGCGATAAATTCATTTCATGCTACAGCAATGGATGGTATGTATCTAAAGGACGTAGATGACAAACTGGACGATTTGACTGGACATAGGACTAGGCGTGCTATACCTAATAGTCATGGTATTGTATCCTTTCAAATAGCATACCTGAAAGATCACAGCGGTGGCAGAACAATTCAAGACGTACCAACCACAGGATGGACAAATGTGGCGAACATTTTAAGTGAAACTCAATCAATAAATGTAAAGCGTGAGAACGGCGACACCATTAAGATATGGATACGAGCTGAGGATTCCATGGGTAATGTGGTTACAGATTATACAACAGTTAGCATTGACACGACAGCACCAACTGTCACCTCTGCGGAAATGCATGATAACATAAAAACTTCCCAATATAATTTTGGAAGCAGGTATAATACATATTTTTGTCATAATATGATGATTATTATTTGGATAAATAATTACAATAAAATAATAATAATAATAATAATAATAATAATAATAATAATAATAAATGTATCAGTATAATGAAGAACTTTGAGATCATTTATTATATGGACTCCATCTTTTTTTAATTTTAAATATCTTGAAGTAAAGCACATGTAAAACATTATTTCATTTCATACTTAAGATATACATGAACCATGAATATTCACCAATAGTATCACTAGTTACTGTGACCACATTTCATGCATGCAAATTGATTGAACGACCACACAGTCTTTCGTATGAAATATAAAATTTAATTTGATATTTATTTAATTTTCCAGAGTTGTGATTAGTACAGAAGATCTTGAAAGTGGTATACATAAGATAGACTGGTCAATTACAGATACGGATAGTGGCAATGTAGTCAAGAAAAACAGCATTGGTGGTAACAAAACACAGGTATATATGGATAATACAACCACTAAAACAGATATAGGTTAAGGCGTATTTATACACACGTATACATATATTTAGCAAATAAATATCACACCACTTAGAAATGAATTGTATTTTTCCAATTACCAAAACACCTTTTCACTCGGGACAGATGGTATTTCTCACACTCGGGGAAAATATCGCTGATTTTCAATTTGGATTTGTGTTGCCAATTACTCTGTGTGTTGTCCTATCCTCTCTTATTCCTTCACGTTGTCATACCCGATTACTCTATGTTAACCTGTTCTTCCTTACCTCTGTCTTATTCGATCACACTGACATAGCCAATTTCTCTGTTATAGCCCATTACCCTGTAGCACCTGATCACTTTGACTGGCATATCTGATTATTATGTCTTAAGTCACCCCTCACTCTGTCTAACCGAAAGTTTTCTCAGTGTAAGATCACAATAATCAAATTTATTAGATTGAGAGCTTGTTCGTTGCTAAACACCAGAAGAAAAATATTTCTTGCATAAGTCTTTGGACAGAAACAATTTAACAGTTCAAATTATGCAGCAATATGTGCGAAAAGGGCCAACGTTAACTGGGACACTGAAAAGTAATTTGAGTTGAGAAGGAAAGAAAAAAGGATTGCCTTTTGTAGCGGCTACAATGCGCTTTTTTTTAAAAATATCCAAATCTCCAAAAACGGTGCAAATAGTGCTGCATTCTCCATGAACAGAACCCGCTATGGTCCGACGTTCAGATATTATTATAATCTGATAAAACACCATTGTGAGTACATTCGCTATCTTCCCTCTGTAGATGTGCTGAACAGGTCTATGGATTCAACCATGTTAACCGTCACTAGTTCCCAGCAAATTGTTTTCATTTTGATTGTAGCACAAAATTCTGACGAAACATTTATCGAGCAATATAAAGAATTGCTATTGAACTATGCACAAGATGACAATCCCGTAGACAATATCATCACCTGTGAAGCTCACCAACTGTATATATGAGTAACATGGCGGATGCCTTATAAGTAGCAGGAACTGCTTACCCTTCACGAGGACCTGAGTTCACTCCCGTTTTTTTGGTAGGGTGCGTGTTGCTCATCTTTTTAGTTTTGTTTGTGTTGTGCTATTATATACCTTTACGTTTTGAGTTCCGTGTTGTGATGTCCGCTATGATTTCCACATAAAAAACAATGTTCAGTTCATCTACCTCCAATTGTTTGTAAAAGGGCTCATGTCTTATTATGTTATTTGTGTTTGTTTGCGCATAGTGGTGTACAACATATATTGTGTTGTATTTTGCTTCGTATTATGTACCCTATGTTGCCAGTTTCTCTGGATTGTTGATTGCCCCTTCGGTATTCTCTAACGTTTATTTACAGACACGCATTTCCATAAAGTTTATTTATATAATATTTTCCGAAATATACAGTTCTTGAACAGATGGGTCAAACAAAATATCATGAAAATGGGCATCAAATATCGGTAAAATACCAATTAAAGAACTACGAAAACAATGCATGAAATCAATATCCGGATAGACAAGAAAATAACAGTGAAACACAAAATTGAAAATAGAAATAAACTTCATAGTTAAAAAATATATTATTTCTTATCCAGAGTAATCCAGGAACCCTTGGCAATACTACACCTAACGGAGACTACTTTTACTCCTATCACACATTTGATATCAATAATTGTTGGTTGGCAGTATCTAAAGCTGATCTACCGACTAAGAAACTCTATCTGACACTGTCGGTGTACAACATGGCTATGCTGCATACAACAAGGCATCTACAGGTATACTTTTGTATGGGTTATTTATTACAAGCTTCATATTCATAGTAGGTTTCTTAAAGACTTATTATTCTGATGCATATTGTCAACGTGAGGTGTATTTTGACAAAAATATGACAGACGAAACAAATGTTAAAGTTTTATACATAACTACAGTCTTCCCATGAGAGTAAACCATCTTTGATGCAAAACTTATTCCTTTTATCTATAGAAGGTTATCGTGGTCGTGATCGTATGGTGGTTGGATTTGATCAGTGCAATCAGTTCATATCACCACTAATGTTGTGAGTTCGAATCCCACTCATGGCAAGGTGTGCTATATATGATATGTGATAAAGTTAGTAGGTGACTTGCGACAGGTCTGTGCTTTTCATCGATGAATCCGGTTTCCTCCACCAGTAACGCCACGATAAGACAGACATATTGTATCAAGTGACGTTAAACACCATGGCACTAACCTTAATCTTATTCCATTTATATTAAAATCTTTTTTTAATGTAAGCAACCCAACCAAAACAAAAAGGCAGCATGAATCAGTTGGTGTCTATTTTAAATTGTAGATCTCAAACTTGACCCATTTTGACGGCATGATGAGTTGTAAGTATTTTATGAATTATTTTCAGTTTGAAGTCGTGATAAAATACGAGGTGATATCGAATATATATACAAAATATAGAGGCACCTTAGAATAATGCTTAAACATGAATGTTTAACTTTACAAACAATATATTTTTCTTGTGTGGAGGTATATCACGTAACTTTAATGACACATTTATAAAATCACCGGGAACATTTTCGTAAATGACACATGCAATTTTTTCATGTACCTCTAGATATCAAGAACAGATGTATGGACACCTTTAACGTGTTGCGATAATATCATGAACGGTGTGTTTAGATTGTTGTATCTCTGTTGTTAAATGTTCAGCCAAGTACATGTAAGGGAGACAATCGAGTAAAACGATAAACGAAAACAAATATCTTTATTAAACATGATAAACTTTATTCAGCTTTATTTAGATACGTATTAAGATGTAACTTGATATTTGATTTGTTGTGACGTTTTAATAATTTTGGTTTAGAACATATACATTCATTTTGTATGTGCTGCATTTAAAGAAAAACACAACTTCGTACTATATTCTTAAAAAGAGATGTGTAGAAGCTGTTGGTATGTTCTTGCTATTTGTTATAGTGACTGTATATAGCGAAAGCAACACATAATTATTCTATATTTTCGATATCGTCAAATAGGCTATTAATGTTCTTTTCCTCATGCAAAGATTCAACCCCATTTATATACAAAAATAGAAAATACCAAGTTTCACCTATTTCATGTCATGTTCTCCAACATAGAAATATGGTATATTATTGTTGCGTATGCTATTTCATTTTATATTAAGATTGATATTTAAAATGTGACATTATATTTTTTTTCCGTTTATATTATTGAACAATAATGTGTACTTGACATACACATATGATAGTTGCGGCAGATGGGTGGTTTTCTCATGGTGCTGCGGGTTCCTCAATTATCAACTGACCGATACATATAACTGAAATATTGTTGAAAGTGGCGTTAAACACCTAATCTTAACCCTACACTACGGTATCACTTGAACCTGATCAGCAGTTGATACTTTGTTATTTTCATATTTATTTTCAAAGAATTGAATTTTATCCAATTTAGGAGATAATACAGGTATTATCATATGTAAATGTTTAGTAAAATTATTAAATCTACAGATGCTGGACCTATGAATTTAAAAGTAAATAAAACTTTTAGTAATGGCGTGAAATTAACGTGGACACCAGGACAGAGTTGTTTTGAGATTTCAACAATAATTGCATCAATGAGCTATACAAACAGCAAGGGACATACGATAAATGAAAGTATGCACATCGATAAAAGCGCTGACTGGTATAATCTTATTGGATTGCATCCGGGTACAAATTACACCATCAAGTTTGTTACTGAATATGCAGAGGACAGAAGTGATCCAGTATACATAAGTTTTGTAACAGGTTTGTGATGACATAATAATATATTTAAAAAAGACAGATTAATTAATTCAAGTATTCTATCACAGAGCAAATATTAATTAATTGTCAAATTTGTAAAAATCAATTCATTACCATATACTATGGATATTTCAAGCTATGTACACGAATAGAGCTGGAGATATATCGTATATCACATGAATCAAATGATGAATATGTCATTCGCCAAGTTTGAACTGTCATTGTTTTTCTATCCTATTGTGTTACTATTGTCATTTTGGTGTGTTGGTCGATAAACGAACCATTGTCTTTCTGGAAAGTCTTCAACAATACTAAAATAGTGCCTGGGACGGAATCGACTTTACTTAATTTTAAAAGGGCATGCAAATGATGTAATTTTAACAATTAACAGCTATGCATCTTAATATATATAATAGGTGTTTAATGCCATATTCTAAGCTACCAAATATATAGTCCCTTGCCTATCTACACCGGTTATATAGAAGATGTCACAATTGACGTAATCGTATATTATTTAAAGGGGAATTTGCAGTACTGCCTACCAACAAAATTTGTGGGCGGAGCTTATCATCAAAAATCCCCGTTGAAATGAACAGCATATTTATGAAATTGTATGTCACATGACCAACGTGACCTTAAGGCCACATACCTCAGAAATTTGAATTTTTGAAGTGATTTTTGTAGTTTTTAGACTGATGAAGAATATTATTTTTAATAAGACTGAAATTTTCGGAGTGAGGGACACTAGTAATCATGCCTGTCAAATATTTTGCTCCAAAAGTAAATGTGAAACTGTGTATCATTGATTTTTCCTCGTTGAGATAACCGTGGCCAAATAATGAACAGTCTGAATATTTGCTCCGCCCACAGCTATTTATACTCACGGTCCCGGTTTAACTATATTCTGATATATTAATGATTGATTGAATAGTTATCACAATATCATACGAAACAACAGGGTGGTGTAATGGATAACATGCTCATCTCGAGTGTGGTATATCGTGGGTTCAATCACCGATCGGCTCAAGCCAAAGACTATCAAATTTGTATCTGTGGTTTTTTCGCTAAGTACGCAACATTAAGGAGTAAGCACGCAGTCAGGACAATGTGTCCAAGTTCAGTTACATATCTACCTGTTGACTTGTTTCAGTGAGCTAGCACAATAAAGACCCAGTTCAGCCTGTTCTAGTACGAGGCAGATATCACCATCTGATCAAAAAGAAGTTTGTTTTCGCCATGATATGTCTGAAAAAATTGCTCACTTTGCTTGAAGCAATCTCTCAATTTCATATGTTTATCGTATTTTTATGCTATTATAATTGTCATCATTAATTATAATAATAATAACAATAAAGCTTTAATCAAATCAAATGTATTTAGTCATATATTTTCAATTTAATATTAAAACACATGAAAAAACGTAAATCATTTCGTGATATGTTTTTGCATTAGTACAATCCTTTGCAAAAGCAGTGATAATGAAATAAATTACATCATGATTTATTTAATTGCATAAATTCAAAATATATTGTATTAGAAATTACATTATTTAGCATTTTCGTAATTTTAATGAGTTGAATAATTTGATTCTATACAAGTTGAAACACTATACACATCGTCCTCTCCATGCACTATTAACAATACATAATTGTGTGGCTTCAGATACCACAGGGGAAAAAACAAACATGCAAAAACAATTGTAAGCTAACCATTGAACATCATACTCTATTCAAATCGCATAAATACATTATTAAGTGAAGATACAATCAAGAACCAAATCGTATTCATTATAATTTTCAATAATGTAGTTTGTTGTAAGGATGAAAAGTGATATGTCTATATGTAAGTAATGCGTCTTTGAGGTGGTGTTTATTGTGAAGAAATAGGTGTAAATATGTTTTCGATTTCTTTCAATTGTAGTTTCAAACCCCGAGAGCAAGTCATACGCAGCAGCAATTGGAGGTAGCGTCAGCGCAGGTATGTTATCTGTATTTGTTATCATTCATCATCAAATCCACCATTTACCTGTATATCTGTTCCTATTTGCCGCCATTTATATAACTGATTGATTAAGTTATCACCGATAAGAAAAGTTATGAGATACCAAAAAATTAATCAGAATCTTTAAATAGGCGAAGGACAGACAGTGCATTGACCGAAAGAAAAAAATGCAAAATGTTCGATAGTACACTACACTACAAACTAAAGATTTAACAAGCAGCACGATAACCATTAAGACCTATGTTCGACAGAACACAGCACGATAACCACTAAAACCTATGTTCGACAGAACACTGTACATAAAACTAAGATTTAGCAAGCAGCACGATAACCACTAAAACCTATGTTCGACAGAACACTGTACATAAAACTAAGATTTAGCAAGCAGCACGATAACCACTAAAACCTATTTTCGACAGAACACTGTACATAAAACTAAAGATTTAGCAAGCAGCACGATAACCACTAAAACCTATGTTCGACAGAACACTGTACATAAAACTAAAGATTTAGCAAGCAGCACGATAACCATTAAAACCTATGTTCGACAGAACACTGTACATAAAACTAAGATTTAGCAAACAGCACGATAACCACTAAAACCTATGTTCGACAGAACACTGTACATAAAATTAAAGATTTAGCAAGCAGCACGATAACCACTAAAACCTATGTTCGACAGAACACTGTACATAAAACTAAAGATTTAGCAAGCAGCACGATAACCACTAAAACCTATGTTCGACAGAACACTGTACATAAAACTAAAGATTTAGCAAGCAGCATGATAACCATTAAAACCTATGTTCGACAGAACACTGTACATAAAACTAAAGATTTAGCAAGCAGCATGATAACCATTAAAACCTATGTTCGACAGAACACTGTACATAAAGCTAAAGATTTAGCAAGCAGCACGATAACCACTAAAACCTATGTTCGACAGAACACTGTACATAAAACTAAAGATTTAGCAAGCAGCACGATAACCACTAAAACCTATGTTTGACAGAACACTGTACATAAAACTAAAGATTTAGCAAGCAGCACGATAACCACTAAAACCTATGTTCGACAGAACACTGTACATAAAACTAAAGATTTAGCAAGCAGCACGATAACCACTAAAACCTATGTTCGACAGAACACTGTACATAAAACTAAGATTTAGCAAACAGCACGATAACCACTAAAACCTATGTTCGACAGAACACTGTACATAAAACTAAAGATTTAGCAAGCAGCACGATAACCACTAAAACCTATGTTCGACAGAACACTGTACATAAAACTAAAGATTTAGCAAGCAGCACGATAACCACTAAAACCTATGTTCGACAGAACACTGTACATAAAACTAAAGATTTAGCAAGCAGCATGATAACCATTAAAACCTATGTTCGACAGAACACTGTACATAAAACTAAAGATTTAGCAAGCAGCATGATAACCATTAAAACCTATGTTCGACAGAACACTGTACATAAAGCTAAAGATTTAGCAAGCAGCACGATAACCACTAAAACCTATGTTCGACAGAACACTGTACGTAAAACTAAAGATTTAGCAAGCAGCACGATAACCACTAAAACCTATGTTCGACAGAACACTACATAAAACTAAAGATTTAGCAAGCAGCACGATAACCATTAAAACCTATGTTCGACAAAACACTGCACATAAAACTAAAGATTTAGCAAGCAGCACGATAACCATTAAAACCTATGTTCGACAGAACACTGTACATAAAACTAATGATTTAGCAAGCAGCACGATAACCATTAAAACCTATGTTCGACAGAACACTGTACATAAAACTAAAGATTTAGCAAGCAGCACGATAACCACTAAAACCTATGTTCGACAGAACACTGTACATAAAGCTAAAAATTGAACAAACCTCGGTTGAACTGAGGTGCATAAATAGGAAACAGGTACTGGATTGATACTATGACAAACCAAACATATATATTCTATGACGGACTGTACAACTTTCAAAGTGATAACTTCAGCTTAACCACTACATGCCTGTGATTCAGCAGCTTCCTTGTTGGCTGCATCCCTCTATCAAGGACATCCTGACAGGGTAGGAACTACAACATCGTGCTGTTGGAAGGTTGCTACAAATATTGGAACTTTCACGAGGGGAATATTGAAACAATCTCTTATTTATAAAGTGTCGTTAGCAACCAGTTATCATCGTCAATTTCTAGTTGTAGTTAGGGGAATCATGCAGATCTAGATCGGCGGTAGTCTTCTGTCTCAGGTTCAATGGGGGAGGTGCTATTAACGCAGTAACCAAACTTGGAATTATTGTGTGAAAAGGATCTAAAGTTAGGGATGGTTTGTTCTTCATATCCATGAGAATCCATTCCCCCTCCCCTCTGTACACACACATTATGTCTGGTTCATACGAATAGAGGAACAACTGGTCGTGAATAGAAGTACGGTTGGTATCCATAGAAATGCCGACTGTCTGTACAAAAACACATTCACCACACAAAATACATATATTGTCAATCAGAAACTCAAGCATTAGATAGCATCAGTTTTAAATAACCTTTTGTGCAGCATTGGATCGTATGCATCTGATAAAATGATTTTGGGCAACAATTAAAATTCCCGTTAACAGGAGGTTTATCAACCACCTCTTTCGCATGCAAATAATCAGATACGGTCCATACAAATATAATGCACACACTGAGATTGTTCGGATTTGGGTGTTTCAGTCATGATGGAACCTAGAGCTTCGTGTGTTTATATTGTGTTGATATTTTAATGTTTTTACGTATTTCCCTATTTCCCTATGCAAAATTTTATATTTTCAAAATTGCAGAAATGAAATTCGCTTTCTCTAGAGCAGCCAACTGTAACTATAATTCTAATTATTGTATATTTCAGTGATCATTATACTTCTGATAATAATTACTATACTGTTTCTGTGGAGAACAGGACGGATAGGTGGACCAAAACGATCTCCAAATCGGTATGAACAAAAGTTACCAAATATTAATCAACAATCGAGTCTGACAGGAGTAAATGTAAGTAATTTAGCAATTGGCGTTAAAAATTACTCACTCAGCATATATCTCGTGTTACTAGTACAAAGGATCAATAAGTAAAAAGGACGTGCAATGGTCTACCGCACAAACTATTCTGAATATTAAGACGAGTTACTTAGCGCCAAATGAGCAATTTATCAGCTACATCAAGGCATGATCAAGTAGCATTCAATGAAATTATAATGATGAAGATGATGTCAGCTTTGTACTAGACCAACATTCTTATTTGGATCTTTAAAGTGCTAGTTCACTGAAACAATAGTCCGTGGGGAGACATGTCTATCCACTCGAACACATAATCCTGATTTTGGGTCACCCAGTCTTTGCTCTTACTCCTGAAAACTGCGTGCTTGGCGGAGAAGCAACACATACCAATTTCAGTCTTTGGTTTGAACTGACCGGGGATCGAACCCACGACCTACCGTACTCGACGTTAACACGCTAACTATTACACCACCGAATCCGTGATATGAATAGATATCTGTAGTTATTACTTCAATATTCTAATCTTGTCTTCTGTCTTTATTTTTCTTTTACATTTAAATGACAAAACTTGATAAAAGCCAACATATACTCTCGTTCAATTTTGTAGAACAAAACTTATCAAATAGACATTGACCTTGATGATATTTATTTGTACGGAGGAATGAAATTTGATACCATTCCAGCATGGATAATTCCGCACAAGAAAATAATCCTGGAAGAGAAAATAAAGAGTGGTAGATTTGCTGATATATTTAAAGCCAGATATGATACAAAGCAAAACGACATGTCTGTTGTGGTAGCCAAAACTCTTCAAGGTATAAAACTGGATATTTCATATATTATTATATTGCTAAACATTGCAAGATAGAATATATCAAAATAATAAATTAACCCCATTGTAAAATCTTTGATCAAATAATATGGTTCATCTCCCCCAGGCATTGATAATCTTAATTGGTTTTTGTTTTCATGATCAGGCCCTTTAGCTTCGTTGCTACCAGAGGCCTTTAAGTTATTTGACTTTCAAATATTTTATTCCAGACATGTACGTGTCGTGTGCACTAAATGCGATATCTACAGTTATTATCACTGGGTTGATACCTCTCCGGTGGACTTTTAGTCCCCGAGGATGTCAACTGCCTAGTAATCGCAGTGACATGATTTATAAGATATATATTCATAGTAGTTCCTAAATAATGTAATTATTATAAAAACTAAGTTTAGCCTCCATCGGATATAGGTGTTGCTATGCTGTTTGGTTTTCACGCTCCCAAACACTTTTACATTTCTTAACATTCTGATCTTTTAACATTTTTCGTACCTGTTGACTTGTATTCCAGTAACGTGATGTGTGCACTAATTAGATATTTACATTTTTATGACTGTCAACATTTTTTATCACATATTTTGCTGCAATATATGTCCGTTTGTGCATGTCCAATAATGGTCGGAAGCCAGTGTTGGTTTTTTGCCCTCAGGGCCAATATGGATATTTGGCCTAAATATCTATATTGGACCCCGAATTCAACTTTAGGTATGGTCGTTGTGTCAAGCATTATATGTCAAAGTACAAGGAAAGATGGTATATAAAAATATGCATCAGATCGTATTTCAATCAAATTAACACATTTCAAAATATTGGAATAAAGTTGAAACGGAATAATTGGATCAAATGTAAACACTGTGTTGAATAGGAATACCCGTTCAAATGTTAACGTCTTGGGTAGATTTGACAAACATTTTCTAAAGTCATTGTATAGATCGACATTGTTGGATATCTTTTTGAAACCAGACTCGAAGCAAAAATATTTGCAAGTTGAATATAGGCAATTCTATTAAGGATTTATTTTCGCAATTTGCCAGTTCAAAGATCTTGTCTGCAATATAAAAGTCAATGCTTGGAAAAAGTCTGTGAGATATCATAGTTGGTTTTTTTTTGCGTAAACCTATGATGTAACTCTGGAACTTGGTAAGTTGATCTTCATAATCAGATGGTAGTTTCTGTGCAATGTGAGTTCTGCGGCGAATTGATAGGTTATGTCTTTTAAGAAATACATATGACCAGGCTACAGATGCACGAAAATTGCCGTTATTTGGGGTTTTTTTTGCCAAATGTTGTCCTTGGAGTCTGAGTTCTGCTGTTGAAACGCCATAGCCTTGAAGTCTGCGATCAGTTACCCATTGTAACAGTTCTGCTTCCAGTTCTGGAAAATGAGCTGAACTGTCTCTATCTGCCATTTTTGATCTTGGCATCTTTTGGAGTCGATCTTTTAATCGTCTCCACTGATGGACATTGGTCTCATTCATGTTAAATTCTCTACCAGCTGCATGATTGCCATGAGCCTCTGCATATGAGATAACTTTAAGTTTCTCTCGAGCGTTGAACGAGTGTCTAATTTTACCCATCTTCTGGGAACGAAAATTCAGAGGTATGACATTGTTATTTAGTTTGTGAGGATTTTACGTCCGTCTACCCTGCTCAGGTATTGCGGACACGTATTTCTTCTTTTTACTGGGTCTTCGCCCGCTACATATTTCATGTGTTGGTGGTCTATCACCAATATCTATATCAGGTGTATACTCTGGAAAGCGATCAACAAGTGCTGGATCGTCCGTGTCGAATTTTGTTGGTTTTGGTAGCGAACCAGTATATGTACATTTTGTCTGTGTCGATCGCTACCTTTTTTTGTCGATACTGTTGGAATATTGATGGCTTAGGTGTCGCTGTTGTGCTGGTAGGTTTGCGTTGTTTCATCTGTAGAAGGGTTAATGTCGGCTGTCTGTGTTTTTACACAAGTTGTATTCTCACCAACGGCTTCCCTTTTCGCCTTCCAGTGGTCCATGCGTTTGGCGTTTCTTCTCCTGGTGGAAGATGAGAGGTGCTTCTTATTTTGGGCCTGGCTGGTAGTTTCTCCTGTTTTTTCAACGGGTTTTCCAGCCTTGATCCACACCAGCTTGACTGATACAGCGTTGGAATTAAAACTTGTAGGTCCCAAGTTAATTTCTGTCCTTCTATCCCTGCGTGTTTTAGAAGTTGAACCAGTTCAACAGGTAAGTCCGTTGTTGAATTGAGTTGATTTCTGCTCACTGTAGAGATGTATCCGCTAGTCAAGTCTAGATCCGAATGACATTGTAACATTGTGACCACATTATATACTATACTGTAGTATTGTTACAATATGAGTACACTTCAAAAGAAATTATAATCTCTTTGATCAGGTCTTAATTAATGTTGTTACTTTTGTATTTTTTTCTCTTTATGAGCTTGGACACGCACATGTAATATTTGAATCGATGGTAATTACTTCCTATTGCAAGCTTGACCCAAGCTTGCCTATCTTTGATCATATGAACGGTTCATTATTTGATGAATTTACTAATAAAAGATTAAACATATCTAAATATTTATTATTTAAAACAACCATAATTCGTGTGAAGAACGACAAACAAACAAAAATTTAACTGCTCCATCCGTATCATTTTCATTGCCGTTTTGAACTTGTTTTCAAATTAAACATTAGCGATAAACTTCCTGCATTCACAAAACAGCTAATTTTCGTTTGCAAAAACTAGAATAATCGGTTTAAACTCTTGACTAAACTAATTTAACATTTTCCTATCTAAAGTTTATTAAAAATACATGGATTAATAAATACTTGATCTGTGGTAAGCAGTATTTTGCTGTTTGAACGAGGATTTCTACCGTGCATGTTTTACTGAATCTTCCTGCGTTTTATTGATAGGAACTAGAATTTTCACCAGACTTTTTGGGGAGGAAAGGGGGTGCGCTTTATGCACCAGTGCATTTAATAGACACCAAAAGACGGTATCACATTAAATTTTCCATATCGTCCCTGGTATCAGCACTCGGCCCATATCAGCCCATCATCTTCGCTGTTGGGCTTAATATGGGAGTCTATGGCTGCTACCGGGGCCGATATGGAAAATGTCATGTAATAATATCGTATTACATCATGATCAGTTGCCTAGATGCTGCATAATAAAATAAGGACGTCTCATTGTAACTTAACATCGAACCCATGTCCAATAAATATGGTTTAAAACTATTCTTGCATTTGTTTATGTTTGTTGTGCTGTACATCTTATAGCTAATCCATAGTTTATTCTTCTGGTACGAATTTGATTTTATAGACTATCCAACGCCTATGTAGGGAAGTTTTGCTATTGTTCAACTGTATATGCATTTGTTCTAGCTTCTTTCAATGAAGATGACAAGCTTTTGATGATGACTAAAATAAACTTCTTTGCAACACAAGTTGGACAGCATGCCAACATTATTAATTTTATTGGGGCTGTAACAGATAACGTACACCGTAAGTATTCAGATTTTGTTTTACCAATCTGAGCTTTCCAATGATATTAACATTTAAAAAAAAGTTTGTTAAGATGTTCAAAGGGGTATTCCGAAGCAATAAATTGAATGACAAACAATGCAACGGCCAAACGACATGTACATGTTACCACACGGGATGCATATATATAATTGTGAATGTTTGGTACCTTTCTTGAGAAAGCATACCAGATAATTACAGAGCTTCGGTGGAATCATCATTATTCCGGTGTGATTAGAAACGATTGCTGAAATATAGCTAAAATTATGGCAAGTGACGTCAAATAACATTCAACCAATGAATGTTGATATCAAGTAGTATGACATGTGTCGTCTGTTATTCACACTGCTACACGCAAACTGACAAATCACGTTTCTTTCTATAGAATACAAATGGCGTTCACAGAAGAGTTTGAAGATACCGATTGGGTAATCAGAATCTGTATATCGAAGAAGAACAGACAACACAATGACCGAAAGAAAAAAGTACAAAAGACAACCAACGATCTACAAAACATACATATTTATTATTTCAATTGATTATGCAATGTGAACCTATGATATTTTTCAAATTATTTTTAACATTAGTGGGACCCTACATGATATTAGAGTATTGTGAAGAAGGTAACCTAAGAGATTGGCTATTGAGAAATAATGACCGAGTGGGAGACGAAGTTGTGGAAAGACTGTATCAAATTATTCTAGGTGTGTCAAACGGAATGAAATACCTTTCCTCCAAAAAGGTATTAATGTTGTATCATCTCATGAATGTAGCAAAGCTCTGTATTAGGCTATTTTCAATCTTGAATAATAAGTGCTTACCGTGTTATGTTATCATTGAATATCAATATTCTTATAAACGAGTACGATTTCTTTTTTTAGCTTATATATTTATTGCTACGTTTGATATTTATTGTACATTGCAAGATGAGAACATGATCATATATCTGATAAGTGGCTTAAATAAAATAAAAACTTCCAATGAAAATGAAGGCTATTTGTTATAATAAATTGAGTAGCTAGAATGAATAATATGACCGAAAGATAAAATATTGTATGATACCATGGTATGATAATTATTTACTCGAAGCATTTAGTGTAATCTGTATGTCAACAATTTCACTTCTTTGGGGATTATATTTTCAGATTGTCCATCGTAGGCTAGCGGCTAGGAATATTTTGTTGCCGTTCATATTACTACCAAAAATTACTGGGTTTGGACCCACAACAAAAGACGAAACCAACAACAAAGACGACACAAAGGTTTCTTGATTTACATAGTCAATCATGTACATGTGCTTCATTTTTCGACTGGTTGCATTTAAGCAAATATACTTGTATCATATTTCAATTAGATGTTTTCCAGGTCAGTGTGTTGAATATATAATATTTCCTGTTAACGGTGTTAGAAATAAATTCTTAGCATATTCATAGACTTTTTAAAGAAAATTATTTTCATTTGAAAATCTGATCATATAATGATAACTCATCACCTCGCAGAGAATTAAAACGCATGAATACTGAATGTATGGCCTATATGAACGTCCTCATATCAAATGATATCTACATTTCAGGAAAAGGTACCAGTTAAATGGATGGCACCAGAATGTACAGAAAATACCAAGAATGCAACAACAAAAAGTGATGTCTGGTCATACGGAATTGTCATGTGGGAGATTCTTAGCTTAGGTAATTACAATATAATTTCCCTTTCGGAGTCCATTTATTATCTAATACGAACGTAGATGTCTATATTAGTGAGCACAACGAGATTCTGGAATAGTCGTCATCAAGTACGATCAAAGTCAAAAGATTGAAAAGCCAAATACCATGCCAATTTGTACAACTTTTTTTTATAGATAATGTATTTCGCGAAGTTGTTCTATTGTTTTCATGAGCTTTGTTCTCGTGTATATTTATGCAGTTTGAATCCTGCTCAGGGAATATGTACTCGATACAACAGTATGTAATAAAAGTTTGTCAGTGACTTGTGGCAGGTCGGTGGTTTTCTCCGGGTACTCCGGTTTCCTCCACTAATAAACCTGACTGTTACGATATAGCTGAACAATTGTTGAAAGTGGCGTTAAACACCATAACCCTAACCCTTTACTATGCAACATCAACAGTATGTTCGTGGTTAATATGATGTCTGGTTTGGATCTTTAGACTGTGTGCTGCCACGTTTTAGCTGTAGTTTCAATGGCAATTCTAGATCCACTCATAGATCGAGATTCTGTAAACGTAGATATTGAAAATGGGAAAATTGTTGCATTCCACGATTATGATAAGAATGTTGGCTTTGATATTCTAATATCGTACGGTTCTTGAGTAACAACTATCATACCCTGACTTTAATACTCTCGAGTAACAGTTATCATACCATGTCTTTGATACATATTGGAAGTCCGAAGATATATTCAATTAAAGGAACAATCAGATTACACAAGAACAACGGTACAAACATAAAGGTCAAATACAATAACAGAAACCTACATAGAGAACACGAAAGAAATGGCAGATCAGGTTCTGCACAATTGTAAGCATATTACTGCCTCATCAATGAATACCATCATGGCATCGTAATTCTAGAATGGTGAAATGTATTGGTCTGCCCAAATGTTTTACTTTTGTATCTGCAAAGATGATTAAACTTCAGAATCAACTGGTTTACCTCTCGATTTGCGTTTCTGCTAGTGGTCTGTTCTCTTTTGTTTTTCTGTCTTTATTTTGTATCGATATTGCTTTGTACCTCTACTTTGTCTAAGAAAAATATATACTCTGTCCTCTTTCTCAGTCTGACAATAAGATAAAATATTGTCAACTGTTTTTAAAGTATGTCGTTGTTTTTATTAGATTTTTGTTCTAATAATGTTTTCAATCAGTATGTCATTCTCTCATGGAGTTTGTCTCCAGCGGATTACGTTTGCTTGTCTTTTTATTTCATGAAGAGAATAGCCATGATTTGAATTATGACATCAATTTTAGATTTTGCTTGTTACTTCAAAGACTATCTCTTCGCAAGAGGTCAAATTAGTGGAAAGAAAATTTATTAAAAGAGAATTTGTTTTTTGTATTGTCCTTTCTAATTATAATTTTTATTTTTTTAAAGGAGAAACTCCCTATCATGGCATGTCAAGCCGAATCGTTCCGCAAAAAATACAGAATGGGTACAGATTAAAACGACCTGAACATAGCACTGACATGTAAGTACTTACATCTACTTCAAATACATATACAATAGTTTATGTTTATGAGACTTAAAATGTGGAACAAAGGTGTGGCTCACTGTACCTTTTCTCATTTTTGCGCCGAATACACATAAACTTTATAATTTAAGTCATTTCATTGATATTGTGTTTATCCTGCATAAATACACATAAACTTTATAATTTAAATCATTTCATTGATATTGTGTTTATCCTGCATAAATACACATAAACTTTATAATTTAAGTCATTTCATTGATATTGTGTTTATCCTGCATAAATACAAATAAACTTTATAATTTAAGTCATTTCATTGATATTGTGTTTATCCTGCATAAATACACATAAACTTTATAATTTATGTCATTTCATTGATATTGTGTTTATCCTGCATAAATACAAATAAACTTTATAATTTAAGTCATTTCATTGATATTGTGTTTATCCTGCATAAATACACATAAACTTTATAATTTAAGTCATTTCATTGATATTGTGTTTATCCTGCATAAATACAAATAAACTTTATAATTTAAGTCATTTCATTGATATTGTGTTTATCCTGCATAAATACACATAAACTTTATAATTTATGTCATTTCATTGATATTGTGTTTATCCTGCATAAATACACATAAACTTTATAATTTAAGTCATTTCATTGATATTGTGTTTATCCTGCATAAATACACATAAACTTTATAATTTAAGTCATTTCATTGATATTGTGTTTATCCTGCATAAATACACATCAACTTTATAATTTAAGTCATTTCATTGATATTGTGTTTATCCTGCATAAATACACATCAACTTTATAATTTATGTCATTTCATTGATATTGTGTTTATCCTGCATAAATACAAATAAACTTTATAATTTAAGTCATTTGATTGATATTGTGTTTTTCCTGCATAAATACACATAAACTTTATAATTTAAGTCATTTCATTGATATTGTGTTTATCCTGCATAAATACACATAAACTTTATAATTTAAATCATTTCATTGATATTGTGTTTATCCTGCATAAATACACATAAACTTTATAATTTAAGTCATTTCATTGATATTGTGTTTATCCTGCATAAATACAAATAAACTTTATAATTTAAGTCATTTCATTGATATTGTGTTTATCCTGCATAAATACACATAAACTTTATAATTTATGTCATTTCATTGATATTGTGTTTATCCTGCATAAATACAAATAAACTTTATAATTTAAGTCATTTCATTGATATTGTGTTTATCCTGCATAAATACACATAAACTTTATAATTTAAGTCATTTCATTGATATTGTGTTTATCCTGCATAAATACAAATAAACTTTATAATTTAAGTCATTTCATTGATATTGTGTTTATCCTGCATAAATACACATAAACTTTATAATTTATGTCATTTCATTGATATTGTGTTTATCCTGCATAAATACACATAAACTTTATAATTTAAGTCATTTCATTGATATTGTGTTTATCCTGCATAAATACACATAAACTTTATAATTTAAGTCATTTCATTGATATTGTGTTTATCCTGCATAAATACACATCAACTTTATAATTTAAGTCATTTCATTGATATTGTGTTTATCCTGCATAAATACACATCAACTTTATAATTTATGTCATTTCATTGATATTGTGTTTATCCTGCATAAATACAAATAAACTTTATAATTTAAGTCATTTGATTGATATTGTGTTTTTCCTGCATAAATACACATAAACTTTATAATTTAAGTCATTTCATTGATATTGTGTTTGTCCTGCATAAATACACATAAACTTTATAATTTAAGTCATTTCATTGATATTGTGTTTATCCTGCATAAATACACATAAACTTTATAATTTAAGTCATTTCATTGATATTGTGTTTATCCTGCATAAATACAAATAAACTTTATAATTTAAGTCATTTCATTGATATTGTGTTTATCCTGCATAAATACACATAAACTTTATAATTTATGTCATTTCATTGATATTGTGTTTATCCTGCATAAATACACATAAACTTTATAGTTTATGTCATTTCATTGATATTGTGTTTATCCTGCATAAATACACATAAACTTTATAATTTAAGTCATTTCATTGATATTGTGTTTATCCTGCATAAATACACATAAACTTTATAATTTAAGTCATTTCATTGATATTGTGTTTATCCTGCATTAAAATCACAATTATCCACGGGCAGTAATATTTTGAATTTATAATTATAATCTGTAATTATCCCTTGATTGGCCCCTTCTGATATTTTCTGTCAACAGAAACTGAACTGGATTTACATCTATTTTCTGAAAGCTCAACAGATAACATGTGACAGGGATATCAGTAAATATATACTTAGGTCGGTCGACCGTATATAACAAACATGTATCCAGTCGATTCTATTTGATTGCTCAAACAGAACATGTGCAGGATAAAATGCAATACAATCCTTTCTCAACGTGCTATGCATTGTACATTGTCTCTGTTTTATTTGTTTTATTCTCTTATTATATCATGTAGAAATATAGCCAAGTAAAGCTGCACGTTAGAATGTTATTTTGGTTCCTCCAGATGTTCTATTTAACATTCATAGTTGGTAGTCCTATGTTGTTAGTTAGGCACGAATATCTGTTGGTGAAGAACCTTAATCTCTATGTGGTATGAAACTGACACATAGTTTGAAGATTCCCAAATGTATGACCAGAAGTTTTAAATTAAAGAAGTGCAGACAATACAATGGCCAAAAGAGAGACAATGCAATGGCTAAAAGAAGGACAGACAATACAATGACCAAAAGAAGGAGGACAGACCATACAATGGCCAAAAGAAGAAGTACAGACAATACAATGGCCAAAAGAAGAAGTACAGACAATACAATGGCCAAAAGAAGGAGGACAGACAATACAATGGCCAAAAGAAGGAGGACAGACCATACAATGGCCAAAAGAAGAAGGACAGACAATACAATGGCCAAAAGAAGGACAGACAATGCAATGGCCAAAAGAAGAAGTACAGACAATACAATGGCCAAAAGAAGGAGGACAGACAATACAATGGCCAAAAGAAGAAGGACAGACAATGCAATGGCCAAAAGAAGAAGTACAGACAATACAATGGCCAAAAGAAGGAGGACAGACAATACAATGGCCAAAAGAAGGAGGACAGACCATACAATGGCCAAAAGAAGGAGGACAGACAATACAATGGCCAAAAGAAGGAGGACAGACAATACAATGGCCAAAAGAAGAAGTACAGACAATACAGTGACCAAAAGAAGAAGTACAGACAATACAATGGCCAAAAGAAAAATGTTTGTCATTTGTCACACAGTTTTATTTCACTTTTATACAGAAAGAACAATTAGTTGCACAATACGTTGATTATGTCGAGCACCTTACGCTTACTGCAGACACTTCATTTTTTTCAATATAATAGTTGGGACATATTGTACTGAATACTAGTTGTGATCCCGTTTGTGTCTTAAAATTAAATCACCGACAATCAGTACTAATGTCAAAACCCTAATTATTTCATTCAAATTTGACATGATTTCCAACGTCGTATGTCGTTTGTTTTTGTTGTCGTCAGTCAATTTAGGTGAGAGGTGATATTTCGTTTTGTTGATATTGGTGGAAATGTTGACTATCGCTGTTTATACTTTCTTTTCATAATAATGTCTGACATTAGGTGTGAAACCACTAATTAATTTTTTTATGGTTTTCTACTAAATTTCTGTTTTTTCGAGACTACCTGACCATTTTATCTTAAGTTTAACCTTTCCAAGACCATATGTTTTCTGAAACGTACATGATTCCTCTACGTTCTGTTAAAATATCAGGGCATGTCTAAAATCTTGCAGTGAAATGCCATGCTACGGAAAACACCTACTCTAAAAATAGCTCGGTCATCCCCAAGAAATTCAGTATTTATAGGTCATGCATCAGATCCTCCATAGAGGTATTAAAATACAACTAAGTCCATCAAATTTGCGCTCAAAATAATCCCTATATATTTAACTTAATTATCAATTTTAATTAGTCCATTCCATTCAGTAGTTTTCACAATACTACAAAGTGAAAGGAACTTTGAAAAGGGACTACTTTCGTATATGTTCTAAGCTCTGATTGGTGAATTAGTGGTTTGACACCATTACACATTAATCAGACACGTGATGCAATTATAATATAAACAAACGAAAAAGACAACAGCATACCAGCAAGAGAAATGTTGCCATCACTTGGCGTCCGTCGTCTGTTGTCTGTCGTCTGTAAACTTTTCACATTTCAAGCTTCTTCTCCGAAACCACTTGGCCGATTGGAACCGAACTTAGCAGGAATGTTCCTTGGATGGTCCTCTACAAAGTTACTGTTTTTCATTCCAGTCGGATATTCAATATGGCTGCCAGGGCCAATAATATGCTCTGATTGGCTGAAATTTCAAAGATCTTCTTCTCCGAAACTAATGAACTGACTGAACCCAAACTGTAAAGGAATGATCATTGGAATGTCCTTTACCAAGTTACTGTTTTTTATGCCGATCGGAAATCCAAGATGGCCGCCATCGCAGGACATAGATTAACATTGAACCCTATGGGAAAATGTTCAAATGCCTTCTTCTCAGAAACTACAAATATGATTAAAGCCAAACTGTACACGAATGTTCATTGGATGGTCCTCTACAATCTTAAGGTTTTTTGTTCCGATATGAAATTCAAAATGGCGGCTACGGCAGGACTTAGTTTAAAATTGGACCCTATTGGGAAAATGTTTCAAAACGCTTCTTCTCTGAAACCACTAGGACAGTTGAAACCAAACTGCCCAGGAATGATCATTGGAAGGTCCTCTACAAATTTTATGTTTTTTATGCCGATCGGAAATCCAAGATGGCCGCCACCGCAATACATAGATTAACATTGGACCCTATGGGAAAATGTTCAAATGCCTTCTTCTCAGAAACTACAAATATTATTAAAGCCAAACTGTACATGAATGTTCATTGGATGGTCCTCTACAAATTTTACGTTTTTTGTTCCGATAAGAAATTCAAAATGGCGGCTACGGCAGGACTTAGTTTAACATTGGACCCTATGGGAAAAATGTTTCAAAACGCTTCTCTGAAACCACTTGGATAATTGAAACCAAACTGCCCAGGAATGATCATTGGAAGGTCCTCTACAAAGTTTCTGTTTTTTTATGCCGATCGAAAATTCAAGATGGCTGCCACCGCAGGACATAGATTAACATTGGACCCTATGGGAAAATGTTCAAATGCTTTCTTCTCAGAAACTACAAATATGATTAAAGCCAAACTGTACATGAATGTTCATTGGATGGTCCTCTACAAACTGTACGTTTTTTGTTCTGATATGAAATTCAAAATGGCGGCTACGGCAGGACTTAGTTTAACATTGGACCTATGGGAAAAATGTTTCAAAATGCTTCTTCTCTGAAACCACTTGGACAGTTGAAACCAAACTGCCCAGGAATGATCATTGGAAGGTCCTCTGTATTTTATGCCGATCGGAAATCCAAGATGGCTGCCACCATAGGTCATAGTATTAACACAGAACCATATGGGGAAAATACAGAAATATATTCTTCTCTGAAGCTATTGTACTGATTGAACCTAAATTGTGCATCAATCATTGGAAGGTCCTTTACAAACTTTGTGTTTTTTATGTTGATCGTAATTCCAAGATGACTACCACTGCAGGACATAGTTTTTACATAGGACCAATTTATTACCAGGTGAACGATACAGGCTCTTGAGAGCCTCTGGTTTCCTTCAACAACAAATTGTAGATTTGATCTTGTTCTTTATTTTACAACACTACAAGTTCGTAACTAAGACTACTACATATTTGTAGTGTACTATATTGCTTAAAGTTTTCATCTGAAAAAAAGTACTGCAGTACTAAAAGTTTTGATATGGAAAGAACATGTACATAGTGATTGTCAACAGATCCACCAATATGCAAAGCGAACAACCACCTCTCGCATGGAATCATTGAACATATAAAGAGACCACAACATATCACCGGACTTCCAATCTTTACCAACACAGAATATCTATATAGAGAAACTGGCTGGGAGAGATTGGAAGAAAAAAGAACTAGGAGAAAGCTCCAATTATTATATAATATTCAAAACGGTAGCACACCCTCTTATTTACTCTATCTTATTCCCCCAACAATCCAAAGTACGACTATTTATCCCCTTCGAAATGGCAACGATATTATTGTTCCATTCTGTAGACTATCTTTAACTAGAGATTCTTTCGTCTCAGCTACAGTAAGGAAATGGAATAACCTTAATCTTTCAGTGCGTAATCTTGACACACTATCTAAATTTAAAAAGGCAATCCGCAGTTCAATCTCAATGCCAATTCCGAGACACTATTCTTATGGTCCCAGAAAACTAAATATAATTCTAACACAGCTTCGCTGCAATGCATCCTTCTTGAATTACGAATTATGTAAAGTAAAAATTTTATCAAATGCTTCCTGTAACTGTGGCGCACCATGTGAAAATTCTCACCATTTCTTTTTTGATTGTGATAAATATACAGATAATAGGGAAATAATATTTAATAGTCTTAACTGGCTACCTTCTAACATTAATATTGATGTAAATCTACTGACAAAAGGTGATCTCCTAACATATGAAGAAAATATAACCATTTTTAAACATGCTTTTAAATATATTAAAGACTCCAAAAGATTTACAATTGTCTAAATGATTTAAAGAACCAACACACATCTCCAAAAGTATTTATTCTCTTTTCTTTTTTCTTTATTCTTTTTTTTTTCGAATATTGTCTAAACTTATGTTTTTGTATATAGTCATTATTTGTATATTTAACTCTATGCTATTATATACATATTATATCATTTCATTGCGCATGCTAATCCATATTGTAAATTATTGTATTCGGGAGAAGACTTCATAAGTTGGAAAAACTTGTGTCCGATCCCTATTTGTTATATTTAGCAAATAAAAATATGTTTAAGCTAAAAACATATGACAATGAAAATCCCTGTCCTAGTTTGGTAAAGACACAAACTGTGGAAGAGTTAGAACGACTAATGGGTTCCAACCCCTTTCTCCTCTTAATAATTGGATATCCAACGTCAATACAAATAACAAAATTTCAGTCATAGCCGGATATTAGCATAGTCACTATAATATAAGTAAAAAACAATCTTGAAAGAACATGTTATTTTTTCCATTTCATTTGTAGACACCATAGACTGATGAAAAAATGCTGGAACTTACAACCAGAAGGACGACCAGATTTCAAGATTATCGTCAAAGAATTGGAAAGTACATTCAAGACAGTTCCTTCAGAAAATTACTATTACGACATGCAGAAGTAAAGTGATATTTAGAAAGCAAACATAAGTTCTTTGAAATACAAATTAAAATATTGTATATATAAAATGTACTAATCTCAACACTAGATGATTTCATCTGCAGTGTTCTTAATACATATACCACAATTATTTAAACATATAGCACAATGTTCTTATATATTTTTTGTTGTATATTGAAATATTTTTAACATGAGGATATGAAGCTTTTGTATTTCACTGTCAAAAACTGACAAGATCTTAAATTTACTATATTGTAAATTATGATGTATGCAAATAACTATGCTTAATTGTCGAAGTTAATTAATTTGTTCACGCCACGATATAGCTATTGCTAAAGTTGGTGCTAAACACAAATTAATCCAAGTTAATTATATATTTAAAATTATTATTGTAACCTCTTGATGGTGAAGTATTCTTAATTAATTATTTATTTTGATTATCACTTGAATATGCTATTTAACAGGTCTTTTCTATTTGCTATGAAGTTATCCTCTTCTTTTTACAAGTTTCAAATATCTGCAAATTAGGAGAAAATTATATTCAACGTTTTTGTTATTACAGTTGCTTTTCCGTTTTTTTTTTTAAAACAGGTAAAATTTTGCACGTCGGAAGGGAAGTAACTCCTATTAAAAACGTATAATTTTACAAACATATTTGGAATATACAACAGATCTATTTAATAATTCATATTGATTAGTAGGGAACACACCTGTCTGAATACCTGATGGGAATGCTAAGATGAAATTGTCTTTCGTTTACTCAACATTCAACATAAATACGTACTTACCGTCACTAATTTAATCTGAACTTGCATTGAATTGACCTTAGTGAATACCCTTTGAACTCTATTTTAGAAACCCATGCTCTCCATTATTAATTTGCATCGTCATTAAATTTGGAAACTGGTCAAATTTCTACAAAAGCTGAAATTGTCAAAGTTATGAACTGTCCCTACATATAACATTTGTCATGAATTTTATTATGGGAAGGTAAAATGGAAAATATTCTTACTTATTTCCTTTTAATAATACTTTCTGAATAAACACCAGATTTTTCTACAAATAGTTTATTGTTAAGCAATAGAGACTGCTAAAATCTTGTTTTTTTAATTTATTTATCTTATTTTTGCTTACATGTAGAAGTTGCATATCATTTTTTTTTTACATATATTTGTGCATATATGCGGTGACAACAGTAATTGAAATCAGTAAATAAACAGTAATAATCGACGACGACAACAACAACAAGAACCACTCCTCAGGTAAACCTCAAAAACCTCAAAGTTCTTAACACAGAATTGGAGAAAGGGATAAGCCGAGGGAATTATATGTACTTCTTTTGGCATAGGTACAAAAGTATGACTGGCTTGAACTTGAGATCCTAATTTCCCATGTGTCATATGTAC
Source organism: Bathymodiolus septemdierum (assembly GCA_963383655.1). NCBI lineage: Eukaryota > Metazoa > Mollusca > Bivalvia > Mytilida > Modiolidae > Bathymodiolus > Bathymodiolus septemdierum. Next base: position 74,297,953 of record OY726518.1, read on the forward strand.
AATGTAGATATCTAATCGCCAAGCCAAAATAAACAATTAATTATCTGCACAGTGTCGCTTGAATCCAAAAGATCACAGATCAACAGATCAAAAGATCAAATTCCTTTGTGTTAAAGGTATCGAATTTGACTCTGTTTGTTTCGACGATTGTTCGAATTGGTTTTCATTTTTGGTTCTTAATGTCACTTACAACATTAAATTGTTATTATTTTACACTTGTAATCTTACAAGACAAGGACCTCATTGGAAATAAGATCAATTTATTGGGCTTTATGGGTTATCCTAAGCTGTCAAGTTGTCAATATTTATAACTTATTTTTATGTATATTGTAATAGTATATGTGTGTTTTATATGTATGTGCTTGATTTACCTGAATAAAATATTATTATTATTATTATAGCAATATATCAGTTATATCGGAGGGACCAGTTTTATTGGTTGGTGAAACCGCAGTACGGAGAGAAAACTACCGACCTTCCGCATGGTACAGATGTTAAAGCTGACAACATAAAATAATGTCGCGTACATCCCGCTACGGACGAGTATCTAATTCACAGCTTTAAGGATGATACATGTATACACGAAGACCATTAATTTCTTTGGATGTTCATGACTATTTGATGATAAATCTGTTATAAGCAGCAGTTATGATTATTTTGTCTAAAGAGTAATGGTCTTACACCGATTCTACCTTTCTAGTTAGTAGTAGGTGAACTACGAGCATCCATTTACCATGCTGCTGTCAGGCCTCGGACACTCTAGTCTCCCCATATATTAACATCCGCCATAACGTGCTAGATTGTGATCGTTTTGATAAACGATATTGTCAAAGATTAATTCATGGATATATTTTGATAAAATATGGATGGAATAGTTTGAAATATTTAACTGCCCAAGAAGGTTTTATTATTTTCCATTCAACATACGTCTTCTTGTAATATATGTAAAATATAATCAAATTTTAGACCAAATGTCATCAGTGAGCTGCTGTTAAGCTCATGATCAGAATCAGGAAGCTTTTTAATTTGACAAATTTTTCTGAATGGATTTTTTTTCTTTTGTAATGTATTTTTACCTTAGCTATTATATATAGAAACAGAAAATATAGGTTATATATTTTTATAAAATAAATTTATAAAAAAAAACGTGTCTTCTTAGAATATGGTAAATCCGTGGATTTATGATATGCAAAGCAGATGTTTGTTTAAAAACAATAATTATATATAAGTGTATTTTGCAAACAACTAATGGTATGTAGATATCTAACATAGTTAACACTTAATCCAAATTTTATTTAGCATACATATGCATATTATTTTATTTTATGAATACTACAGAATAGCCTATATAAATTGTTATTACTGAAAACAGAGGATCTCCAGATCATCCCAGATGGGCTTCCCACCCCTACAGGAGTATAGACAGTATTGTAAAATATTTATTTCATTTTTTTTTTAAATATAAGGATACTTATAAATTACTACCTTATAGACAAACTGTGTTAATCATTATTGGTTCATTTTTAGCTCACCTGGCCATAGGCCATGTGACCTTTTGTCATGGGTAGGCGTCCGTCGTCCGTCCGTCCGTCCGTTAGCTTTTCACATTTAAATCTTCTTCTCTAAAACCGCTGAACAGATTTCAACCAAACTTGCTAGAAATATTCATTGGATGGTCCTCTACCAGATTTGTGTTTTTTGTGCTGATTTGAAATCCAACATGGCTGCCAGGGTCCATAATGTGTTCTCATTGGCTGAAATTTTCAAAATCTTCTTGTCAGAAACCACCAAGCCAATTGAATTGTGACTTTGCAGGAATGATCATTGGGTGGTCCTGTACTAAACTTGCGAATCGTTTGCTGATCGGAAATTCAAGATGGCCGCCATGACTCGACTTAGTTTAACATTGGACCCTAAGGGAATTGCACATTTTCATCTTTTTTTCTGAAACCACAAAACAGATTTGAACCACACTAGGCAGAAATGTTCATTGAACGGTCATATACAAGATTTGTTTTTGGCGCTGATCGGAAATCCAACATGGCTGCCAGGGCCCATAATGTGTTCTGATTGGTCGAAATTTTAAAAATCTTCTTATTAGAAACCACTAAGCCAATTGAATTGTGACTTTGCGGGAATGATCATTGGGTGGTCCTGTACTAAACTTGTGAATCGTTTGCCGATCGGAAATTCATAATGGCCGCCATGACTCGACTTAGTTTAACATTGGACCCTATGGGAATTTCACATTTTCATCTTTTTTTCTGAAACCACAAAACAGATTTGAACCAAACTTGGCAGAAATGTTCATTGGACGGTCATATACAAGATTTTTGTTTTTGGCACTGATCGGAAATCCATCATGGCTGCGAGTGCCCATAATGTGTTCTGATTGGTCGAAATTTTAAAAATCTTCCTGTTAGAAACCACTAAGCCAATTGAATTGTGACTTTGCAGGAATGATCATTGGGTGGTCCTGTACTAAACTTGCGAATCGTTTGCTGATCGGAAATTCAAGATGGCCGCCATGACTCGACTTAGTTTAACATTGGACTCTACGGGAATTTCACATTTTCATCTTTTTTTCTGAAACCACAAAACAGATTTGAACAAACTTGGCAGAAATGTTCATTGGATGGTCATATACAAGATTTTTGTTTTTGGCGCTGATCGAAAATCCAGCATGGCTGCCAGGGCCCATAATGTGTTCTGATAGGTCGAAATTTTTTAAATCTTCTTGTTAGAAACCACTAAGCCAATTGAATTGTGACTTTGCAGGAATAATCATAGGGTGGTCCTGTACTAAACTTGTGATTCGTTTGCTGATCGGAAATTCAAGATGGCCACCATGACTCGATGGTCCTTAGGTGGGCAACTTCCAATATTGTGTTCAGTGATCCCGATCTCGGACCTAGTTTTAACATACATGTAAGACCCTATGGGAAAATTGCTTAAAAGTCTTCTCTTCTGAAACCAGTCGGCCAATTTAAAGCAAACATGGCATGGATGGTCCTTGGGTAGTATACTTTCAAAATTGTGTCCGTTGACCACGACCTCCATCCAAGATGGTTGCCATGAGCAGATATAATTTTAACATAGAACCCTATGGCAGTATGGGATTTGAATAGTAACTTAGATGTATTCGGCATGCAGACATTCTTAAGAGGACTTATGTATGTCAGGTGAGCGATACAGGCTCACCTGAGCCTCTAGTTATTTTACTCAAGAAATGTTTTCAGTAGTAATTTTATAATACTATACAGTACTATGATTATCTCCCTTTATTCAAATTCCTTAAAAAGCATTTTCCCCAATAATTATTATGAATTCAACTTTTTGCTTTTAATTATTATATTTTGAAATTGTTATCAATATTAAACAATAACTTTTTTTATGTTCATATTTATATGAATATCATAGTTTTTATTTATACAATCAACGCCCACTTTCCTACAAATATAAATTGCCGAATTTCCTGGAGTGGCGTACATATATTACAATTATACTTCGGTATTTTCCGGCTTAATTAGGTCGATTTTAAATTTGCATACCCACATCAAATACGTCAAAAAATTATACGATTCCATCCTCTTTCCCTATGACATCCCCTGCTGCTGTATTGTCCATGTTTATTCTGTCATCATTTTTGTGATGGCACGTGGTCTTTTGGGTGGAACACAATCTGTGCAAGTTTATATCGTTTGTTTATGTATTGTCGTTAGAGATCCAGTTATCAAAATGAGAGGATTGAGATTCCATTAATGGGTTTATTCCCGCCACAAATTTATATATGTCCCAAGGCAGTGTCTGAATTCCAACGTCACATGTAGTGTGTGGTCATTTTTATGTTCCATGATTTATTGTGAGAAGAGATTTGTCGTTTTGGTTATATTGATGGAATTGTTGAACATCACTGTTTAAAACCTTTTTTTAATAATATTGCATAGATAGATACTTTTTTTTTCTTCAAAATGTGACAACGGACAATCACATATACAGCATTATTATAAACATATAAAATGACAAATATTGCATATCATGAAAAATGATGCACAATAAGAAATATACATTGTACAAGAAAATACTATAATATTTATTCAACTACACAAGTCACATAGAGGATACTATGTAGCATATTAGTTCACCTCCTGTGTAATGCAGAAACAAATTTATAAAAATACTCCAAAGCCACACAACGCCTATTATTACTGATACGCTCAAAGAAAATACATGCGAATTATTTGATTTTTCTTATCCAAAAGAAATCTCTTATTTTCCAAATACAACTCCAACTGTTATTTTTCCAAGAAATAATAAGAACTAAAGTATCTACAACTTGATATAAATAGGTTCATTGAATTATCTCCCTTATGCAAAAATCTCTTTCATTTACTCAACATAAACATTTTCACATATGACAACTGACGCTCCATTGTTAGTTTATAATGAAGAGACACAAAATAATTATATAGATGGTAGAAATGGTGCCATTTTACTGTAACCTCCATTGATTGATTGGTTGGTGCTTAACGTCCAGCGAGCAATTTTTCAGCTATATTCAGGACGAGAACATTTAAAAATTTAAACGCCACGGGACTCGAAACAAGGAAAGGGGATGGGTAGGGACGGATTAATTTAGCCAGTGTAACAGGTCTCCTATGGACCACTCATCATGAGCATAATCCTCATAGTGAGCTGTTACACTGGGTTCTTTAACGTGCGAAGAGGGTGGCAATCTCTTAACACGGGACCACGGTTTTATTTACGTCTCATCCGAAGGACGGGTTGGTCGTGATTGAATGACATCATATATGTATATATACAAAAGAGAATATTGTTAATTAGGATGTTGTCCACGGGTATCATATCATGTTATCAATTATCTCGATCCTTTAATTGCAGATTATCCCAAAATGAGCTTGACTTACATGATCGCTCGTCAGTTTGTGTGTCACAGATAACTCACTATCTGCTTGCACTGTCGTAATTTTTGTCCGACCCTTCGCTTGCAACATTAGCGGGACTTTCGCTATAGCAATGAGTAAAACAACGTTTCCCAAATGGGGGACAGACACTGCTCATCCGTCGGGGCACCTGAGTTTATTCCGGTTTTTTATCACTTCCGTGTTGCTCATCTTTAGTTTCCTGTGGTTGATCATGTTGTCTATATTTTGGCATGGTCTCTATTTTTTTATTATGTCTTGTTATATTGTGTTACGTCTCTGAGGTATCTTGTGTGCTTCTTGTAATGTTGTCGTACAACATAGATATTTATTTCTTATTAGATCTATGAATTCAATGTCATTGCACAATTCCATTAAAGTGTATATGATGTTATAACCGATAAACATCGATACAAATGGTTCGAGCTGAAATTGTCAAAATAGAAATCAATAACATACTTATGAGTGCGAGTGAGGATTATTACAGATAAATTCAGAGGACACAAATTGGAAGAGATTCCCTAGTAACAGTAAGATATGGATATAAAACCAATAACGACTCAAACACAATGGTAAGACGGAGTAGACAATCAGACAACACAAATGTACGCCATAACTGGTGTGAAATCAGATGCCCTCCCTTCAATATAAAAATCGTAGTGGGAAATTACACCTAAATAAACACATAAAATATCAAGTTTGACAAAACACCCATTAACCCAAATAGTACGATTTAAGCTTAAAAACTGAACACATTGAAGCTACGAACCCTGAGAACTCGAAACTGTTGAAATTGACGAGATGATGTCAAAATTTTCAAGAAAATATAAAATATCTCATGACAAGTTCATAAACTCGATAGTTTTCAAGACACCAATTTGCATGCTGTATTCATAATATATGTTGCCTTCTACACACTTCTATGAATATCTTAAGTTGATCGTAAGCACGTGGAAACCGTGGCTATTCAATACACTATCAGTAGGCTTCTTGTATTTTTAATACACGGTTAATAGTAGAGTTACGCCCCTTTTGCAAACAATGATGGAGATAAGCAAACGCGTCACCATGATTCTGTGATATAAAATGTGCAATCGACAAACCTAGGGTGAGTCCGCTTCGCTCCCTCAATACTTCGGCTGTAATACGGTATTTGATATGCGTCTACGCGTCACATTTCTTCGCCGGAAGACCGTATCACTTCAATCAAACATTGCGCACCGCGAATAAGTTCTAAAATGGCGACAATAGATGAGTGTATAGAGTTTGCTTTGAAAAATATTGGTCTTTGATGAAGGTACGGAATCAGCCGACATTGCGACGAATGAAAATATATTATTATTGGAAGAATATTCGAAAGTGAAATTATTTTAATACCTCCTTCATTGAAGATTTCTGAAAGTAGTTCCAATGGGAGCTATCGTAATACGGACGAGGTTTGATGAAGGTACGGAATCAGCCGAAGTTGCGACGAGTGATAAAATGTGTTATTGCTGTTCATTTTTCGACGAAGTCGTATGCGATCGCTTTTGACTTGTTTTTGTAACTATGGACGCTTTTGCCTAGCAATTTTAAATATGAAAATATTTTCTAACTTTTTGATTGGAGAATAATACAAATTTGGTAAGAGTTCGGAGAATGGATATAAAGCACTTGTAATAATAGGTGTTTTCATTTGAAGCAGGTGCATTTCACCGGCTATTGCTATAAAATCCCCGACAATGAACTTTCCAAGGATGGGTTTAATGTTAAAAAAATAAATCACGTTGGTTTTTCTATTTTAATTATGGAAATTTGTCATTCGCAGGCACGCACTCTAGGAATGAACAGGGGGTTATAATTCGGCGACTGAAAACAAATCTTAGTGTTTGAACTTGGCTACGATTTGACCTTAATTTCGTGTATGAAAAAGAGCTGCTGTGACTAAGAAACTGGCATTTTTTTTCTTTCGACCCCAAATCCTCGTCCTATTTATGAGATTTCACATTACTTCCGGATTTTATCTAACGGTTTCGTTTACTTTAGAGGATAAATATGCAATGCACGAAGGCTGAAGAAATGAAGAATCCAATATTTCTTAATGTTAAAATATTACGATTCACAGTAGAAATAATAAATACAAGTTTAATCATTCCAACGGAAGATTGGAGGCCGACTACCTTTGGTGCGAATGACATTGATAACACGACGAAGCGGCAGAAATGTTTGTCCAAAAAAGCAAAACGGTGATTAAAATAATTTGATTTAATTGATTGAAAGAGTGAAGGAAATATAACCCACTTGTATGCTTTCTATCAAAGTAAGCAGGGTTTGATCTTGTAAAGTTACATCAGTATGGAGAAAAGGGGATCGTCCTCACGAATATACGATGAGCACCAGTCCTCCATCCCAAGACCAGTAAAACTTTGTTCAGACCAGTAATTATTTTCAGTTTTTATTTAGAACTATATAAATGGAGGAATTTGAATCGGACCAGTAAATTCAAATATTCATTTCGGGGACTGGGCTAGTTGGGGTGTAAGATGCCACATTCCTTTCAAGTTTTGATGTTTGATGTCCATAGTCATCTTCAAGAGTCCCCTGCCTGAAATTATTTTGATTTTCAGATTGAAAACATGGGATATAAAAGATCTCTAGTCTATAAAACTATAGACTATCCACAGATGTCGAGAATATAAGGCAATGTTGATCCCCTTTTGAAGTGCATGAGTTCCCCCTTAAAATATTTTATGAGGGTTTGTGTCATGTGTGATGGTATATCTTAAACAAAATAAAAGTTTATTGAAATGTATAAGTCTTTTACTACTTTCATTCTTCATTTTGTATTGATACTGGTTTGTGGTTACATTAACAATCAGATTCTTCATTTTGTATTGATACTGGTTTGTGGTTACATTAACAGTCAGATTCTTCATTTTGTATTGATACTGGTTTGTGGTTACATTAACAATCAGATTCTTCATTTTGTATTGATACTGGTTTGTGGTTACATTAACAATCAGATTCTTCATTTTGTATTGATACTGGTTTGTGGTTACATTAACAATCATTCTTCATTTTGTATTGATACTGGTTTGTGGTTACATTAACAATCAGATTCTTCATTTTGTATTGATACTGGTTTGTGGTTACATTAACAATCAGATTATTGAATATTACTTGCTTTTGGAAGTTCTTTTCTGTTATTAAAAAAAGTAAAAAATGCATACTTTATTTCAAAATCTTAATAGAGAAATTACAGTAAGAATATAGAAAAGGCTAGCAAACTAACAAGTATATTCCTTAAATGTGCATTTAATATGATAATATAAGCTTTAAGATAAGAAATTCCTATAATAATGCTATCTTAGTTATTAAAAAAATGCAAAGAATCTGAATATTGATATATCTTCATACTATGTCAAGGAAATGACACAAACACCAATATTATCAAATCTTTATTTTCAATAGTACATAATCATAGGGGAAGTCCATATTTCATTTCTGAATGATCAAGTTTATTTCTACCAAATTTGTATATTTGTCTTTGACCTGAAAAAATGCAGAACCATGTGACATCTTTCTAAGAAATAACAATGGAAAATGACTGATGGTTGTTAATCTTGAGAAATCATTCTCAATGCACTACTAGTACTAGTCTAATGAAAAATTGTTCAATGGTCAAGAAGATCCTGAAAATCCTGTCTAAAAAAATTATATTTATTACATTTTTCTTTTCTCAAAGTTAGTCAGTGTAAATTTGAGCAAATAGAAACAATTTTAAAGCTAGGAAACCTCCTCAGAAACAAGTAAAAATTCAAAATCGGCTGAGGGTGCTTTCCCCCTTCACCCCCTACCAGGACTCTACATTGAACCCACTGGGGGCCTAATGACTCTCGATCAAATTTTCTCTCCGTCTATAATTTTAAAATCTCCCCCTGTCAAAATTTGTAGTGAAAACACTGAATAAGCAAGTCGGATTTAAAGCACTTGTAATAAGCAAGTCATTTAGTAGTTTGCTGATTGGTTGCGTCCGTCGTCATACGCCCCGCACAGACAAAGGGAGTTCGAGTATAACTAATAATACGATTAATTTTAATGGTATATCTGTATTAAGCTTTAAATTTAAGCGATGTTCTCTTTAACCAAGTTATTATATGTCGTAAAGTTTTATGTTCAATGTATTATGTATTATCTTCAGCTGAGCGACTGGAGGTATTAAATTCTGAGCAATGTGCCATTTCATCTATTACATATTAAGAAGTTATTGTTGAAGCCATGATTTTTTTTGAGATTTTACCATGGATAGGAAATAATATGCACCCCCCCCCCCCCTTTAGCTCACCTGACCCAAAGGATCATATGAGCTTTTGTTATCACTTTGCGACCGTCGTCCGTCCATCCACAATTACTAAAATATCTTCTCCTCTGAAACCACCTGACCAATTAAGACCAAACGTTGGTGGAATTGTCCTTGGGCGATCGACTTCCAAAATTGTGTCCGGCAGTTCCGACCTTCAACCAACATGGCCGCTGTTACTGAAAATCAAAAAAGGGGGATGAAAATTTTAAAATCTTCATCTCTGAAACTACAGGGCCAATTGGAACTAAACTTTGCATGGATATTCCTTGGATGATCCCCTTTCAAAATTGCGTCCGGCAATCCAGACCTCCAACCAACATGGCCACTGTTGCTAAAAATAAAAAGGGGCCAATTGGATCCAAGCTTTGCTAAAATAATCCTTTGATGATCCTCTTTCACAATTTTGTCTGGCAGTCCCGTCCTCGGACCAAGATGGACGCTAATACTAAAAATTAACGATTCCTGGCACATTAAGTAGGATGTAAGGTTTTACATGTCTTATCAAATCCTATAAAACCAATCTGCTTAGGTTATTTCAGTGAAATACTGTTCGTAGAAGAATATAATATTTGTGCTTCGTTGTGCATCTTTTTTTAAAGATAGTTCTTGTTATTAACTTGACCCATTTAGTTGGTTTCAATATACGGTGACATAAATGTATCACTACAGCAACACTTGTGTCATATCTATGACTATAAGCATAATTACTTCTAAATCTCTCATAATTGAATACTCCGTAATTTATAAAATATATTCATTATACAGTTCGTTACTAACTTAATTTGATAGGGACGTCGTGGTTGTGATTGCATGGTAGATGAATTTACAATAGCATGTGCGATCAATGCCTATGAACTCAAAAGTTGTGAGTTCGAATCCCTCTCACGACGAGGTGCAATATTTTGTGATAAAGTTTATCAGTGATTTGCGACAGGGTTTCTCCGAGTACTCCGGTTTCCTCCACTAATAAAACTGACCGCCGTGATATAACTGAAATATCATTGAAACGGGTGTTAAACACCATAGCCCTAACCCTTATTCAATATATACGGTGTTAGTAAATATCGTATTAGGTCGCTATCATATTGTGTAGGTTCTATTATTTAGGCGTAGTTAAGATGCTTAAACACCACAAATCGAGAATTACGAGCACACATGTTGGTCTAATCAGACTTTCATGAGTTTGTAGTCATTCTATTGAAATAATTGGTGTGATAGGTATAAACACATATAAGACCATGTATTTCTCGATCGCAAAGCTGGAATCTCAAATTCATGTAACCACAGTTCACGACACGATATGGATGAAATATTACCAGGTTATTTTGTGTACTGGTAAAAGCTATGTCCATTTTCTTTAACATTTCAAATGATGATAGTGTTATGTATACAAGTGGTATTTTTTATCTTTTATTAATCTATTAATATCTACAATAAACTAATTAAAATATTACAATTATGACAACATTGCTGCTTCCACGACTTATTCTGCAATTAATAAATAAATTTTGAAAACAAACTCACAATAAATTTAGCATTCTAGCATTAAGTAAAATGGAAAAATATTAAAGTGAATGTTCCTCTTAAATCAAATATGCTTAAGTGGTATTTATCAATTAATAATTTAACATGATGTGATCCACTAATATATACATGCATATAAATCTAATTATCAGTAATTTAGACATTTCTCCTTTGCTCTCACGGAGTGAAATGGTCAGTATGAACTGGCTCTGATACTGAATTATCAGTCAGAGTGACATCAAACACATTATGATGGTAAAACAATAAAGGCAGTCTCGAAATACATTATCACTAACATCACAGCTGTTCTTGCTGTTGTGATTCTAACGATAATTATCTGTCTCGACCGTCAAAACTGCCATTTGTCTATAGTAACATTACAACAACCTTCAAACATTTACAAATTCATGGTTAGTGACCAATGGTGGAAAAAAATGACTGGCTTGGGATTGGAGGATAAATTTACGGCAATAATATGCTGATATAATGCTGTTTACAAGAGTCAATGCACATGTTACAAAATGGAGGAAAATAAAACACAAACTACATGTCTAGACGGTTAAGCATCTAATGGTCATATTGCCTCAGTATTAATTACATATGAAAAGTCAGATCATCTTTCCTTTGTTTTGTTCTTCCTTATTTCAGTGTCAACATATATACTTCCTCCACAAATGACTTGATCCCCCAGCTTTCTTGCCATTTGGTAAATGCATTCCTTGTGTCAATTTTTCGAGACAAACATTTATTTCCTTCAAAAGAAATATAAAAATTTAACCATTTTGTCTTTGCTATTCAATACATGTATTACATTACAAGGCCATATGCATACAGGTGTATAGCGATAGGTATCATCACTAAGTATAAAGGCTCGTTTACACGATCAAAGTCTTCCATCAAAAACTTGGTCAAAGTTTTCTTTGACAAAGTTCTTTGATCTGTAAACCTGCATCAAAAACTTTGTCAAAGAACTTTGATGGACTTTGACCGACTTTGAGGGATTAACAACCCATCCTATTTTTCTAAGAAAACTTTGACGGACTTTGATGGGAATTGACCAATCAAAACATCTTTTTGGAATCAAGAAATCTAATTCAGCCATTTTGTTTGTCTTTGAATTTACCACCAAAAGATAACTTTGACAAAGTTTTTTTGAGCTAATTTTCAGTCACAAAACTTTGACAAAGTTGAATAAGTTATGGCATAAAATAGCATTAAGACTACTTAGTTTTTGGAGTTTTTGTGGACATAATTTCTGGTGGTTTTTAGTGTGACTTGTGTTGCTAAATCTTTCATTTTCCGTATATTTTATGTAGATCATTGTTCTTTTGACCTTTTTACTTTGGCCATTGTGTTATCTGCCCTTCGATTTACATATCTTCAAACATGTCTTGCGCTCTAGTTTTATATTGTTTACATATTTACAATGTAATATGTTAGTTTACTTGTATTTCGTGTCTTTATGTTCTACTAGTTGTATATCTAACACTATCATGCTCTATAATATACATAAAACATTTAAATCGCCATCATCATTTCAAAGCAAATAATGTACGGTTGCTTGCAATTATTTCTTCTAAGTGCTATTACTGCTTGTGCTTAAGTCATAATAGGTATCAGTTACAGTTTTTACTCTATAGCCATTGGATACAATATGCTACACTTAAGTCATAATAGGTATCAGTTACAGTTTTTACTCTATAGCCATTGGATACAATATGCTATACTTAACACTGATACTTGTTTATACTAGGTAGTCATGTGTGTGATCTATCGAGATAACAGATGTCATATTTTTGTCTTTTTTGAAGCAATAACTTACCGAAATATTTTGTTACATCACTCTCTGTGCAGTTAAATGGTGGGCCTAGAAATCAACAAACATGTAGAATTAAGTCGAATGCACTATATGACCGTTCATTATAAATTAGGCAGTATATAATACGGGTAGTTGTAGTAGTCAAATAATTTTGTATTTAGTATTTTTTCGTGAGGTTTCTTTCATGCACTTAGTTGAACAATTACGATGTACTTCTTAATATCTGTCATGTATCCCCGGAGCATGAACATATAGAATATATTTTCTTCGATACACGATCCGATTCGAAATGGGTCTACAGCTAAGTTTGCAGAACTAATCAACTATAAAAACAGATCGAAATAATATATGCTTCGTGTTTTGAGAATGGCATATTCCTTGAACGTGTAAGATGGTTTATCACAACTCCTAATTAACATTAGTTTTTGGAGTGGTAGATCGTTGGAATTCAACATTTTCGTAAACTATCCTCTAACATCTTTTGAGATGATTTACGATTTCGAGTCGTTCCGGTCCCAAGCCTTTCCGGCCCCAAACCAGTCCGGCCCCAGTCGATCCGGCTTCCGTTTTCATTATTATTATTATTGTGTTTAAATGTCTTTTTTTTTAATATAAAATATATTTTAGGCTTTGTAATATCTGCGTTTGATGGGAAAGTAACTCTTCGGAAAGAAATAAAAAGCTGACAACTATCTATATTTCAATGAAATTACTGTTGTGAGTTCAATAGTGTGATTGTTTAATGAATGATTTGATGTCCTATTTATAATATGGGATATATGAAAAATAAACAAAACAATGAGTTTTCACATTTCTCCTAATTAATCCTCTACTTGTACAATAAATGGCTTGGGTTTTGAGTTCTTTTTTCGGTGATTACAATATTAATTAATCCCAATCATATTGCCAATATAATGACGTTGCGTACGGTATTGGGGTACTGCGCTAATTCATTTTAAAATATCTATGAGACTTAATTTTTATTGAAGTTGACCTATTATATATCAAATGCTTCAAAATGTTGTAAACATTAACAATCTTATGCTTAAATAGTTCAAAATCCGATAATTAAAACGAATTTTGGCATAATATTAAGGAAAAATTGTTGAAAATCGCTGTAGACGCGTAACTAAATTGTTGCACATAAACTGAGCAAAATTGCCTAAAACAACCGAATTGCACAAAATTTTCTCTTGTTTCGCAAGCAACGACGGAAAAGTCCGCCAATTACTTATATGCGTGGGATTATGACATTACGCTTGCTTTCCATTCAAGATGGCTACCTTCCAGATGAGGTTTGAGATGTAGACGCTGCAATTTATCGGAAAATTTGGTTGTAGAGTAATGGTAAACTACTCATAAAATATAATTTCTATATATCATAACAGAACAAGGGTAAATATTCACAATGTGCATGTAATATAGAACTGAAAAATCGGGGAAATCAAGATGATTCTGTTCAAAATTTAACGGTTTTACGAATTCTAATGAAAATGTCCCAAACCGTTACGGCGACCATTTCTAGCGTCGTCTTCTTGTATTCCATGCCATATATTTTTTTACTGAACAAGGTTGAATATTTCTTACAGAGATATTTACGATGTGCTTTTCAAAGTATTTTTCTATACCAAAAATGGTTGAATTTCACAGAAATATCTCATATATGCAGCTTATTTGCGGTTTCTTAACAAAATGTCCAAACGGGTAATTGGCGTAATTTTAGTGTTTTCGAAGTAATATCTGAAAAAAAACTGCGACGTTTTTGACGTTACGCTTTATTGCACCAATACCGTACGCGACGTCATTATCAATGAAGAACAACAGACTATAATTAAGCGTTAATGATCTTGAAGATTTTGTTTGGACAAGGCTTTCTGTTTAATTTCTTTTATGTTAAAAGAAAGTGGAAAACATCAAAGAAAAATATTAATGACTTTAACTTAATAACTTAACCTCTAAGCATGTAAATGTGTTGTAATATAGTGTATTCATGATATTTTAAACTGGGGCCGGACGGGTATTGGGACCTGCTTCCTTTTGAGATTAATTGTTTAAGCTTTATCTAGTGCCCAATCGTCTTTGTTAGTTGTGGTAATCAAACCTTCCATCCATGAGTTATTGTTTACAACTGAACTATTGTTCTCTTAATGTTAAACAACAATCGATAAATGATTGCAGATCATTAGAAGAGTTCGAATGAGAACAAATAGTTCACGTGGCCGCCATCTGAATGTTAACTGTTTAAATGATAGGGAAATATAACATTAAAGACAATCGTTATTTAAAATATAGAACATTACTTACCACCAAAAATAGAATTATCCACAAGAAAACAATCTAACAAATACTTTGTGTTCTTTTGTAATAATGGTATAGTTACATTGACATATCTGAAGAGATATTGAACAAAACTAGCTGGATTGTGGAAGAATTATTAGTTATATTAAACTGCAGTCTTTGTAGGAAAGACGAAATTTGGGAGGACATACAATGAGGTATAGCGAAAATGTAATGAATGGATGTCAGAGACATCAGGATAAAAGAAATGAATTTATAATAAAACGGATGTTAATATCATATTGACGAGATAAGATAAGAAATTTTGTATTTGACTTGTCATGAGAGAGCACTTGATATGTGTAAATAAAGTTACTATGTTGGTTATTTTATGACACCTCGATCTGTCGTTCAGTCTTCGCACCATATTGACAAGACGGTGAGAGACAATTAAATCTCGTTCTGTCGTTTTGGTGTTTTTACAATCCATCGGTCTGTTGTTACAGCGTGTTCTAGCCGCACCTAAACTACAAAACTAAATTCAGCTAATCCAACTCATATGTCATGGCCACTGCTTGGTAATGAAAAAATAAAAATAAAGGAAAGTTCTGTGGCTAAGAATCGGTAACAAAGTGGCATAGCAACAGAACGGCAGAGCGGGATAATAATATAATAACATTTTGACGTTGTAGCCGTCGTCAGAACAACAAGAATGATACAACGCGCATTTAGAGTTTCATCTTCTAGTTTCTAGCCATTAAATTCTATCTTTAAGCATTATTTCCGTTTTGTACTGTAACACTATCCAATCAACACAAAGCATTTAGGAGAGACATTACCAATGTTCAATCTTAAAATGTGTGTAATGAAAATTTCCTTAAATTATTGATGCTGAAATCACCGTGTTTCTTGCTAAATAAAGTGTTCTGATTGGTCTATTTTAGAATACAAGTCAAAACAATTTACCGTTACTTTATACTGTCACTGTCTGTTGTCCTCTTAATAGTATCTGTATGAATAATTAAGAACACAACCTCTCTTCCAGAAAGTTGGGTGATTGGATAATATTGTAGGTGGTATTAGTGGTCGTAGCAGCATGCTCAGTCAAAAATTGTAGGAACTGAACTAAGGCGGTAACAGCAGCATCCAGTTTATACAGGTACTTACTCTTGCCAGGTGTGTGTGTACCAATAGCTACAAATGAACCTCTATCCCAAACACAGTCAAATGTTCCGATTAAATCACTGAAAAAAGCGAAAGTGCATATTATGGTCATTTTCCTATTTATCTCGCTAAATCCTCAATCTACCCTAAAATCTTTTCGTAAACTTCGCACAAGAGTAGGCAAAAAATTAAATGCTTCGTCCCTACCCAACGTTACACACTTTTCAAGTGGCAGACAAAAGTTGTTGCCGCGGTTGGCCCATACCTCTCTAATTTTATATAGATTTTAGATGCTGTTAAAATTTTTCTCGTCCTGAATATGGTTGGAATACTGATCGCTGAATGTTAATCAATAATCAATCAATCAATCAATTGAGCATAGATTAAGTGGTTTGTTTCTTTTGTCGGTCAGTGCAATTCAACATTGGTTTTTCTATCGAACCGTCTTGCACTCACCATATGAATGCAGATATATTTGTGTAACTGTACATACAAATTTTCTAATGTCATTAGAAATAAAAATTGTACGTCAATAACATACAACAAATGTGCCATATTTTATTGTATTACATAAGGCTTTATTTTACTGTTTTTCTATTGACCAGCAGCAATACAGGTGAAATTCCATTTTCTAACATATTGATTTGCAAAAAAACAATTTCTGTGCAATAAAAAAGCATATTGCACTCTCGTGCAAAATCAATGAATGAACTTACGTGGCACAAAAGTGCAATATGGTTTTTTATTGCACAAAAATTACTTTTTACTAATCAATTAAAATTTCATAAAATTTCAAAATTATAAAATTTCAAAAAACAAAAAATTTCAAGTTCAAAATTTTCAAAAAATTTCAAAATTTCAAAAATTTCTTATATTTCCAAAATTTTAAAAAATTTACAACATTTTCATAGAATTTCACCACGTTCAAAAAATTCATTAGATTTCAAAATTTTCAAAAAAAAATTCAAAATGATAAAAAATTTTAAGTCAAAAAAATTTCAAAACTTTCAAAACTGTTATAAAATTTCAAAAAATTCAAAAATTTCATAAGATTTCAAGATTTAAAAAAAAATTTAAGATGATAAAATTTTCAAAAATTTCAAAATTTTAGTAATATAGAGCCTTATGTAATAAAACAATTACTACACTTGAACTTGATCAATATAAGGTTTTATGGAGCAGAGTACAACAATATTGAACTCGGCTTCGCCTCATTCAATATTGTTGTACCCTGCTCCATTAAACTTCATATTGATCTCGTTCAAGTGCAGTAATTGCATAATATTACATATGGTGTGGTTTTCGTAAAATTTCATTGGCTAAATCAGTCACGTGATATACAGAATATTTAATGTATTTTTTCCACTGTGAAGAAACCAGACTTCTTGTTTCTATTTTTACGTATATTGACGCTATGTTGCTAAATTTAGAAGCACCAGTACCACTCACCACGGTATTTTAGAAGGGTGCCGCGCTCTTGATGCCCTTGATCGCGCCTCACTGTCCCCTAGTACCATATCCAAAACGCCCTCTTGCCTTTTTCGCAAGTTTTTTAAAACTTATATTAAAGCTGCCTTTCTCTCGTTAAAAATAGCGATCGATGTTTATGATCTGCCAATTAACAGATTACATCACAAAATTTGACAACTGTTGTATGGTCTTGACTGTAGTTAATTACAGGTGATCAAAGGTAATTAACCTTAATTTGCGATCATTCATTTTGGTGAAAGACATTAATAAAATAATTGAAGTGTCGGCGGCTTGTGGTGTTCAGCTTGGTACACTACTCATTCTCAAGATTAGTGGCACAGCCGCTCGTTGTTATAAATATCCATAAAAATAAAGTATATTTCATTCGGATTGTGAGTTAAGAAATAACTCATGCCGGCCATATGTTATTGTTATTCAAATATGGGTAGGTATTATATTCATGAATATTTAACCCCGAGCGATATGGATTAAATATTCATGAATATAATACCTACCCATATTTGAATAACAATAAAGTATGGCCGGCATGAATTATTTCTATTCTAATAGGACAAATACGGTAAATTTCAAAAATTAAAAAAAGTCAAAATTTTCATTAAATTTCAAAACTCAAAATTTTCATAAAATTTCAAAGCTTTCAAAAATTTCATCAGATTTCAAAATTTTCAAAAAGTTTTAAAACGATAAAATTTTCAAAAATTTCAAAGTTATAGTAAAATAGAGCCTTATGCAATAAAACAATTACATGTATATAGGTGCTACAAATTACCAATGATATTAGGTTTAAACCTGGCTGAGGAATTAAAAAATGTCAAAGTTTAAATCTTAAAACTGATTTCAGAATCATTGATTGTTGAGCAGGTAAAAAGATGGCGCTGTGATGAGATATAGATATGGATGTTTCAATTTTGACAACGAAAAATAGCAGCTCCATCAAGCTGTCTTGTAAAAAAAACTTCCAGCAGCCAAAGTTATGAGTTCGATTTTCTCTAGTAGCGATACGCGAGGTGTAATCAATACAACTTTATGTGATGGTTAGCCAGTGTCTTTCGGAATACTCTTGGTAGTCCAATGTCAATGCCGGTGGTTCTCTCTGGGTTGTCCGATGTTAATACTGGTGGTTCTTTCTGGGTACTCCGGTGTCAATGCCTGTTGTTCTCTCTGGGTACCCCGGTGCCAATGCCGGTGGTTCTCTCTGGGTACTCCGGTGTCAATGCCGGTGATTCTCTCTGGGTAATCCGGTGTCAATGCCTGTTGTTCTCTCTGGGTACTCCGGTGTCAATGCCGGTGGTTCTCTCTGGGTACTCCGGTGTCAATGCCGGTGGTTCTCTCTGTGTACTCCAGTGTCAATGCCGGTGGTTCTCTCTGGATACTCCGGTGTCAATGCCGGTGATTCTCTCTGAGTACTCCGGTGTCAATGCCGGTGGTTCTCTCTGGGTACTCCGGTGTCAATGCCGGAGGTTCTCTCTGCGTAATCCGGTGTCAATGCCTGTCTGTTCTCTCTGGGTACTCCGCTGTCAATGCCGGTTGTTTTCTCTGTGTACTCCGGTGTCAATGCCGGTGGTTCTCTCTGTGTACTCCGGTGTCAATGCCGGTGGTTCTCTCTGGATACTCCGGTGTCAATGCCGGTGGTTCTCTCTGGGTACTCCAGTGTCAATGCCGGTGGTTCTCTCTGGGTACTCCGGTGTCAATGCCGGTGGTTGTCTCTGGATACTGCGGTGTCAATACCGGTGGTTCTCTCTGGGTACTCCGGTGTCAATACCGGTGGTTTTCTCTGGATACTCTGGTGTCTAACACCAAGTAATACATACCGCCACGATATATCTGCAATATTGTTGGAAATAACTTCAACCACCCATACCTCTCTGTTCTATCAATGTTCTTACCTACGTGACAGTTTTCATCGTAAGTGTTTGTTTTCCAACCCGGGCAACAAAAGGATCGTGTTTCTTTCCTCAAAATTTATAAAAAATTTCTAAATTCTAAAATAAAAAAATTAAATAATTTTAAAGTACAAAATTTCCAAATTTTCATAAGATTTAAAAATTTTCCTCGGATTCAAAAAATTTCAAAAATTTCAGTTTTCATAAAATTTGTTAAAATTTAAAAAAAAATTCAAAATTTTCATAAGATTTCAAAATTGAAAAAAATATTTAAAAAATTTCAGTTTTCATAAAATTTCAAAATTTTAATATTTAAATAATATTATCGCTATTTTGTTTATTTTTCCCTTTGATGTTTAAAACCGATCTATTTCATATCACGTAAGCGCATGAGAAGATTCCAATTATCGCTAAGCGTTGTCAAGGACGCACGTAGTATTATCTTGTTTTCTAATATGACGTTATAATGACGTCACATTACCAAATTCTTGATAATTAAGTGATTAACGATATAAAATATTAATTGTGTTATCAACAATATGTCACGAATGACCAAATAACACAGTAACTCACGAATGCGCCCAGCGCTTGAGTGAGTTACAACGTTATTTGGTCACGAGTGACATATTTTTTATAATGAAACTCGTCAATTAGTTATAGTATTTATTATATAGATAAAAAAAAATGTTTCGAATCGAATTTAATATAAAATGAGTTTAATTGCACTATATTACGTGTGTAGTGTAGGGATATACTATAATGTGTATCGCTTCAAAAAAACATGGCGCCACCCACCCACGACAATAAAATAATTAAAATGCTTACCTTGAAATATTATTTTAGTTAAATTTGAAGGGTACACGAAGACAAATAACGTCTAATTTTTACGTTTCAAACTGGAAATCTTCATATGACGTCGACAACGAAATGGCGCGAAATATAACGAGAGTGAAAATAAAAATGGTAATTTCACTAGTGAAATTATTGTTTTTATTTAACTCGGAAATCACGGTATTTCATCGATATCTATATAATAAAGATGTTTTTTTAAAACGAGAGGACGTTTCTCCGTCATCTCGTTTTAAAAAAACATCGTTAATCACTTAGCATTGAAAAACATATGTAATATAAAAATTAAGGACTTTTAACTCTGTCAATATGTTATATATGGACCTGTTAGGATTATATTGACCTCGGACTTCGTCCTCGGTTAATATAACCTAACAGGTCCATATATAACATATTGTCTATTGACCTCGTAAAAAGTCCATAATTGATCAATATTGGCACCTATTTTTCACTTTATTAAATAAATAAATAACTGCTTGTACCGAGTGGACCGATCTGATTGACGTGTTGGTCTTAGCGTTCTTCTGCTTGTCGCATGTCAGCTGAGCTAAACGACGTTTCTGTGAAGGTATGTTTGAAACTGGATGAAATATACAATGACAATGATGTAGTTTTTGACGGCGACTTTCTCAATGAGAAATTGCGCCCTTAAGAAAAAAAATTATATTAGAATTTTGAATAATTCTCTTATTACTTACTTACTTTTTAAATTTATGCTTGATTATTAAATATTGTGAGTTTTTAGAATAATAGAAATTTGCATATTAGAGAAATGAAAACTTATGAGGTTAGTTTAAATATATGCTTAAATGACTGACTTGAAGTTGATTTGAGTGGTATAATTTGTAATGTATATTATTTTGAACCAAAAATTGTAATTGCTGTCATTTATAAATTTAGCATACAAGTTATTTAAACAGTGTGACAAATCCCAGTTTTATAGGTATAGTGTATCGTAATGAGTTGGGCACTGCGACCTCCCTCTAGATACACATTAACCCTACTTTGTTGTTAATGAGGTACTTGACATCGATAGTATCTCCGCGCAAACATTGCCAAAATTATAACTTTTTGGTACTATAGAAAAATAAATACAACTGTAAATAAATAAAGTAAAATAATAATATGTATTTGGCAGTTACGCCAAATGATATGATTACTATATAAAGAAGTTACCAGTTTAATATCTGGGTTGTTGCCCCCCGTTCAGTGTGGATATGCGGAAACTAATATTGCTTACGCATGCCCACACTGGCCGTCTGCCAACAATGGTCCCAAACACCACATGGTAATTCTATATACATGTGGTTACCTTTAGTTTTGAGATATACAGATGTCAAGCCCTTAAATACTAAGGTAAATTACCAGGAGTTATTATACATAATCCCAGTTTAGTAACTAGAAAAGAAAAATAAAAAAAAATGGCATGCCGTTCTCTCACGATATACCTTGTGGTGAGAGCACGTTATTGGTATTGACTATGAAACATAATAACATCGTGACTCATATTGGAAAAAAATAATAAGAAAAAAAAACCACAGATAGTATAATTCCATGAGCTATACAGGGTTAGTAATATATAATTAGATTTATTATACTTTATGCAAATTTCTTACATTATCCATTCATTTCAGCGGCATTTGTTAATTTTCACTAACCTTTCATAAGCCCCGCCCATCCCTAGCAACATGTGATAATATTAGCAACGGGTGTTAATGCCTAAGATTAACACCCGCTGAGCCCGAAGTTTGCCGATCCGGAAAAATTAACACCCGCTCCGGCCGAGGTTTACCGATTTTCAAAATTATAAAATTAAAAAAAAAAATTGTTTTAAAGTTCAAAATTTCAAAATTTCCAAAAAATTTCAAAATTTCATCAAAATTCTAAATTTTCATTAGATTTCAAAATTTTCAAAGAATTTCAAAATGATAAAATTTAAAAAAAAATTGTTTTCATAAAATAATAATATTGAAAAATGATAAAATAATTATAGCCTACTGAAAATTATTTATGCAATAGTCAGAATATAGAAGCAAACATGTGATAATATTTATCAAAATATACAATTAACATTTTACATTAATTGTTATGTTATTATCTTGTTAAAGTTGTTATTTGATGTTTTGTTCTTAATTTATGACTTTATTTTGTTTAGCAATTATCCTTCTAATAACATAATGCACACTTTAATCATTAGGCATTCAGTATAATAAAAAACATACTGCCCTTGGATGAAGGTGTTAGGGTGATTAACGCACTCTGTGAAAAAATTATCACCCGAGACTTAGTCTCGGGTGATAATTTTTTCTCTCGTGTGCTAATCTACCCTAACATCTTCATCCAAGGGCAGTATGTTTATAATATTGCTATGGAATAATACAGTTAATAATATTTTTACAAAGTGATGCTATCACACTCGATAGTAATAATTTACTGTAGAATTTACCGGGAAATGTCATATATATTACCTAATTTACCATGTATTACAAATGTGATGTATGTATTAGCTTACTGAAGTAACTGATTTTATGGAAGAAAATTGAAAATTATTATTTATATAATTTTTCTTAAACCAATGTACTTATTATTGAACTATATAAAAAGAAAAATTTACTTGTTATAAAAAAAGAAAAAGAAGAGAGTTTTATATAAATTTCATTTCTCTGTTATACAGCTTAACTATAGCCACATGGCTAGTTCCTAATTCTCTTTGGTCCTTGAATTATGTTAATTATCTTTAATTATTTAAAAGGTAAATTCAAAAATTAAATATGGCTTTTGTAGACCATATGTATCAATAGTTTAAAATGATATTTTATCTATATCAACAAATTATAATTAAAATAAACTAATGACTCTTATAAAAAAATAAAGAAATAAATTGAAAATGTAAAGTTTAATCAATAATGACAAGGGTCACTAGTCACACAACTCTATGGTGTAGATGGTGCTCTGTACAGCTCTCAACTGAAAATATAATTAAAATCTATTAGTTTGATTAATATAATCAGCAACTGGTTGAACATTTTTGCCTGATAGTAATATAGTAAGATTGAAATTAGTGACACCCAATTGTTGTAGTTGATCAATCATAGTTTGTCTGTATGTGTTATATTGTTTACAGTGTAAGAGGAAATGTTCCACTGTTTCTTCCTGTTGACAAATGTCGCATAGATCAAAGCCAGAAATGATAGGTACTTTGCTCATTTGCATATGTAAGATGGCGACGCCGGGGCGTCTGCTATTTTCATATGATCTATATAGACGATATCATTCATAATTGCATGTGTGTCATTTTCTGAACTTGAAAATGATACACTGAATCAAGCTGAATTAAATGAAATAAAAATTAATGAAAACAATTAAATATTCGAGGTTCCTGGACTAAATGAAAATTCGAGACGATGAACCCTTATTTGACCTTAAGAGTCTATGTAAAAAGGTCTGAAATACATGAAACTGATGGCGTGTGACACAAAATTAACAATGAATGACATTTGGCGACATATTTTCTGAAATTAATTTAGATTCGGCAATAATATATGTAATTATATTGATTAACCTTATATTTCTCGCTTCTAAACTCGCATACATGCCAACCCTTATTGTTCCAAAAGCGGTAGGGGGTGTCTGGCGAATAGATGCAAAATGGTGCACTCTGAGAGCATTTGGGGTTGAAAAACTACCATACAGTTTCTGCCATTTTATATCACAATATATATCTGTAGTTCTTGTTTTGTTTCTCGGCGACGTACTTTCTGTGTTTGTGTTTTCGTAAATCCGGATTAGTCTACGGTTTTTTTAATTGATACCTCGGTTTTCATAATAAAAAGAAACTCAACATGTGTACCAACTTAATGATTTTGTTCTAGCACACGAATATTGTTTAGCAATTTCACTGTCCGGAAACATACGCCTGGTTAGTTTAGAAAAATGGTCATTGATGGCAAGTGGCAAGTTATGTTCAGTTACACAACCTTGGAATAATGTTTCTGCATGGATAGCGGACTGTGCTATTCTTCTTTTGCTACTACCAGAGGCGAACATTGATAGAGACTGAGATGTTTCTACATCTTTAGCATTTGATGGAAAAGTCAGATCTAAACAGTTCACAAAAACAGTGCTTTACACCCTTTCTAGATGCTTTTATGAATGGATAAGATGATGTCCATGACTTTTTAAAAGAGTTGTCATACCGCGGCGTTGTTTTATTCTTTTCTGGTGTATTAGACATGATTTCATTCATTTGGAGTTCAAAAATAAGCGCATCTTCAACTTTTTCAAATAACAGAAAAGAACGTTTTCATTGGTTTAACTACTTCACACTTAACCAATGGAAATAACTCTTACAAAGTTTGTCATATATGCATCGTACTTGACAAACGAAGGCAATTTGGAGATCAGTTTTAAATGGGACTTCATGGTTATTTTTAGGTCGGCAAAAATATTTTGTACAGATTGTCATGATTTTTAATGCATAATTTTTTTAGCAGTAATGTTTTACAAAACCGGTAGAATATTATTCAAAATCGGTAGGCGGTAGAGCAGATTAAGAATCGGTAGTCTACCGCGTAAATCGGTAGGGTTGGCAAGTATGAACTCGGGGTTCCCACATTAAATATTTGAATTTTGACAGAAGAAAAACTTGGCGGAAATAAACAATAACTTTTAATTTTCGAATCATTGACGGACACATTGAATTTCCGTACTGTATGCTATTTTTTGACAAATCTAATAAACGATCCATCAAGCCTGAAACTACAGTCACGTGATCAAAATTTAATTTAAATATGATGAATATTTATGAGGAAAGTACCATCAATTTCTGGATATGTTTGATGAATTAAATCCTATTTATTTAAATATCTATTAAGTTTAATATACCCTGTCCGTAACCTGAAACATAATATTTCATTATACCTATATAGTTTGGGTGCTGTAATAGAAAACGAAACTGTTTTATTAATACCATATAAATATCTTCCTTTTAGGTTGCTGTCCCATTTTTTTTTGCCACATATCTTTCAAAATAGTTCTACTTAATGTCCTCTTTATATAGAGGATTAAATACATATATATTTTTTAAACTTAAAAGAATTTTTAGCTTCTTTGTCAGCTAATTCATTTCCCAGTATACCAACATGGCTGGGTATCCATTCTAAAATAACATTAATGCCAATCTTACTTAGTGATGTAAAAATATTGTATATATCATAAATAATATAATTTTTTACTTTATATATAGAACCTTTGATTGCCTGTAATGCTGAAAGTGAGTCAACACATATTACAGTATTTAATGGTTTGAAGTCTTGAATCCAGTTTAAAGCTAGAAATATGGCAGTAAGTTCACACATAATATAGACATGAGAGATTGTAATTTGAATCCTTTACTAACCTTTAGTTCTGGAATAACAGATGCACAACCATTTGTATTATTTTGAGGATCTTTTGATCCGTCTGTATAAATTTTTAAAAGTTTTGATACTCAGTATCAATAAGGATATCTCCCTCACTTTTTATTAGATGAGGGAGGTCCTTTTTAGTAATAACATCATGTAATTGGGTTTGGACAAGGGTTTTTCTTAATGCCATGGGGGTGTGGGACACTCACTGTATCAATATATATTATCAAGGGTGTAATTATTTTCTTTGAGAACTTCTTGGGCAGTTATATAATATGGTTTTTGCTTAGATTTATGTTTTTGTTATAAAAACTAAACTTTACATCATCCTGGAGAGTAATTTTTGTAGGGTGGTTATCATCAAAACTGTTAATATTAAGAAAAGACTTTGCTATTAAACTTTTCCTTCGTTCCTCATATGAGGGGTCACCCAATCTCGACTTGTAAACTAGCCAGTGAGGCTGATTTCATTGACCCTGTACAAATACGTAGACTTTGAAGTTGTATAGTATCTAGTAATTTTTTAACGGCATGCGATGCAGAATTATATACTTCACATCCATAGTCAATTGTTGATCTTATTAGTGCAAAGTACATGCTTCGTAGAGTGTAGTTATTTGCACCTAACTTAGTACCTGTAAGTAGTCTCATACAGTTGAGTATTTTAATACATTTTGTAGGTATGTATTGTATATGGCTTAACCATGTCAATCTACTATCAAATATTATACCAAGAAATTTAACTTCCTTGACAATTTCAAGTATATGTGTTCCTATTTTTAAAACTAATTTACCTAAGTTTCGTTTCCGGGAAAAAATAATACCTAGAGTTTTGCTTGGGGATAATAAAAATCCTCATGTTGAACACCATTTGTTGATATTATCAAGATCTTGATGTATTTTATTTTGTAGGTGTTTTAAATTAGGACCTGATTTCCATATTGCTCCATCATCAGCAAATTGAGACATTTCACAGTTTTTGATACAGGATAATAGATATTAACCACAATATTAAAGAGTGTCGGACTGTGATAGTGCTAGAGTTTTAGACATTTTTGTATAATTTGATATTAACTATATTGTATTTTAATTGTAGATTTATATTATTAAGCAGAATAGAAATAAGAAGATTTAATTATCTTGTATATTTTATTCAATAATTACTTTATACCTTTGTAGTCTGCTAGTTTAGTCAAGTGTGACAATTCTTTATATTACTTTCTTTCTTTTGTATTGGTCAGTTTATTTTGGCGGGAACCTTTTGTCTACTTCTATTGTTTGGGTCATATTCACTTTGGAGAAGCTATCTTAAACAGCCATATTTTCTCAGGCAATCTTTATATTGGAATTCATACTTGGAATTGTACATCTAGTTTTGAAAGTCAGTTTTCATTCTTATACTAATTCAAATAATATTTAATCATCTAATTTCCCAAATTGAGTGTAAGTTGCAAGTATTGCAAGATTTGGAATAATTGAGAGAGAGAATGTTGATAGCATGATTGTGATGACTGAATGGTAACATTTTAACTAATTGCAATAAATAATGAGTAATTCAGTAAAACACCGTTTTAGCTAATTTAATATCTAAAGTTTGCAATTAAAAGCATAAATAATGTTAATGGTTTAAATTATAATATCAATAATGTTAAAGAATATTTTACAGTCTGAATGAGTGTGTACTAATGATTTTAAACTTTGATTTAAAGTAAAATAAGTAAATACTTTAAATGTTTCATTGTAATGGGAGATAACCCAGTAGTTATTATTTTAATATTATTCTTCAGGTAAAATTGGAAATATATGACCAGATCGTATTTGAAGTTGTAGACCTTTGCACCTCATGTGAGGTAGGTTTAATTGTTTATTTGTTTAATTGTATTTTTGTTTGCTTTGTTTAGCTTAGCTTTTTAATGCTTATAATATTTGTAATGTCTGCTTGCATTCTATGTTGCAAACATGTAATGTCTTGTCTGCATTAATGTTGTTATTTTACCATGTATTATTATTGTGAAGCCACAGCTTCAATATGACTGTGTAAACATGCATTTATGAATATGCTAAACATAATTATAAAATGGTATTTGTATATATATTTGAGTGAACTCAGAATGGTCCGTTACCATTCTGTTGTGTATAAATAACGCAGGTGTGTTAAGGCTGTTTCTAAGATTGCATGCAATAAAAAAGGGGGGTCAGGTATGTAATACAAATTAATGAGTAAAACATAACAATATTTGATGCATATTGCAACCATTATTTATACATGTTCGAAAGTGAAAATGTTTCAACTTTGTGCGAGTCAACGTGGATTTCTGTTGATAAAATGATGGTCACGTGACTACAATCAGTGCCTTAACTAATTTCGAAAAGTTCTAGTATTTAGAGTGAAAGTTGAATTAAAAACTGGATATTTTCTGTAAGATTTTTTGTTTTTGTTTAAGAAAAGTGCTACGAGAGCTACTATACAGCCAACAATGGAGATTAAGACAAGATAAAACGCGGAAAATTGACGATTCCTGTTGGCCAATGGTGTAAAATTGTAAATCATCGTCTTCTGTCAAGTTTTTCATTGGTCTCGTAGCAAAATCATGTATCTTTATTATCTGCTCTTTATTAATATGTTTTCAACTGTGAATTTATTGACGCGTATATTCTAGAACTTTCATGTCGAAGTGTACGTACTCAATATTTAATCAATTTCGAAAACAATAAAACACTCAAGTGATCCGGCGCACCGATAAAGGGAGGTAACAATATTTGTTAACTCTATCGAAGGCAAATATGAAAACAATATAATTTTAAGCTTTATTTAATTAAAGTAAACTAAATTTGTCGTCGATTCGATAATTAATCAATTGTTTATTTTATATATATAAAAAAGGTTTCTGTGAAGTGATTGCTAATCAATTGTAAAATGGTGTAATTATCCATGTCAACTTCTATCACTATCACACAATCTTGTACCTGGTCCTGGGCGTCATGTACAAAACAAAATATTGAATATCCATGTATTACTTATTCATGTATCAGAGACATATAACACAATTATGTCTCTGCATGTATTGGGTATATATTCGACAACTCTCTGTTAAAATAAGTTGTTAAATTATATTTTGAGTTGAAATACTTTTGAAAAAAAATGGCAAAAATTGATATATTTGCAAACATATTGAATATCTGAGTGTGCATGGTGTAATGATATATTTGTTTCTTTTGTTCCCCTCACATCTCTTTTTTACAAAATAAAATGTTACTTTTTTATAATGGCCTACAGATGAAGTGAAAAAAAACCCAGATAACACTCATAACCCTCAAATCTGTTTTCTATTCCTGTAAATTTTCATATCTAGAACTTGAACCGGATGAAACTGATGGAATATTTAAATTTATTAAATCTTAATTAAATAAAAATGAATCTTGGGTTACATTGTTTTGTATATGTTTTGTGAATCTGGGGAAAGCTAGTCTACTCAGGGCCGTCTTAACAGCATTATAGGACCCCGGGCATAGCAGTACACCGAGACGGCTACCTATACAACCATTCGCAGGAATATAAATGTAAATGTCGATTAAATTAAATATATAGTTATTGTATAGGTACTTCCAAAAAAATCAGTGTTTAAACATTAAAAAACATGCCGCACACAGCATACAAAGATTAACATATGATCCCTATGCTCATGGGGCCCCCGGGCAACTGCTCAGCGTGCCCATGCGTTAATATGGCACTGAGTCTACTGATACATTTTTAGTATATCTGTATATCTACATATATATGGTTCAATGTTATGTATGTAATCTTGTTTTCGTTACTATGTGTGCAGTGGCGTAGCTTCCATTGAGGCAATGAGGCAACTGCCTCACTAGATTTTTTTGCAGAAAAAAATTAATGTGATTATTATTATAAAAGTTGATTAAAATACGAGAAATAAAAACCTTTGTCAAAGTTTGTAATAAAGATATATTCTACATCATTAATTGAAATCGTTTACGGAAACTTTTGGCTCCGTCATGTTACATAATTTAGTATAGTTTGTTGCCGTGTGCCAAAGTTTGAAAGTGGAAATGCGCCGGGCTTAAATACGCTCTTAGATACAAGCTTATTTTATCTTCTCGTTTTTTTTTTTCAATTGCAGATATAGATTCTATCTGAAACTCGGGAAGAAGCTTCATGT
Source organism: Bathymodiolus septemdierum (assembly GCA_963383655.1). NCBI lineage: Eukaryota > Metazoa > Mollusca > Bivalvia > Mytilida > Modiolidae > Bathymodiolus > Bathymodiolus septemdierum. Next base: position 74,327,828 of record OY726518.1, read on the forward strand.
AGCCACTCTCAAGGTTCTGAAATAAATTCACAAACACAGTCATTTGACGCATATCGAAATAGTTTTCTGCGTGTTATTTCGGTTATTATTGAAATCATAAATTATCCATTTAAACTTGGGAAAATGCGTTTCAATCGCCCATTTTTTTTTTCAATTTCCGCACTCTCCTAGCATTTTTTCGCCTCGCTGCGCTCGGTGAATTGCCTCACTAGAAAAAAGACCCAAGCTACGCCACTGGTGTGTATGCTAGGTTAAATAAACTTGAAGAAAGGGGCAATGAAATACAGCGGTTCTGTGACGAAAATGCCTATGGATACTTGTATTCGTACGAGAAAGATTATAAAATGTTCTGTTTTGATTGATTCCTGCCTTCATCATGTTTATTTTCACGCAAAAGATTACTTTACTAAAAGGCAATTCACTTTACCGTTCAGGGGTATTTATGTTATAGGGATGGAAGCTTTTATTTGTATATACGGAAAGTTATTGTTTCCTAAGCAGTATGTTCATCCTTTCTTTGGAGAACCGGAAAATAACCTGTTTTCCATTGAACAGTAATGCTTAGTATTTTGTGGTATCGTCGTGTGCCACCCCTACATAGATAAGTAATAGACTAGTCCACGTCGCCCAGAGTATATAAGGATACCGAATCCAGGTATCAGCGAGAGTGTGTTAGAGTGTGTTGAACTAGCAACATTGTGCATCTTAACTAAGAGAGTTTGGTAAGTGTTATATATTATTCCTTGGATTAAATAGTGATTCCATGTGATAGTGAATATTCTTTAATATTCCGTGATTCCGGAATTCAAATATATCAAGGTATATAAGGAAAGTGTTTATGGTTATTTGTGCGATTTGCATGTGTTCAAATGGAACTATAGTGACGGATATATTTGTTGGAAGTGTGTACTTAGCAATTGTAGTATATCTTGTGTTTCTTGTGTAATTGATTCCATTGGATTGCCGTGTGCGTTTGGATTAGTGATATTCTGATATACAATTGCAGATTCCTGACGGTGTAGGAAGTATCATATTGCTAATAGCAAATTGAGTGTGCAATTTGATAGTGTTTAGAAGACTGAATCCTATACTGTGTATATACGTTATAAAAGTTATCAATTCGAATCTATTATATATGTGCCATTTTCGTGGTATCATTTTGCTTGTGCACATTGCATTGTGTTAATGTGACATTTGAATTATTAGTGTATTTTAGCATTTGGAATCCCGATTAAGTCGGTACGAATCCATTGACTGCTTAGGGTTTACACGTTACAGTACATGTAGCTTTACACCAAGTTTTTTCCGCCGTTAAATAGTAGCAAGATAATTTGTATTTCAGTTCTGCAAACATATAAACAAAATAACATAAAAGCTGTATCAATCTCCATGGGCTTTTGAACCAACAAAATAAACTATAAATAGTTAAAAGCTTTTAGACACCAGCAATAGGGACCATTCACTGCTTCTACCATTTGGTGACGCTGCTGTTCCATAAGTGGTTACATGTGCGTTTGAATCACAAAAACGCTTGTATCTAACGTTAACCTAATGACGGAACTGAATTATAAAACTTGGACAGTGTAAACATTGAAGGTTTAACTAGTACAGCCTGGGGTGGTATTACCTGTTATAAGTATAGATTTAGTTGACGACTATATGTGTAAGAAAAGAGTTTTATTTTGAACATATTAAGAAATACAACGGACGTTTACAAGCCATATTGGCATGTATCTTGGTGTAGCCTATACAAGGTGTACATGATGTTTGGTTACTCACACTGCAATACTGATGAACTTCATTTCAACATTTTAAAGTACCTGTATTTTGGGAAATACTACCTCTAAGTGAACAAAATAGAATGATAAAGACACCGTCTCCAAGCACAAAATTTTGAATCATGAATATATCTAGGTCTATCTATATTTAAGCAATCTTCAAATCTAAATCACACTCTTTAAAATTATTTGGTACAAAATTATACATATAATGCATTCCTTCTTCGTGTAGTGTTATTAACTGTTAAAGATTCGACAACAAGCGGATTAATCATAGCATTTATTTTGGAAAGATTTTGAGCAGATGTATTATGAATGGCATAACTTATGATAAATAGTTAAATAAAGGAAATTTGCTGTTTCTTACTTTTTAAATTATTTTCGACAGATTTTGGTAGCACTCAACTATTTTGTACAATCAGACTGGCGGACCATGGTACAAAACCTGGAACTGCCATACAATGTACAACTAAAGGCTCAAGTTGTCACCGACAGAGTTCCGTCCGGGTTTTAAGTGTGATTCGTGCTGCTCAATCTTCAGTTTTCTGTGTAGTTTTTTTTTTAGACCACTGTTTATCATGTTTTCCTTTTTCGATTGGCCATTGCATTGCATTCCGATAACTCTTTTGGCATCTACAAAAAAACTTTTCTTATCTGTTGACATATTCACGCACCACTATGCTATCCCAATTATCAAATTTATTTCATTGTAGTATATATGCCACTTTATTTTTTGTGGGTTTATTCCATTCTAATGCAGGTAAAAACGTTATTTATAACTTTAGTTAGCTGCATGTTATTGAAATAAACAGTCAAACGATTTGAATTACAATTTTAGAAATATTACGAAAAAATCGGGAATTTGCATAAAACCCAGCGTTCTATACAATAAACAAAAACATAAATAAAATATAAACGTACGGACTACTGGGTTTGATGTTTAACACCACTTTCAACAAATTTCAGTTATATCGTGGGAGTCAGTTTTATTGGTGGAGGAAAACGGTGTGCACAGAGAAAAACACGGATCTGCCACAAATCACTGGCAAACTTTATAACATAATGTTGTATCGCTTGGGCGAGATTCGAACTCATAACATTATTGGTGATAGGTAGTGATTGCATAGATAGTTGTAAATCCAGCTACCAAACGATCACGTCCACGAAGGCCCCTAACGGACTACTGAGTTAAATATTGTAGGGAAGGTCAATTAAGATTTCCTTTCCTTAAACTGGATATATCATACAGATAAAGAATATTTTTTGTTGGAAAATTTTGGAAAATATTCATCAATGTGTTCCCTTTGGATTGTTTATTACAAACATAAATTTATTATTGCTATCAATTTTTTTTATCATTAGCCGTTTTGGGATTTATTTTGAATAAGCTCCCCTTTAAATGATATGAAGTACCAACTATGTTATTTGAAAAGGTGTCTAGATCGAGTTGGAACAAAAATTCTGCTTCAGAGTGCATTTTTTTTTTCAGGTACAAAAATGTAGCATCGAAATCTTTTTATAAGAGTTAAATACACCCTTTTCCCCTAATGCTAATGTAAGAAATGAAATGTGATACACGTATACACCGTTAGGAATTTATATCCCTGTCGTTCTGTAGTCAACTGTTCATGCGAAATGGTTTTAAGTATAAAATACAGTACTATTAAAAAAAAAGAAGCGGCCCGTATTGAATATCCCGCAATACGTACAACTTCTTTTGCTTCAATAGTAGTTTATCTACAAAGGGAACGGCGTGTTTTTTTTTTTTACATTTCCCACTATTCTGTCACGGAAATTAATCCTTTCCACGATGAAAACACGACGGAACAGGTAAACTGATATTTTTCATCCGCGGTTGTATCATCGTGGAAGGGATTAACTTTTATTATACGTGTGTTTTTTCCACGATATAGCGTGGAAATCATCGTGGAAAAGATTAATATATGTGTTTTGAACACGATATAGCGTGGACATCATCGTGGCAGAGATTAATATATGTGTGGTGAACACGACATATTAATCTTTTCCACGATGATTTCCACGCTATATCGTGGAACATATTTTTAAAAGGTTTAATATGCCTAACATTAATATTTATTTGGAATGCATAAGCTTCCTAAAATTATATACACGAGAGTCTTTACCGTCTGCATTGTCATATATGTCACAATGAAGCGTAGAAATTAATTATGGGACAAACAGATAATTATTTGTACAGAATATATGATTTTGTTCATCATAAATGGTATCGTCATTAATTTACCGAAGTGTATGAAAATTGAGCTTTTCAAATATAGAGTTCTATTCCTTATGTTGTAAGTTTATATAAAAAGCGAAACGTTTTACGTTTTCTTGTCAATTTGGCGTAGTATAATAGAAAAAAATTGTAGCGGTGATCGTCGGGTGTAAGTCCATTTGAATTGAAAAGGAGACCCTTTACGTTTACACTATACCAGTACACTTACAGACAATAACAATGTATATGGAGAGAATGTAGGGGAAAAAGTCACGGAAAAAAAGTCACATATATAATGTCATCTTTCAGATAATTAAAGTTTTTTGTAAAAATTATTTCAATGCCTTAATCTTTAATTTGTTTATACTGTAATTAATATATTCTTCCTGAATAGAGACCCAGTTGTTTATTTAGTACATGTATTTAATTCATAAATGACTCAAACCATAATGATTTAAATGGAAAGGGGTAATTTATAAAAAGAAGCCACTTGATTGCTATTGTCATAATGTTTATACAGAGACATACATAGGTCATTTTTAATAGTTAAGAATACAATTATGAAAGAAATTGTTGAACATCAACATATGGTGAAACCATACCTGGTGTATTCCATGCCCTAGTCAATTCAGAGCAAACTGTATGGTTTCTTTCACTTTTTGTATTAAAGGAAACAGTTAACTGTCACTATCATTAAGCGAAAATGGAGATTATACCAAGCAACAGAGGTGGTTCCAAGCTGTGTTACCAGGGGTACCTGTATACAAAACATGCTACCAGGGAGACCAATCAATGGTGGAAGTGTGTTAAACGGTCAAGCATAGGATGCAGAGGAAACCTTAGCACTACACTTCAGAATGAAAATCCAGCTCCTGGGCAGCCACACAATCACGCTCCCAGTGATACAAGCATCAACTACTCAAAAACCAGAAATGCCATGAAAGACCTGGCAACCAACACCAGAGACAAACCCAGCCAGATCTTTTCCCAGGTTGCGTCCCAGTGTGACGACAATGTCCAAGCCTTGCTGCCCCGTGAAGAAAACCCCAAACGCACAATTCGATACCAACGTCCAACCCCTCCAGTCCCAGCCACCTATGCAGATGTCAGATTGCCTGAGGAGTACACAACAACAACCAACAGTTCCTGCAATACGACAACGGTCAGAATGCAGAAAACAGAATGTTAGTCTTCTACTCACCAGAGAGTTTGGAAAGATTAGCCAATGCCCAGACCTTCTTCATCTTCATGGACGGTACCTTCTCTGTACCTCCGCACCCATTTGAACAGCTATACACCATCCGGGTTCCATTCAAAGATGTAACAGGCACTGCAGTATATGCGTTCCTGCCAAATAAATGTCAAGATACTTACAGGGAACTCTTCCAGTCTATTGTTTAAACTGCCATGCCAGCAACCTACATTTCAATGTCCAGACTTTGAAGATGCAGTTCTTCGTGCAGTTACAGCTGTATTTGGTCGCCACATCAACCACCAGGGCTGTTTCTACCACCTGACACAAGCATCATGGCGACAGATACAGCAGCTTGGTTTGGTGCCTCTCTACAAGGGTGTTCTGTGGTATGATGGATGGTCTTGCCTTTTTACCAGTACTTGATTTGACCAATGGTATTCATCTGCTTAGAACACTATGCCCTGATGACCCACCAGAGGCAGCTGAGCTCCTAGATTACTTTGATTCAACTTACATCAGTGGTAGACTTAGACAGCAGAATCCAGCACAAAATCAAGCAGTCCGTCTGGTCTTAACACGTAGCCCACCTGTTTCCACCAGCCATTTGGAACGTACATGATGCCACAGTCAACGGTGATGCCAGAACCAACAACATGTGCGAGGGCTGGAACAACAATTTCTTCAACCTGGTAGGACATGCCCATCCGTCTATATGGCGTGTCATCGAGTGGTGTCAAAAGGAAGAAGCTACTGTCCGTACTATTATCCAGCAAGATGCCGTCGGTAATCCACCAGCTAAGCGTACTCAACAGAGACATGTTCAGCTCCAGGAGCGTTTACAGAACCTATGCAGAGACCTCACTACTGGCCAGACGACCATTGCCGAGTACTTGTGTGGAGTTGGGTGGAACATCAGACTCAATCACCAATATTAGTGCTTAAGAGACAATTGACATTATGAACATTTACAATTTTAAACTGGAAATATTCAATGTTTGTATGTTCATCATTATATCGTTATGATTTGATATATTTCATATGTTATTTGTTATATGACTTATAAATGCTCCAATCATTGATGTGATTAATTAAATGTAAATGCTAATTCATTGGTTTTTTTTATATTATTTTCTAATTAGAAAGAGTTAGACGGGTGAATATCAATGAGTCAAATTTTGGTTTTCATATATCAAGGTCTCATTAAGAATCATTCCTTTATAATTAGAAGGAGTTGGGATTGAATACATAGACATCAATCGAATTTGGTTCTCAATCAAGGTCTTGAATAAATATCAAAACAAAAACAAGACAAAAAAACACACAAACAAATAAAGAAAAAACAAAACAAAACGTCAAAAACAAAAACAAAGCAAAAATAATTATACACACTCTGACTTTTCGGGGAATAGTAAATGTGGAAAAAATTTATTGTGACTTTTTTTCCTGTGACTTTTTTTCTACCGACGCAACACATACTTACGATATTATATTGAACACAGACACTTTATCAATATTAATTCCATACAGTCAATGATAAGCAATAAATCATGAACGTAAAATTTTCCAAAAAAAAGGAAAACAATTCGGTTTATTATTTTCGTGAACGGATTTCGCTATACAGTTGCGATGTTGTTGAACGCAGGCCTAATTTAGTGATTTCTACTTCACATGGCTTATTGAATTTGAAGGCAACTATGCCATCGGCAATATCCAGGTTTGTTATGCTGATGCTCTGCCAGTTTCCATCGTTAAGCGTTCATGATTCTGCTGTTCGCCCCAAATATTTATATTTGAAATTCATATGAAAGGAAAAAAAGAAAATAGAAAAGCTAAATGCATATTAATATGTTGCTTTATTGTGGAGCCCAGTAACTGACATGATAATTTTAATTTTGTTTATACGAAATAGTTTACGGAGCCCGTTTTCTAACATGAGAATTTTTTTTTTATTTCGTTTATAGAATTTTTTTTAATTTAGTTTATGCGAAATACTATTTCGTATAACGTCATAAAAATATTTATCATGTCAGTTAACGGGCTCTGTACTTTATTGTTACTCATCAAAAAAGAATAAATTCTAATTAAGAAAGAAGCGTCTTTTAATTTCATAATATTAATGTTTGAAAAGATTCAGATTCAATATTTTATTAAAGTCTCACCACTTGTAATACATATAATACACAATCATCACAATATATACATTAAAACAGAAGTTTTATAGATAAAATACAAGTGCCATTCTATAAAGAATTATGAGAGACTATATAAATTTCAATAAATCAAAACTTTAAATCATGTCTATAAAACATTTCAGTTCTATAAAAACTTAACTATCAATCAAGAATATAAAAAACTATTTCTTCTACCTAAAATATTAAAAAGAAACCATCATAAAGAAAGATGATTAAAAAGTTGGCATGCGGTGAAATACTTATCCAATTACGAATTATACCTCATAATTTTGTCTTAATTTATGGTACTAGGATGTCCTTTGCAAAGTTTTGACCTTTTTATCTAAGACATCAGCATATATGGCTTGCATTCGGGATATGTACAATGAAAGATGAACACATGATTTACACAGACATCCTGTTCTTTGTATTTGATCATGATCTCTTTATTAGGTTTAAATAAAATACCTTTTCTTTTGTATGAACAATTATTTATATCACGACTATATGGTTTAAAAGGAATATATTACTTGGTTCTATTTTAAGCTTGTCTTATTATTTGTTATGTTGATTTGTCAAGTACACACATGTGCTTACCAAGAAGCTAATTGTATTGATTGATAAATTAAAAAGTAATAATTTTTTGATTAGAATAACGAAAAATCCAAATATCTTTTAAACTATAGATTGTTGAACAGCAAAATAAACGAGAGTTTTATTTAGAATTAGAAGTGCTAACTAAATATGTTACAGTAATGCTTCTTATTGTTTTGGCTGAGGCTGCACTCCGATGAAATTTTATATTTTGGTCCTATTTTATAGATGTACTTTATAGAAGAGCCATCCGTACGTCATGTATCTTACCTGTAAAATCTTTCTCTCGGCCACGTGTACTTTAGACGAACCTGACAAGCATTTCTCTCATAAATTATTGTTATATTTTGCATTTTGTGTAAAATGGGTAAAAAGTTTGACTTATCTCCGGAATGCCAAAAGTTTGTAAAACAGTTGTTTGCCTTTTATAGTAAGGAAAAGGCAACGAAGAAGCCAATTGTCACATTTGATAGGGTATATCAAAAGACATCTAAAGCTTTGAGTGTGTCTTACACTTCAGTGCACCGTATTATGAATGGTAAGAGGCCTTGTAAGTCAAATAGACCCAAAGAAAGAGCTGAATTTTTTGACGACTTTGATCAGTGTTATTAAAAGAACACTCCACGGTTTATATTCACGGAAAAGTGTTCCGACCGTCTCCATAATACATAAGGAAATAAAAGATTCTATTAAAATATCAAAGTCTAAGCTTACTCTAACCCTCATTGATCTTGGACATACTTATAAAAAATAGGTGATAATCGAAGAGTTCTGTACGATCAAGTGTTTAGTATTAATTATAGGTGTAATTATTTGAGAAAGATCAAATCTTTTAGGGAAGTAGGGTATGATATCGTGTACATGGATGAAACATGGGTTAACCAAAATCACTGCACAGATTATATGTGGCTTCCGAATGATGGGTCTGATGCCCCAAAAATACCCTCGGGTAAAGGCAAACGTTTGATTGTTTTGCATGCAAGTACGCGAAGTGAGGATTGACGGCTGCGATTTAGTGTTTCTGGCCAAATCAAAGGATGGTGACCATCACCAGGAGATGAATAGTGTTGTCTTTCTTGAGTGGTTTGAAAATCAATTGATGGCTGCTCTGAAGATCAATCTGTTTCATCAATAGATCAATATGTACATGTATAACATGTTTAGTATCTTACCTTGATGCCCATTTATCATACCCTTAATATATCACCAAGATGATTGAATTCATAACAATGAACTTAGCTCAGTGCAGAGAGAGTTAATATGATACTCAGCTACTGAACTACATTTGTAAATCCAATGAAAATGCTGAATATTGACCATCTTCTAAAATTATTATTAATGTAAGATGTTGTATACATTGTATATGCCTAAAACATATATTGTCAAAACATACAATGATTAAATAACACTTAAGTTTATTTGACGACAGCAGAATACTTCTATTTTCCACATCTTGTGCATGCGAAATATTAATTGCAAACCCCATTGACTGGCTATATGCTGCCTGTTTAGAATATTTTATTATTTTCTCGATCGACAGTTCAGAAGCTAGAAAACAATTAGTCCGAGATTCCTCTGTCGTTTAACGGCTTTTATAAAGTTGCTGTAGCCGTTCAACGTCAGAGCGTGATATATACGGATTACAGCGGGTTTGCCTCTCCAGCTCTGGATCGGCACATTTCCACGTTTCGTGACTATCGGATTTTATTTTCTATCAGAAACCCTTATATAAATCGGTTCACCAATCATTTTTCTATTCATTCATAACCATCTTACCCTCAGAAAGTAGTGTTACACTCCATTACAGCTCGATTTTGCCTTAGATCCTATTATTCGCCATTTGACTTCCATTTTCGAATCTACACACGTGATCTCGCGATACTAACTGAATGATGAAAGCAAAGCATTGCATGATGGGAGCTAATTAATGTAGCGTGCCAAATTATTTGGAGCATTATTTGCATATGTAAACAACATTCAAATCACATGGAAGACGATACATTTAAGCGTATTCTGCAGGACAAACAGTCCATCTACAGATCAAAGCAGAGCAGAAAGAAATAATACAGAATTCAATGGCAGAGTGTTACCAACGGGCTTCGGAAAGAGCATGTGTTACGTTCCCCCTTTTTGGACAAGGTACTACAACATTTTTTTTTCTTATGGTTATCTGTAATTCACTAAATTTGCTGTTAAAATCATTACCAATCAATATAATCAACTGTATTAAATTTTATGTTAATTGTTCTGCCTTAACAGACACCTATGATTGGCAATAAAAATATTTGTTTGTTTGTTTATATGCAAATCATCTCCCATGATACATTGCGATAATCGTAGTTTTCTCGTAGTCACGTGACAAATGTTTGAAAAATGGAAGACAAATGTCGAAATCATAGGTTCTAAGGCAAAATCTTGCTGTAATGGAGTGTAACACCACTTTTTGAGGGTAAGATGTTTATGAATGAATAGAAAAATGATTGGTGAAGCGATTTATATAAGGGTTTCTGATAGAAAATAAAATCCGATAGCCACGAAACGTGGAAATGTGCTGACCCAGAGTTGGAGAAGCAAATCCGCTGTTTTCCGTATGTATCACGCTCTGACGTTGAACGGCTACAGCAACTTTATATAAGCCGTTAAACGACAGAGGAATCTCGGACTAGAAAACAATATGATGAATATTGTCTGTTAATCTGGCCAAATGGATCAATTCTTGGTAGGAAGCATCCTTGGAAGGTCTTCTATAAAGTTCACTCATTTAGTTCCGATCTGTTAACAAACATGGCGCCACAGGCCATTCTTGTTTTTGATTGGTTGATTTCTAAAAAAAATATTCTCCTCTGAAACAGCTTTCCCAAATGAACTGAAATTTGGTAGGAAGCATCTATGGAAGGTTCTCTATAAATATTGGTCATTTTGTCCCGATCCATTTACAAACATGGCCACCACAGGCAATTCTTGTTTCTGATTGGCCGATTTCTAGCTCACCTGGCCATAGGCCAAGTGAGCTTTTGTCATGGGTAAGCGTCCGTCGTCCGTCCGTCCGTTAGCTTTTCACATTTAAATCTTCTTCTCTGAAACCGCTGAACAGATTTCAACCAAACTTGCCAGAAATGTTCATTGGATGGTCCTCTACCAGATTTGTGTTTTTTGTGCTGATTTGAAATCCAACATGGATGCCAGGGTCCATAATGTGTTCTCATTGGCTGAAATTTAAAAAATCTTCTTGTCAGAAACCATCAAGCCAATTGAAATGTGACTTTGCAGGAATGATCAGTGGGTGGTCCTGTACTATACTTGTGAATCGTTTGGCGATCAGAAATTCAAGATGGCCACCATGACTCGACTTAGTTTAACATTGGAGACCCTATGGGAATTTCACATTTTCATCTTTTTTTCTGAAACCACAAATCAGATTTGAACCAAACTTGGCAGAAATGTTCATTGGATGGTCATATACAAGATTTTTGTTTTTGGCGCTGATCGGAAATCCAACATTGCTGCCAGGGCCCATAATGTGTTCTGATTGGTCAAAAAAAAATTAAATATTTTTGTTAGAAACCACTAAGCCAATTGAATTGTGACTTTGCAGGAATGATCATTGGGTGGTCCTGTACTAAACTTGTGAATCGTTTGCTGATCGGAAATTCAAGATGGCCGCCATGACTCGACTTAATTTTAACATAGGACCCTATGGAAAAAATGTTTAAAAGTCTTCTCCTCTGAAACCAGTAAGTCAATTTAAAGCAAACATGGCATGAATGGTCCTTAGGTGGTCAACTTTCAAAATTATGTCCTGTGACCTCGACCTTCATCCAGGATGGCCACCGTCAGCGGACATAGTTTTCACATAGGACCCTATGGGGAAAATGTTTATAACAATTTCCTCTGAAACCAGTCAGCCAATTTAAAGCAAACATGGCATGAATGGTCCTTAAATGGTCAACTTTCAAAACTATATCCAGTGACCCAAACCTCCATCCAAGATGGCCACCATCAGCGGACATAGTGTTAACATAGGACCCTATGGGAAATATGTTTAAAAATTGTCTCCTCTGAAACCAGTAAGCCAATTTAAAACAAACGTGGCATGGATGGTCCTTAAGTGGTTAATTTTCAAAATTGTGTCCAGTGACCATGACCTCCATCCAAGATGGCCACCTTCAGCGGACATACTGTAGTTTTAACATAGGACCCTATGGGAAAAAATGTTTTAAAATCTTCTCCTCTGAAACCAGTAAGCCAATATAGCAAACATGTCAGCGATTGTCCTTAGGTGGTCAACTTCCAAAATTGTGTTCAGTGACCCCGATCTCGGTCCAAAATGGCCGCCGTCAGCGGATTTAGTTTTAACATCGGACCCAATGGGGAAATTGTTTAAAAGTCTTCTCCTCTGAAACCAGTCAGCCAATTCAAGGCAAACATGGCATGGATGGTCCTTGGGTAGTATACTTTCAAAAGTGTGTCCTGTGACCACGACCTCCATCCAAGATGGCTGCCATGAGCAGACATAGTTTTAACATAGAACCCCATGGCAGTATGGGATTTGAATAGTAACTTAGATGTATTCGGCATGCAGACATTCTTAAGAGGACTTATTCATGTCAGGTGAGCGATACGGGCTCACCTGAGCCTCTAGTTTTAAAATCTTCTCCTCTGAAACCGCTTGGCCAAATGAACCGACACTTGGTAGGAAGCATCTATGGAAGTTCCTCTATAAATAATGCTCATTTCGTCCTGATCCGTTAACAAACATGGCCGCCACAAGCCATTCTTGTTTCTGATTGGTTGATTTCTAAAAAAAATCTTCTCCTCTGAAACTGCTTTCCCGAATGAACTGAAATTTGGTAGAAAGCATGTATGGAAGGTCCTCTATAAAGATTGCTCATTTCATCCCGATTCGTTAGCAAACATGGATGCTACAGGCAATTCTTGTTTCAGATTGGTCGATTCCTAAAATACTTCTTCCCTGCTTAGCCAATTGAACCGAAACTTGGTAGGAAGCATCTATGGAAGGTTCTCTATAAAGATTGCTAATTTCATCCCGATCTGTTAACAAACATGGCTGCTATAGGCAATTCTTGTTTCTGGTTGGTTGATTTCTAAAAATCTTCTCTGAAACTGCTTAGCCAAATGAACCGAAACTTGGTGGAAAGCACCTATGGAAGGTTCTGTATTAAGTTTCCTCAAAGCAGAATGAAAGGTGAGCGACGCAGGCGCAGCCCACTGAGCCTCTAGTTTTACCCCCGCTCGCTTCAATCCGTGTTTGATTTTTTAAATTTCTTCTAATATATTCAAAACCCTGTTTGCTTCAACTCCCAAGACATTATTCTTTTAAAAAAATATGACCTCCCTTCGACTATCTCTTGTGAAGACGCAGCGGTCGTTTTTGTCAGTCGGGAAGCCATTCAGAGATTCCGTACCTCCAACAATGCAAAGTAAAATCCCGAAATCAAGGGACGTAACTCTATTTTTTAGACAGATGACGCTTTAAAAATGAGCGGCCATGCATTGTTTACGTCGATACCAAATTACTAAGCAAATTATTTTCATTTTTATAATTTGGATTTCAAGTGACTGTGATGACATTGATAAAGTTCTCTAAGTGCCCTTTTTATCATTAAAAAATACCCTGCCCTTTGCTGACACCCTGCCCCTTTCAAATTCTAACTGGAGTACTGGTTTATACCTAATAGAAAAGCAAGGGGAATTATACCTAATAGAAATGGAAATATCAGACTTGTGACATAGATGTTGGACATGCGTATCAAAGTTTATACCCAATAGAAAAGCAATGGGAATTTTGTTATTTAACCATGCATTCACCTCTACTGAATGTGACCTTAACAATACTTCCTCGTTGTTGACAGCCGTCAGTTACGATCTAACCATGGTACTAAGCAAATCTTTAATGTACAGTATTGTTATAATATTTGTAGTGTGTTGGATAAACATTGCTGATTGGTAAGTTATATTGTTTTCCGAATTATCATAATCGTTTCCAAAATTCTTTGACTAGATTTTTACTTATTTTTATTTATTTTTGTTCTCAATATAAAGAAAAAATATGTTTGTTCTATGTACGTTGTACTTTCAGTGATAATTGTAATTTTAACACTTGTTTCAGTGGCTGGTGTTCTCGAACAGTATCACGATATTGGACACGTAGGATTTGCTGTCGATGGGACTGGGGTGTTTGGTACGTATCATAATGAACAGTTAAAGTATAAACGTTACTAAATTTAGCATTGAAGTAAGGAAAATACCGTTGAGATTCAAACAACATTAAACTTCAAATTGTCCCGCTCGTTTGATGTTGTTAAATATCAGATATATATAATTTATTTTGTTGCATTAAATTAATGCAAGGATTTCAGAGGAGGATTTCCGACTTATTTTTGTTTGGTCGAAATCGGCTAAATTTGCATATTTGCTACAATAATGGACACAATCAGAGATACTCAATTACACAATGGATAAAATTGAATGTGTATAAAACTGGCATTTTAGATCATTAATAAAATCAAGATCGCTACGCGGACTAGGTACCTAGTATATAAAATCCGGATACAGAACTACCGTATAAAATCAGCATATCCAGAAATTGAGGGTACTTTCCTCATAAATATTCATCATATTTGAATTAGATTTTGTCACGTGACTGCAGTATCGTCAAAAAAATAGCCTACAGTACGGAAATTCAATGTTGTCCGTCGATGATTCAAAAATTGAAAGTTATTGTTTATTTCCGCAAAGTTTTTCTTCTGTCAAAATTCAAATATTTTTGTTTTGTAACGATTTTAGACATGTCTTTGATATCGCGATCATGCAAAAATGATCATATTATATTTAATGTGGGAACCCCGAGTTTAGAAGCTAGAAATATAAGGTTAGTCAATATAATTACATATATTATTGAGGAATCTAAATTAATTTCAGAAAATATGTCGCCAAATGTCATTCATTGTTAAATTTTGTGTAACACGCCACCAGTTTCATGTATTTCAGACATTTTTACATAGACTCTTAAGGCCAAAAAAGGGTTCGTCGCCTCGGATTTTCATTTAGTCCAGGAACCTCGAATATTTAATTGTTTTCATTAATCTTTATTTCATTTAATTCAGCTTGATTCAATGTATCATTTTCAAGTTCAGAAAATGACACACATGCAATTATGAATGATATCGTCTTATAGATCATATGAAAATTGCAGACGTCCTGGCGTCGCCATCTTAGATATGCAAATGAGCAAAGTACCCATCATTTCTGGCTATGGGACCCGGAATCAGTACATAGAAAATGGAACCGACCCATAAGATAAAATACTGACACTGGACTGGAGAAAGCGTATTTTGTTCAATTCCCTCACTACAACTCCCTGTCAGAATTAAAAAAAAATGTTCCCATATATGGCAGTTCAATCAGATGGACGAAATTTTATTGGAGAAACAGCTAAAATGATGACTTAACTTAACATTCCAATAAACCTGGCAGAAGTGTATAATAATATCTTTGAGTGTAATAAGATATTTCCATATGAAATTATGGAATTGACAACAACTTGTAGAGGAGATGTGGATTGCAGCACATAACCTTTTAATAATGTTATTTGGATAACTAGGGTGCCCCAGCAGTACCGGTAAATGAAATTTGATAAAAAGAAAACTACTTTACACATAGTGGACATGATACAAGTTTGGCTTAAATGCATTAGTAGATGCAGATTTCAGGGCGTTAATTTCTCCTATCACTCCTTTCAACCCCCAAAATAAATAACCATTTGAAAAAGCATAATGGACAACTACATTGCATACACCATTATGTTGTACGAGTTTCACTTCAATCTGTTTATTGGTTATAAATGAGTTGTGAATTGATGGGTATAATAAACGTATTCTAATTAATGCCATAGATCGATGTTCCCATACATACACAACGTACATTCAAACGTTCTCAACTGCAATGAACTAGTGCAGTTATAAACACCTACCTGTTGTTTTCAATTATTTATTATTAATTTTAGTTTGTTTTTTCTTTTATTTCAGTTTATGAATGAACTTATTTCATATAATGAAAAAGGTTTTGTTTGGTTTTTTCACCATCTAGTTTGTTCTCTATGAAATCATGTTAAAAGACATTTCATTGGCCATACAAACATTATTAATTTAAAAGCTTTCTCTTGATTTGTTGTTTTAGATATTGAATTTCGAATTTCGAATTTCAGATATTGAATCTCGAATTTCGAATCTTGAATCTCGAATATCCTTCTGGGCTTTCGTAGTTTTCGCCATGAAATAGCTGAAAATTGCTAACCTGGTGGTAAGTAACAATCACTCACACACCCATTCTTCCAAGCCAGGAAAGTGTGTACCATTGTGTATATGTGTGCTAGGGGTATCAATTTTGCTTCTTTCTACGATTTTTCAATTGGATTTTCGAACTGTTTCGACAGTGTAATATTTTTATGCTTTTGATTTTATTTCTAAATTAGGAGAAGGTTTTAATTATGATTCGTTTTTGCGGTTAAGGTCTGATCAAAACATTTTTCAAATCTATAAACACCTTATTTTGTTAGTACCTGGTGGGAATATAGACGAGATGCAGCGTATGCACTGGAAAGGTACTGTTGTGCTGGTTGGAAAGGCAGCAATTGTGAAATTCGTAAGTGTAAATTTCATATTTAATAATTATCCAAACGAAAAGATGTATTGAAAAAATTAACACGAGCAAAAACAAAAACAAAAAACATAAAAAGCACAAAAAACCCACAAACTACTCTAAAAAAATCTCAAACTCCAAAATACAGGTACATCAACTACGGTAACTGATAAAAATCAAGGCACTGGCTTGACATAAATAAGCTGGTTAATTCAATCACATCCCACCTCATGGTATATTGGTCTCCTGCTACCAAATAGACCACAATCTTCGAATTCAACCCTATTGAGCAAAATTCAGCAAAATCAAGCACAAAAGTGAGTGAATGCCAATAAACTTGAAGAAAGATTCACATGAAGTACAGGTAAAAATTCAAATTCTTAAGAAGTGTTCTTTATTTGAATTCTTTATCTCAAAGTTACCAAACATTCTTCAATAATCAGTATAACTCGTACCTCCAAGAAAGACAAACTGTCTGAAACATTTAGATTTATTAAAAGTTTGAAGTTACCAAAGGGGTAATCAGAACGTGTATGTCGAGCGACAGGCAATGCAATGATCAAATGAAAACGGACGAAAAGACAAACAAAGGTCTTCAAAACAATATAAAACAATACGGGGCAACGCGAGCCCTACTAAGATGTGGGCAAACTGAGGTGCTTCGGGAGGGTAGGTAGTGCTCCACTAGTGTCATCAGTGCTGTTACTCTTGTTAAAATTCTGCTGAAGGGGAATGGAACGGGGTTGTAATTACGACAAAGGGAACCAATCCGTGGTAATTTGTGACAACGCGAAGACAAAAGAAAAAAACCTGAGATAACATATAGGCAATATGTGGAAGTCTTAAAGTCCCGACACAAATTCATGATTTGGAAATGTGAGAGAGATTTTCTTTTAAGTGTAAGGTTAAAACGAGTTTGCAACGAAAAGTAGGTTGTGAATTCTCTATGGACCTGTATGCGTAACAATCAAGAGAATTTTGTGAATAAACGGGGTAATAAAGCATCCATATATAAAATAAAAGAATTGTCTCATCTTATCTGTCAAAATGCTTTTAGGACGATATCAACACCTTGTTGAAAAACATTCTGTAACTTGCTTATAGATGACAAAGAATGGTATTGGAAATTATATTTTTGCTCCGAGTTGACTATTGTTTCCCCATTATATGCATCATCTACCTGCTTCATAGACACTGCTCCTTTGTTAAGATCTAAAAGTTTAAAACAGAGAGAATAATAATACACTTACAATTGATGACCAGTTAGAATTACACTGCAGTCAAACCTGTATTAAGAGGTCACCTTGAGACAAAGAAAAAGTGGCTTTAAAAGACCGCCGAACTCTTAAAAGAGGTTAAATTCATATGAAATTTGTAATGACAGGACAAACAAATGTGACCATTTGGCCAGGTTTTACTTATATAATAGTTACCTATATATAGGGCATTATCGTGATAGATAGACTTCCCAAGGGACAGTAGTATTGACTTACACTTTCATAATGCCTGAGCCTCAGGCGAGGGCATTATTAATGTTGAAGTCAATTATATTGTCCAAAGGGCAGTCTATCTATCACGATAATGCCTTATACATAGGTAACTATTATTTTTATTTCATTGAAGGAGCAGACGTACATGTTGGTTTACATTGGCATTATCATGTCAATGGCCGGTGGATTTCTTTAAGGCACAGGCTACGAATACGACGGGAACGTATTCGTAGCCTGGGTTCTACAAGTACGACGGGCGGAAGTTCTGACTAAATGACCAACCGGTTTCCGGACATGGACACCTATTTTATGGAAATTAATCAAGTATTGCTAGCATCTAGAGGCTACGAATACGACGGAGTTCTCGATTTTCTTAATTCTATAGTTTTTATTTTATTAAATGACAATTTATGAATTTTTTATATAATTTTCTGTTTGTAGTTTATTTGTATTCCAATAAAATCTGATGCATTGAAAAACTAGTCTTACAATACACGAATAAGCCCATAGATTTCACTGACCAGTATGAGTACTTCTCAGAGTACAACTCACACTTCCCAACACCCCAACACTAATCATTTTCAAAATGGACGACGATAGCAGTGCGCTCCGTGTTTAAGCAAAGTATAAATGTTTTATACAGAATTAGAGTGTGCCCTAAAAAAAATTACAGCAGGATAACTACATCCAACTTTATAAGCGTAGCTCAAGGAAGCTTGGTACGGGGTCCAAATATAAAAAAAAACATGGAAGTTGCAGAAAGTGCAGCGGGTCTTTTAATTTATAAGGAGCTGGATTAATCAGTCCTGTATTCATGGAGGGAATAATCTTAGTTTCATTTCCAGTGGTCAACGCCCAAGCACAAGGGGGAGATCGTCTCTGTTAAGGTGTATTGGACAATTTTTCAGTTATGTTATGTTTTTATGAAAATTTATTTACTGTTAACTATTTTTGGCAAACTAAAGTTAACCTATGTATATTTTTTTTTCTTTAAACTGTATAGTATCACAGTAATAAATGTCTAAAAACAATATATTTAAGAAAACAAAAATCCGTCGTATTCGTAGCCTTTAGATGCTAGCAATACGTGATTAATTTCCGTAAAATAGGTGTCTATGTCCGGAAACTGGTTGATTAATTCATGAGACGCGACCATGTATACACCAATGAAAAAGTCGAATTTAGAACTGATATGAAATAATATACTTTACTATACTGCAAACTAATTATTATCAGTCAATATCGATTGTTTGGTCTATTAAAACTCACATGAACTTCTAAAAATCAGCATACCAGTCCCTATTATATCTTGTGATGGCCTTTTTGGGCTATCTAATATATAAATGATGGAAAAGCCATTGGCTCTAGTTTGCGGAATCACCATTATATATATAACAACTTCTGTACGGCAAAAATTAAATGTATTCCAACAACACTGCTCAGTCAGTTATTATGTGAAGGTTGGCATTTTACCTACATTTGTAAAACACTTGTAAGACCACCTCATTTTATAAAGAGAGGTGGTTCAGCTCAAAGAAATAATTAAACACTTCCACTTATTATGGAAGTGCCTGTATCCATCTAGAAAAGTAAACTGTCATGATCTGTGATAGGAGGGGTTGCGATTTTATCTCAATTTCTACGATTTTCCAATTAGATTTATTGAATTGTTTTGAGCTTCTATTTCTATCCCTCTGTTGTAACCATGAGTATGCCAATTACACAAACATGGCCTTATCATGCTTTACAATTGAGCGAATTATCATATTGAAAAAAATGAATAATAAGCTCAATATTCTGCAATGCTATATAAAACAACTCATTGTATTTCGATATATTCATTTCAGCAATATGTAACCCAGGTTGTGGGCAATATGGAAGTTGTACTCTAAGACCTAACCACTGTCAGTGTGACGCTGCACACACAGGGAGCACATGTGGAGAAGGTAATAATTTCTAAATAAAGTGAATGCAACTATTAATTTGCAATAATCTATAATAACATGTACCGTTTCTTGGTTAGCAAAGACTACAAACTCACAATACAGAACGCAGTGTGTAAGATCATTGCAACAATATCAATGTTTATGCCTAAATGATGATGATATTAACATATGAATTATCATTGGGTCGTGGGTAAAGATGGTACCGGGTATATTAGATACGTTTGATAAAGCCCATTTAAATAGACTACTGGTTCCAAACGTAGGAAGGCTACTAATCCTTCATGTTTCTACTTAAAGTATTAAAGTGCTGTTTCTCGTTGTTTATACTTGGACATTGCTTCGGTTTCAGTTGGTTGGATGGTTGGTTGGTTTATAGTGATTAACGCCACTTTCAACAATATTACAGTTATATCGTGGCGGTCAGTTTTATTGGTTCAGGAAACCGGAGGACCCGGAAAAAACCACCGACCTGTCACAAGTCACTGACAAACTTTATCACATAATATTGTACATCTCGCCCTGATCGGGAATCGAACTCACAACATCAGTGGTGATAGTCACTGATTGCATTGGTAGTTGTAAATCTAACTACCATACGATCATGGCCACGACTACCCCTACTTCGGTTACACCTAGGTAAATAATTATATAATCGCCGAATAATGTAGAATGAACATTTAAGAGTGGTTTACTCAATACAACGTTGTGGTGAACGTTCGTCAATTACTTGTAGCAGATCAGTATTTTTCTCTGTAAACAAAAAGAACCGTCATGATATAATTGAAATATTGTTAAAGTGGCATTAAACACCAGCAATTCAACAAAACCACCACCCTAAAATTAATTCATATCAATTGCATATATCAGCATACATCATTTGCTTTTTTCTTTATATAAGTGACATGTTCCTATCTGAAGCCTTGCTTTCCTGGAAAATGTCAAGGTGAAACCAATTGTGTATGTGCTGATGGTTTTGATGGGCCAAATTGTACCCAAAGTAAGTATACAGATAAAATAAATATTTCTGATACAAATGTAAGACATATTAACATATACATATATACTGATTATTAATGGAAGAGTTTGAAGGTACCAAAGGGGTATTCAGAATCCGTAAATCAGAGGACAGACAACACAATGACCAAAAGAAAAATGACAAAAGGACAAGCAACGATCTACAAAGCATACACATAAAACTAAAGATCGAGTAACACGAATCCCACTAAAGACTGGGGGAGAACTCAGGTGTTGCGGAAGGGTAAGCAATTCCTGCTCCACTAGTGGCACCTTCGTGTTACTCTAGTTACAAATCTGGTTATAAGTCATGAATGAAAAGAGGACCGGGTGCTTACGACAAATGGAACATATCTGTGGTCATTTGTGACATAGCGGTTAACAAAGACATGGTGGCGACTGTACAACTTTCGAAGTGATAACTGCAACTTAACCAATAGGAACCCTTGGTTCATTAGCTTCCTTGTTAGCAGCGATCCGCTATCAAGGAAATTCTGATAGGAACCACAGGCTCCGGAATATCGAATCAACTTAGATATATATACACTCCATATGCAGGTGCTGCTGGAATGTTGCTACGTATAAATGGAAAGTTTACAATGGGAAAATTGATATCATCTCGTTTGTTCTTACCCGCACTCACTGTCGATTTCTGGGTGTAGATCAAGGTATGAAGCTGACATAACTGTATCTGTGGCATTCTTTATTTCAAGCTCAATGGGATAGATGCAATCAACAAAATCACCAAACCTGGTATTATTTAGTGAAAGGACATGATTTATATAGCATCACCAATTAACCATCAGGGAAAATAAGAACAAATTGTTGTTGAACATTCTTTGTTGTTCACTATGATCTAATATAACCTCTTAGATATAACATTATGGAAAAAACAAGGAAGCTTTATATACATCATAGAATTTAAATTTCTAAATTTCTATCAGTAACTTTTTAACTAACCTTTACATAGTATGTATTCATATTACTTCTCTACTAAAGGTGTTTCCAGCATGTCGTTGTTTCTTTTGCATAGTGTTTTCTTTTTGGTTTTTTTGGTTTTTTGTTTGTTTTTGTTTTTTTGTTTGTTATTGTTTATTTTATTGCAATTTGTTGGTATTACGAAAGGCAGTGGTAGATACACAAAAACTCACAACGATATCAATTTCTCTAAATAGCATGTTGCAGCACTACATGGACTGAATCACTTGAAAAAATCTGGCTAAGGGGGAAACATACCCCCTCCCTTAATGTTAATTGATTGGTTCCTAAATAAACGTATGATCACTTATCCTTTCATTTCCAGTGTTACCATCTCACAAACCACACATCACTCATGCCTCCACAACAATGAAATACATACCTAGAACTGGGAAATTTGCTAACCAGCTAATGTATTGGTTCATGTCAGATGCCTCTGAGCCAAACTCAACAGAAACGGATCATCGCTGGATCCACTTCAAAAAGTTCAATATACTGGAGTTTCTTGTTGAAGCCATGTATACGCCACCAAACATTGAAAGCTATCCATATTACGTAACAGAATATAAATTTGGGATCGTAGCTGGTAACATTACGGCTGAGCTTGTAAAAGTACCACGAACAGGTATGTTCCTTGCTTTATTTTTTGTCAAAGTGTAATGTTGGATAGTCTCTCGTGTTCATTTACATCCATATCCTTTCTTACTAAAAGAGTTTGTCTAATCCATCATAAAAGAGAAGTAATATCCTTATTCATCTCAAGATATACATGGAGAATTATCGGTTATGTTTATGGTGTTTAATGCCACTTCGAACACTATTTCAGTTATGTCGTGGCGGTATGTAGAATCGAGATGAAATAAAATCGTAGATATCAAATTTAGTGCACCCCACGTTTTTAGAATAACCTTCATTAGGTATGCTCAAAGCCAACATACCTGAAAGCCAAATAATTTTAAAATTTCTGGAAGCAAGAAAACCGAAGGGCCTCAACAGAATGCCTGAGGGAGGAATACCTTAGTTTTAATTATAATTACATGATTTAGGAACTGTAAATTTTAATAACAAATATATCTAATAAACCATGTCAGTGCCGAAGCACTGACTACTGAGTGGATGATACCCTCGGGTACTAACAATCCACTAGCAGAGGTATCGACCCAGTGATAGTAATAAAAATGTAGACATCAAGTTTTATAGTGCGTACAACGCGTCTCTGGAATAACAATTTTGATATTGAACTAAGAACAGGGTAATATATATATTTATATGTGGAATTTTAATTCTTTTATATATGTATTTTCATATGAGTAACATCTGGTTCTTTTATTTCGCACATTGACCGTCAAAAACTTTTTTGAAATTGTCATTCAACAAAGTGTTTAATTCTTTATCACTTTGTTTTGTGTACTTGGTGGAGCCCAGTAAATGACATGAGAATTTTAATTTCGTTTATACGAAATAGTTTACGGAGCCCGTTTTCTGACATGAGAATATTTTTTTTTCCGTTTATAGATATTTTGGGGATTTAGTTTATGCGAAATACTATTTCGTATAAGTCATAAAAATATTTATCATGTCAGTTAACGCACTCCATACTTTATTGTTACTCATCAAAAAAGAATAAATTCTAAATAAGAAAGAAGGTCTTTTAATTTCATAATATTAATGTTTTAAAAAGAAAGATAATTAAAAAGTTGGCATGCGGTGAAATATTTATCCAATTACAAATTATACCTCAAAAGACGGCATTTTATGGTACAAGGATGTGCTATGCAAAGTTTTGACCTTTTTATCTAAGACATCAGCAATGTTACATATCTGGCATGCATCTGGGATATGTACAATGAACAACCTTTTATTTGATCTCGATCTACTTTAACTTTGATTATTTATTAGGTTTAAATAAAATATCTTGTCTTTTGTTTGACAATTATTTATATACATGACTATATGGTTTAAAAGGAATATATTACTTGGTTCTATTTTAAGCTTGTCTTATTATTTGTTATGTTAAGTTGTCAAGTACCCACATGTGTTTACCAAGAAGCTAATTGTATTGATTGATAAATTAGTACAAATCGTAATATCATACCACTGTTTTTTTTTTCAATTGAATTCAAAGCTATTGTCAATTAAATTACGGGATAGATATTCGTGAGTCCGATCTCTGATCGGATCACAGCAAACATTATACAATTTGTCTTTATATTTCTCGGCTAAGCATATGGTACTTAATTAGGAGTGATCGTATGGTAGTTGGGTTTACAGGCTATTGGCATTTGCTCGCTTCATTTGATTAATGTTTGCATTAAAAGAAATGCAGATAGCAATTCTTCTCTTCAAAAATGGGCTTACGACTTACGAGTACCTACCACCACTCTTAACTTTGTGATCACTTTTTAGCTCACCTGGCCATAGGCCAAGTGAGCTTTTGTCATGGGTAAGCGTCCGTCCGTTAGCTTTTCACATTTAAATCTTCTCTGAAACCGCTGAACAAATTTCAACCAAACTTGCCAGAAATGTTCATTGGATGGTCCTCTACTAGATTTGTGTTTTTGGTGCTGATTTGAAATCCAACATGGCTGCCAGGGTCCATAATGTGTTCTCATTGGCTGAAATTTAAAAAATCTTCTTTTCAGAAACCACCAAGCCAATTGAATTGTGACTTTGCAGGAATGATCATTGGATGGTCCTGTACTAAACTTGTGAATCGTTTGCTGATCGGAAATTCAAGATGGCCACCATGACTCGACTTAGTTTAAGGCCAAACAAAAAAATATGTGTGTTTACGATCACCCGACCTACCCTAATTTTTGCTTGCGACCCTATGCATTTTTACACAGAATTCGGATAACCATTTTTGTTGTTTAACCAGCAGCAATGTTTTATTTATTCAACTGCTAGCTTTTTGTCGAAATTGAGAGCAAAGAAGGTAGAAAAACTGCATAATTCGTCATTTTACCGGAATTTTCGAAAATTAAATACCGGAATCGGGAACGACTATTTCCGGTTTTGTCGATAATAAAAAAAAAAAAAAAAAAAAAAATTGATCCCGACCGACCGACCCTAGATTTTTTTGACATGTGACAGTAAACACACATATATTTTTTTTTGGCCTAACATTGGACCCTATGGGAATTTCACATTTTCATCTTTTTTTCTGAAACCACATTACAGATTTGAACCAAACTTGGCAGAAATGTTCATTGGATGGTCATATACAAGATTTTTGTTTTTGGCGCTGATCGAAAATCCAACATGGCTGCCAAGGCCCATAATGTGTTCTGATTGGTCGAAATTTAAAAAAATCTTCTTGTTAGAAACCACTAAGCCAATTGAATTGTGACTTTGCATGAATGATCATTGGGTGGTTCTGTACTAAACTTGTGAATCGTTTTCCGATCGGAAATTCAAGATGGCTGCTATGACTCGACTTAGTTTAACATTGGACCCTATGGGAATTTCACATTTTCATCTTTTTTTCTGAAACCACAAAACAGATTTGAACCAAACTTGGCAGAAATGTTCATTGGATGGTCATATACAAGATTTTTGTTTTTGGCGCTGATCGGAAATCCAACATGGCTGCCAGGGCCCATGATGTGTTCTGATTGGTCGAAATTTAAAAAATCTTCCTGTTAGAAACCACTAAGCCAATTGAATTGTGACTTTGCAGGAATGATCATTGGGTGGTCTTGTACTAAACTTGTGAATCGTTTGCTGATCAGAAATTCAAGATGGCCACCATGACTCGACTTAATTTTAACATAGGACCCTATGGGAAAAATGTTTAAAAGTCTTCTCCTCTGAAACCAGTAAGTCAATTTAAGCAAACATGGCATGAATGGTTCTTAGGTGGTCAACTTTCAAAATTATGTCCTGTGACCCCGACCTCCATCCAAGATGGCCACCGTCAGCGGACATAGTTTTAACATAGGACCCTATGGGAAAAATGTTTAGAAAAAATTTCCTCTGAAACCAGTAAGCCAATTTAAAGCAAACATGGCATGAATGATCCTTAAATGGTCAACTTTCAAAATTATATCCAGTGACCCAAACCTCCATCCATCATGGCCACCATCAGCGGACATAGTTTTAACATACATGTAGAACCCTATGGGAAATATGTTTAACAATCTTCTCCTCTGAAACCAGTAAGCCAATTTAAAGCAAACATGGCTTGGATGGTCCTTAGGTGGTCAATTTCCAAACACTGTAGTTTTAACATAGGACCCTATGGGAAAAAATGTTTTAAATTCTTCTCCTCTGAAACCAGGAAGCCAATATAGCAAACGTGTCATCGATGGTCCTTAAGTGGTCAACTTACAAAATTGTGTTCAGTGATCCCGATTTCGGTTCAAAATGGCTGCCATCAGGGGACATAGTTTTAACAAAGGACCCTATGGGAAAATTGTTTAAAAGTCTTCTCTTCTGAAACCAGTCAGCCAATTTAAAGCAAACATGGCATGGATGGTCCTTGGGTAGTATACTTTCAAAATTGTGTTCGGTGACCATGAACTCCATCCAAGATGGCTGCCATGAGCAGACATAGTTTTAACATAGATTAGAACCCTATGGCAGTATGGGATTTGAATAGTAACTTAGATGTATTCGGCATGCAGACATTCTTAAGAGGACTTATTTATGTCAGGTGAGCGATACAGGCTCACCTGAGTGTCTAGTTATCATAAGACATAAATCCCATTTATTAGTGAAATGGTCATAGCGAGTGCATTTACGTCTACGTTTACGACTTACGACCTTTAGTGAAATGGTTGCCAGTTCTTTAAAAGAAAGAAAGAAAAACAAATCTTAAATCTCAAAACATGTACCTGGTTGTGTAATATTTACACACTTCCAACGTTCGTTTCGCACTTCTTATCCATATTTACCTAAAGTTACAAAAATAAAAAGCCAACTCTATATGATTTTCTCTCGATTTCCATCAGTAAATAAATTATTTATTTTCTCCCAACAATCTAAATAACTAATAGTCGAAAAATAAAATAATTTAAGACGTTGGGAAATTGACAAAAATGGAAAGAAATAGAGAAATTATGGGGGAAATAAATATTTGCGCATTGGGAAGCTGAGGGTTTACCAGTTATCAATTTGCAAAGTTCAAAGATCAAAATAATATTGGTCCTGGTTATTAGGTAATAAGTGTGAATGGCATGTGCCGATCAAATGTTATTATTTATCAGAATGAAACCAAATTTGAAATATATTGTAATGATAAAACAGAAAGCCACCATATCACCGAAATATTGTTGAAAGTGGCGATAAACACCATAACCTCTAAAGATCAGGCAGATAATGATCGCCATAAAGTAAGTTTCTTATTAATTAGGGCGAAATGATAAATTGGCATTAAAAATCAGTGACACAGACAGGATTTCATTGTCATTTTTGTGGGGTTGGATATTGATAAATTGACCAGCATGTCAAGCCCCTATAATTAAAAAGCAAACTGAAGAAAGAAAAAAATATATATATAGAAACACACACACATGCACATGCACACACAAAAGTTAACAATTAACTTATAAAAGAAATAGTTTTGTTAGGGAAAACAGTTGTTAATAAAAGTAATACAGCAATAATAATAAAGTTTAATTAAAAAATAAATAAAAAATAAATGATAAAAACTTAACAGAAAATAATAAGAAAAATAACTTGTGGAAATTAAAAAAAAATAACACAAAACAAACGATTTTATATTTTGATACAATTTCTTGAAATGTCAGGGCCCGGGTGGCTCAATGAGTTAGGTAGTTGGATTACCTGATAACTCATATAAGCCTATCACCAATATGGGGTTGGTCTTACAAAAAAGGGTGCACTCGACTCGCAGCCGCAAGTGATCAAGTTTACCAGTTGCTTTCCCATGGTCGGTGGTTCTCTCCGGGTACTCCGGCTTCTTCCACCACTAAAACTGGTCGTCATGATATAACTGAAATATGGCTGAAAGTGGCGTTAAGCACAAAAAAAATCAAACTTGAAATGTCTGTGAAATAAAAGAAATACGTATATGTTATCTGGATGTGAATTGATGGATGCTGAAAATATCAGCCTACCGAGCCAGAATATTCTGTCGAGCAGGCTGATATTTTTCAGTATCAATCATATTTACATTCAGATGACATGTTTATCATCCTTCAATCAAACATAAACACGGATACATCTATATTTGTATTTTCGCGGGAAAAATTACATGATTCAAAATATTCAAAAGACGCTTCCCCAAAGCCGTAGTTCAAAAGTAGTTTGTAAATATACCATTCATTTTTACAGGTTTATTTAAATGTTAAGATTGTTGCATTTTTCCTTTAATGGTGATATTCATTGTTTTTTTTTATTACAAACATCAAAGTCACCCATTTTCATTAAAGGTTTTGTTTCCCAATGGCGTTCCGGAGTAGAAAACACAAAGGTCACGACCTCCCTTATAGCGTAAAAATTATGACGTCTCAGCAGAGGTTATCAAGAATTGTGTCAAGTACATTTTTGTAGGACGATGTTTGTTTATATTGCTGACACGACAGTTCCTAATTTGATATATGTTTAAAAAAATAATGTTAACTAGCTAATGGTGTTTACAAAATACTTTTGCCATCTTCACAAGAATTATCGTTTAAATGTTGGGATAATTTGGTGATAACTCCTGCTCACTGTTGATAAGTCCAGCTCAGCTCACGCGAACTTTGATACGAGTTTTGCTTATGGAGTCAGCAGGTAGATATAGCAGGAGGGAAGGATGGATGTTAAATATAAATATACAGCTAAGCTGTGTACAATAATTTACATGTGTGCTATATATAGCTCTCATGGTCATTCAGTCTACCATGTTTTGTACTTGTCATGCAGTACACAAACATGTTAAGAACATGGCATAATAACACTGGTCAAGACAGAAGGAATTTTTAATACAACATTCATCATTTAATTCATGAAAACCAGCTGTTAAACTTGACCTTGGTGAAATGTGTAAATTGCGTTTTTACTTTTTGTCAGTGTTGAATACTTGATTGCATATATTCATTAATACAGACTTGATCTTTGGCGAAATACGTATTCCGTTTTCATTTGTTGTGTATTTGTTTTTTACTTCTGTCAACGGTGAATACACTATCGATACCATACAAATTCATAACTAAATGAAAACAAACATCCACGTTTTCTCAACTCGATCGTGTATGCATACCCATCCGTAAAAAAAATCGATATATGTACAAATATCTATACGATATAAAGATATAGATAATTATATATAAAGATTATCGATAAAATCGGCCCAACAAAGTATTAGATTGAACGGGAAAGTATTAATTTGACGGTGTAGCACTTAATCTCTCGAGGCGATTTAGTATTAATCCCCAAGGTTCACACTGAATTTCTGTGGAAAAGTATTAAAATTTAATACTTTACCCCGAAAATTAATAATGTGCCAAGGAAATTAATACTTTGATCGCCCTAGTGGACGTTTGTATAATATACTTTATTTCCTGTGACTATAATGAATTCTTCATTATCCTATGCAATATATTAAAAATTGCTGAGTTAGATTGCTGTCAAATTATAATATTAAGTATATATGTACCATCTACACACACTTATACACATGTCTTATGTCTATCTCTAGATTTGCCCTACGAGACAAGGTAACACTACGATTATTGAAGCTGCTTTTTTTAGGGAGTGGATGTGGTTGAGTGGTCTAGGGCGCTGGACGTAAGGCTAAGTGAATGGTGCTGCAGTGTATCAATGGTGTGAGTTCAAATCCCGTTGAGGGAAGAACAAAAATTTGACAGCTCTAAAATCTAATTCTAACACTGTTTGGTTTAATTTTTAGACGTATATATATATATATATATATATATATATGATAGATTCAGATCGACGTCCAGTCTCTAATCGACGTCCACTCCTCAAATCGGCGTCCACTGACGCCATTATCTCAAATCACGGTCCAATTTCAGAATATTCTCAAATCGGCGTCCTTCACAAATTCTCATATCTATTTTTTTGGCCCGTTTACACGATATAAGTTTGCTATCAAAAATAATTGTAACGACAGTTTTGTTTTTTTAACCTGTGTGTGTGTGTGTGTGTGTGTGTGCTTTTAAGCATTTTCCCATTCTTAAGGTTAGGGTTAGTGTTAGGGCTAGGGTTAGTGTTAAGGTTAGGTTTAGGGTTAAGGTTAGGCGGGTTAGGGTTGAGGTTAGGCTTAGGGTTAGAATTAGGGTTAGGGTTATGATTAGGGTTAGGGTTAAGGTTAGGGAAAGGGCTAGGGTTAGGGTTGAGGTTAAGGTTAGGGTTAGGACTATGATTAAGGTTAAGGTTAGGGTCCGCTAAAGTAGAAGTACTTCTAAGCACAATAGGATTTTATGTACAGTAGCGATAAAATACATTTTGAGCTCACCTGACCCAAAGGGTCAGGTGAGCTATTGCCATCACTTGGCGTCCGTCGTCGTCGTCCGTCGTACGTCGTAAACTTTTTCAAAAATCTTCTCCTCTGAAAGTACTAAACCAATGGAAACCAAACTTGGTCTGAATCATCACTAGGGTGTCTAGTTTCAAAATTGTGTCCGGTGATGCCATGCACCAACCAACATGGCCACTTACTAAAAATAGAACATATGGTAAAATTGCAGGTTTTGGGTAATAACTCAAAAACCGTTAATAATGTCAAAAATCTGACATCGGGTAAAAATGATCAGCACATCAAGATCTACCTACCCTGCAATTTTGAAGTAAATCTTGGAGCTATTGCCCTTTTTTCATCAAATTTGTAAAATTTTAATACTTTTCGTCTTATATTTCAAAAACTATAAGAGATAAAGGTTAACTTTAAATTGTGCGGCATATCAACATCTACCCACCCTGCAATTTTGAAGTAAATTCCATTACCCATTTTGGAGTTATTTCCCTTTTTTCATCAAATTTTCAAAATTTTAATACTTTTCGTCCTTTATTTCAAAAATTATAAGAGACAGATGGTAAATTGAAACTGCAAACATGTTCAGCATGTCTAGATCTACCTACCCTGCAATTTTGAAGTAAATTTGATTACCCATCTTGGAGTTATTGCCCTTTTTTCATCAATTTTATTTTTAATTTTAATACTTTTCGTCTTATATTTCAAAAACTATTTAGAGATAGATGTTAAGTTTAAATTGCAAAAATGTGCAGCATGTCAAGATCTACATACCCTGCAATTTTGAAGTAAATCCCATTACCCATTTTGACTGATTATGCAAATTAGAAAAAAGGGGGATGAAATAAAAAAAAAATCTTCTCCTCTGAAACTACTGAGCCAATTTCAACCAAACTTTGCTGAAATGATCCTTAGGTGGTCCCCTTTCAAAATTGTGTCCGTCAGCGCCGTCCTGTGTCCAAGATGGCCACCATTACTAAAAAAATAGAAATTTCTTCAAATGGCCGAAACTGCTCTATTTTAAGCCAGAAAGTGCCCAAATTTGAACTGTAGAAGCATAATGATGAGCTTTTTAACACATATTACGGGATTTTTTATGAACTTTGAACTTTTGCCTTTTTTGACCGATTATGCAAATTAGAAAAAAGGGGGGATGAAATTTAAAAAAAATCTTCTCCTCTGAAACTACTGAGCCAATCTCAATCAAACTTTGCTGAAATGATTCTCGGGTGGTCCTCTTCCAAAATTGTGTCCGACATTTCAGAACACCGACCAAGTTGGCCGCCACAGCCGAACTTAATTTAACATAGGACCCTATGAGAAATTCCCATACAAATCTTCTTGTCTGAAACCATTTGCTCAATAAGAACAAAATTTTGATGAAATAGTCATTGGATGGTTCTCTTCCAAAAATGTGTCCGGCGGTTCGGTCCTTCGATCAAGATGGCCCCCACAGCCGAACTTCGAACTTAGCTTAACATAGGACCCTATGGGAAATTCACATAAAAACCTTCTCCTCAGAAACCACTGGGCCAATTGCAACCAAACTTTAGTAGAATGACCCTTGGATGGCCCCCTTCCAAAATTGTGTCCGGTGATCCCGACTTCCAGCCAAGATGGCCGCCAAGCTAAAAATAGAAAAATGGGGGGATGAATTTTTTTTTAAATCTTCTCCTCTGAAACTACTGAGCCAATCTGAACCAAACTTTGCTGAAATGATCCTTGAGTGGTCTCCTTTCAAAATTGTGTCCGTTAGTACCGTCCTGTATCCAAGATGGCCACCATTACTAAAAATAGAAATTTCTTCAAATGGCCAAAACTGCTCTATTTTAAGCAGAAAGTGCCCAAATTTGAACTGTATAAGCATAATGATGAGCTTTTCAACATCTGTTACGGAATTTTTTATGAACTTTGAACTTTTGCCTTTTTTGACCGATTATGCAAATTAGAAAAAAGGGGGATGAAATTTTTAAGAAATCTTCTCCTCTGAAACTACTGAGCCAATCTCAACCAAACCTTCCTGAAATGATTCTTGGGTGGTCCTCTTCCAAAATTGTGTCCGGCATTTCAGAACACCGACCAAGATGGCCGCCACAGCCGAACTTAATTTAACATAGGACCCTATGGGAAATTCCCATAAAAATCTTCTTGTCTGAAACCATTTGCTCAATAAGAACAAAATTTTTATGAAATAGTCATTGGATGGTTCTCTTCCAAAAATGTGTCCGGCGGTTCGGCCCTTCGATCAAGATGACCCCCACAGCCGAACTTAGCTTAACATAGGACCCTATGGGAAATTCACATAAAAATCTTCTCCTCAGAAACCATTGGACCAATTGCAATCAAACTTTTGTGGAATGATCCAAAATTGTGTCCGGTGATCCCACCTTCCAACCAAGATGGCCGCCAAGCTAAAAATAGAAAAAAGGGGGGATGAAATTATTCCTCTTGAAATGCATTTTTTTTGTTGACTCACTGCTATTGGTTACTCAAATAATCAAAGGGAAGCAACTCTATTACAAAATGTGAAGAAGGAAAAGCTAAATTTTGAGAATCATTGACATAAATGTTTTTTTACAGCAATTTTGATAACTTACATTAAAGGAGGAACCCCTGCCCAAATTTTTTTGTAGAAGGGGTCTGCAATGACGAAGGCTATGTTTGTTAATTTTTTTTACCGAAGTTATCAAGTTTATTGACTGATGTTATTATACCAAGGTGAGCTATACAGGTTCCTGGGAGCCTCTAGTTGTCTTTTGTCATCAAGAACCCCTCTTCTGGAATCTGGTCTTGTCCCTTCTCCATCATTGCTTCAAAGACATTCCCTAACGAGTGTGACGTCATTTGAAGTATACGTTAGTGACGTCATTGGACGTCGATTTGAGAAAGTGAAAAACGGCCATATATTTGAGAATTGGATGTCGATTTGAGGAATAGACGTCGATTAGAGACTGGACGTGGATCTGAGTCTTACATATATATATCACCACCACCATCACAAAATCCACTTTAATACTAACTCCTGTGTTTAACCATAGAATAAGCATTACATCTAAGAAAACATTTCCTTTCAATTACAATATTCAAAGTTAACAAATAAAACAAGAATATACCTGGATTTATAGGTGTGTTAGACTGCTTCAAAAATATTTACGTTGCGCAGTCCAAAGTTAGATGGCATGTAGACCAACACTGTTTACCTTTGTACGATACCATTTATTAATGTTATCTAGACTTAAAATAACATTTTGATATTGCATAGACCACTACAATCCAAAACGACATTTCATTCTTTCGTGTTCTTTTTCCTTGTAGGATCACCTGTATTTACGCCTTTCCAGAAAACATACAACTATTCAATGTATACTGGACTGCAACGAAGTAACCCGGAAGAAGATGTTGCACGACTTAACATAAGTGATCCTAATTTTAGCACATTAATAGAAAGCGGAGATAAGTTAGTATTATATCAAACAAAATATATACATGTTTAATGTTTTGAAATTTAAATCATACAAGTTAACAAGACACAAAACTTCAAAAGTATGCATTGTAATTTCGTTTAAAGATAAAGTTTGAATGTTTATCTTTAAAAGAATATGGAAATACAAATGTATTGATCGGTCTAAAGAGAAATAAATTGAAGGAAAACATAGGAAGTATAGAATTTAAATAAACGTTAGAAAAAGCCGAAAGAGGCAACCAATAATGGATATCCCAAAGACATAGGGAACACTGGACACAAGACACGGAATTAAGACATAAGGAACACTGGACACAAGACATGGAATTAAGACATAAGGAACACTGGACACAAGACATGGAATTAAGACATAAGGAACACTGGACACAAGACATGGAATTAAGACATAAGGAACACTGGACACAAGACACGTAATTAAGACATACTAAGAACACAATACACAAAGTTAAAACATGCTATTGGATTCCGAGGTTTTTGCATACTTGAAATTCATCAACAACAACACATTATAAATGCTCATATAAACTTTCTATGTTATAGCTTAACCATTCAAGTTACTGTGGAGAGTGGTGGTTACGCGAAACTCGAAGATTTAAACAATAATCCTTCAAGTACTATGTCATTTAATGGACAGACAGCACACAAGAAGATGGTTTTCCATTTTGACTTTGAGGCACCGTACCACTGTTCTGAAAATTACACGTGCAGTCAAAAACCTATTAAAATAGGCAACGATATTACAAAGGTGAGTCCATAACAAAACTAGATGTTGACATACTGACTTTGTAGTTTTATTTTTTTTCATATAATTGAGCTTACTTAGCCGATAGGCTATCCATACACGTGTTGACAATATGAGCACATTAATTGGTTAGTGTCTTATAAGAATCAGGAAATGCTCAGCCTTCGTGAGTTCCTGAGTTCATCTTTTTCTGTTTGTTTTTTGTAAGTCTCAGAGCTCCAGATAAGCTGCGTATTTGCGTTATTTACGCTATGAAAACGAGTAAAAACGCATGTATTATCAGATCAGAGTGTACACTTTACGCATACATATTGCTGTGTAAGCAAACTTTCCAAATTCGGAACGTACTTGTACAGTCGTGTACATAACAATACATTTTTGTCTGAGAAATTCCCCGTAATTACTTCCCTTTATACTTTTCGAAGGAGAGAGCGTATACATCCGAGGGGTACATAATGCTTGCCTTTCTAAGCATCGATGTCAAAAGAGATCTGATTGGATGTTTACGATAAATCATCCAATCGCAGTCAATATTACAAATAAATGCGGTTTACATAATAAGTAAGAACTAAAACGAAAGTAAATTTGGGAACACGTTCGTTGAAAAGGAGCAAGAACATGAATAAGCGCGCTACGGAGAATTATATATTTAAGTTCCTGACAGTTTCATCTGTGTCTAGTGACAGTATAGTTAAGGAATCATTGATGACATTATCAACACGGCTGTGAAAACTGCCGAAGTCGACGAGCAAAAAACAAACTATTTACAAAATTTACAACATTTTATTAATAAACATGACACAATCCTGTCAAATTAAACAGAGATATACATTTCACTTGCATCCTGCATTTATTGAATAACACTTGTGTCAAACATAATTTTAAAAGTGTACATGTAAGGAATCTTTTCTGAAGTAGAGAGTACAACAGTGCAAAGGAAATATGCAAATACGCATCATTTTCAAAAGTAGGGGGTAATTACCCTTTGGACTGGAGCTGAGTCTTCATGTTGTGTATTGTTCCCAATGTTCTCTGTTTATCTGGATTATTCATACTTGATTGCCCCTTCGGTTTTCTCCAACGTTTATTTTAGATGACAAATGTAGTATCATTATTTATAATGAAATGTTTACACACTTTGCGCTATTTTGGTGTATTTCAAACAGTCATATTTATTAATATATTGTAATATGAACATAGAGACACACCAAGTTACACTTCGATATTATGATAAGTTTATATTTGTAAGCATAAGTTCGATGCCTATGTAGTATCAAATGATATGTTGTTACAGCCCCTGATTACCGCTTTGGTATTTTCAATATTTTCTTTCGAGGAATTCGAAATAATTGATTTAGAAATTTAGAGAAGCATGTAAGACGTGACCAGAACATGACAGCATTTGAAATGAGAACCAGCATTATACATTACATGTATGGCTCTTATTACGACTGTAGTAATAAAATGGGGGAAAAAACAATGCCAACTGCATTGGTGGCATAATGGTTAGTGTGTACGCCTCGAGTGTGGTAGATCGTGGGTTCGAGCCCAGGTCGGGTCAAACTAAAGACTATAAAATGTGTACTTCTCCGCTAAGCACAGAGCATTAAGGCGAAAGAGCACAGACTGATTGTTTCGGAATCAGAATAATATGTCTGAGTGGAGCAACATGTCTAACCCCGACTGTTGCTTCAGCGAGTGAGCACTATAGCAATCCAACTCAGCGCGTTGGTCTAGAGGAAAGTGGATCTCGTCGTCATCTCATGGAAAATTAACTTGTTCTCGCCTTGATATAGCTGAAAAATTGCTGAATTGGCGTTAAACAACAGTCACTCAAATAGTACCAAACCGTCGGGACATGTATTTCCAAAATTCAATAGAAAAGGCGTATAAAGAGTCAAACTCGATACCCTTAACACACAAATACGAGACCGCTTGCTTTCCTGGGTTGGTACAGATATTTCAATGACTATGAATGACTGATGCGATATTCAGCTACATGTTACAGATGTTTTAGGTGACAAAGCGATATCAGTGCACAAGAGCTACGTAAGATATCACAGATAATAACAATGAGATTTGATTCTTTACTGTTATATTAGAAATCAGATCAACAGAACTTAGCAATATTTTATTCAAGAAATCAACTTAACAGTTTATCAAGGTCATTTGGCCGAAAAGAAAGAAAACGACAGTATTTTGTAAATTACTAATACCAAATGCTTACCATATTCACAACGTAGAAGATATTTCTTTGTGTTGTATTTACTAAAGAAAGAATATAACCATTATTTACATATTTTATGCAATTAATACATAATTATCTAAACCAGTGGTGTGATAATTCTATTATATTTTATATGTCAGTTTTATAGGTGGAGGAATACTCAGCCAAAACCTTACCTTCGGTAGGTGTAAAAACACTATACCCTATGCTGGGTCTTTTAAACTCTGGTTTCAGCAAACATATATAGATCTATAGTTTTGGAAAACAACTGTTTGATAATTCACGAAATTGCGAAAATATCGATCTGTCTTTATTACTAAAAATGGTTGGTCTCTGAAACGATAGATTTAAAATTACTGTGAATATTATTTTTCAGTTTTTATTCAGTATTTTATTTACTTGGGATTTAAATATTATTACAAATAATAATTCATAGCTGAAGATAAATATTTATATATTCTACCATTTCAGATATCACCGTCGATAGATTGGTCAGGTTGGAAAGACGAACTTGGGGGAGTCTTTCGATTCAATTTAGAAATTCATCATTTGAAACCTGACCTTTCGGGTAATTTAACAGAAGTTTCGGCGATGGAACCTTTTTTCACAGTACCAATATTTAAGAAAGATTTACAATTACCAATACCGGCTAATCTCAAGGATCCAGGAATGTATTCCATTGTATTGGATGTTGCCGACAAAGCAAATAATTCCAGGTTTGCAAGGCAGTTCGTACTTTTCGATCCTGTGTCGAATATTTCTTTAGATACGGTAGACAAATTATTGGTCTTGAGTGCAGAAATAGAAACTCATTACCAATGGCAGTCCAACATCCAAGATGTCCACAACAATGGCCCATCAATAAACGTAGCATGGAAAGGACATTTCAGAAATAAATTTCATGAAGATAACAAATTATTAAATGCGATAAATTCATTTCATGCTACAGCAATGGATGGTATGTATCTAAAGGACGTAGATGACAAACTGGACGATTTGACTGGACATAGAACTAGGCGTGGTATACCTAATAGTCATGGTATTGTATCCTTTCAAATAGCATACCAGAAAGATCACAGCGGTGGCAGAACAATTCAAGACGTACCAACCACAGGATGGACAAATGTGACAAACATTTTAAGTGAAACTCAATCAATAAATGTAAAGCGTGAGAACGGCGACACCATTAAGATATGGATACGAGCTGAGGATTCCATGGGTAATGTGGCTACAGATTATACAACAGTTAGTATTGACACAACAGCACCAACTGTCACCTCTGCGGAAATGCATGATAACATAAAAACTTCCCAATATAATTTTGGAAGCAGGTATAATACATATGTTTGTCATAATATGATGATTATTATTTGGATAAATAATTACAATAAAATAATAATGATAATAATAATAATAATGATAATAATAATGATAATAATAATAATAATAATGATAATAATAATAATAATAATAATAATAATAATGATAATAATAATAATAATAATAATGATAATAATAATAATAATAATAATAATAATAATAATAATAATAAATGTATCAGTATAATGAAGAACTTTGAAATCATTTATTATATGGACTCCATCTTTTTTTTATTTTAAATATCTTGAAGTAAAGCACATGTAAAACATTATTTCATTTCATACTTAAGATATACATGAACCATGAATATTCACCAATAGTATCACTAGTTACTGTGACCACATTTCATGCATGTAAATTGATTGAACGGCCACACAGTTGTTCGTGTAAAATATAAAATTATGTTTGATATCTATTTAATTTTCCAGAGTTGTGATTAGTACACAAGATCTTGAAAGTGGTATACATAAGATAGATTGGTCAATTACAGATACGGATAGTGGCAATGTAGTCAAGAAAAACAGCATTGGTGGTAACAAAACACAGGTATATATGGTTAATACAACCACTAAACAGATATAGATTAAGGCATATTTATACACACGTATACATATATTTAGCAAATAAATATCACATCTCTTAGAAATGAATTGTATTTTCCCAATTACCAAAACACCTTTTCACTCGGGACAGATGGTATTTCTCACACTCGGGGAAAATATCACTGATTTTCAATTTGGATTTGTGTTACTTGTATCTGATGTCTTCGTCTTTCCAATTACTCTGTGTGTTGTCCTATCCTCTCTTATTCCTTCACGTTGTCGTACCCGATTACTCTATGTTAACCTGTTCTTCCTTACCTCTGTCTTATTTGATCACACTGACATAGCCAATTTCTCTGTTATAGCCCATTACCCTGTCGTACCTGGTCACTTTCACTGCCATATCTGAGCACTCTGTCATACCCGATTATTATGTCTTAACTCACCTGTGAAGCTCACTAACTGTATATATGAGTAACACGGCAGGTGTTTTATAAGTAGCAGGAACTGCTTACCCTTCGCGAGGACCTGAGTTCACTCCCGCTTTTTTGGTGGGGTGCGTGTTCCTCATCTTTTTAGTTTTGTTTGTGTTGTGCTATTATATACCTTTACGTTCTGAGTTCCGTGTTGTGATATCCGCTACGATTTCCACATAAAAAACGATATTCGGTTCGTCTTTACTTCAAATTGTTTGTAAGAGGGCTATTGTCTTATTATGTTATTTGTGTTTGTTTGCGCATAGTGGTGTACCCTATGTTGCCAGTTTCTCTGGATTGTCCATTGTTGATTGCCCCTTCGGTATTCTCTAACGTTTATTTACAGACACGCATTTCCATAAAGTTTATTTATATAATATTTTTCAAAATATACAGTTCTTGAACAGATGGGTCAAACAAAATATCATCAAAATGGGCATAAAATATCGGTAAAATACCAATTAAAGAACTACGAAAACAGTGCATAAAATCAATATCCGGATAGACAAGAAAATAACAGTGAAACACAAAATTGAAAATAGAAATAAACTTCATAGTTAAAAAATATATTATTTCTTATCCAGAGTAATCCAGGAACCCTTGGCAATACTACACCTAACGGAGACTACTTTTACTCCTATCACACATTTGATATCAATAATTGTTGGTTGGCAGTATCTAAAGCTGATCTACCGACTAAGATCCTCAATCTGACATTGTCGGTGTACAACATGGCTATGCTACGTACAACAAGGCATCTACAGGTATACTTTTGTATAGGTTTTATATTATAAGCTTTATTTTCATAGTAGGTCTCTTAAAGACTTATTATTTTGATGCATATTGTCAACGTGAGGTGTATTTTGACAAAAATATGACAGACGAAACAAATGTTAAAGTTTTATACATGACTACAGTCTTTCCATGAGAGTAAACCATCTTTGATGAAAAACTTATTCCTTTTATCTATAGGAGGTTATCGTGGTCGTTATCGTATGGTGGTTGGATTTGATCAGTGCAATCAGTTCATATCACCACTAATGTTGTGAGTTCGAATCCCACTCATGGCGAGGTGTGCTATATATGATATGTGATAAAGTTAGTTGGTGACTTGCGACAGGTCTGTGCTTTTCATCGATGAATTCGGTTTCCTCCACCAATAACGCCACAATAAGACAGACATATTGTATCAAGTGACGTTAAACACCATAGCACTAACCTTAATCTTATTCCATTTATATTAAAATCTTTTTTTAATGTAAGTAACCCAACCAAAACAAAAAGCAGCATGAATCAGTTGGTGTCTATTTTAAATTGTAGATCTCAAGCTTGACCCATTTTGACGGCATGATGAGTTGTAAGTATTTTATAAATTATTTTCAGTTTGAAGTCGTGATAAAACACGAGGTGAGATCGAATATATATGCAAAATATAGAGAGAATTTGGTCTGTGCTATCTCCTCAAGGCACCTTAGAATAATGCTTAAACATGAATGTTTAACTTTACAAACAATATATTGTTCTTGTGTGGAGGTATATCACGCAACATTAATGACACATTTATAAAATCACCAGGATCATTTTTGTAAACGACATATGCAATTTTTTCATGTACCTCTAGATATCAAGAACAGATGTATGGACACCTTTAACGTGTTGCGATAATATCACGAACGGTGTGTTTAGATTGTTGTATCTCTGTTGTTAAATGTTCAGCCAAGTGCATGTAAGGGAGACAATCGAGTAAAACGATAAACGAAAACAAATATCTTTATTAAACATGATAAACTTTATTCAGCTTTATTTAGATACATATTAAGATGTAACTTGATCATTGATTTGTTGTGACGTTTTAATAGTTTTGGTTTAGAACAAATACATACATTTTTGTATGTGCTGCATTTAAAGAAAAACACAACTTCGTACTATATTCTTAAAAAGAGATGTGTAGAAGCTGTTGGTATGTTCTTGCTATTTGTTATAGTGACTGTATATAGCGAAAGCAACACATAATTATTCTATATTTTCGATATCGTCAAATAGGCTATTAATGTTCTTTTCCTCATGCAAAGATTCAACCCCATTTATATACAAAAATAGAAAATACCAAGTTTCACCTATTTCATGTCATGTTCTCCAACATAGAAATACGGTATATTATTGTTGCGTATGCTATTTGATTTTATATTAAGTTTGATATTTAAAATATGACATTATATTTTTTTTCCGTTTATATTATTGAACAATAATGTGTACTTGACATACACATATGATAGTTGCGGCAGATGGGTGGTTTTCTCATGGTGCTGCGGGTTCCTCAATTATCAACTGACCGATACATATAACTGAAATATTGTTGAAAGTGGCGTTAAACACCTAATCTTAACCCTACACTACGGTATCACTTGAACCTGATCAGCAGTTGATACTTTGTTATTTTCATATTTATTTTCAAAGAATTGAATTTTATCCAATTTAGGAGATAATACAGGTATTATCATATGTAAATGTTTAGTAAAATTATTAAATCTACAGATGCTGGACCTATGAATTTAAAAGTAAATAAAACTTTTAGTAATGGCGTGAAATTAACGTGGACACCAGGACAGAGTTGTTTTGAGATTTCAACAATAATTGCATCAATGAGCTATACAAACAGCAAGGGACAAACGATAAATGAAAGTATGCACATCGATAAAAGCGCTGACTGGTATAATCTTATTGGATTGCATCCGGGTACAAATTACACCATCAAGTTTGTTACTGAATATGCAGAGGACAGAAGTGATCCAGTATACATAAGTTTTGTAACAGGTTTGTGATGACATAATAATATATTTAAAAAAGACAGATTAATTAATTCGAGTATTCTATCACAGAGCAAATATTAATTAATTGTCAAATTTGTAAAAATCAATTCATTACCATATACTATGGATATTTCAAGCTATGTACACGAATAGAGCTGGAGATATATCGTATATCACGTGAATCAAATGATGAATATGTCATTCGCCAAGTTTGAACTGTCATTGTTTTTCTATCCTATTGTGTTACTATTGTCATTTTGGTGTGTTGGTCGATAAACGAACCATTGTCTTTCTGGAAAGTCTTCAACAATACTAAAATAGTGCCTGGGACGGAATCGACTTTACTTAATTTTAAAAGGGCATGCAAATGATGTAATTTTAACAATTAACAGCTATGCATCTTAATATATATAATAGGTGTTTAATGCCATATTCTAAGCTACCAAATATATAGTCCCTTGCCTATCTACACCGGTTATATAGAAGATGTCACAATTGACGTAATCGTATATTATTTAAAGGGGAATTTGCAGTACTGCCTACCAACAAAATTTGTGGGTGGAGCTTATCATCAAAAATCCCCGTTGAAATGAACAGCATATTTATGAAATTGTATGTCACATGACCAACGTGACCTTAAGGCCACATACCTCAGAAATTTGAATTTTTGAAGTGATTTTTGTAGTTTTTA
Source organism: Bathymodiolus septemdierum (assembly GCA_963383655.1). NCBI lineage: Eukaryota > Metazoa > Mollusca > Bivalvia > Mytilida > Modiolidae > Bathymodiolus > Bathymodiolus septemdierum. The sequence goes on from OY726518.1 coordinate 74,370,683, forward strand.
GACTGATGAAGAATATTATTTTTAATAAGACTGAAATTTTCGGAGTGAGGGACACTAGTAATCATGCCTGTCAAATATGTTGCTCCAAAAGTAAATGTGAAACTGTGTATCATTGATTTTTCCTTGTTGAGATAACCGTGGCCAAATAATGAACAGTCTGAATATTTGCTCCGCCCACAGCTATTTATACCCACGGTCCCGGTTTAACTATATTCTGATATATTAATGATTGATTGAATAGTTATCACAATATCATACGAAACAACAGGGTGGTGTAATGGATAACATGCTCATCTCGAGTGTGGTATATCGTGGGTTCAATCACCGATCGGCTCAAGCCAAAGACTATCAAATTTGTATCTGTGGTTTTTTCGCTAAGTACGCAACATTAAGGAGTAAGCACGCAGTCAGGACAATGTGTCCAAGTTCAATTACATATCTACCTGTTGACTTGTTTCAGTGAGCTAGCACAATAAAGACCCAGTTCAGCCTGTTGTTCTAGTACGAGGCAGATATCACCATCTGATCAAAAAGAAGTTTGTTTTCGCCATGATATGTCTGAAAAAATTGCTCACTTTGCTTGAAGCAATCTCTCAATTTCATATGTTTATCGTATTTTTATGCTATTAAAATTGTAATCATTAATTATAATAATAATAACAATAAAGCTTTAATCAAATCAAATGTATTTAGTCATATATTTTCAATTTAATATTAAAACACATGAAAAAACGTAAATCATTTCGTGATATGTTTTTGCAATAGTACAATCCTTTGCAAAAGCAGTGATAATGAAATAAATTACATCATGATTTATTTAATTGCATAAATTCAAAATATATTGTATTAGAAATTACATTATTTAGCATTTTCGTAATTTTAATGAGTTGAATAATTTGATTCTATACAAGTTGAAACACTATACATATCGTCCTCTCCATGCACTATTAACAATACATAATTGTGTGGCTTCAGATACCACAGGGGAAAAAACAAACATGCAAAAACAATTGTAAGCTAACCATTGAACATCATACTCTATTCAAATCGCATAAATACATTATTAAGTGAAGATACAATCAAGAACCAAATCGTATTCATTATAATTTCAATAATGTAGTTTGTTGTAAGGATGAAAAGTGATATGTCTATATGTAAGTAATGCGTCTTTGAGGTGGTGTTTATTGTGAAGAAATAGGTGTAAATATGTTTTCGATTTCTTTCAATTGTAGTTTCAAACCCAGAGAGCAAGTCATACGCAGCAGCAATCGGAGGTAGCGTCAGCGCAGGTATGTTATCTGTATTTGTTATCATTCATCATCAAATCCACCATTTACCTGTATATCTGTTCCTATTTGCCGCCATTTATATAACTGATTGATTAAGTTATCACCGATAAGAAAAGTTATGAGATACCAAAAAATTAATCAGAATCTTTAAATAGGCGAAGGACAGACAGTGCATTAACCGAAAGAAAAAAATGCAAAATGTTCGATAGTACACTACACTACAAACTAAAGATTTAACAAGCAGCACGATAACCATTAAAACCTATGTTCGACAGAACACGGCACGTAAAACTAAAGATTAGCAAGCAGCACGATAACCACTAAAACCTATGTTCGACAGAACACTGTACATAAAACTAAAGATTTAGCAAGCAGCACGATAACCACTAAAACCTATGTTCAACAGAACACTGTACATAAAACTAAGATTTAGCAAGCAGCACGATAACCACTAAAACCTATGTTCGACAGAACACTGTACATAAAACTAAAGATTTAGCAAGCAGCATGATAACCATTAAAACCTATGTTTGACAGAACACTGTACATAAAGCTAAAGATTTAGCAAGCAGCACGATAACCACTAAAACCTATGTTCGACAGAACACTACATAAAACTAAAGATTTAGCAAACAGCACGATAACCATTAAAACCTATGTTCGACAGAACGCTGCACATAAAACTAAAGATTTAGCAAGCAGCACGATAACCATTAAAACCTATGTTCGACAGAACACTGTACATAAAACTAATGATTTAGCAAGCAGCACGATAACCATTAAAACCTATGTTCGACAGAACACTGTACATAAAACTAAAGATTTAGCAAGCAGCACGATAACCACTAAAACCTATGTTCGACAGAACACTGTACATAAAGCTAAAAATTGAACAAACCTCGGTTGAACTGAGGTGCATAAATAGGAAACAGGTACTGGATTGATACTATGACAAACCAAACATATATATTCTATGACGGACTGTACAACTTTCAAAGTGATAACTTCAGCTTAACCACTACATGCCTGTGATTCAGCAGCTTCCTTGTTGGCTGCATCCCTCTATCAAGGACATCCTGACAGGGTAGGAACTACAACATCGTGCTGTTGGAAGGTTGCTACAAATATTGGAACTTTCACGAGGGGAATATTGAAACAATCTCTTATTTATAAAGTGTCGTTAGCAACCGGTTATCATCGTCAATTTCTAGTTGTAGTTAGGGGAATCATGCAGATCTAGATCGGCGGTAGTCTTCTGTCGCAGGTTCAATGGGGGAGGTGCTATTAACGCAGTAACCAAACTTGGAATTATTGTGTGAAAAGGATCTAAAGTTAGGGATGGTTTGTTCTTCATATCCATGAGAATCCATTCCCCCTCCCCTCTGTACACACACATTATGTCTGGTTCATACGAATAGAGGAACAACTGGTCGTGAATAGAAGTACGGTTGGTATCCATAGAAATGCCGACTGTCTGTACAAAAACACGTTCACCACACAAAATACATATATTGTCAATCAGAAACTCAAGCATTAGATAGCATCAGTTTTAAATAACCTTTTGTGCAGCATTGGATCGTATGCATCTGATAAAATGATTTTGGGCAACAATTAAAATTCCCGTTAACAGGAGGTTTATCAACCACCTCTTTCGCATGCAAATAATCAGATACGGTCCATACAAATATAATGCACACACTGAGATTGTTCGGATTTGGGTGTTTCAGTCATGATGGAACCTAGAGCTTCGTGTGTTTATATTGTGTTGATATTTTAATGTTTTTACGTATTTCCCTATTTCCCTATGCAAAATTTTATATTTTCAAAATTGCAGAAATGAAATTCGCTTTCTCCAGAGCAGCCAACTGTAACTATAATTCTAATTATTGTATATTTCAGTGATCATTATACTTCTGATAATAATTACTATACTGTTTCTGTGGAGAACAGGACGGATAGGTGGACCAAAACGATCTCCAAATCGGTATGAACAAAAGTTACCAAATATTAATCAACAATCGAGTCTGACAGGAGTAAATGTAAGTAATTTAGCAATTGGCGTTAAAAAATACTCACTCAGCATATATCTCGTGTTACTAGTACAAAGGATCAATAAGTAAAAAGGACGTGCAATGGTCTACCGCACAAACTATTCTGAATATTAAGACGAGTTACTTAGCGCCAAATGAGCAATTTATCAGCTACATCAAGGCATGATCAAGTATCATTCAATGAAATTATAATGATGAAGATGATGTCAGCTTTGTACTAGACCAACATTCTTATTTGGATCTTTAAAGTGCTAGTTCACTGAAACAATAGTCCGTGGGGAGACATGTCTATCCACTCGAACACATAATCCTGATTTTGGGTCACCCAGTCTTTGCTCTTACTCCTGAAAACTGCGTGCTTGGCGGAGAAGCAACACATACCAATTTCAGTCTTTGGTTTGAACTGACTGGGGATCGAACCCACGACCTACCGTACTCGACGTTAACACGCTAACTATTACACCACCGAATCCGTTATATGGAATAGATATCTGTAGTTATTACTTCAATATTCTAATCTTGTCTTCTGTCTTTATTTTTCTTTTACATTTAAATGACAAAACTTGATAAAAGCCAACATATACTATCGTTCAATTTTGTAGAACAAAACTTATCAAATAGACATTGACCTTGATGATATTTATTTGTACGGAGGAATGAAATTTGATACCATTCCAGCATGGATAATTCCGCACAAGAAAATAATCCTGGAAGAGAAAATAAAGAGTGGTAGATTTGCTGATATATTTAAAGCCAGATATGATACAAAGCAAAACGATATGGCTGTTGTGGTAGCCAAAACTCTTCAAGGTATAAAACTGAATATTTTATATATTATTATATTGTTAAACATACAAGATAGAATATATCAAAATAATAAATTAACCCCATTGTAAAATCTTTGATCAAATAATATGGTTCATCTCCCCCAGGCATTGGTAATCTTAATTGGTTTTTGTTTTCATGATCACGCCCTTTAGCTTCGTTGCTACCAGAGGCCTTTAAGTTATTTGACTTTCAAATATTTTATTCCAGACACGTACGTGTCGTGTGCACTAATTGCGATATCTACAGTTATTATCACTGGGTTGATACCTCTCCGGTGGACCTTTAGTCCCCGAGGATGTCAACTGCCTAGTAATCGCAGTGACATGATTTATAAGATATATATTCATAGTAGTTCCTAAATAATGTAATTATTATAAAAACTAAGTTTAGCCTCCATCGGATATAGGTGTTGCTATGCTGTTTGGTTTTCACGCTCCCAAACACTTTTACATTTCTTAACATTCTGATCTTTTAACATTTTTCGTACCTGTTGACGTGTATTCCAGTAACGTGATGTGTGCACTAATTAGATATTTACATTTTTATGACTGTCAACATTTTTTATCACATATTTTGCTGCAATATATGTCCGTTTGTGCATGTCCAATAATGGTCGGAAGTCAGTGTTGGTTTTTTGCCCTCAGGGCCAATATGGATATTTGGCCTAAATATCTATATTGGACCCCGAATTCAACTTTAGGTATGGTCGTTGTGTCAAGCATTATATGTCACAGTACAAGGAAAGATGGTATTTCAATCAAATTAACACATTTCAAAATATTGGAATAAAGTTGAAATGGAATAATTGGATCAAATGTAAACACTGTGTTGAATAGGAATACCCGTTCAAATGTTAACGTCTTGGGTAGATTTGACAAACATTTTCTAAAGTCATTGTATAGATCGACATTGTTGGATATCTTTTTGAAACCAGACTCGAAGCAAAAATATTTGCAAGTTGAATATAGGTAATTCTATTAAGGATTTATTTTCGCAATTTGCCAGTTCAAAGATCTTGTCTGCAATATAAAAGTCAATGCTTGGAAAAAGTCTGTGAGAGATCATAGTTGTTTTTTTTTTGCGTAAACCTATGATGTAACTCTGGAACTTGGTAAGTTGATCTTCATAATCAGATGGTAGTTTCTGTGCAATGTGAGTTCTGCGGCGAATTGATAAGTTATGTCTTTTAAGAAATACATATGACCAGGCTACAGATGCACGAAAATTGCCGTTATTTGTTTTTTTTTTTGGCCAAATGTTGTCCTTGGAGTCTGAGTTCTGCTGTTGAAACGCCATAGCCTTGAAGTCTGCGATCAGTTACCCATTGTAACAGTTCTGCTTCCAGTTCTGGAAAATGAGCTGAACTGTCTCTATCTGCCATTTTTGATCTTGGCATCTTTTGGAGTCGATCTTTTAATCGTCTCCACTGACGGACATTGGTCTCATTCATGTTAAATTCTCTACCAGCTGCACGATTGCCATGAGCCTCTGCATATGAGATAACTTTAAGTTTCTCTCGAGCGTTGAATGAGTGTCTAATTTTACCCATCTTCTGGGAACGAAAATTCAGAGGTATGACATTGTTAGTTAGTTTGTGAGGATTTTACGTCCGTCTACCCTGCTTAGGTATTGTGGACACGTATTTCTTCTTTTTACTGGGTCTTCGCCCGCTACATATTTCATGTGTTGGTGTTGGTGGTCTATCGCCAATATCTATATCAGGTGTATACTCTGGAAAGCGATCAACAAGTGCTGGATTTTTTTTTGTCGATACTGTTGGAATATTGATGGCTTAGGTGTCGCTGTTGTGCTGGTCGGTTTGCGTTGTTTCATCTGTAGAAGGGTTAATGTCGGCTGTCTGTGTTTGTACACAAGTTGTATTCTCACCAACTGCTTCCCTTTTCGTCTTCCAGTGGTCCATGCGTTTGGCGTTTCTTCTCCTGGTGGAAGATGAGAGGTGCTTCTTATTTTGGGCCTGGCTGGTAGTTTCTCCTGTTTTTTCAACGGGTTTTCCAGCCTTGATCCACACCAGCTTGACTGATACAGCGTTGGAATTAAAACTTGTAGGTCCCAAGTTAATTTCTGTCCTTCTATCCCTGCAAGTTTTAGAAGTTGAACCAGTTCAACAGGTAAGTCCGTTGTTGAATTGAGTTGATTTCTGCTCACTGTAGAGATGTATCCGCTAGTCAAGTCTAGATCCGAATGACATTGTTGAATTGATTTGATTTTAGACGGCGACTTTCTCAGTGAGAAATTGCGCCCTTAAAAAAAAAATTATTTGAGTTTTGGTGATTCTCTTATTATTTTCTTACCTTTTATGCCTTATTATTACATATTGTGAGATTTTAGAATAATTGAAATTTGTAAATGATGAAGTTTATTTAAGTATTTAATTAAATGATTGACTTTAATATATAGTTTGTCATATTTATTATGTGAACCAACAATTTTAATTGCTGTCATTTATGAATTTAGCATACAAGTTTTTTAAATAGTGTGACAAATCCCAATTTAATAGGTATAGTGTATCATAATGAGTTGGGCACTACGACCTTCCTCTAGATACACATTAACCCTATTTTGGTGTTAATGAGGTACTTGACATCGATAGCATCTCCGCGCAAAAATTGCCAAAATTATAACTTTGTTAACATAGAAAAGTAAATTAATAGTTAATTAAATAAAGTAAATAATAATAATATGTATTTAGCCTTTACGCCTAATGATCTAATTACTATATAGGGAGTTACCAATTTAATGTCTGGGTTGTTGCCCCACGTCCAGTGTGGATACACGGAAACTAGTATTGTTTACGCATGCCCACACTGGCCGTCTGCCAACAATGATCCCAGACACCACATGGCAACTCGTTATACATGTGTTTACCTTTAGTTTTGAGATATATAGATGTCAAGCCCTTACATACTAAGGTAAATTACCAGGAGTTATATTACATAGTCCCAGTTCATTAACTAGAAAATAAAAATAAAAAAATGTTTTGTACGTCGCTCTCCCACGATATACCTCGTGGTGAGAGCACGTTGTTGGTGTTATCTATGAAACATAATAACATCGTGACTAATATTAGAAATAAATAAGGATAGTTTGCATAATTCCATGAGCTACATAGGGTTAGTAATATATGATAGATATATAGCTACGGAATGATACAATTAATTAATTTGTACAAATTGATGTTATCATATTTGATAGTAATAATTTACCCTAGAATGTATTGGGAAATGTCACAAATATTACCTAATTTACCTTACATTACGAATGTGTTGTATGTGTTAGCTTACTGAATTAAATGATTTTATGGAAGAAAACTGTAGATTATTATTAATATAATATTTATTGAACCAATGTACTTATTATTGGATCATATAAAAGGAAAAAGAATTTTTTTTTTCCTACTATATAAAATGAAAGAAAAAAAAGAAAAAAAAAAGAAGAGTTTTATATAACTTTAATTGCTCTAGTCTATGTTATAGGGCTTAACTGTAGCCAAATGGCTAGTTCCTATTTCTCTTTATACTTTGAGTTGTGTTAATTATTTTTTTACTTATTTACAAGTTAAGTTCAGAGTTAAATATGGTTTAGACCATATATATAAATAGTTTAGAATGATATTTTATGTATATCAAAAATTATAATTAAAATAAACTAATGACTCTTATCAAAAATAAAAAAAATAAATCAAATTGAAGTTTAATTAGTAATTCGACAAGGGTCACTAGTCACAAGTCTCTATGGTGTAGAGGGTGTTCTGTACAGCTCTCAACTGAAAATATAGTTAAAATCTATTAGTATGATTAATATAATCAGCAACTGGTTGAAAATTTTTGCCCGATAGTAAAATAATTGGATTGAAATTAGTGACACCCAATTGTAGAAGTTGATCAAACATAGTTTTTCGGTATGTGTGATATAGTTTACATTTTAAAAGGAAATGCTCCACTGTTTCTTCCTGTTGACAAGTGTCACATAAATTGTGACCACATTATATACTATACTGTAGTATTGTTACAATATGAGTACACTTCAAAAGAAATTATAATCTCTTTGATCAGGTCTTAATTAATGTTGTTACTTTTGTATTTTTTTCTCTTTATGAGCTTGGACACGCGCATGTAATATTTGAATCGATCGTAATTACTTCCTATTGCAAGCTTGACCCAAGCTTGCCTATCTTTGATCATATGAACGGTTCATTATTTGATGAATTTACTAATAAAAGATCAAACATATCTATCTAAATATTTATTATTTAAAACAACCATAATTCGTGTGAAGAACGACAAACAAACAAAAATTTAACTGCTCCATCCGTATCATTTTCATTGCCGTTTTGAACTTGTTTTCAAATTAAACATTAGCGATAAACTTCCTGCATTCACAAAACAGCTAATTTTCGTTTGCAAAAACTAGAATAATCGGTTTAAACTCTTTTGACTAAACTAATTTAACATTTTCCTATCTAAAGTTTATTAAAAATACATGGATTAATAAATACTTGATCTGTGGTAAGCAGTATTTTGCTGTTTGAACGAGGATTTCTACCGTGCATGTTTTACTGAATCTTCCTGCGTTTTATTGATAGGAACTAGAATTTTCACCAGACTTTTTGGGGAGGAAAGGGGGTGCGCTTTATGCACCAGTGCATTTAATAGACACCAAAAGACGGTATCACATTAAATTTTCCATATCGTCCCTGGTATCAGCACTCAGCCCATATCAGCCCATCATCTTCGCTGTTGGGCTTAATATGGGAGTCTATGGCTGCTACCAGGGCCGATATGGAAAATGTCATGTAATAATATCGTATTACATCATGATCAGTTGCCTAGACGTTGCATAATCAGAAAAGGACGTCTCATTGTAACTTAACATCGAACCCATGTCCGATAAATATGGTTTAAAACTATTCTTGCATTTGTTTATGTTTGTTGTGCTGTACATCTTATAGCTAATCCATAGTTTATTCTTCTGGTACGAATTTGATTTTATAGACTATCCAACGCCTATGTAGGGAAGTTTTGCTATTGTTCAACTGTATATGCATTTGTTCTAGCTTCTTTCAATGAAGATGACAAGCTTTTGATGATGACTAAAATAAACTTCTTTGCAACACAAGTGGGACAGCATGCCAACATTATTAATTTTATTGGGGCTGTAACAGATAACATACACCGTAAGTATTCAGGTTTTGTTTTACCAATCTGAGCTTTCCAATGATATTAACATTTAAAAAAAAGTTTGTTAAGATGTTCAAAGGGGTATTCCGAAGCAATAAATTGAATGACAAACAATGCAACGGCCAAACGACATGTACATGTTACCACACGGGATGCATATATATAATTGTGAATGTTTGGTACCTTTCTTGAGAAAGCATACCAGATAATTACAGAGCTTCGGTGGAATCATCATTATTCGGGTGTGATTAGAAACGATTGCTGAAATATAGCTAAAATTATGGCAAGTGACGTCAAATAACATTCAACCAATGAATGTTGATATCAAGTAGTATGACATGTGTCGTCTGTTATTCACACTGCTACACGCAAACTGACAAATCACGTTTCTTTCTATAGAATACAAATGGCGTTCACAGAAGAGTTTGAAGATACCGAACGGGTAATCAGAATCTGTATATCGAAGAAGAACAGACAACACAATGACCGAAAAAAAAAAGTACAAAAGACAACCAACGATCTACAAAACATACATATTTATTATTTCAATTGATTATGCAATGTGAACCTATGATATTTTTCAAATTATTTATAACATTAGTGGGACCCTACATGATATTAGAGTATTGTGAAGAAGGTAACCTAAGAGATTGGCTATTGAGAAATAATGACAGAGTGGGAGACGAAGTTGTGGAAAGACTGTATCAAATTATTCTAGGTGTGTCAAACGGAATGAAATACCTGTCCTCCAAAAAGGTATTAATGTTGTATCATCTCATGAATGTAGCAAAGCTCTGTATTAGGCTATTTTCAATCTTGAATAATAAGTGCTTACCGTGTTATGTTATCATTGAATATCAATATTCTTATAAACGAGTACGATTTCTTTTTTTAGTTTATATATTTATTGCTACGTTTGATATCTATCGTACATTGCAAGATGAGAACATGATGATATATCTGATAAGTGGCTTAAATAAAATAAAAACTTCCAATGAAAATGAGGGCTATTTGTTATAATAAATTGAGTAACTAGAATGAATAATATGACCGAAAGATAAAATATTGTATGATACCATGGTGTCGTTTTGTTGATAATTATTTACTCAAAGCATTTAGTGTAATCTGTATGTCAACAATTTCACTTCTTTGGGGATTATATTTTCAGATTGTCCATCGTAGGCTAGCGGCTAGGAATATTTTGTTGCCGTTCATATTACTACCAAAAATTACTGGGTTTGGACCCACAACAAAAGACGAAACCAACAACAAAGACGACACAAAGGTTTCTTGATTTACATAGTCAATCATGTACATGTGCTTCATTTTTCGACTGGTTGCATTTAAGCAAATATACTTGTATCATATTTCAATTAGATGTTTTCCAGGTCAGTGTGTTGAATATATAATATTTCCTGTTAACGGTGTTAGAAATAAATTCTTAGCATATTCATAGACTTTTTAAAGAAAATTATTTTCATTTGAAAATCTGATCATATAATGATAACTCATCACCTTGCAGAGAATTAAAACGCATGAATACTGAATGTATGGCCTATATGAAGGTCCTCATATCAAATAATATCTATATTTCAGGAAAAGGTACCAGTTAAATGGATGGCACCAGAATGTACAGAAAATACCAAGAATGCAACAACAAAAAGTGATGTCTGGTCATACGGAATTGTCATGTGGGAGATTCTTAGCTTAGGTAATTACAATGTAATTTCCCTTTCGGAGTCCATTTATTATCTAATACGAATGTAGATGTCTATTTTAGTGAGCACAACGAGATTCTGGAATAGTCGTCATCAAGTACGATCAAAGTCAAAAGATTGAAAAGCCAAATACCATGCCAATTTGTACAACTTTTTTTTATAGATAATGTATTTCGCGAGGTTGTTCTATTGTTTTCATGAGCTTTGTTCTCTTGTATATTTATGCAGTTTGAATCCTGCTCAGGGAATATGTACTCGATACAACAGTATGTAATAAAAGTTTGTCAGTGACTTGTGGCAGGTCGATGGTTTTCTCCGGGTACTCCGGTTTCCTCCACTAATAAACCTGACTGTTACGATATAGCTGAACAATTGTTGAAAGTGGCGTTAAACACCATAACCCTAACCCTTTACTATGCAACATCAACAGTATGTTCGTGGTTAATATGATGTCTGGTTTGGATCTTTAGACTGTGTGCTGCCACGTTTTAGCTGTAGTTTCAATGGCAATTCTAGATCCACTCATAGATCGAGATTCTGTAAACGTAGATATTGAAAATGGGAAAATTGTTGCATTCCACGAATATGATAAGAATGTTAGCTTTGATATTCTAATATCGTATGGTTCTTGAGTAACAACTATCATACCCTGACTTTGATACTCTCGAGTAACAGTTATCATACCATGTCTTTGATACATATTGGAAGTCCGAAGATATATTCAATTAAAGGAACAATCAGATTACACAAGAACAACGGTACAAACATAAAGGTCAAATACAATAACAGAAACCTACACAGAGAACACGAAAGAAATCGCAGATCAGGTTCTGCACAATTGTAAGCATATTACTGCCTCATCAATGAATACCATCATGGCATCGTAATTCTAGAATGGTGAAATGTATTGGTCTGCCCAAATGTTTTACTCTTGTATCTGCGAAAATGATTAAACTTCAGAATCAACTGGTTTACCTCTCGATTTGCGTTTCTGCTAGTGGTCTGTTCTCTTTTGTTTTTCTGTCTTTATTTTGTATCGATATTGCTTTGTACCTCTATTTTGTCTAAGAAAAATTGTTATTGTTTTTATTAGATTTTTGTTCTAATAATGTTTTCAATCAGTATGTCATTCTCTCATGGAGTTTGTCTCCAGCGGATTACGTTTGCTTGTCTTTTTATTTCATGAAGAGAATAGCCATGATTTGAATTATGACATCAATTTTAGATTTTACTTGTTACTTCAAAGACTATCTCTACGCAAGAGGTCAAATTAGTGGAAAGAAAATTTATTAAAGAGAGTATTTGTTTTTTGTATTGTCCTTTCTAATTATATTTTTTATTTTTTTAAAGGAGAAACTCCCTATGATGGCATGTCAAGCCGAATCGTTCCGCAAAAAATACAGAATGGGTACAGATTAAAACGACCTGAACATAGCACTGACATGTAAGTACTTACATCTACTTCAAATACATATACAATACTTTATGTTTATGAGACTTAAAATGTGGAACAAAGGTGTGGTTCACTGAACCTTTTCTCATTTTTGCGCCGAATACACATAAACTTTATAATTTATGTCATTTCATTGATATTGTGTTTATCCTGCATAAATACAAATAAACTTTATAATTTAAGTCATTTCATTGATATTGTGTTTATCCTGCATAAATACAAATAAACTTTATAATTTAAGTCATTTCATTGATATTGTGTTTATCCTGCATAAATACACATAAACTTTATAATTTATGTCATTTCATTGATATTGTGTTTATCCTGCATAAATACACATAAACTTTATAGTTTAAGTCATTTCATTGATATTGTGTTTATCCTGCATAAATACACATAAACTTTATAATTTAAGTCATTTCATTGATATTGTGTTTATCCTGCATAAATACACATAAACTTTATAATTTAAGTTATTTCATTGATATTGTGTTTATCCTGCATAAATACACATAAACTTTATAATTTAAGTCATTTCATTGATATTGTGTTTATCCTGCATAAATACACATAAACTTTATAGTTTAAGTCATTTCATTGATATTGTGTTTATCCTGCATAAATACACATAAACTTTATAATTTAAGTCATTTCATTGATATTGTGTTTATCCTGCATAAACACAAATAAACTTTATAATTTAAGTCATTTCATTGATATTGTGTTTATCCTGCATCAATACACATAAACTTTATAATTTAAGTCATTTCATTGATATTGTGTTTATCCTGCATAAATACACATAAACTTTATAGTTTAAGTCATTTCATTGATATTGTGTTTATCCTGCATACATACACATAAACTTTATAATTTAAGTCATTTCATTGATATTGTGGTTATCCTGCATAAATACACATAAACTTTATAATTTAAGTCATTTCATTGATATTGTGTTTATCCTGCATAAATACAAATAAACTTTATAATTTATGTCATTTCATTGATATTGTGTTTATCCTGCATAAATACACATAAACTTTATAATTTATGTCATTTCATTGATATTGTGTTTATCCTGCATAAATACACATAAACTTTATAGTTTAAGTCATTTCATTGATATTGTGTTTATCCTGCATAAATACACATAAACTTTATAATTTAAGTCATTTCATTGATATTGTGTTTATCCTGCATAAATACACATAAACTTTATAATTTAAGTCATTTCATTGATATTATGTTTATCCTGCATAAATACAAATAAGTTTTATAATTTATGTCATTTCATTGATATTGTGTTTATCCTGCATAAATACACATAAACTTTATAATTTATGTCATTTCATTGATATTGTGTTTATCCTGCATAAATACACATAAACTTTATAGTTTAAGTCATTTCATTGATATTGTGTTTATCCTGCATAAATACACATAAACTTTATAATTTAAGTCATTTCATTGATATTGTGTTTATCCTGCATAAATACACATAAACTTTATAATTTAAGTCATTTCATTGATATTGTGTTTATCCTGCATTAAAATCACAATTATCCACGGGCAGTAATATTTTGAATTTATAATTATAATCTGTAATTATCCCTTGATTGGCCCCTTCTGATATTTTCTGTCAACAGAAACTGAACTGGATTTACATCTATTTTCCGAAAGCTCAACAGATAACATGTGACAGGGATATCAGTAAATATATACTTAGGTCAGTCGACCGTATATAACAAACATGTATCCAGTCGATTCTATTTGATTGCTCAAACAGAACGTGTGCAGGATAAAATGCAATACAATCCTTTCTCAACGTGCTATGCATTGTACATTGTCTCTGTTTTATTTGTTTTATTCTCTTATTATATCATGTAGAAATATAGCCAAGTAAAGCTGCACGTTAGAATGTTATTTTGGTTCCTCCAGATGTTCTATTTAACATTCATAGTTGGTAGTCCTATGTTGTTAGTTAGGCACGAATATCTTTTGGTGAAGAACCTTAATCTCTATGTGGTATGAAACTGACACATAGTTTGAAGATTCCCAAATGTATAACCAGAAGTTTTAAATTAAAGAAGTGCAGACAATACAATGGCCAAAAGAGAGACAATGCAATGACCAAAAGAAGAAGGACAGACAATACAATGACCAAAAGAAGGAGGACAGACCATACAATGGCCAAAAGAAGAAGTACAGACAATACAATGGCCAAAAGAAGAAGTACAGACAATACAATGGCCAAAAGAAGGAGGACAGACAATACAATGGCAAAAAGAAGGAGGACAGACCATACAATGGCCAAAAGAAGAAGGACAGACAATACAATGGCCAAAAGAAGAAGGACAGACAATGCAATGGCCAAAAGAAGAAGTACAGACAATACAATGGCCAAAAGAAGGAGGACAGACAATACAATGGCCAAAAGAAGAAGGACAGACAATGCAATGGCCAAAAGAAGAAGTACAGACAATACAATGGCCAAAAGAAGGAGGACAGACAATACACTGGCCAAAAGAAGGAGGACAGACCATAGAATGGCCAAAAGAAGGAGGACAGACAATACAATGGCCAAAAGAAGGAGGACAGACAATACAATGGCCAAAAGAAGAAGTACAGACAATACAGTGACCAAAAGAAGAAGTACAGACAATACAATGGCCAAAAGAAAAATGTTTGTCATTTGTCGCACAGTTTTATTTCACTTTTATACAGAAAGAACAATTAGTTGCACAATACGTTGATTATGTCGAGCACCTTACGCTTACTGCAGACGCTTCATTTTTTTCAATATAATAGTTGGGACATATTGTATTGAATACTAGTTGTGATCCCATTTGTGTCTTAAAATTAAATCACCGACAATCAGTACTAATGTCAAAACCCTAATTATTTAATTCAAATTTGACATGATTTCCAACGTCGTATGTCGTTTGTTTTTGTTGTCGTCAGTCAATTTAGGTGAGAGGTGATATTTCGTTTTGTTGATATTGGTGGAAATGTTGACTATCGCTGTTTATACTTTCTTTTCATAATAATGTCTGACATTAGGTGTGAAACCACTAATTAATTTTTTTATGGTTTTCTACTAAATTTCTGTTTTTTCGAGCCTACCTGACCATTTTATCTTAAGTTTAACCTTTCCAAGACCATATATTTTCTGAAACGTACATGATTCCTCTACGTTCTGTTAAAATATCAGGGCATGTTTAAAATCTTGCAGTGAAATGCCATGCTACGGAAAACACCTACTCTAAAAATAGCTCGGTCATCCCCAAGAAATTCAGTATTTATAGGTCGTGCATCAAATCCTCCATAGAGGTATTAAAATACAACTAAGTCCATCAAATTTGGGCTCAAAATAATCCCTATATATTTAACTTAATTATCAATTTTAATTAGTCCATTCCATTCAGTAGTTTTCACAATACTACAAAGTGAAAGGAACTTTGAAAAGGGACTACTTTCGTATATGTTCTAAGCTCTGATTGGTGAATTAGTGGTTTGACACCATTACACATTAATCAGACACGTGATGCAATTATAATATAAACAAGCAAAAAAGACAACAGCATACCAGCAAGAGAAATGTTCCCAACATATAAGCTTTGTATTTACGGGCATTCTCCAATATTCCTGTTCTTCCCACTTACGACCACTGACAGCCTATTGCAATAAGAAAACCTGTCTAAACAATGGAATTCATAGTTAAAGGTATTTCTTTTACAATGGTATAAACAACGTGTACCATTTTTTCTAGATTGCCCATTTTTGATTGCTCCTGTGGTATTCTAAAACGTTTATTAGTTCACCTGGACCAAAGGTCCAGGTGAACTATTGCCATCACTTGGCGTCCGTCGTCTGTTGTCTGTCGTCTGTAAACTTTTCACATTTCAAGCTTCTTCTCCGAAACCACTTGGCCAATTGCAACCGAACGAACTTAGCAGGAATGTTCCTTGGATGGTCCTCTACAAAGTTACTGTTTTTCGTTCCAGTCGGATATTCAATATGGCTGCCAGGGCCAATAATATGCTCTGATTGGCTGAAATTTCAAAGATCTTCTTCTCCGAAACTAATGAACTGACTGAACCCAAACTGTAAAGGAATGATCATTGGAATGTCCTTTACCAAGTTACTGTTTTTTATGCCGATCGGAAATCCAAGATGGCCGCCATCGCAGGACATAGATTAACATTGGACCCTATGGGAAAATGTTCAAATGCCTTCTTCTCAGAAACTACAAATATGATTAAAGCCAAACTGTACATGAATGTTCATTGGATGGTCCTCTACAATCTTAAGGTTTTTTGTTCCGATATGAAATTCAAAATGGCGGCTACGGCAGAACTTAGTTTAACATTGGACCCTATGGGAAAAATGTTTCAAAATGCTTCTTCTCTGAAACCACTAGGACAGTTGAAACCAAACTGCCCAGGAATGATCATTGGAAGGTCCTCTACAAAGTTTCTGTTTTTTATGCCGATCGGAAATCCAAGATGGCCGCCACCGCAGGATATAGATTAACATTGGACCCTATGGGAAAATATTCAAATGCCTTCTTCTCAGAAACTACAAGTATGATTAAAGCCAAACTGTACATGAATGTTCATTAGATGGTCCTCTACAAACTTTACGTTTTTTGTTCCGGTATGAAATTCAAAATGGCGGCTACGGCAGGACTTAGTTTAACATTGGACCCTATGGGAAAAATGTTTCAAAACGCTTCTTCTCTGAAACCACTTGGATAATTGAAGCCAAGCTGCCCAGGAATGATGATTGGAAGGTCCTCTACAAGGTGTGTATTTTTTATGCCGATCGGAAATCCAAGATGGCCACCACCGCAGGACATAGATTTACATTGGACCTATGGGAAAATGTTCAAATGCCTTCTTCTCAGAAACTACAAATATGATTAAAGCCAAACTGTACATGAATGTTCATTTGATGGTCCTCTACAAACTGTACGTTTTTTGTTCCGATATGAAATTCAAAATGGCGGCTACGGCAGGACTTCGTTTAACATTGGACCCTATGGGGAAAATGTTTCAAAACGATTCTTCCCTGAAACCACTAGGACAGTTGAAACCAAACTGCCCAGGAATGATCATTGGAAGGTCCTCTACAAATTTTATGTTTTTTATGCCGATCGGAAATCCAAGATGGCCACCACCGCAATACATAGATTAACATTGGACCCTATGGGAAAATGTTCAAATGCCTTTTTCTCAGAAACTACAAATATTATTAAAGCCAAACTGTACATGAATGTTCATTTGATGGTCCTCTACAAACTGTACGTTTTTTGTTCCGATATGAAATTCAAAATGGCGGCTACGGCAGGACTTCGTTTAACATTGGACCCTATGGGGAAAATGTTTCAAAACGATTCTTCTCTGAAACCACTAGGACAGTTGAAACCAAACTGCCCAGGAATGATCATTGGAAGGTCCTCTACAAATTTTATGTTTTTTATGCCGATCGGAAATCCAAGATGGCCACCACCGCAATACATAGATTAACATTGGACCCTATGGG
Organism: Bathymodiolus septemdierum; assembly: GCA_963383655.1. NCBI lineage: Eukaryota > Metazoa > Mollusca > Bivalvia > Mytilida > Modiolidae > Bathymodiolus > Bathymodiolus septemdierum. The sequence goes on from OY726518.1 coordinate 74,388,764, forward strand.
AAAATGTTCAAATGCCTTTTTCTCAGAAACTACAAATATTATTAAAGCCAAACTGTACATGAATGTTCATTGGATGGTCCTCTACAAATTTTACGTTTTTTGTTCCGATAAGAAATTCAAAATGGCGGCTACGGCAGGACTTAGTTTAACATTGGACCCTATGGGAAAAATGTTTCAAAATGCTTCTTCTCTGAAACCACTTGGATAATTGAAACCAAACTGCCCAGGAATGATCATTGGAAGGTCCTCTACAAAGTTTTTGTTTTTTTATGCCGATCGAAAATTCAAGATGGCCGCCACTGCAGGACATAGATTAACATTGGACCCTATGGGAAAATGTTCAAATGCCTTCTTCTCAGAAACTACAAATATGATTAAAGCCAAACTGTACATGAATGTTCATTGGATGGTCCTCTACAAACTGTACGTTTTTTGTTCTGATATGAAATTCTAAATGGCGGCTACGGCAGGACTTAGTTTAACATTGGACCCTATGGGAAAAATGTTTCAAAATGCTTCTTCTCTGAAACCACTTGGACAGTTGAAACCAAACTGCCTAGGAATGATCATTGGAAGGTCCTCTGTTTTTTATGCTGATCGGAAATCCAAGATGGCTGCCACCATAGGTCATAGTATTAACACAGAACCATATGGGGAAAATACAGAAATATATTCTTCACTGAAGCTATTGTACTGATTGAACCTAAACTGTGCATCAATCATTGGAAGGTCCTTTACAAACTTTGTGTTTTTTATGTTGATCGTAATTCCAAGATGACTACCACTGCAGGACATAGTTTTTACATAGGACCAATTGGTTTTTTTTATTACCAGGTGAACGATACAGGCTCTTGAGAGCCTCTGGTTTCCTTCAACAACAAATTGTAGATTTGATCTTGTTCTTTATTTTACAACACTACAAGTTCGTAACTAAGACTACTACATATTTGTAGTGTACTATATTGCTTAAAGTTTTCATCTGAAAAAAAGTACTACAGTACTAAAAGTTTTGATATGGAAAGAACATGTACATAGTGATCGTCAACAGATCCACCAATATGCCAAGCGAACAACCACCTCTCACATGGAATCATTGAACATATAAAGAGACCACAACATATCACCGGACTTCCAATCTTTACCAACACAGAATATCTATATAGAGAAACTGGCTGGGAGAGATTGGAAGAAAAAAGAACTAGGAGAAAGCTCCAATTATTATATAATATTCAAAACGGTAGCACACCCTCTTATTTACTCGATCTTATTCCCCCAACAATCCAAAGTACGACTATTTATCCCCTTCGAAATGGCAACGATATTATTGTTCCATTCTGTAGACTATCTTTAACTAGAGATTCTTTCGTCTCAGCTACAGTAAGGAAATGGAATAAGCTTAATCTTTCAGTGCGTAATCTTGACACACTATCTAAATTTAAAAAGGCAATCCGCAGTTCAATCTCAATGCCAATTCCGAGACACTATTCTTATGGTCCTAGAAAACTAAATATAATTCTAACACAGCTTCGCTGCAATGCATCCTTCTTGAATTACGATTTATGTAAAGTAAAAATTTTATCAAATGCTTCCTGTAACTGTGGCGCACCATGTGAAAATTCTCACCATTTCTTTTTTGATTGTGATAAATATACAGATAATAGGGAAATAATATTTAATAGTCTTAACTGGCTACCTTCTAACATTAATATTGATGTAAATCTACTGACAAAAGGAAGTGATCTCCTAACATATGAAGAAAATATATCCATTTTTAAACATGCTTTTAAATATATTAAAGACTCCAAAAGATTTACAATTGTCTAAATGATTTAAAGAACCAACACACATATCCAAAAGTATTTATTCTCTTTTCTTTTTTCTTTATTCTTTTTTTTTTCGAATATTGTCTAAACTTATGTTTTTGTATATAGTCATTCTTTGTATATTTAACTCTATGCTATTATATACATATTATATCATTTCATTGTGCATGCTAATCCATATTGTAAATTATTGTATTCGGGAGAAGACTTCATAAGTTGGAAAAACTTGTGTCCGATCCCTATTTGTTATATTTAGCAAATAAAAATATGTTTAAGCTAAAAACATATGACAATGAAAATCCCTGTCCTAGTTTGGTAAAGACACAAACTGTGGAAGAGTTAGAACGACTAATGGGTTCCAACCCCTTTCTCCTCTTAATAATTGGATATCCAACGTCAATACAAATAAAAAAAATTCAGTCATAGCCGGATATTAGCATAGTCACTATAATATAAGTAAAAAACAATCTTGAAAGAACATGTAATTTTTTCCATTTCATTTGTAGACACCATAGACTGATGAAAAAATGCTGGAACTTACAACCAGAAGGACGACCAGATTTCAAGATTATCGTCAAAGAATTGGAAAGTACATTCAAGACAGTTCCTTCAGACGATTACTATTACGACATGCAGAAGTAAAGTGATATTTAGAAAGCAAACATAAGTTCTTTGAAATACAAATTAAAATATTGCATATATAAAATGTACTAATCTCAACATTAGATGATTTCATCTGCAGTGTTCTTAATACATATACCACAATTATTTAAACATATAGCACAATGTTCTTATATTTTTGTTGTTGTATATTGAAATATTTTTAACATGAAGATATGAAGTTTTTGTATTTCACTGTCAAAAACTGACAAGATCTTAAATTTACTATATTGTAAATTATGATGTATGCAAATAACTATGCTTAATTGTCGAAGTTCACGCCACGATATAGCTATTGCTAAAGTTGGCGCTAAACACAAATTAATCTAAGTTAATTATATATTTAAAATTATTATTGTAACCTCTTGATGGTGAAGTATTCTTAATAAATTATTTATTTTGATTATCACTTGAATATGCTATTTAACAGGTCTTTTCTATTTGCTATGAAATTATCCTCTTCTTTTTACAAGTTTCAAATATCTGCAAATTAGGAGAAAATTATATTCAACGTTTTTGTTATTACAGTTGCTTTTCCGTTTTTTTTTAAAACAGGTAGAATTTTGCACGTCGGAAGGGAAGTAACTCCTATTAAAAGCGTATAATTTTACAATCATATTTGGAATATACAACAGATCTATTTAATAATTCATATTGATTAGTAGGGAACACACCTGTCTGAATACCTGATGGGAATGCTAAGATGAAATTGTCTTTCGTTTACTCAACATTCAACATAAATACGTACTTACCGTCACTAATTAAATCTGAACTTGCATTGAATTGACCTCAGTGAATACCCTTTGAACTCTATTTTAGAAACCCATGCTCTCCATTATTAATTTGCATCGTCATTAAATTTGGAAACTGGTCAAATTTCTACAAATGCTGAAATTGTCAAAGTTATGAACTGTCGCTACATATAACATTTGTCATGAATTTTTTTACGGGAAGGTAAAATGGAAAATATTCTTACTTATTTCCTTTTAATAATACTTTCTGAATAAACACCAGATTTTTCTACAAATAGTTTATTGTTAAGCAATAGAGACTGCTAATATCTTGTTTTTTTAATTTATTCATCTTATTTTTGCTTACATGTAGAAGTTGCATATAATTTTTTTTTTACATATATTTGTGCATATATGCGGTGACAACAGTAATTGAAATCAGTAAATAAACAGTAATAATAGACGACCACAACAACAAGAACCACTCCTCAGGTAAACCTAAAAAACCTCAAAGTCCTTAACACAGAATTGGAGAAAGGGATAAGCCGAGGGAATTATATGTACTTCTTTTGGCATAGGTACAAAGGTATGACTGGCTTGAACTTGAGATGCTAATTTCCCATGTGTCATATGTACAATGTAGATATCTAATCGCCAAGCCAAAATAAACAATTAATTATCTACACAGTGTCGCTTGAATCCAAAAGATCACAGATCAACAGATCAAAAGATCAAATTCCTTTGTGTTAAAGGTATCGAATTTGACTCTGTTTGTTTCGACGATTGTTCAATTGGCTGTTGGAATTGGTTTTCATTTTTGGTTCTTAATGTCACTTACAACATTAAATTGTTATTATTTTACACTTGTAATCTTACAAGACAAGGACCTCATTGGAAATAAGATCAATTTATTGGGCTTTATGGGTTATCCTAAGCTGTCAAGTTGTCAATATTTATAACCTATTTTTATGTATATTGTAATAGTATATGTGTGTTTTATATATATTTGCTTGATTTACCTGAATAAAATATTATTATTATTATTATAGCAATATATCAGTTATATCGGAGGGACCAGTTTTATTGGTTGGTGAAACCGCAGTACGGAGAGAAAACTACCGACCTTCCGCATGGTACAGATGTTAAAGCTGACAACATAAAATAATGTTGCGTACATCCCGCTACGGGAGAGTATCTAATTCACAGCTTTAAGGATGATACATGTATACACGAAGACCATTAATTTCTTTGGATGTTGATGACTATTTGATAATAAATCTGTTATAAGCAGCAGTCATGATTATTTTGTCTAAAGAGTAATGGTCTTACACCGATTCTACCTTTCTAGTTAGTAGTAGGTGAACTACGAGCATCCATTTACCATGCTGCTGTCAGGCCTCGGACACTCTAGTCTCCCCATATATTAAAATCCGCCATAACGTGCTAGATTGTGATCGTTTTGATAAACGACATTGTCAAAGATTAATTCATGGATATATTTTGATAAAATATGGATGGAATAGTTTGAAATATTTAACTGCCCAAGAAGGTTTTATTATTTTCCATTCAACATACGTCTTCTTGTAATATATGTAAAATATAATCAAATTTTAGATCAAATGTCATCAGCGAGCTGCTAAGCTCATGATCAGAATCAGGAAGCTTTTTAATTTGACAAATTTTTCTGAATGGATTTTTTTTCTTTTGTAATGTATTTTTACCTTAGCTATTATATATAGAAACAGAAAATATAGGTTATATATTTTTATAAAATAAATTTATAAAAAAAATACGTGTCTTCTTAGAATATGGTAAATCCGTGGATTTATGATATGCAAAGCAGATGTTTGTTTAAAAACAATAATTATATATAAGTGTATTTTGCAAACAACTAATGGTATGTAGATATCTAACATAGTTAACACTTAATCCAAATTTTATTTAGCATACATATGCATTTTAGATTATTTTATTTTATGAATACTACAGAATAGCCTATATAAATTGTTATTACTGAAAACAGAGGATCTCCAGATCATCCCAGATGGGCTTCCCACTCCTACAGGAGTATAGACAGTATTGTAAAATATTTATTTCATTTTTTTTTAAATATAAGGATACTTATAAATTACTACCTTATAGACAAACTGTGTTAATCATTATTGGTTCATTTTTAGCTCACCTGGCCATAGGCCATGTGACCTTTTGTCATGGGTAGGCGTCCGTCGTCCGTCCGTCAGTCCGTTAGCTTTTCACATTTAAATCTTCTTCTTTGAAACCGCTGAACAGATTTCAACCAAACTTGCTAGAAATATTCATTGGATGGTCCTCTACCAGATTTGTGCTTTTTGTGCTGATTTGAAATCCAACATGGCTGCCAGGGTCCATAATGTGTTCTCATTGGCTGAAATTTTCAAAATCTTCTTGTCAGAAACCACCAAGCCAATTGAATTGTGACTTTGCAGGAATGATCATTGGGTGATACTGTACTAAACTTGTGAATCGTTTGCCGATCGGAAATTCAAGATGACCGCCATGACTCGACTTAGTTTAACATTGGACCCTAACCACAAAACAGATTTGAACCAAACTAGGCAGAAATGTTCATTGGACGGTCATATACAAGATTTGTTTTTGGCGCTGATCGGAAATCCAACATGGCTGCCTGGGCCCATAATGTGTTCTGATTGGTCGAAATTTTAAAAATCTTCTTATTAGAAACCACTAAGCCAATTCAATTGTGACTTTGCGGGAATGATCATTGGGTGGTCCTGTACTAAACTTGTGAATCGTTTGCCGATCGGAAATTCATAATGACTGCCATGACTCGACTTAGTTTAACATTGGATCCTATGGGAATTTCACATTTTCATCTTTTTTTCTGAAACCACAAAACAGATTTGAACCAAACTTGGCAGAAATGTTCGTTGGACGGTCATATACAAGATTTTTGTTTTTGGCGCTGATCGGAAATCCATCATGGCTGCGAGTGCCCATAATGTGTTCTGATTGGTCGAAATTTTAAAAATCTTCCTGTTAGAAACCACTAAGCCAATTGAATTGTGACTTTGCAGGAATGATCATTGGGTGGTCCTGTACTAAACTTGTGAATCGTTTGCTGATCGGAAATTCAAGATGACCGCCATGACTCGACTTAGTTTAACATTGGACTCTACGGGAATTTCACATTTTCATCTTTTTTTCTGAAACCACAAAACAGATTTGAACCAAACTTGGCAGAAATGTTCGTTGGACGGTCATATACAAGATTTTTGTTTTTGGCGCTGATCGGAAATCCAGCATGGCTGCCAGGGCCCATAATGTGTTCTGATTGGTCGAAATTTTAAAAATCTTCTTGTTAGAAACCACTAAGCCAATTGAATTGTGACTTTGCAGGAATAATCATAGGGTGGTCCTGTACTAAACTTGTGATTCGTTTGCTGATCGGAAATTCAAGATGGCCACCATGACTCGATGGTCCTTAGGTGGGCAACTTCCAATATTGTGTTCAGTGATCCCGATCGCGGACCTAGTTTTATCATACATGTAAGACCCTATGGGAAAATTGCTTAAAAGTCTTCTCTTCTGAAACCAGTCGGCCAATTTAAAGCAAACATGGCATGGATGGTCCTTGGGTAGTATACTTTCAAAATTGTGTCCGTTGACCACGACCTCCATCCAAGATGGTTGCCATGAGCAGATATAATTTTAACATAGAACCCTATGGCAGTATGGGATTTGAATAGTAACTTAGATGTATTCGGCATGCAGACATTCTTAAGAGGACTTATTTATGTCAGGTGAGCGATACAGGCTCACCTGAGCCTCTAGTTATTTTACTCAAAAAATGTTTTCAGTAGTAATTTTATAATACTATACAGTACTATGATTATCTCCCTTTATTCAAATTCCTTAAAAAGCATTTTCACCAATAATTATTATGAATTCAACTTTTTGCTTTTAATTATTATATTTTGAAATTGTTATCAATATTAAACAATAACTTTTTTATGTTCATATTTATATGAATATCATAGTTTTTATTTATACAATCAACGCCCACTTTCCTACAAATATAAATTGCCGAATGTCCTGCAGTGGTGTACATATATTACAATTATACTTCGGTATTTTCCGGCTTAATTAGGTCGATTTTAAATGTGCATACCCACATCAAATACGTCAAAAAATTATACGATTCCATCCTCTTTCCCTATGACATCCCCTGCTGCTGTGTTGTCCATGTTTATTCTGTCATTCATTTTTGTGATGGCACGTGGTCTTTTGGGTGGAACACAATCTGTGCAAGTTTATATCGTTTGTTTATGTATTGTCGTTAGAGATCCAGTTATCAAAATGAGAGGATTGAGATTCCATTAATGGGTTTATTCCCGCCACAAATTTATATATGTCCCAAGGCAGTGTCTGAATTCCAACGTCACATGTAGTGTGTGGTCATTTTTATGTTCCATGATTTATTGTGAGAAGAGATTTGTCGTTTTGGTTATATTGATGGAATTGTTGAACATCACTGTTTAAAACTTTTTTTTAATAATATTGCATAGATAGATACTTTTTTTTTCTTCAAAATGTTACAACGGACAATCACATATACAGCATTATTATAAACATATAAAATGACAAATATTGCATATCATGAAAAATGATGCACAATAAGAAATATACATTGTACAAGAAAATACTATAATATTTATTCAACTACACAAGTCACATAGAGGATACTATGTAGCATATTAGTTCACCTCCTGTGTAATGCAGAAGCAAATTTATAAAAATACTCCAAAGCCACACAACGCCTATTATTGCTGATACGTTCAAAGAAAATACATGCGAATTATTTGATTTTTCTTATCCAAAAGAAATCTCTTATTTTCCAAATACAACTCCAACTGTTATTTTTCCCAAGAAATAATAAGAACTAAAGTATCTACAACTTGATAGAAATAGGTTCATTGAATTATCTCCCTTATGCAAAAATCTCTTTCATTTACTCAACATAAAAATTTTCCCATATGACAACTGACGCTCCATTGTTAGTTTATAATGAAGAGACACAAAATAATAATATAGATGGTAGAAATGGTGCCATTTTACTGTAACCTCCATTGATTGATTGATTGATTGATTGGTTGGTGCTTAACGTCCAGCGAGCAATTTTTCAGCTATATTCAGGACGAGAACATTTAAAAATTTAAACGCCACGGGACTCGAAACAAGGAAAGGGGATGGGTAGGGACGGATTAATTTAGCCAGTGTAACAGGTCTCCTATGGACCACTCATCATGAGCATAATCCTCGTAGTGAGCTGTTACACTGGGTTCTTTAACGTGCGAAGAGGGTGGCAATCTCTTAACACGGGACCACGGTTTTATTTACGTCTCGTCCGAAGGACGGGTTGGTCGTGATTGAATGACATCATGTATGTATATATACAAAAGAGAATATTGTTAATTAGGATGTTGTCCACGGGTATCGTATCATGTTATCAATTATCTCAATCCTTTAATTGCAGATTATCCCAAAATGAGCTTGACTTACATGATCGCTAGTCAGTGTGTGTGTCACAGATAACTCACTATCTGCTTGCACTGTCGTAATTTTTGTCCGACCCTTTCCCAAATGGGGGACAGACACTGCTCATCTGTCGGGGCACCTGAGTTTATTCCGGTTTTTTATCACTTCCGTGTTGCTCATCTTTAGTTTCCTGTGGTTGATCATGTTGTCTATATTTTGGCATGGTCTCTATTTTTTATTATGTCTTGTTATATTGTTTTACGTCTCTGAGGTATCTTGTGTGCTTCTTGTAATGTTGTCGTACAACATAGATATTTATTTCTTATTAGATCTATGAATTCAATGTCATTGCACAATTCCATTAAAGTGTATATGATGTTATAACCGATAAACATCGATACAAATGTTTCGAGCTGAAATTGTCAAAATAGAAATCAATAACATACTTATGAGTGCGAGTGAGGATTATTACAGATAAATTCAGAGGACCCAAATTGGAAGAGATTGATATAATACCAATAACGACTCAAACACAATGGTAAAACGGAGTAGACAATCAGACAACACAAATGTACGCCATAACTGGTGTGAAATCAGATGCCCTCCCTTCAATATAAAAATCGTAGTGGGAAATTACACCTAAATAAACACATAAAATATAAAGTTTGACAAAACACCCATTAACCCAAATGGTACGATGTAAGCTTAAAAACTGAACACATTGAAGCTACGAACCCTGAGAACTCAAAACTGTTGAAATTGACGAGATGATATCAAAATTTTCAAGAAAATATCAAATATCTCATGACAAGTTCATAAACTCGATAGTTTTCAAGACACCAATTTGCATGCTGTATTCATAATATATCTTGCCTTCTACACACTTCTATGAATATCTTAGGTTGATCGTAAGCACGTGGAAACCGTGGATATTCAATACACTATCAGTAGGCTTCTTGTATTTTTAATACACGGTTAATAGTAGAGTTACGCCCCTTTTGCAAACAATGATGGCGATAAGCAAACGCGTCACCATGATTCTGTGATATAAAATGTGCAATCGGCAAACCTAGGGTAAGTCCGCTTCGCTTCCTCAATACTTCGGCTGTAATACGGTATTTGATATAGACCGTATCACTTCAATCAAACATTGCGCACCGCGAATAAGTTCTAAAATGGCGACAATAGATGAGTGTATAGAGTTTGCTTTGAAAAATATTGGTCTTTGATGAAGGTACGGAATCAGCCGACATTGCGACGAATGAAAATATATTATTATTGGACGAATATTCTTAAGTGAAATTATTTTAATACCTCCTTCATTGAAGATTTCTGAAAGTAGTTCCAATGGGAGCTATCGTAATACGGACGAGGTTTGATGAAGGTACGGAATCAGCCGAAGTTGCGACGAGTGATACAATGTGTTATTGCTGTTCATTTTTCGACGAAGTCGTATGCGATCGCTTTTGACTTATTTTTGTAACTATGGACGCTTTTGCCTAACAATTTTAAATATGAAAATATTTTCTAACTTTTTGATTGGAGAATAATACAAATTTGGTAAGAGTTCGGAGAACGGATTGAAAACACTTGTACTAATAGGTGTTTTCATTTGAAGCAGGTGCATTTCACCGGCTATTGCTATAAAATCCCCGACAATGAACTTTCCAAGCATGGGTTTAATGTTAAAAAAATAAATCACGTTGGTTTTTCTATTTTAATTATGGAAATTTGTCATTCGCAGGCACGCACTCTAGGAATGAACAGGGGGTTATAATTCGGCGACTGAAAACAAATCTTAGTGTTTGAACTTTGCTACGATTTGACCTTAATTTCGTGTATGAAAAAGAGCTGCTGTGACTAAGAAATTGGCAATTTTTTTCTTCCGACCTCAAATCCTCGTCCTATTTATGAGATTTCACATTACCTCCAGATTTTATCTAACGGTTTCGTTTACTTTAGAGGATAAATATGCAATGAACGAAGGCTGAAGAAATGAAGAATCCATTATTTCTTAATGTTAAAATATTACGATTCACAGTAGAAATAATAAATACAAGTTTAATCATTCCAACGGAAGATTGGAGGCCGACTACCTTTGGTGCGAATGACATTGATAACACGACGAAGCGGCAGAAATGTTTGTCCAAAAAAGCAAAACGGTGATTAAAATAATTTGATTTAATTGATTGAAAGAGTGAAGGAAATATAACCCACTTTTATGCTTTCTATCAAAGCAAGCAGGGTTTGATCTTGTAAAGTTACATCAGTATGGAGAAAAGGGGATCGTCCTCACGAATATACGATGAGCACCAGTCCTCCATCCCAAGACCAGTAAAACTTTGTTCAGACCAGTAATTATTTTCAGTTTTTATTTAGAACTATATAAATATAAATGGAGGAATTTGAATCGGACCAGTAAATTCAAATATTCATTTCGGGGACTGGGCTAGTTGGGGTGTAAGATGCCACATTCCTTTCAAGTTTTGATGTTTGATGTCCATAGTCATCTTCAAGAGTCCCCTGCCTGAAATTATTTTGATTTTCAGATTGAAAACATGGGATATAAAAGATCTCTAGTCTATAAAACTATAGACTATCCACAGATGTCGAGAATATAAGGCAATGTTGATCCCCTTCTGAAGTGCATGAGTTCCCCCTTAAAATATTTTATGAGGGTCTGTGTCATGTGTGATGGTATATCTTAAACAAAATAAAAGTTTATTGAAATGTATAAGTCTTTTACTACTTTCATTCTTCATTTTGTATTGATACTGGTTTGTGGTTACATTAACAATCAGATTCTTCATTTTGTATTGATACTGGTTTGTGGTTACATTAACAATCAGATTCTTCATTTTGTATTGATACTGGTTTGTGGTTACATTAACAATCAGATTCTTCATTTTGTATTGATACTGGTTTGTGGTTACATTAACAATCAGATTCTGCATTTTGTATTGATACTGGTTTGTGGTTACATTAACAATCAGATTCTTCATTTTGTATTGATACTGGTTTGTGGTTACATTAACAATCAGATTCTTCATTTTGTATTGATACTGGTTTGTGGTTACATTAACAATCAGATTCTTCATTTTGTATTGATACTGGTTTGTGGTTACATTAACAATCAGATTCTTCATTTTGTATTGATACTGGTTTGTGGTTACATTAACAATCAGATTCTTCATTTTGTATTGATACTGGTTTGTGGTTACATTAACAATCAGATTATTGAATATTACTTGCTTTTGGAAGTTCTTTTCTGTTATTAAAAAAAGTAAAAAATGCATACTTTATTTCAAAATCTTAAGAGAGAAATTACAGTAAGAATATAGAAAAGACTAGCAAGCTAACAAGTATATTCCTTAAATGTGCATTTAATATGATAATATAAGCTTTAAGATAAGAAATTCCTATAATAATGCTATTTTAGTTATTCAGAAAATGCAAAGAATCTGAATATTGATATATCTTCATACTATGTCAAGGAAATGACACAAACACCAATATTATCAAATCTTTATTTTCAATAGTACATAATCATAGGGGAAGTCCATATTTCATTTCTGAATGATCAAGTTTATTTCTACCAAATTTGTATATTTGTCTTTGACCTGAAAAAATGCAGAACCATGTGACATCTTTCTAAGAAATAACAATGGAAAATGACTGATGGTTGTTAATCTTGAGAAATCATTCTCAATGCACTGCTAGTACTAGTCTAATGAAAAATTGTTCAATGGTCAAGAAGATTCTGAAAATCCTGTCTAAAAAAAATGATATTTATTACATTTTTCTTTTCTCAAAGTTAGTCAGTGTAAATTTGAACAAATAGAAACAATTTTAAAGCTAGGAAACCTCCTCAGAAACAAGTAAAAATTCAAAATCGGCTGAGGGTGCTTTCCCCCTTCACCCCCTACCAGGACTCTACATTGAACCCACTGGGGGCCTAATGACTCTCGATCAAATTTTCTCTCCGTCTTTAATTTTAAAATCTCCCCCTGTCAAAATTTGTAGTGAAAACACTGATTAAGCAAGTCGGATTTAAAGCACTTGTAATAAGCAAGTCATTTAGTAGTTTGCTGATTGGTTGCGTCCGTCGTCCTACGCCCCGCACAGACAAAGGGAGTTCGAGTATAACTGATAATACGATTAATTTTAATGGTATATCTGTATTAAGCTTTAAATTTAAGCGATGTTCTCTTTAACCAAGTTATTATATGTCGTAAAGTTTTATGTTCAATGTATTATGTATTATCTTCAGCTGAGCGACTGGAGGTATTAAATTCTGAGCAATGTGCCATTTCATCTATTACATATTAAGAAGTTATTGTTGAAGCCATGAATTTTTTTGAGATTTTACCATGGATAGGAAATAATATGCACCCCCCCCTTTTTAGCTCACCTGACCCAAAGGATCATATGAGCTTTTGTTATCACTTTGCGTCCGTCGTCCGTCCATCCACAATTACTAAAATATCTTCTCCTCTGAAACCACCTGACCAATTAAGACCAAACGTTGGTGGAATTGTCCTTGGGCGATCGACTTCCAAAATTGTGTCCGGCAGTTCCGACCTTCAACCAACATGGCCGCTGTTACTGAAAATCAAAAAAGGGGGATGAAAATTTTAAAATCTTCATCTCTGAAACTACAGGGCCAATTGGAACTAAACTTTGCATGGATAGTCCTTGGATGATCCCCTTTCAAAATTGCGTCCGGCAATCCAGACCTCCAACCAACATGGCCATTGTTGCTAAAAATAAAAAGGGGCCAATTGGATCCAAGCTTTGCTAAAATAATCCTTTGATGATCCTCTTTCACAATTTTGTCTGGCAGTCCCGTCCTCGGACCAAGATGGACGCTAATACGAAAAATTAACGATTCCTTGCACATTAAGTAGGATGTAAGGTTTTACATGTCTTATCAAATCCTATAAAACCAATCTGCTTAGGTTATTTCAGTGAAATACTGTTCGTAGAAGAATATATTATTTGTGCTTCGTCGTGCATCTTTTTTTAAAGATAGTTCTTGTTATTAACTTGACCCATTTAGTTGGTCTCAATATACGGTGACATAAATGTATCACTACAGCAACACTTGTGTCATATCTATGACTATAAGCATAATTACTTCTAAATCTCTCATAATTGAATACTCCGTAATTTATAAAATATATTCATTATACAGTTCGTTACTAACTTAATTTGAAAGGGACCGTCGTGGTTGTGATTGCATGGTAGATGAATTTACAATAACATGTGCGATCAATGCCTATGAACTCAAAAGTTGTGAGTTCGAATCCCTCTCACGACGAGGTGCAATATTTTGTGATAAAGTTTATCAGTGATTTGCGACAGGGTTTCTCCGAGTACTCCGGTTTCCTCCACTAATAAAACTGACCGCCGTGATATAACTGAAATATCATTGAAACGGGTGTTAAACACCATAGCCCTAACCCTTATTCAATATATACGGTGTTAGTAAATATCGTATTAGGTCGCTATCATATTGTGTAGGTTCTATTATTTAGGCGTAGTTAAGATGCTTAAACACCACAAATCGAGAATTACGAGCACACATGTTGGTCTAATCAGACTTTCATGAGTTTGCAGTCATTGTATTGAAATAATTGGTGTGATAGGTATAAACACATATAAGACCATGTATTTCTCGATCGCAAAGCTGGAATCTCAGATTCATGTAACCACAGTTCACGACACGATATGGATGAAATATTACCAGGTTATTTTGTGTACTGGTAAAAGCTATGTCCATTTTCTTTAACATTTCAAATGATGATAGTGTTATGTATACAAGTGGTATTTTTTATCTTTTATCAATCTATTAATATCTACAATAAACTAATTAAAATATTACAATTATGACAACATTGCTGCTTCCACGACTTATTCTGCAATTAATAAATAAATTTTGAAAACGAACTCACAATAAATTTAGCATTCTAGCATTAAGTAAAATGGAAAAATATTAAAGTGAATGTTCCTCTTAAATCGAATATGCTTAAGTGGTATTTATCAATTAATAATTTAACATGATGTGATCCACTAATATATACATGCATATAAATCTAATTATCAGTAATTTAGACATTTCTCCTTTGCTCTCGCGGAGTGAAATGGTCAGTATGAACTGGCTCTGATACTGAATTATTAGTCAGAGTGATATCAAACACATTATGATGGTACAGGTAAAACAATAAAGGCAGTCTCGAAATACATTATCACTAACATCACAGCTGTTCCTGCTGTTGTGATTCTAACGATAATTATCTGTCTCGACCGTCAAAACTGCCATTTGTCTATAGTAACATTACAACAACCTTCAAACATTTACAAATTCATGGTTAGTGACCAATGGTGGAAAAAATGACTGGCTTGGGATTGGAGGATAGATTTACGGCAATAATATGCTGATATAATGCTGTTTACAAGAGTCAATGCACATGTTACAAAATGGAGGAAAATAAAACACAAACTACATGTCTAGACGGTTAAGCATCTAATGGTCATATTGCCTCAGTATTAATTACATATGAAAAGTCAGATCATCTTTCCTTTGTTTTGTTCTTCCTTATTTCAGTGTCAACATATATACTTCCTCTACAAATGACTTGATCCCCCAGCTTTCTTGCCATTTGGTAAATGCATTCCTTGTGTCAATTTTTCGAGACAAACATTTATTTCCTTCAAAAGAAATATAAAAATTTAACCATTTTGTCTTTGCTATTCAATACATGTATTACATTACAAGGCCATATACATACAGGTGCATAGCGATAGGTATCATCACTAAGTATAAAGGCCCGTTTACACGATCAAAGTCTTCCATCAAAAACTTGGTCAAAGTTTTCTTTGACAAAGTTCTTTGATCTGTAAACCTGCATCAAAAACTTTGTCAAAGAACTTTGATGGACTTTGACCGACTTTGAGGGAATAGCAACCCATCCTATTTTTCTAAGAAAAATTTGACGGACTTTGATGGGAATTGACCAATCAAAACATCTTTTTGGAATCAAGATCTAATTCAGCCATTTTGTTTGTCTTTGAATTTACCACCAAAAGGTAACTTTGACAAAGTTTTCTTTGAGCTAATTTTCCGTCACAAAACTTTGACAAAGTTGAATAAGTTATGACGTAAAATGGCATTAAGACTACTTAGTTTTTGGAGTTTTTGTGGACATAATTTCCGGTGGTTTTTAGTGTGACTTGTGTTGCTAAATCTTTCATTTTCCCTATATTTTATGTAGATCATTGTTCTTTTGACCTTTTTACTTTGGCCATTGTGTTATCTGTCCTTCGATTTACGGCTTCTGATTACCCCTTTCATATCTTCAAACATGTCTTGCATTCTAGTTTTATAATATTTACAATGTAATATGTTAGTTTACTTGTATTTCGTGTCTTTACGTTCTACTAGTTGTATATCTAACACGTATCATGCTCTATAATATACATAAAACATTTAAATCGCCATCATCATTTCAAAGCAAATAATGTACGGTCGCTTGCAATTATTTCTTCTAAGTGCTATTACTGCTTGTGCTTAAGTCATAATAGGTATCAGTTACAGTTTTTACTCTATAGCCATTGGATACAATATGCTACACTTAAATCATAATAGGTATCAGTTACAGTTTTTACTCTATATCCATTGGATACAATATGCTACACTTAAGTCATAATAGGTATCAGTTACAGTTTTTACTCTATAGCCATTGGATACAATATGCTATGCTTAACACTGATACTTGTTTATACTAGGTAGTCATGTGTGTGATCTATCGAGATAACAGATGTCATATTTTTGTCTTTTTTGAAGCAATAACTTACCGAAATATTTTGTTACATCACTCTCTGTGCAGTTAAATGGTGGGCCTAGAAATCAACAAACATGTAGAATTAAGTCGAATGCACTATATGACCGTTCATTATAAATTAGACAGTATATAATACCGGTAGTTGTAGTAGTCAAATAATTTTGTATTTAGTATTTTTTCGTGAGGTTTCTTCCATGCACTTAGTTGAACAATTACGATGTACTTCTTAATATCTGTCATGTATCCCCGGAGCATGAACATATAGAATATATTTTCTTCGCTACACGATCCGATTCGAAATGGGTCTACAGCTAAGTTTGCAGAACTAATCAACTATAAAAACAGATCGAAATAATAAATGCTTCGTGTTTTGAGAATGGCATATTCCTTGAACGTGTAAGATGGTTTATCACAACTCCTAATTAACATTAATTTTTGGAGTGGTAGATCGTTGGAATTCAACATTTTCGTAAACTATCCCCTAACATCTTTTGAGATGATTTACGATTTCGAGTCGTTCCGGTCCCAAGCCTTTCCGGCCCAAAACCAGTCCGGCCCCAGTCGATCCGGCCTCAGTTTTCATTATTATTATTATTGTGTTTAAATGTCTTTTTTTTTAATATATAATATATTTTAGGCTTTGTAATATCTGCGTTTGATGGGAAAGTAACTCTTCGGAAAGAAAGAAAAAGCTGACAACTATCTATATTTCAATGAAATTACTGTTGTGAATTCAATAGTGTGATTGTTTGATGAATGATTTGATGTCCTATTTATAATATGGGATATATGAAAAATAAACAAAACAATGAGTTTTCACATTTCTCCTAATTAATCCTCTGCTTGTACAATAAATGGCTTGGGTTTTGAGTTCTTTTCTCTGTGATTACAATATTAATTAATCCTAATCATATTGCCAATATAATGACGTTGCGCACGGTATTGGGGATACTGCGCTAATTCATTTTAAATATCTATGAGACTTTTAATTTTTATTGAAGTTGACCTATTATATATCAAAAGCTTCAAAATGTTGTAATCATTAACAATCTTATGCTTAAATAGTTCAAAATCCGATAATTAAAACGAATTTTGGCATAATATTAAGGAAAAATTGTTGAAAATCGCTGTAGACGCGTAACTAAATTGTTGCACATAAACTGGGTAAAATTGCCTAAAAAAACCGAATTGCACAAAATTGTCTCTTGTTTCGCAAGCAACGACGGAAAAGTCCGCCAATTACTTATATACGTGGGATTGTGACACTACGCTTGCTTCCCATTCAAGATGGCCACCTTCCAGATGAGGTTTGAGATGTAGACGCAGCAATTTATCGGAAAATGTTGTTGTAGAGTAATGGTAAGCTACTCATAAAATATAATTTCTACATATCATAACAGAACAAAAGTAAATATTCACAATGTGCATGTAATATAGAACTGAAAAATCGGGGAAATCAAGATGATTCTGTTCAAAATTTAACGATTTTACGAATTCTAATGAAAATGTCCCACACCGTTACGGCGACCATTTCAAGCGTCGTCTTCTTGTATTCCATGCCATATATTTTTTTACTGAACAATGTTGAATATTTCTTACAGAGATATTTACGATGTGCTTTTCAAAGTATTTTTCTATGCCAAAAATGGTTGAATTTCACAGAAATATCTCATATATTCAGCTTATTTGCGGTTTCTTAACAAAATGTCCAAACGGGTACTTGGCGTAATTTTAGTGTTTTCGACGTAATATCTGAAAAAAAACTGCGACGTTTTTGATGTTACGCTTTATAGCACCAATACCGTACGCGACGTCATTATCAATGAAGAACAACAGACTATAATTAAGCGTTAATGATCTTGAAGATTTTGTTTGGACAAGGCTTTCATTTTAAATTCTTTTATGTTAACCTCTAAGCATGTAAATGTGTTGTAATAGTGTATTCATGATATTTTAAACTGGGGCCGGACGGGTATTGGGACCTGCTTCCTTTTGAGATTAATTGTTTAAGCTTTATCTAGTGCCCAATCGTCTTTGTTAGTTGTGGTAATCAAACCTTCCATCCATGATTTATTGTTTACAACTGAACTATTCATCTCTTAATGTTAAACAACAATCGATAAATGATTGCAGATCATTAGAAGAGTTCGAATGAGAACAAATAGTTCACGTGGCCGCCATCTGAATGTTAATTGTTTAAATGATGGAGAAATATAACATTAAAGACAATCGTTATTTAAAATATAGAACATTACTTACCACCAAAAATAGAATTATCCACAAGAAAACAATCTAACAAATACTTTGTGTTCTTTTGTAATAATGGTATAGTTACATTGACATATCTGAAGAGATATAGAACAAAACTAGCTGGATTGTGGAAGAAATATTAGTTATATTAATCATGCAGTTTTCGTAGGAAAGACAAAATTTGGGAGGACATACAATGAGGCATAGCGAAAATGTAATGAATGGATGTCAGAGACATCAGGATAAAAGAAATGAATTTATAATAAAACGGATGTTAATATCATATTGACGAGATAAGATAAGAAATTTTGTATTTGACTTGTCATGAGAAAGCACTTGATATGTGTACATAAAGTTACTGTGTTGGTTATTTTATGACACCTCGATCTGTCGTTCAGTCTTCGCACCATGTTGACAAGACGGTGAGAGACAATTAAATCTCGTTCTGTCGTTTTGGTGTTTTTACAATCCATCAGTCTGTTGTTACGGCGTGTTCTAGCCGCACCTAAACTACATAACTAAATTCAGCTAATCCAACTCATATGTCATGGCCACTGCTTGGTAATAAAAAAATAAAAATAAAGGAAAGTTCCGTGGCTAAGAATCGGTAACAAAGTGGCATAGCAACAGAACGGCAGAGCGGGATAATAATATAATAACATTTTGACGTTGTAGCCGTCGTCAGAACAACAAGAATGATACAACGCGCATTTATAGTTTCATCTTCTAGTTTCTAGCCATTAAATTCTATCTTTAAGCATTATTTCCGTTTTTGTACTGTAACACTATCCAATCAACACAAAGCATTTAGGAGAGACATTACCAATGTTGAATCTTAAAATGTGTGTAATGAAAATTTCCTTAAATTATTGATGCTGAAATCACCGTGTTTCTTGCTAAATAAAGTGTTCTGATTGGTCTATTTTAGAATACAAGTCAAAACAATTTACCGTTACTTTATACTGTCACTGTGTGTTGTCCTCTTAATAGTATCTGTATGAATAATTAAGAACACAACCTCTCTTCCAGAAAGTTGGGTGATTGGATAATATTGTAGGTGGTATCAGTGGTCGTAGCAGCATGCTCAGTCAAAAATTGTAGGAACTGAACTAAGGCGGTAACAGCAGCATCCAGTTTATACAGGTACTTACTCTTGCCGGGTGTGTGTGTACCAATAGCTACAAATGAACCTCTATCACAAACACAGTCAAATGTTCCGATTAAATCACTGAAAAAAGCGAAAGTGCATATTATGGTCATTTTCCTATTTATCTCGCTAAATCCTCAATTTACCCTAAAATCTTTTCGCAAACTTCGCAAAAAATTAAATGCTTCGTCCCTACCCAACGTTACACACTTTTCAAGTGGCAGACAAAAGTTGTTGCCGCGGTTGGCCCATACCTCTCTAATTTTATATAGATTTTAGATGCTGTTAAATTTTTTCTCGTCCTGAATATGGTTGGAATACTGATCGCTGAATGTTAATCAATAATCAATCAATCAATCAATTGAGCATAGATTAAGTGGTTTGTATCTTTTGTCGGTCAGTGCAATTCAACATTGGTTTTTCTATCGAGCCATCTTGCACTCACCATATGAATGCAGATATATTTGTGTAACTGTACACACAAATTTTCTAATGTCATTAGAAATAAAAATTGTACGTCAATAACATACAACAAATGTGCCATATTTTATTGTATTACATAAGGCTCTATTTTACTGTTTTTCTATTGGCCAGAAGCAATACACGTGAAATTCCATTTTCTAACATATTGATTAGCAGAAAAACAATGTCTGTGCAATAAAAAAGCACATTCGTGCAAAATCAATGAATGAAATTACATTGGTACAAAAGTGCAATATGGTTTTTTATTGCACAGAAATTACTTTTTACTAATCAATTAAAATTTCATAAAATTTCAAAATTATAAAATTTAAAAAAAAAAAAATTTCAAGTTCAAAATTTTCAAAAAATGTCAAAATTTCAAAAATTTCTTAAATTTCTAAAATTTAAAAAAAATTACAAAATTTTCATAGGATTTCACAACGTTCAAAAAATTCATTAGATTTCAAAATTTAAAAAAAAAATTCAAAATGATAAAAAATGTGAAAAATGTGAAAAAAATTTCAAAACTTTCAAAACTATTATAAAATTTCAAAAAATTCAAAAATTTCATTAGATTTCAAGATTTAAAAAAAAATTTAAGATAAAATTTTCAAAAATTTCAAAATTTTAGTAATATAGAGCCTTATGTAATAAAACAATTACTACACTTGAACTTGATCAATATAAGGTTTTATGGAGCAGAGTACAACAATATTGAACGAGGCGAAGCCTCATTCAATATTGTTGTACCCTGCTCCGTTAAACTTCATATTGATCTCGTTCAAGTGCAGTAATTGCATAATATTACATATGGTGTGGTTTTCGTAAAATTTCATTGGCTAAATCAGTCACGTGATATACAGAATATTTAATGTGTTTTTTCCACTGTGAAGAAACCATACCTCTTGTTTCTATTTTTACGTATATTGACGCTATGTTGCTAAATTTAGAAGCACCAGTACCACTCGCCACGGTATTTTAGAAGAGTGCCGCGCTCTTGATGCCCTTGATCGCGCCTTGCTGTCCCTAGTACCATATCCAAAACGCCCTCTTGCCTTTTTCGCAAGTTTTTTAAAACTTATATTAAAGCTGCTTTTCTCTCGTTAAAAATATCGATCGATGTTTATGATCTGCCAATTAACAGATTACATCACAAAATTTGACACCTGTTGTATGGTCTGACTGTAGTTAATTACAGGTGATCAAAGGCAATTAACCTTAATTTGCGATCATTCATTTTGGTGAAAGACATTAATGAAATAATTGAAGTGTCGGCGGCTTGTGGTGTTCAGCTTGGTACACTACTCATTCTCAAGATTAGTGGCACAGCCGCTCGTTGTTATAAGTATCCATAAAAATAAAGTATATTTCATTCGGATTGTGAGTTAAGAAATAACTCATGCCGGCCATACGTTATTGTTATTCAAATATAGGTAGGTATTATATTCATGAATATAATACCTACCCATATTTGAATAACAATAAAGCATGGCCGGCATGAATTATTTCTATTCTAATAGGACAAATACGGTAAATTTCAAAAATTTAAAAAAAAAGTCAAAATTTTCATAAAATTTCAAAGCTTTCAAAAATTTCATAAGATTCCAAAATTTTCAAAAAGTTTTAAAGCGATAAAATTTTCAAAAAATTTCAAAGTTATAGTAAAATAGAGCCTTATGCAATAAAACAATTACATGTATATAGGTGCTACAGATTACCAATGATATTAGGTTTAAACCTGGCTGAGGGATTAAAAAATGTCAAAGTTTAAATCTTAAAACGGTATATGGTATAAACTTTAAAGCATATTTGACAAATGTTTCGGCCATCAAGCGTAAATCAGAGTAAATTGATTTCAGAATCATTGATTGTTGAGCAGGTAAAAAGATGGCACTGTGATGAGATATAGATATGGATGTTTCAATTTTGACAACGAAAAATAGCAGCTCCACCAAGCTGTTTCTTGTAAAAAAAACTTCCAGCAGCTAAAGTTATGAGTTCGATTTTCTCTAGTGGCGATACGCGAGGTGTAATCAATACAACTTTATGTGATGGTTAGCCAGTGTCTTTCGGAATGCCCTTGGTTCTCTCTGGGTAGTCCAGTGTCAATGCCGGTGGTTCTCTCTGGGTTGTCCGATGTTAATACTGGTGGTTCTTTCTGGGTACTCCGGTGTCAATGCCGGTGGTTCTCTCTGGGTACTCTGGTGTCAATGCCGGTGGTTCTCTCTGGGTAATCCGGTGTCAATGCCTGTTGTTCTCTCTGGGTACTCCGGTGTCAATGCCGGTGGTTCTCTCTGGGTACTCCGGTGTCAATGCCGGTGATTCTCTCTGGGTAATCCGGTGTCAATGCCTGTTGTTCTCTCTGGGTACTCCGGTGTCAATGCCGGTGGTTCTCTCTGGATACTCCGGTGTCAATGCCGGTGATTCTTTCTGAGTACTCTGGTGTCAATGCCGGTGGTTGTCTCTGGATACTCCGGTGTCAATACCGGTGGTTCTCTCTGGGTACTTCGGTTTCAATACCGGTGGTTTTCTCTGGATACTCTGGTGTCTAAAACCAAGTAATACATACCGCCACGATATATCTGCAATATTGTTGGAAGTAACTTCAACCACCCATACCTCTCTTTTCTATCAATGTTCTTACCTACGTGACAGTTTTCATCGTAAGTGTTTGTTTTCCAACCCGGGCAACAAAAGGATCGTGTTTCTTTCCTCAAAATTTATAAAAAATTTCAAAATTCTAAAATAAAAAAATTAAATAATTTTAAAGTTCAAAATTTCCAAATTTTCATAAGATTTAAAAATTTTCCTCAGATTCAAATTTTTTTTTAAATTTCAGTTTTCATAGAATTTCTTAAAATTTAAAAAAAAATTCAAAATTCTCAAAAACTTTCCAAAAAATTCAAAATTTTCATAAGATTTCAAAATTGAAAAAAATATTTAAAAAATTTCAGTTTTCATAAAATTTCAAAATTTTAATATTTAAATAATATTATCGCTATTTTGTTTATTTTTCCCTTTGATGTTTAAAACCGATATATTTCATATCACGTAAGCGCATGAGATGATTCCAATTATCGCTAATAGCTAAGCGTTGTCAAGGACGCACGTAGTATTATCTTGTTTTCTAATATGACGTTATAATGACGTCACATTACCAAATTCTTGATAATTAAGTGATTAACGATATAAAATATTAATTGTATTATCAACAATATGTCACGAATGACCAAATAACACAGTAACTCACGAATGCGCCCAGCGCTTGAGTGAGTTACAACGTTATTTGGTCACGAGTGACATATATTTTATAATGAAACTCGTCAATTAGTTATAGTATTTATTATATAGATAAAAAAAAATGTTTCGAATCGAATTTAATATAAAATGAGTTTAATTGCACTATATAACGTGTGTAGTGTAGGGATATACTATAATGTGTATCGCTTCAAAAAAACATGGCGCCACCCACCCACGACAATAAAATAATTAAAATGCTTACCTTGAAATATTATTTTAGTTAAATTTGAAGGGTACACGAAGACAAATAACGTCTAATTTTTACGTTTCAAACTGGAAATCTTCATATGACGTCGACAACGAAATGGCGCGAAATATAACGAGTGAAAATAAAAATGGTAATTTCACTAGTGAAATTATTGTTTTTATTTATCTCGGAAATCACGGTATTTCATCGATATCTATATAATAAAGATGTTTTTTAAAATGAGAGGACGTTTCTCAGTCATCTCGTTTTAAAAAAACATCGTTAATCACTTAGCATTGAAAAACATATGTAATATAAAAATTAAGGACTTTTAACTCTGTCAATATGTTATATATGGACCTGTTAGGATTATATTGGCCTCGGACTTCGTCCTCAGTTAATATAACCTAACAGGTCCATATATAACATATTGTCTATTGACCTCGTAAAAAGTCCATAATTGATCAATATTGGCACCTATTTTTCACTTTATTAAATAAATAAATAACTGCTTGTACCGAGTGGACCGATCTGATTGACGTGTTGGTCTTAGCGTTCTTCTGCTTGTCGCATGTCAGCTGAGCTAAACGACGTTTCTGTGAAGGCATGTTTGAAACTGGATGAAATATACAATGACAATGATGTAGTTTTTGACGGCGACTTTCTCAATGAGAAATTGCGCCCTTAAGAAAAAAAATTATATTAGAATTTTGAATAATTCTCTTATTACTTACTTACTTTTTAAATTTATGCTTGATTATTAAATATTGTGAGTTTTTAGAATAATAGAAATTTGCATATTAGAGAAATGAAAACTTATGAGGTTAGTTTAAATATATGCTTAAATGACTGACTTGAAGTTGATTTGATTGGTATAATTTGTAATGTATATTATTTTGAACCAAAAATTGTAATTGCTGTCATTTATAAATTTAGCATACAAGTTATTTAAACAGTGTGACAAATCCCAGTTTTATAGGTATAGTGTATCGTAATGAGTTGGGCACTGCGACCTCCCTCTAGATACACATTAACCCTACTTTGTTGTTAATGAGGTACTTGACATCGATAGTATCTCCGCGCAAACATTGCCAAAATTATAACTTTTTGGTACTATAGAAAAATAAATACAACTGTAAATAAATAAAGTAAAATAATAATATGTATTTGGCAGTTACGCCAAATGATATGATTACTATATAAAGAAGCTACCAGTTTAATATCTGGGTTGTTGCCCCCGTTCAGTGTGGATATGCGGAAACTAATATTGCTTACGCATGCCCTACACTGGCCGTCTGCCAACAATTGTCCCAAACACCACATGGTAATTTAATATACAAATGTACATGTGCTTACCTTTAGTTTTGAGATATACAGATGTCAAGCCCTTAAAGTAATATGAAACGAGTTTTTCGTGAAATAAACATCTTCCAAAATATTCTTGATATGTTTACATTCCCTAAAAACTAAACCATTCGTGCATGTTTGAGGACGAAAATCGCGATCATCTGTGATTAAGAACAGAAAATCATTCCATCTCGTACGTGTTTTGTCAAGACAATAGCGACTAATTAACTTTCGGCAGTTTTTGTAAATAAAATAAAATAAATAATCTGGTCACCCAAAGTTGGAAAAAAAATTCTGGCCTTTGCTTCATAGAAAATAAAAAATAATAATCTGGCCTGAACTGAGTAAACAATGTTATAACCTGTCCTGCTCTATGTGTCGAATGAATTTTGTGTCAAATATTCTAACCTGACTAATCTTACCAGGCCCCCTCAGAATCAGATTATTTGCCTATATATTATTATGAGATAAAGAATGTGTGCTTTCTTTCACATTCTTGTCTCTTAGGCCAAATAAATTTTAAATAGATTTGAAGCAAAGTAGTATTCATTTTTAATATAAAAAAAACTATGCAGTGTCCCCTTACTGGGCCCCGCGAAAGTTGCTGAATTATACCAAGGACGTATATACGATTCTATATGACGTTTCGCACGATATTGCGTCCAGTGAAAAATGGTGTCAATGTCTTGTTAAAAAAGTCCAGGATTTCAGTGTTGTAAAGCAAAATTCAAATATGCGTATATCTAGATAAAGCTTAAAACAACGCGCTTCTGTCTGGCTATTATTCCTAAGTTCCTGATAATTTATTCTAATTATTTCAGTGTTCAAAGTTGTACTCTTACGCTAATATTTTGCTGTCCGACGTAACAGTTTGAAGTTCAGAAAATCGGTTTTTCGTTGGTTTCTCGGTAAACTCGAATCCGAAATGCACGCAATTTGGCATACCAACTCTATGTAATGTGTTTATTGTGACGTTATATCCGTTAGGTTGTCGGTTGAAATTTTGATGAAATCGGACAAGACAAATCCAGTCTCGACATCTGTCCGAACTCAGAAACAGGTAAGACAACCCTCATTATGCAAGTATTTAAGCAAAAACAGACACATATAAATAGTATTTCTTTTTACTACAAAAAAGTACCCATAAAACAGATAACATCTATAAGCAAACTGCTAAAATCGAGTTTTACTTTTTGAGACAGTGACCAAATTGCTATGTCTAGCCACAATGTCCAAACGTCGCTTTTTAGATTTTTTCGACGAGATGCCGCTATTTGAGTAGATACTATAAATGAAATATAAAAGAGAAATAACAAATTATATATTATGGAAGAAAGTTCCCATACCTGGCTAAAATATACATGTAGAATGTGGAAGGTTTGCTGTTCATTAGTTTCGTTGCCCGACTTTTCCATGTATAGCCAAAATGTCCAATATTGGCAAAAACGTCACACTTTTTTTTTATATCATTGCCATTTGCATAACGTCAGCAAGTTAACTTGTTACGCTGCACGACGCAATATCGTGCGAAATGTCATATACGTCCTTGATTATACACATAATGCCGTTAAAAGACATTTACGGCGGTTTAGATCATACATGGTGATATATATTTATTTTCCAGGTAAAGAGATCCTTGTTTAACGTTTCGCTAAGGGAAAATTATTTTTAATCGTGAATTGAATGGAAAATAATGGAATGTAAATCGAAACGAAAATGATGTTACCTGTCAAGACTATAACGGAGCATGCGCACAATCTCTACCGAATGAGTTCAAATCTGAGGTCAATAGCATATGATTTGTATTATTGTCCGGGTAGCAAGAATTATCGAAGACAGAATAAAATGACGTTTTCTCCTGAATTATACATCGTAGCTTTCAAAAAGTGAATGGTTTACGTTCTTTATATATTTAATCTTTACATATATCAGAAATTTTTAGAAAACTGAAAATAATGTCTTTGGCATTTCATATTACTTTAAATACTAAGGTAAATTACCAGGAGTTATTATACATAATCCCAGTTTAGTAACTAGAAAAGAAAAATAAAAAAAAATTGCATGCCGTTCTCCCACGATATACCTCGTGGTGAGAGCACGTTATTGGTATTGACTATGAAACATAATAACATCGTGACTCATATTGGATAAAAATAATAAGAAAAAAACCAACAGATTGCATAATTCCATGAGCTATACAGGGTTAGTAATATATAATTAGATTTATTATACTTTATGCAAATTTCTTGCATTATCCATTCATTTCATTGGACAAGCGGCATTTGTTAATTTTCACTAATCTTTCTAACAACATGTGATAATATTAGCAACGGGTATTACTGCCTAAAATGAACACCCGCTGAGCCCGAAGTTTGCCGATCCGGAAAAATTAACACCTAATCCGGCAGAGGTATACCGATTTTCAAAATTATAAAATTTAAAAAAATAAAAAAATTGTTTTAAAGTTCAAAATTTCAAATTTTCAAAAATTTCCAAAAAATAAAAATTTTCATAAGATTTCTAAATTTTCAAAGAATTTCAAAATGATAAAATTTTCAAAAATTTGTTTTCATAAAATAATAATATTGAAAAATGTTAAAATAATTATAGCTTACTTTGAAAATTATTGATGCAATAGTCAGAATATAGTTCTAAGCAAACATGTGATAATATTTATCAAAATATACAATTAACATTTTACATTAATTGTTATGTTATCTTGTTAAAGTTGTTATTTGATGTTTTGTTCTTAATTTATGACTTTATTTTTTTTTAGCAATTATCCTTCTAATAACATAATGCACACTTTAATCATTAGGCATTCAGTATAATAAAAAAAACATACTGCCCTTGGATGAAGGTGTTATGGTGATTAACACACTCTGTGAAATAATTTTCACCCTCGACTTCGTCTCGGGTGATAATTTTTTCCCTCGTGTGTTAATCTACACTAACATCTTCATCCAAGGGCAGTATGTTTATAATATTGCTATGGAATAATACAGTTAATAATATTTTTACAAAGTGATGTTATCACACTTGATAGTAATAATTTACCTTAGAATGTACCGGGGAAATGTCATATATATTACCTAATTTACCATGTATTACAAATGTATGTATTAGCTTACTGAAGTAACTGATTTTATGGAAATTATTATTAATATAATTTTTGTTGAACCAATGTACTTATTATTGAACTATATAAAAAGAAAAATTTACTTATTAAAAAAAAAGAAAAAGAAGAGAGTTTTATGTAAATTTCATTGCTCTATGTTATAGAGTTTAGCTATAGCCCCATGGCTAGTTCCTAATTCTCTTTGGTCCTTGAATTATGTTAATTATCTGTAATTATTGAAAAGGTAAATTCAAAATTTAAATATGGTTTTTGTAGACGATATGTATCAATAGTTTAAAATGATATTTTTTCTATATCAACATATTATAATTAAAATAAACTAATGACTCTTATCAAAAAATAAAGAAATAAATTGAAAATGTAAAGTTTAATCAATAATTCGACAAGGGTCACTAATCACAAGTCTCTATGGTGTAGAGGGTGCTCTGTACAGCTCTCAACTGAGCATATAATTAAAATCTATTTGTTTGATTAATATAATCAGCAATTGGTTGAACATTTTTGCCTGATAGTAATATAGTAAAATTGAAATTAGTGACACCCAATTGTAGTAGTTGATGAATCATAGTTTGTCTGTATGTGTTATATTGTTTACAATGTAGGAGGAAATGTTCCACTGTTTCTTCCTGTTGACAAGTGTCGCATAGATCATGTTTGATGAATTAAATCCTATTTTATTTAAATAACTATTAAATTTAATATACCCTGTCCGTAACCTGAAAAATAATATTTCATTATACCTATATAGTTTGGGTGCTGTAATAGAAAACGCAACTGTTTTATTAATACCATACAAATGTCTTCCTTTTAGGTTGCTGTCCCATTTTTTCCCCCACATATCTTTCAAAATAGTTCTACTTAATGTCCTCTTTATATAGAGGATTAAGTACATATATATTTTTTAAACATAAAGAATTTTTAGCTTCTTTGTCAGCTAATTCATTTCCCAGTATACCAACATGGCTGGGTATCCATTCTGAAATAACATTAATGCCAATCTTACTTAGTGATGTAAACATATTGTATGTATCATAAATAATATAATTTTTTACTTTATATATAGAACCTTTGATTGCCTGTAAAGCTGAATGTGAGTCAACACATATTACAGTATTTAGTGGTTTGAAGTCTTGAATCCAGTTTAAAGCTAGAAATATGGCAGTAAGTTCACACATAAATAAAGACACGAGAGATTGTAATTTGAATCCTTTACTAACCTTTTGTATTATTTTGAGGATCTTTTGATCCGTGTGTATAAATTTTTAAAACGTTTTGACACTCAGTATCAATAAGGATATCTCCCTCACTTTTTATTAGATGAGGGAGGTCCTTTTTAGTAAAAACATCATGTAATTGGATTTGGACAAGGGTTTTTTGTAAATGCCATGGGGGTGTGGGACACTCACTATATGAATATATATTACTATATGAATATATATTATCAGGGATGTAATTATTTTCTTATATAGTTATATAATATGGTTTTTGCTTAGATTTTATGTTTTTGATATAAAAACTAAACTTTACATCATCCTGGAGGGTAATTGTTGTAGGGTGGTTATCATCAAAACTATTAATATTAAGAAATGACTTTGCTATTAAACTTTTCATTCGTTCCTCATATGAGGGGTCACCCATCTCGACTTGTAAACTAGCCAGTGAGGCTGATTTCATTGACCCTGTACAAATACGTAGAGCTTGAAGTTGGATATTATCAAGTAATTTTTTAACGGCATACATGTACGATGCAGAATTATATACTTCACATCCATAGTCAATTGTTGATCTTATTAGTGCAAAGTACATGGTTCGTAGAGTAGCTATTTGCACCTAATTTGGTACCTGTAAGTAGTCTCATACAGTTGAGTATTTTAATACATTTTGTATGTATGTATCGTACACTTTGGAGAAGCTATCTTAAACAGCCATATTTTCTCAGCCAATCTTTATATTGGAATTCATACTTGGAATTGTACATCTAGTTTTGAAGGTAAGTTTTCATTCTAATACTAATTCAAATAATATTTAATCATCTAATTTCCCAAATGGAGTGTAAGTTGCAAGTATTGCAAGATTTGGAATAATTGAGAGAGAGAATGTTGATAGCATGATTGTGATGACTGAATGTTAACATTTTAACTAATTGCAATAAATAATTAGTAATTCAGTAAAACACCTTTTTAGCTGAATTTATTATCTAAAGTTTGCAATTAAAAGCATAAATAATGTTAATGGTTTAAATTATAATATCAATAATGTTAAAGAATATTTGACAGTCTGAATGAGTGTGTACTAATGATTTTAAACTTTGATTTAAAGTAAAATAAGTAAATACTTTAAATGATTCATTGTAATGGGAGATAACCCAGTAGTTATTATTTTAATATTATTCTTGAGGTAAAATTGGAAATATATGACCAGATCGTATTTGAAGTTGCAGACCTTTGCACCTCATGTGAGGTAGGTTTAATTGTTTATTTGTTTAATTGTATTTTTGTTTGCTTTGTTTAACTTAGCTTTTTAATGCTTATAATATTTGTAATGTCTGCTTGCATTCTATGTTGCAAACATGTAATGTCTTGTCTGCATTAATCTAATGCTACTATTTGTTGTTATTTAACCATGTATTATTATTGTGAAGCCACAGCTTCAATATGACTGTATAAACATGCATTTATGAATATGCTAAACATAATTATAAAATGGTATTTGTATATATATTCTGTTGTGTATAAATAAGATTGTATTATTTTAGATAATAGGAAATACACTGTAAACATTTCCTATATATCATTGTAACTTATTTTTTATTATTGTTATTACTATGTCTAATTAAGGACATTCTTTGTTATTTTAGGGTTATGCTTTACAACTTGATTTAGAACTTCTTACATAATGTGAATATTGAGGAAAATAAAGAATCCATAACTCAGATAGATTTTAGTGCTTCATTCATTTACAACTGAGGCGGAAACACTGCTACAGGACTAATACCTTGGGGAGTACCATTTTGAACAATATATATATATCTGAACAAGTGTTATTAATTCTTACTTGTAATGTTCTATTACTTAAACAATCATTTACATATGAAACCATATTACCATATATATATTTAGAGATACAATTTTTTGTAGTAAACCATGTTTCCATAACATATCAAATGCTTTTTGGAAGTCTATATACACTCCAACTGTAATGTATTTATTAACAAAAGATTTTTGTATATCATTTTCTAATCGTAAACATTGTTCCATAGTGTTTCTATTTTTCCTGAATCCACTTTGATTGGGATTATATAGTTTATGTTTTTCCAAATAAAGGTAATAACAAAATTACCGAACTCCGAACAATCTTACAAAGGGAAAGTCAAAACTCATAATTATGTAAACAGACAAAATCAGTCAACAACCGGAAAACTGTGAAAACCGTAATGACCCTGACTTGGTACAGGCATTTCTAAAGAAATGGTGCGTTGAATCAGATTTTAAGGCGCCAAACTTTAGATATTAAATACCATTGCAGTCTATTATTGACCATTTTTTCCATAATTTTATTTATATTTGAGGCGAGTGAAATAGGTCTATATGAAAGGGGGTCACGTGGGTTTTTACCAGTTTTGTGGATTGGAATTATAATAGAATGTTACCAATCTTTTGGAATTTCCTGTAAAAAACATATTTTATTAATAAACAATAAAAATATACTAAGTGTTTTTTTCAGACAAATGTGTAAACATATTGTAGCTTAACCTGTCTTTACCAGGTGCACTATTGTTAATATCTGCGATTGCATCTTTCATTTCCTGCAATGTAAATTTATCACTATGACAATTACTATTATTGTTAAAATGAGCTGTAATATTGCTATGGTCATTATTTTCAACCTGTTGTTTATGTATTTTAAACTGACTACTGTAATTGTCATTACTACTGACTTTACTGAAATTTTCAGCAAATAAGTTGGATTTGTTAGTAGCTGACTCATAGGGAATATCATTTTGATTTGAGGGTAGGGATTTCTTTTTTACTGGGTGCAATACCCAACATTTTTTTAACAATATACCATACTTGAGATAAATTGCTATTGTTGTTCAATGAATTACAATATTTTCCCAGTATGTTTGCTGGGTAGCATGTAACATTTTTTTACACAATTTTCCTTTTTCTTTATAATTTTTGAAATCCTCCCCCCGACCAGTATGACTGACCCTGTTTCTAGCGGTGTTCCTTTGTCGGACAAGTTTTGTACAATTTTGATCCCACCATGGGACACATGGCTTTTGATTTTTATTATTGATTTTTTTTACTGGAATATAATCACCAGCAATATTAATCAATTCTTTCGTTAAAGTTGAGTTAGTCTCTTGTATATTGTCAGAGACCATGTCATAACTAAATTTATTATCACATGCCATGGCAAATCCTTTCCAGTCTGCATTTTTGTAATTCCATTTAAGACTATTATATTGATTACTATAAATCATAGGTTTATAAGAAATGTTTATATTGACTACAAAATGATCACTACCATGTGTAGATTTTTGGTCTACATACCAAGTACAATGAGGACCGATTGATGTATTTACTAAACTTAAATCAGTACTAGATGTTTCCAGATTAATAGGGTTTTATCTAGTACCAGTACCGTCATTTAAAATGACTATATTATTTCCGATAACATGGTTATACAAATGATTGCCCTTTGTATCGTTTTGTTTACTCAGAGACCAGATATATTCCGGTCCATGAGCATTAAAACCCTGACAATTCCAGTGTACAATATTAACTGAGTCTGTCATTATAAATATGGAAATTTTTAAAATACAGTACGATATGAATGCACTTGAAATAATTAAAAATATACAAGTAGATAATAGTTCAACTTATATTAATACAGTGATAAGTACTTAATTAGTATTTGTTCAACATTAAGTTTAATGTCAAATATGTTGACAGCTAATTCTGTTAAATATTCTATTTTAGTTTTTGGGTCGATCATTTTGGGTAACTTACAATATTATTTACATTTTCAATGTCAGCTGACTTTGGTTACTTTGCTTTTAGGCTTATTTACAGGTTTTAGGTCTACTCTAGCCTGTTGTGGGAGTACACTTTTCCACTAAGACTTTTTTCATAACTAATATTTTTTCTATTTTTTTGGGACAAGTTTTACTATTAGAAGGGTGTACTCCTTTACAGTTTGCCCATTTGGGTTTATTGACAGTACAATTTTTTAGTCTTATGCATCCTAAAACCAAGAGATATTCTCACAGGGAGTTCGGGAACATTAAAATACAATTTGACAGTAGTGGAGGGCTGTCTTTCTTTTATTTCTTTATTATAATAAGTAAGTCTCACACAATTTGAGACATTCTGCTGTTTCAATGCATCTTTAATGTCTTCCTCTGTAATATCTAGAGGTACATTATAGATACACCCTATTCATGTACATATACTTTAATTACCCACTCACCAAAGTGAGTTGATTTCAACAATGTTTTGTATTGTTGGTTATCATTACATTCAACAATCAAGTTACCTGATTTTGTGCTGATAGTACTTTTAACAGTGCCAACCAGGTTTGACATTAATTTTTGTATTTTAATTTGGTTTTGTTTACCAAGTGTTTCTGAATTGCAAGAAACAATACATATATATTTGTTTACATTGTTTAAATTTCTTTCTTTGGGTGTTTGGGGCACCTTTTAAATTGTGCTTTCCACAGCTTCATTATATGAATTTTGATTTAAAGGAGAACCAGAGGCCTTCCTTTTTTCATGACGATGAACCGGCGTCCATATGTTAATTTTGTTTTGTTTACCAAGTGTTTCTGAATTGCAAGAAACAATACATATATATTTGTTTACATTGTTTAAATTTCTTTCTTTGGGTGTTTGGGGCACCTTTTAAATTGTGCTTTCCACAGCTTCATTATATGAATTTTTATATAAAGGAGAACCAGAGGCCTTCCTTTTTTCATGGCGATGAACCGGCGTCCATATGTTTTCCGATTCCATTTCACAGTCGGTACTCGACGGATTTTCACCTTACAACGCACTAGCGTAGTCCACGTAATCATAATTGTCAAAATCAAAGCCTTCATTAGGCTTTGACATCTTGATATCTATACACAAAAACAAATATACACACAAAATACAAAATGCAAAATACAAATATAACGTGCTGGTGCAGTTTTAAACGCTAGTGAATGATTCGAGACTCACAACCCGAATGCAATATACTTTATTTTTATGGATATTTATAGCAACGAGCGGCTGTGACACTAATCTTGAGAATGAGTAGTGTACCAAGCTAAACACCACAAGCCGCCGACACTTCAATTAATTTATTGATGTCTTTCAC
Organism: Bathymodiolus septemdierum; assembly: GCA_963383655.1. Classification (NCBI taxonomy): domain Eukaryota; kingdom Metazoa; phylum Mollusca; class Bivalvia; order Mytilida; family Modiolidae; genus Bathymodiolus; species Bathymodiolus septemdierum. The sequence goes on from OY726518.1 coordinate 74,423,554, forward strand.
CAGAATAAATGATCGCAATTTAAAATTAATTGCCTTTGATCACCTGTAATTAACTACAGTCAGACCATACAACAGGATCTAGACTTGACTAGCGGATACATCCCTACAGTGAACAGAAATCAACAAAAACTACTCAACAATGGACTTACCTGTTGAATTGGTTGGATTACTCAAGCACGCAGGGATAGATGGGAAAAAATTAACTTGGGACCTACAGGTTAATTCCAGCGCTATATCAGTCAAGCTGATGTGGATCAAGGCAGAGAAACCCGTTGATAAAACAGGAATAGTTACCAGCCAGGCCCAGAAAAAGAAACGCCTCTCTCCTTCCACCAGGAAAAGAAATGCTCAACGCATCAGCCAGTGGAAGGCGAAAAGGAATGAAGCGTTGATGACAGTAAAACATGTGCTGAAACACAGACAGACGACAGTATATCCATAAGAGACAAAAGTACACAAACCGAGCTACACAGCGACGAACAAGCCCTCCACAAACCAACAACATTGACGCAAATAAGGGAGCGATCGACCCAGAAAATAAGTAATATTATTGGCAATTAACGCCTACAAAATACCTTATCGAATCGGAATAATCCCGGATATCATGGAACAAAATTACAACTGTACGAAGTCCGTAAATCAGAGACAAATTATCATACAAAACTGAATTTAAAGACGGATCGGTATCCTTCTCGGAGTCATTCGACCCGGATGACCCTACATTAATAGATCGCTTCCCAGATTACACCACAGAAACAGACCTTGGTGAAAGAAAACCAACACCTACACAACAACGGCATAAAAACAGCAAGCCAAAGGCTAGCAAAAAGAAGAAAAATCTGTCTGCAATACCTCAATAGGTGAGTCGGACGTAAAACCCTCATACTACTACTACTACAACAGGTGTCAAATTTTGTGATGTAATCTGTTAATTGGTAGATCATAAACATCGATCGATATTTTTAACAAGAGAAAGGCAGCTTTAGTATAAGTTTTAAAAAACTTACGAAAAAGGCACGAGGGCGTTTTGGATATGGTACTAGGGGCAGAAGGGCGTGACCAAGGACATCAAGGGCGCGGCACCCTTCTACAATACTGTGGCGAGTGGTACTGGCGCTTCTAAATTTAGTAACATATCGTCAATATACAATGTACTTAAAAATTGAAACATAGCGTCAATATACGTAAAAATAAAACAAGAGATCTGGTTTCTTCAGTGTTAAAAATACATTAAATATTCTGTATATCACGTGACTGATTTAGCCAATGAAATTGTACGAAAACCACACCATATGTAATATTATACAATTACTGCACTTGAACGAGATCTATATGAGGTTTTATGGTGCAGAGTGCAACAATATTGAACGAGGCTTCGCCTCGTTCAATATTGTTGTACTCTGTTCCATTAAACCTCATATTGATCAAGTTCAAGTGTAGTAAATGTTTTATTACATAAGGCTCTATTTACTATAATTTTTAAATTTTTGAAAATTTTATCATTTTAAAATTTTTCGAAATTTTGTAATCTTATGAATTTTTTGAAAGTTTTGAAATTCTATGACAATTTTGAATGTTTTAAAATTTTATGAAAATTTTGACTTGAAATATTTGAAATTTTTTTTCATTTTGAAATTTTTTGATATTTTTGAACTTGAAAAAGTTTTGTTTTTTATACAAATATATCCTGTTAGTGAGGGTTATTTGCGAAAAATACCGGTTGAGAGGAGAGGCAAATGTCCCGAGTCGCTTTAGCGGCGAGGGACATTTGACTGTCCTCGAAACCGGTATTTTTCGCAAATAACACTCACTAACGGGATATATTTGTTTAATTCCGCCGAATATTTAACAGCAAGTAAAACAGTGGCATGCAAGCAGGTTCAGAACTTCAGACCACCTCGATCATTTGATTTTCAACTGAGACTTAAAATCAATCTACGAAAACAGGAAAAATATGTTCAAAAAGTGACCAGTGTATAAATTCTGGAACAAATTAAAAAATAAAATAAATCACGGTTTTGCTTTAGCATACAACACCCTAAAAAAAATAATGCGAATGAATTTGAAATATATACATTCCAACGATTTCAAACATAACGGTTGACACTGTCGTCATTTTCTTTACTTTAGCGTTGGTTGAAAGAAGAAACCCGAGTAATTCAAATAACATTCGTGACGTCATAAACTATTTAAAGAAGGGATTTCGTCTCGAGCGGGTTATTTTCCTATAGTACCGGGATATGTTTAGGCAAATATCCCGGCAATGGTGGAAAAGCTGAAAAAACGAAGAATTGGTTAAAAAATACCCCTTTCATCAACCAATCAGAAGACAGCATTCTGATATAAGGTGGAATTAAATTTTATAGTTTAGAAATTTTATGAAATTTTCTAACATATTGATTAGCAAAAAGCAATTGCTGTGCAATAAAATACCATATTGCACTCTGTTTTTTTTGCTAATCAATATGCTAGAAAATAGAATTTCACGTGTATTGCTTCTGGCCAATAGAAAAACAGTAAAATAGAGCCTTATGTAATAAAATAAAATATGGTACATTTGTTGTATGTTATTGACGTACAATTTTTATTTCTAATGACATTAGAAAATTTGTATGTTGTACATCATGGTAACTACGTACTAAAAATAGCAACCAAGTTAAGAATAACTTTTTATTGACTCTTGCATATTCGGTTACTTTAATCTAATTGAAAGAAGGAAAACAGTTTGAAAATACCGTAACTGTAAATAAATGGTAGTCATCTCCGATTTTCCTCTATATAATTCATGTAAAGCAACTTTTCTCAAAAGTATACCGAGGTAATTTCTTGACAAATTTTGCCGAAATTTTCGCTCACAAATTTAAGGTTAAATGAGCGAATGTGTAGTGTGTGTTCGGGTGAAGTTGAGGACGTAGGTAGCTCATGTTTTATTACGGTGTCCTCTTTATAGTACTATTAGAGATCATTTATTTAATATTGCTTGTACTTTTAATGGATTTTTTGGGGTCTTTTAATGATAATCAGAAACTAGTGTTTTTATTCTCAGATTTTAATATGATAAGAATATGCGCCAAAACCTGTAATTTAATTTTAAATGAAAGAAGAAATGTTTTATATTGTAAATAATGTTGATTTTGTATATATATATATATATATATATATATATATATATATATATGTATGTAATATATTGATTTATTAACCAGTAGGTTATATTATGAATACTACAGACTGGTTTGTATTTATACAGCAAGAACATTATTTTGCTCCAAAATGCTTTGCCGGTCCATTATGGCCTTTAATGCCATAATGGACCAGTAAAAGCCATAATGGACCGGTAAAAGCCATAATGGACCGGTTCATTATGGCTTTCTTCAAAAAGAATAAAGATTACCTAAAAATCTCAAATATTTCATAAAATTTCAAAATTCTAAAATCAATAAAAATCAATATTTTGCTAAGTTCAAAAATTTCAATATTTCAAAAATTTCAAAAAATTCAAAATTTTCAAAAAATTTCAAAAATCATAATATTTTCAAAATGTTTCACAAATTTCAGTTTTCATAAAATTTCAAAATTTTAATGTTTTATGCAATAATATTAAAAAATGATAAAACAATTATAGCCAACCATTTCGGTCAATTCTATGGCCTTCTTCAAAAAGAATGAAGATTACCTAAAATTGATATTGGCTGGTTAATAAAAGGATTAAGAAATGGGTGTTTTCATAATGGACCGGATATATGTCCTCGGTTAAGTCATAATGGCCCTCGGAAAGTTGTATTGACCCTCATCGTTGCTTCGGGCCAATACAACCTTCCTTGGACCATTATGACTAACCTTGGACATATAACCGGTCCATTATGAAAACATCCATTTATTAATACTATAATAAGATTGTTTTATATATTTGTGCTATAGATACTGTTTTAATTATAGTCTCTTATAATTATGTAAAGAATGGCTCTCTAATTTATTGTATGATTGTTTTATATGTGTATTATGACCTGTAATTGAGAGATGAGACTTGAATAAAATATTGAATTGAATTGATTAAATTGCTAAATGTGTTGAAGTTTGTTGTTATAATCTTCATATCATTGCCTTATTTTAAATCACAGAATTATATGAAGAATATGAGGAAAAAGTTAATAGGGATAGCGAATTTACATATTTCTACGATTGTTCTATTGAATGCTGGAACTGTTCCGACAGTCTGATATATATTTTTTCATTTTATTATAGGTCATAAAAAAAAAACAGCTGAGTTGCAATTGCTGAACAAAAAATATGGTTGTGATCGTCTTCCGTAATTAAAATAGTCAAAATGAAATACAACCGAATTGATATCAAATGGCGACTTGTTTTAACCTCATTTAATAAGGGTAATAACAAAATTACCGAACTCCGAACAATCTTACAAAGGGAAAGTCAAACCTCATAAGTATATAAACAGACAAAATCAGTCAACAACTGGAAAACTGTGAAAACCATAATGACCCTGACTTGGTACAGGCATTTCTATGTTGAATCAGATTTTAAAGCGCCAAACCTCCCGCTTTCATTACGGCTCAAAGGTTCCAGCTGTCACTATTACAGTATTTATAACAATACTGGAACAAAATAGGTAAAATATTTAAAGCACCAATTAATATACATTGAAATTCTTTTATAAGTCTACATCACGTTCACGATCTGTTATTACAACGTTACACTATTAATATATTTCACTCAATTGAGCCTCTAGTTTTACCCCCGCTCGCTTCAAGTCGTGTTTGTTTTTTTAAATTTCTTCTAATATATTCAAAACCCTGTTTGCTTCAACTCCCAAGACCTTATTCTTTTCAAAAAATATCATGACCTCCCTTCGACTCTCTTGTGAAGACGCAGCGGTCGTTTTTGTCAGTCGGGAAGTCACTTTAAAAGTGAGCGGCCATGCATTGTTGACGTCGACACCAAACTACTAAGCAAATTATTTTCATTTTTATAATTTGGATTTCAAGTGACTGTGATGACATTGATAAAGTTCTCTAAGTGCCCTTTTTATCATTAAAAAAATACCCTGCCCTTTGCTGGCACACTGCCCCTTTCAAATTCTATCTGGAACACTAGTTTATACCTAATAGAAAAACAAGGGGAATTATACCTAATAGAAATGGAAATATCAGACTTGTGACATAGATGTTGGACATGCGTATCAAAGTTTATACCTAATAGAAAAGCAAGGGGAATTTTGTTATTTAACCATGCATTCACCTCTACTGGATGTGACCTTAACAGTACTTCCTCGTTGTTGACAGCCGTCAGTTACGATCTAACCATGGTACTAAGTAGAGCTATACTGTACAGTACTGTTATAATATTTGTAGCTTGCTGTATAAACATTGCTGATTGGTAAGTTGTATTGTTTTCCGAATTATCATAATCGCTTCCAAAATTCTTTGACGAGATTTTTACTTATTTTTATTAATTTTTTCTCAATATAAAGAAAAATATGTTTGTTCTATCTATGTACGTTGTACTTTCAGTGATAATTGTAATTTTAACACTTGTTTCAGTGGCTGGTGCTCTCGAACAGTAACACGATATTGGACAACTACGGTTTGCTGTCGATGGGACTGGGGTGTCTGGTACGTATCATAATGAACAGTTGAAGTATAAACGTTACTAAATTTTCCGTTCCATATACATGACTATCAAAAGTAGGTATTGTATCTCCCAAGCCAAACCACATTGGCGGTGCTATTGTGAATTTGTTCTCCTCGAGTTCGGTAGATCATACGTTTGAGACCTGATCTAGTTAAACCAAGACTATAAAATTGGTATTTGCTGCTTCTCTTCTAAGCAAGCAACTTTCAGGAATAGGACCAAATACTGGTACGCTCGCACTCAGAATAATGTTTCTGAGTGGAGCGACATGTCTGTCCGCGGACTGTTGTTTCAGTGAGTTAGCAGTATAAAGATCAAAATAAGCGTGTTGGTCTAGTATAAATCGGACATCATTATCATTTCATTGAATGTAATTTGTTTTCTACGCAAGCCCAGATTGATCATGCGAAATTCGAGATTCAATATCTGAAATTCGAGATTTGAAATTCAATATCCTCACACAGGGCCTTGGCACTATCGACGTAAATATACTATTAATGTATTAACACAAACAAGGGCGGACACCTTTTTTACCCCCGCTCGCTTCAAGTCGTGTTTGTTTTTTAAATTCCTTCTAATATATTCAAAACCCTTGTTTGGTTCAACTCCTAAGACCTTATTCTTTTAAAACAATATCATGACCTCCCCTCGACTACCTCTTGTGAAGACGCAGCGGTCGTTTTTGTCAGGAATTCGCCTGAGTACGCAACTCCATGGACCCAAAGTGAAAGTAACTGCGCCACCTAAAATAACGAAAGTTTGGACCTCTCGGGGTTTTAGCATTGAAGTAAGGAAATTACCGCTAGGATTCAAACAACATTAAACTTCAAATTGTCCCGCTCGTTTAATGTTGTTAAATATCAGATATATTTTTTTTTTTTATTAAATTAATGGAAGGATTTCAGAGGAGAATTTCCAACTTATTTTTTGTCGAAATCGGCCAAATTTGCATATTTTCTGCAATAATGGACACAATCAGAGATACTCGATTACACAATGGATAAAATTGAATGTGTATAAAACTGGCATTTTAGATCATTAATAAAATCAAGATCGCTACGCGAACTAGGTACCTAGTATATAAAATCCGGATACAGAACTACCGTATAAAATCAGGACTCGGAATCAGTAAATAAAATATGGAACCGACCCATCAGTTAAAATACTGACACTGGACTGGAGAAAGCGTATTTTGTTCTTCAATTCCCTCACTACAACTCCCTGTCAGAATTTAAAAAAAATGATCCCCTATGGCAGTTCAATCAGATGGACAAACTTTTATTGGAAAAACACCTAAAATGATGAATGGTGTTAATGATAAATCGATCATCAGTCACGTTTATCTGCAATATATTATATATTTATTTGCATAGCTACGACATTCGTCTTACTGCAAAGTATTATATTTGAACTAAGATATTTGCATTTGTTTATTGCATTATAAATTCATGTTCTTTTCAAAACTAACAAGCAAGAAACAAGTCATCCCTGTCTTCGAAGCATACTCTTATACCTATTTTCCCTGAACATTTTGGTTTTCATGATAACAATTCAGTTTTTCTCAGATGAAAATTGCATTCAGGGTCATTTTTATATTCAAAATGGCCGCCGAAAAAATCGGCAAAATTTCAATGTTCTCTAATTTCAATGAAAATTGATATCTAGGGTTATTTTGAAGTGAGGAATTGATTGGTAGTGATGAAAATTGCACTCACGGTCATTTTTACGATGCCACCGTTTCCAAAATGGCCGCCAACAAAATCGACAAATTGTTAATGGTCTCCGATTTCAATGAAAATTGATATCTAGGAGTATTTTGAAGTGAGATATTCTGATATGGGGGTCGTTTGGGGACTTCTGTGTTTGCATCCAAACACAATAAAACCTACTTATTATTATTATTATTATTCCTCTTCTTCTTCTCCGAAGCCAAATTCTCCAACCAAATTCTCAGAGACTGATGATCCGATCTTTACTAAACTTCACAGGAAGGTGGATTCCCATCTCATGAGGTGCATTCAGGTCTTGGAATTTTCAAAATGGCCGCAGTTTCAATGGAAACCGTGAACGTATGTCAAAATCTTTGACCTCACTTATATCGGAAACTGCCAAAGAGATTTCCACATGACTTGGCATATATATTAGGTAGGGTTGGTAGAATATGCTGACCAAAAAAAGTCGCGAGCGAATGGCCGCCTACAAAATCTTCAAAATTTCAATGTTCTCTGATTTCAATGAAAATTTATATCTAGGGTTATTTTGAAGTGAGGAATTGATTGGTAATGATGAAAATTGCATGCAGGGTCATTTTTATTTTCAAAATGGCCGCCATCAAAATCGGCAAAATTTCAATGTTCTCTGATTTCAATGAAAATTGATATCTAGGGTTATTTTGAAGTGAGGAATGGGTTAGTAATGATGAAATTTGCATTCAGGGTCATTTTTGCGATGCCACCGTTTCCAAAATGGCCGCCAACAAAATCGACAAATTGTTAATGGTCTCCGATTTCAATGAAAATTGATATCTAGGAGTATTTTGAAGTGAGGAATTGATTGGTAATGATGAAAATTGCATGCAGGGTCATTTTTATTTTCAAAATGGCCGCCATCAAAATCGGCAAAATTTCAATGTTCTCTGATTTCAATGAAAATTTATATCTAGGGTTATTTTGAATTGAGGAATTGATTGGTAATGATGAACATTCCATTCAGGGTCATTTTTGCGATGCCACCATTTCCAAAATGGCTGCCATCAAAATCGTCAAATTGTCAATGGTCTCCGATTTCAATGAAAATTGATATCTAGTATTTTAAAGTGAGGAATTGGTTGGTGCCCTGAATTCTGATATGGGGGTTGTTTGGGAACTTCTGTGTTTGCATCCAAACGCAATCAAACCTAGTTATTATTATTATTCTTATTATTCCACTTTCCGCACAATTTTGTCTGGCACTTTTCTCGGAGATGCCTTGATCAAACTTTATGAAACCTTGAAATGGCTGCCGTTGCCATGGAAATGGCCAAAATGCTAAAAAATTGAAAAAACACAAAAATGATCATAGCAGGTGACTCGCCGAACAGAAATTGATGAAACTTGATAGGAACAACATCCACATCTAGTGGAATGAGATAAGCCAAAAAAATCGGAATCGGTTGGACAAACTTTGCCGCAGTTGCCATGGAAACAAAAAATGGGGGATTTAAGAAATTGTTGGATTCCTTTCATCAAACTTTATGAAACTTTGTAGGAATATCCACCGTAGTATGTGGCAGCTTTTGGGGGTTGAAAATATTCAAAATGGCGGCCGTTGCTATGGTAACCAACGTGCAAAAAATGTTATATTCACTCCGTACAGCGGATCCTTTTGAAACTTGACACAAAAATAGATCATCACTCAAAGTTGTGCTCTTTGATTTTAAAATTATCAAAATGGCTGCCAATATGAAATCTAAATAAATTATTAAAAATTCAAAAATGAGAAGATTTCAATGGAAATGGATATTTACAGGGAGTAAGACATGCTGCACCATATGACCGCCAAAATACAAAAATCCCCCGATTTGTGGAAAATTTGGTTTCCAAGTAGATTTTGGTCTTATGAATTGATATCCGTCATAGTTTTTGGAATTGGGAGCCATTAATGATCCTTCAGATCATATCATTTCTTGTTATTATTATTATTCCTCCTCTTCTCCACGCCGCGATTTTGTGCGACCAAATTCTCAGAGACTGATGATCCGATCTTTACTAAACTTCACAGGAAGGCGGATCCCCATCTCAAGAAGTGCATTCAGGTCTTGGAATTTTCAAAATGGCCGCCAATATAAAATTTTAAAAATCGTTAAAAATTCAAATAGGAAAAGATTTCAATGGAAATGGATATTTACAGGAAGTAAGACATGCTGCACCATATGGTGACCATTTTGGTTTGCTATGGTGGCCATTTTGAATCCAAAATAGCCGCCAAAATACAAAAATCCTCCGATTTGGACGAAATTTGGCTTCCAAGTAGATTATGATGTTGCGAATTGATATCCATCGTTGGTTTCCTATGGTGGCCATCTTGAATCCAAAATGGCTGCCAAAATACAAAAATCCTCCGATTTGAACGAAATTTGGCTTAATGTTATGAATTGATATCCATCGTTGTTTTACTATGGTGGCCATTTTGAATCCAAAATGGCCGCCAAAATAAAAAAAATCCTCCGATTTGGACGAAATTTGGTTTCCAAGTAGATTATGATGTCGCGAATTGATATCCATCGTTGGTTTACTAAGGCGGCCATGTTGAATCCAAAATGGCCGCCAAAATACAAAAATCTTCCGATTTGGATGAAATTTGGCTTCCAAGTAGATTATGATGTTGCAAATTGATATCCATCGTTGGCTTGCTATGGTGGCCATTTTGAAAGAAAAATGTCCGCCAAAATGCAAAAATCCTCCGATTTGGAAGAAATTTGGCTTCCAAGTAGATTATGATGTTGCAAATTTATATCCATCGTTGGTTTGCTATGGTGGCCATTTTGAATCCAAAATGGCGGCCAAAATATAAAAATCCTCCGATTTGGAAGAAATTTGATTTCCAAGTAGATTATGGTGTTGCAAATTGATATCAATCATTGGTTTGCTATGGTGGCCATTTTGTCAATGGTCTCCGATTTCAATGAAAATTTATATCTAGGAGTATTTTGAAGTGAGGAATTGGTTGGTAATGATGAAACTTTTTTTTTGCAGTAATGTTTCCTGTCACATCCACATCTAGTGGCACGAGATAAGCCAAAAAAATCTGAATCTGTAGGACAAACTTTGCCGCAGTTGCCATGGAAATTAAAAAAGGGGGGATTTAAAAAAAAAATTGATTTCTTTCATCAAATATCGTAGGAATATTCAGCGTAGTGTGTGGAAGCTCTTGGCATGTTGATAAAATTCAAAATGGCATTACCATGGAAACCGAGGTACCAAAATAATGGGGTGGGGTGATGTCCGCTATTGCTTTGCAATGGCAATTCTAGTTATTATTATTATTGTTCCTCTTCTTCTTCTCTCCGTGAACTTGTCCGACCAAATTCTCAGAGACTGATGATCCGGTCTTTATTAAACTTCACAGGAAGGTGGATCCCCATCTCAAGAAGTGCAATCAGGTCCTGGAATTTTCAAAATGGCCACCGTTGCCATGGAAACCGGGAACATATGTCAAAGTCTTTGACCTCACTTATATCGGAAACTGCCAAAGGGATTTCCACAAGACTTGTCATATATATTAAGTATGGTTGGTAGAATATTCTGACCAAAAATAATCGCGAGCGAATGGCCGCCATTTTGAAAATGGTCGCCGACAATATCGGCAAATTTTCAATGCTCTTTGATTTCAATGAAAATTTATATCTGGGGTTATTTTGAAGTGAGGAATTGATTAGTAATGATGAACATTGCATTCAGGGTCATTTTCAAAATGGCCGCTGTTGCCATTGAAACCGTGAACATATGTCAAAATCGTTGACCTCACTTATATCGGAAACTATTTAAGGGATTTCCACAAGACTTGGCATATATATTAAGTAGGGTGGGTAGAATATTCTGACCAAAGAAAATCGCGAGCAAATGGCCGCCGACAAAATCGGCAAAATTTCAATGCTCTCTGATTTCAATGAAAATTTATATCTAGGGTTATTTTGAAGTGAGGAATTGTTTGGTAATGATGAAATTTGCAATTCAGGGTCATTTTCACGAGGCCACCATTTTCAAAATGGCTGCCAACAAAATCGTCAAATTGTCAATGGTCTCCGATTTTAATGAACATTGATATCTAGGAGTATTTTGAAGTGAGGAATGGGTTGGTAATGATGAACCTTGCATCCACATGCCCGAATTCTGATATGGGGGTCGTTTGGGGACTTCTGTGTTTGCATCCAAACACAATCAAACCTCGTTATTATTATTATTATTATTATTATTATTATTAATATTCTTCTTCTTCTTCTCGCCGTGAACTTGTCCGACCAAATTCTCAGAAACTGATGATCCGATCTTTACTACACTTCACAGGATGGTGGATCCCCATCTGAAGAGGTGCCATCAGGTCTTCAAATTTTCAAAATGGCCGCCGTTGCCATGGAAACCTTGAACATATGTCAAAATCTTTGACCTCACTTATATCGGAAACTGCCTAAGGGATTTCCACAAGACTTGGCATATATATTAAGTATGGTTGGTAGAATATTCTGACCAAAAATAATCGCGAGCGAATGGCCGCCATTTTAAAAATGGTCGCCGACAAAATCGGCAAAATTTCAATGCTCTCTGATTTCAATGAAAATTTATATCTGGGGTTATTTTGAAGTGAGGAATTGATTAGTAATGATGAACATTGCATTCAGGATCATTTTCAAATTGGCCGCTGTTGCCATTGAAACCGTGAACATATGTCAAAATCGTTGACCTCACTTATATCGGAAACTACTTAAGGGATTTCCACAAGACTTGGCATATATATTAAGTAGGGTTGGTAGAATATTCTGACCAAAGAAAATCGCGAGCAAATGGCCGCCATTTTGAAAATGGCCGCCGACAAAATTGGCAAAATATCAATGCTCTCTGATTTCAATGAAAATTTATATCTAGGGTTATTTTGATGTGAGGAATTGATTAGTAATGATGAAAATTGCATTTAGGATCATCTTTGCGATGCCACCGTTTCCAAAATGGCCGCCAACCAAATCGGCAAATTGTTAATGGTCTCCGATTTCAATGAAAATTGATATCTTGATGTATTTTGAAGTGAGGAATTAGTTGGTAATGATGAAATATGCATCTAGGGTCATTTTTTTCGAGGCCATCATTTTCAAAATGGCTGCCAACAAAATCGTCAAATTGTCAATGGTCTCCGATTTAAATGAAAATTGATATCTAGGAGTATTTTGAAGTGAGGAATTGGTTGATAATGATGAACCTTGCATCCACATGCCCAAATTCTGATATGGGGGTCGTTTCAGGACTTCTGTGTTTGCATCCAACCACAATCAAACCTCGTTATTATTATTACTATTATTATTATTATTATTCCTCTTCTTCTTCTCGCCGTGAACTTGTCCGACCAAATTCTCAGAGACTGATGATCCGATCTTTACTACACTTCACAGGAAGGTGGATCCCCATCTCATGAGGTGCATTCAGGTCTTGGAACGTATGTCAAAGTCTTTGAGTTCACTTATATCGGAAACTGCCAAAGGGATTTCCACAAGACTTGTCATATATATTAAGTAGGGTTGGTAGAATATTCTGACCAAAAAAAATCGCGAGCGAATGGCCGCCATTTTCAAAATAGCAGCCGACAAAATCGGCAAAATTTCAATGTTCTCTGATTTCAATGAAAATTGATATCTAGGGTTATTTTGTAGTGAGGAATTGATTGATAATGATGAAAATTGCATTCAGGGTCATTTTTACAATGCCACCGTTAATTTTTAAGAGGCCACCTTTTTCAAAATGGCTGCCAAAAAAAATCGTCAAATTGTCAATGGTCTCCGATTTCAATGAAAATTGATATCTAGGATTATTTTGAAGTGAGGCATTGGTTGGTAGTGATGCAACTTGTATCCACATGCCCGAATTCTGAAATGTGGGTCGTTTGGGGACTTCTGTGTTTGCATCCAAACACAATCAAACCTCGTTAATTTTAGTTTGTTTTTCCTTTTATTTCAGTTTATGAATGAACCTATTTCATATAATGAAAAAGGTTTTGTTTGTTTTTTTCTCATCTAGTTTGTTCTGTATGAAATCATGTTAAAAGACATTTCATTGGCCATAAAAAAATTATTAATTTAAAAGCTTTTTCTTGATTGGTTGTATTAGATATTGAATTTCGAATGTCGAATGATCCTTCTGGGCTTTCGTAGTTTTCACCATGAAATAGCTGAAAATTGCTAACCTGGTGCTAAGTAGCATTCACTCACACGCCCATTCTTCCAAGCCAGGAAAGTGTGTACCATTGTGTATATGTGTGCTATGGGTATCAATTTTGTTTCTTTCTACGATTTTTCAAATGGATTTTGGAACTGTTTCGACAGTGTGATATTTTTTATGCTTTTGATTTTATTTCTAAGTTAGGAGAAGGTTTTAATTATGATTCATTTTTGCGGTTAAGGTCTGATAAAAACATTTTTCAAATCTATAAACACCTTCTTTTGTTAGTAACTGGTGGGAATCTAGACGATATACAACGTATGCACAGGAAAGGTACTGTTGTGCTGGTTGGAAAGGCAGCAATTGTGAAATTCGTAAGTGTAAATTTCATACTTAATAATTATCCAAACGAAAAGATGTATTAAAAAAATTAACACGAGCAAAAACAAAAACAAAAAACATAAAAAGCACAAAAAACACACGAACTATTCTAAAAAAATCTCAAACTCCAAAATACAGGTACATCAACTATGGTAACTGATAGAAATCAAGGCACTGGCTTGACATAAATAAGCCGCTTAATTCAATCACATCGCACCTCATGGTATATTGGTCTCCTGTAACCAAATAGACCACAATCTTCGAATTCAACCCTATTGAACAAAATTCTACAAAATCAAGCACAAAAGTGAGTGAATGCCAATAAACTTGAAGAAAGATTTACATGAAGTGCAGGTAAAAATTCAAATTCATAAGAAGTGTTCTTTATTTGAATTCTTTATCTCAAAGTCATGCTTCAATAATCAGTATAACTCGTACATTTTCAAAAAAATGAAGACTTTTCATTTTCAGAGAATTATTTGAATATTAAATGATATGAAAGAAAGATAAATATCTTAAGACAAGCACAATGGTAACAGTTATCTTCATGCAAAGTGTCATGGAGATTGCTCTTCCGGTTAAAAAGTTATCCTCTAAAAACTGGTCAAATTTGTCAGGAGTGTGACGTTTTAGCGTGACAAACTTTAAATTCCCTTAACTTACCTTGATGATAAAAAAAATAAAATAAAAAATATATTAAAGAAAGATGGTATTCTAAAATTTCATACCATTTTACTTCAAATATCTAGATGTTTTGTGACCCTATGATTATGCGACAAAAAATTATTCTATTTTTTAAATTAGTGTACGTGAATAAATTTAACTTGGAAAATTGTACAAATGTCAAATTAAACCTTAATAGTTTTTCGTTGTTGAGATTAATTAGTTCAGAAAAGTCAAAATATGTTGTAAAAAAACATTAGTTATAATAATTTAGTAGTATTAGAGTGGATGAATATGATAGTTGTAAAATTGGACTTGCATAAGGAGAGACACAAAAAAATGTCAGGAGTGTGACATTTTATCTTAGTTGTATAGTACTATGTTGTATGCTTTAATAATTCACAATTTTCTTTATTTTCCAAAAGCTCCAGACCCAATCAAAGAAAAAAGTTGGAAATAGCTCTGATATATGACATATCATAGCTAGGAAATCAAAAATAACTAATGTCAGGAGTGTGACACTTTTAATAGGCATATCTTTTAAATAAATAAAAAAATAAACCATGCTTCTACAAACTTCCACAATGTTTTCAATTTAATTACATATAAACAATAAGTAAAAATTGTAGTATTTTTGTATATTGCATGACACCTTTCTCATAATAAGTGAAGATAAAGGGTTATATTTTCTTAAAACATGTCAAAATATGGATTTTTTTTCTAAATGAAAAATTGATGTAGTGTAAACATATTTTATTAAGTAATTCATTAAGACATTACAAGCATGAATATGTACAAACTATTCGGATGAATCATTAATAGGATTCGGAAA
The DNA here is from genome assembly GCA_963383655.1 of Bathymodiolus septemdierum. Lineage (NCBI taxonomy): Eukaryota > Metazoa > Mollusca > Bivalvia > Mytilida > Modiolidae > Bathymodiolus > Bathymodiolus septemdierum. Next base: position 74,438,980 of record OY726518.1, read on the forward strand.
CAAGTTATAAAACTTATATTAATCTGTTTGATGTATGTTGCTTTAGATAAACAGAATACTTACTTTAATATATCTTGCCTTTCATAACACAGTAATATGTCACACTCTTGACATAAAAACATTAAATGTCGATTGCAATTGCAGTAGGAAGTGTTTTTGCAAAGTAATTTTATACTAAGAAAAGATGATCTATTGCTAGTTTTAATAAATTTCAAATCCATTTTAACCATTTTTGATGAAATAAATTCCTAAAGGGCAAATAATTAGCACACTAATCATTAGAAAAAACAAAAACATAATTTTGAATCTTCTTTTAATATTTACTGTTAACTGTAAGAAATATAAGCTTTTGAAGAAATATAACTTTTAGTTTGGAAAGAATAAGTTGGTTATATTATTTTCAGCTGGACAGGTTTATTTTCCAGAGGGAGTCAGGAGTGTGACAATTTTATTTAAGAAATAAATTATTTTGTAAGCATGTAGCCTCCATAAAACTGCTTGTAATTGTCTCGGGGAATTATTTAATTCTCAATAAGCACTATACTCTTGAAAAGATGTATAAATGGTTGAAAATTGAGTTGTCATTTTTTATAATTATGACAGTATTGCTTAGAATATAATAAAATATGATTGAAATAACATCATAACTATGCAAATATGAAATATATTCAAGGGAAACCTTTTTTCAGTCAAAATAGATTATGTACTACTACTTAAAAAAAGTTATTGTGACCAACAATGATTGCATTTAGCTTGATATTTGGTGTATTTATCTTTTAGAAAAATGTGTCAGGAGTGTGACAAAACATAAAAAAATGGACAGTATTTTCATTTGGTTACCTCTAGTTTATACCACCAATGATCAACTTAACTTAACTTTTGTTATATTTATTAGACATATATGAATAATTGATTTACAACAATTAAGTCTCATTAGATCATATTGTTTATGCTTGCATGAAAACTTTAATTACCAGATTTTTTAAAATATACAGTAAAAATAGTGTTTCTTTGATATACTGACACTGCTTTCTCATGATATATACAAAGTTTGGTACCAAAATGTGCCTTTTTCATATCATTATCAAATGGAAATACATTTAGGTCTTTTACCATACCCAAAAGAAAATGATACCTCTGAGGAAGTAAGTCTGTATTTGTTATCATTTTAACACTTTTTTGCTAATAAAAGTTGAAAAAAAAAATGTTGTCTTCATATATTGCACTGAGCAACTGAATCTGAAAAAATATATCATATTGACATTATTTTACGACCAAAATTATATCAATTTGTCCAATTTGAAATTTCATCCTCTATGTCACACAAAGTCTTCATTTTTTTGAAAATCACCCACCTCCTAGAAAGACAAACTGTCTGAAACATTTAGATTTATTAAAAGTTTGAAGTTACTAAAGGGGTAATCAGAACGCGTATGTCGAGCAACAGGCAATGGAATGATCAAATGAAAACGTACAAAAAGACAAAACAATATAAAACAATACGGGGCAACGCGAGCCCCACTAAAATGGGGGCAAACTCAGGTGCTTCGGGAGGATAGATAGTGCTCCACTAGTGTCATCAGTGCTGTTACTCTTGTTAAAATTCTGCTGAAGGGGGAAGGAACGGGGTTGTAATTACGACTAAGGGAACTAATCCGTGGTAATTTGAGACAACGCGAAGACAAAAAAAAATCTGAGATAACATATATGCAATATGTGGAAGTCTTAAAGTCCCGACACAAATTCATGATTTGGAAATGTGAGAGAGAGTTTCTTTTAAGTGTAAGTTTAAAACGTGTTTGCAACGAAAAGTAGGTTGTGAAATCTCTATGGACCTGTACGTGTAACAATCAGGAAGTGATCTATTTGAACCAGTTTTTATATCTAAGTTTCTCGATCGATTTAGATTAAACATACGTCTAACTGTTGATATCGAATGTATAATATATATCTGCATACTGCTTTGCACGATGAAATAATCGTAATTTGTCAATAAATTATTAATTTGTTTTTATCTTAAGTGAAATGTGTAAAATAGACGGTTGTACAAGACATCAAGAGAATTTTGTGAATAAAGGGGGTAATAAAACATCCAAATATAAAATAAAAGAATTGTCTCATCTTATCTGTCAAAATGCCTTTCGGACGATATCAGGACTTTGTTGAAAAACATTTTGTATCTTGCCTATAGATGACAAAGAATGGTATTGGAAATTATATTTTTGCTCCGAGTTGACTATTGTTTCCCCATTATATGCATCATCTACCTGCTTCATAGACACGGCTCCTTTGTTAAGATCTAAAGGTTTAACACAGAGAGAATAATAATACACTTACAATAGATGACCAGTTAGAATTACACTACAGTCAAACCTGTTTTAAGAGGTCACCTTGAGACAAAGAAAAAGTGGCTTTAAAAGACAGCGGAACTCTTAAAAGAGGATCAATTCATATGAAATTTGTTATGACAGGACAAGCAAATGCGACCATTTGGGCAGGTTTTACCTATATAATAGTTACCTATGTATAGGGCGATTTTATCTCAATTTCTACGATTTTCCAATTAGAATTTTGAATTGTTTTGAGCTTCTAATTCTATCCCTCTGCTGGAATCCGTGTCGTTTCCTCCCGATTACCTGTTCGCCCTGGGCCGTTTCGCCCCGGAAAGTGAGTCGATTCGCCCCACTTAATCGCTATTATATTATAATAGATGAAGTCTTTTTCGACAATTTTTTGGTAATTATTTATTTATTAGTTGTATGCAAAAATATAATAATTCATTCATTTTGGTCTACTTTAATTATTTATTTATTAGTTGTATACAAAAAAAAATAATAATTCATTAATTTTGGTCAAAGATCTCAAGCGAAACTTTTCTTGCAAAATTAACAAAAAACCACACAAGAACAGTAAAAAGGTTTTTTTTTGTACCAACCCAAAAGTGCATGAAATGACTAAGATGCTGTACAAGTGCGCAAATAACCTCTTTTTTAATGAATTACGCATCAAATGCTAAAATATTATAAATTTAATCAGATGTCAAACAAAGAGTGAAGCAATATATAATATTAAACACCGTACACGTCAAGAAAGCATGTTAATTATGAGGAAGACAAAAATAAAGTACCCATGAACAAGCCTTACAACATCCAAAATACGAATATTTGCAATGGTATTTTCCATATTTCATTTTTTAAAGCACTATTAATAAATGAGGGCGAAACGACCCGGGGCGAACGGGAATAGGGGCGACACGACTCAGGAGACGAACGGGATTCGGGGCGAAACGACCCGGTACCCCTCTGCTGTAACCATGAGTATGCAATTACACATACATGGCCTTATCATGCTTTAGAATTGAGCGAATTATCATATTGAAAAAATGAATAATAAACTCAATATTCTGCAATACTATATAAAACAATTCATTGTATTTCGATATATTCATTTCAGCTATATGTAACCCAGGTTGTATATATGGACGTTGTATTCTAAGACCTAATTACTGTAAGTGTGACGCTGCACACACAGGGAGCACATGTGGAAAAGGTAATAATTTCTAAATAAAGTGAATGCAACTATTAATTTGGAATAATCTACAGAGCTCCAGATAAGCTGCGTATTTGCGTTTTTCACGCTATGAAAACGAGAAAAACCGCATGTATTATCAGATCAGAGTGTACACATTACGCATACATATTGCTGTGTAAGCAAACTTTCCAAATTCGGAGCGTACTTGTACTCTGATAATACAGTCGTGTACATTAACAATACATTTTTGTCTTTTCGTAGGAGAGAGCGTATACATCCGAGGAGTACCGAATGTTTGCCTTTCTAAGCATCGATGTCAAAAGAGATCTGATTGGATGTTTACGATAAACATCCAATCGTGGTCAGTATTACAAATAAATGCGGTGCTCCTTCTAAGAAGTGGTTTACGTAAGTAAGAACTAAAACGAAAGTAAATTTGAGAACACGTTATTCGTTGAAAATGAGCAAGAACATGAATAAGCGCGCTACTAAGCACAAGAGCGCTCCGGAAAATTCTATACTTAAGTTCCCGACAGTTTCATCTATGTCTAGTGACAGTATAGTTAAAGGAATCATTGATGACATTATCAAAACGGCTGTTTCACAGCCGAAATCGACGAGCAAAAAACGGAAAGAAAACATGAAAAAGTTATCAGTCAATTATATAAAGTAAAAGTGTACATGTAAGCAAACTTTTCTGAAGTAGAGAGTACAACAGTGCAAAGGAAATATGCAAATACCCATCATTTTCAAAAGTAAGGGGTAATTACCCTTTGGACTTGAACATTATCTGAAGCTCTGATCTATAATAACATGTACCGTTTCTTGGTTAGCAAAGACTACAAACTCACAATACAGAGCGCAGTGTGTAAGATCATGGCAACAATATCAATGTTTATGCCTAATTGATGATGATATTAACATATGAATTATCATTGGGTCATGGGTAAAGATGGTATATTATATACGTTTGATAAAGCCCTTCTAAATAGACTACTGGTTCCAAACGTAGGAAGACTACTAATCCTTCATGTGTCTATTTAAAGCATTAAAGTGCAATTTATCCTTGTTTATACTTGGACATTGCTTCGGTTTCAGTTGGTTGGATGGTTGGTTGGTTTCTAGTGATTAACGCCACTTTTAACAATATTTCAGCTATATCGCGGTGGTCAGTTTTATTGGTTCAGGAAACTCGAGGACCCGGAAAAACCACCGACCTGTCGCAAGTCACTGACAAACTTTATCACATAATGTTGTACGCCTCGCCCTGATCGGGAATCGAACCCACAACATCAGTGGTGATAGGCACTGATTGCACTGGTAGTTGTAAATCTAACTACCATACGATCACGGCCACGACAGCCCCTACTTCGGTTTCACCTAGGTAAATAATTATATAATCGTCGAATAATGTAGAATGGACATTTAAGAGTGGTTTACTCAATACAACGTTGTGGTGAACGTTCGTCAATTACTTGTAGCAGATCGGTATTTTTCTCTGTAAATAAAAATAACTGTCATGATGCAATTGAAATATTGTTAAAGTGGCGTTAAACACCAGTAATTCAACAAAACCACCACCCTATAGTTAATTCGTATCAATTGCATATATCAGCATATATCATTTGCTTTTTTTTTTATATAAGTGACATGTTCCTATCTGAAACCTTGCTTTCCTGGAAATTGTTATGGTGCAAGCAGTTGCACATGTGCTGATGGTTTTGGTGGACCAAATTGTATCCAAAGTAAGTATACAGATAAAACAAATATTTCTGATACAAATGTAAGACATATTAACATATACTAATATCTTGATTATTAATGGAAGAGCTTGCAGACACCAAAGGGGTATTCAGAATCCATAAATCAGATGACAGACAACACAATGACCAAAAAAAACATAACAAAAGGACAATCAGCGATCTACAAAACATAGCACAAAAAACTACAGATCGAGTAACACGAATCCCACTAAAAACTGGGGGGGGGGAGAACTCAGTTGTTCCGGAAGGGTAGGCAATTCCTGCTCCACTAGTGGCACCTTCGTGTTACTCTAGTTACAAATCCGGTGATAAGTCATGAATGAAAAGAGGAATGGGTGTTTACGACAAATGGAACATATCCGTGGTCATTTGTGACACAGATATCACATAGCGGTTAACAAAGACATGGTGCCGACTGTACAACTTTCGAAGTGATAACTGCAACTTAACCAATAGGAACCCTTGGTGCATTAGCTTCCTTGTTAGCAGCGATCCGCTATCAAGGAAATTCTGATAGGAACCACAGGCTCCGGAATATCGAATCAACTTAGATATATATATATACTCCATATGCATGTGCTGCTGGAATGTTGCTACATATAAATGGAAAGTTCACAATGGGAAAATTGAAATCGTCTCGTTTGTTCTTAACTGCAGTCACTGTTGATTTCTGTGTGTAGGTCAAGGTATGAAGTTGACATAACTGTATCTGTGGCTTTCTTTATTTCAACCTCAATGGGATAGAAGCGATCAACAAAATCACCAAACCTGGTATTATTTAGTGAAAGGACATGATTTATATAGCATCACCAATTAACCATAAGGGAAATTAAGAACAAATTGTTGCTGAACATTCTTTGTTGTTCACTATGATCTAATACAGCCTCTAAAAAATAGATATAACATATGGAAAAAACAAAGAAGCTTTATATACATCATAGAATTAAAATTTCTAAATTTCCATCAGTAACTTTTTAACTAACCTTTACACAATATGTATTCATATTACTTCTCTACTAAAAGTGTTTCCAACATGTCGTTGATTCTGTTGTGTAGTGTTTTTTTTTGTTTTTTTTTTCTTTGGTTTTTGGTTTGTTTGTTTGTTTTTTTTTGTTTTTTTTTGTTTTTTTTTTGTTTTTTTTTTATTTTGTTGTAATTTGTTGGTATTACGAAAGACAGCGGTAGATACACAAAAAACTCACAACGATATCAATTTCTCTAAATAGCATGTTGCAGCACTACAAGGACTGAATCACCTGAAAAAATATGGCTAAGGGGGAAACATACCCCATCCCTTAATGTTAATTGATTGGTTCCTAAATAAACGTATGATCACTTATCTTTTCATTTCCAGTGTTACCATCTCACAAACCACACATCACTCATGCCTCCACAACGATGAAATACATACCTAGAACTGGGAAATTTGCTAACCAGCTAATGTATTGGTTCATGTCAGATGCCTCTGAGCCAAACTCAACAGAAACGGATCATCGCTGGATCCACTTCAAAGAGTTCAATATACTGGAGTTTCTTGTCGAAGCCATGTATACGCCACCAAACATTGAAAGCTATCCATATTATGTAACAGAATATAAATTTGGGATCGTAGCTGGTAACATTACGGCTGAGCTTGTAAAAGTACCACGAACAGGTATGTTCCTTGCTTTATTTTTTGTCAAAGTGTAATGTTGGATAGTCTCTCGTTTTCATTTACATCCATATCCTTTCTTACTAAAAGAGTTTGTCTAATCCATCATAAAAGAGAAGTAATATCCTTATTCATCTCGAGATATACATGGAGAATTAATGGTTATGGTGATGGTGTTTAATGCCACTTCGAACACTATTTCAGTTATATCGTGGCGGTATGTAGAATCGAGATGAAATAAAAACGTAGATATCAAATTTAGTGCGCCCCGCGTTTTTAGAATAGCCTTCATTAGGTACGCTCAAAGCCAACATACTTGAAAGCCAAATAATTTTATTTTCTGGAAGGAAGAAAACCGAAGGGCCTCAACAGAATGCCTGAGGGAGGAATATCTTAGTTTTAATTATAATTACATGATTTAGGAACTGCAAATGTTATCAACAAATATATCTAATAAACCATGTCAGTGCCGAAGCACTGACTACTGGGCGGATGATACCCTCGGGAACTAACAATCCACTAGCAGAGGTATCGACCCAGTGATAGTAATAAAAATGTAGACATCAAGTTTTATAGTGCGCACGACGCGTCTCTAGAATAACAATTTTGATATCGAACTAAGAACAGGGTAATATATATATTTATATGTGGGATTTTAATTTTTTTATGTATGTATTTTCATATGAGTAACATCTGGTTCTGTTGTCCCGCACATTGACCGTCAAAAACTTTTTTGAAATTGTGAAGTCGCCATATTGGTTCGACATTTTATTCAATTAGACATTGATAAAGTCCCTCTGTGGGACGAAAATTTTGTCATTCAACAAAGTGTTTAATTCTTTATCAGTTTGCTTTGTGTACTTGGTGGAGCCCAGTAACTGACATGAGAATTTTAATTTCGTTTATACGAAATAGTTTACGGAGCCGGTTTTCTGACATGAGAAAAAAAAAAAAAAAAAAAAAATCGTTTATAGATATTTTTTTGATGTAGTTTAAGCGAAATACTATTTCGTATATGTCATAGAAATATTTATCATGTCAGTTAACGCGCTCCGTACTTTATTGTTACTCATCGAAAAATAATAAATTCTAAATAAGAAAGAAGGTCTTTTAATTTCATAATATTAATGTTTTAAAAAGAAACCATCATAAAGAAATATAATTAAAAAGTTGGCATGCGGTGAAATATTTATCCAATTACGAATTATTCTTCTTTGCGGAAAATGGAGTTATCGTTCGTAATTTGAATTATCCTTGGCAGTAGGTATATAGCATTTCGGTTGCAAAAGTTTTCCTGACGGTTTTTGATAAATTGATTGAATAAATAATAAGTGCGAAAAAATATGAAATTAATTGACGCAGATTCCAAGGCAACACTTGAAGACTTCCTAACTTTAAAAAAAGACTGAACTTGTACAGTTTCTATGGAAATGTAATGAAGAAATCAGTGGTAACAAGAATGAGCTTGCGCTCCGACAAAGATGTAGAGACGTATCTTTTAAAAAGCCGGTCAGATGACAATGAAAAAATGAGCTGCTATAGACAGTTCATTAGAGGCTTTAACTTTTATTAAGGAAATTATATACATGACATTCCCTTTTTTTTAAATATTTACGTTATGCAGTCCAATGTTAGATGGCATGTAGACCAACGATGTTTAGCTTTGTACGATACCATTTATTAATGTTATCTAGACTTAAAATAACATTTTGGTATTGCATAGACCACTACAATCCAAAACGACATTTCATTATTTCGTGTTCTTTTTCCTTGTAGGATCTTCTCGATATACGCCTTTCCAGAAAACATACACCTATTCAAGTTATACTGGACTGCAACGAAGTAACCCGGAAGAAAATGTTGCACGACTTAACATAAGTGATCCTAATTTTAGCACATTAATAGAAAGCGGAGATAAGTTAGTATTATATCAAACAAAATATATACATGTTTAATGTTTTAAAATTTAAATCATATAAGTTAACAAGAAACACACTTCAAACGTATACATTGTAATTTCGTTTAAAGATAAAGTTTGAATGTTTTTCTTTAAAACAATATGGAAATACAAATGTATTGATCGGTCAAAAGAGAACTAAATTGAAGGAAAACATAGGAAGTATAGAATTTAAATAAACGTTAGAAAAAGCCGAAAGAGGCAACCAATAATGGATAACCCAAAGGCATAGGGAACACTGGACACAAGACACGGAAATAAGACATAGAGAACACTGGACACAATACACGGAATTAAGACATAGAGAACACTGGACACAAGACACGGAATTAAGAGATAGGGAACACTGGACACAAGACACGAATTAAGACATAGGGAACACTGGACACAAGACACGGAATTAAGACATAGGGAACACTGGACACAAGACATGGAATTAAGACATAGGGAACACTGGACACAAGACACGGAATTAAGACATAGGGAACACTGGACACAAGACACGGAATTAAGACATAGCGAACACTGGACACAAGACACGGAATTAAGACATAGGGAACACTGGACACAAGACACGGAATTAAGACATAGGGAACACTGGACACAAGACACGGAATTAAGACATAGGGAACACTGGACACAATACACGGAATTAAGACATAGGGAACACTGGACACAAGACACGGAATTAAGACATAGGGAACATTGGACACAATACACGGAATTAAGAAATAGAGAACATGGACAAAAGACACGGAATTAAGACATAGGGAACACTGGACACAAGACACGGAATTAAGACATAGCGAACACTGGACACAAGACACGGAATTAAGACATAGGGAACACTGGACACAAGACACGGAATAAAGACATAGCGAACACTGGACACAAGACACGGAATTAAGACATAGGGAACACTGGACACAAGACACGGAATTAAGACATAGGGAACATTGGACACAATACACGGAATTAAGAGATAGAGAACACTGGACACAAGACACGGAATTAAGACATAGGGAACACTGGACACAAGACACGGAATTAAGACATGGAGAAAACTGGACACAAGACACGAAATTAAGACATAGGGAACATTGGACACAACACACGGAATTACGACATAGGGAACACTGGACACAAGACACGGAATTAAGATATAGGGAACATTGGACACAATACACGGAATTAAGAGAGAGAGAACACTGGACACAAGACACGGAATTAAGACATAGGGAACACTGGTCACAAGACACGGAATTAAGACATAGAGAACACTGGACACAAGACAAGGATTTAAGACATAGAGAACACTGGACACAAGACATGGAATTAAGAGATAGGGATCACTGGACACAAGACACGGAATTAAGACATAGGGAACACTGGATACAAGACAAGGAATTAAGACATAGAGAACACTGGACACAATACACGGAATTAAGACATAGAGAACACTGGACACAAGACACGGAATTAAGACATAGGGAACACTGGACACAAGACACGGAATTAAGACATAGGGAACACTGGACACAAGACACGGAATTAAGAGATAGAGAACACTGGACACAAGACACGGAATTAAGACATAGAGAACACTGGACACAAGACAAGGAATTAAGACATAGAGAACACTGGACACAATACACAGAATTAAGACATAGAGAACACTGGACACAAGACACGGAATTAAGACATAGGGAACACTGGACACAAGACACGGAATTAAGACATAGAGAACACTGGACACAAGACACGGAATTAAGACATAGGGAACACTAGATACAAGACATGGAATTAAGACATAGGGAACACTGGACACAAGACACGGAATTAAGAGATAGAGAACACTGGACACAATGCACGGAATTAAGACATAGAGAACACTGGACACAAGACATGGAATTAAGAGATAGGGATCACTGGACACAAGACACGGAATTAAGACATAGGGAACACTGGACACAAGACAAGGAATTAAGACATAGAAAACACTGGACACAATACACGGAATTAAGACATAGAGAACACTGGACACAAGACACGGAATTAAGACATAGGGAACACTGGACACAAGACACGGAATTAAGACATAGGGAACACTGGACACAAGACACGGAATTAAGACATAGAGAACACTGGACACAAGACACGGAATTAAGACATAGAGAACACTGGACACAAGACACGGAATTAAGACATAGGGAACACTGGACACAAGACACGGAATTAAGACATAGGGAACACTGGACACAAGACACGGAATTAAGACAGGCAACACTGGACACAAGACACGGAATTAAGACATAGGTAACACTGGACACATGACACGGAATTAAGACATAGAGAACACTGGACACAAGACACGGAATTAAGACATAGAGAACACTGGACACAATACACGGAATTAAGACATAGAGAACTCTGGACACAAGACACGGAATTAAGAGATAGAGAACACTGGACACAAGACACGGAATTAAGAGAGAGAGAACACTGGACACAAGACACGGAATTAAGACATAGCGAACACTGGACACAAGACACGGAATTAAGACATAGCGAACACTGGACACAAGACACGGAATTAAGACATAGAGAACACTGGACACAAGACACGGAATTAAGACATAGAGAACACTGGACACAAAACATGGAATTAAGACATAGAGAACATTGGACACAAGACACGGAATTAAGACATAGAGAACACTGGACACAAGACACGGAATTAAGACATAGAGAACACTGGACACAAGACACGGAATTAAGACATAGGGAACACTGGACACAAGACACGGAATTAAGACATAAAGAACACTGGACACAAGACACGGAATTAAAACATAGAGAACACTGGACACAAGACACGGAATTAAGACATAGAGAACACTGGACACAAGACACGGAATTAACACATAGACAACACTGGACACAAGACACGGAATTAAGACATAGGGGACACTGGACACAAGACACGGAATTAAGACATAGCGAACACTGGACATAAGACATGTAATTAAGACATAGGGAACACTGGACACAAGACAAGGAATTAAGACATAGAGAACACTGGACACAATACACGGAATTAAGACATAGAGAACACTGGACACAAGACACGGAATTAAGACATATGGAACACTGGACACAAGACACGGAATTAAGACATAGGGAACACTGGACACAAGACACGGAATTAAGACATAGGGAACACTGGACACAAGACACGGAATTAAGACATAGGGAACACTGGACACAAGACACGGAATTAAGACATAGGGAACACTGGACACAATACACGGAATTAAGACATAGGGAACACTGGACACAAGACACGGAATTAAGACATAGGGAACATTGGACACAATACACGGAATTAAGAGATAGAGAACATGGACAAAAGACACGGAATTAAGACATAGGGAACACTGGACACAAGACACGGAATTAAGACATAGCGAACACTGGACACAAGACACGGAATTAAGACATAGGGAACACTGGACACAAGACACGGAATTAAGACATAGCGAACACTGGACACAAGACACGGAATTAAGACATAGGGAACACTGGACACAAGACACGGAATTAAGACATAGGGAACATTGGACACAATACACGGAATTAAGAGATAGAGAACACTGGACACAAGACACGGAATTAAGACATAGGGAACACTGGACACAAGACACGGAATTAAGACATGGAGAAAACTGGACACAAGACACGAAATTAAGACATAGGGAACATTGGACACAACACACGGAATTAAGACATAGGGAACACTGGACACAAGACACGGAATTAAGATATAGGGAACATTGGACACAATACACGGAATTAAGAGAGAGAGAACACTGGACACAAGACACGGAATTAAGACATAGGGAACACTGGTCACAAGACACGGAATTAAGACATAGAGAACACTGGACACAAGACAAGGAATTAAGAGATAGGGATCACTGGACACAAGACACGGAATTAAGACATAGGGAACACTGGATACAAGACAAGGAATTAAGACATAGAGAACACTGGACACAATACACGGAATTAAGACATAGAGAACACTGGACACAAGACACGGAATTAAGACATAGGGAACACTGGACACAAGACACGGAATTAAGACATAGGGAACACTGGACACAAGACACGGAATTAAGAGATAGAGAACACTGGACACAAGACACGGAATTAAGACATAGAGAACACTGGACACAAGACAAGGAATTAAGACATAGAGAACACTGGACACAATACACAGAATTAAGACATAGAGAACACTGGACACAAGACACGGAATTAAGACATAGGGAACACTGGACACAAGACACGGAATTAAGACATAGAGAACACTGGACACAAGACACGGAATTAAGACATAGGGAACACTAGATACAAGACATGGAATTAAGACATAGGGAACACTGGACACAAGACACGGAATTAAGAGATAGAGAACACTGGACACAATGCACGGAATTAAGACATAGAGAACACTGGACACAAGACATGGAATTAAGAGATAGGGATCACTGGACACAAGACACGGAATTAAGACATAGGGAACACTGGACACAAGACAAGGAATTAAGACATAGAAAACACTGGACACAATACACGGAATTAAGACATAGAGAACACTGGACACAAGACACGGAATTAAGACATAGGGAACACTGGACACAAGACACGGAATTAAGACATAGGGAACACTGGACACAAGACACGGAATTAAGACATAGAGAACACTGGACACAAGACACGGAATTAAGACATAGAGAACACTGGACACAAGACACGGAATTAAGACATAGGGAACACTGGACACAAGAAACGGAAATAAGACATCGGGAACACTGGACACAAGACACGGAATTAAGACAGGCAACACTGGACACAAGACATGGAATTAAGACATAGGTAACACTGGACACAAGACACGGAATTAAGACATAGAGAACACTGGACACAAGACACGGAATTAAGACATAGAGAACACTGGACACAAGACACGGAATTAAGACATAGAGAACACTGGACACAATACACGGAATTAAGACATAGAGAACACTGGACACAAGACACGGAATTAAGAGATAGAGAACACTGGACACAAGACACGGAATTAAGAGAGAGAGAACACTGGACACAAGACACGGAATTAAGACATAGCGAACACTGGACACAAGACACGGAATTAAGACATAGGGAACACTGGACACAAGACACGGAATTAAGACATAGAGAACACTGGACACAAGACACGGAATTAAGACATAGAGAACACTGGACACAAAACATGGAATTAAGACATAGAGAACATTGGACACAAGACACGGAATTAAGACATAGAGAACACTGGACACAAGACACGGAATTAAGACATAGAGAACACTGGACACAAGACACGTAATTAAGACATAGGGAACACTGGACACAAGACACGGAATTAAGACATAGAGAACACTGGACACAAGACACGGAATTAAAACATAGAGAACACTGGACACAAGACACGGAATTAAGACATAGAGAACACTGGACACAAGACACGGAATTAACACATAGACAACACTGGACACAAGACACGGAATTAAGACATAGAGGACACTGGACACAAGACACGGAATTAAGACATAGCGAACACTGGACATAAGACACGTAATTAAGACATAGGGAACACTGGACACAAGACAAGGAATTAAGACATAGAGAACACTGGACACAATACACGGAATTAAGACATAGAGAACACTGGACACAAGACACGGAATTAAGACATATGGAACACTGGACACAAGACACGGAATTAAGACATAGGGAACACTGGACACAAGACACGGAATTAAGACATAGAGAACACTGGACACAAGACACGGAATTAAGACATAGAGAACACTGGACACAAGACACGGAATTAAGACATAGGGAACACTGGACACAAGACACGGAATTAAGACATAGGGAACACTGGACACAAGACACGGAATTAAGACAGGCAACACTGGACACAAGACACGAATTAAGACATAGGGAACACTGGACACAAGACACGGAATTAAGACATAGAGAACACTGGACACAAGACACGGAATTAAGACATAGAGAACACTGGACACAATACACGGAATTAAGACAGAGAGAACACTGGACACAAGACACGGAATAAAGACATAGCGAACACTGGACACAAGACACGGAATTAAGACATAGAGAACACTGGACACAAGACACGGAATTAAGACATAGAGAACACTGGACACAAGACACGTAATTAAGACATAGGGAACACTGTACACAAGACACGGAATTAAAACATAGAGAACACTGGACACAAGACACGGAATTAAAACATAGAGAACACTGGACACAAGACACGGAATTAAGACATAGAGAACACTGGACACAAGACACGGAATTAACACATAGAGAACACTGGACACAAGACACGGAATTAAGACATATCGAACACTGGACACAAGACACGGAATTAAGATATAGGGGACACTGGACACAAGACACGGAATTAAGACATAGCGAACACTGGACACACGACACGGAATTAAGACATAGAGAACACTGGACACAAGACACGGAATTAAGACATAGAGAACACTGGACACAAGACACGGAATTAAGACATAGAGAACCCTGGACACAATACACGGAATTAAGACATAGAGAACACTGGACACATGACACGGAATTAAGATATAGAGAACACTAGACACAAGACACGGAATTAAGACAGAGAGAACACTGGACACAAGACACGGAATTAAGACATAGCGAACACTGGACACAAGACACGGAATTAAGAGATAGAGAACACTGGACACAAGACACGGAATTAAGACATAGAGAACACTGGACACAAAACATGGAATAAAGACATCGAGAACACTGGACACAAGACACGGAATTAAGACATAGAGAACACTGGACACAAGACACGGAATTAACACATAGAGAACACTGGACACAAGACACGGAATTAAGACAGAGAGAACACTGGAGAAAAGACACGGAATTAAGACATAGAGAACACTGGACACAAGACACGGAATTAAGACAGAGAACACTGGACACAAGACACGGAATTAAGACATAGAGAACAATGGACAATGGACAAGGAATTAAGACATAGAGAACACTGGACACATGACACGGAATTAAGACATAGAGAACACTGGACACATGACACGGAATTAAGACATAGAGAACACTGGACACAAGACACGGAATTAAGACATAGAGAACACTGGACACAAAACACGGAATTAAGACATAGAGAACACTGGACACAAAACACGGAATTAAGACATAGAGAACACTGGACACATGACACGGAATTAAGACATAGAGAACACTGGACACAAAACATGGAATTAAGACATAGAGAACACTGGACACAAGACACGGAATTAAGACATAGAGAACACTGGACACAAGACACGGAATTAAGAGATAGAGAACACTGGACACAAGACACGGAATTAAGACATAGAGAATACTGGACACAAAACATGGAATTAAGACATAGAGAACACTGGACACAAGACACGGAATTAAGACATAGAGAACACCGGACACAAGACACGGAATTAAGACATAGAGAACACTGGACACATGACACGGAATTAAGACATAGAGAACACTGGACACAAGACACGGAATTAAGACATAGAGAACACTGGACACAAGACACGGAATTAAGACAGAGAACACTGGACACAAGACACGTAATTAAGATATAGAGAACACTGGACACAAAACACGGAATTAAGACATAGAGAACACTGGACACAAAACACGGAATTAAGACATAGAGAACACTGGACACAAAACACGGAATTAAGATATAGAGAACACTGGACACAAAACACGGAATTAAGACATAGGGAACACTGGACACAAGACACGGAATTAAGACATAGAGAACACTGGACACAAGACACGTAATTAAGACATAGGGAACACTGGACACAAGACACGGAATTAAGACATAGAGAACACTGGACACAAGACACGGAATTAAAACATAGAGAACACTGGACACAAGACACGGAATTAAGACATAGAGAACACTGGACACAAGACACGGAATTAAGACATAGAGAACACTGGACACAAGACACGGAATTAAGAAATAGGGAACACTGGACACAAGACACGGAATTAAGACATAGGGGACACTGGACACAATACACGGAATTAAGACATAGCGAACACTGGACACAAGACACGGAATTAAGACATAGAGAACACTGGACACAAGACACGGAATTAAGACATAGAGAACACTAGACACAAGACACGGAATTAAGACATAGAGAACACTGGACACAATACACGGAATTAAGACATACAGAACACTGGACACAAGACACGGAATTAAGAGATAGAGAACACTGGACACAAGACACGGAATTAAGACAGAGAGAACACTGGACACAAGACACGGAATTAAGACATAGCGAACAGTTGACACAAGACACGGAATTAAGACATAGAGAACACTGGACACAAGACACGGAATTAAGACATAGAGAACACTGGACACAAAACATGGAATTAAGACATAGAGAACACTGGACACAAGACACGGAATTAAGACATAGAGAACACTGGACACAAGACACGGAATTAAGACATAGAGAACACTGGACACAAGACACGGAATTAAGAGATAGAGAACACTGGACACAAGACACGGAATTAAGACATAGAGAATACTGGACACAAAACATGGAATTAAGACATAGAGAACACTGGACACAAGACACGGAAATAAGACATAGAGAACACCGGACACAAGACACGGAATTAAGACATAGAGAACACTGGACACATGACACGGAATTAAGACATAGAGAACACTGGACACAAGACACGGAATTAAGACATAGAGAACACTGGACACAAGACACGGAATTAAGACAGAGAACACTGGACACAAGACACGTAATTAAGACATAGGGAACACTGGACACAAAACACGGAATTAAGACATAGAGAACACTGGACACAAGACACGGAATTAAGATATAGAGAACACTGGACACAAAACACGGAATTAAGACATAGAGAACACTGGACACAAAACACGGAATTAAGACATAGAGAACACTGGACACAAAACACGGAATTAAGATATAGAGAACACTGGACACAAAACACGGAATTAAGACATAGGGAACACTGGACACAAGACACGGAATTAAGACATAGAGAACACTGGACACAAGACACGTAATTAAGACATAGGGAACACTGGACACAAGACACGGAATTAAGACATAGAGAACACTGGACACAAGACACGGAATTAAAACATAGAGAACACTGGACACAAGACACGGAATTAAGACATAGAGAACACTGGACACAAGACACGGAATTAAGACATAGAGAACACTGGACACAAGACACGGAATTAAGAAATAGGGAACACTGGACACAAGACACGGAATTAAGACATAGGGGACACTGGACACAATACACGGAATTAAGACATAGCGAACACTGGACACAAGACACGGAATTAAGACATAGAGAACACTGGACACAAGACACGGAATTAAGACATAGAGAACACTAGACACAAGACACGGAATTAAGACATAGAGAACACTGGACACAATACACGGAATTAAGACATACAGAACACTGGACACAAGACACGGAATTAAGAGATAGAGAACACTGGACACAAGACACGGAATTAAGACAGAGAGAACACTGGACACAAGACACGGAATTAAGACATAGCGAACACTTGACACAAGACACGGAATTAAGACATAGAGAACACTGGACACAAGACACGGAATTAAGACATAGAGAACACTGGACACAAAACATGGAATTAAGACATAGAGAACACTGGACACAAGACACGGAATTAAGACATAGAGAACACTGGACACAAGACACGGAATTAAGACATAGAGAACACTGGACACATGACACGGAATTAAGACATAGAGAACAATGGACACAAGACAAGGAATTAAGACATAGAGAACACTGGACACATGACACGGAATTAAGACATAGAGAACACTGGACACAAAACACGGAATTAAGACATAGAGAACACTGGACACATGACACGGAATTAAGACATAGAGAACACTGGACAAAAGACATGGAATTAAGACATAGAGAACACTGGACACAAGACACGGAATTAAGACATAGAGAACACTGGACACAAGACACGGAATTAACAGATAGAGAACACTGGACACAAGACACGGAATTAAGACATAGAGAACACTGGACACAAAACATGGAATTAAGACATAGAGAACACTGGACACAAGACACGGAATTAAGACATAGAGAACACCGGACACAAGACACGGAATTAAGACATAGAGAAGACTGGACACATGACACGGAATTAAGACATAGAGAACACTGGACACAAGACACGGAATTAAGACATAGAGAACACTGGACACAAGACACGGAATTAAGACAGAGAACACTGGACACAAGACACGTAATTAAGACATAGGGAACACTGGACACAAGACACGGAATTAAGACATAGAGAACACTGGACACAAGACACGGAATTAAGAGATAGAGAACACTGGACACAAGACACGGAATTAAGACAGAGAGAACACTGGACACAAGACACGGAATTAAGACATAGCGAACAGTTGACACAAGACACGGAATTAAGACATAGAGAACACTGGACACAAGACACGGAATTAAGACATAGAGAACACTGGACACAAAACATGGAATTAAGACATAGAGAACACTGGACACAAGACACGGAATTAAGACATAGAGAACACTGGACACAAGACACGGAATTAAGACATAGAGAACACTGGACACAAGACACGGAATTAAGAGATAGAGAACACTGGACACAAGACACGGAATTAAGACATAGAGAATACTGGACACAAAACATGGAATTAAGACATAGAGAACACTGGACACAAGACACGGAAATAAGACATAGAGAACACCGGACACAAGACACGGAATTAAGACATAGAGAACACTGGACACATGACACGGAATTAAGACATAGAGAACACTGGACACAAGACACGGAATTAAGACATAGAGAACACTGGACACAAGACACGGAATTAAGACAGAGAACACTGGACACAAGACACGTAATTAAGACATAGGGAACACTGGACACAAAACACGGAATTAAGACATAGAGAACACTGGACACAAGACACGGAATTAAGATATAGAGAACACTGGACACAAAACACGGAATTAAGACATAGAGAACACTGGACACAAAACACGGAATTAAGACATAGAGAACACTGGACACAAAACACGGAATTAAGATATAGAGAACACTGGACACAAAACACGGAATTAAGACATAGGGAACACTGGACACAAGACACGGAATTAAGACATAGAGAACACTGGACACAAGACACGTAATTAAGACATAGGGAACACTGGACACAAGACACGGAATTAAGACATAGAGAACACTGGACACAAGACACGGAATTAAAACATAGAGAACACTGGACACAAGACACGGAATTAAGACATAGAGAACACTGGACACAAGACACGGAATTAAGACATAGAGAACACTGGACACAAGACACGGAATTAAGAAATAGGGAACACTGGACACAAGACACGGAATTAAGACATAGGGGACACTGGACACAATACACGGAATTAAGACATAGCGAACACTGGACACAAGACACGGAATTAAGACATAGAGAACACTGGACACAAGACACGGAATTAAGACATAGAGAACACTAGACACAAGACACGGAATTAAGACATAGAGAACACTGGACACAATACACGGAATTAAGACATACAGAACACTGGACACAAGACACGGAATTAAGAGATAGAGAACACTGGACACAAGACACGGAATTAAGACAGAGAGAACACTGGACACAAGACACGGAATTAAGACATAGCGAACACTTGACACAAGACACGGAATTAAGACATAGAGAACACTGGACACAAGACACGGAATTAAGACATAGAGAACACTGGACACAAAACATGGAATTAAGACATAGAGAACACTGGACACAAGACACGGAATTAAGACATAGAGAACACTGGACACAAGACACGGAATTAAGACATAGAGAACACTGGACACATGACACGGAATTAAGACATAGAGAACAATGGACACAAGACAAGGAATTAAGACATAGAGAACACTGGACACATGACACGGAATTAAGACATAGAGAACACTGGACACAAAACACGGAATTAAGACATAGAGAACACTGGACACATGACACGGAATTAAGACATAGAGAACACTGGACAAAAGACATGGAATTAAGACATAGAGAACACTGGACACAAGACACGGAATTAAGACATAGAGAACACTGGACACAAGACACGGAATTAACAGATAGAGAACACTGGACACAAGACACGGAATTAAGACATAGAGAACACTGGACACAAAACATGGAATTAAGACATAGAGAACACTGGACACAAGACACGGAATTAAGACATAGAGAACACCGGACACAAGACACGGAATTAAGACATAGAGAAGACTGGACACATGACACGGAATTAAGACATAGAGAACACTGGACACAAGACACGGAATTAAGACATAGAGAACACTGGACACAAGACACGGAATTAAGACAGAGAACACTGGACACAAGACACGTAATTAAGACATAGGGAACACTGGACACAAAACACGGAATTAAGATATAGAGAACACTGGACACATGACACGGAATTAAGACATAGAGAACACTGGACACATGACACGGAATTAAGACATATAGAACACTGGACACAAGACACGGAATTAAGACATAGAGAACACTGGACACAAAACACGGAATTAAGACATAGAGAACACTGGACACAAAACACGGAATTAAGACATAGAGAACACTGGACACAAAACACGGAATTAAGATATAGAGAACACTGGACACAAAACACGGAATTAAGACATAGGGAACACTGGACACAAGACACGGAATTAAGACATAGCGAACACTGGACACAAGTCACGGAATTAAGACATAGAGAACACTGGACACATGACACGGAATTAAAACATAGAGAACACTGGACACAAGACACGGAATTAAGACAGAGAACACTGGACACAAGACACGTAATTAAGACATAGGGAACACTGAACACAAGACACGGAATTAAGACATAGGGAACACTGGACACAAGACACGGAATTAAGACATAGAGAACACTGGACACAAGACACGTAATTAAGACATAGGGAACACTGGACACAAGACACGGAATTAAGACATAGAGAACACTGGACACAAGACACGGAATTAAGACATAGAGAACACTGGACACAATAGACGGAATTAAGACATAGCGAACACTGGACACAAGACACGGAATTAAGACATAGAGAACACTGGACACAAGACACGGAATTTAGACATAGGGAACACTGAACACAAGACACGGAATTAAGACATAGGAAACACTGGACAGAAGTCACGGAATTAAGACATAGAGAACACTGAACACAAGACACGGAATTAAGACATAGAGAACACTGGACACAAGACACGAAATTAAGGCATAGCAAACACTGGACACAAGTCACGGAATTAAGACATAGAGAACACTGGACACAAGACACGGAATTAAGACATAGGGAACACTGAACACAAGACACGGAATTAAGACATAGGGAACACTGGACACAAGACACGGAATTAAGACATAGAGAAAACTGAACACAAGACACGGAATTAAGATATAGAGAACACTGGACACAAGACACGGAATTAAGACATAGAGAACACTGGATACAAGACACGGAATTAAGACATAGAGAACACTGGACACAAGACACGGAATTAAGACATAGAGAACACTGGACACAAGACACGGAATTAAGACATAGAGAACACTGGACACAAGACACGGAATTAAGACATAGAGAACACTGGACACAAGACACGAAATTAAGACATAGCGAACACTGGACAGAAGTCACGGAATTAAGACATAGAGAACACTGGACACAAGACACGGAATTAAGACATAAGGAACACTGAACACAAGACACGGAATTAAGACATAGGGAACACTGGACAGAAGACACCGAATTAAGACATAGAGAACACTGAACACAAGACACGGAATTAAGATATAGAGAACACTGGACACAAGACACGGAATTAAGACATAGAGAACACTGGATACATGACACGGAATTAAGACATAGGGAACACTGGACACAAGACACGAAATTAAGACATAGCGAACACTGAACACAAGACACGGAATTAAGACATAGGGAATACTGGACACAAGACACGGAATTAAGAGATGGAGAACACTGGACACAATACACGGAATTAAGACATAGAGAACACTGGACACAAGACACGGAATTAAGACAGAGAACACTGGACACAAGACACGGAATTAAGACATAGGGAACACTGAACACAAGACACGGAATTAAGACATAGGGAACACTGGACCCAAGACACGGAATTAAGACATAGAGAACACTGGACACCACCGGAATTAAGACATAGGAACACTGGACACAAGACACGGAATTAAGACATAGGGAATCACTGGACACAGAGACACGGAATTAAGACATAGAGAACTACTGGACACAAGACACGGAATTAAGACATAGGGAACACTGGACACAAGAACACGAATTAAAACATAGGGAACACTGGACACAAGACACGGAATTAAGACATAGAGAACACCGGACACAAGACATGGAGTTAAGACATAGAGAACACTGGACACAAGACACGGAATTAAGACATAGGGAACACTGGACACAAGACACGGAATTAAGACATAAAGAACACTGGACACAAGACACGGAATTAAGACATAGAGAACACTGGACACAATACACGGAATTAAGACATAGAGAACACTTGGACACAAGACACAGAATTAAGACATAGGGAACACGGCACAAGACACGGAATTAAGACATAGAGAACACTGGACACAAGACACGGAATTAAGACATAGGAACACTGGACACAAGACACGGAATTAAGACATAGGGAACACTGGACACAAGACACGGAATTAAGACATAGGAACACTGGACACAAGACACGGAATGAAGACATAGGAACACTGGACACACAACGGAATTAAGACATAGGGAACACTGGACACAAGACACGGAATTAAGACATAGGGAACACTGGACACAAGACACGGAATTAAGACATAGAGAACACTGGACATAAGACACGGAATTAAGACATAGAGAACACTGGACACAAGACACGGAATTAAGACATAGGGAACACTGGACACAAGACATGGAATTAAGACATAGGGAACACTGGAAACAAGACACGGAATTAAGACATAGGGAACACTGGACACAAGACACGGAATTAAGACATAGAGAACACTGGACATAAGACACGGAATTAAGACATAGGAACACTGGACACAAGACACGGAATTAAGACATAGAGAACACTGGACACAAGACACGGAATTAAGACATAGAGAACACTGGACACAAGACACGGAATTAAGACATAGGGAACATTGGACACAATACACGGAATTAAGACATAGGGAACACTGGACACAAGACACGGAATTAAGACATAGAGAACACTGGACACAAGACACGGAATTAAGACATAGGGAACACTGGACACAAGACACGGAATTAAGACATAGGAAACACTGGACACAAGACACGGAATTAAGACATAGAGAACACTGGACACAAGACACGGAATTAAGACATAAAGAACACTGGACACAAGACACGGAATTAAGACATAGGGAACACTGGACACAAGACACGGAATTAAGACATAGAGAACACTGGACACAAGACACGGAATTAAGACATAGGGAAAACTGGACAAAAGACACGGAATTAAGACATCGGGAACACTGGACACAAGACACGGAATTAAGACATAGGGAACACTGGACACAAGACACGGAATTTAGACATAGGGAACACTGGACAAAAGACACGGAATTAAGACATCGGGAACACTGGACACAAGACACGGAATTAAGACATAGGGAACACTGGACACAAGACACGGAATTAAGACATAGAGAACACTGGACACAAGACATGGAATTAAGACATAGGGAACACTGGACACAAGACACGGAATTAAGACATAGAGAACACTGGACACAAGACACGGAATTAAGACATAGGGAACACTGGACACAAGACACGGAATTAAGACATAGAGAACACTGGACACAAGACACGGAATTAAGACATAGGGAACATTGGACACATAACACGGAATTAAGACATAGGGAACACTGGACACAATACACGGAATTAAGAGATAGGGAACACTGGACACAAGACACGGAATTAAGACATAGGGAACACTGGACACAAGATGCGGAATTAAGAGATAGAGAACACTGAACACAAGACACGGAATTAAGACATAGAGAACACTGGACACAAGACACGGAATTAAGACATAGGGAACACTGGACACAAGACACGGAATTAAGACATAGGGAACACTGGGCACAGTACACGGAATTAAGACATAGGGAACACTGGACACAATACACGGAATTAAGACATAGGGAACACTGGACACAAGACACGGAATTAAAACATAGGGAACACTGGACACAAGACACGGAATGAAGACATAGAGAACACTGGACACAAGACAAGGAATTAAGACATAGAGAACACTGGACACAAGACACGGAATTAAGACATAGGGAACACTGGACACAAGACACGGAATTAAGACATAGGGAACACTGGACACAAGACACGGAATGAAGACATAGGAAATACTGGACACATGACACGGAATTAAGACATAGGGAACACTGGACACAAGACACGGAATTAAGACATAGGGAACACTGGACACAAGACACGGAATTAAGACATAGAGAACACTGGACATAAGACACGGAATTAAGACATAGAGAACACTGGACACAAGACACGGAATTAAGACATAGGGAACACTGGACACAAGACATGGAATTAAGACATAGGGAACACTGGAAACAAGACACGGAATTAAGACATAGGGAACACTGGACACAAGACACGGAATTAAGACATAGGGAACACTGGACACAAGACACGGAATTAAGACATAGAGAACACTGGACATAAGACACGGAATTAAGACATAGGGAACACTGGACACAAGACACGGAATTAAGACATAGAGAACACTGGACACAAGACACGGAATTAAGACATACAGAACACTGGACACAAGACACGGAATTAAGACATAGGGAACATTGGACACAATACACGGAATTAAGACATAGGGAACACTGGACACAAGACACGGAATTAAGACATAGAGAACACTGGACACAAGACACGGAATTAAGACATAGGGAACACTGGAAACAAGACACGGAATTAAGACATAGGAAACACTGGACACAAGACACGGAATTAAGACATAGAGAACACTGGACACAAGACACGGAATTAAGACATAAAGAACACTGGACACAAGACACGGAATTAAGACATAGGGAACACTGGACACAAGACACGGAATTAAGACATAGAGAACACTGGACACAAGACACGGAATTAAGACATAGGGAAAACTGGACAAAAGACACGGAATTAAGACATCGGGAACACTGGACACAAGACACGGAATTAAGACATAGGGAACACTGGACACAAGACACGGAATTTAGACATAGGGAACACTGGACAAAAGACACGGAATTAAGACATCGGGAACACTGGACACAAGACACGGAATTAAGACATAGGGAACACTGGACACAAGACACGGAATTAAGACATAGAGAACACTGGACACAAGACATGGAATTAAGACATAGGGAACACTGGACACAAGACACGGAATTAAGACATAGAGAACACTGGACACAAGACACGGAATTAAGACATAGGGAACACTGGACACAAGACACGGAATTAAGACATAGAGAACACTGGACACAAGACACGGAATTAAGACATAGGGAACATTGGACACAAGACACGGAATTAAGACATAGGGAACACTGGACACAATACACGGAATTAAGAGATAGGGAACACTGGACACAAGACACGGAATTAAGACATAGGGAACACTGGACACAAGATACGGAATTAAGAGATAGAGAACACTGAACACAAGACACGGAATTAAGACATAGAGAACACTGGACACAAGACACGGAATTAAGACATAGGGAACACTGGACACAAGACACGGAATTAAGAGATAGGGAACACTGGACACAGTACACGGAATTAAGACATAGAGAACACTGGACACAAGACACGGAATTAAGACATAGGGAACACTGGAAACAAGACACGGAATTAAGACATAGGAAACACTGGACACAAGACACGGAATTAAGACATAGAGAACACTGGACACAAGACACGGAATTAAGACATAAAGAACACTGGACACAAGACACGGAATTAAGACATAGGGAACACTGGACACAAGACACGGAATTAAGACATAGAGAACACTGGACACAAGACACGGAATTAAGACATAGGGAAAACTGGACAAAAGACACGGAATTAAGACATCGGGAACACTGGACACAAGACACGGAATTAAGACATAGGGAACACTGGACACAAGACACGGAATTTAGACATAGGGAACACTGGACAAAAGACACGGAATTATGACATCGGGAACACTGGACACAAGACACGGAATTAAGACATAGGGAACACTGGACACAAGACACGGAATTAAGACATAGAGAACACTGGACACAAGACATGGAATTAAGACATAGGGAACACTGGACACAAGACACGGAATTAAGACATAGAGAACACTGGACACAAGACACGGAATTAAGACATAGGGAACACTGGACACAAGACACGGAATTAAGACATAGAGAACACTGGACACAAGACACGGAATTAAGACATAGGGAACATTGGACACAAGACACGGAATTAAGACATAGGGAACACTGGACACAATACACGGAATTAAGAGATAGGGAACACTGGACACAAGACACGGAATTAAGACATAGGGAACACTGGACACAAGATACGGAATTAAGAGATAGAGAACACTGAACACAAGACACGGAATTAAGACATAGAGAACACTGGACACAAGACACGGAATTAAGACATATGGAACACTGGACACAAGACACGGAATTAAGAGATAGGGAACACTGGACACAGTACACGGAATTAAGACATAGAGAACACTGGACACAAGACACGGAATTAAGACATAGGGAACACTGGAAACAAGACACGGAATTAAGACATAGGAAACACTGGACACAAGACACGGAATTAAGACATAGAGAACACTGGACACATGACACGGAATTAAGACATATAGAACACTGGACACAAGACACGGAATTAAGACATAGAGAACACTGGACACAAAACACGGAATTAAGACATAGAGAACACTGGACACAAAACACGGAATTAAGACATAGAGAACACTGGACACAAAACACGGAATTAAGATATAGAGAACACTGGACACAAAACACGGAATTAAGACATAGGGAACACTGGACACAAGACACGGAATTAAGACATAGCGAACACTGGACACAAGTCACGGAATTAAGACATAGAGAACACTGGACACATGACACGGAATTAAAACATAGAGAACACTGGACACAAGACACGGAATTAAGACAGAGAACACTGGACACAAGACACGTAATTAAGACATAGGGAACACTGAACACAAGACACGGAATTAAGACATAGGGAACACTGGACACAAGACACGGAATTAAGACATAGAGAACACTGGACACAAGACACGTAATTAAGACATAGGGAACACTGGACACAAGACACGGAATTAAGACATAGAGAACACTGGACACAAGACACGGAATTAAGACATAGAGAACACTGGACACAATAGACGGAATTAAGACATAGCGAACACTGGACACAAGACACGGAATTAAGACATAGAGAACACTGGACACAAGACACGGAATTTAGACATAGGGAACACTGAACACAAGACACGGAATTAAGACATAGGAAACACTGGACAGAAGTCACGGAATTAAGACATAGAGAACACTGAACACAAGACACGGAATTAAGACATAGAGAACACTGGACACAAGACACGAAATTAAGGCATAGCAAACACTGGACACAAGTCACGGAATTAAGACATAGAGAACACTGGACACAAGACACGGAATTAAGACATAGGGAACACTGAACACAAGACACGGAATTAAGACATAGGGAACACTGGACACAAGACACGGAATTAAGACATAGAGAAAACTGAACACAAGACACGGAATTAAGATATAGAGAACACTGGACACAAGACACGGAATTAAGACATAGAGAACACTGGATACAAGACACGGAATTAAGACATAGAGAACACTGGACACAAGACACGGAATTAAGACATAGAGAACACTGGACACAAGACACGGAATTAAGACATAGAGAACACTGGACACAAGACACGGAATTAAGACATAGAGAACACTGGACACAAGACACGAAATTAAGACATAGCGAACACTGGACAGAAGTCACGGAATTAAGACATAGAGAACACTGGACACAAGACACGGAATTAAGACATAAGGAACACTGAACACAAGACACGGAATTAAGACATAGGGAACACTGGACAGAAGACACGGAATTAAGACATAGAGAACACTGAACACAAGACACGGAATTAAGATATAGAGAACACTGGACACAAGACACGGAATTAAGACATAGAGAACACTGGATACATGACACGGAATTAAGACATAGGGAACACTGGACACAAGACACGAAATTAAGACATAGCGAACACTGAACACAAGACACGGAATTAAGACATAGGGAATACTGGACACAAGACACGGAATTAAGAGATGGAGAACACTGGACACAATACACGGAATTAAGACATAGAGAACACTGGACACAAGACACGGAATTAAGACAGAGAACACTGGACACAAGACACGGAATTAAGACATAGGGAACACTGAACACAAGACACGGAATTAAGACATAGGGAACACTGGACCCAAGACACGGAATTAAGACATAGAGAACACTGGACACAAGACACGGAATTAAGACATAGGAAACACTGGACACAAGACACGGAATTAAGACATAGGGAATACTGGACACGAGACACGGAATTAAGACATAGAGAACACTGGACACAAGACACGGAATTAAGACATAGGGAACACTGGACACAAGACACGGAATTAAAACATAGGGAACACTGGACACAAGACACGGAATTAAGACATAGAGAACACCGGACACAAGACATGGAGTTAAGACATAGAGAACACTGGACACAAGACACGGAATTAAGACATAGGGAACACTGGACACAAGACACGGAATTAAGACATAGAGAACACTGGACACAAGACACGGAATTAAGACATAGAGAACACTGGACACAATACACGGAATTAAGACATAGAGAACATTGGACACAAGACACAGAATTAAGACATAGGGAACACTGGACACAAGACACGGAATTAAGACATAGAGAACACTGGACACAAGACAAGGAATTAAGACATAGAGAACACTGGACACAAGACACGGAATTAAGACATAGGGAACACTGGACACAAGACACGGAATTAAGACATAGGGAACACTGGACACAAGACACGGAATGAAGACATAGGAAATACTGGACACATGACACGGAATTAAGACATAGGGAACACTGGACACAAGACACGGAATTAAGACATAGGGAACACTGGACACAAGACACGGAATTAAGACATAGAGAACACTGGACATAAGACACGGAATTAAGACATAGAGAACACTGGACACAAGACACGGAATTAAGACATAGGGAACACTGGACACAAGACATGGAATTAAGACATAGGGAACACTGGAAACAAGACACGGAATTAAGACATAGGGAACACTGGACACAAGACACGGAATTAAGACATAGAGAACACTGGACATAAGACACGGAATTAAGACATAGGGAACACTGGACACAAGACACGGAATTAAGACATAGAGAACATTGGACACAAGACACGGAATTAAGACATAGAGAACACTGGACACAAGACACGGAATTAAGACATAGGGAACATTGGACACAATACACGGAATTAAGACATAGGGAACACTGGACACAAGACACGGAATTAAGACATAGAGAACACTGGACACAAGACACGGAATTAAGACATAGGGAACACTGGACACAAGACACGGAATTAAGACATAGGAAACACTGGACACAAGACACGGAATTAAGACATAGAGAACACTGGACACAAGACACGGAATTAAGACATAAAGAACACTGGACACAAGACACGGAATTAAGACATAGGGAACACTGGACACAAGACACGGAATTAAGACATAGAGAACACTGGACACAAGACACGGAATTAAGACATAGGGAAAACTGGACAAAAGACACGGAATTAAGACATCGGGAACACTGGACACAAGACACGGAATTAAGACATAGGGAACACTGGACACAAGACACGGAATTTAGACATAGGGAACACTGGACAAAAGACACGGAATTAAGACATCGGGAACACTGGACACAAGACACGGAATTAAGACATAGGGAACACTGGACACAAGACACGGAATTAAGACATAGAGAACACTGGACACAAGACATGGAATTAAGACATAGGGAACACTGGACACAAGACACGGAATTAAGACATAGAGAACACTGGACACAAGACACGGAATTAAGACATAGGGAACACTGGACACAAGACACGGAATTAAGACATAGAGAACACTGGACACAAGACACGGAATTAAGACATAGGGAACATTGGACACATAACACGGAATTAAGACATAGGGAACACTGGACACAATACACGGAATTAAGAGATAGGGAACACTGGACACAAGACACGGAATTAAGACATAGGGAACACTGGACACAAGATGCGGAATTAAGAGATAGAGAACACTGAACACAAGACACGGAATTAAGACATAGAGAACACTGGACACAAGACACGGAATTAAGACATAGGGAACACTGGACACAAGACACGGAATTAAGACATAGGGAACACTGGGCACAGTACACGGAATTAAGACATAGGGAACACTGGACACAATACACGGAATTAAGACATAGGGAACACTGGACACAAGACACGGAATTAAAACATAGGGAACACTGGACACAAGACACGGAATTAAGACATAGAGAACACTGGACACAAGACAAGGAATTAAGACATAGAGAACACTGGACACAAGACACGGAATTAAGACATAGGGAACACTGGACACAAGACACGGAATTAAGACATAGGGAACACTGGACACAAGACACGGAATGAAGACATAGGAAATACTGGACACATGACACGGAATTAAGACATAGGGAACACTGGACACAAGACACGGAATTAAGACATAGGGAACACTGGACACAAGACACGGAATTAAGACATAGAGAACACTGGACATAAGACACGGAATTAAGACATAGAGAACACTGGACACAAGACACGGAATTAAGACATAGGGAACACTGGACACAAGACATGGAATTAAGACATAGGGAACACTGGAAACAAGACACGGAATTAAGACATAGGGAACACTGGACACAAGACACGGAATTAAGACATAGGGAACACTGGACACAAGACACGGAATTAAGACATAGAGAACACTGGACATAAGACACGGAATTAAGACATAGGGAACACTGGACACAAGACACGGAATTAAGACATAGAGAACACTGGACACAAGACACGGAATTAAGACATACAGAACACTGGACACAAGACACGGAATTAAGACATAGGGAACATTGGACACAATACACGGAATTAAGACATAGGGAACACTGGACACAAGACACGGAATTAAGACATAGAGAACACTGGACACAAGACACGGAATTAAGACATAGGGAACACTGGAAACAAGACACGGAATTAAGACATAGGAAACACTGGACACAAGACACGGAATTAAGACATAGAGAACACTGGACACAAGACACGGAATTAAGACATAAAGAACACTGGACACAAGACACGGAATTAAGACATAGGGAACACTGGACACAAGACACGGAATTAAGACATAGAGAACACTGGACACAAGACACGGAATTAAGACATAGGGAAAACTGGACAAAAGACACGGAATTAAGACATCGGGAACACTGGACACAAGACACGGAATTAAGACATAGGGAACACTGGACACAAGACACGGAATTTAGACATAGGGAACACTGGACAAAAGACACGGAATTAAGACATCGGGAACACTGGACACAAGACACGGAATTAAGACATAGGGAACACTGGACACAAGACACGGAATTAAGACATAGAGAACACTGGACACAAGACATGGAATTAAGACATAGGGAACACTGGACACAAGACACGGAATTAAGACATAGAGAACACTGGACACAAGACACGGAATTAAGACATAGGGAACACTGGACACAAGACACGGAATTAAGACATAGAGAACACTGGACACAAGACACGGAATTAAGACATAGGGAACATTGGACACAAGACACGGAATTAAGACATAGGGAACACTGGACACAATACACGGAATTAAGAGATAGGGAACACTGGACACAAGACACGGAATTAAGACATAGGGAACACTGGACACAAGATACGGAATTAAGAGATAGAGAACACTGAACACAAGACACGGAATTAAGACATAGAGAACACTGGACACAAGACACGGAATTAAGACATAGAGAACACTGGACACAAGACACGGAATTAAGAGATAGGGAACACTGGACACAGTACACGGAATTAAGACATAGAGAACACTGGACACAAGACACGGAATTAAGACATAGGGAACACTGGAAACAAGACACGGAATTAAGACATAGGAAACACTGGACACAAGACACGGAATTAAGACATAGAGAACACTGGACACAAGACACGGAATTAAGACATAAAGAACACTGGACACAAGACACGGAATTAAGACATAGGGAACACTGGACACAAGACACGGAATTAAGACATAGAGAACACTGGACACAAGACACGGAATTAAGACATAGGGAAAACTGGACAAAAGACACGGAATTAAGACATCGGGAACACTGGACACAAGACACGGAATTAAGACATAGGGAACACTGGACACAAGACACGGAATTTAGACATAGGGAACACTGGACAAAAGACACGGAATTATGACATCGGGAACACTGGACACAAGACACGGAATTAAGACATAGGGAACACTGGACACAAGACACGGAATTAAGACATAGAGAACACTGGACACAAGACATGGAATTAAGACATAGGGAACACTGGACACAAGACACGGAATTAAGACATAGAGAACACTGGACACAAGACACGGAATTAAGACATAGGGAACACTGGACACAAGACACGGAATTAAGACATAGAGAACACTGGACACAAGACACGGAATTAAGACATAGGGAACATTGGACACAAGACACGGAATTAAGACATAGGGAACACTGGACACAATACACGGAATTAAGAGATAGGGAACACTGGACACAAGACACGGAATTAAGACATAGGGAACACTGGACACAAGATACGGAATTAAGAGATAGAGAACACTGAACACAAGACACGGAATTAAGACATAGAGAACACTGGACACAAGACACGGAATTAAGACATAGGGAACACTGGACACAAGACACGGAATTAAGAGATAGGGAACACTGGACACAGTACACGGAATTAAGACATAGAGAACACTGGACACAAGACACGGAATTAAGACATAGGGAACACTGGAAACAAGACACGGAATTAAGACATAGGAAACACTGGACACAAGACACGGAATTAAGACATAGAGAACACTGGACACAAGACACGGAATTAAGACATAAAGAACACTGGACACAAGACACGGAATTAAGACATAGGGAACACTGGACACAAGACACGGAATTAAGACATAGAGAACACTGGACACAAGACACGGAATTAAGACATAGGGAAAACTGGACAAAAGACACGGAATTAAGACATCGGGAACACTGGACACAAGACACGGAATTAAGACATAGGGAACACTGGACACAAGACACGGAATTTAGACATAGGGAACACTGGACAAAAGACACGGAATTAAGACATCGGGAACACTGGACACAAGACACGGAATTAAGACATAGGGAACACTGGACACAAGACACGGAATTAAGACATAGAGAACACTGGACACAAGACATGGAATTAAGACATAGGGAACACTGGACACAAGACACGGAATTAAGACATAGAGAACACTGGACACAAGACACGGAATTAAGACATAGGGAACACTGGACACAAGACACGGAATTAAGACATAGAGAACACTGGACACAAGACACGGAATTAAGACATAGGGAACATTGGACACAAGACACGGAATTAAGACATAGGGAACACTGGACACAATACACGGAATTAAGAGATAGGGAACACTGGACACAAGACACGGAATTAAGACATAGGGAACACTGGACACAAGATACGGAATTAAGAGATAGAGAACACTGAACACAAGACACGGAATTAAGACATAGAGAACACTGGACACAAGACACGGAATTAAGACATAGAGAACACTGGACACAAGACACGGAATTAAGAGATAGGGAACACTGGACACAGTACACGGAATTAAGACATAGAGAACACTGGACACAATACACGGAATTAAGACATAGGGAACACTGGACACAAGACACGGAATTAAAACATAGGGAACACTGGACACAAGACACGGAATTAAGACATAGAGAACACCGGACACAAGACATGGAGTTAAGACATAGAGAACACTGGACACAAGACACGGAATTAAGACATAGGGAACACTGGACACAAGACACGGAATTAAGACATAGAGAACACTGGACACAAGACAAGGAATTAAGACATAGAGAACACTGGACACAAGACACGGAATTAAGACATAGGGAACACTGGACACAAGACACGGAATTAAGACATAGGGAACACTGGACACAAGACACGGAATGAAGACATAGGAAATACTGGACACATGACACGGAATTAAGACATAGGGAACACTGGACACAAGACACGGAATTAAGACATAGGGAACACTGGACACAAGACACGGAAATAAGACATAGAGAACACTGGACATAAGACACGGAATTAAGACATAGAGAACACTGGACACAAGACACGGAATTAAGACATAGGGAACACTGGACACAAGACATGGAATTAAGACATAGGGAACACTGGAAACAAGACACGGAATTAAGACATAGGGAACACTGGACACAAGACACGGAATTAAGACATAGGGAACACTGGACACAAGACACGGAATTAAGACATAGGGAACACTGGACACAAGACACGGAATTAAGACATAGAGAACACTGGACATAAGACACGGAATTAAGACATAGGGAACACTGGACACAAGACACGGAATTAAGACATAGAGAACACTGGACACAAGACACGGAATTAAGACATAGAGAACACTGGACACAAGACACGGAATTAAGACATAGGGAACATTGGACACAATACACGGAATTAAGACATAGAGAACACTGGACACAAGACACGGAATTAAGACATAGAGAACACTGGACACAAGACACGGAATTAAGACATAGGGAACACTGGACACAAGACACGGAATTAAGACATAGGAAACACTGGACACAAGACACGGAATTAAGACATAGAGAACACTGGACACAAGACACGGAATTAAGACATAAAGAACACTGGACACAAGACACGGAATTAAGACATAGGGAACACTGGACACAAGACACGGAATTAAGACATAGAGAACACTGGACACAAGACACGGAATTAAGACATAGGGAAAACTGGACAAAAGACACGGAATTAAGACATCGGGAACACTGGACACAAGACACGGAATTAAGACATAGGGAACACTGGACACAAGACACGGAATTTAGACATAGGGAACACTGGACAAAAGACACGGAATTAAGACATCGGGAACACTGGACACAAGACACGGAATTAAGACATAGGGAACACTGGACACAAGACACGGAATTAAGACATAGAGAACACTGGACACAAGACATGGAATTAAGACATAGGGAACACTGGACACAAGACACGGAATTAAGACATAGAGAACACTGGACACAAGACACGGAATTAAGACATAGGGAACACTGGACACAAGACACGGAATTAAGACATAGAGAACACTGGACACAAGACACGGAATTAAGACATAGGGAACATTGGACACATAACACGGAATTAAGACATAGGGAACACTGGACACAATACACGGAATTAAGAGATAGGGAACACTGGACACAAGACACGGAATTAAGACATAGGGAACACTGGACACAAGATACGGAATTAAGAGATAGAGAACACTGAACACAAGACACGGAATTAAGACATAGAGAACACTGGACACAAGACACGGAATTAAGACATAGGGAACACTGGACACAAGACACGGAATTAAGAGATAGGGAACACTGGACACAGTACACGGAATTAAGACATAGGGAACACTGGACACAATACACGGAATTAAGAGATAGGGAACACTGGACAGAATACACGGAATTAAGAGATAGGGAACACTGGACACAGTACACGGAATTAAGACATAGAGAACACTGGACACAATACACGGAATTAAGAGATAGGGAACACTGGACACAAGACACGGAATTAAGACATAGGGAACACTGGACACAAGACACGGAATTAAGACATACTAAATAAAGAACACAATACAGAAAACTTAAACATGCTATTGGATTCAGAGGTTTTTGCGTACTTGAAATTCATCAACAACAACACATTATAAATGCTCATATAAACTTTCTATGTTATAGCTTAACCATTCAAGTTACTGTGGAGAGTGGTGGTTACGCGAAACTCATAGATTTAAACAATAATCCTTCAAGTACTATGTCATTTAATGGACAGACAGCACACAAGAAGATGGTTTTCCATTTTGACTTTGAGGCACCGTACCACTGTTCTGAAAATTCCACATGCAGCCAAAAACCTATTGAAATAGGAAACGATATAACAAAGGTGAGTCCATAACAAAACTATATGTTGACATACTGACTTTGTAGTTTTTATTATTATTGAGCTTACTTAGCCGATAGGCTATCCATACACGTGTTGACAATATGAGCACATTGGTTGGTGTCTTATAAGAATCAGGAAATGCTCTGCCTTTGTGAGCTCCTGGGTTCATCTTTTTCTGTTTGTTTGTTTTTTGTAAGTCTTCATGTTGTGTATTGTTCCCAATGTTCTCTGTTTATCTGGATTATTCATACTTGATTGCCCCTTCGGTTTTCCCCAAACATTTATTTTAGATGACAAATGTAGTATCATTATTTATAATAAAATGTTTACACACTTTGCGTTATTTTGGTGTATTTCAAACAGTCATATTTATTAATATATTGTAATATGAACATAGAAACACACCAAGTTACACTTCGATATTATGATAAGTTTATATTTGTCAGCATAAGTTCGATGCCTATGTAGTATCAAATGATATGTTGTTACGGCCCCTGATTACCGCTTTGGTATTTTCAATATTTTCTTTGGAAGGAATTCGGAATAGTTGATTTAGAAATTTAGAAAAGCATGTAAGACGTGACCAGAACATGACAGCATTTGAAATGAGAACCAGCAATAGACATTACATGTATGGCTCTTATTACGACTGTAGTAATAAAATGGGGAAAAAACAATGTCAACCACATCGGTGGCGTAATGGTTAGATTGTACGCCTCGAGTGTTGTAGATCGTGGATTCGAGCCCAGGTCGGGTCAAACTAAAGACTATAAAATGTGTACATCTCCGCTAAGCACACAGCATTAAGGCGAAAGAGCACATACTGGTTGGCTCGGAATTGGAATAATATGTCAGAGTAGAGCAACATGTCTAACCCCGGACTGTTGCTTCAGCGAGTTAGCACTATAGAAATCCAACTCAGCGTGTTGGTCTAGGAGAATGCAGATCTCATCGTCATCTCATGGAAAATTAACTTGTTCTCGCCTTGATATAGCTGAAAAATTGCTGAATTGGCTCTAAGCAACAGTCACTCAAATAATACTACACCGTCGGAACATGTATTTCCAAAATTCAATAGAAAAGGCGTAGAAAGAGTCAAACTCGATACCCTTAACACACAAATACGAGACGGCTTGCTTTCCTGGGTTGGTACAGATACTTCAATGACTATGAATGACTGATACGATTTTCAGCTACATGTTACAGATGTTTTAGGTGACAAAACAATATCAGTGCACAATAGCTACGTAAGATATCACAGATAATAACAATGAGATTTGATTCTTTACTGTTATATTAGAAATCAGATCAACAGAACTTAGCAATATTTTATTCAAGAAATCAACTTAACAATTTATCAAGGTCATTTGGCCGAAAAGAAAGAAAACGACAGTATTTTGTAAATTACTAATACCAAATGCTTACCATATTCACAACGTAGAAGATATTTCTTTGTGTTGTATTTACTAAAGAAAGAATATAACCATTATTTACATATTTTATGCAATTAATACATAATTATCTAAACCAGTGGTGCGATAATTCTATTATATTTTATATGTCAGTTTTATAGGTGGAGGAATACTCAGCCAAAACCTTACCTTCGGTAGGTGTAAAAACACTATGCCCTATGCTGGGTCTTTTAAACACTGGTTTCAGCAAGCATATATAGATCTATAGTTTTGGAAAACAATTGTTTGATAATTCACAAAATTGCGAAAATATCGATCTGTCTTTATTACTAAAAATGGTTGATCTCTGAAACGATAATGTGAATAGAATTACTGTGAATGTTATTTTTCAGTTTTTATTCAGAATTTTTAGCTCACCTGACCCAAAGGGTCAGGTGAGCTATTGCCATCACTTGGCGTCTGTCGTCGTCCGTCGTACGTCGTAAACCTTTTCAAAAATCTCCTCCTCTGAAAGTACTAGACCAATGAAAACCAAACATGGTCTGAATCATCACTAGGGTGTCTAGTTTCAAAATTGTGTCCGGTGATGCCGTGCACCAACCAACATGGCCGCTGTTACTAAAAATATAACATATGGTAAAATTGCAGATTTTGGGTAATAACTCAAAAACCGTTAATAATATCAAAAAT
The DNA here is from genome assembly GCA_963383655.1 of Bathymodiolus septemdierum. NCBI lineage: Eukaryota > Metazoa > Mollusca > Bivalvia > Mytilida > Modiolidae > Bathymodiolus > Bathymodiolus septemdierum. The sequence continues at coordinate 74,479,195 of OY726518.1, forward strand.
CTGATATGGAGTAAAAATGATCAGCACATCAAGATCTACCTACCCTGCAATTTTGAAGTAAATCTGATTGCCCATCTTGGAGTTATTGTTCTTTTTTCATAAAATTTGTAAAATTTTAATACTTTTCGTCTTATATTTTAAAAATTAAAAGAGATAAAGGTTAACTTTAATTTTAAATATGTGCGGCATTTCAAGATCTAACCACCCTGCAATTTTGAAGTAAATCCCATTACTCATTTTGGAGTTATTTTCCTTTTTTCATAAAATTTTCAAAATGTTAATACTTTTCGTCCTTTATTTCAAAAACTATAAGAAACAGATGATAAGTTGAAATTGCAAACATGTTCAGGATGTCAAGATCTACCTACCCTGCAATTTTGAAGTAAATTTGATTACCCGTCTTGGAGTTATTGCCCTTTTTTCATCGTTTTTTTTAATTTGAATACTTGTCGTCTTATATTTCAAAAACTATTTAGAGATAGATGTTAAGCTTAAATTGCAAAAATGTGCAGCATGTCAAGATCTACCTACCCTGCAATTTTGAAGTAAATCCCATTACCCATTTTGACCGATTATGCAAATTAGAAAAAAGGGGGGATGAAATTTAAAAAAAATCTTCTCCTCTGAAACTACTGAGCCAATCTCAACCAAACTTTGCTGAAATGATCCTTAGGTGGTCCCCTTTCAAAATTGTGTCCGTCAGCGCCGTTCTGTATCCAAGATGGCCGCCATTACTAAAAATAGAAATTTCTTCAAATGGCCAAAACTGCTCTATTTTAAGCCAGAAAGTGCCCAAATTTGAACTGTATAAGCATAATGATGAGCTTTTTAACATATATTACGGGATTTTTTATGAAATTTGAACTTTTGCCGATTTTGACCGATTATGCAAATTAGAAAAAAGGGGGGATGAAATTAAAAAAAAAATTCTCCTCTGAAATTACTGAGCCAATCTCAACCAAACTTTGCTGAGATGATTCTTGGGTGGTCCTCTTCCAAAATTGTGTCCGGCATTTCAGAACACCGACAAAGATGGCCGCCACAGCCAAGCTTAATTTAACATAGGACCCTATGGGAAATTCCCATAAACATCTTCTTGTCTGAAACCATTTGCCCAATAAGAACAAAATTTTGATGAAATAGTCATTGGATGGTTCTCTTCCAAAAATGTGTCCGGCGGCTCGGCCCTTCGATCAAGATGGCCCCCACAGCCGAACTTAGCTTAACATAGGACCCTATGGGAAATTCACATAAAAATCTTCTCCTCAGAAATCACTGGGCCAGTTGCAGCCAAACTTTTGTGGAATGATTCTTGGATGGCCACCTTCCAAAATTGTGCTGTGATCCCGACTTCCAACCAAGATGGCCGCCAAGCTAAAAATAGAAAAAAGGGGGGATGAAATTAAGAAAAAAATCTTCTCTGAAACTACTGAGCCAATTTCAACCAAACTTTGCTGAAATGGTCCTTGGGTGGTCCCCTTTCAAAATGTGTTCGTCAGCGCCGTCCTGTATCCAAGATGGCCGCCATTACTAAAAATAGAAATTTCTTCAAATGGCCAAAACTGCTCTATTTTAAGCCAGAAAGTGCCCAATTTTGAACTGTATAAGCATAATGATGAGCTTTTTAACATATATCACGGGATTTTTTATGAACTTTAAACTTTTGCTGATTTTGACCGATTATGCAAATTAGAAAAAAGGGGGGATGAAATTTTAAAAAAATCTTCTCCTCTGAAACTACTGAGCCAATCTCAACCAAACTTTGCTGAAATGATTCTTGGGTGGTCCTTCGATCAATTTTTATTTTTATTTTAATACTTTTCGTGTTATAATTCAAAAACTATAAGAGATAAATGTTAAGTTTAATTGCAAAAATGTGCACCATGTCGAGATCTACCTACCCTGCAATGTTGAAGTAAATCTGATTACCCATCTTGGAGTTCTTGCCCTTTTTTCATCAAATTTAAAAAGAAAATTAATACTTTTCGTCTTATATTTCAAAAACTATAAGAGATAAAGGTTAAGTTTAAATTGCATAAATGTTCAGTATATCAAGATCTTCCTACCCTGCAATTTGAAAGTAAATTCCATTACCCATTTTGGAGTTATTGCCCTGTTTTCATCAAAATGTTCTCAATTTTAATACTATCATCTTATATCTCAAAAACTATTAGAGATAGAGGGAAAGCTTAAACTGCAAACATGTTCAGCATGTCAAGAAAGATCTACAAAAAATTTCCCACAGTTAAAAATGTGCGACAACTGTGTGAAGAGTTATTCCTCTTGAATTACATTTTTTTGTTGACTCACTGCTTTTGGTTACTCAAATAATCAAAGGGAAGCAACTCTATTACAAAATGTGAAGTAGGAAAAGCTAAATTTTGAGAATCATTGACATATATGTTTTTTACAGCAATTTTGATAACTTACATTAAAGGGGGAACCCCTGCCCAATTTTTTTTGTAGAAGAGGTCTGCAATGACGATGGCTACATTTGTTAATTTTGTTTTCCGAAGTTATCAAGTTTTATTGACTGATGTTGTTATTATACCCAGGTGAGCTATACAGGCTCCTGTGAGCCTCTAGTATTTACTTGGGATTTAAATATTATTACAAATAATAATTCATAGCTGAAGATAAATATTTATATATTCTACCATTTCAGATATCACCATCGATAGATTGGTCAGGTTGGAAAGACGAACTTGGGGGAGTCTTTCGATTCAATTTAGAAATTCATCATTTGAAACCTGACCTTTCGGGTAAATTAACAGAAGTTTCGGCGATGGAACCTTTTTTCTCAGTACCAATATTTAAGAAAGATTTACAATTACCAATACCGGCTAATCTCAAGGATCCAGGGATGTATTCCATTGTATTGGATGTTGCCGACAAAGCAAATAATTCCAGGTTTGCAAGGCAGTTCGTACTTTTCGATCCTGTGTCGAATATTTCTTTAGATACGGTAGACAAATTATTGGTCTTGAGCGCAGAAAAAGAAACTCATTACCAATGGCAGTCCAACATCCAAGATTTCCACAGCAAAGGCCCATCAATAAACGTAACATGGAAAGGACATTTCAGAAATAAATTCCATGAAGATAACAAATTATTAAATGCGATAAATTCATTTCATGCTACAGCAATGGATGGTATGTATCTAAAGGACGTAGATGACAAACTGGACGATTTGACTGGACATAGGACTAGGCGTGCTATACCTAATAGTCATGGTATTGTATCCTTTCAAATAGCATACCAGAAAGATCACAGCGGTGGCAGAACAATTCAAGACGTACCAACCACAGGATGGACAAACGTGGCGAACGTTTTAAGTGAAACTCAATCAATAAATGTAAAGCGTGAGAACGGCGACACCATTAAAATATGGATACGAGCTGAGGATTCCATGGGTAATGTGGCTACAGATTATACAATAGTTAGTATTGACACAACAGCACCAACTGTCACCTCTGCGGAAATGCATGATAACATAAAAACTTCCCAATATAATTTTGGAAGCAGGTAATACATATTTTTGTCATAATGATGATTATCATTTGGATAAATAATTACAATAAAATAATAATAATAATAATAATAATAATAATAATAATAATAATAATGATAATAATAATAAAAATAATAATAATAATAATAATAAATGTATCAGTATAATGAAGAACTTTGAGATCATTTATTATATGGACTCCATCTTTTTTTTATTTTAAATTTCTTGAAGTAAAGCACATGTAAAACATCATTTCATTTCATACTTAAGATATACATGAACCATGAATATTCACCAATAGTATCACTAGTTACTGTGACCACATTTCATGCATGTAAATTGATTGAACGGCCACACAGTTGTTCGTGTAAAATATAAAATTCTGTTTGATATTTATTTAATTTTCCAGAGTTGTGATTAGTACACAAGATCTTGAAAGTGGTATACATAAGATAGACTGGTCAATTACAGATACGGATAGTGGCAATGTAGTCAAGAAAAACAGCATTGGTGGTAACAAAACACAGGTATATATGGTTAATACAACCACTAAACAGATATAGGTTAAGGCATATTTATACACACGTATACATATATTTAGCAAATAAATATCACATCTCTTAGAAATGAATTGTATTTTCCCAATTACCAAAACACCTTTTCACTCGGGACAGATGGTATTTCTCACACTCGGGGAAAATATCGCTGATTTTCAATTTGGATTTGTGTTACTTGTATCTGATGTCTTCGTCTTTCCAATTACTCTGTGTGTTGTCCTATCCTCTCTTATTCCTTCACGTTGTCATACCGGATTACTCTATGTTAACCTGTTCTTCCTTACCTCTGTCTTATTCGATCACACTGACATAGCCAATTTCTCTGTTATAGCCCATTACCCTGTCGTACCTGGTCACCTTGACTGGCATATCTGAACACTCTGTCATACCCGATTATTATGTCTTAACTCACCTGTGAAGCTCACTAACTGTATATATGAGTAACACGGCAGGTGTTTTATAAGTAGCAGAAACTGCTTACCCTTCGCGAGGACCTGAGTTCACTCCCGCGTTTTTGGTGGGGTGCGTCTTCCTCATCATTTTAGTTTTGTTTGTGTTGTGCTATTATATACCTGTACGTTCTGAGTTCCGTGTTGTGATATCCGCTACGATTTCCACATAAAAAACGATATTCGGTTCGTCTTTACTTCAAATTGTTTGTAAGAGGGCTCATGTCTTATTATGTTATTTGTGTTTGTTTGCGCATAGTGGTGTCCAACATATAGTGTGCTGTATTTTACTTCGTATTGTGTACCCTATGTTGCCAGTTTCTCTGGATTGTCCATTGTTGATTGCCCCTTCGGTATTTTCTAACGTGTATTTACAGATACTCATTTCCATAAAGTTTATTTATATAATATTTTTCAAAATATACAGTTCTTGAACAGATGGATCAAACAAAATATCATCAAAATGGGCATAAAATATCGGTAAGATACCAATTAAAGAACTACGAAAACAGTGCATAAAATCAATATCCGGATAGACAAGAAAATAACAGTGAAACACAAAATTGAAAATAGAAATAAACTTCATAGTTAAAAAATATATTATTTCTTATCCAGAGTAATCCAGGAACCCTTGGCAATACTACACCTAACGGAGACTACTTTTACTCCTATCACACATTTGATATCAATAATTGTTGGTTGGCAGTATCTAAAGCTGATCTACCGACTAAGATCCTCAATCTGACACTGTCGGTGTACAACATGGCTATGCTACGTACAACAAGGCATCTACAGGTATACTTTTGTATAGGTTATATATTATAAGCTTTATTTTCATAGTAGGTCTCTTAAAGACTTATTATTCTGATGCATATTGTCAACGTGAGGTGTATTTTGACAAAAATATGACAGACGAAACAAATGTTAAAGTTTTATACATAACTACAGTCTTCCCATGAGAGTAAACCATCTTTGATGAAAAACTTATTCCTTTTATCTATAGGAGGTTATCGTGGTCGTTATCGTATGGTGGTTGGATTTGATCAGTGCAATCAGTTCATATCACCACTAATGTAGTGAGTTCGAATCCCACTCATGGCGAGGTGTGCTATATATGATATGTGATAAAGTTAGTAGGTGACTTGCGACAGGTCTGTGCTTTTCATCGATGAATCCGGTTTCCTCCACCAGTAACGCCACGATAAGACAGACATATTGTATCAAGTGACGTTAAACACCATAGCACTAACCTTAATCTTATTCCATTTATATTAAAATCTTTTTTTAATGTAAGTAACCCAACCAAAACAAAAAGGCAGCATGAATCAGTTGGTGTCTATTTTAAATTGTAGATCTCAAACTTGACCCATTTTGACGGCATGATGAGTTGTAAGTATTTTATAAATTATTTTCAGTTTAAAGTCGTGATAAAACACGAGGTGATATCGAATATATATGCAAAATATAGAGAGAATTTGGTCTGTGCTATCTCCTCAAGGCACCTTAGAATAATGCTTAAGCATGGATGTTTAACTTTACAAACAATATATTGTTCTTGTGTGGAGGTATATCACGCAACATTAATGACACATTTATAAAATCACCAGGATCATTTTTGTAAACGACACATGCAATTTTTTCAAGTACCTCTAGATATCAAGAACAGATGTATGGACACCTTTAACGTGTTGCGATAATATCACGAACGGTGTGTTTAGATTGTTGTATCTCTGTTGTTAAATGTTCAGCCAAGTGCATGTAAGGGAGACAATCGAGTAAAACGATAAACGAAAACAAATATCTTTATTAAACATGATAAACTTTATTCAGCTTTATTTAGATACGTATTAAGATGTAACTTGATCTTTGATATGTCGTGACGTTTTAATAATTTTGGCTTAGAACGAATACATACATTTTTGTATGTGCTGCATTTAAAGAAAAACACAACTTCGTACTATATTCTTAAAAAGAGATGTGTAGAAGCTGTTGGTATGTTCTTGCTATTTGTTATAGTGAATGTATATAGCGAAAGCAACACATAATTATTTTATATTTTCGATATCGTCAATTAGGCTATTAATGTTCTTTTCCTCATGCAGAGATTCAACCCCATTTATATACAAAAATAGAAAATACCAAGTTTCACCTATTTCATGTCATGTTCTCCAACATAGAAATATGGTATATTATTGTTGCGTATGCTATTTCATTTTATATTAAGATTGATATTTAAAATGTGACATTATATTTTTTTCCGTTTATATTATTCAACAATAATGTGTACTTGACATACACATATGATAGTTGCGGCAGATGGGTGGTTTTCTCACGGTGCTCCGGTTTCCTCAATTATCAACTGACCGATACATATAACTGAAATATTGTTGAAAGTGGCGTTAAACACCTAATTTTAACCCTACACTACAGCATCACTTGAACCTGATGAGCAGTCGATACTTTGTTATTTTCATATTTAATTTCAAATAATAGAATTTTATCCAATTTAGGAGAGAATACAGGTATTATCATATGTAAATGCTTAGCAATATTATTAAATCTACAGATGCTGGACCTATGAATTTAAAAGTAAATAAAACTTTTAGTAATGGCGTGAAATTAACATGGACACCAGGACAGAGTTGTTTTGAGATTTCAACAATAATTGCATCAATGAGCTATACAAACAGCAAGGGACAAACGATAAATGAAAGTATGCACATCGATAAAAGCGCTGACTGGTATAATCTTATTGGATTGCATCCGGGTACAAATTACACCATCAAGTTTGTTACTGAATATGCAGAGGACAGAAGTGATCCAGTATACATAAGTTTTGTAACAGGTTTGTGATGACATAATAATATATTTAAAAAAGACAGATTAATTAATTCGAGTATTCTATCACCGAGCAAATATTAAACATAATACTTAATTGTCAAATTTGTAAAATCAAATCATTACCATATACTATGTACACGAATAGAGCTGGAGATATATCACGTGAATCAAATGATGAATATGTCATTCGCCAAGTTTGAACTGTCATTGTTTTTCTATCCTATTGTGTTACTATTGTCATTTTGGTGTGTTGGTCGATAAACGAACCATTGTCTTTCTGGAAAGAAAACTGCAACAATACTAAAATAGTACCTGGGACGGAATCGACTTTACTTAATTTTAAAAGGGCATGCAAATGATGTAATTTTAACAATTAACAGCTATGCATCTTAATATATATAATAGGTGTTTAATGCCATATTCTAAGCAACCAAATATATAGTCCCTTGCCTATCTACGCCGGTTATATAGAAGATGTCACAATTGACATAATCATATATTATTTAAAGGGGAATTTGCGATAGTGCCTACCGACAAAAATCCCCGTTGATATGAACAGCATATTTATGAAATTGTATGTCACATGACAAACGTGACCTTAAGGTCACATACCTCAGAAATTTGAATTTTCGAAGTGATTTTTGTAGTTTTTAGACTGATGAAGAATATTATTTTTAATAAGACTGAAAGTTTCGGAGGGAGGGACACTAGTAACCATGCCTGTCAAATATTGTGCTCCAATGTGAAACTGTGTATCATTGATTTTTCCTCCTCGAGATAACCGTGGCCAAATAATGAACAGTCTGAATGTTTGCTCCGCCCACAGCTATTTATACCCACGGTCCCGGTTTAACTATATTCTGATATATTATTGATTGATTGAATAGTTATCACAATATCATACGAAACAACAGGGTGGTACAATGGATAGCATGCTCATCTCGAGTGTGGTATATCATGGGTTCAATCGCCGATCGGCTCAAGCCAAAGACTATCAAATTGGTATCTGTGGGTTTTCCGCTAAGTACGCAACATTAAGGAGTAAGCACGCAGTCAGGACAATGTGTCCAAGTTCAGTTACATATCTACCTGTTGACTTGTTTCAGTGAGCTAGCACAATAAAGATCCAGTTCAGCCTGTTGATCTAGTACGAGGCAGATATCACCATCTGATTAAAAAGAAGTTTGTTTTCGCCATGATATGTCTGAAAAAATTGCTCACTTTGTTGAAGCAATCTCTCAATTTCATATGTTTATCGTATTTTTATGCTATTATAATTGTAATCATTAATTAAGTCCCCCAAACTTTGTTTGGGAGACTTATTGTTTTTGCTCCATTTCTTATTATTATTATTATTATTCTTGTTATTCTCCTTTCTTTCCGCGGACCATGAACTTGTCCACGGCAGATCTCAGGAACTACTGGACAGAATTTCGTGAAACTTGGTGGAGTTATAGATATATGTTTCTAGTTGATCCTAAAGTTTTCAGATGTGTGGCCAATGGAGTCAAAGCCATATTTTTAGGGGTTCAAAAGGGGTGGGGGTTACAATAGAATCCTATGGGAAACTTGAAATTTCGTACATTAATCTTGATATCTTCTAAATAGATAATGATAGAGAAATAGAGTTTGACATAGTGATAGGTCACCATTAGAGGAGCAATTCTGTGTTTTCAAAATTTTCAAGATGTCTGCCATTTTCAAATGGCTACCAAAACACGGCATAAGAAATGGGTGGTAAAAATTCAACATTGTCCGATGTCATCCAAATTTGATATGTGGGTAGATAATGATGTCCCGAATTAATTCCTGACATTGAAAAATTTCTACCGGTCGTCATTTTCAAAATGGCCGCCACAATACCGCACAAATTCAACATTGTCCGATTTCAACGACATTTCATATGTGGGTAGATTATGATTTCCCGAATTGATTCCTGACATTGAACAATTTCTACCGGTCGCCATTTTCAAAATAGCCGCAACAATACCGCACAAATTCAACATTGTTCGATTTCAACGACATTTCATATGTAGGTAGATTATGATGTCCTGAATTGATTCCTGACATCGCAAAATTTCTACCGGTCGCCATTTTCAAAATGGCCGCCACAATACCGCAAAAATTCAACATTGTTCGATTTCAAAGGTAGCTTTTGATTTATTTTTTAAACCTGTTGTCAGTGGCCAGTTTGGGAGACTTCATAATCGTTAGATTATAATCATATCTTGTTATAATAATAATAACAATAAAGCTTTAATCAAATCAAATGTATGTATATTTAGTCATATATTTTCAATTTAATATTAAAACACAAGAAAAAACGTAGATCATTTCGTAATATGTTTTTGTATTATTGTTTGCATTAGTACAATCCTTTGCAAAAGCAGTGATAATAAAATAAACTACATCATGATTTATTTAATTACATAAATTCAAAATATATTATTTAGCATTTTCGTAATTTTATTGAGTTGAATAATTTGATTCTATGCAAGTTAAAACACTATACACAACATCCTCTCCATACAATATTAACAATACATCATTGTGTGGCTTCAGATAAAACAATTGTACGCTAACCAGTGAACATCATACTCTATTCAAATCGCATAAATACATTATTAAGTGAAGATACAATCAAGAACCAAATCGTATTCATTATAATTTTCAATAATGTAGTTTGTTGTAAGGATGAAAAGTGATATGTCTATATGTAAGTAATGCTTTTTTGAGGTGGTGCTTATTGTGAAGAAATAGGTGTAAATATGTTTTCGATTTCCTTCAATTGTAGTTTCAAACACCGAAAGCAAGTCATACGCAGCAGCAATCGCAGGTAGCGTCAGCACAGGTATGTTATCTGTATTTGTTATCATTCATCATCAAATCCACCATTTACCTGTATTTGTGTTCCTATTTGCCGCCATTTATATAACTGATTGATTAAGTGATCACCGATAAGAAAAGTTATGAGATACCAAAAAATTAATCAGAATCCTTAAATAGACGAAGGACAGACAGTGCGATGACCGAAATAAAAAAATGCAAAATGTTCGATAGTACACTGCACGTAAAACTAAAGATTTAGCAAGCAGCACGATAACCACTAAGACCTATGTTCGACAGAACACTGTACATAAAGCTAAAAATTGAACAAACCTCGGTTGAACTGAGGTGCATAGATAGGAAACAGGTACTGGATTGATACTATGACAAACCAAACATATATATGCACGTAGTCATCTGTGACATAAATATTCCATGACGGACTGTACAACTTTCAAAGTGATAACATCACCCTAACCACTAGATGCCTGTGATTCAGCAGCTTCCGTGTTGGCTGCATCCCTCTATCAAGGAAATCCTGACAGGGTAGGAACTACAACATCGTGCTGTTGGAAGGTTGCTACAAATATTGGAACTTTCACGAGGGAAATATTGAAACAATCTCTTAATTATAAAGTGTCGTTAACAACCGGGTATCATCGTCAATTTCTAATTGTTGTTAGGGGAATCAAGCAGATCTAGATCGGCGGTAGTCTTCTGTCTCAGGTTCAATGGGAGGGGGGTGCTATTAACGCAGTAACCAAACTTGGAATTATTGTGTGACAAGGATTTAAGGTTAGGGATGGTTTGTTCTTCATATTGATGAGAATCCACCCTCCACCCCTCCCCTCTGTACACACACATTATGTCTGGTTCATACGAATAGAGGAACAACTGGTCGTGAATAGGAGTACGGTTGGTATCCATAGAATTGCAGACTGTCTGTACAAAAACACGTTCACCACATAAAATACATATATTGTCAATCAGAAACTCGAGCATTAGATAGCGTCAGTTTTAAATAACCTTTTGTGCAGCATTGGATCGTATGCATCTGATATAATGATTTTGGGCAACAATTAAAATTCCCGTTAACAGCCTACAGGAGGTTTATCAACCACCTCTTTACGCATGCAAATAATCATATACGGTGCATGCAAATATAATGCACATACTGAGATTGTTCGAATTTGGGTATGTCAGTCATGATGGAACATAGAGCTTCGTGTGTTCATATTGTGTTGATATTTGAAGGTTTTTACGTATTTCCCTATTTCTCTATGCAAAATTTGATATTTTCAAAATTGCGGAAATGAAATTCGCTTTCTCCAGAGCAGCCAACTGTAACTATAATTCTAATTATTGTATATTTCAGTGATCATTATACTTCTGATAATAATTACTATACTGTTTCTGTGGAGAACAGGACGGATAGGTGGACCAAAGCGATCTCCAAATCTGTATGAACAAAAGTTACCAAATATTAATCAACAATCGAGTCTGACAGGAGTAAATGTAAGTAATTCAGCAATTGGCGTTAAACAATACTCACTCACCATATATCTCTTGTTACTAGTACAAAGTATCAATCAGTAAAAAGGACGTACAATGTTCTACCGCACAAACTATTCTGAATAGTAATGCAAGTTACTTAACGCCAAATGAGCAATGTATCAGCTACATCAAGGCATGATCAAGTAGCATCCAATGAAAGTATAATGATGAAGATGATGTCAGCTTTGTACTAGATCAACATTCTTATTTAAACCTTTAAAATGCTAGTTCACTGAAACAATAGTCCGCGGGGAGACATGTCTATCCACTCGGACACATAATCCTGATTTCGGGTCACCCAGTCTTTGCTCTTACTCCTGAAAACTGCGTGCTTGGCGGAGATGCAACACATACCAATTTCAGTCTTTGGTTTGAACTGACCGGGGATCGAACCCACGACCTACCGTACTCGACGTTAACACGCTAACTATTACACCACCGAATCCGTTATATGGAATAGATATCTGTAGTTATTACTTCAATATTCTAATCTTGTCTTCTGTCTTTATTTTTCTTTTACATTTAAATGACAAAACTTGATAAAAGCCAACATATACTATCGTTCAATTTTGTAGAACAAAACTTATGAAACAGACAATGACCTTGATGATATTTATGTGTACGGAGGAATGAAATTTGATACCATTCCAGCATGGATAATTCCGCACAAGAAAATAGTTCTAGAAGAGAAAATAAAGAGTGGTAGATTTGCTGATATATTTAAGGCCAGATATGATACAAAGCAAAACGACATGTCTGTTGTGGTAGCCAAAACTCTTCAAGGTATAAAACTGGATATTTTATATATTATTATATTGTTAAACATGCAAGATAGAATATATCAAAATAATAAATTAACCTCATTGTAAAATCTTTGATCAAATAATATGGTTCATCTCCCTCAGGCATTGGTAATCTTAATTGGTTTTTGTTTTCATGATCAGGCCCTTTAGCTCCGTTGCTACCAGAGGTCTTTAAGTTATTTGACTTTCAAATATTTTATTCCAGACATGTACGTGTCGTGTGCACTAAATGTGATATCTACAGCTATTATCACTGGGTCGATACCTCTCCGGTGGACTTTTAGTCCCCGAGGATGTCAACTGCCTAGTAATCGCAGTGACATGATTTATAAGATGTATATATTAATAGATATTTTTTTTCATAGATAATTTGTAGTTCCTAAATAATGTAATTATTATAAAAACTAAGTTTGGCCTCCATCGGATATAGGTGTGGCTATGCTGTTTGGTTTTCACGCTGCCATGCACTTTTACAATTTTTAACATTCTGATTTTTTAACATTTTTCGTACCTGTTGAAGTTTATTCCAGTAACGTGATGTGTGCACTAATTAGATATTTACATTTTTATCACATATTTCGCTGCAATATATGTCCGTTTGTGCATGTCCAATAATGGTCGGAAGTCAGTGTTGGTTTTTTGCCCTCAGGGCCAATATGGATATTTGGCCTAAATATCTATATTGGACCCCGAATTCAACTTCCGGTATGGTCGTTGTGTCAAGCATTATATGTCAAAGTACAAGGAAAGATGGTATATAAAAATATGCATAAGATCGTATTTCAATCAAATTAACACATTTCAAAATATTGGCATAAAGTTTAAATAACTTGAAACAGAATAATTGGATCAAATTAAACACTATGTTGAATAGGAATACCCGTTCAAATGTTAACGTCTTGGGTAGATTTTACAAACACTTTCTAACGTCATTGTATAGATCGACATTGTTGGATATCTTTTTGAAACCAGTCTCGAAACAAAAATATTTGCAAGTTGAATATAGGCAATTCTATTAAGGATTTATTTTCTCAATTTGACAGTTCAAAGATCTTGTCTGCAATATAAAAGTCAATGCTTGGAAAAAGTCTGTGAGAGATCATAGTTGGTTTATTTTTGCGTAATCTTCATAATCAGATGGTAGTTTCTGTGCAATGTGAGTTCTGCGGCGAATTGATAGGTTATGTCTTTAAAGAAATGCATATCACCAGGCTACAGATGCACGAAAATTGGCGTTATTATTATTATTTTTTTGGCCAAATGTAGTCCTTTGAGTCTGCGTTCTGCTGTTGAAACGCCATAGCCTTGAAATCTGCGATCAGTTACCCATTGTAACAGTTCTGCTTCCAGTTCTGGAAAATGAGCTGAACTGCCTCTATCTGCCATGTTTGATCTTGGCATCTTTTGGAGTCGATCTTGTAATCGTCTCCACTGACGAACATTGGTCCAATTCATGTTAAATTATCTACCAGCTGCACGATTGCCATGAGCCTCTGCATATGAGATAACTTTAAGTTTCTCTCGAGCGGTAAACGAGTTTCTAATTTTACCCATCTTCTGGGAACGAAAATTCGGAGGTATGACTTTGTTAGTTAGTGTGTGAGGGTTTACGTCCGTCTACTCTGCTCAGGTATTGCGGACAAGTATTTCTTCTTCTTGCTGGGTCTTCGCCCGCTACATATTTCATTTTTTGGTGGTCTATCACCAATATCAATATTAGGTGTATACTCTGGAAAGCGATCGACAAGTGCTGGATCGTCCGGGTCGAATTTTGTTGGTTTTGGTAGCGAACCAGTATATGTACATCTTATCTCTGTCGATCGCTCCCTTTTTTGTCGATATTGTTGGAATATTGATGGCTTGGGCGTCGCTGTTGTGCTGGTCGGTTTGCGTTGTTTCATCTGTAGAAGGGTTAATGTCGGCTGTCTGTGTTTGTACACAAGTTGTATTCTCACCAACGGCTTCCATTTTCGCCTTCCACTGGTCCATACGTTTGGCGCTCCTTCTCCTGGTGGAAGGTGAGAGGTGCTTCTTTTTTTTGGGCCTGGCTGGTAGTTTCTCCTGTTTTTTCAACGGATTTTCCAGCCTTGATCCACACCAGCTTGACCGATACAGCGTTGGAATTAACTTGTAGGTCCCAAGTTAATTTCTGTCCTTCTATCCCTGCGTGTTTTAGAAGTTGAACCAGTTCAACAGGTAAATCCATTGTTGAATTGAATTGATTTCTGCTCATTGTAGAGATGTATCCGCTAGTCAAGTCTAGATCCGAATGACATTGTGACATTGTGACCACATTATATACTATACTGTAGTGTTGTTACAATATGAGTACACTTCAAAAGAAATTATAATCTCTTTGATCAGGTCTTAATTAATGTTGTTACTTTTGTATTTTTTTCTCTTTATGAGCTTGGACACGCGCATGTAATATTTGAATCGATCCTAATTACTTCCTATTGCAAGCTTGACCCAAGTTTGCCTATCTTTGATCATATGAACGGTTCATTATTTGATGAATTTACTAATTAAAGATTCAACATATCTAAATATTTATTATTTAAAACAACCATAATTCGTGTGAAGAACGACAAACAAACAAAAATTTAACTGCTCCATCCGTATCATTTTCATTGCCGTTTTGAACTTGTTTTCAAATTAAACATTAGCGATAAACTTCCTGCATTCACAAAACATCTAATTTTCGTTTGCAAAATCTAGAATAATCGGTTTAAACTCTTTTAACTAAACTAATTTAACATTTCTCTATCTAAAGTTTATTAAAAATACATGGATTAACAAATACTTGATCTGTGGTAAGCAGTATTTTGCCGTTTGAACTAGGATTTCTAACGTGCATGTTTTACTGAATCTTCCTACGTTTTATAGATAGGAACTAGAATTTTCACCTGATTTTTTGGGGAGGAAAGGGGGTGCGTTTAATAGACACCAAAAGACGGTATCACATGAAATTTTTCATATCGTCCCTGGTATCAGCACTCAGCCCATATCAGCCCATCATCTTCGCTGTCGGGCTTAATATGGGAGTCTAGGGCCGATATGGAAAATGTCATGTAATAATATCGTATTACATCATGATCAGTTGCCTAGACGCTGCATAATCAGAAAAGGACGTCTCATTGTAACTGACATCGAACCCATGTCTGATAAATATGGTTTAAAACTATTCTTGCATTTGTTTATGTTTGTTGTGCTGTACATCTTATAGCTAATCCATAGTTTATTCTTCTGGTACGAATTTGATTTTATAGACTATCCAATGCCTATGTAGGGAAGTTTTGCTATTGTTCAACTGTAAATGCATTTGTTCTAGCTTCTTTCAATGAAGATGACAAGCTTTTGATGATGGCTAAAATAAACTTCTTTGCAACACAAGTTGGACAGCATGCCAACATTATTAATTTTATTGGGGCTGTAACAGATAACATACACCGTAAGTATTCAGGTTTTTTTTACCAATCTGAGCTTTCCAATGATATTAACATTTAAAAAAAATGTGTTAAGATGTTCAAAGTGGTAATCAGAAGCAATAAATCGAATGACAAACAATGCAACGGCCAAACGACATGTACATGTTACCACACGGGATCCATATGTATAATTGTGAATGCTTGGTACCTTTCTTGAGAAAGCATAACTACAGAGCTTCGGTGGAATCATAATTATTCCGGTATGATTAGAAACGATTGCTGCAATATAGCTAAGATTATAGCAAGTGACGTCAAATAGCATTCAACCAATGAATGTTGATATCAAGTAGTATGTTATTCACACTGCTACATGCAAACTGACAATCACGTTTCTTTCTATAAAATACAAATGGCGTTCACAGAAGAGTTTGAAGATACCGAACGGGTAATCAGAATCCGTATATCGAAGAAGAACAGACAACACAATGACCGAAAGAAAAAGTAAAAAAGACAACCAACGATCTACAAAACATACATGTTTATGATTTCAATTGATTATGCAATGTGAACCTATGATATTTTTCAAATTATTTTTAACATTAGTGGGACCCTACATGATATTAGAGTATTGTGAAGAAGGTAACCTAAGAGATTGGCTATTGAGAAATAATGACCGAGTGGGAGACGAAGTTGTGGAAAAACTGTTTCAAATTATTCTGGGTGTGTCAAACGGAATGAAATACCTGTCCTCCAAAAAGGTATTAATGTTGTATCATCTCATGAATGTATCAAAGCTCTGTATTAGACAATTTTCAATCTTGAATAAGTGTTTACCGTGCTATGTTATCATTGAATATCAATATTCTTATAAACGAGTTCGATCTTTTATTTTTTTTTTTTAGCTTATATATTTATTGCTACGTTTGATATTTATCGTACATTGCAAGATGAGAACATGATCATATATCTGATAAGTGGCTTAAATAAAATAAAAACTTCCAATGAAAATGAAGGCTATTTGTTATAATAAATTGAGTAGCTAGAATGAATAATATGACCGAAAGATAAAATATTGTACGATACCATGGTGTCGTTTTGTTGATAAATATTTACTCGAAGCATTTAGTGTAATCTGTATGTCAACAATTTCACTTCTTTGGGGATTATATTTTCAGATTGTCCATCGTAGGCTAGCGGCTAGGAATATTTTGTTGCCGTTCTTATTACTGCCAAAAATTAGTGGGTTTGGACCCACAACAAAAGACGAAACCAACAACAAAGACGACACAAAGGTTTCTTGATTTACATAGTCAATCATGTACATGTGCTTCATTTTTCGAATGGTTGCCTTTAAGCAAATATACTTGCATCATATTTCAATTAGATGTTTTCCAGGTCAGTGTGTTGAATATATAATATTTCCTGTTAACGGTGTTAGAATTAAATTCTTAGCATATTCATAGACTTTTTAAAGAAAATTATTTTCATTTGAAAATCTGATCATATAATGAAAACTCATCACCTCGCAGAGAATTAGAATGCATGAAAACTTAATGTATGGCCTATATGAAGGTCCTCATATCAAATGATATCTACATTTCAGGAAAGGGTACCAGTTAAATGGATGGCACCAGAATGTACAGAAAATACCAAGAATGCAACAACAAAAAGTGATGTCTGGTCATACGGAATTGTCATGTGGGAGATTCTTAGTTTAGGTAATTACAATATAATTTCCCTTTCGGAGTCCATTTATTATCTAATGCGAACGTAGATGTCTATATTAGTGAGCACAACGAGATTCTGGAGTAATCATCATCAAGTACGACCAAAGTCAAAAGATTGAAAAGCCAAATACCGTGCCAATTTGTACAACTTTTTTTTTATTGATAATGTATTTCGCGAGGTTGTTCTATTATTTATGCAGTTTGAATCCTGCTCAGAGAATATCTACTCGATACAACAGTATGTAATAAAAGTTTGTCAGTGACTTGCGGCAGGTCGGTGATTTTCTTCGGGTACTCCGGTTTCCTCCACTAATAAACCTGACCGTTACGATATAGCTGAACTATTGTTGAAAGTGGCGTTAAACACCATAACCCTAACCCTTTACTATGCAGCATAAACAGTATGTTCGTGGTTAATATGATGTCTGGTTTGGATTCTTAGACTGTGTGTTGCCTCGTGTTAGCTGTAGTTTTAATGGCAATTCTAGATCCACTAATAGATCGAGATCCTGTAAACGTAGATATTGAAAATGGGAAAATTGTTGAATTCCACGATTATGATAAGAATGTTAGCTTTGATATTCTATTATCGTACGGTTCTTGAGTAACAACTATCATACCCTGACTTTGATGCTCTCGAGTAACAGTTATCATACCATGTCTTTGATACATATTGGAAGTCCGAAGAAATATTCAATTAAAGGATCAATCAGATTACACAAGAACAACGGTACAAACATAAAGGTCAAATACAATAACAGAAACCTACATAGAGAACACGAAAGAAATGGCAGATCAGGTTCTGCACAATTGTAAGCATATTACTGCCTCCTCAATGAATACCGTCATGGCATCGTAATTCACTAATTGGTTGATGGACACAAATTCCATATGGAACAACAAGAGCATCATATAAAAAGGTGAGTATAAAAATTCTTGAATTCGTCAGGTTCATCATATTTAGGTATAAGTAGAGTCTGGTCTATCAGTTTAAGTATTAAATGTATACCTTTAATTCACAAAACATATCTAGAAATCTAGAATGGTGAAATGTATTGGTCTGCCCAAATGTTTTACTCTTGTATCTGTGAAGATGATTAAACCTCAGAATCAACTGGTTTACCTCTCGATTTGCGTTTCTGCTAGTGTCTGTTCTCTTTTGGTTTGCTGTTTTTATTTGTATCGATATTGCTTTGTACCCTTATTTTGTCTAAGAAAAATATATACTCTGTCCACTTTCTCAGTCTTACAATAAGATAAATTATTGTCAACTGTTTTTAAACTATTTCGTTGTTTTTATTAGATTTTTGTTCTAATATTGTTTTCAATCAGTATGTCATTCTCTCATGGAGTTTGTCTCCAGCGGATTATGTTTGCTTGTCTTTTTATTTCATGAAGAGAATAGCCATGATTTGAATTATGACATCAATTTTAGATTTTGCTTGTTACTTCAAAGACTATCTCTATGCAAGAGGTCAAATTAGTGGAAAGAAAATTTATTAAAGAGAGTATTTGTTTTTTGCATTGTCCTTTCTAATTATAATTTTTATTATTTTAAAGGAGAAACTCCCTATGATGGCATGTCAAGCCGAATCGTTCCGGAAAAAATACAGAATGGGTACAGATTAAAACGACCTGAACATAGCACTGACATGTAAGTACTTACATCTACTTCAAATACATATACAATAGTCTATGTTTATGAGACTTAAAATGTGGAACAAAGGTGTGGTTCACTGAACCTTTTCTCATTTTTGCGCCGAATACACATTAACTTTATAATTTAAGTCATTTCATTGATATTGTGTTTATCCTGCATAAATACACATAAACTTTATAATTTAAGTCATTTCATTGATATTGTGTTTATCCTGCATACATACACATAAACTTTATAATTTAAGTCATTTCGTTGATATTGTGTTTATCCTGCATAAATACACATAAACTTTATAATTTAAGTCATTTCATTGATATTGTGTTTATCCTGCATAAATACACATAAACTTTATAATTTTAGTCATTTCATTGATATTGTGTTTATCCTGCATAAATACACATAAACTTTATAATTTAAGTCATTTCATTGATATTGTGTTTATCCTGCATAAAAATCACAATTATCCACGGGCAGTAATATTTTGAATTTATAATTATAATCTGTAATTATCCCTTGATTGGCCCCTTCCGATATTTTCTGTCAACAGAAACTGAACTGGATTTAAATCTATTTTCCGAAAGCTCCACAGATAACATGTGACAGGGATATCAGTAAATATATACTTAGGTCAGTCGACCGTATATAACAAACATGTATCCAGTCGATTCTATTTGATTGCTCAAACAGAACGTGTGCAGGATAAAATGCAATACAATCCTTTCTCAACGTGTTATGCATTGTACATTGTCTTTGTTTTATTTGTTTTATTCTCTTATTATATCATGTAAAAATATAGCCAAGTAAAGCTGCACGTTAGAATGTTATTTTGGTTCCTCCAGACGTTCTATTTAACATTCATAGTTGGTAGTCCTATGTTGTTAGTTAGGCACGAATATCTAAAACTATGTTGGTGAAGAAACTTAATCTCTATGTGGTATGCAACTGACACATAGTTTGAAGATTCCCAAATGTATAACCAGAAGTTTTAAATTAAAGAAGTGCAGACAATGCAATGGCCAAAAGACAGACAATGCAATGGCCAAAAGAAGAAGGACAGACAATACAATGACCAAAAGAAGAAGGACAGACAATACAATGGCCAAAAGAAGAAGGACAGACAATACAATGGCCAAAAGAAGAAGAACAGACAATACAGTGGCCAAAAGAAGGAGGACAGACAATACAATGGCCAAAAGAAGAAGTACAGACAATACAATGGCCAAAAGAAGGAGGACAGACAATACAATGGCCAAAAGAAGGAGGACAGACCATACAATGGCCAAAAGAAGGAGGACAGACAATACAATGGCCAACAGAAGGAGGACAGACAATACAATGGCCAAAAGAAGAAGTACAGACAATACAGTGACCAAAAGAAGAAGTACAGACAATACAATGGCCAAAAGAAACATGTTTGTCATTTGTCACACAGTTTTATTTCACTTTTATACAGAAAGAACAATTAGTTGCACAATACGTTGATTATGTCGAGCACCGTACGCTTACTGCGGACGCTTCATTTTTTTCAATATAATAGTATTGTAATATTGTAATGAATACTAGTTGTAATCCCGTTTGTGTCTTAAAACTAAATCACCGACAATCAATACTAATGTCAAAACCCTAATTATTTAATTCAAATTTGACATGATTTCCAACGTCGTATGTCGTTTGTTTTTGTTATCGTCAGTCAATTTAGGTGAGAGGTGATATTTCGTTTTGTTGATATTGGTGGAAATGTTGACTATCGCTGTTTATACTTTCTTTTCATAATAATATCTGACATTAGGTGTGAAACCACTAATTAATTTTTTTATGGTTTTCTACTAAATTTGGTTTTTTTTTCGAGCCTACCTGACCATTTTATCTTAAGTTTAACCTTTCCAAGACCATATATTTTCTGAAACGTACATGATTCCTTTACGTTCTGCTAAAATATCAGGGCATGTCTAAAATCTTGCAGTGAAATGCCATGCTACGGAAAACACCTACTCTAAAAATAGCTCGGTCAACCCCAAGAAATTCAGTATTTATAGGTCATGCATCAAATCCTCCATAGAGGTATTAAAATACAACTAAGTCCATCAAATTTGGGCTCAAAATAATCCCTATATATATAACTTAATTATCAATTTTAATAATCCATTCCATTCAGTAGTGTTCACAATACTACAAAGTGAAAGGAACTTTGAAAAGGGACTACTTTCGTATATGTTCTAAGCTCTGATTGGTGAATTAGTGGTTTGACACCATTACACATTAATCAGACACGTGATTCAATTATAATATAAACAAGCGAAAAAGACAACAGCATACCAGCAAGAGAAATGTTCCCAACATATAAGCTTTGTATTTACGGGCATTCTCCAATATTCCTGTTCTTCCCACTTACGACCACTGATAGCCTATTGCAATAAGAAAATCTGTCTAAACAATGGAATTCAATAATTAAAGGTATTTCTTTTACAATGGTATAAACAACGTGTACCATTTTTTCTAGATTGTCCATTTTTGATTGCTCCTGTGGTATTCTAAAACGTTTATTTACTTCAACAACAAATTGCAGATTTGATCTTGTTCTTTATTTTACAACACTACAAGTTCGTAACTAAGACTACTACATATTTGTATTGTACTATATTGCTTAAAGTTTTCATCTGAAAAGAAGTACTACAGTACTAAAAGTTTTGATATGGAAAGAACATTTACATAGTGATCGTCAACAGATCCACCAATATGCAAAGCGAACAACCACCTCTCACATGGAATCATTGAACATATAAAGAGATCACAACATATGACAATGAAAATCCTTGTCCTAGTTTGGTAAAGACACAAAATGTGGAAGAGTTAGAACGACTAATTGGTTCCAAACCCTTTCTCCTCTTAATAATTGGATATCCAACGTCAATACAAATAACAAAATTTCAGTCATAGCCGGATATTAGCATAGTCACTATAATATAAGTAAAAAACAATCTTGAAAGAACATATTATTTTTTCCATTTCATTTGTAGACACCATAGACTGATGAAGAAATGCTGGAACTTACAACCAGAAGGACGACCAGATTTCAAGATTATCGTCAAAGAATTGGAAATAAAGGTAATAACAAAATTACCGAACTCCGAACAATCTTACAAAGGGAAAGTCAAAACTCATAATTATATAAACAGACAAAATCAGTCAACAACCGGAAAACTGTGAAAACCGTAATGACCCTGACTTGGTACAGGCATTTCTAAAGAAATGGTGGGTTGAATCAGATTTTAAGGCGCCAAACCTCCCGCTCTCATTACGGTTCAAAGGTTCCGGCTGTCACTGTAACAGTATTTAAATACAGGAACAAAATAGGTAAAATAGTAGTCAAAGCAGTACCATATTCGGTGATAGTTCAAGATAGTTCCTTCAGACGATTACTATTACGATATGCAGAAGTAAAGTGATATTTAGAAAGCAAACATAAGTTCTTTGAAATACAAATTAAAATATTGCATATATAAAATGTACTAATTTCAACACTAGAGGATTTCATCTGCAGTGTTCTTAATACATATACCACAATTATTTAAACATATATCACAATGTTCTTATATATTTTTTGTTGTATATTGAAATATTTTTAACATGAGGATATGAAGTTTTTGTATTTCACTGTCAAAAACTGACAAGATCTTAAATTTACTATATTGTAAATTATGATGTATGCAAATAATTATGCTTAATTGTCGAAGTTAATTAATTTGTTCACGCCACGATATAGCTATTGCTAAAGTTGGCGCTAAACACCAATTAATCCAAGTTAATTATATATTTAAAATTATTATTGTAACCTCTTGATGGTGAAGCATTCTTAATTAATTATTTATTTTGATTATCACTTGAATATGCTATTTAACAGGTCTTCGATATGTTAGAAGTGTATACCCTATGTAGGCAATGTCTCTGGATTGTCCATTTTTGATTGCCCTTCGGTATTCTCTAACGTTTATTTCTAATATCCAGATATTAATTGATTATCCGTCATAATGTATTTCGATAGAAGTCTTGGAAATTTGTTTAATATTTATTATCTTATTTATGCGTCTTCTATTTTGATATTTTACAATGTCGTATTGTCTCCGGAAACAATGGGACAATCTACCTTTTTCATAATATAGACTTGATTCTAAAAATATATATTTCTACGCGTATTTAAAGGTGCTATGTGGAGAAAAAAGTCTCTTTTCATACAAAATTCATCAGAAAATAACATATATTTTCCCATAATCTTTTAAAAATTTTAATCTTGTAACAATTTGTGAATTTTCTATTTGCTATGAAATTATCCTCTTCTTTTTACAAGTTTCAAATATCTGCAAATTAGGAGAGAATTATATTCAACGTTTTTGTTATTACAGTTGCTTTTCCGTTTTTTTTTAAAACAGGTAAAAATTTGCACGTCGGAAGGGAAGTAACTCCTATAAAAAACGTATAATTTTACAATCATATTTGGAATATACAACAGATCTATTTAATAATTCATATTGATTAGTAGGGAACACACCTGTCTGAATACCTGATGGGAATGCTAAGATGAAATTGTCTTTCGTTTACTCAACATTCAACATGAATACGTACTTACCGTCACTAATTTAATCTGAACTTGCATTGAATTGACCTCAGTGAATACCCTTTGAACTCTATTTTAGAAACCCATGCTCTCCATTATTAATTTGCATCGTCATTAAATTTGGAAACTGGTCAAATTTCTACAAATGCTGAAATTGTCAAAGTTATGAACTGTCGCTACATATAACATTTGTCATGAATTTTATTACGGAAAGGTAAAATGGAAAATATTCTTACTTATTTCCTTTTAATAATACTTTCTGAATAAACACCAGATTTTTCTACAAATAGTTTATTGTTAAGCAATAGAGACTGCTAATATCTTGTTTTTTTAATTTATTCATCTTATTTTTGCTTACATGTAGAAGTTGCATATAATTTTTTTTTTACATATATTTCTGCATATATGCGTTGACAACAGTAATTGAAATCAGTAAATAAACAGTAATAATAGACGACAACAACAATAAGAACCACTCCTCAGGTAAACCTCAAAAACCTCAAAGTTCTTAACACAGAATGGAGAAAGGGATAAGCCGAGGGAATTATATGTACTTCTTTTGGCATAGGTACAAAAGTATGACTGGCTTGAACTTGAGATCCTAATTTCCCATGTGTCATATGTACAATGTAGATATCTAATCGCCAAGCCAAAATAAACAATTATTTATCTGCACAGTGTCGCTTGAATCCAAAAGATCACAGATCAACAGATCAAAAGATCAAATTCCTTTGTGTTAAAGGTATCGAATTTGACTCTGTTTGTTTCGACGATTGTTCAATTGGCTGTTGGAATTGGTTTTCATTTTTGGTTCTTAATGTCACTTACAACATTAAATTGTTATTATTTTACACTTGTAATCTTACAAGACAAGGACCTCATTGAAAATAAGATCAATTTATTGGGCTTTATGGGTTATCCTAAGCTGTCAAGTTGTCAATATTTATAACTTATTTTTATGTATATTGTAATAGTATATGTGTGTTTTATATGTATGTGCTTGATTTACCTGAATAAAATATTATTATTATTATTATAGCAATATATCAGTTATATCGGAGGGACCAGTTTTATTGGTTGTTGAAACCGACGTACGGAGAAAAAACTACCGACCTTCCGCATGGTACAGATGTTAAAGCTGACAACATAAAATAATGTCGCGTACATCCCGCTACGGACGAGTATCTAATTCACAGCTTTAAGGATGATACATGTATACACGAAGACCATTAATTTCTTTGGATGTTGATGACTATTTGATAATAAATCTGTTATAAGCAGCAGTCATGATTGTTTTGTCTAAAGAGTAATGGTCTTACACCGATTCTACCTTTCTAGCTAGTAGTAGGTGAACTACGAGCATCCATTTACCATGCTGCTGTCAGGCCTCGGACACTCTAGTCTCCCCATATATTAACATCCGCCATAACGTGCTAGATTGTGATCGTTTTGATAAACGACATTGTCAAAGATTAATTCATGGATATATTTTGATAAAATATGGATGGAATAGTTTGAAATATTTAACTGCCCAAGAAGGTTTTATTATTTTCCATTCAACATACGTCTTCTTGTAATATATGTAAAATATAATCAAATTTTAGACCAAATGTCATCAGCGAGCTACTGTTAAGCTCATGATCAGAATCAGGAAGCTTTTTAATTTGAAAAAAAATTTTGAATGGATTTTTTTTCTTTTGTAATGTATTTTTACCTTAGCTATTATATATAGAAACAGAAAATATAGGTTATATATTTTTATAAAATAAATTTATAAAAAAAAACGTGTCTTCTTAGAATATGGTAAATCCGTGGATTTATGATATGCAAAGCAGATGTTTGTTTAAAAACAATAATTATATATAAGTGTATTTTGCAAACAACTAATGGTATGTAGATATCTAACATAGTTAACACTTAATCCAAATTTTATTTAGCATACATATGCATTTTAGATTATTTTATTTTATGAATACTACAGAATAGCCTATATAAATTGTTATTACTGAAAACAGAGGATCTCCAGATCATCCCAGATGGGCTTCCCACTCCTACAGGAGTATAGACAGTATTGTAAAATATTTATTTCATTTGTTTTTTAAATATAAGGATACTTATAAATTACTACCTTATAGACAAACTGTGTTAATCATTATTGGTTCATTTTTAGCTCACCTGGCCATAGGCCATGTGACCTTTTGTCATGGGTAGGCGTCCGTCGTCCGTCCGTCCGTCCGTTAGCTTTCTACATTTAAATCTTCTTCTCTGAAACCGCTGAACAGATTTCAACCAAACTTGCTAGAAATATTCATTGGATGATCCTCTACCAGATTTGTGTTTTTTTGTACTGATTTGAAATCCAACATGGCTGCCAGGGTCCATAATGTGTTCTCATTGGCTGAAATTTTCAAAATCTTCTTGTCAGAAACCACCAAGCCAATTGAATTGTGACTTTGCAGGAATGATCATTGGGTGGTACTGTACTAAACTTGTGAATCGTTTGCCGATCGGAAATTCAAGATGACCGCCATGACTCGACTTAGTTTAACATTGGACCCTAAGGGAATTGCACATTTTCATCTTTTTTTCTGAAACCACAAAACAGATTTGAACCAAACTTGGCAGAAATGTTCATTGGACGGTCATATACAAGATTTGTTTTTGGCGCTGATCGGAAATCCAACATGGCTGCCAGGACCCATAATGTGTTCTGATTGGTCGAAATTTTAAAAATCTTCTTATTAGAAACCACTAAGCCAATTGAATTGTGACTTTGCGGGAATGATCATTGGGTGGTCCTGTACTAAACTTGTGAATCGTTTGCCGATCGGAAATTCATAATGGCCGCCATGACTCGACTTAGTTTAACATTGGACCCTATGGGAATTTCACATTTTCATCTTTTTTTCTGAAACCACAAAACAGATTTGAACCAAACTTGGCAGAAATGTTCATTGGACGGTCATATACAAGATTTTTGTTTTTGGCGCTGATCGGAAATCCATCATGGCTGTGAGTGCCCATAATGTGTTCTGATTGGTCGAAATTTCAAAAATCTTCCTGTTAGAAACCACTAAGCCAATTGAATTGTGACTTTGCAGGAATGATCATTGGGTGGTCCTGTACTAAACTTGTGAATCGTTTGCTGATCGGAAATTCAAGATGGCCGCCATGACTCGACTTAGTTTAACATTGGACTCTACGGGAATTTCACATTTTCATCTTTTTTTCTGAAACCACAAAACAGATTTGAACCAAACTTGGCAGAAATGTTCATTGGATGGTCATATACAAGATTTTTGTTTTTGGCGCTGATCAGAAATCCAGCATGGCTGCCAGGGCCCATAATGTGTTCTGATAGGTCGAAATTTTAAAAATCTTCTTGTTAGAAACCACTAAGCCAATTGAATTGTGACTTTGCAGGAATAATCATAGGGTGGTCCTGTACTAAACTTGTGATTCGTTTGCTGATCGGAAATTCAAGATGGCCACCATGACTCGATGGTCCTTAGGTGGGCAACTTCCAATATTGTGTTCAGTGATCCCGATCTCGGACCTAGTTTTAACATACATGTAAGACCCTATGGGAAAATTGCTTAAAAGTCTTCTCTTCTGAAACCAGTCAGCCAATTTAAAGCAAACATGGCATGGATGGTCCTTGGGTAGTATACTTTCAAAATTGTGTCCGTTGACCACGACCTCCATCCAAGATGGTTGCCATGAGCAGATATAATTTTAACATAGAACCCTATGGCAGTATGGGATTTGAATAGTAACTTAGATGTATTCGGCATGCAGACATTCTTAAGAGGACTTATTTATGTCAGATGAGCGATACAGGCTCACCTGAGCCTCTAGTTATTTTACTCAAAAAATGTTTTCAGTAGTAATTTTATAATACTATACAGTACTATGATTATCTCCCTTTATTCAAATTCCTTAAAAAGCATTTTCCCCAATAATTATTATGAATTCAACTTTTTGCTTTTAATTATTATATTTTGAAATTGTTATCAATATTAAACAATAACTTTTTTTATGTTCATATTTATATGAATATCATAGTTTTTATTTATACAATCAACGCCCACTTTCCTACAAATATAAATTGTCGAATTTCCTGCAGTGGTGTACATATATTGCAATTATACTTCGGTATTTTCCGGCTTAATTAGGTCGATTTTAAATTTGCATACCCACATCAAATACGTCAAAAAATTATACGATTCCATCCTCTTTCCCTATGACATCCCCTGCTGCTGTATTGTCCATGTTTATTCTGTCATTCATTTTTGTGATGGCACGTGGTCTTTTGGGTGGAACACAATCTGTGCAAGTTTATATCGTTTGTTTATGTATTGTCGTTAGAGATCCAGTTATCAAAATGAGAGGATTGAGATTCCATTAATGGGTTTATTCCCGCCACAAATTTATATATGTCCCAAGGCAGTGTCTGAATTCCAACGTCACATGTAGTGTGTGGTCATTTTTATGTTCCATGATTTATTGTGAGAAGAGATTTGTCGTTTTGGTTATATTGATGGAATTGTTGAACATCACTGTTTAAAACTTTTTTTTAATAATATTGCATAGATAGATACTTTTTTTTTCTTCAAAATGTGACAACGGACAATCACATATACAGCATTATTATAAACATATAAAATGACAAATATTGCATATCATGAAAAATGATGCACAATAAGAAATATACATTGTACAAGAAAATACTATAATATTTATTCAACTACACAAGTCACATAGAGGATACTATGTAGCATATTAGTTCACCTCCTGTGTACTGCAGAAACAAATTTATAAAAATACTCCAAAGCCACACAACGCCTATTATTGCTGAAACGCTCAAAGAAAATACATGCGAATTATTTGATTTTTCTTATCCAAAAGAAATCTCTTATTTTCCAAATACAACTCCAACTGTTATTTTTCCAAGAAATAATAAGAACTAAAGTATCTACAACTTGATAGAAATAGGTTCATTGAATTATCTCCCTTATGCAAAAATCTCTTTCATTTACACAAAATAATAATATAGATGTTAGAAATGGTGCCATTTTACTGTAACCTCCATTGATTGATTGATTGATTGATTGATTGATTGATTGATTGGTGCTTAACGTCCAGCGAGCAATTTTTCAGCTATATTCAGGACGAGAACATTGAAAAATTTAAACGCCATGGGACTCGAAACAAGGAAAGGGGATGGGTAGGGACGGATTAATTTAGCCAATCTCCTATGGACCACTCATCATGAGCATAATCCTCATAGTGAGCTGTTACACTGGGTTCTTTAACGTGCGAAGAGGGTGGCAATCTCTTAACACGGGACCACGGTTTTATTTACGTCTCATCCGAAGGACGGGTTGGTCGTGATTGAATGACATCATATATGTATATATACAAAAGAGAATATTGTTAATTAGGATGTTGTCCACGGGTATCGTATCATGTTATCAATTATCTCAATCCTTTAATTGCAGATTATCCCAAAATGAGCTTGACTTACATGATCGCTAGTCAGCTTGTGTGTCACAGATAACTCACTATCTGCTTGCACTGTCGTAATTTTTGTCCGACCCTTTCCCAAATGGGGGACAGACACTGCTCATCTGTTTATTCCGGTTTTTTATCACTTCCGTGTTGCTCATCTTTAGTTTCCTGTGGTTGATCATGTTGTCTATATTTTGGCATGGTCTCTATTTTTTTTTATGTCTTGTTATATTGTTTTACGTCTCTGAGGTATCTTGTGTGCTTCTTGTAATGTTGTCGTACAACATAGATATTTATTTCTTATTAGATCTATGAATTCAATGTCATTGCACAATTCCATTAAAGTGTATATGATGTTATAACCGATAAACATCGATACAAATGTTTCGAGCTGAAATTGTCAAAATAGAAATCAATAACATACTTATGAGTGCGAGTGAGGATTATTACAGATAAATTCAGAGGACCCATATCGGAAGAGATTCCCTAGTAACAGTAAGATATGGGTATAAAACCAATAACGACTCAAACACAATGGTAAAACGGAGTAGACAATCAGACAACACAAATGTATGCCATAACTGGTGTGAAATCAGATGCCCTCCCTTCAATATAAAAATCGTAGTGGGAAATTACACCTAAATAAGCACATAAAATATAAAGTTTGACAAAACACCCATTAACCCAAATGGTACGATTAAAGCTTAAAAACTGAACACATTGAAGCTACGAACCCTGAGAACTCAAAACTGTTGAAATTGACGAGATGATATCAAAATTTTCAAGAAAATATAAAATATCTCATGACAAGTTCATAAACTCGATAGTTTTCAAGACACCAATTTGCATGCTGTATTCATAATATATCTTACCTTCTACACACTTCTATGAATATCTTAGGTTGATCGTAAGCACGTGGAAACCGTGGATATTCAATACACTATCAGTAGGCTTCTTGTATTTTTAATACACGGTTAATAGTATAGTTACGCCCCTTTTGCAAACAATGATGGCGATAAGCAAACGCGTCGCCATGATTCTGTGATATAAAATGTGCAATCGGCAAACCTAGGGTGAGTCCGCTTCGCTTCCTCAATACTTCGGCTGTAATACGGTATTTGATATGCGTCTACGCGTCACATTTCTTCGCCGGAAGACCGTATCACTTCAATCAAACATTGCGCACCGCGAATAAGTTCTAAAATGGCGACAATAGATGAGTGTATAGAGTTTGCTTTGAAAAATATTGGTCTTTGATGAAGGTACGAAATCAGCCGACATTGCGACGAATGAAAATATATTATTATTGGACGAATATTCGAAAGTGAAATTATTTTGATACCTCCTTCATTGAAGATTTCTGAAAGTAGTTCCAATGGGAGCTATCGTAATACGGACGAGGTTTGATGAAGGTACGGAATCAGCCGAAGTTGCGACGAGTGATAAAATGTGTTATTGCTGTTCATTTTTCAACGAAGTCGTATGCGATCGCTTTTGACTTATTTTTGTAACTATG
The DNA here is from genome assembly GCA_963383655.1 of Bathymodiolus septemdierum. NCBI lineage: Eukaryota > Metazoa > Mollusca > Bivalvia > Mytilida > Modiolidae > Bathymodiolus > Bathymodiolus septemdierum. The sequence goes on from OY726518.1 coordinate 74,510,190, forward strand.
GACGCTTTTGCCTAACAATTTTAAATATGAAAATATTTTCTAACTTTTTGATTGGAGAATAATACAAATTTGGTAAGAGTTCGGAGAACGGATTGAAAGCACTTGTACTAATAGGTGTTTTCATTTGAAGCAGGTGCATTTCACCGGCTATTGCTATAAAATCCCCGACAATGAACTTTCCAAGCATGGGTTTAATGTTAAAAAAATAAATCACGTTGGTTTTTCTATTTTAATTATGGAAATTTGTCATTCGCAGGCACGCACTCTAGGAATGAACAGGGGGTTATAATTCGGCGACTGAAAACAAATCTTAGTGTTTGAACTTGGCTACGATTTGACCTTAATTTCGTGTATGAAAAAGAGCTGCTGTGACTAAGAAACTGGCAATTTTTTTCTTTCGACCCCAAATCCTCGTCCTATTTATGAGAATTCACATTACTTCCAGATTTTATCTAACGGTTTCGTTTACTTTAGAGGATAAATATGCAATGAACGAAGGCTGAAGAAATGAAGAATCCATTATTTCTTAATGTTAAAATATTACGATTCACAGTAGAAATAATAAATACAAGTTTAATCATTCCAACGGAAGATTGGAGGCCGACTACCTTTGGTGCGAATGACATTGATAACACGACGAAGCGGCAGAAATGTTTGTCCAAAAAAGCAAAACGGTGATTAAAATAATTTGATTTAATTGATTGAAAGAGTGAAGGAAATATAACCCACTTTTATGCTTTCTATCAAAGTAAGCAGGGTTTGATCTTGTAAAGTTGCATCAGTATGGAGAAAAGGGGATCGTCCTCACGAATATACGATGAGCACCAGTCCTCCGTCCCAAGACCAGTAAAACTTTGTTCAGACCAGTAATTATTTTCAGTTTTTATTTAGAACTATATAAATATAAATGGAGGAATTTGAATCGGACCAGTAAATTCAAATATTCATTTCGGGGACTGGGCTAGTTGGGGTGTAAGATGCCACATTCCTTTCAAGTTTTGATGTTTGATGTCCATAGTCATCTTCAAGAGTCCCCTGCCTGAAATTATTTAGATTTTCAGATTGAAAACATGGGATATAAAAGATCTCTAGTCTATAAAACTATAGACTATCCACAGATGTCGAGAATATAAGGCAATGTTGATCCCCTTCTGAAGTGCATGAGTTCCCCCTTAAAATATTTTATGAGGGTTTGTGTCATGTGTGATGGTATATCTTAAACAAAATAAAAGTTTATTGAAATGTATAAGTCTTTTACTACTTTCATTCTTCATTTTGTATTGATACTGGTTTGTGGTTACATTAACAATCAGATTATTGAATATTACTTGCTTTTGGAAGTTCTTTTCTGTTATTAAAAAAAGTAAAAAATGCATACTTTATTTCAAAATCTTAAGAGAGAAATTACAGTAAGAATATAGAAAAGACTAGCAAACTAACAAGTATATTCCTTAAATGTGCATTTAATATGATAATATAAGCTTTAAGATAAGAAATTCCTATAATAATGCTATTTTAGTTATTCAAAAAATGCAAAGAATCTGAATATTGATATATCTTCATACTATGTCAAGGAAATGACACAAACACCAATATTATCAAATCTTTATTTTCAATAGTACATAATCATAGGGGAAGTCCATATTTCATTTCTGAATGATCAAGTTTATTTCTACCAAATTTGTATATTTGTTTTTGACCTGAAAAAATGCAGAACCATGTGACATCTTTCTAAGAAATAACAATGGAAAATGACTGATGGTTGTTAATCTTGAGAAATCATTCTCAATGCACTACTAGTACTAGTCTAATGAAAAATTGTTCAATGGTCAAGAAGATCCTGAAAATCCTGTCTAAAAAAAATGATATTTATTACATTTTTCTTTTCTCAAAGTTAGTCAGTGTAAATTTGAGCAAATAGAAACAATTTTAAAGCTAGGAAACCTCCTCAGAAACAAGTAAAAATTCAAAATCGGCTGAGGGTGCTTTCCCCCTTCACCCCCTACCAGGACTCTACATTGAATCCACTGGGGGCCTAATGACTCTCGATCAAATTTTCTCTCCGTCTATAATTTTAAAATCTCCCCCTGTCAAAATTTGTAGTGAAAACACTGAATAAGCAAGTCGGATTTAAAGCACTTGTAATAAGCAAGTCATTTAGTAGTTTGCTGATTGGTTGCGTCCGTCGTCCTACGCCCCGCACAGACAAAGGGAGTTCGAGTATAACTGATAATACGATTAATTTTAATGGTATATCTGTATTAAGCTTTAAATTTAAGCGATGTTCTCTTTAACCAAGTTATTATATGTCGTAAAGTTTTATGTTCAATGTATTATGTATTATCTTCAGCTGAGCGACTGGAGGTATTAAATTCTGAGCAATGTGCCATTTCATCTATTACATATTAAGAAGTTATTGTTGAAGCCATGAATTGTTTTGAGATTTTACCATGGATAGGAAATAATATTCACCCTCCCCCCCCCCCTTTTAGCTCACCTGACCCAAAGGATCATATGAGCTTTTGCTATCACTTTGCGTCCGTCGTCCGTCCATCCACAATTACTAAAATATCTTCTCCTCTGAAACCACCTGACCAATTAAGACCAAACGTTGGTGGAATTGTCCTTGGGCGATCGACTTCCAAAATTGTGTCCGGCAGTTCCGACCTTCAACCAACATGGCCGCTGTTACTGAAAATCAAAAAAGGGGGATGAAAATTTTAAAATCTTCATCTCTGAAACTACAGGGCCAATTGGAACTAAACTTTGCATGGATAGTCCTTGGATGATCCCCTTTCAAAATTGCGTCCGGCAATCCAGACCTCCAACCAACATGGCCACTGTTGCTAAAAATAAAAAGGGGCCAATTGGATCCAAGCTTTGCTAAAATAATCCTTTGATGATCCTCTTTCACAATTTTGTCTGGCAGTCCCGTCCTCGGACCAAGATGGACGCTAATACTAAAAATTAACGATTCCTTGCACATTAAGTAGGATGTAAGGTTTTACATATCTTATCAAATCCTATAAAACCAATCTGCTTAGGTTATTTCAGTGAAATACTGTTCGTAGAAGAATATAATATTTGTGCTTCGTCGTGCATCTTTTTTTAAAGATAGTTCTTGTTATTAACTTGACCCATTTAGTTGGTCTCAATATACGGTGACATAAATGTATCACTACAGCAACACTTGTGTCATATCTATGACTATAAGCATAATTACTTCTAAATCTCTCATAATTGAATACTCCGTAATTTATCAAATATATTCATTATACAGTTCGTTACTAACTTAATTTGATAGGGACCGTCGTGGTTGTGATTGCATGGTAGATGAATTTACAATAACATGTGCGATCAATGCCTATGAACTCAAAAGTTGTGAGTTCGAATCCCTCTCACGACGAGGTGCAATATTTTCTGATAAAGTTTATCAGTGATTTGCGACAGGGTTTCTCCGAGTACTCCGGTTTCGTTCACTAATAAAACTGACCGCCGTGATATAACTGAAATATCATTGAAACGGGTGTTAAACACCATAGCCCTAACCCTTATTCAATATATACGGTGTTAGTAAATATCGTATTAGGTCGCTATCATATTGTGTAGGTTCTATTATTTAGGCGTAGTTAAGATGCTTAAACACCACAAATCGAGAATTACGAGCACACATGTTGGTCTAATCAGACTTTCATGAGTTTGTAGTCATTGTATTGAAATAATTGGTGTGATAGGTATAAACACATATAAGACCATGTATTTCTCGATCGCAAAGATGGAATCTCAGATTCATGTAACCACAGTTCACGACACGATATGGATGAAATATTACCAGGTTATTTTGTGTACTGGTAAAAGCTATGTCCATTTTCTTTAACATTTCAAATGATGATAGTGTTATGTATACAAGTGGTATTTTTTATCTTTTATTAATCTATTAATATCTACAATAAACTAATTAAAATATTACTATTATGACAACATTGCTGCTTCCACGACTTATTCTGCAATTAATAAATAAATTTTGAAAACAAACTCACAATAAATTTAGCATTCTAGCATTAAGTAAAATGAAAAAATATTAAAGTGAATGTTCCTCTTAAATCAAATATGCTTAAGTGGTATTTATCAATTAATAATTTAACATGATGTGATCCACTAATATATACATGCATATAAATCTAATTATCAGTAATTTAGACATTTCTCCTTTGCTCTCACGGAGTGAAATGGTCAGTATGAACTGGCTCTGATACTGAATTATCAGTCAGAGTGATATCAAACACATTATGATGGTACAGGTAAAACAATAAAGGCAGTCTCGAAATACATTATCACTAACATCACAGCTGTTCCTGCTGTTGTGATTCTAACGATAATTATCTGTCTCGACCGTCAAAACTGCCATTTGTCTATAGTAACATTACAACAACCTTCAAACATTTACAAATTCATGGTTAGTGACCAATGGTGGAAAAAATGACTGGCTTGGGATTGGAGGATAAATTTACGGCAATAATATGCTGATATAATGCTGTTTACAAGAGTCAATGCACATGTTACAAAATGGAGGAAAATAAAACACAAACTACATGTATAGACGGTTAAGCATCTAATGGTCATATTGCCTCAGTATTAATTACATATGAAAAGTCAGATCATCTTTCCTTTGTTTTGTTCTTCCTTATTTCAGTGTCAACATATATACTTCCTCTACAAATGACTTGATCCCCCAGCTTTCTTGCCATTTGGTAAATGCATTCCTTGTGTCAATTTTTCGAGATAAACATTTATTTCCTTCAAAAGAAATATAAAAATTTAACCATTTTGTCTTTGCTATTATGCATGTATTACATTACAAGGCCATATACATACAGGTGCATAGCGATAGGTATCATCACTAAGTATAAAAGCCCGTTTACATGATCAAAGTCTTCCATCAAAAACTTGGTCAAAGTTTTCTTTAACAAAGTTCTTTGATCTGTAAACCTGCATCAAAAACTTTGTCAAAGAACTTTGATGGACTTTGACCGACTTTGAGGGAATAGCAACCCATCCTATTTTTCTAAGAAAAATTTGACGGACTTTGATGAGAATTGACCAATCAAAACATCTTTTTGGAATCAAGATCTAATTCAGCCATTTTGTTTGTCTTTGAATTTACCACCAAAAGGTAACTTTGACAAAGTTTTCTTTGAGCTAATTTTCCGTCACAAAACTTTGACAAAGTTGAATAAGTTATGACGTAAAATGGCATTAAGACTACTTAGTTTTTGGAGTTTTTGTGGACATAATTTCCGGTGGTTTTTAGTGTGACTTGTGTTGCTAAATCTTTCATTTTCCCTATATTTTATGTAGATCATTGTTCTTTTGACCTTTTTACTTTGGCCATTGTGTTATCTGTCCTTCGATTTACGGCTTCTGATTACCCCTTTCATATCTTCAAACATGTCTTGCATTCTAGTTTTATATTATTTACAATGTAATATGTTAGTTTACTTGTATTTCGTGTCTTTACGTTCTACTAGTTGTATATCTAACACGTATCATGCTCTATAATATACATAAAACATTTAAATCGCCATCATCATTTCAAAGCAAATAATGTACGGTTGCTTGCAATTATTTCTTCTAAGTGCTATTACTGCTTGTGCTTAAATCATAATAGGTTATCAGTTACAGTTTTTACTCTATAGCCATTGGATACAATATGCTACACTTAAATCATAATAGGTATCAGTTACAGTTTTTACTCTATAGCCATTGGATACAATATGCTACACTTAAGTCATAATAGGTATCAGTTACAGTTTTTACTCTATAGCCATTGGATACAATATGCTACACTTAAATCATAATAGGTATCAGTTACAGTTTTTACTCTATAGCCATTGGATACAATATGCTACACTTAAGTCATAATAGGTATCAGTTACAGTTTTTACTCTATAGCCATTGGATACAATATGCTACACTTAACACTGATACTTGTTTATACTAGGTAGTAATGTATGTGATCTATCTGATAAAAGATGTCATATTTTTGTCTTTTTTGAAGCAATAACTTACCGAAATATTTTGTTACATCACTCTCTGTGCAGTTAAATGGCGGGCCTAGAAATCAACAAACATGTAGAATTAAGTCGAATGCACTATATGACCGTTCATTATAAATTAGGCAGTATATAATACCGGTAGTTGTAATAGTCAAATAATTTTGTATTTAGTATTTTTTCGTGAGGTTTCTTCCATGCACTTAGTTGAACAATTACGATGTACTATGTACTTCTTAATATCTGTCATGCATCCCCGGAGCATGAACATATAGAATATATTTTCTCCGCTACACGATCCGATTCTAAATGGGTCTACAGCTAAGTTTGCAGAACTAATCAACTATAAAAACAGATCGAAATAATATATGCTTCGTGTTTTGAGAATGGCATATTCCTTGAACATGTAAGATGGTTTATCACAACTCCTAATTAACATTAGTTTTTGGAGTGGTAGATCGTTGGAATTCAACATTTTCGTAAACTATCCTCTAACATCTTTTGAGATGATTTACGATTTCGAGTCGTTCCGGTCCCAAGCCTTTCCGGCCCCAAACCAGTCCGGCCCCAGTCGATCCGGCCTCAGTTTTCATTATTATTATTATTGTGTTTAAATGTCTTTTTTTTTAATATATAATATATTTTAGGCTTTGTAATATCTGCGTTTGATGGGAAAGTAACTCTTCGGAAAGAAATAAAAAGCTGACAACTATCTATATTTCAATGAAATTACTGTTGTGAGTTCAATAGTGTGATTGTTTGATGAATTATTTGATGTCCTATTTATAATATTGGATATATGAAAAATAAACAAAACAATGAGTTTTCACATTTCTCCTAATTAATCCTCTGCTTGTACAATAAATGGCTTGGGTTTTGAGTTCTTTTTTCTGTGATTACAATATTAATTAATCCCAATCATATTGCCAATATAATGACGTTGCGCACGGTATTGGGGATTCATTTTAAAATATCTATGAGACTTTTAATTTTTATTGAAGTTGACCTATTATATATCAAAGCTTCAAAATTTTGTAAACATTAACAATCTTATGCTTAAATAGTTCAAAATCCGATAATTAAAACGAATTTTGGCATAATATTAAGGAAAAATTGTTGAAAATCGCTGTAGACGCGTAACTAAATTGTTGCACATAAACTGAGTAAAATTGCCTAAAAAAACCGAATTGCACAAAATTTTCTCTTGTTTCGCAAGCAACGACGGAAACGTCCGCCAATTACATATATGCGTGGGATTATGACATTACGCTTGCTTCCCATTCAAGATGGCTACTTTCCAGATGAGGTTTGAGATGTAGACGCAGCAATTTATCGGAAAATGTTGTTGTAGAGTAATGGTAAACTACTCATAAAATATAATTTCTATATATCATAACAGAACAAAAGTAAATATTCACAATGTGCATGTAATATAGAACTGAAAAATCGGGGAAATCAAGATGATTCTGTTCAAAAATTAACGGTTTTACGAATTCTAATGAAAATGTCCCAAACCGTTACGGCAACCATTTCTAGCGTCGTTTTCTTGTATTCCATGCCATATATTTTTTTACTGAACAAGGTTGAATATTTCTTACAGAGATATTTACGATGTGCTTTTCAAAGTATTTTTCTATACCAAAAATGGTTGAATTTCACAGAAATATCTCATATATGCAGCTTATTTGCGGTTTCTTAACAAAATGTCCAAACGGGTACTTGGCGTAATTTTAGTGTTTTCGAAGTAATATCCGAAAAAAAACTGCGACGTTTTTGACGTTACGCTTTATAGCACCAATACCGTACGCGACGTCATTATCAATGAAGAACAACAGACTATAATTAAGCGTTAATGATCTTGAAGATTTTGTTTGGACAAGGCTTTCTTTTTAATTTCTTTTATGTTAAAAGAAAGTGAAAAACATCAAAGAAAAATATTAATAACTTTAACTTAATAACTTAACCTCTAAGCATGTAAATGTGTTGTAATATAGTGTATTCATGATATTTTAAACTGGGGCCGGACGGGTATTGGGACCTGCTTCCTTTTGAGATTAATTGTTTAAGCTTTATCTAGTGCCCAATCGTCTTTGTTAGTTGTGGTAATCAAACCTTCCATCCATGATTTATTGTTTACAACTGAACTATTGTTCTCTTAATGTTAAACAACAATCGATAAATGATTGCAGATCATTAGAAGAGTTCGAATGAGAACAAATAGTTCACGTGGCCGCCATCTGAATGTTAATTGTTTAAATGATGGGGAAAGATAACATTAAAGACAATCGTTATTTAAAATATAGAACATTACTTACCACCAAAAATAGAATTATCCACAAGGAAACAATCTAACAAATACTTTGTGTTCTTTTGTAATAATGGTATAGTTACATTGACATATCTGAAAAGATATAGAACAAAACTAGCTGGATTGTGGAAGAATTATTAGTTATATTAAACATGCAGTCTTCGTAGGAAAGACGAAATTTGGGAGGACATACAATGAGGCATAGCGAAAATGTAATGAATGGATGTCAGAAACATCAGGATAAAAGAAATGAATTTATAATAAAACGGATGTTAATATCATATTGACGAGATAAGATAAGAAATTTTGTATTTGACTTGTCATGAGAAAGCACTTGATATGTGTACATAAAGTTACTATGTTGGTTATTTTATGACACCTCGATCTGTCGTTCAGTCTTCGCACCATCTTGACAAGACGGTGAGAGACAATTAATTCTCGTTCTGTCGTTTTGGTGTTTTTACAATCCATCAGTCTGTTGTTACGGCGTGTTCTAGCCGCACCTAAACTACAAAACTAAATTCAGCTAATCCAACTCATATGTCATGGCCACTGCTTGGTAATAAAAAAATAAAAATAAAGGAAAGTTCTGTGGCTAAGAATCGGTAACAAAGTGGCATAGCAACAGAACGGCAGAGCGAGATAATAGTATAATAACATTTTGACGTTGTAGCCGTCGTCAGAACAACAAGAATGATACAACGCACATTTAGAGTTTCATCTTCTAGTTTCTAGCCATTAAATTCTATCTTTAAACATTATTTCCGTTTTTGTACTGTAACACTATCCAATCAAAACAAAGCATTTAGGAGAGACATTACCAATGTTGAATCTTAAAATGTGTGTAATGAAAATTTCCTTAAAATATTGATGCTGACATCACCGTGTTTCTTGCTAAATAAAGTGTTCTGATTGGCCTATTTTAGAATACAAGTCAAAACATTTACAGTTACTATATACTGTCACTGTCTGTTGTCCTTTTAATAGTATCTGTAAGAATAATTAAGAACACAATCTCCCTTCCAGAAAGTTGGGCGATAGGATAATATTGTAGGTGGTATTAGTGGTCGTAGCAGCGTGCTCAGTAAAAAATTGTAGGAACTGAACAAAGGCGGTAACAACCGCATCCAGTTTATACAGGTACTTACTCTTGGCGTGTGTGTGTACCAATAGCTACAAATGAACCTCTATCCCAAACACAGTCAAATGTTCCGATTAAATCACTGAAAATAAACGAAAGTTCATATTATCGTCATTTTCCTATTTATCTCGTTAAATTCTTAATTTACCCTAAAATCTTTTCGTAAACTTCGCACAAGAGTAGGCAAAACATTAAATGTTTCGTCCCTACCCAACGTTTCACACTTTTCAAGTGGCAGACAAAAGTTGTTGCTGCGGTTGGCCCATACCTCTCTAATTTTATATAGATTTTATATGCTGTTAAATTTTTTCTCGTCCTGAATATGGCTGGAATACTGATCAATAATCAATCAATCAAGCAATCAATTGCGCATAATTTAAGTGGTTTGTGTCTTTTGTCGGTCAGTGCAATTCAACATTGGTTTTTCTATCGAGCCATCTTGCACTCACCATATGAATGCAGATATTCTAATATTTGTGTAACTGTATATAATATTAAAAGTATATGATTACACGACAAGCTTGAAGATACAAAAGGTGGTAATAACATACCGTAATTTGAAGGACAGAAAATACAATGACCAACAGAAAAAGACAAAAGGACATTCTTTACATTTCTATAACGGTAGCATACCTATTTTACTCAAAGCATCACATTGATAATTCAGCTTCTTCACAAGATGTGGTCAGTATATTTAATTACATCTATCATAGCAGACATATATATTGTTAATATGACCTTATAACTAATTGTAGATTTGTAATCCAGCTATATCACTATCTAATATATTGAAACATACCTTGTTAAATGAAAGTAATCACATCTGTATATTGTTATTTTTCTACCATCTGTTGCCTGAAATAGTAGATATATATATATATATATATTACTTAATGTCAACTCAGACCGACTGATTCTATCTATCATTAAACCTGATATACCCGAATCAGCTGAAAAGGGGCTTAAAATGTTGTACAACAAACATTGCTACAATGCTCCTAGGTTGTACAACAAACATTGCTACAATGCTCCTAGGTTGTACAACAAACATTGCTACAATGCTCCTAGGTTGTACAACAAACATTGCTACAATGCTCCTAGGTTGTACAACAAACATTGCTACAATGCTCCTAGGTTGTACAACAAACATTGCTACAATGCTCCTAGGTTGTACAACAAACATTGCTACAATGCTCCTAGGTTGTACAACAAACATTGCTACAATGCTCCTAGGTTGTACAACAAACATTGCTACAATGCTCCTAGTTTGTACAACAAACATTGCTACAATGTTCCTAGGTTGTACAACAAACATTGCTACAATGCTCCTAGTTTGTACAACAAACATTGCTACAATGCTTCTAGGTTGTACAACAAACATTGCTACAATGCTCCTAGGTTGTAACACAGTGGATGGATTTCATAAGAAACAGAAACCTCCTATCGTTCCTGAGCATTTGACTTCATCCTCTGTTTGTGGATGGGTCTGTGATGCTAATCGTTTTGTCTTTCTGTATTATTCTTTTTCTTTTTTTTTTGTTCTGTGTCCTTGTGTCAAATGTTTCCTGTGTCTCTAGGTTGTGAATTTTTGGTTGCCCCTTCTGTTTTCTCTTACTTTTATCAAATGAATCAAAATATTTGACTCTTATTTCACATTAATAAAGTTGCCGAAATCAAACTCATTGATAAAAATACCTTCATGTTAAATTCGTAATAAATGGAATATCATCATATGTGTCTTCATTAGCGTGATCAGTTTAAATATTTTAAGGAAACATATGCCCTACAACAATATCCTCCACTTCTTAAAAAATCAAACAAACGAGACATTTTCTGTTCAATAATTACAATCACACATAGAGTCAAATTTCATCTATGCTGACATGTATTTTCATATTTAGATACAAGCAGTAATCATATATTGAATATGACGACCAATCAGAATTTGAATATTATTATTATCCTTATTTCTTATGGTTTTTCTTTACCTGTCAAGTTACATTCTTAGTCACTTTCAATTTTATCTTGCTGGCACGTTTAGATTAATGTGTGGAACTTTATAAGTTAGTCAAACGTATTTACCATACCTTTGTTAGAATTTTCAGGAATATAAATAAATTTAATCTCTGTCGCATCATTATTGTTGAGTGAACTAGTCTACCATGGTGGTTAAGAGAATAATCCTTAAAACTAGAATATATTTTGCACAAAAATACAAAAATAGGGTAAAAATAATACAAGAAAAGTAAAACCAATCAAATAATGTTTAATCATAATTAATATTGTATATATCTTACTTTATAAACAACACCATTTATTTCATTTAATGGTTCAGAAGTATATGGAATATTATGTTCCTCGAAAAATTCACGACAGCCAAGGTCAACCCCTTCACACCCAACGACGTCATGTCCTTTGTCTGCAAGCCTACAAATGAAAACAATATTATTTAAATTATAAACAGCTAATACGATTTAAACACAATTTCAATTTTTGATGTTCAAAAAACACTATGATTATAATATAGTACAAATGTAGTTTGTCATGCACGTTCAAATTGAGATGTGTGTTAAAGTCATGATTGTTATAAAAATCTTAAACCACAAAATTATAAGCAGTGAAAAATAACTATTCTTTCCCGGTCAGATAGTCATCGGTTAGTTAATTTTCGAGTCTCCAATTTAACACATTTAAAAGAAATAAATATCTACATTTATTTATATTTAGGCTTACTCTTTATGACATTAAAAACTTCTTATTCTTATTTGTGTGATCATTATATAGTCACTTTAAATCCTTATGTAATTGTGTACAAAATAATATAATAAACAATTAACTACCTTGCATATGATTAGCAACATATCGACTACATATAGAGTATATTTATAATTTGAGAACAAAGACAACAGAAAAGCAGCACATTCAGACAACAACGTCGCATGTGGCTCATTCAGACAACAACGTCGCATGTGGCTCATTTCGGATAACCGCATGACTGATTTCAGACAACCATTTTAGACAGAGTATATATACCTTTTAAAACATTAATGGCTTTCCAATCTTTTGCGCATGTCTGGTGAAGGTTATTTCAGAAAAGTGTCATGCGCACTCAATTAGATTTCTATGTTTTTATTAATATATATTTAGCTTAACGGAAAAAGAGATTAATGAATTGATCCTGTAAAATTAGTAGCACAGATGTATTGTTTTCTGTTCATATATATGAGATATAACAATGGTACGAACTCCTACTGGTAATGTTCTTGTGTGAGAAATGCATGCGATCTATCACTTTTAAATGGTTTTAACAATGTAAATATAAACTAGAAAATTGTAGAAGCAATATCTCATTTAACTCATTGAAAAAATATTCCATTTTAGAGAGTGAATGATTGTTTTTTAATGCTAAATATTTAGTGGGATTTTAATAGTGCTAGCTCAGTACAACAACAGGTCGTCGCTCCACTCGGACACTTTTTCTTGCTTCCGAAATAACCATTGTTTGCTCTTACTTCAAAATGCTACGTGCTTAGTGCCATAGTGGAGAAGCAACACATACCGATTTTATAGTTTTCGGTTTGACCCGACCGAGACTCGAACCCATAATCTACTACACTCAAGGTGAGCACGTTAATCATTACAACACTGATGTGATTTATTCATTTGTGTTATGACATAATACGACCACAAAATGACAAAAAGAGAAAACAATGGTGACTAAAACACTACACAGTAAACTCAAGGTTTAACAACACGAACCCCATAAAAAACCCGGGTGTATTGATCCAATATCAGTTATTTACCTACCACTTAAGATCAATTGTCTTGCCACAAAGCGGCAAGAATATCCGCAGTGAACTATTTCCTCCTGTGAGATCTGAGTAATGTTTCTCAAGCATTCTGAAGCATAGTTAGAATAAACGTGCAATTTATAAATACATATAATATCAAGTAAATACTGAAAAACAATAGCTTATATTTAATTTCTGTTGTCTTGTATATTATATCTTTCTTTGTTTCATTAGTGTTTTCATCTAATGTATATCTTGTTATGGTTTTATAACAAATGTAATGTTATCACTGTGGTCGTATTCATATACAGATTGGCTTTACTTGATAGTAGTGGTTTTCTTGGACCACTTTAAATGCCACATTGGCCCTATCTGATAGCAGCGGTTTTCTACTCTTGATACTCTGGTTTTCTTCATGATTGATTGATTGATTCTTTGGTGTCTTAACGCCACTTTCAACAATATTTCAGCTATATCATGGCGACCAGTTTTAGTGGTGGAGGAAGCCGGAGTACCCGGAAAGAACAACCGACCCTGGGCAAGCAACTGGTAAACTTTATCACTTGCGACTGCCAGTCGAGTGCAACCTTTTTTGTAACTTACAAAGCTGTGAGGTTATCTTCACAAATCTGACGGCTAAGATATAACTTAACTGGTTTTGTTTAAAGTGGTATTTAAAACCCATAACCCCTAACGCTATATTTTGTAAATTAAACAATATTTGTCTCAACCTCGTAAACACGGTATAATCATTAAACACTAATATAACACATTACTTACGGGTGTGTTCGATTTACGTGAAACTGTGTTTGTGATTTGTTCCATCTGTCCTCCCAATCGTTAACTGACATATTTGTTGCGTCTTCATAATCTCCGAACTGGTTTAATTTACCTTGTGTTTCCATTTCTGTAATTACAAAACATTTTTTTTTTAATATGGAATTTTATTTTTAAAAGTATATCACCAAAACATACATTTTGATATCTTATAGTATGCTGTATTCAGAGACTATTTTTGTGATAGGAGAGTTCAAAATTCGGACAGGAAGAAAAGGGTGCAATTATGAAAAAAAATGGGTTTAACCTTTCCTAAACAACGACTATGAATTAACAACATAGGCAGAAATCAACACTCATTTACAACTTTGAAATAGCTTCCAATTGTCAGCCAAATTATTTTTCCTTTCCCTATTAATAACGTAAGGCATATCAGGAAGGCATACGGTGCTAGGGTAAGGGTGAGGGTGTTTAACGCCACTTTCAACTATATTTCAGTTATATCGAGGCGGTCAGATTTATTGATGAAGGAAACCAGAATACCCGGAGAAAACCACCGACCTGCCGCTGACAAACTTTATCACATAATGATGCATCGAGTACACCTCAACATGATCGGGATTCGAACTCACAGATTTAGTAGTGATAGGCACCTATTCCATCGGTGGTTGTAAATCAAACTGCAATATGATCACGACCACGACGGCCCCTTCAAATTTATACAGGGTAGAACACACATATACAATATAATTAACAACACTGGTACTGGATACCCCATCTGTACAGTGTAATAACAACATAACATTGGTACTGGTAACCCCATCTGTACAGTGTAATAACAACATAACATTGGTACTGGATACCCCATCTGTACAGTGTAATAACAACATAACATTGGTACTGGTAACCCCATCTGTACAGTGTAATAACAACATAACATTGGTACTGGAAACCCCATCTGTACAGTGTAATAACAACATAACATTGGTACTGGTAACCCCATCTGTACAGTGTAATAACAACATAACATTGGTACTGGATACCCCATCTGTACAGTGTAATAACAACATAACATTGGTACTGGTAACCCCATCTGTACAGTGTAATAACAACATAACATTGGTACTGGTAACCCCATCTGTACAGTGTAATAACAACATAACATTGGTACTGGTAACCCCATCTGTACAGTGTAATAACAACATAACATTGGTACTGGTAACCCCATCTGTACAGTGTAATAACAACATAACATTGGTACTGGTAACCCCATCTGTACAGTGTAATAACAACATAACATTGGTACTGGTAACCCCATCTGTACAGTGTAATAACAACATAACATTGGTACTGGTAACCCCATCTGTACAGTGTAATAACAACATAACATTGGTACTGGTAACCCCATCTGTACAGTGTAATAACAACATAACATTGGTACTGGTAACCCCATCTGTACAGTGTAATAACAACATAACATTGGTACTGGTAACCCCATCTGTACAGCGTAATAACAACATAACATTGGTACTGGTAACCCCATCTGTACAGTGTAATAACAACATAACATTGGTACTGGTAACCCCATCTGTACAGTGTAATAACAACATAACATTGGTACTGGTAACCCCATCTGTACAGTGTAATAACAACATAACATTGGTACTGGTAACCCCATCTGTACAGTGTAATAACAACATAACATTGGTACTGGTAACCCCATCTGTACAGTGTAATAACAACATAACATTGGTACTGGTAACCCCATCTGTACAGTGTAATAACAACATAACATTGGTACTGGTAACCCCATCTGTACAGTGTAATAACAACATAACATTGGTACTGGTAACCCCATCTGTACATTGTAATAACAACATAACATTGGTACTGGTAACCCCATCTGTACAGTGTAATAACAACATAACATTGGTACTGGATACCCCATCTGTACAGTGTAATAACAACATAACATTGGTACTGGTAACCCCATCTGTACAGTGTAATAACAACATAACATTGGTACTGGATACCCCATCTGTACAGTGTAATAACAACATAACATTGGTACTGGTAACCCCATCTGTACAGTGTAATAACAACATAACATTGGTACTGGTAACCCCATCTGTACATGTAATAACAACATAACATTGGTACTGGTAACCCCATCTGTACAGTGTAATAACAACATAACATTGGTACTGGTAACCCCATCTGTACAGTGTAATAACAACATAACATTGGTACTGGTAACCCCATCTGTACAGTGTAATAACAACATAACATTGGTACTGGATACCCCATCTGTACAGTGTAATAACAACATAACATTGGTACTGGTAACCCCATCTGTACAGTGTAATAACAACATAACATTGGTACTGGTAACCCCATCTGTACATTGTAATAACAACATAACATTGGTACTGGTAACCCCATCTGTACAGTGTAATAACAACATAACATTGGTACTGGTAACCCCATCTGTACAGTGTAATAACAACATAACATTGGTACTGGTAACCCCATCTGTACAGTGTAATAACAACATAACATTGGTACTGGTAACCCCATCTGTACAGTGTAATAACAACATAACATTGGTACTGGTAACCCCATCTGTACAGTGTAATAACAACATAACATTGGTACTGGTAACCCCATCTGTACAGTGTAATAACAACATAACATTGGTACTGGTAACCCCATCTGTACAGTGTAATAACAACATAACATTGGTACTGGTAACCCCATCTGTACAGTGTAATAACAACATAACATTGGTACTGGATACCCCATCTGTACAGTGTAATAACAACATAACATTGGTACTGGTAACCCCATCTGTACAGTGTAATAACAACATAACATTGGTACTGGATACCCCATCTGTACAGTGTAATAACAACATAACATTGGTACTGGTAACCCCATCTGTACAGTGTAATAACAACATAACATTGGTACTGGATACCCCATCTGTACAGTGTAATAACAACATAACATTGGTACTGGATACCCCATCTGTACAGTGTAATAACAACATAACATTGGTACTGGTAACCCCATCTGTACAGTGTAATAACAACATAACATTGGTATAGGAAGATCATGCCTGTACAGTGTATAATAAAACAACACTTTTAATAGGAGAACAAATATATCATGCCTGTAGAATATGATAAACAAAATTGACATAGGAAGGCTACGCTTGGATATTAAATTAAACAATGCTGGCATAGGAAGGCCACGCTTTGATATTAAATTAAACAATGCTGGCATAGGAATGCCACGCTTGGATATTAAATTAAATAATGCTGGCATAGGAAGGCCACGCTTGGATATTAAATTAAACAATGCTGGCATAGGAAGGCCACGCTTGGATATTAAATTAAACAATGCTGGCATAGGAAGGCCACGCTTGGATATTAAATTAAACAATGCTGGTATAGGAAGGCCACGCTTGGATATTAAATTAAACAATGCTGGTATAGGAAGGCCACGCTTGGATATTAAATTAAACAATGCTGGCATAAGAAGGCAACACTTGTACAGTCTAATAAACAGCATTGACACTGGAAGGTTATGTCTGTACATTATATCAGGCAAAATATTTGTACAGGCAGGCCACACAAATACACTATATTAAACAACACTGGCACAGGAAGGCGACGATTGTATATTATAATGAACATCACTGGCATAGGAAGGTCATGCGTGTACATCATAGCAAACAACATTTGAATATGAAGGTGTCACATGAACAGTGATATATACCGTATATCCGGTATTTTCTGTAGTATTCTGCGGTCAACTTCGGACCGCGGAAATTAAAATAGCAGATTATTATGTAAAATAAATGTCAAGATAAGTCCTCCATACCTGTACATGTCCTGAGGTGTAGATATCACATAGTCGTATATTAACATTCACTGAAAAGTACTGACGGAAATTTCGACTATGTCATTATTTGAGTTTATATCAGTCAGGAAACATGTCGGAGGACGGATCCCTATTACTGTTTCCAAATGGATCTTTGTCCCGTCAATTTTTGCGGTAATTCCTTGTCAAATAAATCCCGATGTCTCGAACAGTTAAACTATTTTTATGGTCCCTTAATAATAAATCAGTACAAATTACCTTTTTAAACTCGAACTCCAATTTATCCGGAAGTGTATTCAATTAGGCCTAATTCCAAATAAATGAAAAATACTGGTACTGAACATAACAATTAAAGGTTATTTAACAGTGGCATAATATTTTGAACTGTTCATTACATAATTAATCAAGATCTAGAAATAGTATTGTACCAAGCTGACACTGACAATAATTGATGTTTGTTTGTTTGATTGTAACGCCACTTTCAACAATATTTCAGATATATCGTGACGGTCAGTTTTATTAGTGGAGGAAACCGGAGGACCCGGAGAAAACCACCGACAATAACTGAAACAACCACATGATCAAATCTTTACAATTATGATTAAGTTTATTAAAGCAATATTTAAAATTGTTATTACATAACATTATTTAGAGTGTATGTTAAATTGTTATAGTTGCTGCGATTGAATAATACCAAACTGCGTGATCTCAGGATTCATCTAAGAAAAATCTAAATTTACTAGTAGTAGAATTCCGGTTAACTCGAACTTTTTACGTCTACATTACATTAAACGAAATGAATATAATTGTTTCTAATTCTAATTCTCTTAAAGAAATTGTCATGTGCTAAAGTATGAAAATTCGACATCAAAAATATAAACAACAGTCATACAGGAAGAACATGTCTGTGCAACATATTAAACACCATTCGGACAGGAAGCCCACAGCTGTACATTATAATAAACATAGGGGTCATCAGAACCCGTAAATCAAAGAAGGACAAACAACACAATGGCCACAAGAAAAAGGACAAAAGGACAAAGATCGATCTACAAAACATACATATAAAACTAAAAACCGGAGTTGAACTCATGTGCTCTGACAGGGTGAGCAGTTCCTGCTCCACTATTGACACCCGTCGTGTTAATCACAACTGTGAAATATTATAAACGCTGATATGGTCAGACAAAACCGGTAGAATATATTGAACCACTTTAGTACAAGATAAAGCATGCCTGTAAAATGTTGATACGACAAGAGTACTTCTGTACAGGATAATACATATTCTTCGAAAGTGTTATTAACGTAATTGTCTTAGGTATTATACTGTATGTACAAAGTCATCGTTCTAGACAGTACAACACAGATCATATATATCTCAACATAAGTAGTTAATTTGTAAAACTGTAAACACCTAATCGTCCGCCTCATCATTACACATGTTTTTTTTTATATTCCTGGAATGGGATACTCTTATGACATCTATAAATCAGTTATAACTGGTAAATATTCTTCAACAAGAATGGCGGCTTTATTAATATTACATGTATTTATTATTCTGAAAGTCGTCTGTTAACTACAATCAAAGGGAGATAATCTGTTCTTGTTTTTGAAGATAATTGGGACAGATTATCAAGTGTATTATGAATGCGGAGTCAATCATATGATTGATAAATTGTTTTATGACAGACTCCTGGAAAGTTTTAAGTGTTAATGTTGTGCTCTGTTTGATGGTAGATGAGTATAGAGTACCCCAATAAAATAATCAAACACATATTTGAATTGAAATCGTCATTTATTATAAATGACGAATAAGAGAGTGGTCAATACATATAAATTGTAACACAACCAAGATGAACAATTAATGTCAATTCTAATAACATGAGTTAATATACAATGTAAAAGACAACAACTCTCATAATAACATTCACGTTTGTAGAAAATGACACAATAAAATTAACACTACCATGTAAAATACAACACAAACTAAATTAACAATAGCATGTTAAATTAATAGCATAAAAACATGCTCAACTCACCAAACAATAGCATGTTAAATTAATAGCATAAAAACATGCTCAACTCACCAAACAATAGCATGTTAAATTAATAACATAAACACATTCTAAACTCAACTAACAATCTCATGTCAAAATACTATCATAGTTATTTACATAAACAACCATCAAAGGTGGGGGATTTTTCCCAGCGGAAGAGGGGGGGGGGTTAATTTTTAATTTGAAACTTCACCACAAATTTCTTTCAATTGCAATGGCGAAGCGAAATTAATGTTTCTGATTACATAATATCTGCATTGACCAAAAGAGTAACTTCCCTTTGACCGATAGTGGAACATGATCTGCCATAAATAAATTTATATATGGTTTATATACATATTGTTATTTCATCATACGCATCATACGCGTAAAGGTTGAAGGTGAAACATTGTTGATACATAATGTTGTTGGTATTTGTGTCATGATCATAAATTAATAAATACTATTGATTATATATTTTTTTTAATATCATACGATAAAGTTCTGCTGTTACTTCTGAAACCACAGGGGTTCGAAGTTAGAATTCTTATTATATTTTATTATTTGTAATCCCCTTTCCCTCTTTACACATTACCAATAATAAAAAAATTAAATCTATCGTCGAGCCCCTGACCCTGTGTCATGAGCAAGTAGTTCTGACGACGGAACTCTAGAGTATATTGTGCATGCGATATTATGAACGATATGAAATATATTTACCCTGCTAATTCCAAAAATATTCAAAACAATGATGGCAACAGCTGTAAGTGTGAAAGATGAAAGAGAGGCAATAAATGACGTAATGCGCATAATTGAGGGTTTGAATCGCACAAAGGTTAAAATTGTTCTGATCAAATCCAATATTTATAATTCGTGAGAATAAAGTAATCATCCGATATACATGTATATATAAACAAATGAAAAATATAACAATTGGTGAAAATTGTGTAAATATGATACTTTCTATAATTGTTTTCTCTGTTTTAAGAAAAGTTATCAGATACCATTAAGGGTAATAAGAAGCCGTAACGTGTAGATTGATGGACTATACAATGGACGAAAGGAAAGGGACAGAAAGACAACACGGATGTGTCTAAAATACAACACAGAAAACCACGAACCCCACTAAAATGCGGGGTCGAACTCAGATGGTTCAGGCAGATAATGAGTTCCTGCTCCACTCCTGACATCCATCGTATTACTCCTGCTAAAATTCCGGCATACGCAGCTATTATCAGCACCGATACTGCGCATGCGTTAATTGATACCATTATCACACTCGATAAAAATTTAATAGATTATATAATGAAATACTAATAATCGTTCGCGTAATTAAAGCTGTATTTTCAATCCGCATATATTTGAAAACTACAATTTCTTAGCTTTCGAACGTATAAAATATTTCATGAAAGAATATTTCTTTGTCTGTTCCATTTTGATTTTGAAAGCATTGAGGGTCCGGTACGTCTAAACACCGTTCAGGACTCCTGAGTGCACTCAGGACATACAATGTGCACACAGGACATGAAAAAAGAGATTATCAGATATTAAAGTAGATCATCTTATTCGAAATTTGATTTGCAATCGTATGCAATAGGATTGAAATCGATAGTATCAATATTTTTTAAGTTGTAACCATTTTTGTGCTACACGTGCCATAGCTATGTAGTCAGTCGTGCGTGAGCGCATGTTTATTGTAGCCATTGGTGCGGAGATGGCCACCAAGCGCTCAATAAACAAAATAATTAGATTGACAACGTGAAAACGAAGAATCGAAAAATGATATATATACAAAATTAATACATTGCTGTGTACTAGATATGCAATGAAAGCTTATTCAAATCTATACGGAAATAATATGGTATTATTTTTTTTTCCAATATGAAATTGATTTTTTTTATCCATATTTCCAAGAGATTTTCTTTATCCTGGAATTAAATGAAATGAATTTATCCCAATATAAAATGTGATTTGTTTTTAATTTACATATGCATTATACATTGACAATAGAGAAATCATGTTCAATAATATAGGTGAGCTTTGTCCAAATTTTAAAAATCTATTCCCAATGAGGCAAAATTTATATGGCTTTTAACAAACGAAGACATATCAGTACTTAAACTTCTAGGAAAATATATTATTGATTGTCTAGATATTAGAAGAGAGGATTATTGTTGTCATAAGTAGTGTTTATATGTATAGTGTACGTCATTGCTTTGTCTCTGATTCTGTCCGGCATACAAATGTTGTATTGTTATATGTACACTGAATCAATATTTGTTTTATATGTAACTCTCTGCCTCTTCGGGGGCCCTTAATTGGAACAATAAAATTATTATTATTATCATTATTATTATTATTATTATTATTATTATGACATGAGAATTTTTCCTTATCAAATATTGCAAATGAGATGAGAATAATTATCTGCTCATTTAAGTTCATTTTGCAACAAGAAATTTTCATTTTTAAATTGTAACAAGGATTTGCATAGTAGAACAAATCCTTGGTTGTAATGAGAATTTTTTTTATAAAGTTTGAAATTAGAAAATATTATTGAAATTTGCAGGAGAAAAAAAACACCAAAAAAACCCCCAAAAAACCCAATTATTCATATTGTTTCAACTTTTAGTTTTCAAATCATTTATTATTCTAGTGTCTTTTTATGCTCGTGATGAAGACTTTTAAGCGTGGACATACATAACAACTACAACAACTAATAATTAGTTAAAATGTTAATGAAAGCAATCGTTATTGTTTATTACAAAATTGTTATGAAAACGATAGACATCTTACACAATGAAACGTTGTTAAGAAAACGATAGACATCTTACACAATGAAACGTTGTTAAGAAAACGATAGACATCTTACACAATGAAACGTTGCTAAGAAAACGATAGACATCTTACACAATGAAACGTTGTTAAGAAAACGATAGACATCTTACACAATGAAACGTTGTTAAGAAAACGATAGACATCTTACACAATGAAACGTTGTTAAGAAAACGATAGACATCTTACACAATGAAACGTTGTTAAGAAAACGATAGACATCTTACACAATGAAACGTGGTTAAGAAAACGATAGACATCTTACACAATGAAACGTTGTTAAGAAAACGATAGACATCTTACACAATGAAACGTTGTTAAGAAAACGATAGACATCTTACACAATGAAACTATTTAAGTAAAATGAGAAATTTTTGGGAAAAAAAACATTCTGGTCTTTTACGAGCCATTTGTGAAATTGCTCGCAACAGTTAAGCACAATATTTCGCCCTTGGTTATCACCGGAATCCGGTTACAATTATCAAGAGTCTCTCGACAGATTGGCAGAAGTATTATTTCTTATGATTCTTATGCATGCTTGGTATTAGTTGAGTCGTATTACGACAGCCGTCTTTAGAGACAGACTAGAAGACCACGTTCTTCAGCCAAAATTATTACTACAGCACGGACGATTATGGACAAACAACAATTGCGAGTCGATTAATCGTGTCTTCAAAAAAGTCGTTGATTGGACGCCACAACCCATTCCCAAGCTGACAACCAAACTATTGAACGTGATTCGCATTCAACATGTAGGCTTAAAACGATCTCTTTATGGTACCGGAAACTACGAACTCTGTGGAAGATACAAAAGACATAGTATATCTCACCAATGTTGGTTTTCAAAGACACTCGAGCAACGTGAGCGCTTATTTTAAAAGTTGTTGAACGACCACACTCCTCTAGTCACAGCCGTCAAATCTACATCTACAGATTTCGAAGTTCCGAAACCCCAGAAACTTACCAAGAAACTCACCAGAACAAACGACCTCGAACCAATCGTACACAGCCAAGATATTATAATTTTCTTTTTCCATCCTTCAACTCATTATGTTTTTAGAACTATATAACTGAATTAATTGAAATATTGTATATTGTGTTTTGCTTCTGTCATATTATTTTAAATACGCATTCAACAAGTAACAAGTACATGTACATTAAAAAAATGTGCAGACAAATGATCATCTCTTCTTTAATAATTCTATTTTATAAACTATGTACTTTAAATTAAAAAAAATTGTAATTTCCATAGTATGTACTTTTTATTTAAAAATAATTCTTATTGCATGTACTTTTTAAAATAATTTTAAGCATAGAATTTACGCAAAAAAAATCTCTCCTTAAAGACCAAACCCAGACCAAACCCAGAAAATTACATGTTGCTCAACCGGAAGTCGGCATCAATATATCGTTATGACATTATCGAATTTTCAGTGTTTTACTAAGCCGATTACTGCGTTCATGGATGATTAATGGCGAGTCCCTCTCGGTAAATTATTGATAGATATCTATATATGAATGGAATTAACATAAGAATGTTTGGGTTGAATGTTAAATGTGATCATCTGCAATTTTCGAGAGGGACATTTTGTCGCCATCTTTTCTTTCATTCATAGCGTCCTCAACCGATCAACATTAAAAATGAAAATTTTTAAAATCTGTTGGAGACTTTTCCTAACCCTTTTAGTATGACATAGATCAATCATGGGGCTTCCAATAATTTCTTAAGTCTCCTTAAGTCTCCATCCATTGCGCCACAATTGACCTTGAAAAATCCCCCAATTTTTCGTGATTTGTGTTGTATCAAACATCTCCTGTGACAATTTGAATCCACAGAATATCATATTTTAGCCTTTTTAATGGTGATTATACGATTTCACACTAAAACATGTTGAGGATCACGTGAACTTTATGTATACAAATATATAATAAAAAAAAGTACAAGTATTGTCGAAGTATTGTTACCTGTATTTTACCTGAGAACTAATTAGTGCATACACTGTATTTGATTTTGATAAGAATGTTTTAGTATTGTTGCGTAACTAAATGTAATTAAGTTTAATGATCTTTTATAATTATGATAAATATTACAGAGACATGTTTGTGTATTGTGCAACAACTCAACTATAACCGTTTTTCTATAAAAAAAAAAAAAAAAAAAGTCAAATAAGTGAGAGAAAAAAAATGTATTTGGACAATTAATTATGATTCTTTAAATAAAAACACAATTTCATTAAAACTCCATAACAGAACAGAAAAATAATCATAATCAATAGAGTTCAACTTTTGGGGGCAGGGAATAACAATATTTGTACACTTTTTGTATTGCGATCATACATTTCAAGAGATCCCATATTGAAAATAAATTCAGACAGCTGGATAAATTCACGTTTAATTTAAGTATTTTTTTTAACGAGATGTTTTCACTTCAAAGTCCATTTTCAAACTGAATCGTAAACATCCGGTTGTCGATAATATACTTGGTATATGCGTGTTGTGTGCAAAGCGTCGCGCCTCCTCTGGACCAAACCATTGTTTTCTGAAAGTATTCCTATTTTTAAACTTTGTGATTGTAATACATGTACTAAGTACGTATGCACAAAACATTGTACATGCATATAACTATTTATTATGTATACCTGTTTTTGCTATGAATAATTTATTTCTTAAATAAATATAAAAATCCATTTATGGTGTATTTTGTTTGGCCAAGAAACGAGGGTCTTCATAAACACCGCAAAGGACCTCCTTTGTGCACAAAGGAGCACAAAGAAGCACAAAGGACCATAAGGGCCATTTTAATCAGCACAAAGACCTACATATTAAATTTCAAGTACAAAAATAATAAAATTCAATGAAAATTTTTTTCATTTATTAAGCCTTTAATAAAAGTTAATTTGTCACAACTTATAAAGATGTTGAACGATAATGAAGAAAATGAATATCGGCACAGACCCGAATATACGGAATTTGTTGTGATCTATAATATAGAGCATTATCGTAATTGTGATGTGTGTTGGTTGCAATCTCTTTCTTTACTACAGATTTACTGTTTCTAATATTATTCATTATATAAAAAAAATTCTGAAATGTTTTTACACCACACATATTCGTTACCGTACCGTAAGTATCGACAATTATATATTATAATTATCGGATAATATGAGACAGGCAACCTGTTTGAAGGACGAAGTCCTAAAATTTCAATAATACGATGATCCGTACACGTTAACCTCACCGCCACCGGACGCAATTACGAACAATTCGATGATATTGACCATGGCATTTGATAATAATTTATAAATTTGACCAAATTGATGAAGCTGATTGCATGTTCATATTTCAGATTAAACATCAATATTCCTTTTGAATCATAGCCCATATATTATTCAATGCATTGTTACGGGTTTTAACTTGGAACAGATTTTCATGACCCCGTTCTAGTCACTCTGTGACCTAGATCCGGACACAATTTCGAACGACATCATAATAACCTTTCTAGTGTAAATTATTTAATGACAACTGTTAAAATTGAATGAGCATTCATTCATTTACGTTCACATATCTATTTGTATATAATACACATGACATAAAAACCTTTCCTTTATTCATACCATAAATGTGTGCCAGTTTGCATTCGGAATTCCTTGGACTTTTCAATGAATAAGGTACATCACGGATTTTGACATATTGGGATAGATCAAGGTAAGGAAAATGTATTTATTGACTGTTTTTGTTTTAATTTCAATGTGTTCTACATATGCATAGAACCAGGAGATCATATTCTTTCCAATTAGAGGCATAAGATAACAAAATATGCGAACCTCAATGAATTTTAGCGATAGATTCCAAGTGCAATTGTCGATCGTTTTCTGTTTACAAATATGAAAACCCGTCGTCTGCAACATTCAACAACTGCGCATGAATAATTTTATCCCAAAACACGAGTAATTTAGCGGGGTATCTATTTATAAAAGCATTTTTTTAATTCATGTTTTGAAGGAACAATTAGGGGACATACTTTTTATTTCGTTCGTAATTGCGTCCGGTGAGGCTATTATCTTTTATGTTGAATGAATTGTGTAGCCGATTTGTCATGGCGTTCATTTTACCTACGCCGCTCTTCCATCGGTAAACTGACGAGTTCTGTCCCCTTGCTCGTACCTCGGCTAGATTGAGACAGATTGAGTCAGTCTATTCCATCGGGAGTTTCGTAGAAAGAGATTTTTTTATTATAATTTTATTAAAAGTTTATTTCGATTTTGCATAGAGTAAATAATCAAAGAAATGGGAATTTTTCATTGAAATAGATTTCTTTTGCGTTTCTAAATTATCAACTGATCTATTTTTTAAGCTTCCGGTGAGCAGATTTTTAGCTATCAATATAGAAGGAAAAATCGGACAGCTTACCGTTAGAAGAACTTCGTCCTTTATTATGAAGCAGCCGGCCGCGATACTGGTATTACCAGTATTTTACCAGAATCTTCCAGTATCTGCAATACTGGTACAGATACTGGTAAATACTAGTATCCCAGTATCTTCCAGAATTTTCCAGTATCTGCAATACTACAAGATACTGGTTATTGCCAAAATATGAGTATTGTAGATACCGGAAAATTCTGGGAAATACTGGTTATACCAGTATTGCAGATACTGGAAGATTCTGGAAAATACTGGTTATACCAGTATTGCAGATACTGGAAGATTAGGTACGAAGTTGCGGAATGTACTTGTATATTGGGTTTTTTTAACTGTCTGTGCGTCTGTTATGAGAGCACGGACAGTGCATAGGGAGACCGGGAGAAAGGAGACTAGGGGCGGGAGAAAGGAGAAGAGGGGGATAGGGAAGGGAGAAAGGTGAAGAGAGGTGGGAGAAATGAGAAAAGGGGTGGGAGAAAGGAGAAGAGGGGCGGGAGAATGGATAAGCGTACCCCTTTCCACCTCCCCTGTTATGGTACAGCGTTTTTGCGGCTAACTCCTGGTTTCCCCGGGCCCTTTCTCCCGGTCTCCCTATACCCTGTCCACTCTCTCAGTGAAACCCCTCTAAACCGCCATAGACAATCGGCAAGCTGCGCAGTTATCTGGACGAGTTCATGTGGCGAGACAGATTCGGCAGGACACACCAAGACTGCTTCGACAACATCCAAAGACACATCACCGAATTGTATCCAGTGTAGCGACCAGTCTACATTTTCAATCGCCGCTCTTTTCAGGGCCACCAATATTGTTCAAAAAGAAAATAAAGTATGAGTTTCATAAAGTTGCAGTTTAAACCCAAATGTCATGGCATAGCTACAATCATGTATAATTCTCTTATTCCCTTTGCTAATTTTGGGAGCAGCCAATATTCAATTTTAAAATTAATAGCTATACACAATCTGACATGCTCATACGTCATTTCTGCTGTACATAACATAAGAGGCAAAAGTCCTGTAATGTCAAAATATTTTGTATGGTCCCTTAGAGTTTGATATATACTGGTGAATTCAGGATACTAGAATCGAGCCCGGCTGCTTCATATTATCCCAATTATCGAATGTTTAAATTACCAAGGATTTGCAATTTGAAATAGTATACAAATCCTTGATAAAATGTAATATTTTTCATTCATAATTTTTTTATCAAATCACATTTATTATTTAATTTCTATAAAATAACATACATTCTAACATAACCTCCTTCTTTCGCTTTGTTAACAAACGAGCGAGTTATCCATTCGGTATAATCTCATTCGCACATGCGGCGGTGAATGTGACTGACTTTTCCACTGGTAGCATAAATTGTGTGCGACATTTTCCGCAAGCGTAAATATAAATTACCGTCTTCCAATCAAAGTATACTACCGTATTTGTACTCTTAGATACATCAGAATCGAAATAAATCATGGAAGCCAGAATGTGTTTTGAGTTTTAACATGGATTGGCGGATATTAGTAAATTTTATCCCTCGCTTCTGGCTCGGGATAAAATACTAATATCCGCCAATCCATGTTAAAACTCCCAACACATTTTGGCTTCCATGATTTATTTCATAAATAATGCTAAATATTATATTATAGCAAATTCCGTATATTCGGTTCTGTGTCGATACTCATTTTCATCATTACCGTTCAACATCTTTTAAGTTGTGACAAATTAACCTTTATTAAAGGCTAAACAATTAAATTCATACGTTTTTTCGTGAATTATATTTTTTTTAACTTAATATTTAATATGTAGGTCCTTTGTGCCGATTAAAATACGCCTTATGGTCCTTTGTGCTTCTTTGTGCTCCTTTGTGCACAAAGGAGGTCCTTTGCGGTGTGTATAGAGACCGAAGAAACGATAGTAATTTGCTTATTGGATTTTCGTGGATGATCGATCATTCATCCCGTTGCGTAATGGGCGGCATGTCAAAGGGATATAAGAAAATCCTTCATAACTCCTAAATCGTTCAAGTTATCTGCACACAACTTTGACAGTTTAATAACTATAATGTACTAAAGTCATATACGGCATGTCCTGTGTCAAATTAAAATAACCGCATCATGTCCTGAGTGCACTTTGGAGGTCCTGTGTGCACTCAGGAGTCCTGAGCGGTGTTTAGACGTACCCATGAGGGTCCGACCATATATATAGATCGGTGAAAAAACTTAATCTAGCTGAAAACGCATTTACACGTTAAAATTACCTTTTTAAACTTAACAATTCATATTGTATGTAAAACAATCTGTCGAATGATGTATTTTTCATATTTAAGAAAAAATTGAAAATCTGTTCCATTTTGCTCCAAAAATCAGGTTATGGCGTCTAAGTCAATATAACAGAAAAAAAAATTTAAGTCCGTACCACACGGCGGGTAGTATCGAGAATTAGCCTATGTACATTCGTATTGATAAAATAATATTTAAAGACATGAGAAAAACAATTGGGTGATTACATCAGGGATTCCTTGATTACATATATATGTAATAAAGTAATACCAATTAAAATCCTTAATTTGGATTCGACAGTCATGTCAGTATTATATTATAATATTTAATCAAATAAATTATTGTCTCGTTTTGTCTTGTATATGATTTCTTTTTTCGTGGCTTAAATCAGATATATTAATAATATTTATGATTTAAATTGCCATAGATTCACAAATTTTTAAAGATTTAAAAAAATAAAACACCGTGTAATAATTTTTTAAAGTTTTTATGTGTTAATCTAAATTTGCTGGATGTGTCATCAAAGTGTAATTTAGCAGCATGTTTTAGCCATAGAAGTTAACCTGGTTCCGGTATACCGTTAATAAATCTATATGGCACTATGCATACCACTGTGACATTACACTAAATTGTCAAAAATAAATTTTACAATATCATGTAAATGGCACATTCTGTTGACAATATGGCATCACAACGCACGTTACGTCCAAAGAGAGAAGGCAATTGGAGAAAGCTTCATTTTGGGGAAGTGTTCTGATTTAAGTAATAGTTTACAGGAAGAATTATGTCTTAAGGGGGTTTTGCTAGCAAAAAACCAGAATCTGTCAAATCAACTTGACAGTCTGAAAGATACGAACAGTCGCCTTATAGATTATGTAAAATCAATAAATAAAAAAGTTGGAACCGCGAATAGTGGAAAAGAGTTTTCGGAAATAACCGAAAATAACAAATCAAGGAAAATAAAAGAATTTAAATCGAAGGCTGAGATTGCTCTTTGGTTTGCAGAGTCCTATGGCCTTGTACCCCAGTACTTACAATTAGAAAGTACTGATGGGCAGACTGTTAATGTCGATTTCAATCCGTCGTCCAGCAAATCTTCATGCCAAGATTTGCCTGAAGAAGAAAGACAGAAAATTAAATATTTGCTAATTATTTTAGAAAAATTTAATGTTAGCGAGAGCGCTTATAGGGAACTGACAGTATTTTGTGATGGGCTACCACGAAAATATCTGGTGTCCCAATGCCGGGAAGATATTAACAGTTTATATTATTTTGAAAGAATTCCGGGAAATATCCCTGGCGCATATGTTAGTCTAGAAAGCGAAATTATCCGGTACATCAAGTATCATGTAAATCTTGAAACAGACAAGATAAAAATTAAGATTTCGGGGGACGGGTCAAAAGTTAGTAGAATTTCAAACTTTGTCGTGTTGTCCTTTTCTGTAATTACCGATGATTTGACATTATCATCAAAAGATCAAAACGTTTTTTGCATTGTAAACTGCAAAGAAGATTATGATCATATAAAACTTGCTTGCAAACCCATTTTTCAGAAAATAAACGCATTATGCGAAAAAGCAAGTATTGAAGTTGAGGGAAACATTTTGATTTAGATATTTTGATGGGTGGTGATATGAAATTTTTGCAGCTTGGGTTGGGTGGATTTCTATGTAATTATTCCTGTCCATGGTGTAGGGTCCATAAAAACCAGAGGGACGACATGACAAAGCCATTGGATTTTTACCATACTCGTGGTATGCAGAGAACATTACAGAATCTGAAGGAAGATGTCTTAAAGAATTACTTTGGTGTTCGTGCTCAACATCTTGTTAGTATTGAGCCTGAACACATAATCATTGATGAACTTCATCTTCTTCTTCGGATATGTGATAAACTGTTAAGGAACTTAATATTAGACACAAAAACCCTCGATGACAAAAATGCCGTTCATGGTGAGAAGTCAGATTTCTTATGACAGCTTATTGAGGAAATAAGAGGATGCGGCGTTTCGTTTTACATTTGAACAAAAAAGGGTACTCAAGGTGAATTGGATTGGTCGTCATTGACGGAATCTGACTATGAAAAGCTTTTGGAAAATCTCCCTTCAAAATTATGCTTTTTGATCCATCATGCTACCCATGATCATACTGTCAAAATTTGGAGTTCATTTTTTAATTTATATCATTTCGTGACGTTAGAAATACACGAGTTCTCTAACATTGAAGATATTTTTGAAAAATGTAAAGGGTGGGTAAATGACTTTCTTGCTTTATGATCATTGGGGAGAAAAGGTTTTGATAGCGTTACTCCTTATATGCATTGTCTTGTATACCATGTTCCGTTTTTCACTAAAAAGTATGGAAAACTTTTACGTTTCAGTCGGCAGGGCGTAGAAAAGATCAATGATGATATAAAAAAAAAATCATCATTCAAAAACAAACAAATGGGACGCAGCGGTCGATGCCTTACAAGTTCGAAAAAGGATAGAACATTTGACATCAGAGAACTGCGAGCGTGATAAGTGAAACTACACCAAAAGTACGAACGAGTATAGGAGTGATATAAATTTTAAGCAAAGAGCCGCTAAAAACGCTAAGATTTCTGAGGAAATGTCACTCGAAGCTGACAAATATTCTGAAAATTACCCGGTCCCTTGTTCAATCGACGACCTTTCCGTAACCGAGATTAGAGACGAATTGAAAAAAATAGGCGTTAAAACGAGATTAAAAAACAGAGAAAAACTTTGAGACCTTTTAAAGAGTAAACGAAAATGATTCTGTTGTTACTTTCTGCCTCCTCATGTCAGGAACCGATTTATCGGTAGTTAAAAGTAACTACGAATTATTCTTCATCTTATATTGCTATTTTCTGTACAGAAGAAACAAATACACAAATTCTGTGTTGTCGTCGATAATATTTCCCCGGAAATAAATAATATATCAGTTGTATATAGGTATTTATATATTGTATATATAATATCTCATTTATTGGAAGAGATGTACGAAAATCAAATATTGAATTTATTGAAATTTCATGTCCTCCCATGAAAAGACAAACCATTATCTGCATCAGTGATTTTTGGTAGTTAAATCTTATAATGTTGATATATTGCTTCAACAAATATGTACAATGTCAATATAAACATGAATGACAAATAAAAGTAAAGAAATTACATATTTTTCATTGTTTCTACAGGTTTTGTTTGGTTGTATTTATCCGGATATGTTGATTGCATATAGTTTTGGTTTTGTTTGGTTGTATTTCTCCGGACATGTGTATTGCATACACTTTGGTTTTGTCTTCCTTGGTAGTCTTTAAATACAAGTTATACAAGGTTTTATTCGTGATGATCACGAAGATTTAATTAACAAACATGTCATGATGATACGCGTAACTGATAATATTTAATCAGTGAAGGATGGCGACATTATCTGTCACACCACAGCAGGCCGTCTGATAAGACGTAGCATTATCCATAGAAGATAAAAACTTGACAAAAGAAAACACTAAAACATGCAAGATAACTCGTACTGGCTTCTACTGAAGAAAATAGTTGGACATGTGATAAGTGATATTTGGTGATAGGTCATGAACAAAGAAATAATGACGGGTTGTGATTTAGACAAACAGAACATATCCGGTTTTTTGTTGTTGCAAGGACTTGACAATCTTAGAAATGTGTCTTGCAAAAATAGATTACATATCATAATCAGAATGTAAGTTGAATAGTCGTATTTATTACCAAAGTCAACAAGAGTACATACACAAAAAACATTACTCTACAGTTCTACTTCAAGCCTTTACGAACATTTTCTCTTTTTCTCCAAGACAACTGACTTCTTTGCCGAAGTTACTCGAGGGGGAAATGCTATGCCCTTAGCATTTATAAATGCTCAATTTTATTTGTTGGTGAAAGAAAATAAAATAAAACATAACATTTATATATAAATTGAAAAGGTAGGTGCGATCACAAAGTTCCACTGAACCTTGATTTATTATCAAAATAACATATTTGAAAATAATGAAAATTCTTATATTAATATTGGTGGAATTCTTGACAATCACTGTTTATTAAATAAATCTTCAAATTAAATTGAACAATCCTATAAAAACAATCTCAGTATTTGCACATCTAGTGGTCACAACCAAGTATAAAAGTCATGTGTAACAGGATTTGTGATTACACTAAAGACCAACTTGACCAAGTATAAAAGTCATGTGTAAGAGGATTTGTGATTGCACTAAAGACCAACTTGACCAAGTATGAAAGTCATGTGTAAGTGGATTTGTGATTACACTAAAGACCAACTTGACCAAGTATAAAAGTCATGTGTAAGTGGATTTGTGATTACACTAAAGATCAACTTGACCAAGTATAAAAGTCATTTGTTAGAGGATTTGTGATTACACTAAAGATCAACTTGACCAAGTATAAAATCATTTGTTAGAGGATTTGTGATTACACTAAAGACCAATTTGACCAAGTATAAAAGTCATGTGTAAGAGGATTTGTGATTGCAGTAAAGACCAACTTGACCAAGTATAAAAGTCATGTGTAAGAGGATTTGTGATTACACTAAAGACCAACTTGACCAAGTATAAAAGTCATGTGTAAGTGGATTTGTGATTATACTAAAGATCAACTTGACCAAGTATAAAAGTCATGTGTAAGAGGATTTGTGATTATACTAAAGACCAACTTGACCAAGTATAAAAGTCATGTGTAAGTGGATTTGTGATTACACTAAAGATCAACTTGACCAAGTATAAAAGTCATGTGTAAGTGGATTTGTGATTACACTAAAGACCAACTTGACCAAGTATATGTCATGTGTAAGTGGATTTGTGATTACACTAAAGATCAACTTGATCAAGTATAAAAGTCATGTGTAAGAGGATTTGTGATTGCACTAAAGACCAACTTGACCAAGTATGAAAGTCATGTGTAAGTGGATTTGTGATTACACTAAAGACCAACTTGACCAAGTATAAAAGTCATGTGTAAGTGGATTTGTGATTATACTAAAGATCAACTTGACCAAGTATAAAAGTCATGTGTAAGAGGATTTGTGATTACACTAAAGATCAACTTGACCAAGTATAAAAGTCATGTGTAAGTGGATTTGTGATTACACTAAAGATCAACTTGACCAAGTATAAAAGTCATTTGTTAGAGGATTTGTGATTACACTAAAGATCAACTTGATCAAGTATAAAAGTCATGTGTAAGAGGATTTGTGATTACACTACAGATCAACTTGACCAAGTATAAAAGTCATGAGTAAGTGGATTTGTGATTACACTAAAGACCAACTTGACCAAGTATAAAAGTCATGTGTAAGAGGATTTGTGATCATACTAAAGATCAACTTGACCAAGTATAAAAGTCATGTGTAAGAGGATTTGTGATTATACTAAAGATCAACTTGACCAAGTATAAAAGTCATGTGTAAGAGGATTTGTGATCATACTAAAGATCAACTTGACCAAGTATAAAAGTCATGTGTAAGTGGATTTGTGATTACACTAAAGACCAACTTGACCAAGAATAAAAGTCATGTTTAGAGGATTTGTGATTACACTAAAGATCAACTTGACCAAGTATAAAAGTCATGTGTAAGAGGATTTGTGATTACACTAAA
Source organism: Bathymodiolus septemdierum (assembly GCA_963383655.1). Lineage (NCBI taxonomy): Eukaryota > Metazoa > Mollusca > Bivalvia > Mytilida > Modiolidae > Bathymodiolus > Bathymodiolus septemdierum. The sequence continues at coordinate 74,545,349 of OY726518.1, forward strand.
GATCAACTTGACCAAGTATAAAAGTCATGTGTAAGAGGATTTGTGATTACACTAAAGACCAACTTGACCAAGTATAAAAGTCATGTGTAAGAGGATTTGTGATTACACTACATGCATATTTGCTTGGAGGAATGTAGGAAGAATTGTGCTTGCAAATTTTCAATTGAATCTCATTTTACAAAGCTGAATAAAGGATTATACTCCTTAAAAATTAAATACGCAAAGTGATCGACGACAGAATGTTCCTCTCGATTGAAGATCAACATGACAGTTGTAAAAAAATTTAGTTCATATCAAAACACACCTTTAAAAGATATCCGCATCTTCATCAGTGTATATGATATAATTATGTCCCCAAAAATAGTAATCCATAATAAACAGTAAGAGATGTTGTAACAATGTGAACAAAAAGCGTTCACAACTATGAAAAAAATAAATGAACATAAAAAAAACATATGCAAATCTCCGTTTTATGTGAAATTATTCTCTTTAATCTGTGATGTACCTTATGATCACATATGGTATATTGTTACCCTGGCACAGAATGATGACACAAGACAAACAGTCCAAGAGATATGTATGGACCGGTCGTAAAGCAGCAAACTCAAACATATAACCACCGAAAGGGAACTTCTTAACAATAGCGTGAGATATCCAATTTATAAAAGCAACATATTTCATATTGTGACTAATAACAGTGAAAATGTAACAAAAACTAACTTGTGAATTCATGATGGTATCATTAATGGTACATGAGATGATATCCCTTCCGGAGCACCTGGCCTCACTACCTGTGATTGTATGTTCGTGATATCGGATACTTTGTGTTGTCTTTTTTTTTTTTTTGCATTGTTGTTATTTTTTGTGTCAAAATCGTCCTTTTCCTCACTTCTGAATTGAGTACTCTTAGTTAGTCTTGGAACATTAAATGAATCTCAATTCACGATCCGGAATCTACCAATAATCTAATTTTAGCTAAAAAATACTTAATAATAGTAATCACAATATCAACAAATTTCGCCACGAATAATATGGGCGTGTATATGATACGACTATTTACGGGGTACTATTTGTATAGGGTTAGGATTATTGTGCTTAACACCACTTTCAAAAATATGTCAGTTATATCGTTGTAAACAGTTTTAATGGTGGAGGAAACCGGAGTACCCGCTGAAAAACACCGACCTGCCGCAAGTTACTGACGAACTTTATCACATAATGTTCTATCGAGTACAACTCGCTTGAGCGGAATTCGAACTCACAACGTTATTGGTGATGGGCACTGATTGCATAGGTAGTTATAAATCCAATTACCACACGATCACGACCACGACGGCTCCTCTCCAGCATTGAGATGAATCTTCATAATATATCAAAACATATGAATTCAAAATCATATAAATATTGATGCGTTTAAGAAATAAATATCACTTATTCAATAATAAATAAAAAAATAATAAATATAGAAAGTATAAACTACAAAAAATGTACTTACTGTCCTGTCTGCTCTGATACATTATGTTCGTTTGACGGGCTTTAAAGGGAATTTTGCTGAATCACCTTGTGCCTTACGTTCACTATTATAATAATATCATCTAAAAGTCATATCAAACATTTAATAGAGATTTGTCGGATCTAATAAAGAGTTACGAGGGGGTTTAATGAACGTTTTATATTTTAATTAATCTGCTTATTTATTTCGTGTATTTTCCACACACTCAATCGGTCATTGGATGATGGCATTAAAAGAGTGATTCAGCATAAATTTTAAGTTGAAGTCAGGTAATAAGTTTTATAATAAATATTAAACCGACTTCCTTTTTATATCTTTGAAAGTGGTATGATAGTTTCTATTTAGAATGTACTGAAAGGGAAGGATGCATCATTAATGCATATCAGCAGATCGAATCATCAGTCAATATTTAAATGATCTGACATTAATTTATTTGTTGCAGTAAATAAATAAAATTATGTTCTGTATATCAACCATTGAATTAATAATAGATTTGCATCTTTTGCACTAAAATATATTTGCGGTGTAGTTTGATCAATTTAAATTGTGAAATTACCGTTAGTATGTAAACTTAAGCTTAGAAGTACATATCTCCACACGGCATGATAAACGTAGATGCTAGATTTTATTTTAAATAAATATATATAAAGGTCTATATATGTAGCGTATTTAAAACGATAACTATACCCTTTGTAGATTTTCTAATTTTATACTGTTTAGTACTTTTTATGTAAATAAAGCAAAAATGATGATACTAGTGTACATGTTATTATGTATTTATTGGTAATAAACTTTGTGTGTTTATGAAAAGAAAGTTTAAACAATGATGGTCAACAAATCTACCAATATCAACAAAAGGAAGAGCGAACTCTCATATCAAATCACTGAAAAAGACCACGATATTTCTTGCTGGAAATTCATGTCCAGGCTTCGGACAGACACACACGTGTGACGTGATTTAACCGATTAATGGAATCCCCCCTCGTATAATTGGATCTTCACCGGCAATACAGATATAAACAAAAAATAAAAACCTGCACAGATTCGCTCGCTTCCACTCAAGAAGAATTAAATTTTGATGTTTAACGCCACTTTCAGCAATATTTCAGCAATATCATGTGACCAGTTTTAGTGGTGGAGGAAGCCGGAGTACCCGGACAGAACCACCGACCATGGGCAAGCAGCTGGTACTTTATCACTTGCGGCTGCGAGTCGAGTGCACCTTTTTTGTAATTTCTAAAGCTGGGCGCGAACCCACGCCGTATTGGTGATAGGCTTATATGAGTTGTTAGATCCAACGACCTAACTCATTGAGCCACCCGGGCCCCCACTCAAGAAGCCCCATGCTATCACAAAAATGTATGACAACATAAACCTGGACTGTATAATAGCAGAGTCAGTGAATGCTTCATTATTGGCTAAGGATGTAGCAACTGTTGGTTGGTGAGCAACATTATAATAAGTAGGTTCGATTTGTTGGAATCTAATACTGAATATAACATTATAAAATGTGAAAACTTTGAAGATACCAATGTGGTAATCAGAAGCCGTAAATCAAAGAAAGACAGACAATACAATGACCAAAAGACAAACAATGATCTACAACACACTACATAGAAAATTAAAGATTCAGCAACACAAAACCCACTAAAACTATTTGATGAATTCAGGTGCTCCGGAAGGGCAAGCAGTTCCTGCTATGCTAGGGACACCGATCGTGTTACATTTGTAAAAGACGAGGTGATACGTCATGAATGAGAAAAGGACCGGATTGGAATGAAATATAAATGTGTTGATTTAATTGCTAGTTTTTGGACCTACTAGTTTTATCTGCGGATAGCCTACATTTTTAGCAACGAAAATATGCCACAAAGAGTCAATTATGCATGCTAAATCATAGAATTTGCGAATAAGATTTTACAAGTTTATATCTGTCAGATTTAAACTCTGTAGCTTTGCTAATTACGTCGCCATAGAAACATGGATAGGGAATACCCATCTTTATCAGATCTATGTAAGTAGAATTGCACTTCCTACAAGATCTTCATAGCGGTAATAAAATGTAATGAACGTTTTCAGTAAATTATGAAAACGGTATCCTTCTCGAGATTATCCTTCTCTATGCCATTGTAATTTATTATGATTTGTGAAAATAAGTAATATGAATCTTGATTATGATCTGTCATCAATGTCATAAACAAATACGTGCAGAACAAAAAACGAACCAACTGAGAAATGTAAACGCCATAAGATGGGGCCAAAGGAACATCGCAATCCAAGGTAGGAAAATTGGTGATAGGAAAAGAAAAATCGTCTCTTCTTTTCATAAACCTATGCGTAGAATATACATACAGAAATTGATATGTCTAAATCCAAAAATTGACATGACTCGTTTCTAATGTTAGTCGCATTTAACATAAGTTTCAAGAGATTAATTTGTTTTACAAACAATAAAAAAACTAGCATTATAAGCAGTTAGGATATCGTCTTGGTATTTACAGTTATTTTTGAAAAACTATTAAATGAGTAGTTAGGCGGTTCTTTTTTAGCTTAGCTATAAATATAGATTCATAGCAATTTAAAACCAAATCAGCAATGAGAGGAGCACAATTCGCTTCCATGGAAATTCCAACAATTTGACGAAACACGTTATTGCCAAAGCGATAAAAAATGTTGTTAGACCATATTTTTTGTGATAGAACATTTGCTCGAGACTGATAGAAAACGAAATTTGAAAGGCTGTTTGTGTAATTGAGGTATCCTATCCACATAGTGGTAATATGTCTATGAAGGGATGTGGCGTTTAGAGGTTGCATGAGTAGATAAAATATGCTTATTGATTATCTCTGTCCAGGAAATTGGTGTATTTTGAAAATGTTTGAATTGACAATTTTCTCTTCTCAGAACATAATATTAACCTCATGCATGGTAGATGATTGTCTAGATTAATTGACCAGTTAGATTATCGGCCATTAATTTGTATTCACATTTTAATTATAATGCAATGTACAATTTCCAAAAGTAACAATTATTATTTTCAACAGTTATTTTTAGTCGTTTTGAATTTGAATGGCTACCGTGATAGTATATACTGAAATATATATATTATATATAAGGGAACGACCATTTAACTTGAAGGGGGGGGGGGGGGGGGCTATGGTTTTTTCCTAAAAAAATATTCTGATTTTGGTGGAGGAAAAAAAAATAATCTGATTCAGAGTTTTTGTCATATAACCTAATGTTACATTCTGGAAAAAAAATTCGCGCTTCGCGCCACAATTTTTTTTTATTATAACTCTTGTGTTGTCGGAAAAAAAAATTCTGAACGAAACAAAAAAAACACCCCCCCCCCCCCCCCCCCCAATGGTCGGTTCCCTAATGCAAGTCATTTGAACGGAACAAGTGGTATTCGGTATTTATTATTCAAAGAGGAAGTAATTAGAATGCAGTTACTAATTTTAATGATCTGCTTGTGCTTAAAATTTAATTTGAATGATTTTAATTTCGTGTTTAACTACAATTTTAAATTTATCGAATTTAAGATGATCTAATTTGAAATTAATGTGACTTTAAAACCTGAAAGGCTATTGACGAGATTGAAGATTTAGGTCAAATAAATAAAATAATTACCTAACAGAAACGGCTTTCTCTAGACATGGAGATTTAAACTGGTAATCCATGATATCAGATTTAAACAGAAATTAATTAGTTGCTTAATTAAGGTAAAGAAGTGTATGGCCAATAGTACACCAGTTAAAAATAGTATTCAATCACTTGCAAAAACACCAGATGTTCTTTGTTCGTTATCGTGGGAACATTATATCAAATATCTGGGTGATAATTGTAGCATCGCTTTGCGGAAGCATAATAGACAGACATGATCAATCATAATGTATGTGACCTTGAACAAAAATAGATAATGGATGGCGTTCAAAATATTTGTCTTGTAGTATGTAGATTGACTTCCGTAATAGTCGCATGTCAAAATTACAGCAATTTTACAAGGAAATCGGGAAATGAAATGATAATTAACAACATTCATGTAATGCAACATGTCAAATAATTATTTTGGAAAAAACAGCACATGTTGTGCAAATATATAAAAACGTGGTAAATACAACCGTGAAAATTACAGGTCGATTTCTCTGACCTGCATTAAAGTTGAAAAATCAACGTAGAATATGGGGATATCACTGGGTTCAGTTTTAGTCTATTTATGCAATATATAAACGATCTAAACTCCTCCATTTGACTATTTACAAACGACAACATTGCATAACATGGCTATCAAGATCTCGACAAGCTTGCAATATGGTTATGAAATGCAACGTCATGTTCGCCACTCGAAATAAAAATCCGATCACATTCAACTACAGCCTCCATGGTCATCCATTTGAGTTACTAGAAGAGGGCAAATATCGTGTTCTAACAATCAGACAATATTTTAAATGGAAAAGTCGCGAAGGACAATACAACGCTTGGCTTTCTTAGTCGAAATTTTAACATCAGTTCGACCTGCGTAAAGGAACAAGCATACAAATCTGTACCAGAACATCACTTGAATATGTTTGTTCTGCATGAGACCACTACAATAAAAGGGAATTAGATCAAATAGCAATGGTCCAACACAGGGCTGCAATGCTTGTCACCAACAGACAGCGAAACATGTCTAGTGTTGGTGACATGTTACAACGAATGACCTGGTGCAGCCTTGAAGATATGCTCGAAAAAGACAAGATTTGTTTTTCCTCGTAAGATATCTGACTGAAACCGGCTGTCACAGCCAATAGTTAGTTATGAGTCGCTCGGTTTCAACATTCAAAGCTGCTGTCTCTTCCATGAAATACTAATTTATGAAACCTATGACTAATTTATATCCTTTTTCAAATGCTGTGTGCAACCTCTGACATAATCTTCAACTTGTTGAAGGTTATCAGTATTTGGTAGTAGAAGTAGATATACTGATGTCTATGTATATATTCTCTCTTAATAATCACAAAGTTAACGAGATAAAGCTCAAAGCAAATGGAGTTTAAAACATAAGTAAAATGTTGAGGTGGACGGATTAACGTATGTAGATTATTCATGTTTAACTATTTATTTCGCTATTGGAAGTCGACAAATGACATATGAACTCCCTGTGCCAATATTTAAGAAGGAACAATTAATGGTCATTTAGTTCAACTTTTGACTTGGAATGGCTTAGTTCAATGTGGGGACGGAAATTGTTCTTGACGTTGGTCGTCTCTTGACATATTTATTTTCCCACTCTATCCAGTATCTCCCTTTCAACTCTAAGCATATTAAGCCGCATTTCCATTCTAAAAACTACCGTTTTATCTCATTTATTGTTTGTAACTTGTTCTCTTCGTGAATTATCCTGGAAGTATTGTTTACCTGACATTAGACAGCAAATTAACCAATCATAATACGAAGAAAGGTTCGAAGATATCAAAAGGGTACGGTAATCAGAAGTGATAAATCAAGAGAGGACAGACAATATAATGACCAAAGGAAAAGGACAATCAATGATCTACAAAACACTACACAGGGAGCTGAAGATTGAGAAGCACGAACCTCCCTAAAAACCAGGGGTGAACTCAGTGTATTTACAAAGTTAGACATCTTTAAAACCGGAAATAGCGTAATACTCGTCAAATTAAATATTACATATATATTAAACGACATAAATAACACCAATCTAAAGCCGCTGAAATCCCTTTTCACAAATCTGTTTTTGATTAAAAAAAAAATATAGGTAGATAGTATTTTATACCTTTGTACTTTCCGTGTTGTTGTCGTTCAAAACATTCCTTATTAATACAGGTACAGATGTGCGGTATTAACGCGCCTTCATATAAGTAAGTTACAAATGCATATGGTTTAATAGTGGCAACAATAAAACGCAGTATCATGCAGTAGAATAACAACCGTTGTAGTTACTACGAAATGTTGACGGTTTTACGACAAGACAAATACAATTTATTATAGATCTTAGGATCTATATCTGTGACGACGATGAGTTAGCAAATTGTCCAAATGCAAATATCATATTTTTTCTCATATTTCATTGAGCGTGCAAATTAAAAGATAAAACATTTCTGTACACGTGATGTTTAAACATTACCATGGATCAGTTTCGTTTGTCAATATCTGTTGTATATATATTGATTATATATAATTATATATATATGTTGTACATACAATTTGAATCAATTCAGTTTGTGCATGAATACAGATGCTTGGTGCATTGTATACTAGTAATTACTTTCTAAACATAATGTAGTTTTCCCTTTTTTGCTAAATTTTATCAGCATTTGTCACAACTGGCGGCATTGAAAACCTAGAATACCGTATAACTTTCTAATATTTTCAACAAGAATTGTTCCTATTAAAAGCATTTGCTGCACGTTAGAAGACCATAGGCTATTATAGAAGGGCTATTGTGTACCTGCTATTATACACCATCACACAGTATTATCGGAAAGCAATTGTACGGCATAAAACCAGAACATCTGGTAACCTCGTCCTATAACACTACAGAGAAATAATTTCTACAACATGTAGAACCATTTAGATCTGAAGGCAATGACAGTAAGCAATATCAACTAAAACCAGTTCTACTCATTACATAGAGTAATACACATGTACGTACCTAATTTAGTGGGACGACGCCTTCATCAGGCACACACAAAGCCAAATAATTGAAAAGCCCAATAATTAATATAAGACAATCTTTGGCAACAAGAAGCACAAAGGTCAAAACAAAGTAGTGAAATTCAGCCTCTGTTACTTATGCACGAGAGCGATGAGCTTTAGTTTTAATAGTTATTATATTATTTTGGAACTTTAAATTTCAACATATATCTAAGAAAACATGTCAGAACAGAGTAACAGAGTCGGATGAGATTGCAGTTTATCCTGCACATGTTTTATTTGAGCAGGCACATTGCATTGACTGGATAAAGTTTTGCTATATACTGTCACTGACTAAAATTTGTCTTTTCCTGGTATCCCTGTCACATGCTACCTGTTGAACTTAGTTGTAAATCCAGTTCCCTTCCTGCTGACAGAAAAGGCACAACCAAGGGATAATTATATATTACTTAATTCAAAATATAAACGTCGATGGATTAATGTGATTTTTCTGCAGGATAAACACAATTTTAATGCAGTGTCTTAAAACATATAGTTTATGTGCACTCGGCGCAAAACTGAAGAAAGATTCGAGTAATATATAAAATAACAACATACCACTCCAGACAAACCAATAATATATAAAATAACAAAATACCACTCCAGAAAAACCAGTAATATATAAAATAACAACATACCACTCCAGAAAAACCAGTAATATATAAAATAACAACATACCACTCCAGAAAAACGAATATTATATAAAATAACAAAATATCACTCCAGAATAACCAATAATATATAAAATAACAACATATCAATCCAGAAAAACCAGTATTATATAAAATAACAACATACCACTCCAGAAAAACCAGTAATATATAAAATAACAACATACCACTCCAGAAAAACCAGTAATATATAAAATAATAACATACCACTCCAGAAAAACCAGTAATATATAAAATAACAACATGCCACTCCAGACAAACCAGTAATATATAAAATAACAACATACCACTCCAGAAAAACCAGTAATATATAAAATAACAACATACCACTCCAGAAAAACCAGTAATATATAAAATAACAACATACCACTCCAGAAAAACCAGTAATATATAAAATAACAACATACCACTCCAGAAAAACCAGTAATATATAAAATAACAACATACCACTCCAGAAAAACGAATATTATATAAAATAACAAAATATCACTCCAGAATAACCAATAATATATAAAATAACAACATATCAATCCAGAAAAACCAGTAATATATAAAATAACAACATACCACTCCAGAAAAACCAGTAATATATAAAATAACAACATACCACTCCAGAAAAACCAGTAATATATAAAATAACATCATACCACTCCAGAAAAAACAGTAATATATAAAATAACATCATACCACTCCAGAAAAACCAGTAATATATAAAATAACAACATACCACTCCAGAAAAACCAGTAATATATAAAATAACAACATACCACTCCAGAAAAACGAATATTATATAAAATAACAAAATATCACTCCAGAATAACCAATAATAAATAAAATAACAACATATCAATCCAGAAAAACCACTAATATATAAAATAACAACATACCACTCCAGAAAAACCAGTAATATATAAAATAACAACATATCAATCCAGAAAAACCAGTAATCTATAAAATAACAACATACCACTTCAGACAAACGAGTATTATATAAAATAACAACATACCACTCCAGAAAAACCAGTAATATATAAAATAACAACATACCACTCCAGAAAAACCAGTAATATATAAAATAACAACATACCACTCCAGAAAAACCAGTAATATATAAAATAACAACATACCACTCCAGAAAAACCAGTAATATATAAAATAACAACATACCACTCCAGAAAAACCAGTAATATATAAAATAACAACATACCACTCCAGAAAAACCAGTAATATATAAAATAACAACATACCACTCCAGAAAAACCAGTAATATATAAAATAACAACATACCACTCCAGAAAAACCAGTAATATATAAAATAACCACATACCACTCTAGAAAAACCAGTAATATATAAAATAACAACATACCACTCCAGAAAAACCAGTAATATATAAAATAACAACATACCACTCCAGAAAAACCAGTAATATATAAAATAACAACATACCACTCCAGAAAAACCAGTAATATATAAAATAACAACATACCACTCCAGAAAAACCAGTAATATATAAAATAACAACATACCACTCCAGAAAAACCAGTAATATATAAAATAACAACATACCACTCCAGAAAAACGAATATTATATAAAATAACAAAATATCACTCCAGAATAACCAATAATATAAAAAATAACAACATATCAATCCAGAAAAACCACTAATATATAAAATAACAACATACCACTCCAGAAAAACCAGTAATATATAAAATAACAACATATCAATCCAGAAAAACCAGTAATATATAAAATAACAACATACCACTTCAGACAAACGAGTATTATATAAAATAACAACATACCACTCCAGAAAAAACAGTAATATATAAAATAACAACATACCACTCCAGAAAAACCAGTAATATATAAAATAACAACATACCACTCCAGAAAAACCAGTAATATATAAAATAACAACATACCACTCCAGAAAAACCAGTAATATATAAAATAACAACATACCACTCCAGAAAAACCAGTAATATATAAAATAACAACATACCACTCCAGAAAAACCAGTAATATATAAAATAACAACATACCACTCCAGAAAAACCAGTAATATATAAAATAACAACATACCACTCTAGAAAAACCAGTAATATATAAAATAACAACATACCACTCCAGAAAAAACCAGTAATATATAAAATAACAACATACCACTCCAGAAAAACCAGTAATATATAAAATAACAACATACCACTCCAGAGAAACCAGTAATATATAAAATAACAACATACCACTCCAGAAAAACGAATATTATATAAAATAACAAAATATTACTCCAGAATAACCAATAATATATAAAATAACAACATATCAATCCAGAAAAACCAGTATTATATAAAATAACAACATACCACTCCAGAAAAACCAGTAATATATAAAATAACAACATACCACTCCAGAAAAACCAGTAATATATAAAATAATAACATACCACTCCAGAAAAACCAGTAATATATAAAATAACAACATGCCACTCCAGAAAAACCAGTAATATATAAAATAACAACATACCACTCCAGAAAAACCAGTAATATATAAAATAACAACATACCACTCCAGAAAAACCAGTATTATATAAAATAACAACATACCACTCCAGAAAAACCAGTAATATATAAAATAACAACATACCACTCCAGAAAAACCAGTAATATATAAAATAACAACATACCACTCCAGAAAAACGAAAATGATATAAAATAACAAAATATCACTCCAGAATAACCAATAATATATAAAATAACAACATATCAATCCAGAAAAACCAGTAATATATAAAATAACAACATACCACTCCAGAAAAACCAGTAATATATAAAATAACAACATACCACTCCAGAAAAACCAGTAATATATAAAATAACAACATACCACTCCAGAAAAACCAGTAATATATAAAATAACAACATACCACTCCAGAAAAACGAATATTATATAAAATAACAAAATATCACTCCAGAATAACCAATAATATATAAAATAACAACATATCAATCCACAAAAACCAGTAATATATAAAATAACAACATATCACTCCAGAAAAACCAGTAATATATAAAATAACAACATACCACTCCAGAAAAACCAGTAATATATAAAATAACATCATACCACTCCAGAAAAACCAGTAATATATAAAATAACATCATACCACTCCAGAAAAACCAGTAATATATAAAATAACAACATACCACTCCAGAAAAACGAAAATGATATAAAATAACAAAATATCACTCCAGAATAACCAATAATATATAAAATAACAACATATCAATCCAGAAAAACCAGTAATATATAAAATAACAACATACCACTCCAGAAAAACCAGTAATATATAAAATAACAACATACCACTCCAGAAAAACCAGTAATATATAAAATAACAACATACCACTCCAGAAAAACCAGTAATATATAAAATAACAACATACCACTCCAGAAAAACGAATATTATATAAAATAACAAAATATCACTCCAGAATAACCAATAATATATAAAATAACAACATATCAATCCACAAAAACCAGTAATATATAAAATAACAACATATCACTCCAGAAAAACCAGTAATATATAAAATAACAACATACCACTCCAGAAAAACCAGTAATATATAAAATAACATCATACCACTCCAGAAAAACCAGTAATATATAAAATAACATCATACCACTCCAGAAAAACCAGTAATATATAAAATAACAACATACCACTCCAGAAAAACGAATATTATATAAAATAACAAAATATCACTCCAGAATAACCAATAATATATAAAATAACAACATATCAATCCAGAAAAACCAGTAATATATAAAATAACAACATACCACTCCAGAAAAACCAGTAATATATAAAATAACAACATATCAATCCAGAAAAACCAGTAATATATAAAATAACAACATACCACTTCAGACAAACGAGTATTATATAAAATAACAACATACCACTCCAGAAAAACCAGTAATATATAAAATAACAACATACCACTCCAGAAAAACCAGTAATATATAAAATAACAACATACCACTCCAGAAAAACCAGTAATATATAAAATAACAACATACCACTCCAGAAAAACCAGTAATATATAAAATAACAACATACCACTCTAGAAAAACCAGTAATATATAAAATAACAACATACCACTCCAGAAAAACCAATTATATATAAAATAACAACATACCACTCCAGAAAAACCAGTAATATATAAAATAACAACATACCACTCCAGAAAAACCAGTAATATATAAAATAACAACATACCACTCCAGAGAAACCAGTAATATATAAAATTACAACATACCACTCCAGAAAAATCAGTAATATATACAATAACAACATACCACTCCAGAGAAACCAGTAATATATAAAATAACCACATACCATTCCAGAAAAACCAGTAATATATAAAATAACAACATACCACTCCAGAAAAATCAGTAATATATACAATAACAACATACCACTCCAGAAAAAACAGTAATATATAAAATAACAACATACCACTCCAGAAAAACCAGTAATATATAAAATAACAACATACCACTCCAGAAAAACCAGTAATATATAAAATAACAACATACCACTCCAGAGAAACCAGTAATATATAAAATTACAACATACCACTCCAGAAAAAACAGTAATATATAAAATAACAACATACTACTCCAGAAAAACCAGTAATACATAAAATAACAACATACCACTCCAGAAAAACCAGTAATATATAAAATAACAACATACCACTCCAGAGAAACCAGTAATATATACAATAACAACATACCACTCCAGAAAAACCAGTAATATATAAAATAACAACATACTACTCCAGAAAAACCAGTAATACATAAAATAACAACATACCACTCCAGAAAAACCAGTAATATATAAAATAACAACATACCACTCCAGAAAAACCAGTAATATATAAAATAACAACATACCACTCCAGAGAAACCAGTAATATATAAAATAACAACATACCATTCCAGAAAAACCAGTAATATATAAAATAACAACATACCATTCCAGAAAAACCAGTAATATATAAAATAACAACATACCACTCCAGAAAAACCAGTAATATATAAAATAACCACATACCATTCCAGAAAAACCAGTAATATATAAAATAACAACATACCACTCCAGAGAAACCAGTAATATATAAAATAACAACATACCACTCCAGAAAAAACAGTAATATATAAAACAACAACATACCATTCCAGAAAAACCAGTAATATATAAAATAACAACATACCACTCCAGAAAAACCAGTAATATATAAAATAACAACATACCACTCCAGAAAAACCAGTAATATATAAAATAACAACATACCACTCCAGAAAAACCAGTAATATATAAAATAACAACATACCACTCCAGAAAAACCAGTAATATATAAAATAACAACATACCACTCCAGAAAAACCAGTAATATATAAAATAACAACATATCACTCCAGAAAAACCAGTAATATATAAAATAACAACATACCACTCCAGAAAAACCAGTAATATATAAAATAACAACATACCACTCCAGAAAAACCAGTAATATATAAAATAACAACATACCATATTTTTGTAACATCTTATTTACAGATGGACTTTAATTTCATGTTCTCGTTTATTGACTGAAATAGACACAGAAATAATTGTCGGGTGAAAGTATCAATTTCTTCATAAAAGTTATTAATAGAAGGGAGTGGTAGTTTATAAAAAGAAGTCTTTTATATATCCTGTGCAAGTCATTTGAATACAAATTTTCAATGAGTCAATTTGTTGATTCACTACACTGTAGAAAACACTAAATTATTTACAATGGTTTAATATAAACGCATCCTTGCATAACAGAAAGCTTCTTATTACTAAAATTGTTTTGTCACCATTCAGAAATCGTTGATCTTTAATGGAATCTTTGTGTTAAAGTCAAATCGAATTTATCTCTAAACTAGATTCACATGCGACTGGATTTGGCGTTCCACAAACGTGTAGCTTAAGTTTCTATTTTATCTTAACCATGATATATGGAATGTTGCTGCTATTTCAGCTTTCCTTTGATCTGTACTAATATTCCAGCATCACCAGCGTACGGAGTTTGCATTTCACAACTCATCTGTTATTCTAGAGCTTGTGCCCAGTACAGTAAATTTCTGGACAGAGCTCCGCTGCTGATACAAAAGCTGCTCAAACAAGGCCAACTGCTCATAGGTTGAAGTCATCGCTACATAAATTATACGGTCGTCATCACGGTCTGGTTGACCGCTCCATGGTTGACCGCTCCAAAATATCCATATCTAAAATGACAATGGAACTTTTCCTTTTTACGTAAATTTTCCTCTTCTACCGAAAAGACTTTTATCGAACTTGACTATATATATATATTTATATATGAGTAACATGGCGGGTGTCTTATAAGAAGCAGGAACTGCTTTTCCTTCGAGAGTACCTTGGTTCATCCCCGGTTTTTAGTGAGGCCCGTATTGCTCATGTTTCTAGTGTTTTGTATTGTGTTGTGCATTTGTGTTTTGTTTTCGTCGCCCTGTGTTTTGTGTGGCTAATGTTGCCAGTGTCTCTGGATTGCCCATTTTTGACTGCCCTTTCAGTTTGCTCTGACGTGTATTTCCTCTATTTTTAATTCAATTTACACTAATAGAAACTGGTCATTTGCACTAAATAAGATATCTACTATTAATTATGCCCTTTTGTTTACTTGAAAAACACGTTAGATTATTTGGTTTTCCAATCTGATGAAGGTTATATCTAAAACAAAAATATTATTATCACAATGTAAATCAAATCAGATAATACATGTAAAGGTGTAAGTCGTTCATTACGGAGTTTCCTATTACTGTCAATCTTTACCAGTGTAATAAGTTTAAATCAATAAAACAATTATGTAGATTACACTATTTGCAAAAATGATAATTTGTACAAAACAAAATACAGCATATGGTTTCAATACGTGAAAACATTTCGTAGCAAAGAAATATGCTTAGTATAAATGCGTACAGTTAAGATGCTAATTATCGATGATTTCATAATTATGCAAATCATATGATTTTTTCGATGAGAATAGTGCGTTTTTTCAAAGTATTATATAAACTTAGTTACTGAGAACCATCTTCACCATACAAGAGATACTATTTGTCCTATTTCCTTTTCACCTTTGGCACTATTAGACGAATTTGCACGATGATTGTGACCAACAGAATACGCATAGCAAAAACACGTGTTTTGTAGGAAACGTGTATACATAAAATGAAGACATAATGGACTGTCAAAAAAGCACAGAATTATCACAAGGGGCGAAACTGGCAAAATACAACAGACAACAGGGAGAAAGAATTACGAAATTAGAGATAAGGATCAGCTTTTGTAAAAATCTCTTATCTCTACATATATCTGTGAGTCTTGTAGATTTATAAATCTCTTATCTCTACATATATCTGTGAGTCTTGTAGATTTATAAATCTCTTATCTCTACATATATCTGTGAGTCTTGTAGATTTATAAATCTCTTATCTCTACATATATCTGTGAGTCTTGTAGATTTATAAATCTCTTATCTCTACATATATCTGTGAGTCTTGTAGATTTATAAATCTCTTATCTCTACATATATCTGTGAGTCTTGTAGATTTATAAATCTCTTATCTCTACATATATCTGTGAGTCTTGTAGATTTATAAATCTCTTATCTCTACATATATCTGTGAGTCTTGTAGATTTATAAATCTCTTATCTCTACATATATCTGTGAGTCTTGTAGATTTATAAATCTCTTATCTCTACATATATCTGTGAGTCTTGTAGATTTATAAATCTCTTATCTCTACATATATCTGTGAGTCTTGTAGATTTATAAATCTCTTATCTCTACATATATCTGTGAGTCTTGTAGATTTATACCATTATCATTGTTTGAGTCTACTTTAAAAAAAAATCCTTTCCTGATTAAAAATTAGTCTGTCAGTTAATTTTATGTTTACATTGCATTACAAAATGAAATGTACAATGAATTGCCATTGCTGCCAGCTCCACCGTCCATGAAAAGTGAAGTCTTTGGAAGTGAGTGAGTAATTGTTATTTAATGCCAAAATGGGGTTTGTTTTTCGGCTATACAATGGCGAGAACAAGTTACATTCGATGAAAATGATATCATGTTTGTATTAGACCATGACGCTTAGTTGGATTTTTATGAAACAACAGTTCACGGGGGTAGCCTTGTCGCTCCACTCGTTACCAAATAACATATATCAATTTCATAGTTTTTGGTTTGACCCAATCTAGGCACAACTCCACGATTTCCTGCACTGGAGGTGAGCACGCTAACCATTGCATCACCGATGCGTTTGGAAGTCTTCTGTTTCCTATGTAGTTCTGAATGCTTTGATTCGATATTTCAGAAAGTCATTATTCAGTTTACATGGTAATTTGATAAATCGATTATAACAACCTGATCGGAAATAATTAATTGCCAATACAAGAGGCAGGGCAGACTGTACTACTACATTAAACTACGTCATATAAAATTTAATGTTATTCATGCTATTCACCAACGAAATCAGAGATTTACAGGTGCATACAATTTGCATGCGAATTTGTTCGTTTCAAATATAACCTAGTTCTGTCTCTTTAGGGAGGAGGGGTAAATAATAACCATGAAAAGCTAATATTTATGAAATAAACCGAAAACTAGTTAAAATATGCCCTATAGAGGAAGATGAATTATGTCTAAGTTTAGCCAAATATGCATACAGTATCAGTATAAAACCAAATGAGCAATGAGAGGAACACAATTCGCTCCCATAAGTATGCAAACAATTTGATGATATGTATTTGCTTAAATGTCCTCAGATTATAATATGTTTAATAAACTTCTACTATAAATGTATTATCTGATTAAGTACCATATGTTATATACAAGTCTAGGTAATTTAGCTTTACCTGTTACATGATGTACCTGTGAAATTTATTTCAACAGATATATTATTTAGCAAAAAATCATATGCAAAGCAAATAGTTTTCAGGAAATACTCAATTGTAGTCCTATACTAGCTTTTTACTAATTGACACCAGCATGTCTGTCATTCGACACTCGATTTCTATTATTCCAGCATCGACACTAGAAAATTAGAAGCATTCCTTTGTAGAAAATAAGAAGTTTGTTTTGTAGGATTGACCTTTATCTATCAGTTTTGTACCTATCACTGCTTATGAAAGGCATACTTCTCTGTATACTGCAACGTGCCGAGTTATGATTGAACGCGTACATTCTACAACGACGACATCCGCTCTATCAACTGAACTAAAGAGATATTAAACGTTAGAGAATACCGAAGGGGCAATCAAAACTGGACAATCCAGAGAAACTGGCAACATAAGGTACACAAGACGAAGACAAGAAATACAAAAAACAAAAAACAATATATGTTGGACACCACTATAGGCAAGCAAACACAAATAACGTAAATAAGACACGAACCCTCCTACAAACAACTGGGGGTAAAAACTAATCGAACATCTTGTTATACGGAAATCGTAACGGACATTACTAGATCAAATAAGAGAAGGTATTCATAAACTGATAACACCTGAATTGCTAGGTTATTGACCTTATTTCGTTACATATAGCCTCCCTTCCAATTCAAGCTCATGGTTCAACCAGTTTTTAGCAAATGTGTGTCTGGTCTGATGAAGTGCCCAATATCAGGAAGAACTGAAACACTTTTCAGGTTGATGCCACCACCACTTCCACCGTTGTAACGTCCCGAGCTAGGTTGAAACATCATGCATTCTGCAACGACGGTAATTACTCTACCAGTTGGGCTAAATGAGATATCTATTAGATCAACAAGCAGAGTGTATAATGTACTTAAATATGATACAGTAATGTCAGGTCATTAACCGTCGTCGTTACAATGCGATATGATACAGTAATGTCAGGTCATTAACCGTCGTCGTTACAATGCGACCTCTACTAAAACTACTAAACTACTCAGTAATTATTTATCAATTGTGGACTTTTTACGAGGTCCATATAATCCTAACAGGTCCATATATAACATATTGACAGAGTAAAAAGTCCTTAATTTTTATATTACATATGTAATGTATTACTCGTGTCATTGAAACTAAAATATTAACACATCATTATTTTATTGTTTAAGAACACAATAAAACTAGAAAATTGTTTACTACAGAAGGAGTGTAAACGCGGTCCGGAACGGACAATATCCGGATCTAAATTTAGTAACATAGCCGCTATATTGACGGTCAATATACTTAAAAATAGAAACATAGCGTCAATATGTTCTTAAAAATAGAAACAAGGTTTCTTCACAGTGGAAAAAATACATTAAATATTATGTATATCACTTGACTGATTTAGCCAATGAAATTGTATGAAAACCACACCATATGTAATATATAATGTTATTGAATCTAAATATAGATATTTTGTTTTCTTTTGGCATTCAGTTCATATCCTTGGAACTAAATAAATCATTTGAAATCAATCTCTTCAACAAATATCAAATTACATCTATCACAATAGTAACAAAGTACACATTACACCTATCAGTATTTCTTGTATCTACTTTCACTGGATAAAAACAAATTAAACGTTAAAATCCTTCTATCAAGAAGTTTGTGAATCGGTACGAAGAAGTATTTAATATCCACTCCCCCTTTTTTCATCGATGTTTTTTTTAATAGGTAGCAGATGGTAACATATATCTTTACGAAATGCATTAGGTTGGTATTTAGAACATTTGGATGTGATCGTCCTGTGACTCGATAAAAATGTGTTACAAAATTACATTGACCTTTTCCAGCAGTCACTCAATACCATTGCAACGTTGGAATAACGTTGAAAAACGTCCCGACGTTGCATCAATATTGTTTCAACGTTGAAGCTGTGTGACTACTGGAATAAGATATAAGAATGAAGGCATAGCTTTATTAGCATCTAATTGCTAAAAAGTCACATTATTTTAGCAGTGAAAATATTTATAGATACTATACGTCATACAATTGAGCAAGTAGGTCTCGCAATAACTTACACAGCATTGTTTTCTTCTGGTCATATGGACAAACTAGTAGGACTAACAACAAGTTATACAGCCTTGTATTCTTCTGGTCATATGTACAAACTAGTAGGAAAAACAACAAGTTATACAGCCTTGTATTCTTCTGGTCATATGGACAAACTAGTAGGACTAACAACAAGTTATACAGCCTTGTATTCTTCTGGTCATATGTACAAACTAGTAGGACTAACAACAAGCTATACAGCCTTGTATTCTTCTGGTCATATGTACAAACTAGTAGGACTAACAACAAGTTATACAGCCTTGTATTCTTCTGGTCATATGTACAAACTAGTAGGACTAACAACAAGTTATACAGCCTTGTATTCTTCTGGTCATATGTACAAACTAGTAGGACTAGCAACAAGTTATACAGCCTTGTATTCTTCTGGTCATATGTACAAACTAGTAGGACTAACAACAAGTTATACAGCCTTGTATTCTTCTGGTCATATGTACAAACTAGTAGGACTAACAACAAGCTATACAGCCTTGTATTCTTCTGGTCATATGTACAAACTAGTAGGACTAACAACAAGTTATACAGCCTTGTATTCTTCTGGTCATATGTACAAACTAGTAGGACTAACAACAAGT
This sequence comes from Bathymodiolus septemdierum, assembly GCA_963383655.1. Taxonomy (NCBI): domain Eukaryota; kingdom Metazoa; phylum Mollusca; class Bivalvia; order Mytilida; family Modiolidae; genus Bathymodiolus; species Bathymodiolus septemdierum. The sequence continues at coordinate 74,565,953 of OY726518.1, forward strand.
TATACAGCCTTGTATTCTTCTGGTCATATGTACAAACTAGTAGGATTAACAACAAGCTATACAGCTTGTATTCTTCTGGTCATATGTACAAACTAGTAGGACTAGCAAAAAGTTATACAGCCTTGTATTCTTCTGGTCATATGTACAAACTAGTAGGATTAACAACAAGCTATACAGTTTGTATTCTTCTGGTCATATGTACAAACTAGTAGGACTAGCAAAAAGCTATACAGCCTTGTATTCTTCTGGTCATATGTACAAACTAGTAGGACTAACAACAAGTTATACAGCCTTGTATTCTTCTGGTCATATGTACAAACTAGTAGGACTAACAACAAGTTATACAGCCTTGTATTCTTCTGGTCATATGTACAAACTAGTAGGACTAACAACAAGTTATACAGCTTGTATTCTTCTGGTCATATGTACAAACTAGTAGGACTAACAACAAGCTATACAGCCTTGTATTCTTCTGGTCATATGTACAAACTAGTAGGACTAACAACAAGTTATACAGCCTTGTATTCTTCTGGTCATATGTACAAACTAGTAGGACTAACAACAAGTTATACAGCCTTGTATTCTTCTGGTCATATGTACAAACTAATAGGACTAACAACAAGCTATACAGCTTGTATTCTTCTGGTCATATGTACAAACTAGTAGGACTAGCAACAACTTATACAGCCTTGTATTCTTCTGGTCATATGTACAAACTAGTAGGACTAACAACAAGCTATACAGCCTTGTATTCTTCTGGTCATATGTACAAACTAGTAGGACTAACAACAAGTTATACAGCCTTGTATTCTTCTGGTCATATGTACAAACTAGTAGGACTAACAACAAGTTATACAGCCTTGTATTCTTCTGGTCATATGTACAAACTAGTAGGACTAACAACAAGTTATACAGCTTGTATTCTTCTGGTCATATGTACAAACTAGTAGGACTAGCAACAAGTTATACAGCCTTGTATTCTTCTGGTCATATGTACAAACTAGTAGAACTAACAACAAGTTATACAGCCTTGTATTCTTCTGGTCATATGTACAAACTAGTAGGACTAACAACAAGTTATACAGCCTGGTATTCTTCTGGTCATATGTACAAACTAGTAGGACTAACAACAAGTTATACAGCTTGTATTCTTCTGGTCATATGGACAAACTAGTAGGACTAGCAACAAGTTATACAGCCTTGTATTCTTCTGATCATATGTACAAACTAGTAGGACTAACAACAAGTTATACAGCCTTGTATTCTTCTGGTCATATGTACAAACTAGTAGGACTAACAACAAGCTATACAGCCTTGTATTCTTCTGGTCATATGAAAAAATAGTAGGACTAACAACAAGTTATACAGCCTTGTATTCTTCTGGTCATATGTACAAACTAGTAGGACTAACAACAAGTTATACAGCCTTGTATTCTTCTGGTCATATGTACAAACTAGTAGGACTAACAACAAGCTATACAGCTTGTATTCTTCTGGTCATATGTACAAACTAGTATGACTAGCAACAAGTTATACAGCCTTGTATTCTTCTGGTCATATGTACAAACTAGTAGGACTAACAACAAGTTATACAGCCTTGTATTCTTCTGGTCATATGTACAAACTAGTAGGACTAACAACAAGCTATACAGCCTTGTATTCTTCTGGTCATATGTACAAACTAGTAGGACTAGCAACAAGTTATATAGCCTTGTATTCTTCTGGTCATATGTACAAACTAGTAGGACTAACAACAAGTTATACAGCCTTGTATTCTTCTGGTCATATGTACAAACTAGTAGGACTAACAACAAGTTATACAGCCTTGTATTCTTCTGGTCATATGTACAAACTAGTAGGACTAACAACAAGCTATACAGCCTTGTATTCTTCTGGTCATATGTACAAACTAGTAAGACTAACAACAAGTTATACAGCCTTGTATTCTTCTGGTCATATGTACAAACTAGTAGGACTAACAACAAGCTATACAGCCTTGTATTCTTCTGATCATATGTCCAAACTAGTAGGACTAACAACAAGTTATACAGCCTTGTATTCTTCTGGTCATATGTACAAACTAGTAGGACTAACAACAAGTTATACAGCTTGTATTCTTCTGGTCATATGTACAAACTAATAGGACTAGCAACAAGTTATACAGCCTTGTATTCTTCTGGTCATATGTACAAACTAGTAGGACTAACAACAAGTTATACAGCCTTGTATTCTTCTGGTCATATGTACAAACTAGTAGGACTAACAACAAGCTATAAAGCTTGTATTCTTCTGGTCATATGTACAAACTAGTAGGACTAGCAACAAGTTATACAGCCTTGTATTCTTCTGGTCATATGTACAAACTAGTAGGACTAACAACAAGTTATACAGCCTTGTATTCTTCTGGTCATATGTACAAACTAGTAGGACTAACAACAAGTTATACAGCCTTGTATTCTTCTGGTCATATGTACAAACTAGTAGGACTAACAACAAGTTATACAGCTTGTATTCTTCTGGTCATATGTACAAACTAGTAGGACTAACAACAAGTTATACAGCCTTGTATTCTTCTGGTCATATGTACAAACTAGTTGGACTAACAACAAGTTATACAGCCTTGTATTCTTCTGGTCATATGTACAAACTAGTAGGACTAACAACAAGTTATACAGCCTTGTATTCTTCTGGTCATATGTACAAACTAGTAGGACTAACAACAAGTTATACAGCTTGTATTCTTCTGGTCATATGTACAAACTAGTAGGACTAACAACAAGTTATACAGCCTTGTATTCTTCTGGTCATGTGTACAAACTAGTAGGACTAACAACAAGTTATACAGCTTGTATTCTTCTGGTCATATGTACAAACTAGTAGGACTAACAACAAGCTATACAGCTTGTATTCTTCTGGTCATATGTACAAACTAGTAGGACTAGCAACAAGTTATACAGCCTTGTATTCTTCTGGTCATATGGACAAACTAGTAGGACTAACAACAAGTTATACAGCCTTGTATTCTTCTGGTCATATGTACAAACTAGTAGGACCAACAACAAGTTATACAGCTTGTATTCTTCTGGTCATATGTACAAACTAGTAGGACTAGCAACAAGTTATACAGCCTTGTATTCTTCTGGTCATATGTACAAACTAGTAGGACTAACAACAAGCTATACAGCCTTGTATTCTTCTGGTCATATGTACAAACTAGTAGGACTAACAACAAGTTATACAGCCTTGTATTCTTCTGGTCATATGTACAAACTAGTAGGACTAACAACAAGTTATACAGCCTTGTATTCTTCTGGTCATATGTACAAACTAGTAGGACTAACAACAAGTTATACAGCCTTGTATTCTTCTGGTCATATGTACAAACTAGTAGGACTAACAACAAGTTATACAGCTTGTATTCTTCTGGTCATATGTACAAACTAGTAGGACTAACAACAAGTTATACAGCCTTGTATTCTTCTGGTCATATGTACAAACTAGTAGGACTAACAACAAGCTATACAGCTTGTATTCTTCTGGTCATATGTACAAACTAGTAGGACTAGCAACAAGTTATACAGCCTTGTATTCTTCTGGTCATATGTACAAACTAGTAGGACTAACAACAAGTTATACAGCCTTGTATTCTTCTGGTCATATGTACAAACTAGTAGGACTAACAACAAGTTATACAGCCTTGTATTCTTCTGGTCATATGTACAAACTAGTAGGACTAACAACAAGTTATACAGCTTGTATTCTTCTGGTCATATGTACAAACTAGTAGGACTAGCAACAAGTTATACAGCCTTGTATTCTTCTGGTCATATGTACAAACTAGTAGGACTAACAACAGGTTATACAGCCTTGTATTCTTCTGGTCATATGTACAAACTAGTTGGACTAACAACAAGTTATACAGCCTTGTATTCTTCTGGTCATATGTACAAACTAGTAGGACTAACAACAAGTTATACAGCTTGTATTCTTCTGGTCATATTTACAAACTAGTAGGACCAACAACAAGTTATACAGCTTGTATTCTTCTGGTCATATGTACAAACTAGTAGGACTAGCAACAAGTTATACAGCCTTGTATTCTTCTGGTCATATGTACAAACTAGTAGGACTAACAACAAGCTATACAGCCTTGTATTCTTCTGGTCATATGTACAAACTAGTAGGACTAACAACAAGTTATACAGCCTTGTATTCTTCTGGTCATATGTACAAACTAGTAGGACTAACAACAAGTTATACAGCCTTGTATTCTTCTGGTCATATGTACAAACTAGTAGGACTAACAACAAGTTATACAGCCTTGTATTCTTCTGGTCATATGTACAAACTAGTTGGACTAACAACAAGTTATACAGCCTTGTATTCTTCTGGTCATATGTACAAACTAGTAGGACTAACAACAAGTTATACAGCTTGTATTCTTCTGGTCATATGTACAAACTAGTAGGACTAGCAACAAGTTATACAGCCTTGTATTCTTCTGGTCATATGTACAAACTAGTAGGACTAACAACAAGTTATACAGCCTTGTATTCTTCTGGTCATATGTACAAACTAGTAGGACTAACAACAAGTTATACAGCTTGTATTCTTCTGGTCATATGTACAAACTAGTAGGACTAGCAACAAGTTATACAGCCTTGTATTCTTCTGGTCATATGTACAAACTAGTAGGACTAACAACAAGTTATACAGCCTTGTATTCTTCTGGTCATATGTTCAAACTAGTAGGACTAACAACAAGTTATACAGCTTGTATTCTTCTGGTCATATGTACAAACTAGTAGGACTAGCAACAAGTTATACAGCCTTGTATTTTTCTGGTCATATGTACAAACTAGTAGGACTAACAACAAGTTATACAGCCTTGTATTCTTCTGGTCATATGTACAAACTAGTAGGACTAACAACAAGTTATACAGCCTTGTATTCTTCTGGTCATATGTACAAACCAGTAGGACTAACAACAAGTTATACAGCTTGTATTCTTCTGGTCATATGTACAAACTAGTAGGACTAGCAACAAGTTATACAGCCTTGTATTCTTGTGGTCATGTGTACAAACTAGTAGGACTAACAACAAGTTATACAGCTTGTATTCTTCTGGTCATATGTACAAACTAGTAGGACTAACAACAAGTTATACAGCCTTGTATTCTTCTGGTCATATGTACACACTAGTAGGACTAACAACAAGTTATACAGCCTTGTATTCTTCTGGTCATATGTACAAACTAGTAGGACTAGCAACAAGTTATACAGCCTTGTATTCTTCTGGTCATATGTACAAACTAGTAGGAATAACAACAAGCTATACAGCCTTGTATTCTTCTGGTCATATGTACAAACTTGTAGGAATAACAACAAGTTATACAGCCTTGTATTCTTCTGGTCATATGTACAAACTAGTAGGACTAACAACAAGTTATACAGCCTTGTATTCTTCTGGTCATATGTACAAACTAGTAGGACTAACAACAAGTTATACAGCTTGTATTCTTCTGGTCATATGTACAAACTAGTAGGACTAACAACAAGTTATACAGCCTTGTATTCTTCTGGTCATATGTACAAACTAGTTGGACTAACAACAAGTTATACAACCTTGTATTCTTCTGGTCATATGTACAAACTAGTAGAACTAACAACAAGTTATACAGCCTTGTATTCTTCTGGTCATATGTACAAACTAGTAGGACTAACAACAAGTTATACAGCTTGTATTCTTCTGGTCATATGTACAAACTAGTAGGACTAACAACAAGTTATACAGCCTTGTATTCTTCTGGTCATGTGTACAAACTAGTAGGACTAACAACAAGTTATACAGCTTGTATTCTTCTGGTCATATGTACAAACTAGTAGGACTAACAACAAGCTATACAGCTTGTATTCTTCTGGTCATATGTACAAACTAGTAGGACTAGCAACAAGTTATACAGCCTTGTATTCTTCTGGTCATATGTACAAACTAGTAGGACTAACAACAAGTTATACAGCCTTGTATTCTTCTGGTCATATGTACAAACTAGTAGGACTAACAACAAGTTATACAGCCTTGTATTCTTCTGGTCATGTGTACAAACTAGTAGGACTAACAACAAGTTATACAGCCTTGTATTCTTCTGGTCATATGTACAAACTAGTAGGACCAACAACAAGTTATACAGCTTGTATTCTTCTGGTCATATGTACAAACTAGTAGGACTAGCAACAAGTTATACAGCCTTGTATTCTTCTGGTCATATGTACAAACTAGTAGGACTAACAACAAGCTATACAGCCTTGTATTCTTCTGGTCATATGTACAAACTAGTAGGACTAACAACAAGTTATACAGCCTTGTATTCTTCTGGTCATATGTACAAACTAGTAGGACTAACAACAAGTTATACAGCTTGTATTCTTCTGGTCATATGTACAAACTAGTAGGACTAGCAACAAGTTATACAGCCTTGTATTCTTCTGGTCATATGTACAAACTAGTAGGACTAACAACAGGTTATACAGCCTTGTATTCTTCTGGTCATATGTACAAACTAGTTGGACTAACAACAAGTTATACAGCCTTGTATTCTTCTGGTCATATGTACAAACTAGTAGGACTAACAACAAGTTATACAGCTTGTATTCTTCTGGTCATATTTACAAACTAGTAGGACCAACAACAAGTTATACAGCTTGTATTCTTCTGGTCATATGTACAAACTAGTAGGACTAGCAACAAGTTATACAGCCTTGTATTCTTCTGGTCATATGTACAAACTAGTAGGACTAACAACAAGCTATACAGCCTTGTATTCTTCTGGTCATATGTACAAACTAGTAGGACTAACAACAAGTTATACAGCCTTGTATTCTTCTGGTCATATGTACAAACTAGTAGGACTAACAACAAGTTATACAGCCTTGTATTCTTCTGGTCATATGTACAAACTAGTAGGACTAACAACAAGTTATACAGCCTTGTATTCTTCTGGTCATATGTACAAACTAGTTGGACTAACAACAAGTTATACAGCCTTGTATTCTTCTGGTCATATGTACAAACTAGTAGGACTAACAACAAGTTATACAGCTTGTATTCTTCTGGTCATATGTACAAACTAGTAGGACTAGCAACAAGTTATACAGCCTTGTATTCTTCTGGTCATATGTACAAACTAGTAGGACTAACAACAAGTTATACAGCCTTGTATTCTTCTGGTCATATGTACAAACTAGTAGGACTAACAACAAGTTATACAGCTTGTATTCTTCTGGTCATATGTACAAACTAGTAGGACTAGCAACAAGTTATACAGCCTTGTATTCTTCTGGTCATATGTACAAACTAGTAGGACTAACAACAAGTTATACAGCCTTGTATTCTTCTGGTCATATGTTCAAACTAGTAGGACTAACAACAAGTTATACAGCTTGTATTCTTCTGGTCATATGTACAAACTAGTAGGACTAGCAACAAGTTATACAGCCTTGTATTTTTCTGGTCATATGTACAAACTAGTAGGACTAACAACAAGTTATACAGCCTTGTATTCTTCTGGTCATATGTACAAACTAGTAGGACTAACAACAAGTTATACAGCCTTGTATTCTTCTGGTCATATGTACAAACCAGTAGGACTAACAACAAGTTATACAGCTTGTATTCTTCTGGTCATATGTACAAACTAGTAGGACTAGCAACAAGTTATACAGCCTTGTATTCTTGTGGTCATGTGTACAAACTAGTAGGACTAACAACAAGTTATACAGCTTGTATTCTTCTGGTCATATGTACAAACTAGTAGGACTAACAACAAGTTATACAGCCTTGTATTCTTCTGGTCATATGTACACACTAGTAGGACTAACAACAAGTTATACAGCCTTGTATTCTTCTGGTCATATGTACAAACTAGTAGGACTAGCAACAAGTTATACAGCCTTGTATTCTTCTGGTCATATGTACAAACTAGTAGGAATAACAACAAGCTATACAGCCTTGTATTCTTCTGGTCATATGTACAAACTTGTAGGAATAACAACAAGTTATACAGCCTTGTATTCTTCTGGTCATATGTACAAACTAGTAGGACTAACAACAAGTTATACAGCCTTGTATTCTTCTGGTCATATGTACAAACTAGTAGGACTAACAACAAGTTATACAGCTTGTATTCTTCTGGTCATATGTACAAACTAGTAGGACTAACAACAAGTTATACAGCCTTGTATTCTTCTGGTCATGTGTACAAACTAGTAGGACTAACAACAAGTTATACAGCCTTGTATTCTTCTGGTCATATGTACAAACTAGTAGGACCAACAACAAGTTATACAGCTTGTATTCTTCTGGTCATATGTACAAACTAGTAGGACTAGCAACAAGTTATACAGCCTTGTATTCTTCTGGTCATATGTACAAACTAGTAGGACTAACAACAAGCTATACAGCCTTGTATTCTTCTGGTCATATGTACAAACTAGTAGGACTAACAACAAGTTATACAGCCTTGTATTCTTCTGGTCATATGTACAAACTAGTAGGACTAACAACAAGTTATACAGCCTTGTATTCTTCTGGTCATATGTACAAACTAGTAGGACTAACAACAAGTTATACAGCCTTGTATTCTTCTGGTCATATGTACAAACTAGTAGGACTAACAACAAGTTATACAGCTTGTATTCTGCTGGTCATATGTACAAACTAGTAGGACTAACAACAAGTTATACAGCCTTGTATTCTTCTGGTCATATGTACAAACTAGTAGGACTAACAACAAGTTATACAGCCTTGTATTCTTCTGGTCATATGTACAAACTAGTAGGACTAACAACAAGTTATACAGCCTTGTATTCTTCTGGTCATATGTACAAACTAGTAGGACTAACAACAAGTTATACAGCCTTGTATTCTTCTGGTCATATGGACAAACTAGTTGGACTAACAACAAGTTATACAACCTTGTATTCTTCTGGTCATATGTACAAACTAGTAGGACTAACAACAAGTTATACAGCCTTGTATTCTTCTGGTCATATGTACAAACTAGTAGGACTAACAACAAGCTATACAGCTTGTATTCTTCTGGTCATATGTACAAACTAGTAGGACTAGCAACAAGTTATACAGCCTTGTATTCTTCTGGTCATATGTACAAACTAGTAGGACTAACAACAAGTTATACAGCCTTGTATTCTTCTGGTCATATGTACAAACTAGTAGGACTAACAACAAGTTATACAGCCTTGTATTCTTCTGGTCATATGTACAAACTAGTAGGACTAACAACAAGTTATACAGCTTGTATTCTTCTGGTCATATGTACAAACTAGTAGGACTAGCAACAAGTTATACAGCCTTGTATTCTTCTGGTCATATGTACAAACTAGTAGGACTAACAACAAGTTATACAGCCTTGTATTCTTCTGGTCATATGTACAAACTAGTTGGACTAACAACAAGTTATACAGCCTTGTATTCTTCTGGTCATATGTACAAACTAGTAGGACTAACAACAAGTTATACAGCTTGTATTCTTCTGGTCATATGTACAAACTAGTAGGACCAACAACAAGTTATACAGCTCGTATTCTTCTGGTCATATGTACAAACTAGTAGGACTAGCAACAAGTTATACAGCCTTGTATTCTTCTGGTCATATGTACAAACTAGTAGGACTAACAACAAGCTATACAGCCTTGTATTCTTCTGGTCATATGTACAAACTAGTAGGACTAACAACAAGTTATACAGCCTTGTATTCTTCTGGTCATATGTACAAACTAGTAGGACTAACAACAAGTTATACAGCCTTGTATTCTTCTGGTCATATGTACAAACTAGTAGGACTAACAACAAGTTATACAGCCTTGTATTCTTCTGGTCATATGTACAAACTAGTTGGACTAACAACAAGTTATACAGCCTTGTATTCTTCTGGTCATATGTACAAACTAGTAGGACTAACAACAAGTTATACAGCTTGTATTCTTCTGGTCATATGTACAAACTAGTAGGACTAGCAACAAGTTATACAGCCTTGTATTCTTCTGGTCATATGTACAAACTAGTAGGACTAACAACAAGTTATACAGCCTTGTATTCTTCTGGTCATATGTACAAACTAGTAGGACTAACAACAAGTTATACAGCTTTCTTCTGGTCATATGTACAAACTAGTAGGACTAGCAACAAGTTATACAGCCTTGTATTCTTCTGGTCATATGTACAAACTAGTAGGACTAACAACAAGTTATACAGCCTTGTATTCTTCTGGTCATATGTTCAAACTAGTAGGACTAACAACAAGTTATACAGCTTGTATTCTTCTGGTCATATGTACAAACTAGTAGGACTAGCAACAAGTTATACAGCCTTGTATTTTTCTGGTCATATGTACAAACTAGTAGGACTAACAACAAGTTATACAGCTTGTATTCTTCTGGTCATATGTACAAACTAGTAGGACTAGCAACAAGTTATACAGCCTTGTATTCTTGTGGTCATGTGTACAAACTAGTAGGACTAACAACAAGTTATACAGCTTGTATTCTTCTGGTCATATGTACAAACTAGAAGGACTAACAAAAAGTTATACAGCCTTGTATTCTTCTGGTCATATGTACACACTAGTAGGACTAACAACAAGTTATACAGCCTTGTATTCTTCTGGTCATATGTACAAACTAGTAGGACTAGCAACAAGTTATACAGCCTTGTATTCTTCTGGTCATATGTACAAACTAGTAGGAATAACAACAAGCTATACAGCCTTGTATTCTTCTGGTCATATGTACAAACTTGTAGGAATAACAACAAGTTATACAGCCTTGTATTCTTCTGGTCATATGTACAAACTAGTAGGACTAACAACAAGCTATACAGCCTTGTATTCTTCTGGTCATATGTACAAACTAGTAGGACTAACAACAAGTTATACAGCCTTGTATTCTTCTGGTCATATGTACAAACTAGTAGGACTAACAACAAGCTATACAGCTTGTATTCTTCTGGTCATATGTACAAACTAGTAGGACTAGCAACAAGTTATACAGCCTTGTATTCTTCTGGTCATATGTACAAACTAGTAGGACTAACAACAAGTTATACAGCCTTGTATTCTTCTGGTCATATGTACAAACTAGTAGGACTAACAACAAGCTATACAGCCTTGTATTCTTCTGGTCATATGTACAAACTAGTAGGACTAACAACAAGTTATACAGCCTTGTATTCTTCTGGTCATATGTACAAACTAGTAGGACTAACAACAAGCTATACAGCTTGTATTCTTCTGGTCATATGTACAAACTAGTATGACTAGCAACAAGTTATACAGCCTTGTATTCTTCTGGTCATATGTACAAACTAGTAGGACTAACAACAAGTTATACAGCCTTGTATTCTTCTGGTCATATGTACAAACTAGTAGGACTAACAACAAGTTATACAGCTTGTATTCTTCTGGTCATATGTACAAACTAGTAGGACTAGCAACAAGCTATACAGCCTTGTATTCTTCTGGTCATATGTACAAACTAGTAGGACTAACAACAAGTTATACAGCCTTGTATTCTTCTGGTCATATGTACAAACTAGTAGGACTAACAACAAGTTATACAGCTTGTATTCTTCTGGTCATATGTACAAACTAGTAGGACTAGCAACAAGTTATACAGCCTTGTATTCTTCTGGTCATATGTACAAACTAGTAGGACTAACAACAAGTTATACAGCCTTGTATTCTTCTGGTCATATGTTCAAACTAGTAGGACTAACAACAAGTTATACAGCTTGTATTCTTCTGGTCATATGTACAAACTAGTAGGACTAGCAACAAGTTATACAGCCTTGTATTTTTCTGGTCATATGTACAAACTAGTAGGACTAACAACAAGTTATACAGCCTTGTATTCTTCTGGTCATATGTACAAACTAGTAGGACTAACAACAAGTTATACAGCCTTGTATTCTTCTGGTCATATGTACAAACTAGTTGGACTAACAACAAGTTATACAGCCTTGTATTCTTCTGGTCATATGTACAAACTAGTAGGACTAACAACAAGTTATACAGCTTGTATTCTTCTGGTCATATGTACAAACTAGTAGGACCAACAACAAGTTATACAGCTCGTATTCTTCTGGTCATATGTACAAACTAGTAGGACTAGCAACAAGTTATACAGCCTTGTATTCTTCTGGTCATATGTACAAACTAGTAGGACTAACAACAAGCTATACAGCCTTGTATTCTTCTGGTCATATGTACAAACTAGTAGGACTAACAACAAGTTATACAGCCTTGTATTCTTCTGGTCATATGTACAAACTAGTAGGACTAACAACAAGTTATACAGCCTTGTATTCTTCTGGTCATATGTACAAACTAGTAGGACTAACAACAAGTTATACAGCCTTGTATTCTTCTGGTCATATGTACAAACTAGTTGGACTAACAACAAGTTATACAGCCTTGTATTCTTCTGGTCATATGTACAAACTAGTAGGACTAACAACAAGTTATACAGCTTGTATTCTTCTGGTCATATGTACAAACTAGTAGGACTAGCAACAAGTTATACAGCCTTGTATTCTTCTGGTCATATGTACAAACTAGTAGGACTAACAACAAGTTATACAGCCTTGTATTCTTCTGGTCATATGTACAAACTAGTAGGACTAACAACAAGTTATACAGCTTTCTTCTGGTCATATGTACAAACTAGTAGGACTAGCAACAAGTTATACAGCCTTGTATTCTTCTGGTCATATGTACAAACTAGTAGGACTAACAACAAGTTATACAGCCTTGTATTCTTCTGGTCATATGTTCAAACTAGTAGGACTAACAACAAGTTATACAGCTTGTATTCTTCTGGTCATATGTACAAACTAGTAGGACTAGCAACAAGTTATACAGCCTTGTATTTTTCTGGTCATATGTACAAACTAGTAGGACTAACAACAAGTTATACAGCTTGTATTCTTCTGGTCATATGTACAAACTAGTAGGACTAGCAACAAGTTATACAGCCTTGTATTCTTGTGGTCATGTGTACAAACTAGTAGGACTAACAACAAGTTATACAGCTTGTATTCTTCTGGTCATATGTACAAATTAGAAGGACTAACAAAAAGTTATACAGCCTTGTATTCTTCTGGTCATATGTACACACTAGTAGGACTAACAACAAGTTATACAGCCTTGTATTCTTCTGGTCATATGTACAAACTAGTAGGACTAGCAACAAGTTATACAGCCTTGTATTCTTCTGGTCATATGTACAAACTAGTAGGAATAACAACAAGCTATACAGCCTTGTATTCTTCTGGTCATATGTACAAACTTGTAGGAATAACAACAAGTTATACAGCCTTGTATTCTTCTGGTCATATGTACAAACTAGTAGGACTAACAACAAGCTATACAGCCTTGTATTCTTCTGGTCATATGTACAAACTAGTAGGACTAACAACAAGTTATACAGCCTTGTATTCTTCTGGTCATATGTACAAACTAGTAGGACTAACAACAAGCTATACAGCTTGTATTCTTCTGGTCATATGTACAAACTAGTAGGACTAGCAACAAGTTATACAGCCTTGTATTCTTCTGGTCATATGTACAAACTAGTAGGACTAACAACAAGTTATACAGCCTTGTATTCTTCTGGTCATATGTACAAACTAGTAGGACTAACAACAAGCTATACAGCCTTGTATTCTTCTGGTCATATGTACAAACTAGTAGGACTAACAACAAGTTATACAGCCTTGTATTCTTCTGGTCATATGTACAAACTAGTAGGACTAACAACAAGCTATACAGCTTGTATTCTTCTGGTCATATGTACAAACTAGTATGACTAGCAACAAGTTATACAGCCTTGTATTCTTCTGGTCATATGTACAAACTAGTAGGACTAACAACAAGTTATACAGCCTTGTATTCTTCTGGTCATATGTACAAACTAGTAGGACTAACAACAAGTTATACAGCTTGTATTCTTCTGGTCATATGTACAAACTAGTAGGACTAGCAACAAGCTATACAGCCTTGTATTCTTCTGGTCATATGTACAAACTAGTAGGACTAACAACAAGTTATACAGCCTTGTATTCTTCTGGTCATATGTACAAACTAGTAGGACTAACAACAAGTTATACAGCTTGTATTCTTCTGGTCATATGTACAAACTAGTAGGACTAGCAACAAGTTATACAGCCTTGTATTCTTCTGGTCATATGTACAAACTAGTAGGACTAACAACAAGTTATACAGCCTTGTATTCTTCTGGTCATATGTTCAAACTAGTAGGACTAACAACAAGTTATACAGCTTGTATTCTTCTGGTCATATGTACAAACTAGTAGGACTAGCAACAAGTTATACAGCCTTGTATTTTTCTGGTCATATGTACAAACTAGTAGGACTAACAACAAGTTATACAGCCTTGTATTCTTCTGGTCATATGTACAAACTAGTAGGACTAACAACAAGTTATACAGCCTTGTATTCTTCTGGTCATATGTACAAACCAGTAGGACTAACAACAAGTTATACAGCTTGTATTCTTCTGGTCATATGTACAAACTAGTAGGACTAGCAACAAGTTATACAGCCTTGTATTCTTGTGGTCATGTGTACAAACTAGTAGGACTAACAACAAGTTATACAGCTTGTATTCTTCTGGTCATATGTACAAACTAGAAGGACTAACAACAAGTTATACAGCCTTGTATTCTTCTGGTCATATGTACACATTAGTAGGACTAACAACAAGTTATACAGCCTTGTATTCTTCTGGTCATATGTACAAACTAGTAGGACTAGCAACAAGTTATACAGCCTTGTATTCTTCTGGTCATATGTACAAACTAGTAGGAATAACAACAAGCTATACAGCCTTGTATTCTTCTGGTCATATGTACAAACTTGTAGGAATAACAACAAGTTATACAGCCTTGTATTCTTCTGGTCATATGTACAAACTAGTAGGACTAACAACAAGCTATACAGCCTTGTATTCTTCTGGTCATATGTACAAACTAGTAGGACTAACAACAAGTTATACAGCCTTGTATTCTTCTGGTCATATGTACAAACTAGTAGGACTAACAACAAGCTATACAGCTTGTATTCTTCTGGTCATATGTACAAACTAGTAGGACTAGCAACAAGTTATACAGCCTTGTATTCTTTTGGTCATATGTACAAACTAGTAGGACTAACAACAAGTTATACAGCCTTGTATTCTTCTGGTCATATGTACAAACTAGTAGGACTAACAACAAGCTATACAGCCTTGTATTCTTCTGGTCATATGTACAAACTAGTAGGACTAACAACAAGTTATACAGCCTTGTATTCTTCTGGTCATATGTACAAACTAGTAGGACTAACAACAAGCTATACAGCTTGTATTCTTCTGGTCATATGTACAAACTAGTATGACTAGCAACAAGTTATACAGCCTTGTATTCTTCTGGTCATATGTACAAACTAGTAGGACTAACAACAAGTTATACAGCCTTGTATTCTTCTGATCATATGTACAAACTAGTAGGACTAACAACAAGCTATACAGCCTTGTATTCTTCTGGTCATATGTACAAACTAGTAGGTCTAACAAGTTATACAGCCTTGTATTCTTCTGGTCATATGTACAAACTAGTAGGACTAACAACAAGTTATACAGCCTTGTATTCTTCTGGTCATATGTACAAACTAGTAGGACTAACAACAAGTTATACAGCCTTGTATTCTTCTGGTCATATGTACAAACTAGTAGGACTAACAACAAGTTATACAGCCTTGTATTCTTCTGGTCATATGTACAAACTAGTAGGACTAACAACAAGTTATACAGCTTGTATTCTGCTGGTCATATGTACAAACTAGTAGGACTAACAACAAGTTATACAGCCTTGTATTCTTCTGGTCATATGTACAAACTAGTAGGACTAACAACAAGTTATACAGCCTTGTATTCTTCTGGTCATATGTACAAACTAGTAGGACTAACAACAAGTTATACAGCCTTGTATTCTTCTGGTCATATGTACAAACTAGTAGGACTAACAACAAGTTATACAGCCTTGTATTCTTCTGGTCATATGGACAAACTAGTTGGACTAACAACAAGTTATACAACCTTGTATTCTTCTGGTCATATGTACAAACTAGTAGGACTAACAACAAGTTATACAGCCTTGTATTCTTCTGGTCATATGTACAAACTAGTAGGACTAACAACAAGCTATACAGCTTGTATTCTTCTGGTCATATGTACAAACTAGTAGGACTAGCAACAAGTTATACAGCCTTGTATTCTTCTGGTCATATGTACAAACTAGTAGGACTAACAACAAGTTATACAGCCTTGTATTCTTCTGGTCATATGTACAAACTAGTAGGACTAACAACAAGTTATACAGCTTGTATTCTTCTGGTCATATGTACAAACTAGTAGGACTAGCAACAAGTTATACAGCCTTGTATTCTTCTGGTCATATGTACAAACTAGTAGGACTAACAACAAGTTATACAGCCTTGTATTCTTCTGGTCATATGTACAAACTAGTTGGACTAACAACAAGTTATACAGCCTTGTATTCTTCTGGTCATATGTACAAACTAGTAGGACTAACAACAAGTTATACAGCTTGTATTCTTCTGGTCATATGTACAAACTAGTAGGACCAACAACAAGTTATACAGCTCGTATTCTTCTGGTCATATGTACAAACTAGTAGGACTAGCAACAAGTTATACAGCCTTGTATTCTTCTGGTCATATGTACAAACTAGTAGGACTAACAACAAGCTATACAGCCTTGTATTCTTCTGGTCATATGTACAAACTAGTAGGACTAACAACAAGTTATACAGCCTTGTATTCTTCTGGTCATATGTACAAACTAGTAGGACTAACAACAAGTTATACAGCCTTGTATTCTTCTGGTCATATGTACAAACTAGTAGGACTAACAACAAGTTATACAGCCTTGTATTCTTCTGGTCATATGTACAAACTAGTTGGACTAACAACAAGTTATACAGCCTTGTATTCTTCTGGTCATATGTACAAACTAGTAGGACTAACAACAAGTTATACAGCTTGTATTCTTCTGGTCATAGGTACAAACTAGTAGGACTAGCAACAAGTTATACAGCCTTGTATTCTTCTGGTCATATGTACAAACTAGTAGGACTAACAACAAGTTATACAGCCTTGTATTCTTCTGGTCATATGTACAAACTAGTAGGACTAACAACAAGTTATACAGCTTTCTTCTGGTCATATGTACAAACTAGTAGGACTAGCAACAAGTTATACAGCCTTGTATTCTTCTGGTCATATGTACAAACTAGTAGGACTAACAACAAGTTATACAGCCTTGTATTCTTCTGGTCATATGTTCAAACTAGTAGGACTAACAACAAGTTATACAGCTTGTATTCTTCTGGTCATATGTACAAACTAGTAGGACTAGCAACAAGTTATACAGCCTTGTATTTTTCTGGTCATATGTACAAACTAGTAGGACTAACAACAAGTTAAAAAGCCTTGTATTCTTCTGGTCATATGTACAAACTAGTAGGACTAACAACAAGTTATACAGCTTGTATTCTTCTGGTCATATGTACAAACTAGTAGGACTAGCAACAAGTTATACAGCCTTGTATTCTTGTGGTCATGTGTACAAACTAGTAGGACTAACAACAAGTTATACAGCTTGTATTCTTCTGGTCATATGTACAAACTAGAAGGACTAACAACAAGTTATACAGCCTTGTATTCTTCTGGTCATATGTACACACTAGTAGGACTAACAACAAGTTATACAGCCTTGTATTCTTCTGGTCATATGTACAAACTAGTAGGACTAGCAACAAGTTATACAGCCTTGTATTCTTCTGGTCATATGTACAAACTAGTAGGAATAACAACAAGCTATACAGCCTTGTATTCTTCTGGTCATATGTACAAACTTGTAGGAATAACAACAAGTTATACAGCCTTGTATTCTTCTGGTCATATGTACAAACTAGTAGGACTAACAACAAGCTATACAGCCTTGTATTCTTCTGGTCATATGTACAAACTAGTAGGACTAACAACAAGTTATACAGCCTTGTATTCTTCTGGTCATATGTACAAACTAGTAGGACTAACAACAAGCTATACAGCTTGTATTCTTCTGGTCATATGTACAAACTAGTAGGACTAGCAACAAGTTATACAGCCTTGTATTCTTCTGGTCATATGTACAAACTAGTAGGACTAACAACAAGTTATACAGCCTTGTATTCTTCTGGTCATATGTACAAACTAGTAGGACTAACAACAAGCTATACAGCCTTGTATTCTTCTGGTCATATGTACAAACTAGTAGGACTAACAACAAGTTATACAGCCTTGTATTCTTCTGGTCATATGTACAAACTAGTAGGACTAACAACAAGCTATACAGCTTGTATTCTTCTGGTCATATGTACAAACTAGTATGACTAGCAACAAGTTATACAGCCTTGTATTCTTCTGGTCATATGTACAAACTAGTAGGACTAACAACAAGTTATACAGCCTTGTATTCTTCTGGTCATATGTACAAACTAGTAGGACTAACAACAAGTTATACAGCTTGTATTCTTCTGGTCATATGTACAAACTAGTAGGACTAGCAACAAGTTATACAGCCTTGTATTCTTCTGGTCATATGTACAAACTAGTAGGACTAACAACAAGTTATACAGCCTTGTATTCTTCTGGTCATATGTACAAACTAGTAGGACTAACAACAAGTTATACAGCTTGTATTCTTCTGGTCATATGTACAAACTAGTAGGACTAGCAACAAGTTATACAGCCTTGTATTCTTCTGGTCATATGTACAAACTAGTAGGACTAACAACAAGTTATACAGCCTTGTATTCTTCTGGTCATATGTTCAAACTAGTAGGACTAACAACAAGTTATACAGCTTGTATTCTTCTGGTCATATGTACAAACTAGTAGGACTAGCAACAAGTTATACAGCCTTGTATTTTTCTGGTCATATGTACAAACTAGTAGGACTAACAACAAGTTATACAGCCTTGTATTCTTCTGGTCATATGTACAAACTAGTAGGACTAACAACAAGTTATACAGCCTTGTATTCTTCTGGTCATATGTACAAACCAGTAGGACTAACAACAAGTTATACAGCTTGTATTCTTCTGGTCATATGTACAAACTAGTAGGACTAGCAACAAGTTATACAGCCTTGTATTCTTGTGGTCATGTGTACAAACTAGTAGGATTAACAACAAGTTATACAGCTTGTATTCTTCTGGTCATATGTACAAACTAGAAGGACTAACAACAAGTTATACAGCCTTGTATTCTTCTGGTCATATGTACACACTAGTAGGACTAACAACAAGTTATACAGCCTTGT
The DNA here is from genome assembly GCA_963383655.1 of Bathymodiolus septemdierum. Classification (NCBI taxonomy): domain Eukaryota; kingdom Metazoa; phylum Mollusca; class Bivalvia; order Mytilida; family Modiolidae; genus Bathymodiolus; species Bathymodiolus septemdierum. The sequence goes on from OY726518.1 coordinate 74,585,414, forward strand.
ATTCTTCTGGTCATATATACAAACTAGTAGGACTAGCAACAAGTTATACAGCCTTGTATTCTTCTGGTCATATGTACAAACTAGTAGGAATAACAACAAGCTATACAGCCTTGTATTCTTCTGGTCATATGTACAAACTTGTAGGAATAACAACAAGTTATACAGCCTTGTATTCTTCTGGTCATATGTACAAACTAGTAGGACTAACAACAAGCTATACAGCCTTGTATTCTTCTGGTCATATGTACAAACTAGTAGGACTAACAACAAGTTATACAGCCTTGTATTCTTCTGGTCATATGTACAAACTAGTAGGACTAACAACAAGCTATACAGCTTGTATTCTTCTGGTCATATGTACAAACTAGTAGGACTAGCAACAAGTTATACAGCCTTGTATTCTTCTGGTCATATGTACAAACTAGTAGGACTAACAACAAGTTATACAGCCTTGTATTCTTCTGGTCATATGTACAAACTAGTAGGACTAACAACAAGCTATACAGCCTTGTATTCTTCTGGTCATATGTACAAACTAGTAGGACTAACAACAAGTTATACAGCCTTGTATTCTTCTGGTCATATGTACAAACTAGTAGGACTAACAACAAGCTATACAGCTTGTATTCTTCTGGTCATATGTACAAACTAGTATGACTAGCAACAAGTTATACAGCCTTGTATTCTTCTGGTCATATGTACAAACTAGTAGGACTAACAACAAGTTATACAGCCTTGTATTCTTCTGATCATATGTACAAACTAGTAGGACTAACAACAAGCTATACAGCCTTGTATTCTTCTGGTCATATGTACAAACTAGTAGGACTAACAACAAGTTATAGAGCCTTGTATTCTCCTGGTCATATGTACAAACTAGTAGGACTAACAACAAGTTATACAGCCTTGTATTCTTCTGGTCATATGTACAAACTAGTAGGACTAACAACAAGTTATACAGCTTGTATTCTTCTGGTCATATGTACAAACTAGTAGGACTAGCAACAAGTTATACAGCCTTGTATTCTTCTGGTCATATGTACAAACTAGTAGGACTAACAACAAGTTATACAGCCTTGTATTCTTCTGGTCATATGTACAAACTAGTAGGACTAACAACAAGTTATACAGCTTGTATTCTTCTGGTCATATGTACAAACTAGTAGGACTAGCAACAAGTTATACAGCCTTGTATTCTTCTGGTCATATGTACAAACTAGTAGGACTAACAACAAGTTATACAGCCTTGTATTCTTCTGGTCATATGTACAAACTAGTTGGACTAACAACAAGTTATACAGCCTTGTATTCTTCTGGTCATATGTACAAACTAGTAGGACTAACAACAAGTTATACAGCTTGTATTCTTCTGGTCATATGTACAAACTAGTAGGACTAGCAACAAGTTATACAGCCTTGTATTCTTCTGGTCATGTGTACAAACTAGTAGGACTAACAACAAGTAATACAGCTTGTATTCTTCTGGTCATATGTACAAACTAGTAGGACTAACAACAAGCTATACAGCCTTGTATTCTTCTGGTCATATGTACAAACTAGTAGGACTAACAACAAGTTATACAGCCTTATATTCTTCTGGTCATATGTACAAACTAGTAGGAATAACAACAAGTTATACAGCCTTGTATTCTTCTGGTCATATGTACAAACTAGTAGGACTAACAACAAGCTATACAGCCTTGTATTCTTCTGGTCATATGTACAAACTAGTAGGACTAACAACAAGTTATACAGCTTGTATTCTTCTGGTCATATGTACAAACTAGTAGGACTAACAACAAGTTATACAGCCTTGTATTCTTCTGGTCATATGTACAAACTAGTAGGACTAACAACAAGTTATACAGCCTTGTATTCTTCTGGTCATATGTACAAACTAGTAGGACTAACAACAAGCTATACAGCCTTGTATTCTTCTGGTCATATGTACAAACTAGTAGGACTAACAACAAGTTATATAGCCTTGTATTCTTCTGGTCATATGTACAAACTAGTAGGACTAACAACAAGTTATACAGCCTTGTATTCTTCTGGTCATATGTACAAACTAGTAGGACTAACAACAAGTTATACAGCCTTATATTCTTCTGGTCATATGTACAAACTAGTAGGAATAACAACAAGTTATACAGCTTGTATTCTTCTGGTCATATGTACAAACTAGTAGGACTAGCAACAAGTTATACAGCCTTGTATTCTTCTGGTCATATGTACAAACTAGTAGGACTAACAACAAGTTATACAGCCTTGTATTCTTCTGGTCATATGTTCAAACTAGTAGGACTAACAACAAGTTATACAGCTTGTATTCTTCTGGTCATATGTACAAACTAGTAGGACTAGCAACAAGTTATACAGCCTTGTATTTTTCTGGTCATATGTACAAACTAGTAGGACTAACAACAAGTTATACAGCCTTGTATTCTTCTGGTCATATGTACAAACTAGTAGGACTAACAACAAGTTATACAGCCTTGTATTCTTCTGGTCATATGTACAAACCAGTAGGACTAACAACAAGTTATACAGCTTGTATTCTTCTGGTCATATGTACAAACTAGTAGGACTAGCAACAAGCTATACAGCCTTGTATTCTTCTGGTCATGTGTACAAACTAGTAGGACTAACAACAAGTTATACAGCTTGTATTCTTCTGGTCATATGTACAAACTAGTAGGACTAACAACAAGTTATACAGCCTTGTATTCTTCTGGTCATATGTACACACTAGTAGGACTAACAACAAGTTATACAGCCTTGTATTCTTCTGGTCATATGTACAAACTAGTAGGACTAGCAACAAGTTATACAGCCTTGTATTCTTCTGGTCATATGTACAAACTAGTAGGAATAACAACAAGCTATACAGCCTTGTATTCTTCTGGTCATATGTACAAACTTGTAGGAATAGCAACAAGTTATACAGCCTTGTATTCTTCTGGTCATATGTACAAACTAGTAGGACTAACAACAAGTCATACAGCCTTGTATTCTTCTGGTCATATGTACAAACTAGTAGGAATAACAACAAGTTATACAGCCTTGTATTCTTCTGGTCATATGTACAAACTAGTAGGACTAACAACAAGTTATACAGCTTGTATTCTTCTGGTCATATGTACAAACTAGTAGGACTAGCAACAAGTTATACAGCCTTGTATTCTTCTGGTCATATGTACAAACTAGTAGGGCTAACAACAAGTTATACAGCCTTGTATTCTTCTGGTCATATGTACAAACTAGTAGGACTAACAACAAGCTATACAGCTTGTATTCTTCTGGTCATATGTACAAACTAGTAGGACTAGCAACAAGTTATACAGCCTTGTATTCTTCTGGTCATATGTACAAACTAGTAGGAATAACAACAAGTTATACAGCCTTGTATTCTTCTGGTCATATGTACAAACTGGTAGGACTAACAACAAGTTATACAGCCTTGTATTCTTCTGGTCATATGTACAAACTAGTAGGACTAACAAGTTATACAGCTTGTATTCTTCTGGTCATATGTACAAACTAGTAGGACTAGCAACAAGTTATACAGCCTTGTATTCTTCTGGTCATATGTACAAACCAGTAGGACTAACAACAAGTTATACAGCTTGTATTCTTCTGGTCATATGTACAAACTAGTAGGACTAACAACAAGTTATACAGGCTTGTATTCTTCTGGTCATATGTACAAACTAGTAGGACTAACAACAAGTTATACAGCTTGTATTCTTCTGGTCATATGTACAAACTAGTAGGACTAGCAACAAGTTATACAGCCTTGTATTCTTCTGGTCATATGTACAAACTAGTAGGAATAACAACAAGCTATACAGCCTTGTATTCTTCTGGTCATATGTACAAACTTGAAGGAATAACAACAAGTTATACAGCCTTGTATTCTTCTGGTCATATGTACAAACTAGAAGGACTAACAACAAGTTATACAGCCTTGTATTCTTCTGGTCATATGTACAAACTAGTAGGAATAACAACAAGCTATACAGCCTTGTATTCCTCTGGTCATATGTACAAACTAGTAGGAATAACAACAAGCTATACAGCCTTGTATTCTTCTGGTCATATGTACAAACTAGTAGGACTAACAACAAGTTATACAGCTTGTATTCTTCTGGTCATATGTACAAACTAGTAGGACTAACAACAAGTTATACAGCTTGTATTCTTCTGGTCATATGTACAAACTAGTAGGAATAACAACAAGTTATACAGCCTTGTATTCTTCTGGTCATATGTACAAACTAGTAGGACTAACAACAAGTTATACAGCCTTTTATTCTTCTGGTCATATGTACAAACTTGTAGGAATAACAACAAGTTATACAACCTTGTTTTCTTCTGGTCATATGTACAAACTAGTAGGAATAACAACAAGTTATACAACCTTGTTTTCTTCTGGTCATATGTACAAACTTGTTGGACTAACAACAAGTTATACAGCCTTGTATTCTTCTGGTCATATGTACAAACTAGTAGGAATAACAACAAGTTATACAGCCTTGTATTCTTCTGGTCATATGTACAAACTAGTAGGACTAACAACAAGCTATACAGCCTTGTATTCTTCTGGTCATATGTACAAACTAGTAGGTCTAACAATAAGTTATACAGCCTTGTATTCTTCTGGTCACATGTACAAACTAGTAGGACTAGCAACAAGTTATACTGCCTTGTATTCTTCTGGTCATATGTACAAACTAGTAGGTCTAACAATAAGTTATACAGCCTTGTATTCTTCTGGTCATATGTACAAACTAGTAGGACTAGCAACAAGTTACACAGCCTTGTATTCTTCTGGTCATATGTACAAACTAGTAGGACTAACAACAAGTTATACAGCCTTGTATTCTTCTGGTCATATGTACAAACTTTTAGGATTAACAACAAGTTATACAGCCTTGTATTCTTCTGGTCATATGTACAAACTAGTAGGTCTAACAATAAGTTATACAGCCTTGTATTCTTCTGGTCACATGTACAAACTAGTAGGACTAGCAACAAGTTATACAGCCTTGTATTCTTTTGGTCATATGTACAAACTAGTAGGACTAGCAACAAGTTATACAGCCTTGTATTCTTTTGGTCATATGTACAAACTAGTACGACTAACAACAAGTTAATCATGGTAAGTTTTAGCTATCTTATTTAACTGAGGTGAACCAATTCTGGTTATCTTTTTTAGGTTCTTTGGATTTCTTGTTCGCAAAGACTTTTTTTTTAAATTAATTGACTTTCAAATCTGTTTTCTTTGAGAGTAGTTGGTGAATGTTTTTCCAGAAACGTGCCGTGCACATCAAATTAGATATCTACGTTTTTATTAAGCCGTTCTTGTATTTAAAAAAATGTAGATATCTAAATTAGTTTATAATATTTCAAATGTTCCCTTACATACCATTACGAAAAAAAAAGTTTAAGGTGGTACCATACACTACAGGGAGATAACTCTTTAAAATCAGTTGAACGTTTTGATCATATGATGTTTGTATGCAGATTTCAAGCATCTCGGTGATCAAAACCACAGAGAGAAAAGCTGCTATGTGGCTAGTGAATTTATATCTCTGAGTCTGTTGGTTGGAATTCGTTAAAATTTTGATATTTATTACAGTGGATATATTCAAACACACTGCCAAAAAAATAAGAAAATTAAACGAGCAGATCAAATTTTACACGAAGTGTATGGTACCACCTTAAATAGTGATAGTCAATAATACCATCCATATCAACAAAACATGTATTAACTTTGTTTTAAAGCATTGCATTGAGAGCGCACCTGTTATATCATACCTTATTTATGTTGGGATCATTGCCATATTTTTTGCTTAAAAGAATGAACTTGCATATTATTATTGACATGAAAATGTTGGCTTATATGTTTAACATTTTGTTTTCCAATGGTACCGAGAACCATATATGGTTGTCATAGATATTCCATGTTTAAATACATTGACGGTCATTTTGTAGGTCCTAAGCATGACCTATGTGTTTGTAGATATATAGAAGACTTTTTGCCTTGTCATGGTGGAGAATAACACTTTTTAACTAAGTAGGGGGTGTTTGTATAGACCGTCACTAATTTTAATCTTACTAAGCCGACAAAAGATTAAAGAGAGTAAAGACGTATAAATATTTAAAATACATAATATGAAAAGTACAAGGAACAGGTTGTTTTTCTAGCCATGGTAGGTATATAATAATACTATAATAAATATTTTTCTCTGCAATGTAAACAATAGTTCACAATGTCCCCACACTGACCTCCGTATATCGGTATTTACACAACCAACTGAAAATATGTTATTTAGGACACGCATGAACCATGATAAAGCTGATTTTTCATTTTGTGAAGTAAGCGTTAAAACCAACAGTATTTGTAATTTATCGTTGTTTACGATTAAACATGAATACGAATAGCAGTTCATCTAAGGATAATTTAAATCCTGGCCAGTTATCTGTATTAACTTCAATGAATATTTTTTTTAAGTGAATATCGACCGTAATTGATCGCTTTACAACTTGATCAACGTAAATCGTCATCCTAGTTATTAACCAACAATAAAAATCATTTTATGGTAAATAACAGCTGCATCAGAATTTAAATGATTCTTTATGTTTCCAGTTGTATAAATAAAATAGAATATAAAGTATTTCGAATTCGTTTTAGATCCGTACATTATGGCTTTACATTCTCTGTAGTTCTTCATATACACATAACTATTTTAGTAAAACAGTTCTGTTGACTGCACATATCAGTGATGAATTTCTTCGGATTCCCCTTATTTTACCAATTCTACAAAGATTCCTTTCAAATTATCTGATTATTTCTCATTCTAACATAACGTGCTTCTTTCACTTTGTAAACAAACGAGCGATTTATCGATTGGGTATAATCTCATTAGCACATGCGCTGATTCGTGTGACTGACTTTCCCGTCGTAAAGGTACATGTTGATGAATTATCGTTTGCTCGAATTTGGCAGCATAAATTGTGTGCGACATTGTCCGCAAACCTAAATATAAATTACCGTCTACCGTATTTGTACTCTTAGACATATCAGAATATAAATAATTCATGACAGCCAGAATGTGTTTTGAGTTTTAACATGGGTTGGTGGATATTAGTAAATTTTATCCCTCGCCTCTGGCTCGGGATGAGATACTAGTTTCCGCCAACCCATGCTTCCATGATTAAGTAGAAGATTGTATTCATAGAACAACTAGTGAAGAAATACCAAGTGACATGATAGTCACATGATAGCCACATGGATGTCAGATAAGAACACAAACGAGAACCATTCTGTGGGTCATCTACAAATCCCTTCAGCCATTAGTATATTGGTGTTTTTCAGAAAATGCTATGTCCAGTAGCGATCATATTGGAGTTTGCATAGTTCTAAACATATAAATAGTTTTTAATGACAGCACAATGATCTTCCTGCAATGTTGCATTTGAATGTCACATTGTTTCTTTAGAGGTCTTCATATTTCAGACAATCGGACACTATTATATCATGCGGCTGTGATTTTGGAAGTCAGGTCAGAGGGTAAAAATAATGAAGGAAAATATACATATACTGCAAAAGAATGTCGATGCGGTTGAGTCATATAGAGGTGCGTGCATTAGATATCATAAGTATATAAATGAGGATGCAAGTTATCTTTAATGGTTCGGGAGCGTGGCACTCTCCAATCAAGAGGCATTCGTATAGCCTTACGTCTATAGGGCAAGTTGTGTAATAGATTCGTTTCACACAAGCAGCAGACGTCCATTTCTGAATGGTTGTGCCACACAGTAAAGAGACTTGTTATTATATCTCTTCCCATTCAGTCATTGTCCGCGCAATTGGGTAACATGGCTAAAAAATATATGCATTTTTCTGAAATACTAGGTGTTTTTTTAATTGTTTCAAGACTGAATTTTGTGGTAATTCCTTCATGTGTTTATGTCTTATATCACACGGAAATATCATTATTCGTTTTCATTAAAGCATTATGTCGTTTAAAAAATTAATATTAATCTCTGCATAAAACCCCGCCACTTTATTTTATTTTATAAGCATATTACTTCATAATACATGGAAAGAAACAAAGATGATTAATGTATATAGAATATCAGTGATGAACTGTTGACACATTGGCCTTCTTGTAATTCTTTCCGCAAAGTTGATTTAACAAAGAGAATGTCTAAATATTCCCTATTAAAATAATGTTATTTGTCTTAATCAGTGTGAATAGAAAAGTAATATTGGTAGAATGTTTTTTAATCTCAAATTAAATTTGTGCAAACTTGGAAATAGTCAGCTTCACTTATATTATATAAATATATTAAAGAAATAATTCATGAAAGCCACAGTTTGTTAGGGACTTTGACAGGAGTAAGAAGAGCTTGATGAAATCAAAGGGGGAATCAGAATCCGCAATCGAAGAAGGACAGACAACACAATAGCCAAAAGAAAAAGGACAAAAAGGAATAAACATCGATCTGCAAAACATACACATACAACTAAAGATCGGTAACACGAACCCCACTAAGAACCGGCGGTGAACAAATTTATCGCGAGCGATATGTCATTTTGATTTTTGGAACTTAAACAAGTAAAATACTAAAACAATCGTAAAATAAATCAGTAATCAGGTGTCAATGTCCCCAGTGTTCCTATGGACAAACTGAATATATATAAAGAAACAAAACGAACATTTCAATACGAAACGATCTTGTATCAATACATGGAAACACTTAGGAATTATGTTCATAAGTTGTTCGCATGTGCGAAGTAATATATATATTGGGAATTTTATCACGGCATTGTTTATATAGACAATGAAGGACGCCATATTAAAATTGACATAAAGTGTCGATATAAATCTGATTTTCCATTGTGGAAACCCATATCATAATGTAGAAAACTGCAAGCCTAAGTTTGTTTCAAAAAAATGTTGAATATCTCTAAAGTGTATTATCGACATTCAATTCGAACATAATGTAAATAAAGGAAGTAATAATATATGTGTACGATGACAAAATCCATTATTTTTTAGAAGTAAACATGTGTTCTAAACGTATACGATCCTGGCTTGAGTATTATTGATGAAGGACTTCCTTTTGCAATACATGTATATATTTTGGAAAAGACGGGTGCATTTTACGGCGAGTGGCTTTTGGTTAGATTGAAACAAAAACAAGTCAGTGAGTACAAAGCCATATGTCATAAAGATAAACATCAATATCCACTACAACTAAATGGATGTAATTGACACTGTCACTGAACTTTGACACATGTCTCATTGTATCAAATTTTGACTCGGCTTTTCTATATTGGAGAATGAACGAGGAGAAATTTTTTGTCGGAAAATACATACAGAATTGTCGATTCATTTTATGAAATAATACCATCTTTTTTATATATTTGACGAAATCCAAAACAGTGAATTTGATGTGAAAATATGATTTGATTGCATTATATCTCCTGCCCATTATACAACATTATAACATAATACTAATAGTTTATTAATGTAAATGTTTTGCACCATCATATATCCCAAGGGTAAATTACCTATGAAATATACATGACCAGTGGCAATTCATTTTATAATTTGATTAAATGCACGATTCTGAACGAAAAATTTGCCCTTTTACAGTTATCACAGATAATAAATTATTTATTTATTTAAAGTAGAAGAAGATAATGTTATCTCTGAAGAGAGTTACAATTGAATTGTGTATTATCAGATACAATTTACCACAAATAAGACTTTAATTGTATTGCAACATTTAAAGAGAGTAATAATTGAACTTAATATTTATAAAATGTCAGTCACAAATTCATTGACTTAAGAATATTAATGTATTATGTTAATACTTTATAATGCTGATTCACGATCCACATTTTAATCGTTTTACGACTTACCTTGTATATTCATGTGGTATGACTAAGGGAAATTTCTCTCTCTTGCCAACGGCCGAAGTCGAATGAAAATTTTTGCTTGTTAGCTTATAAATATACTTAATAAAGTCACGTGTAACGATTCATACTTAAACGGCGTTTATAAACACACCTTTTTGTTAAACTAAACGTCACTTTAATAGTTATTATATCTATTATCTTTATACAAAGTGAGAACATATAAATAGATGGTTAATGCTATTTTTAGAATTCACTATAACTAACACACGATTTCCGAGTTTCCGAGTGTCTTCCTATTTTCCTTGGTTGATGCTAAATGTTTTATCTGTGAGCAAGAATAATTCAGATAAAGCCCCCATGGAACCCTTCGGTAAAGAAATATAATTAGCTTCCACTGCAAGGTATAACCCATCCGAAAGAGTTGTATGCTGGTTGTGTTGGACGAAGCGAATACACGACTCACCTCTCGGGAAGAGCCGTAAATGTATACATCGTCTTCGGATACTGTCACGCTCTATACTCACGTATAAGACATTTCGCAACAGCTCATTGTAAGTAACAGACTATTAAAAAGAAGGATAGCACTTTATTTCTATTAACATTGGTAATAGACAAATTTTCCTTGTGATCATCAAAGCATCCGTCTATATACCAATCTCAAGGTTACCTTTTGCTTGCATGATTTATTATTTGAAAATTGTACTCGTCACGAGTATAGCTCGAATACTGCTCACTTGACGTTGGGCAACAATCAATCATACATCTTAAGAGGAAGTCTTTGGCAATAAACAAACAAAGTAAAGTGGAATTGTGGTTGTATTACTGTTTTTTATGTGTCTGTCACGGTCAATTGGCAAACCTCGGGCGAATCCGCCGCTCTCCTTCTACCCTAGACAGGGGACCGGAATCGGACGAGTTGCTACGAGTACGTTCCGCTTGTCATAAACACTTTCCGGTCCTTTCTTCATTCATAACTTGTCACCATGTTTGTAACTAGAGTAATACGACTGATGCCACTAGTGGAACAGGAACTGCCTACCCTTCCGGATCATCTGAGTTCACACCCGGTCCTTAGTGGGGTTCGTGTTACTCGATCTTTGGTTTTGTAGATCATTGTTTTTCCTTTTGTCCTTTTTCGTTTGCCCATTTAGTTGCCTGTCCTTCTTTGATTTACGGATTCTGATTACCTCTTCGGTATCTTCAAACTCTTCTTATGGTAGCATAAACAATTATACAACTGTGATGTTTAGATATTTGGACATAGTGTATATTGGATTTGAGATTATAAGCTGTTATATAGGAACATGTACATTCCAGGACTGACACTGTGCTTTTCATCATAGGAAACCAGTTGGTCAATGGTCCAATGTAAAAAGGTAATGAACAAAATTTGCATGGTCATTAGAGCTGTTGAAAATGATTTTTGGTAGGATTCTATGTGCAGACGAAATGCTTTTATTCAGTTTTGTCCCTGTGTTTTGCTTTTTGTAAATTCCATATTGTGGAAGTGTAGTTTAGTGAGCAGCAATTGTTATTTTTGTGTATTGTACGACAATGTTATTACTATTTGACTTTTATATCGCTTTCATTTGTTGATTTGTTGTGTTCTTGACTAAATTATAGTAATAAAGAGAAACATTGTTAATTGTCGTAGATTTTAGTTTAAGTTACTATCCCTATCCTCCTCGGGTGAATAACTGTTGATAGTTTGAAAATGATAGTGCACAAAAAAGATAATTAATCATGTTCTTTAATCGTTTCATAAACTGAATTTATGAATTGTTTAAAACCTGTTGCATATACTTTGAACAACTGATAGACTGTTTATTTTTATCAGAGACATTTAGAAAGGTGATATTTGTACAATAAATAGTTGATCCGTAGGAAATGAACAGCAGGGAATATGTGCCAAACATTTACTGCCTTTGATAAACAATATATAAATAGCATATAGTTGAAAGGGTGATAAATCAGATTGTTACCCTGAGAAAAACATTGTCAACCAAGGCGAATCACTTTCTCGTTTGCAACGATGTTTTTTTTTCCATTTTAATGTTTCATTTCATATTCAGTCAATTCATTTTTACAGATGTTCAGTAATTTTGCTAGGCTCTAAATGCGGCTGCACGATTTACCACACACTACCACACACTTCATGTTTTTAACGTTTTATCAACTTTAAAGCATTATTTCACTCAAAATATGACGCTTTCTAGTGTAAATACTTATAATTTTCATTCTAATGTCAAAGAAATCAAGAAAATATCGGTAAATCTACTGTTTTGACAGCGAGTAATGGCGTCCATGATATTTACACACCGTGACAATCCAAAACTTTTATCGGATTACGTGTTGACTATTTTTAGATCGTCGTATGGATCAGGTGGGGGATGAGGGGCATTTAGTTTTCACATGGGCAAAATCTTATGGGTGTCTGTTTTACGTCTGTTTCAGGCATTATTTTAAAAAACAGAAAGAAAAATCAGCGCACATAACCATCATTTCAAGAAGATATAGATTATATTAAATTATAGTATACGATCTATAATTATACAATCTGTTCCTATTATTGTATCTATAGCTATATTTTGACGTAAATTTTGTTTAACATACAGATTCATTATCATGGTTACAACATATTACAAACATCTATTAAAATTGGGAATCGTTCCATAAAAAGGTGAGCGATTCTCATGATATGTTATTCTCACAGATGTACGAAAAACACTTAAAGGGGCATTATCTGCCAAAATTGTAAATTTGTGTTACCCATAAAAACTATCAGATATGATTGATGCCTTAATAAAACGTGTTTCTGTAACTTATAAATGTTATGAAATGTACGCGCATCGGGGAAAAAAGGTGCAACTGCTCGTGTTTTGAGATCGATCAATAATGGTAATAACAAAATTACCGAACTCCGTACAATCTTACAAAGGGAAAGTCAAAACTCATAAGTATATAAACAGACAAAATCAGTCAACAACCGGAAAACTGTGAAAACCGTAATGACCCTGACTTGGTACAAGCATTTCTAAAGAAATGGTGGGTTGAATCAGATTTTAAAGTGCCAAACCTCCCCCTTTCATTACGGCTCAAAGTTTCCGGCTGTCACTATAACAGTATTTATAACAATACTTGAACAAAACAGGTAAAACAGTTGTCAAAGCAGCACCAAACTCAGTGAAGTAAATGTCAAAGACACTTTTACGTCACACATTGATAAACAAATATTTTTGACATTTTTGTTGACACCTTATCTTTATACATTTTCACTATATGAAAATCCATCGTTTATAATCTTTTCTGCAGAGACGGAATATATTTCGACAAGATCTTGGTATCGGAATATAAACTTTTTAAGAGATCGAATAAGGCGAATCTTTTCATAGCCCTGGTCCAGTAGCCTGTTTCTCAGATGAAGATGACGTTTCAGGAAATCAGAATAATTGCTACTGGCCCTTGCATAGCGAATCAATTGCGAGATGTAAACACCATATGCAGGAGAAGCTGGTATATTGCTGCACATATTTGGAAAATTTATGATTTTAAAATTGAAGTCGTCCCGTTTATCATAAATTTTAGTACTGATTTGACCACTGTCGTCAAATTCGAGGTACAAGTCCAAAAATGATGCGGACGAAGCGGTATCTGTGGTCTCTTTAACTTCCAGCTCTGGAGGATATATCAATGGAAGAAATTCTGCAAATCTAGAATTATTGATAGATAAAACGTCATCAATATACCTGTATGTGAAATTAAAGGCTCTAGCCTCATGAATCTTCTTATCTTTTACAAGCTTTTGAAGAAACTTCGACTCATATGAGTATAAAAATAAATCGGCTAGAAGAGGGGCACAATTCGTACCCATTGGTATGCCGACGACATGCTGAAACAGTATCCCTCCAAAAGAGACAAATATGTTATTGATGAGAAACTCCAGCATACTGATCACTTGTTCCTCGGAGTAGCATATTTTACCTTTTTGAATTTTGTTAGAAAAATATGTGGAATTATAGCCTAACACAACAATTTTTTGAGCCATAGTTTCTATGACTGAAAGCTTTGTGAATTGTTTCTTTTAAGCGGGTTTTTAATTTGTCATGCGGTAGGGTGGTATATAGAGTTGAAAAATCAAAAGTTTTGATGGAGGATACCTGAGAGAAAGATCTTGATTTAAGGTTATCCAAAAGATCTTTAGAGTTTTCCAAAATCCACATGTGATTTATGCCACTACGCGAGTAAACAGTTTCACAATATTTCTGTTGTCCCTCTTTTACTGCAGACAGAATCTTTGTCAGGTGAATAGACAATTCTTTCGTCGAACAAGTTGATGATCCCGCTATGTACCTTTCTTTGTATGGTGTCTTATGGAGTTTAGGTATCCAATATAAATAGGGTAAATCCTCAGACTCTTTACCAGAGGGAGTGTTTAAAGAGGTCATGAATGATCTGTGGTTAGCTAGGATTTCATCTTTGTCGAACGAAGTAGATTTGTATGTGGTATTACTAGAGGTGACTAAAAATGGACGCCATCTTATTAATTATCGGCATTGTTTACGGAGTTTGCCGAATCGTCATTAAATCAGTACAACAATGCACTTATTTCTTATTTTCTGTGAATCGGCTTTTAGTCGGCGTTAATTACGGACAAAGAACCATGCAAGTTTGCAGTTAATAAGCGACAAAATACAAATTATTCGATTTTACCTGTCACTAGTAAGGTCAGTTACATATACGGAGAAAGCGAGGTCAAATTATTTGCTTGCAAGGAAATAATAAATCGATGGTAATTTTTGTTCTCAAAAGGCGAAAAGTGGTACGATAAGCTGTTTAATGTGAAATATTTACCTTTATTTCATCATTTTAAAGCTATTTACCAATTTCCAAAACATAATTGTTTTGATCAAAATCGTAGCTAATGCCTCTTTAAATAAAAATTAACTTTACAACATAATTTATGCTAATTGTGTAATATTTCTTAACGTTTAAAGTTGTATATTAATAATACAGCTTTACTGAGTGCAAATAATTAAAGTAAAGCGTTATGATGACAAATTACATGAAGTGTGTGGTAGTGTGTGGTTAGAAAACACACACTAAGCAACATACACATTTTTATATAATTTCTTAACTATTGAATTGAATATTCATAATTAACCAGAAATTCAAGCAGAAAATTGATATATTAGATCATATCAACTAATAAAATGAGGTGTGTGGTACTGAGCCAATGTGACAGTGATTCTCATGACATGCTATTCTCACAGACGTACAACGGAAAACACTGAACACCATATTTTGAGCTAATTATGTTATATTTCTTAACTTTTGAAGTTAAATAGTCATATAAAAACTTTAATACATCATTTTACATGCAAATAATTAAAATAAAACGTTATTGCAACAAATTACATGTAGTGTGTGGTAAATCGTGTCACCCCTTTAAATGAGAGGGTGACAGTAAAAAAAAATGCTACCCGCTGAGCCATGTGTCAGAGCAGATTGTTATACTTCAGTATCTTTTTTCAATAGAAAATCAAGTGTAATATTTCAACTAATAAATCCTAAATTCCTTATTTTCTCTATTTCACCGGTCATTAGTTTTTTTCTAACACCGGTCATTAGTTTTTTACTAATGACCGGGGGAAACAGTAATCTAGATCACCAAAGCGCTTACGTGTACGTGACGTAAGTATGTATAAAATGGCCGCCTCCGGTGTGCCCAGTGGAACCATTCTGGCTTTTCATTTACATAAATGTTCGCATTTATCAAATTTTGTTTGCATCGAGTTTCAGTATAATAAAACAATTAATGTTACCCTCGTCTTATCCAATAAAATTACAACTAACATACATGAAGTATAATAAAACGGAATCTTTAATGTTTTATTTTATTTATTATATGTAAACAACAATATCTTACACACTACTGACCATGTTGGCGATCATTTTTAATTAATTCTAATACATGTACAATCCTCTGATATTAAAATTGACGCGACAATATTTTGCTCGTAATATTATGCCTATCCTGTTCGTTGGAAAATAATGAATGGTTATTGTTTAACGCAAAATGAGCAATTTTCAGCTATATCATGGCGAGAACAAGTTACATTTTAATGAAATGATGATGATGATGATGAGTTCCGATAAGTTTGATTTTGATAGTGCCAGCTCACTAAAACAACAGTCCGCAGGTAGACACGTCGCTCCACTCACACATATTATTCTTATTCCGGGCTGGTCACCAGTCTTTGCTCTTGCTTGTTAGTGCTGCTTGCTTAGAGGAAAAGCAACAAATACCAATAATAGTCTTTGGTTTGACCCGACTGGTGCTCGAAGCCACGATCTACTGCACTCCAGACGAGCACGGTTACCATTACACCACCCATGCGGTTTCCGTTCGTTTTGGTATTTACATAGTTTGTTTTAAAGGATTATCTACATGTAATTCATTTTATTCACGTTAAGCTCCCAATTTGATGATCAATAAGGGGAAATATGACAGGCTAGCATAATTGTACATGTCTTTTTCGCAGTTGGAAATGTGAATTTTGGCTAGCATATATATTGTCTTCTTTTTAACCTATCTGTGAAATGGTACGATTAGCTTACTACCGAGTTAAAAAAATATTGCTAGTAAATATGAAAGATACGTGTATCAATATTAATTTTATTGAACAAGATTCACGTTTCATTCTGTGTTTCACTATTCTAGGGTTGCTGGACATTGAACAGTTAGAATACCTAAAACAATATGGTACATGTATATTGTTTTATAGTATTGTATGGCAAAACAATCAGCTTTCGCTAAGGATTATTGACATCATTGTATTGGGAATTCTTTCTCAAGAACTGACTTTATATTTGATATCATACACATATCTCACTGATATCATTTTAATGCAAAACATAATAATAATAGATATTTTACTGTGAGTTCTTTCTATTAAGGACAAATTGTGACCTTCATAAAATAATTACCGGTATATAAACGATATTTGAATATGCAATTAAAAGTAGGTTAAGGTTTTATGAATGTATTTAAAGAAACAATTATTTGCACACAAAAATGTGTTATTGCATCATGTGCATTTATCCTTGACTGGACTTCCGCGTTGTGATCTTCAATCTTCAGTTGGTAATAATAAGTTGTATTGCGTAATATATTTAGGTGTATCAATATTACATTAACTTAAACAAAATGGATATTTGAAATAACCGTCATCAGCCTTTTGAGTCAAAAGTCACAAGTTAAACATGTATCCAAAATCGGTTAAGGTCACCTGTGCCTGAAGGATATTGACCTTAGTATAAATAATAACTAGGTTATTTATGAGGAGTAAATTTCAAGTAAAACAATATTTAATAGACCATGGAAGTGCCGAGGCACTGACTACTGGGCGGGCGGTACTCTCTGGAACTAATAGTCCAACAGAAGAGGTATCGACCCAGTGACAGTAATAAAAACGTAGATACACTGTACATGTATATAATTTAGTGCACCCTACACGTTTTTGTAATAACTTTCATCGCGTACGCTCATACCGAATAGATTGGTACTGATAACTGGGCGAGTCATATTATTGAGCAGTCGTGGTCGTGATCGTATGGTAGTTGGATTTTCAACTACCTATGAAATCAGTGCCTATCACCACTCAGTAACGTTGTGAGTTCTAATCCAACTCAGGCAAGGTGTGCTCGATACAACAGTATGTGATAAAGTTTGTCAGTGACTTGCGGCAGGTCGGTGGTTTTCTCCGGGTATTCCGGTTTCCTCCACTATTAAAACTGACCGCCACGATAAAACTGAAATAGTGTTGACAGTGGTGTTGAACACCATAACCCTAACCCCTAACCGTCCCCATTACCGAGATACTGAAAACTGGCTTTGTGATATCATCAACACTATCGAGGTACTGATAGCTAGTCTGCATGGTGTTATCATTGGGACTAACCGTCCACATTACCGAGGTACTTATATATAACTGGTCTGGTGTTATCATTGCACATTACCGACGTGTAATAACAATGTAGTGTTTATGTGTTTGAACATGGCAGAACGTGGGGCGTTTGTTGGACATCAGAAGTGGTCTTGTCCGTTTTAACAATTGTTTTAGCGGTAACTATATTGACATTTTTGTTTACAATTTTGCGCCAGAAAATCGCGTGCTACATGAATATACAAAATTCAATTTAGACTTCTTAACAAATAACATGCTCTACTTTTTTAAAAGTTGGGGTCAATAGATTAACGACATTTTTGAAATGAAATATATTGTTTAAAAAATGTAGTTTTTGAATATTATTAATGTTTTATTTTTGTTTTCAAGCGATATATACAATCATGAGCTTTTCAAAACATATAGAAAACTAACACCGGCAAAAGTGCAAGACAGGGAAATCTCCGACACCCGAGGGTAAGATTTCAATCGTTCGTTGACGAGGCTCGCCGAGTCAGCGAACGATTGAAATCTTATCCGAGGGTGTCGGAGATTTCCCTGTCTTGCACTTTTTACCAGTGTTTGATTTTATTTCTCACTTTTATCAGTAGTTGTGTATTGTTTGACAGCTATGTACTTTTAGCAGACGATCATGTAAACAATGTGAGTTATTTCCCCTTCATGTCAATCAAAAAAGTAATTCCGTATTTTTGTGTATTGCGTGAAGGTTATTATGTAATAATTTGGCTGATTGTTAGGATTTGTGTATTTATAAAAGATTGAAAACTTATATCCAGTGAATTGTTTATTTTAAAAAGGAAAAGCATGGAGAATTCGGGGGGCAGTTGACATGAACTGTACAGCATGCATTTGCCGGTAAAGCGCACGTGATTTTTTTGTCTTGCACTAGTGCAAGATAAGAAAATCTCACATCGCTAAAAATAGGAACTGGTCTGTTTCAAAAGTGAGAAACCCGTTTGTTTACCTTTAAAGACCATATACTATTTTGTGCTAAAAAGCAAATGCACAAAAAAGTAATTCTAATTAATTAATTATTTATAGCCTAAATAGTATTGTTCAATGAAAATGTCATACAGGATATGTGTACATTCATTTGATTGTTCCTTTACAATACCTAAAAAGTGGACTAGTTCCCTGTAATTATACCATTATATATTGCGTTCAAAACATAAAGATAAGTGAACCAGCCTAAGTAATGCACGTCTGTTTTTGCAATCTTTGTCTCTTTCCTTCTATTATTTTATCTCGTTTTTGACATTTACTGGACTTTGACCTTTAGTTTTCTGCGCTTGTCAGTCTTAATGTCTCTTTTTTATTTATTGACATCGTGTCTGTCTTTCTATATTGATTGACATATTTTAGATCATGTCTTGGTACCTCCTCTGCATTTCTTTCTGACATAAATTCAAATTTCAATAATATAAAACAGTCCTAGAAAATACAAAGACTATTGGATTTCCCATCATTTAACCCAGACCTCTCATTTTGAAAATCTGTTCCCTTCGCTCCGCTCGACGAACGTAATTCCTCCTCTGTTATAAAGCCTTCCACTCTGTGTCACATGAACCATTTTTCCAAAATATTGTACCTATTTTTTATAATATTCCAATTCCTTGCCACTTTTGCATTGAAAATCAAATACTATTTGTAAAATTTAATGTTTATAAATTTGTTTAATAGTGTCAATTAATTTCATGATTGCACACGTGCCTGACAATAAATAATAGGTCGAAGTCCATGAACATACTTGATTGCGAATTCATACCAACAAGTTCGTGCTTGGAATAAAGAAAATTGCAGTGCACAATAATCTAACGCCATCTTATGTAAACTTAATCAAACCATTTTAACAATAAGTATGCTTTGTAATCCTGAAATATGTGGCTCATATTTTCTACACATATATCTAGTAGGTAACATGAAAACTATTCAAATGACAATTGTGATGTATTATTGGGAGAATACATTACGTACAAGGGGGCGTGGTGGCGCCATCCATAGACGTCTTAGCAGCATTTTAGGCTCCGGGAAAAGCAGCGCACTGAGGGTCATACCAACACAACCACTTACAGGAATAAAACTGTAAATGTCGATAAATTAAACATGTATTTAAGCTGCAAGTAGAAATCTTTTGCAAGCCAAGCCGCAGGCGTTCGTGTTCTATATTGTCATCTGTATAGCGATTTTAGTGCATCTGCTGTATAATAAATGACCCATGTCCATGTGACCTTCACCAGTATTTTAAATAACACGCCACAGCTTGTGTTGATGTGAGTGTTCTAAAAATAGCCATCCAATAGCCATAGGTGACATAATACCCCAGTTCAGATATCTTGCATAATATATCACACTGCACACATGATTACACACGTTACAGTATAATTGTATGCAATATTTTTGCCATTTTCTGCTGCTTTATTTTGTTTTATTGTTCTTTCGGCATTTAATTTTAAACGTTTTTCTTCAATTTCAGCTTCTGTTGTAGCAAATCTTTTATAACCTTTACTCTCCATTGTTTTACTTTTATTGATTATAAATGCACTCAATGCACAGCATGACCTAATTCTTGTGCTTGGTCATCCTGTCAATCAGGGAGAGGCGTGTCTTTGATGAAAATTCATTGATAGAACCCACGTGGTTGCGTTTTTGTAAGTAGAAATACGGGGTATAAATAATTTCGCGCACAAACATCGGTGTTTGTCCTCGCTGCATAAACCAATCACCGTTTAGAAAAACCGCTACACAGAAGACAAATAAGTTTGTAAGTGACTTAAATCAGGTTGGTGGTTTTCTTCGCTTTCCTCTGCCAATAAAAATATATAACTGAAATGTTACTAACGTTGCGCTAAACATCCGTAACGCAGTACAACACATACAATCCAATCACCTGTGGATCTCATCGAATCCAACACACTCAATCCAAACACCTGTGGATCTCACCAAGCAAAACGCACACAATACAAATACCTGTGGATCTCACCAAACAAAACACACTCAATCCAAACACTTGCGGATCTCACCAAACAAAACGCACTTAATCCAATCACCTGTGGATCTCACCAAACAAAACACACTCAATCCAAACACCTGCGGATCTCACCAAACAAAACGCACTTAATCCAATCATCTGTGGATCTCACCAAACAAAACGCACTCAATCCAAACACCTGTGGATCTCACCAAGCAAAACGCACACAATACAAATACCTGTGGATCTCACCAAACAAAACACACTCAATCCAAACACCTGCGGATCTAACCAAACAAAACACACTCAATCCAATCACCTGTGGATTTCACCAAGCAATACATACTCAATCCAAACACCTGTGGATTTCACCAAACAAAACACACTCAATCCAATCACTTGTGGGTCTCACCAAACAATACACACTCAATCCAAACACCTGCGAATCTCACCAAACAAAGCACACTCAGTCCCATCACCTGTGGATCTCACCAAACAATACACACTCAATCCAAACACCTATGGATCTCACCAAGCAAAACACATACCATCCAAACACATGCGGATCTCACCAAACAAAACACACACAACACAAACACTTGTGGATCTCACCAAACATAACACACACAATCCAAACACCTGTGGATTTCACCAAGCAATACATACTCAATCCAAACACCTGTGGATTTCACCAAACAAAACACACTCAATCCAATCACTTGTGGGTCTCACCAAACAATACACACTCAATCCAAACACCTGCGAATCTCACCAAACAAAGCACACTCAGTCCCATCACCTGTGGATCTCACCAAACAAAACACACTCAATCCAAACACCTATGGATCTCACCAAGCAAAACACATACCATCCAAACACATGCGGATCTCACCAAACAAAACACACTCAATCCAAAAACCTGCGGATTTCACCAAACAAAACGCACTTAATCCAATCACCTGTGGATCTCACTAAACAAAACACACTCAATCCAAACACCTGCGGATCTAACCAAACAAAACACACTCAATCCAATCACCTGTGGATTTCACCAAGCAATACACACTCAATCCAAACACCTGTGGATTTCACCAAACAAAACACACTCAATTCAATCACTTGTGGGTATCACCAAACAATACACACTCAATCCAAACACCTGCGAATCTCACCAAACAAAGCACACTCAGTCCCATCACCTGTGGATCTCACCAAACAATACACACTCAATCCAAACACCTATGGATCTCACCAAGCAAAACACATACCATCCAAACACATGCGGATCTCACCAAACAAAACACACACAATACAAACACTTGTGGATCTCACAAAGCAAAACACATACAATCCAATCACCCGTGGATCTCACCAAGCAAAACACACACAATACAAACACATGCGGATCTCACCAAACAAAACACACACAATCCAAACACATGCGGATCTCACCAAACAAAACACACATAATCCAAAGACATGCGGATCTCACCAGATAAAACACACTCAATCCAATCACCTGTGGATCTCACAAAACAAAACACATACAATCCAAGCACCCGTGGATCTCACCAAACAAAACACACACCATCTAAACACATGCGGATCTCACCAAAGAAAACACACACAATACAAACACCTGTGGATATCGCCAAACAAAACACACAAAATCCAAGTACTTGTGGATCTCACCAAACAAAACATAAAAAATCCAAGAATCTGTTGATCTCATTAAACAAAACACACACAATCCGAACACCAGTGGATCTCGCTAAGCAAAACACACACAACCCAAGCACCAGTGGATTTAACCAAACAAAACACACATAATCCCAAAACATGTGGATCCCACCTAACAAAGCGCACACAATCCAAACACTTGTGGAGCTCACCTACGAAAACATACCAAAACTATGTAAAATCCGATGTAACGGTTGCTAATGGCAAAGCACGTCTTTACTGTCAAATTAACAGCAATATCTAACTTCTCCAAATCAGCACTTATTAAAAAAAAAGTCGATTAAGGACACGTATATACAATATAGAGAAGAGGATCATTAGCTTAACAATCAGCTGTCATTACAAATGTGTGGCGTCCATTTAATATTGTATTTAATGGAAGACAAAATAAATATATCGAATAGCATTTCACTACTCTTTCATTGTTATGAAATTGAATTTGAATCTTATTGGTTTTCCGGAGTGTTCATTGTGTTAATAAAGGGGAGGTTTATCTTACACAAAACTAATTGTAAATGTTTCTAATTGTTCATATCACAATCATCATACAGAGAATAAACTTTAACATAACCTTAAAAGTTCAAAAATGACTATTTTTAACTTGCATTAAAAAAATAAAACTCTAAATTACGTCATTATTAACTAGGTTCCTTTTTCCCCTCATTACCGTAACCCGGTAGCAATATTTTGCAAACGTAGAGTATCGGGTTTTTACCTAATATTTAAACGAGGAATATATTACAAACATAAATCAACAACACAATAGACTGTTTTGAAAAGAAAATGTCAACATTTTATCGCAAAAGCATCAACCGGAAATCGTTCAGTCGTCTGTACTTTCCACTGCGCACACGTACGGCTAATAGTGATTAAGAAAGGAGAGAACTGTCGACAAATAAAAAAAAATCTATTAGAAGAGTTTGAAGATACCAAAGGGGTAATCAGAATCCGTAAATTGAAGAATGACACAATGACTAAAGGAAAAAGGACAAAAGGACAAACACGGTCTACAAAACACAAAACTAAATGATCGAGTAACAGGAACCCCACTAAAAACCGGGGGTGAACTCATGTGCTCTGGGAGGGTAAGTAGTTTCTGCTCCACTAATGACACCCGTCGTATTAATCTAGTTACAAGTGCTATAATAATTTTACCAAGGAATCATAAAAGAAGTTTGGTCAAGATATGACAAAATAAGACTGCAAAATTATTTTTTCAACATAACAATGCAAAACAATTAATGACAAGAAACTGACCAAAAATTGCATACACTATCCCCTTAGGGTTCCCCTTAAGGTTTTGAGGGTGTTATGGTGTTTTAAAACCACTTTCAATAATATGTCAGTTATATCGTGGCGGTTAGTTTTATTGATGGAGGGAACCGGAGTATCCGGAGCAAACCACCGACCTGCCGCAAGTCACTGACAAACTTTATCATATAATGATGTTGTATCGAGTACTCCTCGCCTGAACGGCTAAGTTTTTGAAAATGGTTTGATAGATATTTAATTTCAAAAGTATAGTGTATCTTGCAGTACATTTTTACCTAATAAATACTGTATCTACTAGTCCTTGAACTCGGAAAAGATTAACGTATTGAATGAAATATTTAACTGTATATTGTCATTGCGCTTTTATCATTAATTTTAAGGATGGATTTGGATGAACGTGATTATGAAAAGAATTTTCATATGCAGATCAATCTGATACCTACTAGTACTTCGTTACCATATTTACATAATATTAATCTGAAATAAGGAAACTGTGATATAAGGAAACTCTCGCGGTTACAATTTGATACGATTCTGGCTTCAAATAAAACGGCAAATTTAAGAATTCTCTATTTTTAGTAACAGTGGTCATCTGGAATGGAGTTTGGATCAATGCAATGGGGTGTGCATTTTAGAACTTGGACAACCGAAGGATTATTCCTGCATTGATTTGGTTCTAATTGGCTGAGTAGTTGTAGAGAATATTTTTAGCGATATTTTCTTAAACATGTCTTATTTCCTTATTTGGCAAACATCGACCAAAAAATGTAAAATTTACGAAACAAATCTAGAATGTATGTTAATGAACTCCTAACCATCCCTTTACAGTTTAATTTTGAGCCGATTCTGACTTATATTAAGGCGGCTTTAGTCAATTTGAAGATTCTCTATTTTGAATAACATTGGTCGTCTTGGGTGGCTTTGGACCAATTAGATATATTTTAGATTTGTGACAACCCAATGGCCATTCCTATCAGGGTCGGTTTATATTGGTATAGTGGTTTCTGGTGAAAAGATGAAAAGATTAAAATGTGAATAGTTAAACGACGACGGACGCCACATTGCTTCAAAGGCTCACTGACCTTGACGTTAATCAGATGACCTAAAAAAAACCTTTAGTTATCTCATTGTTATACTGTAAACAACACTACACAGGATGTCATCGTTATCATATATCTTTTATCTAAACTGATATCTAAAAGTTACATTTTAGAACAGTTATGTTTAAACCATCGCAAAAGAAAAGTAATTGAAGAGATAAACAAAAGTTATTTTATATAACTTTATTCTCTAAACCAATGATGCAAAGGTTACAGAGTGAGAGAGTTCAAATTAATACAAAGTACATGTAAATACATATTATTACATCAATTATCAAGATTATGGGTGCACATTGAATACAAATTATGAAAAGAATGTTTAAACATTAAATACAAATGATACTAATATTAATAGAGATTTGATGTGGTATTTTTCAAGGAGAACTAATTTTTTTACTTATTATATATATAAGTTTACATAATTTACGAACTGCTTCAGGTTTCTTTTTGTTAAATAATGATGACAGTTTTAATGTGTTTGGTCTGTTGAAAAAATAATTTTGGAATTAGATTTTTTCTTTAACTTGCAAAGTTTGGACACTTGTAATACATAATGAAATTCGTCACCAATCTCTCCAGATTGACATAGCTGACAGTCTACTGTCTACTGTCTATTGTGACTTTCTACATTTGCCCAGCGCCCTACTTCAATCGGTAATCTGTGATTAGATGTTCTAAATCTACAAAACGTAAATCTATTTTTGTCATTTAAGACGTCTAAATATTTTTCAAATCTAAATTCCGACTTGAATAACCTATAGCTCAATGTTTTTGGAGATATTTGCAAAGTAGAATGCCAATTTTGTTTGAACTGGTCGTTTAATATCAGTTTAGTGATTTCAATTAGCCATTTATGGCTTATAAAATTTTGAGTATGCCAAACGTTCGAAAAACCACTGTCATCAAGTATTGATTTAACAAAACTAATCCATGAAAAAGTATTATTTCCATGAGTTTTCAAATACAATAATCTATAGATCAGAGATGATAATTTGGACTGCTTTCCATCAATTAATTTCGACCAAAATGACAAAATTGATC
Organism: Bathymodiolus septemdierum; assembly: GCA_963383655.1. Lineage (NCBI taxonomy): Eukaryota > Metazoa > Mollusca > Bivalvia > Mytilida > Modiolidae > Bathymodiolus > Bathymodiolus septemdierum. The sequence goes on from OY726518.1 coordinate 74,611,439, forward strand.
TCATAGTTCCCCGGTCCAAAAACTTTATCATCCGCCAAGAATGTGTCTGTCACTTGATTTTATTGTAAATAAAACTAATATCCTCCTTTGGTTCTCCGAAGGTGCGACTACATTTTAATGTTGATCAGAAACTGCACATTCATTTTGGGAGCGTAGCTATAGTCCGACAGCCCGTTAGTCCGACAGTCCGATAGTCCGACAGGCCGCTGGTCGGAGAGTCGGATAGTCCGACAGCCCGCTGGTCCGACAGTCCGATAGTCCGACAGAGACGGGTTATATTTCACTTTTACCCTTCAAGTAAGAACAGCAACAAAGTAAAAGTTAACGGAATACATAGGAAGGATCAAAAGCTTTAGGTTGACCAATTTTCTTGAATATTTGTTTGAAGTTGAACTTGTATGACGGAATTTTCATTCACTTAAATAAAGAAATAGTAAACGTATTTAATTCAATGATAATATCAAAGGGACGACCATACGATTTTCAGAGGGGGTGGGGTTATATGTTTGGATCAAATTAAATATATTTGTCTTCTTCACCGTTAAATTATTTTTTTTCGACAGAGTCGACGTAGCAGGTAATTTGGGCCGGACTGAAAAGACTGTTTTGGCTAGATGAGCCTACCGGAACATTGGGCAAATGCTACGTATTCCGGGTCTAGGCAATATATTCGGACCTTTTTTTTCTATGAATTCTCTAAAGGAAATGTATTGACTATTAACCTAAAAGAATGAAAAAATACGTTAAAGCGAAGAAATCCTCACAATAAAATGTTAGTCAAAAACTTATAGCACTGGTTTAAATGCAGACAACAGTTCAAATATTCTTAGTCGTCAAGACTATATGAAAAGGGGGAGTTGCAGTTTTGACTTGAATAATGGATGTAGGGGGAAATCCAAACATTAATGCAATTAAACTTTGCTTAATATTATGAAACCCTCTCTTTCAGTATATTAGTCCCTGAAAGTAACGTTTAAATAAAGTCAGGTTTGTCAAAATCAGCTAGCACTGTTAAAACGAATTGCCTAGACAAAAACTTACGTACCGGAACCTTCAGTCGAGGCAATATGATCCGACTTGACTTGAACATATGGCGGCCGTACCATCAATCATAATGATTCATATATCAAGATATACTCAAATCTCCACTTTGGTAAGAGAGGCAAGTGAGTGCCAGATATTTAAACGCTTCAGGTTCCCTAGAGCCTCCAGATATAAATAATTATTTCAAAAATTCACGATCATTTTTGAGTCTATGGGATACAAAATTGGCAAATTTGGTCGTAGTTATTGAAAGTTTTCCATATTCATAGCTATTTGTAGGACTCTGGGCTTTTGGTTTATTTTTGATTTATTCCTGTTGAGAATTAGTCTAAATTTCCAATTGTAGTTATAATAAGTAAAAATACCAAAGCCTCAAAAGAAAGCGTAATCCATTGACAACACTAAGTCAAGGACTGGTAAACTAGAGGCTCATAGGAGCATGGAATGCTCACCAGGTTTCATAGGCCCTGGTAAAGTTTTTAGCAGATCAGTCAATATACAATTTTAATCAGCCATGGCTGCTATGTCTCTAAGCAATTTGTCATCAAAGGTGCACCACTTGTGCATTATCATCTCTCCTAAGTTCGGGTGAACTATGTAAAGCGGTTCTCAAAAGGAGGATGGTGAAAATGCATTTCCCATAAAGATTATATGTAATCTTTCACCTCCGATGGCGGCCATTTTTAATTTCATATCCGCACTTAAGTCCCAACACTTGTTATCAATATTGATAGGAACATATGTACCCATTTTCATCTCAATCCCTTCTTCGGTTTTTAAAAGATTGACAAATCAGAAATGTCAAAGTCCTGTGGCGGCTATGTTTATGACGAATCAGCACCAAAGAAACAATACTTGTGCGGCAATTCATAGAGATCATAACTGCCAATTTGGTTTCCTGTTCTGTATTTCTCCAGAAGAAGTTTGAAGTATGAAAAATTAACCAACATACTCATTACTGAGGACAGAAAAGACATCAAGTGATGGCAAAAGCTCACACTGGCCATTTGCCAGGTGAGTTAAAATGAAAGCAACACTGGCAAATTTTCTCGGTCAGATTATTTCCAATTTTATTCGGGACAGAATATTTATTTTTACAAGATTTGGAGGTCAGAATATTTATTTTCAGTGCATCGTAGTAAGGAATCCGAGGCCAGTTTTAGTTTTAGTTTCCGATGGTCAGCATATTAAATTCCAAAACCCATCAGCCCCACCCCCGTTTCCCCGCCGTTATATAATAAGCGCGTGAAATCTGAAACGAGCACCTGTGGTTCAATAAACAGGACGTGCTCGTAATATGTCAGTTTGAATTAGATACGGGCTGTTCTTGTGTCATTTACACGAATGTTGGTAACGTAATTTTATATATGTTAATATATTTAATTACATTTTAAATATAAATATCATGGTGAAAACATGCATCGTAACGGTATGTGTTTTCGTATGTCATGTCTTTTCGTATCATCCATTTTATTTTAATTTCCACAGCGCACGCATTATTTTTGACGTGTCCTCCGGTTTCTATTTATGGAACGTAAACAGGACTACAACGTGACATCTGTAAAAAATGTTAAAGTTTGCTTTTAAAGACGTAACTACCAAAAACAGTGAACCTACCTACTGAACCATACTTTTTGTAATGCCAAAAATGTACTTCATTTATAAAGTAGCTGGAAAAAAATCCAGAAGGGCTATATAAAATTTAACTATGTCGTCTGCCTCTCAGACACCGGCTCTTCCTGTCATGTAACTGTCATGGGGTCACAGATCGTACTTGTAAACAAAAGAGCTGATTGAAATGTGCCTGTTTCTTATATAAAATGCATGTCACTTTGCAGTGCATTGTGGTTTCAGCACTAAAAAAAATTTCTAAAGTAAACACAATTTTGAAAGTGGTCATTTTCAAACATTCTGTTATTTTATTTAGATGTAGTATGATTTGGTAGATGGCCAGAACCATGAAATTTTAAAACCAGCCATTTCCGGATTATATATTCGTTTCTATCCCGTATATCGGCCTTGTTTTTACTTCAAACGAAAACAGATGACGCCATTTTACTGACAACAAAAGTTGCCAGATAATCGAAAGTATATTAAAATACAAGAATGGCTTTAAAAACAATCTTATGTACAAAGAAATATTTAACTAGCCATTCTTTGAAAATTCCAATCGTCATATGAATGAAGGGTAAACACTGTTAATCGCTATATCGGAAAATCGATAATAGCACGAAAATCGATAACACGATGCTATGGTCGATATTGGGAATCAGAATATTTTTTTAGAAAAAATACCATAACCCCCTCCCCCCTTTTCAGGTTAAATGGTCGTTTCTTAAGTTAGCAATACATGTATCTTTTAAATATCAAAATTAGGCATCAACTATTCGTCTGAATCAAAGTGCTGATCTTCGCATGCAGACATGTTGCTACATGTATTCCCTCGGCATTCAGTGCAAGTGACAGAACATTCCAGAAAATGCTTTCTACAGTTACAGCGTTTTGAATCGCAGTTTGTCTTACATCTGCAATATATCGTTTTTAGAAGTTCATCTAGAGCGGGTGACAAACTCGATCTGATTGGCACGCACATGTTGTGTTCAATAGACCATTCCCAATCTTTTGCTTCCATATTGTCAGCGTCACCGATCCATTGTTTCACTTGATGAAACACTCGCAAAATATGAAAGTGTGCAGCGTTTGACGTCGGAAGCAAAAACGATGCCATCAACTATCGAGGAATAACAGTTCTGCCTGTAATTAGTATGATCGTCGAAGCAGTGATCAGAGATAGAATACAACCATTGATCCATAATATGCAAAATCAAACGCAAAGAGGGTTTACGAAAGGATCGTCCCCCATGAATGCTGCTCTACCTGTCGAAGAAGCATACAGAATATTAACCGACGAAAAGCAAAATGGACATCTTGTACTTCTCGATGCAAAAGCTGCATTCGACAAAGTTATACATTCACATCTGTTCCGGTGTATGTACCACGCGGGAATTCAGGACAAAACGTGGACTATTATTAAAAGCTTGCACCACAATGCGGAAGGCTGCATAAAATGGGCAGGAAGCACGTCCGATTGTTTTAAGGTCGGTATGGAAGGTCGGTATGGGAGTCCGGCAAGAGGTACCCTTAGCACTGATCTCTATAAACTATATATCAACCCACTATTAGACCGTTTGCAAGATGTAGGTATAGGACTGAAAATAGGAAACATCAACGTTAACAACACAGGATGTGCAGACGACATCGCACTACTCAGTACTCAGCTCAGTGATGCACATATCATGGTCAACATGGCTCTTGACTTTGCGAACCTCGAGGGATATGAATTACAACCAAAGAAAAGTGTAGCAATCCACATTAGAGGAAATAACAAACAGTGCGAAACAACCAACGAGAAACTTAATATGGGGAATATCACCATGCCCGAGGTGGAGCCAGCTACTCATTTAGGTAAGGTATCATCAGAATAACAACGATGAAACACAATATCCAAACCGATGTTGATGAAAATATAACTAAAGCAAGACGTAGTGCATACAGTCTATTCGGATGTGGATTTCATGGACACAACGGCCTAGATCCCGAGTCCCTACTACACATCTACAAAACCTACATAACACCAGTATTGCTTTACGGTATGGAGTTATTATTACTCTTCCAGAAAAGGATACTAAAACAAATCCCGTCATTACCGATGAGGTGTCCGGACCCAGCCGTTTATATACTAACTGGAATTCTACCAATAGAAGCACAAATTCATATAAAAGCCCTCACATTCTTCAATAACCTCTGTCATCAGGGCGAAAACAACACTGAGAAAAAGCTTGCAAGAAGACAACTAACCGTGAAGGAGGAATCTAGTAACAGCTGGTTTATATGTGTCAACAAAATACTACGAAAATACGACCTGAAAGAGGCGTACAACTATTTGGACAATCCTATCAAAAAATCATGATGAATCTCGTTGGTGAAATCAAGAGTGAATGACCACTGGTGTACCCAGCTAACAACTCTAGCACAACTCTACATAGGGCTGCAATATCTTAGTAACCACAACCTGAGCAAGTGCAAAATACATCCTATTTTGAAGCACAGATGCTACTCATCATTAGACATCAGTTGAATTCCAGTAAAACTAAGACTCGTCACCGGGACATACGTGCTACAAACAAAACGCATTAAGTACTACAGAAATGAAACAGACCCAACATGCCTGCTATGCGGAGCAGCTAAAGAGAATGTACTACACTTCATTCTCCAATGTGAAAAACTACAGTCGGAGAGAGTAGCTTTACTGTCCGAGATCAACGCTATATGGCAAAATGAGTTCCAAAATAATGAAAATTTTACGGACTTGAGCGAAGTTGACCAACTACAACTACTAATGGACAATTCAATCAAGGTGAAACCTACCAAGAAAAACTCAGCCAGCGTAGCCAGACTCGAAGGTCTATCAAGGAGATTAATGTTCAAATTGCATATTAAGAGAACGAAGCTTCTAGAGAGTGATAGAGACAAAATACAGACAACAATGAAGAAACGGCACTAACATTGCGAAAAAGGGGAGAGGAGAGCCGTCCTGGGATTGCCCAAGAATCCATTACAATAAACTGTGATAATTGTTTTAGATTTTAGACTTTGAAAGATGACGTTTTAGATCTTAAACTGTAGATACGATTCGTTTTAGATTTTAGGATGTGACAATTACTTTTTAAACCTCGAACCAAACCGTAACAAATAGATTTTAGATTTTAACCATACGAACAGAGACTTTTAGATTTTAAACAGTGATGCGTCTTCTTAAATTTTTTCCAATACATGCAACATGCATATTTTATACGTAATGTCGGGACAATCGTTGTGGATTGTTTTAACTTGAATTGATAAACTTTTATATCCCGTGTGAATAAGCCTGATTTTTAGTGTACATAAATTGTATTCATGGATACGGAGGTGATGGAATTTTCACTCACACAGCACTGTACAGCGCACCGCCACCCAACACACGTTTAACATACGACACAGTATGGTTCTACTTTGAAGGGGGTAAAGATACAGAGGTAAGGTCAGGTAAGGTAAACTGGCGTTCCATAGATTGTTTTTTTCGTCCGCATCTACCTATTATGGAAATCCGCGAATTTAAGTGTTAATTCGATCAAACACTTGAATATCTCTGTCTAATATATAATAACACATTTTTACACAAAATTTAGCAGAAAGTAATTTAAAAAGGCTTTACAAAGCTCTTTTTGGGTTGAGAATGGTGCATTATGGGAATTACGTCTGCTCAATTTGAATGTCATAGATATTGACCTGTTTGTTCACTTTTCATGGGTGTTTTGGTAAAATTGAACATACTTGTTGTAGTAACTTCATAGAAATATATTATATTATTATTACGCTTACCTAGATATGGATAATAATTCCTAATTTCATTGCTTTCCGTCTGAGTTGTATTTTCCGGAAAATCTCTGATTCGGCTATGGAAGATCCGTAGTGACAAAACGATAGAAGTAAAAAGTACTCATTTTTTATCTTAATTTCTGTCTTTAATACATAAAATTTTCATTGCGATTTTTTATTGGTTACTCTATGGGTTACAGTGAAAATGATGGCGTATTTATAATTTCTGTTGCAATTTGTTTTGGGTCTACGGGTCTATTGACTGGACTATCAAATGTTGTCATACAGATAAAATCTGTCATACATTGCGTAATCGGTTTACTTCCGATAAAATCTGTTAAACTAAGGTCTCACTCACCCAGCCACGTCCATGCGTGCTATAACTATTAAAAACATACTTCTAATTCCATTTTTGTAAGAAATGAAGCTGAAACCAGCAATTTCTCGACATTCTGAACTACTACCTACCTAAGTCTACCTAAGTTTGTTCCAAACGCAGGAGATCAGCTTGCTCCTCTATATTTGGTTCTACTTCGTTGTCTATTTTGTTTAACTGTCTTCTTCCGGTTGTTGTCTGTTTATCGTTATATGTATGGTCGTACATCATAGGGTGGTTTTGCCACAGCTTATCTAATCTGTTTTCAAAAATCTTTACGTTTTTGGCCGTGATAACTGTTTCTGGTAATTTATTCCAATCTTCGACTACTCTGTTTGTGAAATAATATTTACGTATGTCCAATCTAGATCTGTTCTTGGTTAGCTTTAGTGAATGTCCACGAGTCTGATGAAAAGTACTCTTGTTGATGGGCAATAAATCCTCTCTCACACGCTTGTCATAGATTTCAGTAACTATCTTGAAAGTTTCTATCATGTTGCCTCTTAATCGCCTATATCTCAGTGACGAGAGTTTTAGTTTTCTTAATCGCTCTTCATGGGTCAGGTCCTTCATATCCGGTAGCATGTTTGTGGCTCTACGTTGGACATTCTCGATTGCCTCTATGTCTTTAGTTTTATATGGGTTCCAAACGCTACTCGCATATTCTAGGATAGGTCTGACAAGTGATTTGAATAATAAGCAGAATGTTTTGAAGTCCAAATATTTAAATGATCTCCTGATTATCCCAACTATTTGATTTGCCTTGTTTACTTGTGTCTGGATATGTTTTTTCGAAGTTAAGCTTTGAGTCTATTGTAACTCCAATGTCTTTTTCCGATTCAACTGATTCTAAGGTGACGTATGATCCCGAGTATGTTGGCATCGTGTAATCTGTGGTTCTTTGTTGATGGCGTTTGCCAATGATTGACAGGACTTTACACTTATCAGGATGAAAGCGCAAAAGCCATTTTTCACTCCACTTAAAGAGGTTGTTGATATCATTTTGGATTATTTCAATGTCACTCTGGTTGGCAATATCCCTGTATAGTTTAGTATCGTCTGCAACCATGTATACATCAGATTCTACGTTCAGCGGTAAGTCGTTGATAAATATTACAAACAATACTGGTCCAAGTACTGAGCCTTGCGGTATACCACTCGTCACATTATGCCATTTTGATACAGATCCATTTAGTTGTACTCTTTGCTTGCGGTTACTCAGAAAGTTCTTAACCCATACACAAGTCTGGTTGCTTATTCCATATGAATGCAGTTTGTTGATTAGTCTGATGTGTGGTACCCAGGGGCGGATCCAAGATTTGTGGTTAGGGGGGGCGTGAGTCGGCGAGGGGTCTGGGGGCCGCTTAAGGTCCCCAGCGGGTCCAAGACAGAGCCCTGGTAGGGGACCAGGGGGTCGAAGCCCCCCGGAAGCTCTGGGGTTTGAGGAATTACAGACATTTATTTGAACGACAATTTTGAACCAACCACACCATTTTTATCAGACCAAAAAAACATGACTTTGAGTCTTAATTTTGTCGGATAATTGTTAACAGTATGTTTTTTGTCAGATTATAAGAAGGCATGCCTTATAAGAACCTAAAGTAAAAAATTTCTTAAACAACCGTGATGCGAATTGTTCAACTCATGACTGATCGATCACAATATTTTAACCCTTCAAAGAACTATTGGTTTAGTTTTAACGCATTCCTCATTTCACTAATTGATCTGTACTTTCGGTGTTTGTCCTTTGGGGTGGTTCTAGTTAATGCTGCCCGTCCGGATGGAGCTTTTCTTTTCGTCGTTTGATTCATTCATTGAAAACGTATGATTCGACCGTTCTTGTTTATAGACAAACAAGAGCGGAAATTGTCAATACATTAACTTGTTGTTGATTTCTGATAAGCTAACGTAACTAAATTAGATGATCAGAATCGTTTCATGCAGCATTAATGTTAACATATTAGCCTTTGTTTGTCTATAAACAAGAACGAATCATACGTTTTCAATGAATGAACCAACGGCAAAACGAAAAGCTTCATCCGGACGGACAGTATATACTGATCATTTATCAATGGGTAGAGCTTTTTAGAATGATAACCCAAATTTACTCCTAATATCATTACTATTCATTTTGACTTAGGTAACGACCATTTAACTTGAAGGGAAGAGGGGGGGGGGGGGTTATCGTTTTTTTCTAAAAAAATATTCTGATCCCCAATGTTGCTGAAAAAAATATTCTGATTTTGGTGGAGGAAAAAAAAATAATCTGATTCAGAGTTTTTGTCATATAACCTAATGTTAAATTTTGGGAAAAGCGCGACAAAAAAAATAAATATTCTAACTCTTGTGTTGTCCGAAAAAATTTTTTTAAACGAAACAAAAAACCATACCCCCCCCCCCCTTTTCAAGTTAAATGGTCGGTCCCTTACAGGTCACGAGTTAACCATTTATGAAAAAGTGGTTTGTTGAACTGCTTAATTAACGTTGCTTTGCGAATTTTAGGGGGGGGCGCGCACGTCCCGCACGCTCCCTCTAAATCCGCCTCTGGTACCTTATCAATGGCTTTCATAAAGTCTGTATAAATGGTATCGATAGTTCCACCTTTATCGAGTATAGTTGTCCAATGGTCAAGTACCTTTAAGAGTTGTAATGTAGTAGATCTGCCACCCATGAAACCGAATTGTTTTATACTAAATAAGTCGAATTTATCCATATACTGAATGATTCTCTTTCTAATTAACTTTTCCATTAACTTACATATGATGCTAGTAAGACTAACTGGTCTGCAGTTTGATGCAGAGTTCTTACTTCCTTTCTTGAAGAGTGCTGTAATTTGGTCAATTCTCCATGTTCGGGTACTGTCCCTGTCTTAAAAGAACTGTTGAATATAGTACAAAGTGGCTTATCGATAATGTCTGTTAATTCATACAAGACTTTATGATGAACTTGGTATGGACCAGGTGAATTTGTAGTATTCAATTCTTTTAATAGCTTATTTACTTTAGTCAATGTAAAGTTGTCGTTATTTGAATGTTCATCATACTGTATATTCTCGGGTAAAGTTTCATCATCATCGTTTTCTATTGTAAATAGACTGCTGAAAAAATCAGTCAATATCTCAGCCTTTTCCTCATCGTCTGAAGCAATCATTTTAATTCCATCTCGTTCAAGTATGTAGTTCTGAGACTCCAGATTTTGTTTTTCTCTTACTATTAACATACGACCAAAAATGTTTACTGTTTGATTTTGCTGTTTCAGCTATTTGTTTTTCACGGTTCTACCGCTCTCTTGTGATAATAGATTTTGCCTTATTTCGGGCCTTAGTATACTCTTTGTAGCTTTCTCTATCCTGTTTACATCGGTATTGTTCCCAGCTTCTATGTTTCTTCCTAATTCAGCGCCTAGCCTCCAAGCAGGCTCAGTGGTGTGTTACCCTTCTTATTTCCAATACGTTTAGTCTGGATGTTATGTTTCATGGCAAATGTTAGTTTACTCATAAAGATATCTATCATATCTGTTGTGTTTTTGTCATTTAATATTTCGTTCCAGTCAATAACTAGTTCCTGACGTAACTTATCATAGTCTCCTTTGAAATAGTTAAACTTTCAATCTTTGTATTTTCATAGATAAGGTAGCATTTTAAGGTAAATGACAATACGCAATGATCACTGCGTCCTACTGGATCTAAGTGTTCAATATTCTAAATATAGTTACTATCATTCACAATGATAAGGTCCAATAAAGACGACTCTTGGTTAATACGATACCTTGTAGGATTCTCCACTACCTGTTGGAAAAAGAAATCTCTAATACATTCTAAAAAGTTCAAACTCGTCTTCTCTTTTGCTGTCCATGAGTTCCAGTCTATATCTGGAAAATTATAATCACCTGCTAACAGAATATGGGTATAAGAGTCTTCAAGTTTACTAATATATAATAATAGTTCATTTAGTTTATCGTGATTTTCATCTGAGGATGACCGACTTTTATAAATACATCCAACTAACAGTTTGTCTCTGTTTCTAAGGTTTACTTTTACTAGTACACATTCCTTAAAATCTTGGTCTATGTTCACTTCAACCGCCTTCAGATCTTGTTTAATATAAACTAATATACCTCTAGTATCTTGTATAGGAAATTTCTCTGGGAATAAGTCATAACCATCAAGGTTAAATTCTGCTTTAGATGTACTGTATCTACTGTTTTTCGGCAACGCTTCATGATAATATGCGGGTCTGAATCATCGTTAATGAAACGGGTTCTAAATTCATCAAATTTGTTCATGAAACTATCCGCATTTGAATAAACACATATAAGTTCAGTCAAAAGTTTAAAATCCTTTCCACCAGTAACATTTGAACTATTGGAACTAAACGAATTTACAGTTTTATGTACAGACTACAGATGAACGTTTCATGCGATCGGACTCGATCAAAGGGGGACAACTTCATTTTGGAATGTATCTAAAATAATTCTGAATTATACCGACCTTTATGCTCCTTTAGATGTAAAACACTAATTAATTTCTTTAAGGTTGCCTACTAAATTTGGGTTTGAATATGAATGGACGGACCATTTAACTTGCTTTTTATCAAGTATATAACACTGAAGGTGGTTTAGTTTATAGTGTTTAACGTCACTTTCAACAATATTTCTGTTATATCGTGGCGGACAGTTTTATTGGTGGAGGAAATCAGAATACCCGGTGTTCCAAGTCACAACTTTAGTGGTGATAGACACTGATTGCACGGGTAGTTGTAAATCCAACTACCATACGATCAGGACCACGACGGCCCCAACACTGAAGATGAACAAAACAATAGTATGCTGAATATTTTATGTGGATCTAAATATAGTTTTGCAAGGATTTAAATAGCTTAGTTTACTTTATAAATGAATTGGATCGGTGTCTGGTGAATATTTATTCCACATTTCAGTATTTTCCATTGTAAAACTACTTTTCACACCTCTTATGTACCAACTATACTTAAAAAAACTGATCATGTTACTAGGAAATTCACATATTGTTTGCCTCTTCAACCTGATCAAAAGCCAGTCACCTTGGGGTTGGTCATATGACATATGACATACTGACAAACAATATAGATCATGAGTTAGCATATAATTAGAAAACTGACAGGTCATATTGGGCCTTGCTGATATTCAAAGGGTTTCTTAAGTTATTAACTTAATAGTACAAATCAACATAAATGTGAGTGGGTGGATGGACTAAGGGAGACAGTGATCTACAAATTGAAAATTATTATTTTTGGTTCTTACATGTATCCATGAAATGATATTGTATGACTAATTTGAGTATAACAATATCTTTTTATTACTTTCAAAACAGTGAAATTACTTTGTTTACTCCTCAACAATATTGATATCAAGAACTGCATGATGGTCTCTGACAGATAAAACTGAAATAATGTTTACTGCATTTTACACAACCAAATACAGTTTCTTTTCTTTTTTTTTCTCACCATGCTTTGGATATTGTTTACAAGTTGTTGGCTTCTTATATAGCCTAGAGAATTTGTGTAATATGGGATTGCTATTTTATAATGGATTAAAAAAAATATACTGTGCAATGGTGGATCCAGCAGGGATCAGGAGGTTCGGACCCCCACACACCCCCTTTCCCAAACCTAGAATGTTCAATGTATATGTTGAAAGTGGTAATAAAAAAAACATTGAATTGGGTTGATTTAGTCCGGACCCCTTTAAACTTCCACCTCCCCCTTCCCTGCCAGAGACAATTCTGGATCTGACCCATCTGTCTGCAGTAGAAAAATTAAAACTAAAAGTGTCTGTAATATCTGGTAGTTCATATTTGTCACATTCATCAAAGATGTGTTGCAATATCAGCTTTAACTTTGTTGGTTGATGTGCCAGTTAATGCCATGACTGGAGTCTGAAAAAAGCTGCGCAATTCAGATAATTGTTGATATTCTTGTCTGAAATTGTCTCCCCACTCGGAAATACAGTGTGCTTCATCAATAACTAGTAATTGCATGCGAGTCTGCCAGGTTTTAGACAAAAACACATTCTTCCAGTGAGGCTTCAATAAGCGAAAATTAAAATTTAAATATACATTTAACATGAAGGATCTCTACAATGACAGAATCCAACCAAATCCTCTTTTGGCTCATTTATGGCTTCGAAAAATTACAGGAAATAGTTTTAGATAAATGCTTTTAAAATCTACAATATATTGTTGCCTTTTTGAACAGAGACGTAGATAATTTTATTACGGTGAATGAGAATTGTCTCGCTCGCCGAATATTAGTATACATGTATGAGAAGTAAAGGATCGAAGTCAACGTAAAATTAAAAAAACAATATTTTTATTGAATCGAACTCCCGGGTTTGATCGGAAGCTGGATTATATCGTATCAGACTGATGATTGCATATATATATTGTATATAATTATGAATCCCAGGTTATGAATACTTATACTCATACACATACGGTGAATGAGAATTGTGTCGCTCGCCGATTTTTATTAGTATACAAATACAACTTGAGACGTAAAGGACCGAAGTCAACGTCAATATTATTATTAATCAAACACTCGAATTAACTCTGAATAAATTATATTGTACATGTTAGAATGATGAGTGCATCCGGCACACTGTGAATGCATACTGACTGAATGAGAATTGCCTCTCTCGCCGGCGGTATGCGTACTTTTAAAGACCACAAGTTACAAAAATATATTAATGAATTCACATGTCGAACATAGAACTTTTACTATTAATTAGGATTAATAACTTTTCATCCCATTAACTGGTCAATTGAAGACACCTGAAAATGGATATTTGTTGAACATTTATTCCTGAAGGAGTAAAATTGGAAATTTGTGGCAGTGAATGGAGTGAAATTTTATATATGTTGAACAGTTACTGAAGGAGTAAAATTTTACTCAGTAAATTTGTATTACTTGTAGTCATGACAGGAAGGTAACAGATTAAAACAAACTGAAAATTCTCATATATTTTAATATTTCATTAAATGAAGTGAGCACCCCCCTTTTTTTATTCCCTATGCATGAGATAGACACTGTCATCAAATTATTATTCATAATTCCAACATAATTCAATTAGGTTAAGTAGAAAGGATAGTTTTTAAAACTGTATAATACGCACAAAATAAAAGACAATAAAAATACTACAGAAATTCGCCGGTAAGTTCGTTTCCCATTAATTTCCGTAATTTGGAAGAAAAATTTAAAAAAAAATGGTGGTCAGTTTACACTGCCCACATCGCTGAAATAAACTTTGATTTAGTGTGATTTTAGGATTGAAGTAAGTTATTTTTTAGTTTTTAAAATAGATATTTTATTGAAAAATCGTTTCTTATGGCTAAGTAAATCTTTGGAAATGTCTGATTTCACCCGCACTGATAGCCGGTTGGAAAGTGCTAAAGCAAAATGGACAAACGAGATATGACTAAGCATTCCGCATGAAATAAAAAATTAAAAAATCCCAATGAAAACGTAAAATATGAATATGGAATGTGAAGTCATATGTTATAGGACTACGTTTTTGGGGGACTGAAATATATACCCCGCCTGTTTTCCGAATATATGTTGACATTCAGGGTTGAAGAACCAATGAAAATTTGTGTAATAAATTAAATCCGTAATACATTTGTATATATATTACTTTTTTCATTGAAAAGTTTCGATAAGGACATAAATCTCGAGAATTCTTACCAACTTTCAACGTAATTATTGGTGCGGATGTCCATGTTTCGTTCATAAACATTCCACATTTGTGGGACAAAGATTCCATTCAAATAGTTTGCTTCAAGGTAGTTGAAGAAGTGAAGAAGCTCGGGAAATTGGTGCTGCAACCTTCGCGTTCTACGGCTTGTAATCAATAGAAGAAAAGTTTGCCTCACTAGTGCCATAAGTCACAGTCGTATGAATTTTAGTCATAAATAGAGAAAAATATTGATAATTATATTACCCCAACATCTAAGTTTTCACTATTGTTCTCTATTTATGACTAAAATTCACACGACTGTGCATAGGTAAATAACCAATCGCTATCACTTTCCTCATTGTCTTTTTCAGTCTCCTATTTTGTCTTTAGTCTTTAGCTAATCCAAGAGATTGCTCTCTTCTCCATAAATTTTGTCCAAAATGAAAGTAGCAACCACTTATTCTGGAATTTGGAAGTTCTGTTTCGACAGCAGCAATTAGAGACTGTTCATAATCTAATATTACTAGGTGTGGACGCCATCGATGTCTGCTTATTCTTCTGACATTTTGCTTTACTACTTGTAATGTTTGCCTATATTGGCTAATTAGCTGCCCGGTCATCAGGACATTTACTAAGCAGATAACCCTGTTTCTGTACTTTCCGTGTATACTAAAGTACTGTCTATATGGCATCTTTGTAGGCATATTAGATTTCCGTCTGTGGTGAATATAAAAGGATGCCCCAGTCATTGTCCTGGTGCAAAAAGAAATTGTCACCAGACCATATGTTTCTCTCCACGTGTCTTCTATTGTAATGTCATCAATGGTGTGAGGAACGGCAGGGACATGTTCAAGTCATGTGCGGGTCATTGATGTTCTAATTCCATGGAATTCTAGTGTATGTTCCCGGTCACCACCTTGTTCATAGCTCGAGCAAAAATTGTTTTATTATACACCATTTTTATGGGGATAGTAGGGTCTTCTCTAACAACATCTTTCATTTGATTCAATGCTTCATTTTCCCCTATCATGTCATCGTCTTCCTCATGGGTATGCTCATTCTCTTGTAGAATCTGAATATTTGGATTCATATCATTTAAGTGGAAAATATTTGTTCTTAAATTTGCCCTGTATTCTTTTCTCCAACACCGCCAATAAATAGATTCTATCCTTGGTCTGTTTTTCTGGTATTTAAATCCATTATGGATGAGGACCTTCCTCCCCCGGTTACCGACTATAACCCTGGCGGCCATACTACAAATGCTCTTAAAAAACTTTATCCCCAACTTAATGTATATACCCAAACCCGATTGACATTCATGACACATGTCAATTATATGTACAAGTACCCAGAATCACTATTTGTGTAAAATCGCAAAAAAAAAACGTTGAACCCGGTCAAGGTCGCATGTCATTCTATTTTTGGACTAACATTGACTGAAGAAATTTAAAGTGTCAGAAATGTACTGTAAAGTGACATGTATGAGATCGGATACAAGTTAATATATTTGCGTACGCGGTCAATGTCGTAATTAGTAGTTTGGGATATTAATTCTAAGATGATTATCTTGAACTTTGTATGGTGATGGGGGTATATGTAATAAATATTACCGGGAACAGACGAACATATTACAAAACAAGCGCACATCTAAAGGGAACACCCCTTCTAAAATACAATGTATGGGTTAATATGACGTTTTGAAATAAAAGAAAGTCATAGAAAACTAACAATATACGCTATTAAAATCTTTGTAACATCGCTCCGCTTCAATATCCTCCATTGTGAAAAAGAAGACAAAGTTAAGTGATGTTTTTTTTTCCGCGTCGAATCTTGCAAGGGAAAAATTGAAATGCTTAAGTTTTCAGAATATTTCCGAATTCTAAAATGTGCGACTTCATCAATGTTAATAAGGTGAATCATGTACATCCTGCGAATCAGGTGCGGAATCACATATTTTTAAGGGGGCTTGGCCTAATTTTGCCGATTTTATGGTCGATTTTAACTGTGTTTTTTTTTATTTCCTAACGAAAGGTCTAAACGCCGGTGACCGCTCGATAGTCCGAAGGTCCATTACTCCGAAGGTTCATTAGTCCGAAGGTCCGTTAGTCCGAACTTTTTAAGGTCCGTTAGTCTTGTTTTTCGACCAAAGGATAGGTATCGAACAGTGTTGAATTGATTTAATATTCAGTCCTTTATCAAATTATGTAAGAGAAGCAAGATACTCTTATTCACAACCTGACTAAGCAGTGGCCTATCCAGGGGGGTTGTAGGCTGTGCCCCCGGCTTTTTCTAGCCAAAAAAAATGTGTAATCGGCAAATATAGGTAAAACTTAAAGCATTTTGTAGAAAACACGCCAAAAATTGCACCAAACCCCTGTTTTGTAATTTAAAAAAATTGAGAAAAAAAATGCGTCGTCTCTGATATATATGGAAATCGTTCCAATGAAGTAAACCCTCCACTAAAACTCTGATCTTAACCAAATATGTTTAAGCTTAAAACTTAAAAGATATCTAAATATTAGATTATTTTTAAGACCCGTTGTTGATCCAATTAACAACTAGGATTTTTTTGCTTAACAAACACTTCAGAATAATAATAACTGTATCCAATGCACAATTTTACCCCGAAGAGTTGAAGGCATATACAACTTTACAAGAATATATACAAATAAAACAACGTACACAAGTCAAATAGACAAAGACATAGTAACAACATACAAATAAAATGAAAACAAATTCAGACTTGTCATTTACTCTTTACGAAATACTGAAAGAGTTCCTTTTGGTACGACACAAAAGAGACGATCTCTGAGTAAGGAATTAGAAAACATAAAAGCACATCTGAAATTAAGTTTTGTGAGGGACAAGTACATTCCATTAAAAAGAGAATACATAAAATCAGTAAACGGACGTTCTAATGTACAACTGATGGTAGCAAAATACGGAATGTAACCTCAAATATATACCAATTATTATGGAATATTGAAAACTCCAATCAACTACCGCAACAACTTAAGCATATGCGTATCAAATTCTACATCTATGTAATTCCAGAATACCATGTTCCATGGCTCGACATATACAAATACCCTTTACCAGATACGTGTACCAGATGGGGGGTCTCCTCAGATATTTTAACCAAGTGGCATACTGTAGAAGAATAAACAGTCTGTTGTTAGTGTAGAAATTCCAAAGATTGGTACTTACACAATGTAGGTATACACGCATCAGAAACAAAAAATAATATAATAAGTATCATAATAGATCATCTAACAAATGTTTTATGCATATTACATGTAGGAAAAAACGTACGGGTTAAACTAGAAAAAAAATCATTATTTCCTGCAAGTTCGATACTTTGTTGTTTTATACCTTAATTTCTAGTAACACTACTTTAAGATACATGTTTGCACAAGGACGGACGAACGCAGACCATTACTATGTCACTCCGTCGCTTCGTGGCGGGGGACAAAAAGGGTATACGGGTTGTAGACAAACAAAAAGATCATAATCAGTGATCGGTCATCTGGTCTACATCTACTTATCCTGCAATCAGTACATTTGCTGTACAAATATACCATACGAATAAATGTTTGCTTTATTCGTAGCCTACGAATAAACTTTTGAAGCCTACGAATAAACTTTTAAACCTACGAATAAACTTTTAAGCCCCGCCCATAGATTCCGGAACTACTTTTTTGTGTTTTTGCTCTCCTGTGAAGGAATTAAAATATTAACCGTAACCAATGTCAATAATCGACGTTGTCTTTTTCTAATAAATGTTTTCGTTCTCACTATTTGTAAATTTACAAACCGAAAAAATGAAACTAATAATTTTAAAATTTCATATTTTTTATACATATTTTACGATAAAAAAATTCTAGAAGTCAATAAAAAACAAAACAAAAATCTTAAACAAATCCGAATCATTTATAACTTGACAGGGAAGCTTTGAAAACAAAACAAAAGCAACTAAAACTACAGGACAAAGGGAATAAACCAAAGAGGGCATGCCCTCCAACAGATGAGGAAATTAACATCCTTTACAACAGAAACGTTCTGGGCAGTCACACACCACAATCTTTATTAACACACTTATATGGTTAAATAACTCAGTACAGTTTGAACATCAAACTCTAAGATTACTGCATATATTTTATTATAAAATTTCTTCATATTAAATGTTCAATTAATTCACATCAATTACTTCAACATATCAGATAGTAGATTTCTTCAAGGTGAAAAGAACACATATTCCTGCTATTGCATCAAATCACTTTAAAATTATAGATAATTTTTTATATTCTGAATTCTTTATGACACCACAAAATATCTATATAATTTGTTTTAACCATTTGGAATAATTGTATTCAGTCACTTCCTCCAATCATTTTGCATCTTTTTTTAAAACATTTTTTTTCTTTTGCAAAATTCCAACAAAGTTGTATGATTTGTCAGTTGAAACTAGTGTTTTATCTGCTGGAATTCTACTCACTGTTGATCAGGATTACAGTACATTTTTTATTTTGTGCAATTCCATTTGAAACTGATTCACATACCCCTGGCCTGTGCAACAACTGAGTGATAGTTCTTGAAAAATGTCCTTTGTTTAATCAGATCTTTATAAAACGTTCATAGGTTTTTATGCAATTATTTCTTTCATATACATTAGTCTTTGCACTTATTTCAAACATCACATGTACATTGTACACTGTTAGACCATTAATCCAGCCATTCATCTGAAAGACATTAATATAGCATTGATTATAATTAAAATATATGTTATTATATATTTACTAATAAAATAACAAGAAAAAAGGAACAAAATGCAGACTAAATTAGCAATGTTTGAATATTTGAAACTTCAAGCTTTCATAATGCATTTTTGTATGATCCGACTCAGAAAATATATTCGCACATTAGTCATTACTCGCAACAGCCAACATTATCATGTAAATATTGTTCATTCCAGAAAAATATATCCTTCACTCTAATATTTTTCTGGTCACAACACTTATGCAATAAACCTATGTCCATAATATTCTTGGTTCCTTATTGACATCGCATTATGTAATTTACCAATCAATGGATTATGGTTTAATAATAACAAATTTGATATGAAGAAAATAGTTGGTGGTGATTCTACATACATGTAGACTTCAATGCATATTAATTCATTTGATTATGATATACAAACAGAAGTTAAATATAGTAATTAAAATCATATCTGGTGCTTGTTGACACTAAATCAGATCTCTATTTTGATTTTCTTCAATTTACCGTGTATATATGAAAGTTTTATTTTATTCTATAAAAATAAATTCCAATTTTCCATTGAAACCTATGTAAAGTCCAGAAGATTGGTATTAGCTTCTTCTCCTTTATATACTTGCATTGTCGCAAAATACATAATTTATTTGTATGTACGAGCTTTAGAAACAGGTTGAAAAGTGCATGAAAGAAAACTTTCCAGTCTCATGAAAAAAATGAAGGAAAGTTGCAAATTAGACATTAATCAATCAGTGCCAGAAAATATCTTATCCCGTCCAGAAGTTAAGAGAAAACAATGTGGAGGGGATCTATAGATATTATGCAAATATCTGGGCATAAAAATGTGGCATCTATTAATAATTACTCAACATTGAGTGAGGAAAGACACAAAAAAATATCAAACATCCTCAGCAACACTGAAAGTGAAACTAACAGAAAGCTTTTCAGCAAACTTACCTCGTAAAACCTCCACAAATTCTACAGCCAGTAGCACTTCTGATATTTCGTGTCGAAGCAATCCCGATGTTCCTTCTTACAGTTCCAATACAAATATGTCAAGTCAAATTAGTTCTATGTTTTACGGCGTGGTCATCCATAACAAATGGTGAATGTGTACACAATTTTCACAAATGACTTATATCCCAATAACTGAGCATTTGAGTGTTTGACATCGTTGTTAAATACATTTCCGTGAATCAGTTCAGTTTGTTGAGATAAATGATTAATCTTTCTGTTTTCTCTACTCTACCTAGTTTACTTAAAACATGCTCGAATCGTCGATACATGTATCCGCATGTGACCGTAATTCGGTCAGTTAAGACATTTCCTTATGATTCTCATTCAAAGTGGTATTTATCTCAAAGATAAATGCCATGCTTACTTTGGCACTTAAGCCAAATAAAATACCAAAGCATCGCTTAATTTGATGAAGAAATGTCGGCTCGCTGACTTTTTTTGTTTGCATATGTTTTGTAATGGCGCCCAAGTCACGTTACCTGAAATCGGTCAACCATAGAATAGTCATGTGGAACACAAATAGGCCTAGGAGATTGTATTTTACAATATTTTCTAATTTGCTTTTTCTATATTCCCCCATTTTTTCATTAAATTGTATTTGCTGTCACTTGTTTTCAGCAGATAATATCTCTGTTTTCACGTACAATTTTATCCATCCAATTCCATGTAATTTATATTAAATCATATATATTACTCACAAATATTCCCGCTAAAAATCTGAAAATTGTCTAAGGAATTACTTAATTTCAAAACGAAAACAATGCAATTTCCGTTGCCTAATTGAGTTGTAAATATAGGTCAAGATGCGCAGTGGAATGTAAACAAACACAGGATGCAAATTATCCATTACGGACTGTGTTTTTCTGGAAATATTTGACTTTGATTATTAAGTCAAAATGGTAGTAGTAAAATGGCACCATTTTGGCACCAAAAGCTATAGATATATTTTCTTGTCTGTTTAAATCTCATTGTTGTCTTGATCAAAGTGAAAGTAAATCCATTATCTATTTCTGGACGCAGTTTGCCGGATAAATGACGTCATCGACATCTGAACTCACGTGACAGTGCATTCCAAAATGGTGACCGATTTCAGGTGTTGACCGTTTTTAACGGACGACAGGATATGTGTGTGTTGCTTTCACATGTCTACAAACTGTGTGGGTCATACTTAAATACGCCTGCAGTAGTAACCAGGTAAATATATATGTCTGTGTGTCATACAAAGGTGGACGCCTGCAACTATATGGTTCTTTTTTATTTAATTTTTTTTAATATAAACTAGTAAAAGGAATATAGCGGATGTTTATTATTTGATATAAAAAAATAAAAATAAAAGTGAACCATATAGTTGCAGGCGTATATATTTACCAGGTTACTACTGCAGGCGTATTTAAGTATGACCGCATGTGACGTATGATCGATAAATTAATGTGTTTTCATATCTATGAAAAACATATTAGATATATATATTTCAGGTTCTAAACTATCAATTTTCAAGATAGATTTTCATCTTAATCAATAAATCTTCATTTAAATAAAGTTATTTCACTTCCTTTTGAGAACTATTTGTTCGCGAATTTTTGTCGGCAAAAAAAATCTGGTATTTTATTACGCCAAATAGTGAGGATTCCGTTGCATTAAAAAATGCATTTTTACGAGTTAAGATTATTTTTTAGGACATCGTGGATTGCAGGATAAAAACAATATTGGTCTGTTGACGGTAAATATAGAATTTATTTGACTCGGCGCGAAACGGGGAGAAAGACTCGCTAAAAGCTCGTCTTTCACCCCGTTTCTCAGCCTTGTCAAATAAATTCTATATTTACCGTCAACAGACCAATATTGTATATTTATTTCCCATGTTTCACTATATTGTGTTAAATATTATTTATATTTGTGTATGTGCTATTTTTGTTGACATTATTGTGTATTATTTGTAGGGAGAGGACAGTCCATAAGTTGTGATAACTTTTTGTCCAATCCCATTGCTGTTTTATTTGCAATAAAATAATATTAAACTAATACGGGTTGAATATATACGTTTATTCAAACCAGAAATAACAGAGTTCAAACGTATGGGTGGCCGACATTAGGACAAACGAACCTTCGGACTAACAGACCTTCGGACAAACGAACCTTCGGAATAATGGACCTTCGGACTAACGAACCTTCGGACTAATGGACCTTCGGACCAATGAACCTTCGGACTAACGCCACGGAACCCTAAACGCCCCCATCTTGAATCGCAAATGTGAGTTATGTTACGCTAAATATGATCTTTATATTGATTCTACACAACTGAATTCAAGAAATGTTGTATAAACGTAATTATAATATACTCTTCTCTCATTTGAACACACAACAAAACCGGCTCTCAAGAGCCTGTATCGTTCACCTGGTAATAAAAAAAAAACAATTGTTCCTATGTAAAAACTATGTCCTGCAGTGGTAGTCATCTTGGAATTACGATCAACATAAAAAACACAAAGTTTGTAAAGGACCTTCCAATGATTGATGCACAGTTTAGGTTCAATCAGTGCAATAGCTTCAGAGAAGAATATATTTCTGTATTTTCCCTATATGGTTCTGTGTTAATACTATGACCTGTGGTGGCAGCCATCTTGGATTTCCGATCGGCATAAAAAACAGAGGACCTTCCAATGATCATTCCTGGGCAGTTTGGTTTCAACTGTCCATGTGGTTTCAGAGAAGAAGCATTTTGAAACATTTTTCCCATAGGGTCCAATGTTAAACTAAGTCCTGCCATAGCCGCCATTTTGAATTTCATATCAGAACAAAAAACGTAAAGTTTGTAGAGGACCATCCAATGAACATTCATGTACAGTTTGGCTTTAATCATATTTGTAGTTTCTGAGAAGAAGGCATTTGAACATTTTCCCATAGGGTCCAATGTAAAAAAAAAATGTTAATCTATGTCCTGCGGTGGTGGCCATCTTGGATTTCCGATCGGCATAAAAAACACATACCTTGTAGAGGACCTTCCAATGATCATTCCTGGGCAGTTTGGTTTCAATTATCCAAGTGGTTTCAGAGAAGAAGCGTTTTGAAACATTTTTCCCATAGGGTCCAATGCTAAACTAAGTTCTGCCGTAGCCGCCATTTTGAATTTCATACCGGAACAAAAAACGTACAGTTTGTAGAGAACCATCTAATGAACATTCTTGTACAGTTTGGCTTTAATCATATTTGTAGTTTCTGAGAAGAAGGCATTTGAACATTTTCCCATAGGGTCCAATGTTAATCTATGTCCTGCGGTGGTGGCCATCTTGGATTTTCGATCGGCATAAAAAACAGAAACTTTGTAGAGGACCTTCCAATGATCATTCCTGGGCAGTTTGGTTTCAACTGTCCAAGTGGTTTCAGAGAAGAAGCATTTTGAAACACTTTTCCCATAGGGTCCAATGTTAAACTAAGTCCTGCCGTAGCCGCCATTTTGAATTTCATATCGGAACAAAAAACCTTAAGGTTGTAGAGAACCATCCAATGAACATTCATGTACAGTTTGGCTTTAATCATATTTGTAGTTTCTGAGAAGAAGGCATTTGAACATTTTCCCATAGGGTCCAATGTTAATCTATGTCCTGCGGTGGTGGCCATCTTGAATTTTCGATCGGCATAAAAAAAACAGAAACTTTGTAGAGGACCTTCCAATGATCATTCCTGGGCAGTTTGGTTTCAACTGTCCATGTGGTTTCAGAGAAGAAGCATTTTGAAACACTTTTCCCATAGGGTCCAATGTTAAACTAAGTCCTGCCGTAGCCGCCATTTTGAATTTCATATCGGAACAAAAAACCTTAAGATTGTAGAGGACCATCCAATGAACATTCATGTACAGTTTGGCTTTAATCATATTTGTAGTTTCTGAGAAGAAGGCATTTGAACATTTTCCCATAGGGTTCAATGTTAATCTATGTCCTGCGATGGCGGCCATCTTGGATTTCCGATCGGCATAAAAAACAGTAACTTGGTAAAGGACATTCCAATGATCATCCCTTTACAGTTTGGGTTCAGTCAGTTCATTAGTTTCAGAGAAGAAGATCTTTGAAATTTCAGCCAATCAGAGCATATTATTGGCCCTGGCAGCCATATTGAATATTCGACTGGAACGAAAAACAGTAACTTTGTAGAGGACCATCCAAGGAACATTCCTGCTAAGTTCGGTTCCAATCGGCCAAGTGGTTTCGGAGAAGAAGCTTGAAATGTGAAAAGTTTACAGACGACGGACGCCAAGTGATGGCAATAGTTCACATGAACCTTTGGTCCAGGTGAACTAAAAAAAGTTAATTTGACGAAAATATATTTAATATATACTTCAGTAAACCACACAAGAATCTTGTAACACCAGGTTGACGACGGATCTTGCTTTCACAGTACGCAAAACTAGGCGAATATTAAGAACAGATATTTTATTTTCCTAGATTAGCTATTAAATGTACTTAGTCTGTCGGACTATTGGGCTGTCGGACGATCGGGCTTTCGGATTATAGGTCCGACCTCTAAGGCCTAGCAATTAAAATTACACACAATTGTAAAACTTAATACAAAATTATTTCATCATTTTAACGGGGTCGTCTCATTACTCCGACAGTCATTATTCCGACACTCATAACTCCGACAGTTATTTCTCCGACACTCATTAATACTCCGACCATGCATCCCGGACTGTATCATCATATCCTATCTAATCGCAACTCCAAACAACTATAGGATAATTGCACGGAGTGGATATTGAAAATATTATCACGAGTGCCGCAAAACGCATCAGATTAAACGAGTGTGCGGAACTTGCTACGCGCACGAGTTTAATCTGAATGCGTTTCGGCACGAGTGATCATATATTCAATATTCACGATGTGCAATTGATTATTATATTTATTTCATTGACGAAAATAAAAGATATAGTTGAACATTTAGATGAACTATGTTTTCAGTGTTCCTGCGCGTCAATGTTTACTTAGCGACGTCGCTTAGGACATATGTTTTTGACCATATCATTTAACATGTTTTACTATATTGCTCTGAAATATGGGAACTTTTTATTGGAAACTTTGGACACTTTTCCCTTGTTGAAGGATGCATACACACAGTCCAGAAAATTATATGAAAACCGGATATCCTCTTGGTATAGTGCTTTACAACAAATTTTGAATAACATTCCTAAGCTTAAACAACTGTCAACTAATCAAAAAGTTTCAAAACAAACAGTCAAGAAAATACTTCTAGAAGCACATAGGCATCAATGGGCCCTAGATAGGAACAAATGTTCTGATAGTAAATTGAGAACTTATGTAAAATTTAAAACTGTTTATGGAAGAGAAAACGTTGAAATTTAAAGGTTCCAGAGCAGGTGTTAAAAGCTGTGTATTTTGAACTTTGAGGGTCAAGCTCCATTTGAAAAAATCCCCGAGATAAATCAATGGTTGTGATAAAATTCGGAGTGCGTTCTGTAAAAGATTCCGTAAGTTCCTGTAAATCGGGTATCACGTAACTAAAATGTTGTGTCATGGAATTTAAGTACCTAAAATCACAGCAAAAACGGAAATGTGAAATACTGTCCTGGTGACTGTATGGCGGACCTTCACTTTTAGATTTTGCCCTTTTTGTCACCAAAACTACTGGACTAGTAATTGGTAAATCTTCACTTGGATCAACTGTACAAATGATACCTTGGTTAAGGAGTTCATCAAGGTGATGACGTAGGACCTCCTTTTTATCGGGTGATAATCTACATGGCCTTTGATATTTAGGCTTTGCGTCCGGTTTCAGTATTATCTTGTGTCGTACAAGATCGGTAAATCCTAAACCAGGATTATCCTTAGTTACAAAAATATCTTTGTTTTGGTATAAGAAATCCTCAAGTTCCGTTTGGTCAGTGCTAGAGAAATCTGATTCCGAGAAACTAAAATTGTGTATAAATTCGTCAATATCCTGAGAGTCTAACACTTTATCGTGTTGATCAGATTGGTCTGATGAAATTTGGGTTTCTGTTTTGAACTTTATGCTCATTACTGACTGGTTGTAATGCATAATCTGGTGTCATTTGAGTAAAATGGGCTAACGGTTTTCCTTTGTGTACTATAACACAGTCATTTGTCGGATTTAAAATTTTGATTGGCACTTGTTTGTTTTTAGCTATGGAGACAACGGCTTTCGAAACTAATATGCCTTTACACAGCACATATCTGCTTGAAACACATAGACCTTGCATTCCATAAAATCCATAATGTTCGAGTTCAACGATACTGGCGTTTTATTACTGAAATCAAGAATAACTTTATTCTCAGTTAGATATTCTGTTCCTAAAATTATAGGATTGGAATTCATTTTAAGAATGTAACACATAATGTTTTGATGTACACCGGATATTGTCATTTTAATCATCGCTGTTCCAATGACATCAATTTTCTGATTATTTGCAAGTACGATAGCATCTTTTATATTTACAGTAATATCACTTTTCTTACTATTCGGGAGCGACTTATAAAGTTCCTCAGAAATTATATTCACCGAACTTCCGGTGTCAATGAGTGCTGAGACTTTCAATTTATTAAAATGTACAGTAGTATATAAAAATGACGATCCCGAATTTAAAGTACATCCATGATTTTGATCCGTATCAGTAGTCTCAGAACTACCGGGTGAATTCGATTCATCCCCGTTATGAATATTATTTACATTCCTATTTACATGACACGGAGATCGACTTCTAATACGACTGGCACTTGTTACTGTCCTCTTGGGAGATCGTGCCCTGTGGCCCCCATGTTGTTCCGGTTTCCCTGCAAGCTGTAGCAATCTTTGGCACTATGACCCCTTTTCGAACAAAGTTGACATTGAATAATATCATGTCTTTTTGACATTTTCCAAACTATGACATTAGGCCGCAGTGTCCAAACTGTGAACACAACTGACACTGACTGAGTAGAAGGGCGACCTTCTCCATTCCAATTTCGCCTTGCGTGACCTGTTGCATTGCATTTGAAACACGCTCCAGTGCGACGTGGTTGTTGAAAGTTTGGACTTTCTTTTGGTACAGGTCCTTGATTTTCATTAGGCCGATTTTTACATTGAAACGTTAATCCTTTAACAACGTCTGTTAACTGATTTATTTGAAGTTTCATATCAGCAAGGTCGTCGGATTGTGATTTTGTAATCGTAGCGGCAACAATGGTTGGGTCATGTTCCCTATAAGTGTATGCCTCGCCGGTTTTAGCAATAGTTAAGGCCTCGGTCGTATCATTTGGTTTTGATGCCGGAATGTAAAAAGCAAGCTTTTCTGGTAAGCCTTTAATGAACTGGGCCATGATTTCGTGCTCTGGTTTGGACAAAAGCTGACCCTTTTCAAAAGTCTTCAATGTTCTGCCCTGGTTTTAAAGACAAGTTGTGGAAAATTTTATTTTCAATTACAACCGAAGGATGTTACCAGCCAACTCTCACGTATTTCTCAATAAACAATGTTTTAACATCGTCCCATTTGGTTTCTGCATTTGTTTTTAACCCATTATACCAGGTTAAAGCTGGCTCTTTCATGTGTAAATGGAAAGCTGCTAGTCTACGGCTTTCATCATCTTCATAATCTAGTTCATGCAGGGTTGAGAAAGATTCGAATTCTTTAAGAAATGTCTCCCCATTTTCATGTGGGTAACCAGAAAAATTTCTACATGTGCTTAATTTTTCCATTTGGGCAACCGACGTCTTATTTTTGGTTTTACGAGAACTAGAATTTTCAAAACTTTGTTGATCAAGATGTGGACTTAAACTTAAACTATATTTGTCTGGTTTTCGGGACTGTAGTTTGTATGAGTTGGTGTCAAATATCTATTTACGAAAGACTCGCTAGTGTTTATTGGGAAATAACTTGGGTTTGTATACCGGTATTCCTCTCCTTCACTCTCATATAAATCTGATATATATTTACCAGACAACATCAGAACGAAACACAAGCGAGACAAAAATGGAACTGTGAGAAAGGCAATCCTTTCTACTAAGTGGGCTCCTGGACCACGAATGTTTGATTTCATAAATTGAATACCGGTAGGCAACATAGATGAAAAAACAGGATTGTGTTTTATACTGTGAGAAAGGCAATCCTTTCTACAAACAGTCGAAGAATACACGTTTCTATGGTTTATTACTAACAAAATTGTATATAAATCTCACCTCGGTAAACTATTCAACAACTTTTCACAGCGTATAGCAATCTTTATGGATTAAATTTGTAATTCGAATTAACCACAATTTTGCCAGAATGTTATCGGGGTGCACACCATCTCAGGGGCGGATCCAGGATTTAAAGTTAGGGGGGGCGCACTTAAAAAAATTGGGCAGAGTGGAGGGAGGCGCGAAAAATTGTGGGGTATTTCGTGTGAAAAATCACGATTTTACGAATAATTTATATTGTACGATACTGTTGTACTTGTTTTCCGACGTCTTGGCTTTTGCAAGTCTTCTGAAAATTTTGGAGATATTACATGCAAAAGTCTGTTGGTATCATTAATGTAAAAATTCACAGCATCAATTTGTTGTTAAAGAATATAATCATCCTCTTTAAATGAATTTTCCTCTTGGTAACCTTGATATGCATTAAATTCATGTATTGAATAAACTGGTAATTGTAAAAATACAACTTTAACTTGATTCCCAAATTGTTTGAGAAAATGATATTTTTCAAATCAGAAATAAGTTTGTTGACGGCACTGTTATCCCTGGATCTAAGATAAATAAAATCACCTTCTCTTTTTGTCAAATCACACGTGCCTACCCAAACATACAGTGTTATATTATGCAATGTATTTAATTCTCTCCCCAAATTATCCTGTAAATATTGTAATACATTTCCTGCTGTAGCTGAGGATTTACACCAGAATTGTATAAAACTTTCAGGATTTACTTTTACTTGTTGTTGCAAGTTAAAACATTTACTACCGACTAGCAAAACTGCATGGGTGCGTACTGGTTGTCTTAAAGGGGGGAGCCATAGCTCATCAATTTGGTTCTGTAATTTTCGGTGATACATGTAAAAACGTATTGCTCTTTGCTAAATTGTATGAAAAAGGCAATCAAATAAAATGTAAAAGTGTTTTGCATCAATTTGCAAATGTCACATGTTTGACAAATATAGCGGCCAAAATTTCAATGAAAAGATCAAATTCGAGCAATGTACGAACGATCTGTGAGTTGGGGAACTTTTTGAGATCGGTAGCCTTAATTCTCCACCATCTAAAGTGGCGCTTCCAACTTAACAAATAAATAAAACAAATATTTCTGGAGCGCAATTGTATACGTCTGCTCACAATAAATTGTACATGCAAAGAGACAGATATATCATATACAATACAAAATGACATCGGAACGAAACCGTTTCCGGACTTATGAAATAAAATACAAATACCATGTGAAGATAGATAACTCCAATATATATGTCCGAACTTCTAGACCATGCCATATCACTATATAACATAAACTGTTAATATCTTCCTAGCATTGATGAAACCAGATATGTTCGTGGTAGCCCATCACAAAATACTGTCAGTTCCCTATTTAAGCGCTCTCGCTAACATTAAATTTTTTCAAAATAAATAACAAATCTTTAATTTTTTGTCTTTCTTCTTCAGGCAAATCTTGGTATGAAGATTTGCTGGACGACAGATTGAAATCGACTTTTAACAGTCTGCCCATCAGTACTTTCTAATTTTAAGTACTGGGGTTCAAGACCATAGGACTCTACAAACCAAAGCGCAGTTTCAGCCTTCGATTTAAATTGTTTTATTTTCCTTGATTTGTTATTTTCGGTAATTTCCGAAAACTCTTTTCCACTATTCGCCGTTCCAACCTTTTTATTTATTGATTTTACATAATCTATAAGGCGACTGTTCGTATCTTTCAGACTGTCAAGTTGATTTGACAGATTCTGGTTTTTTGCTAGTAAAACACCCTTAAGACATATTTCTTCCTGTAAACCATTATGTAAATCAGAACACTTTTTTTCAAATTATATGTTGTCACCTTCAAACTTTTGTAAACTAAAATTTAATTGTTTTACATTTTCTAACTCCTCTGAGAATATTGCGATCTTATGCACATTACTATCAAAAGCAATTCGCTTCCTCCCTGTCAATTTTCTATTTGATAACAAAACTTTAATAGTCTTACTTGAAAGTCTGTTTTCAAGTCTCTGTGAATTTTAACTGAAATGATTGTAATTGGGAATCTAAAATATCTATAATATTTAAAATCGGGGTATTTGTCCTTTGCTTTGGAGAGCACCTTGAAAAAGGAGCTTGTAATTGAAAATGTGAGAGCTATCTGTTGGATTGTGCCAAAAAAATATCTACTCCTTTTGGATCAAACTATTTTACTTCATTTTAGAAGTAGCATCGATAGACCATTAAACCCACCTCAGTATCCCTGTAGTAATAAATTTTTCAGTATCCCAGAAGAAAATATATAATCAATAATTGGGAACTTATGGATGAAGTGGTGTTTATTTTATTTTTTATTTTACATTTGTATATAACTGTTACGTGCCGACATACCATCGTTTTTTACGGAAAAGATTGCTTCTCAAATATCAAAACGGAATATTTGAACATTTTCCCGTCGTTTTTCAAGAAATTTAACACCTGGTGAAACCAAAAAAAGACTGTGTTTTATTTATTTTAATAATCTGGTAAAATATTTTTCTGGTGCACGACTGTGGAGGTGCTTAACTTCTTCGAAAACCGTCGAAATATCGCGGGCAAAATTCCACGAAATACAGAAAACAAATAACGTTCACGACGTCGAATACTATCGATTTTGTTGGAAACAAGTTTTAACATCAAAAGTATGATGTCGTCTATAATATAAAACACATCAAATATGGGGCCATATATGGCACTTATAGTTCCCAGTTCTTTTTATGGCATTGACGCCGGATTGCATGCACGGAGTTTTTCTCCTGGTTTCAATGTACACAAACTGTATTTAAAATGAATACAATTATTTACAGAAACATAAGTTATTTACTGATGAATTTCATTACTTGAAATGAATCATGAAATGTACAGAGATTGTGTATATAATGGTTTCATATATACAATCAGAAGAGTGAAAATATTGATCTTAAGGGCCTGGCTGAGGTTATAAATAAATTAATTAATATTTAACAACCTCCACCAACAAAATATTTTGATATAATCATTAACCCTCTATACTCAAAACAACTGCTCAATTTGGTGTTGGTGGAAGACTGTGGAGGTATATAAAATAGCTAAAATGTACATTAAATATGTCATTTGCAGTCCATTTTTAGCATTATCCGTCTAATTATGATGTCATTATGACTTCATAAGGCACCCAATTTCACGGAAAGATACATTTTTTGAAAATTTGTTTATATAACAATTAAATTATTAAATTGTTTTTATTCTATGTCAAGCATTATTTTTTAATATAATGTGGGGCCAATTTTGCACCTTAACACCTCTCCCTCTTTCAATTAATATGGCCAAATGGTTTTAGAAAAAATTCTTTTAATTGGCCAATCACAAACAAGAATTGCCTATGGCAGCAATGGAAATTTTGTACAAGATAAGTGGTTTCACAGAAGATTTTTTTAATTGACCACCCAGAAACAAGAATTGCCTATGGCAACCATGTTTATTATCATATGGGGATGAAATGAGCAATCTTTATTCAGGACCTTCTAGAGATGCTTCCTACCAAGTTTTCGTGCATTTGGCTATGTGGTTTCAGAGGAAAACATTTTTAGAAATCGACCAACCAAAAACAAGAATTGTCTATGGTGGCCATGTTTGTTAATGGATTGGAGTGAAATGAGCAATCTCAATAGAGGACCTTCCATAGATGCTATTTGTTAACGGGTTGGAGCAAAATGAGCAATCTTAATAGAGGACCTTCCATAGATGCCTCCTACCAAGTTTCGGTTCATTTGGCAAAGCAGTTTCAGAGGAGAAGATTTTTAGAAATCGACCAACCAGAAACCAGAATTGCCTATGGCGGCAATGTCTGGTTACAGATCAGAACGAAATGAGCAATCTTAATAGAGGACCTTCCATAGATGCTTCCTACCAAGCTTCGGTTCATTTGGCCAAGCAGTTTCAGAGGAGAAGATTTTTAGAAATCGATCAACCAGAAACAAGAATTGCCTATGGCAGCAATGTCTGGTAAGAGATCGGGAAGAAAATAGCAATCTTAATAGAGAACCTTCTATAGATGCTTCCTACCAAGTTTCTGTTCATTGGCTAAGCGGTTTTAGAGTAGAAGATTTTTTAGAAATCAACCAACCATAAACAAGAATTGCTTATGGCGGCTATGTTTGTTAACCGATCGGAACGAAAAGAGCACTATATATATATATATATATATATAAACATTGTACCTGAAGATCTGCAACAGCAGTGAAAACGTTAGTACAAGAATGTTGTGAAAAATCCATTTTGTTCTTTTTTTAATAATTTCTTTTATATATATATATATATATATAGATGCTTCCTATCAAGTTTCAGTTCATTTGACAAATCGGTTTCAGAGGCGAAGATTAAAATGCGAAAAGTTAACGGACAACTGATGCCAAGTGATGGCAAGGTGAGTCAAAAATATGTGATAGAATAAGAAATGTTGATCTTTAACTGCCTCTTACATTGATACATTTAGGTGTTTGGATTGGTAGAATACACTGTTATCGTTTAATTTAAGTACGATTTATTTGATGAATGAGATGGTTGTAATGGTAGATGTATGGAAATACTTTTCTGTGGAAACGAATAAATGTGCCTTCTCTACAGTAATATGAAGGTTTAGTATTTGCAGTATCGTTTACAATACTAGTACTGTTCTGTATAATTTGTCAAAACCAAAATGATCGTAAATAATGGTTTCATATAAAATACTATCAATGTGAAATTAAATGCTCCGTCTCATTTCATGTACATTCCGTCAATTTATCATTGTATGTGACATGCTAAATGAAAGATGTTTCATATCTGATTTTGAACAAAGGGTTTAAATTTTTACAGGAAGGTGAAAAATTGATGGAAAATCATGTGACATGTTTAGAACAATAGTAGTATTGTAGCTAATTTCAGGATCAATAATATATATAAAAACTCGCAAAATAAAAGGGTAGATGCCAATAAATTGATTATTAAAGGCCATTAATAAACCTTCTCCATGCAATATGGAGGATGAATGAAACAACATCAGAATAATACAAAATATACATTGCACAAAAGAACAATTCTACATATATCAATGTGTAATGTCTGCACAGAGCATATACAAAACTAAAAACAAAAGAAACTATAGTTTTTAATTGTACATCCACATTGGTTATTCTGTATCTTTTTCAGCCTTATCACCAAAAGGTTTGCTTACAGGCATAGCTAAATGGAACAAGTTATTCTTAAACATAGCTTTACACCAGAATAATTCAGTGCCAGCAACAGTTCCTACAACTTCCTTGAATTCTTTAAAATGTAATTTAACTGTGTCTTGTTCTCCTTTAACTATGTCAGGGTGTAGCCATGTTTCACGTATACAATTAATCATCATGTCTCCACTGGTGAATTGTGCTTTTGCTGGTTGTCCCTTTCTTTCAGTTGTGTAGTAATATCGTGAAACAACATGAAATATGTTCTGTTTAAATTTTATTAACATGCTTTTGAGATTTACAAACTGAACTGGAGTTTTCTTTTTGCGAAATTCTATTACATTGTCCGAGTTTTTGTAAGCAGTAAAGTTTAGTTCCGCCAAATCTTTAAGTTGGCGGAAGCAACGTTTGCCTATTGCTGTTTTACCTTCTTTGGCACCAGTAGACGCTTTACTTGTGTCGGCGTCTTTAACATTTGTATCCAATCCACTTGTGTCACCGTCTTTAACATCTTTATCTAATTCACTTGTGCTGATGTCTTTCACAGAAAGATCAGCTGTACTTGAACTGCTTGTATTTGGTATATTTGTTTTTCCATCAGCTGTCAGTCCAACTTCTGACGATTCCATTACTTTGCCGTCAATGTTATCCTCCCTATTGACTTCTATGCCTTCCATTTAACCTGCTATTTTTTATCTCTGTAAATCAAGCTACAGTGTCTGTCTTCTAATTACATGAGCTGAAAAACATGGTATTGATGGTATTATTCAAATACAAAGAAACATTCTATCAATAAAATTTTCAACAGAATTGCCATTAAAAAGTGTCATTATAACTGTTCTTATTGTAAGGGTTATGTTTTAATGCTTTTAATTTGCATAAAGTAAAAAACAATGATAACAGAATGAGATTGTGAATATCCAAAATTGTCAGCAAATGACAAGGAACCAGCCTAAAATACATTTATAGGTAATTAATTCCCCCAAACAAATTAAGTGTAGAACTATGATCGCCGATGAATCTTACTAATTACATCACATATTTGTTTAGTTGTTTTGCAGTTATATCATATTTTGGTTACTTAATTTCCTTTCTTAACTTTTCAATATTGACGTTATGTGAAGGAGGTCTTCCTTGTTGTTTAATGCCAACTAACAAAGGGTGGGTAGGGGCTCTAGGTGTTGATTTTTGTCTTTAGAGCCCATACCCCTTTTCAGCTATATCAAGATGATGACGAGGGTCGCTTTGTACTAGACCAATACGCTTAGTTGGATTTTTATAGTGCTACAATGTAGTTCATTAAAGCAACAGTACATGGACAGACATGTCACTCCAATCTAACACATTATCCTATGCCTAGCCAACCAGTGTTTGGTTTTACTCCTTAATTTTGTGTGTTTAGCGGAGAAGCAATAAATACCACATTTATAGTCTTGGTTTGACCCGACTGAGACTCGAGCTCACACCCATGAAAAACAGCATTTGAGGCGAGCATGCTAACCATTACTCCACCAGATACTTTTCAATTGTACATGTAGATGAAATACTTGTGTATACACAACTACATGTATACTGATGTTAGATATGAACAGTTTAGTTTATAACAGTTTAATTTGCTCATAGAGACAACAAAAGTGGTCAGTGTGTGATTGAGTGAGTGATTATATATCTATTAGATATTTTAGTAAACATGTAAACTTCTTTAATAATTGAATGTTTTCTTATAAGACAGATTTCAGTTACCTCTAGTAAGTAAAGCAATATCAATTTTAATTCCAAATTGATTTACACAAGTTAACAAATCACTCCTAATATCGGTGTATTGCA
This sequence comes from Bathymodiolus septemdierum, assembly GCA_963383655.1. Classification (NCBI taxonomy): domain Eukaryota; kingdom Metazoa; phylum Mollusca; class Bivalvia; order Mytilida; family Modiolidae; genus Bathymodiolus; species Bathymodiolus septemdierum. The sequence goes on from OY726518.1 coordinate 74,646,994, forward strand.
TTACATATATTAAAAAAATTTATAAGCTTCTTCTGTGGGAACGCCACAAGCACAATTTGGGTTTTATGGTGTTTAATTCCACTTTCAACAATATTTCAGTTACAGAGTCGTCCGGTGTGTTCGCGCACCTAAGGGTTCAGTGGTTAATTTCACAGCTTACCAAAATTTTATTGAATTAATTTAAATCATCCTCAAATACATTGAAGTATTATCTTTATGGTCCTAATCCGGATTCCGCTACAATTTTTAACATTTCCGTGAAAACGAAGTGTAAACAAACCAACCCTCGATTTTTGACAAATGTTGCAACGTCCGGTGATATCTCGCATACATACTTTGGATGGTTCTTAAAATGAATAAAGGAAAGATTTTATTTTGAAAGTTTTCAAAATTGAAGTTTATACCTATTCCTTCAAAATAAGCTCAAATTTGAAAACATTTGATATCTTTTAATATAACTAGAGTTAATCCTCACATACCAGTAGTCTCCATCTTAACTTTTCCAATGATTTTGCAATTTTGACATGTACAATACGTATGCGCGAACTCACCGGATGCACGAACACCGGTGTCAAGACAGTACATGTATATCGTAGCAGTCAGTTTTATTGGTGGAGGAAACTGGAGTACCCAGAGAAAACCACAGACCTGTCACAAGTCACTGACAACTTGGAATAGATATTTTACTTGATTTTTATAAGTCATTGTTGAGGAATGAAACTGAACATCAAAGTTGTGTTAATGTCACATTAATTTCTGCTGACCATACAGGAAATGCTTGTCTCAGAAACAATATTTATTTCACTTGCATTGTTTAGTAATGCACGTTTGAACTTTGATGCAGTGTAAAGATTTCATAGTTATTGTTTAGTTATAGTAAATGTATTTATTCCTTCAAAACTGTTTTATTTTGAGATAGATTAAGTATACCACATCTTTGAAGTTTATGTTTGCTCCACTAACAATAATACAAATTTATATTTCAATACTTCCATCAATTAACATGTGTGTGATGCCGATAGAATAAATATAATTTAATTATTGTAAATGTACGAGATCAGTGCATACTCAACTTTTTAAGACGAGGTAGTTAGTTGAAGTTGTTCGCTTTGTTGATTATTTTATTGCATTGGTGACTTGAGTGTGGAGAGTTGTCTACCTTTCCATAAATGCTGTAGATTCTATTTGTTTACTAAATATATTATATAAATCTACTGTATTTGTTTACTTATATCGACACGAAATATCACTATTGCAGTACACTGTTGTATTTATTAAATTTATTTATGTAATATGATGTGTCAAGCTACTTACAGGTACCGCCTTGGGTGAAGTTTCAGTGGGCACGCCACAAATAAATTAATTTTTATAGAGCAAGGGAGATAAATCAATTTTTATAGAGTAAGGGAGATAAATCAAGTTTTACACCACAACTTGATGTTTTACCAAAGTCCTCTAGGCTATCATGTGATCGTATAATCGTATCAAGGAAATTTTAGATGAAATCCTTCTCATCTTATCCTTCCTGTTTTAATGACGAACAATCTTGTTGCAGATATTGCATTAATATTCACGAATTAACATTTACCAGATCGTAATTAAACAGACTTCAAAAGAAGAGTTATTTTTCCTTTTCTTTTATTCTTTCTTTTTTTATCTGTGAACATTTTAACTAGGAGGCCCAGATATTCTGGTTTACAAGATATTTTTTGCAATATAAGATACTAAAGAATAAATCACAGTAAGCATTCTCACTGCGGCGATTTTGTTCAATGTATTGTCATTTAAATACTCGTGTTCCAAAGTTATAAAATAAGAATGACGACTTTTGACTTTTTTATTTAATTATCAAAAGTTTCTGGAGTTTTTTTGCTTGCTTTAAGCTTGAGTTCATATTTCAAGTATTCTAAAAACCGAATTAAAGCTATTTCTTAAATATAATTTCTTGTTTCCCAAATTACCCATTTAGCCACAGATATCTATGAAAGATACAAACGACTTTTCTTCAAGTTGAACTATTTCCATCTGATATGCCTAATATGTAAAATATACTTATTCTCCATATGTTTTAGCTATCAATATTGTGCCAATGATATACACTTAAGGCCTTAACATTATTTTTTATGTTTGTTTATTTTTAAATCTAAATCGTGGTACGGTATTTCACCGATAAGCAAGAAGCCTTGGACCTGTAAACAACGATTTTATTTTTTTTTAATAATACGAAGAGGAGTCAGATCACGTTTCCCTGGCCAACGATAAACATGGAAAAATTGGGACTTCACGGCTCCACATTTCAAAGTGGATATCTGAAGCTTAACTTTGTTGCTTATTCATGGAGAAATGGTGAGTTATCGTTATGGCATTCGACTAGACCAGGCATTTTAAAGCAGTTACACCCATCATATGTTTGTTTATAACCTTATTTTTGAGTGAGTGAGTGAGTGAGTGAGTGAGTGAGTGAGTGAGTGAGTGGGTGGGTGGGTGGGTGGGTGAGTGAGTGAGTGAGTGAGTGAGTGAGTGAGTGAGTGAGTGAGTGAGTGAGTGAGTGAGTGAGTGAGTGAGTGAGTGAGTGACGCCAATTCCGAAAATTTCCAGCTATATTATGGCAAGAATAAGTTAATTTCCAATGCGTTGTGTGCTAGATCAACACGCTGAGTTGGATGTTTATAGTGCTAGCTCACTGAAACAACAGTCCGCGGATAGACATGTCGCCCCACTCGCACACATTATTCTGATTCCGAGCCAACCAGTTTGCCCTTTCTCATTAATGCTGCGTACTTAGCAGAGAAGCAACAAATACCAATTTTATAGTACTTTGGTTTGACCCGACCGAGGCTCGTACCCACGATCTACTCTAACCATTACTCCACTGATTATATGTATGATTGAAGGCAACTGCTGTGACAGGATATGTTGCCTGTGACCTATAAACATGTATTTCAACTTGATGTGATCTTTAATTTGAACAATTTGCAATCTAACTAAAATTAGATCTTTAGCTTGGCCGCTGCTGGTAGATCTAACACCATCACATTAGATTTCGCTGTCATAGGTCAAAATTTGAATAAGATCACAAACTTTTCCTTGACCAATGACATTTTTTCTATAGTTTCTGTCAATCTAATCGTCGTCAATTTCTTTATCGGTGTTCGATTATCCAGTGAAACATTTTTACACAGACCCCATTTACGTTATTTTCAACAACATCAAAACCAGGAAGAACTTTTCGTATTGTTCGTACTAGGGTTTCAGTCAATTTATCATTAAAAAGTGTCTTTTCTATTCTGTCGCCGGATGAATTGACTTCCGTGACAACATAAGAATCGTTTTTCATGTTTCATGGGTGATGCTATGTTATCTACATTTTTGTACTTTGATATGCTGAGTTGTCCCTCCTTGCGACAATTTGGTACAAATCTACCACCGATGACGTCAGTCTACTTCACCGGTTAGACGGTCGACTATGACTTCTAACGCGAAATCAAATGGAATATTGTTAGATCTCCCACGCAGCGACAAAGCAAAAAAAATGGGCCAATGTGGAGATCTATTTTTATTAGATTGAACAACTTTTGAACTTACTTACTACAATATGGAGATACTGATGTCTTTGCCACAATTTAATTAAGTTATGTACGTTTACCGTTAACAGCCTGTCGTAGGTCACAATGACTTGAAAAGTACAACTCCATGGACATTTGTATAAAGACTAACAACATTCTGGAGATGTACATGTTATTTACAGAAGATAGATCAGCTAAAGCATATTTTTGAAACTTGGTTTATCAATATATAAAGCTGTTGATTGTCCATTCGATGTTGTGATTGTGATTGAATGTATAATGTACATAATGGATTCTGGTCTATAAGTTGCTAGTGAGTTCGGACAATCACATCAGAGGGTACTTCGTGGTTTTAATCGTTCGGTAGTTGGATTTACAATCAGCCCCTATCACCATTAATGTTGTGAGTTCGATTACCGTTCATGTCGAGGTGTACTCGATGCAACATTATGTGATAGAGTGTGTCTGATTTGCGACAGGTCGGTGGTTTTCTCCGGGTACTCGGTCGCCTCCACCAATAAAACTGACAGCCACGATATAACTGAAATATTGTTGAAATTGGCGTTAAACACCATAACCCTAACTCAATCAGGGTACAATTGCACTCAACTATGGAGATTAGAATGCAAAATGTGGATAGCTAGGTCAAAACATTGATATCCAGAATAAATACATACATAAATTAGCTCTGTGTCAGACTAGAGGGTAAGCAAGAACCAATACATTGTAATATACCTAGACAATACACGACAAACACTGAACATTATATAGGAGAGGTCCACACACTAATCATACACGGCAACAATAATACAGTCTACAGAGAATAAAACGGCTGTGGGGAAATATGCTGTAATAAGCATAAGCAAGCCTATTGATATGTTAATTTTTGTTCGTACACGAATTGCATGTTGCACCAATGCGCAGTGTTATATATGAGTAAGCGTGAATTTTACATACATAGATGAAGATGTATCCCACATTGTAGTAGACGGATATTCGCTACAAAACGAGGGTCAATAGGGTTATAATCAAGTCCTATAATAATGCAGCGAAATTCGCCAGTCAAACTATCCTGTGATATGCAGATTGATGCAGGAGGAAGATTTGTAACCGCAGAAGCAGTGATCAACAACTTTTGATACAGAGAAGAGTTTGCAGCAGTAGACGGAAACCAGCCATTTGCGGTGGGAAATGTAGCTCGAACAATCAAATTTGGAAAAATGATCGTAAGCAAATTAAGTTACGATCTTTTCGGGATTTCTTCGCTAGCTGACCGACTGTTGTCTCCATAACGACATGGTGCGTAGCGTTAAGTTGGACATGTAAACTGATGAAAATGTCTGCTTTGTACTACACTAACAGACTGAGTTGGATTGTAATAGAGCTAGCTCACTGAAACAGCAGTCCGTGGGTAGATATGTCGCTCCACTCGGAAACATTCTCCTGATTCCGAACCTACCAAACTGTTTTCTTACTCCTTAATTATGCGTGTTTATATAGCGGAGAAGCAACAAATACCAATTTCATAAGTTTTTCGTTTGACCCAACCGGGGCCCGAACCCACGATCTAGCACACTTGAGGCGAGAACGCTTAAGCCATTATACCACCGATGCTGACCTAATCCAATGAAGATGTGCTATATAAGGAAATACTAGTTATTTGGGTTGTTGGTATTTATAAATTATTGCTATAAAACAAGACAACATTGGCAATCCATTTACTTCAGTAAATTAGCTTCATAATCGTTAATTGTCAAAAGCAGTTCCAGTGGAATGAACATTACTGTTCAGATGTCTTCATAGTTTATTGTTGTTGCCAGTAACAAATGGAGCCGTTGTACAAGGTGGTGCTGTGATGTCTAAAACTGTCGCCTGGTGAGGAAAGGTATAATTCCTGAAATGATAAAAATGTATTTCTAACGTTAGCGATTTTCTAATTTAAAAGAAACAATGTTTTGATTACAAATCTTCCATCGATATAAAAGACATAAAACGGCTGTTTTAATAAACGTCTCAAACTTCGTCCTTATTTAATTATTTACTAATATGAAAGCTATATATATATAAATAGATACTACTACTGGAAATAACTCTAAAAATGTAATATCCTTTAACGTCCCGTTAAGACTGCCACACCTTTATGTCTTCTCGCATCGCTTGCGACACCCGAATTTTGTGATGAGGTTTTTTAACACTAGCATCAATGAGTCTCCTGCAAAAGGCTCCTCCAGGGGCTACAACCTGACATGCGAAGTTTAATAAGCCAATAAGCGATTGCAACTGGCGCAACGAAATCTTTTTTGATTGCATAAATATTGTTAATATATGATTTATAGCGATATATTTTTCCTTAGGGAGCCTCAATTCCATTCTTATTGTATCGAATGTGTCTAGGGTTTCTTTGCAAGTCTCGCCGCCATATAGGAAATCGTCCAAATAATGAAGAATATTTTCATTCCCGCTTTTGATTTCTGTGAACCAGTGAAGAGCTGTGTAAAATTTCTCGAAAAGCGAACAACTGATTGACGCTCTCATAGGAAGGCACTTGTCATAATAATACTTGTCATTAAAAATAAAGCCTAACTGATCGAAATCTTAATAAAGGGTAAACGCTTTTAACGTCGGCCTTTGCGTGTCCGGTGAGCTTAACCAACCTCACGGCATCGTCAATACTTAAATATCTCACAAAACAAAATTTACTGTCAATAAAATCATTAACCGAATTTTCTGCAGGTTGAGACAAATTATGAATCGAACGAAAATCTCCGTTACTTTTTGTTGTCAAAAAGATCGGGGAAATTCGCAGAGTGGGCATAGACGAGTGATTAAAGGGGCCATCAACTCTACCCATTGTAATTTCTTTATTAATTTTTCTGCCAACGACTTCATTGTGTTCGTACACATTTTTGAATTTTTTGTCAAAACTGGTAATCGTGTGCCTGTATACTTTAACTTAAATCCAAATCTAAGACCTTCTATTAATTCTTTTGCTACTTCCTGTAGCGGATACAAAAAGAGTGATTTCTCTACCTCATTTACACAAATAGGGGATGACCCCAATGAATATAACTGAACATTTGTGTGTGAATTTACAACTCCCTCCGAACTGGCACCTCCCGTTGTTGAAGCCCAACAGGCACGTGTATGAAACCCTTTTTGGAAATTAACTCATTTCCTTTTCTGGAGATTTTGTGCCAACTTATGATCACTACCATGAATACGACTGCTTGACGACGGTTGGCTAGCGACTGGATGCATACCCCTCTGTGGAGTGGAAACATACACGAGCCATACAATGTGGGAAGCGGGAGGCGATAGTGTTCATCATATACCGACCACCCTACCCCAGACACTCGCGAGGCAGCTAACCTAACCTTATGGATGTATTTTAACAATTCCTGTCCTTTACTTGGCCACTTTTCAAGCATTACATCCATAAAAATCATAAAGGCTGAAGTCCATACGTGTATGTTTGTGATGTATTTCTAACGTTAGCAATTTTCTAATTTAAAAGCAGCAATGTTTTGATTACAAATCTTCCATCGATATAGAAGACATAAAACGGCTGTTTTAAAAATATAAAAATTATTGGTGGCATTGTATCAAATGAGCAATGGTGGTTGGACTAGAATGCATCGACAAATTCATGACAGAAACGAAACTCAAATCGATTAAATGAGAAAATGTTTATTTCACTTGCTTATCCTATTTAAACCAGATCAGTATCGGTGCTCGTCATATTTCAATATCGGTTTATACTGCACCTGCGTAATGAATTATTTTTAGTGATATTGAAGAAACTATGTGCAGGTTGCCCTACAACACATTATTATACTTTCCACCATAATCGTTTGTTACGAATTCTAATATGACGTCCTTCTTTCGCTTTGTAGACAAACGAGCGATTTATCGATGGTATAATCTCATTCGCACATGTGCTGGTGAATGTGACTGACTTTTCCATTGGCAGGATGAATTGTGTGCTACATTTTCCGCAAACGTAAATATAAATTACCGTCTTCCAATCAAAGTATACTACCGTATTTGTACTCTTAGACATATCAGAATCGAAATAAATCATGGAAGCCAGAATGTGTTTTGAGTTTTAACATGAGTTGGCGGATATTAGTAAATTTTATCACTCGCCTGTTGCTCGGGATAAAATATCAATATCCGCCAATCCATGTTAAAACTCAAAACACATTCTGGCTTCCATGATTTATTTCTTAAATGTAACGTAAACTAAATATGTACCAGTCGTCGTGACAACAAGGAACCAGATTACGATTGACTTTATATTTTATATGATAAGTTACTTTTCTAGATAACTGTTATAATGTTTACCTGCCATTGTAATTCCGACGCTGAAATTCAACAAAAGACAAATAATTGAGGTCAGATCGTTGATTGAAATGGCACCCAAATAGTGCACACGACATCTGACAACCAACCTGGCGGGACACAACGTGTACGTGTTGATCAGCAATTGATGTCTTGATTGGTGGATCCAATATTTTCTGGTTACTATCAATAAAAAGATTGTTGCTATGTTGCCTTAATTCTCTTCTCCATTTTGCACGTCTGTTTTGAAACCAAACCTTAAAGAAGATATGATGTGTATGTTAAACAATGTTTGTTTCAGCTTATTGAAATCTGAATTAATGACTAAATGATTTTGATTAACATTAGATGAGCAGTATTTAAGCCATGTTCATTTCATGAGAACAAATAATTCGCTGGTCAAATGTGGCGCTGGATAGGCATATGGACGGATGATGGTATGTTCAATAGAGTCGGAAATTATTGCTTTGCAACGGGCCGCCAACGGCCACTCACCACTCTCTCAGATTCGTAGTATGCCGCAGCAGAGAAGTTGTATTCTGTTTATATGCACTTTTTTGGGAAAATCACTAAAACCACATAAGTACGTTAACTACGAGTCTAAAACAAAAACAACATCGTGGTGTCAACTTTCTTGTCACCGTGATATCATTAAAATACATGTGTATGTTTAGGTCTGTCAGTGGTAGTTATAACAATGTTTTCACAATTGTGATAATTAAATGAAATAATACTATTCATCAAATAATTAACATAAATTATAATCTCATTAACGATGATACATTTGTCTTGTCTTAGTATTCAGGTAAATGTAGACATATTTCAGCTGAAATAATGGCGAAACAGGATTGATCTCGAGAGCATAAGATATATGTACCTGTATGCGTGCTTCACACACACTGATTTGACTCGCCAGTTGCTCTCGTACGAATATATCTGGATAACGAGTTCTGGAGAATAGTTCTTCGAGAGCAACTAGTTGATAAGGTGTAAACGAGGTTCTCTGTCGTCTCTGAAAATAAAAATAATATATTGAATAGCATCAGTGTTTGTAACAGGTATTTTTGCACGCTAGAACTATTTCTGCTTGGTTAAATATACAATTACTAAAGAACCATTGAATAAACTACAATTCATTTCATTAACTGAATCAGAAGCAAAGAAATGCGTGTAAGTAAATACGAATACCAGGTACATTATTTATTCCGGAAAGATATCAAAACGCGGCTAATCTAGGGAGGAATTATTTATGAAATAGAGATGGATAGGCAATCAGTGTAAGTAAATACTGTCGTTGAGGGGAGTAAATGAGCTACATTTGTATATCACAAGAAAATACGTCTAGAAACGAGAAACGGATGTGTGTCAGTTTCAAACACAAATCTTTCGAGAATCTCTAAAATGTAAATAACTTGATAAACAGAATCTATAATCACATGTGAAACGTGTGATAGGTGGCTTTGGTACATATATCTACATATGACGGAATACCAGTTTACTTTTCAATCAAACGAATATACGACCTTATGGTATATCTATCAAACTGTGGTTATTTCAATGCAATGTTTCCGCTTTATATAAACTACATTGTGACATAAGGTTGGACATCTATACAAAATACAAAAGAATATGACATAACAGAAATTATTATGTTGTTTATATGTGATATTAAAGAAAAATAGTCCGTAGGTTTATAGAAACTACAATGTTGTATTGCGACAACATCTTTAAGAGTTATGGACATTACAATAATGTTGTACATACCTGTCGTGTTCTTCCTAAAATAAATACATTAGAAGTATTTTCTACTTGTACTTGGGTGTCGTTGTCTGAATTGCACTTTGAAATTCCATCTAAAGTTACGTCTCCTATTAAATATACATAAAACAAATAGGACAAAAAGTTAGATTTATATTAGAGAACAAACAACTATTTTATCTAGAATTATCATAGATCTATTGATCGGAGTAAATGTCAAGTTTTTGACACCTATTATGTTGGTATTTGCTGCTTCTCCTCTAAGATTAGTTGGCTGGCTCAGAATCAGGATAATTTGGGTAAGTGGAGCGACATGTATGTCCGTGCACAGTTGTCTGAGTGAGATAGCACAATAAAAAATCCAACTCAACGTGTTGGTCTAGTACTTGTAAGCAGACATCATAATAATCTCTTCGAAATGTAATTTGTTCTCGCCATGATATAGCTAAAACAAATGGCTCACTTGGTGTTAAACAACAATCACTGACTCATGTACTCATTCAGCCATAACTCACAATAGGATTGTCTCAAAGTTAATGACAGTTTTATTATCTAAAATGACGACATGGTATAATTGTTAGTGCATTGGCTTAGCTATTTTCGTTTACGTAGTGTACATTCAAACGATCAAGATTATGAACAAATAAAAAAAAACTCCAAAAGATCGCCATGGTAACGAAATAAGATAAGAAGTTATTGATGCATCTGCAATGACAATATATATTAATGAGTATTGCATGTACAATGTACGTGGACACGATTTAAAGCTGTAGAAATTCATTTAAACGATGAGAGTTATCTACCTTTATATACTAGTATGTTTTACTGGAATGAAATCGTGATTTTATTTTATATTTGTTGGAGTGAATGATTGTCGTTTAACGCCAAGTGAGTAAGTTTTTCCCACCTTTATCATGACGAGAACAAGTTACATTTCGATAATGTGAGGAGCCGTCGTGGTCATGATTAACTAGTTGGATTTACAACGACCTGTGAAATCAGTGTCTATCACCACTAAAGTTGTGAGTTCGAACCCCGTTCATGACGAGGTGTACTCGATACAAAATTAAGCTATGAAGTTTGTCAGTGACTTGCGAAAGGTTGGTGGTTTTTTCCAAGTACTCCCGTTTCCTTCACTAATAAAACTGACCGCTACGATATAGCTAAAATTGTGTTGAAAGTGGCGTTAAACACCATAAATCAAACTAAGCCAAACCATCGATGAGATGATGGTGTCCGCTTGGTACTAGACCACGACATTTAGTTGGATTCTTACAATGCTACCTCACTGAAGCGACATTCCCGCAGGTAGACATGTCGCCCCAATTCCCAGCAAACCAGTATTTGTTCTTGCTTCTTGATACTGTGTGCTTAAGCGGCGAAGCAGCAAAATACCAAATTTACAAACTTTGGCTTTGACACATCCGGGTCTATATTTTGTTGCAATTTTGAATGTATTGTATTACAATGTAAGTAAGTATACAGATAAAAATAAAATTTCAACTTGGACTAAATTTATTGCTTTGGATGGTGAAATTGGTGATCAGCACGTTTATTTGTTTTAAGATGACCATTATTGTTTAATCAATTTTTTTTAATTTTAGTATATTATTTATTTTAGAAATGAAATTATAAAAATCTATTTTACCTTGATTCATTGTGTAATGCTCCTAGCTGCTACAAAACATGAGTTTATTTCTGAAAACCTTATATACGGAAAAGACAGAAATGAACAATTAATTTTCATATATATTTTGTGTTGATTAGAAGTGATATTTATTATTAGTTATTGTAAGAATGTTTTCTCCAACGTAATGAGATTTTTTTTTAATTTTCAGTATTATTTTACACACTAATTGTCATAAGAGAATACTATAACAGACTGTTTTATTACATGTTAATGCTGTCTTTTTCCAGAATTTAAGGATTATTAACTCACTTGTAGGAAAGAAATTATGATTTTTGTGCAACAATATTACAGCTACAAGTTAATAAATAATATATTGTCATTCGAAAATAAATACAATATTTGATTTATTGCTTAAATGTGAGAAAATTATTACCTTTTTGTTACAAATTTAGTTTTCTGGATATCGAATGAAATTTCTATTAAGAACGATATGTGATACTTTAAACAATTATTGGGGATTATAGACGGGTGTCTTGTCTAAGTTTGTGTGATAATAGTTTCTGAGACCTTCCTGGAAAAATTTAATCCATGTATATAATGATAGTCAACCATTTTATTTTTCATTTAAGGTCTTTTAAAGGATGGTCAACAATTCCACCAATATCTAAAACACGAATGATCACTTCTCACCTCAACTCTTTGAACATAAAAAAGATCACGATAGATTACGTAAGATTTGAAACAGACACATAAATGTGGCGGAGTTAAACCGGTTGATGGGAGCGCAAACGCCCTCTTGATAATTGCTTGCAATTGCATATTACTTATACATTGATTGATTGATTGATTTATTTATTGTGTTTAACGTCACTTTCAGCAATATTTCAGCTATATCATGGCGACCAGTTTTAGTGGTGGAAGAAGCCGGAGTACCCGGAAAGAACCACCGACCATTAAGTTAGACCATCCCAATTGTTGATTACCCAAACTCAATATTTTTCTTCCATTTGATTTTACATTTCAAATTTGACTTGATATTCGAGAATGTTCTGGAATCTGAACACCCTTGACAAATCACATCGACACCTCGCCACGCTATAGACGGTTGTGACGTAATGGTACTGGATCTTCCAATTGAATTTACAAGTCACATCTGGTACGGTTCAAATCCTGTGGATAAAGTGGAAGAACCATTTCATTTTGATCTATAAATAAAATGTCTACAACATATTTGTGTACTATAACAATTGGTTTACATCTAATCAAAGTATGTAGTGTGTGTCTCGTGTATGAGGCAAGTCCTGCTCTTTGTAGAGGGTTCATCTTTTATCTACGTTATTTGTATTTATTCACGTACAGTGATGCCCACCACGTGTTCCATATTAGATGATGTTCGTGCCGTTTAACAGTAACACGACGGGTGTCAAAAATAGAGCAGGAGCTGCAAGCCATTCCGGACCACCTGGTATGAGATTTCCTCCGGTTTATAGTGGGATTCGTGGTGCTCGATCTTTAATTTCATGTGTAGTGTTTTGTAGATCATTGTTTATCTTTTTGTTCTTTTTCATTTGGTCATTGTATTGTATGTCCTTCGATTTACAACTTCTGATTACCCCTTTGGTATCTTCTTGCACGTAATAGACAATTTTCAGCAGCCCCTAGTGAGCAATATCTCGTTATTTGTGGTTGTTGGTGGTCCTTTGCAGGTCAACCTTTCCCTACCTATCAATTATAACATCTTTTGCATGTTACTTTCTAAATTTCCACCCATCTGCCTATTACATTCCACTTTTTACCATAATAATGTGTCGCTTTAAATCATGTTCTTGTCATAAATATACCTAAAATATGCTGATTGACGTTAAACAGCAGACAACATCGCAGAATTCGTTGATGTTTTATATAACCACATATATTTATTACTTCTCTATGTAGTATATATGCGCTTGGTATACTTAATCGACCGAAATGTGGTTGGTAAAGCAATTTTTTGTTATTCGAAAAAATTCTCATTTAATTGGATACGATTTCAACGATCACCGAATTTCTTTTGCTTTCAATCTATTTGCAGTTGTTAGATATTCACTTATGAACAGCTCAGTTTAAAATATCTTAGCCATGGTAGTATTGACACAGATTTGTCCTACAGAGAAGACTTCTAAAGACACATCGTGTCCGCCCCATAGCCAGAAATGATAGGTGATTTGCTCATTTGCATATTCAAAATGGCGGCTCAAAAAGAATTTGGATTTTAACATATAGTTGAACGGGAAACTTTCTGTTAGCTTGGGCCGGACTATTTTCCAGGATAAAAAATCAAACTATGCATCGGTTTGAACAATATCTCAAAATATTACAGCTGTACCATGAAAACTCAAGGTTCCCACCCAGTTTCAAATTTTGTAGCGTAAGCGCCATTCAAAAGCATTGAGAAGAAGTGAAAAAATGCATCCTGCACGGTTTTCAAGACCTAAAAGCACTTTTCTTACAATCCCCATTCTAGTTGCCGGGACAAATTCGGTCAGTTCCGGTGACATTGTGGAGGAATCTTTCTTCGATAAATATTTTGCTGAAAAATTAAAGATTCTCACGATAATTTAAAAGAGGGTTTCACAAGTTGCTTTACCTTTCTAGTAGAGGTTCAATACACAGGCACTTGCTTCTGGTAAAAAAAAGTATCTAGGTATATTTTTTTTTTACCAGAAACAAGTGCCTGTGGTTCAATAGGGTTCACGCAAAACATCTACTATTTCGTAATACTGCTTCTGCTAGACATAGCATTATTTGAGTAAGCACCGCATTCCATTGTAAATAAACAATTAAAAAAAGGCTCCACAAGGGTATTTTTTAATTTCGACGAAACAACAGAACAAGTAACTATAATACAATCCAGGGGCGGATTTAGAGGGGGTCGTGCGGGGCGTGCGCCCCCCCCCCCCCCCCCCCCTAAAATTCGCAAAGCATATGTTATGCAACGTTAATTAAGCAGTTCACCAAACAACTTTTTCATGAATGGTTAACTCGTGACCTGTAGTAAAATATTCCTACACATTGTAAATACACGTTGGGTGTGTTCGTTGATTCATATGGATTCGCCGACAATTTCCGCTTTTGTTTGTCTATAAACAAGAACGGTCGAATCATATGTTTTCAATGAATGAATCAAACGGCGAAAAGAAAAGCTCCATCCGGACGGGCAGTATTAACTAGAATCACCAGAAAGGACAAGCACCGAAAGTACAGACCAATTAGTGAAATGAGGAATGCGTTAAAACTAAACCAATAGTTCTTTGAAGGGTTAAAATAATCGTGATCGATCAGTCATGAGTTGAACAATTCGCATCACGGTTGTTCAAGAAAAGTTTTACTTTAGGGTCTTATAATCTGACAAAAATATACTGTTAACAATTATCCGACAAAATTAAGACTCAATTAAAATCAAGTTTTTTTGGTCTGATAAAAATGGTGTGGTTTGGTTCAAAATTGTCGTTCAAATAAATGTCTGTAATTCCTAAAATTCCCAGAGCTCCAGAGGGGCTTTGTCCCCCTGAGCCCCCTACCAGGGCTCTACCCTGGACCAGCTGGGGACCTTAAGCGGCCCCCAGACCCCTCGCATACTCACGCCCCCCCCCCCCCCCCCCCCCCCCCCCCCCTAAACCACAAATCCTGGATCCGCCCCTGCAATTGGTAACAATACTGCTGATATATAAAGTTCTTAAGCATCAAGATGAATCATTCTTATTGACGTGTATAGTTATTCATTTACAGTTTGATATAAATGATAGACACATTAGTTTAATATTGATTTAGATCGCAAAAAGGGGGGGGGGGGGGCAGTGCATTAAATGTATGTTCTATCGTTTACAATTTCTGAGATTTAATTTTAATTAGATTGTATCTTTTACACACATCATCGGATTCCTAATGAAACTATGATGACAATTAATTTTGATACGATCGCAAATAATTATGAAGTTATTTATGTGATCAAACTGTGATAAAATATTATTATCAAAAATAGATATGAGTTTCCATCAGCGTTCATTGATCAGCGTCTTCGTAATTTGGTTCAACGTTTATTTGCTGACGTCATATATGACGCGATTTGGCTAATGAATATTCATGAGCAAAAGTACCAATGTAATGGTACTTAATGAACCAATATCAAGTGTCTCTTTATAGAAATCTTTAGTGTTGATTTTCCGTATTTCTATTACACTAATGATTGTGAAAGTATCAGTTTCCGGTTCTAGATCACTGGCTGTATTTGAAATCATGTTATGAATTATTCAATTGAAATGTTTTCAATTGATATGTTTCTGTTTTCTGGCTTGCTAGAAGTCTGTTGGAGAAAAACCTAATGCAAGAAATGTATATTGAAAAGCTTATGTCGCAATGGTGAGTAATTCTTCTTTTGTCATATTTATTTTTTTTAAATTCTATGTTAAATGAAAATAAAATTACTTCTTCATTTAAATGGAAATTTGATTATAATTATTACATATTATTTTGAATTTTCAAGAGTTAACACTAAAGCAATTTAAAGTTTCTTTACTGTTTTATTAACTTGAAATGTTTAAGTTAACAATTACCTGTTAAAATCATTCCTTCTTTAAATATTTAATTTTCTAAACATGAAGTAATGAAAATAAATTGATTTTTAAATTTTGTATGAAATGTATTGTTGGACAAAAATTCGATGACTTTAAAAGAAATATACAACAAAGCAAAAATGTATAGACGTAAGGATTCTATTTCAACTGATATTATGTCAAAACCATGCATTACAAACTTTACAAAGGTAGGTGTCCAATAAATGTTTAAATACAATTCATTTTTAACATATTACATAAATATATATAATTAATGAAAGTAAGAATTTTATCACGTTTTAATTTCATACTTATCTCATGTTTAATCTTATTAAAACATATGAGTTCGAATTGTAACCAGGTGTATGATACACTGAAATTAACATTAATATATTTAATTTTTCTTTTTTGAGTGAGTGATTGTCGTTTAACACCAAGATAGTAAATTATCAGCTATATCATGGTGAGAACAAGTCACATTTCGATGAGACGATGATAATATCGGCTTCGTACTAGACCAAAACGCTTAGTTGGATATTTATAGTGCTATCTCCACCCGGACATTATTCCTGACTCCGAGCTAACCGGTTTTTGCTGTTACTTCTTGATGTTGTGTGCTTCGTACAAGTTTTATGGTTTTCAGTTGCACAAGACCGGGGCTCGAACCTATTAACTGATTGATACGTTTTAGGTAAACAACTGATGTCCATTTTTCTCCCGTGGTTGAGGTCATCGACTCTCTTTACATTATTATTTAAATAATATTATACATATGACAACTTCTGTGGCACAAAGATTTGATATATTTTGTATAATTGCTCAAGATTTTAGCTTTCTATATAATAAAGCTGTTCGCTCGGTTATATTTGAAAGTTGGCATTTTACTACATGTGGCTATCACTTTCATGGCTGCATTATTTCACTAAGAGGTGGAGATGTGAGCCCATAAAACTAGTTTAACATGGCCACGTTTTTATTGAAACGATTCACAGAGCTGATCAGGATACCTTAGGTGGTGGATGGAGGGATGTCATAATTGTGGACCATAAAGGGTGTCGTGTTAAGAGAGTGTCACGCTCTATGCACTTTAAAGATCACTGTCGTAAATTTCGAAAAAGTAGGGGCATTGTAGCCGCACCTAAATGTTATTATTTTGGTTCCTTCCTAACCCTCTGTACTTTCTCAGTAGCAGTAAAAAGTCGTCATCCTATTCCTTCCTCTTTTTGTGTAATATTTATACATTGCTGAAACTGTTCTCGTTCTGAATATACATGACATATTTGCATCTGGACGATAATCAACCAACAATCAATCAGCAATGAAGAAGATACAGAATTTACAATGAATCGAAGTTAAAATATGAATATTTTAAACGAGATATACTACATTGAATAAAATAACGAGAACAGTATGAACCGCCATAGGAAGACCATGTGTAATGAATGTGGCAATGAAACAAAAGGGATGAGAATACAGTTTTTAAAATGTTTACATGAAATAGACATGTCAGCATAGTCTTGGCGAAGATAAACTAGGCATTCCCATGTCAGTATCGTCTTGGTGAAGATAAACTACTCATTCCCATGTCAGCATCGTCTTGGTGAAGATAAACTACTCATTCCCATGTCAGCATCGTCTTGGTGAATATAAACTACTCATTCCCATGTCAGCATCGTCTTGGTGAATATAAACTGCTCATTCCCATGTCAGTATCATCTTGGTGAAGATAAATTACTCATTCCCATGTCAGCATCGTCTTGGTGAAGATAAACTACTCATTCCCATGTCAGCATCGTCTTGGTGAAGATAAACTACTCATTCCCATGTCGCATCGTCTTGGTGAAGATAAACTACTCATTCCCATGTCAGTATCGTCTTGGTGAAAATAAACTACTCCCATGTCAGTAAATACAAAAGAGTGATAAAACAACCGAAAAATATCACACCATCGAAACAGTTAAAAATTCACAGAAATAAATATTCCTAACACACATATACATGACCGGCCACTGTCCTGGCTTAGTACAAGTCAATAAAAGTGAAGGTGTTAAACTAGCTATATGGACCCAAACCTTCCCCTCAGAATGAAATTATGCTGTCCTGCCTTTGTTTCCACATCTGAGTAAAATGTCAACCCTCCTATATAACTACATGAGCAAGAGTCGCTGTGAAGAACACCGAGCCCTCACCTTGAACTTTAGATATAATATATTTAATCCTCGTGACACAGAAGTTGTCATATATATAATATTAATTCTATAAAAGTCAGTCCATGTTCTTAACCACCATTTAAATATTAGATAGATTATTTAGTTTAAATAAGTACATTTGCATTTTAGTGGTGTATTGTGTATAATTTTGAATAAGTAATTAGAGAAATGCATATCTTGGGTTGTGCATTTTCATAGCCAGCTGTTGAAATAAGGTACATTTGTTGTATTATCAAATCACCTTGAGCAATGCTATTAAATAGACAATGAATACGTATCTATGACATTAACTAGCTGGTAGTCAGTTAACTACCAGTATTCATTGACCCTGCTATTGTACTGTCCATGTTTATGTTGTCATTCATTTTTGTGACAGTATTTTGCCTTTTTGAGTGGAAGCGAATCTGTGCAGGGTTTTAATCGTTTGTTTATCTACTATGTATTTTCGTTGAAGATCCAGATATTGGTTAGTTGCAACATCACACTCTGTTGTTGGTTTATTCGTTCTGCTTCTTAAGAAAACTACATACTTGACTTTAGATTAGTCATTATCTGAAATAAATCAAAGTATATCATGCATATATTGGAATACTCAGAAGAAATGACCTGTATAAAATAACATAGCAAAATGATCTACTGTTGGATCATGATTCCTGTTGGATTATGATTCCTGTTGGATTATGATCACTGTTGGATCATGATTCCTGTTGGATTATGATTCCTGTTGGATCATGATTCCTGTTGGATTATGATCACTGTTGGATCATGATTCTTGTTGGATTATGATCACTGTTGGATCATGATTTCTGTTGGATTATGATCACTGTTGGATCATGATTCCTGTTGGATTATGATCACTGTTGGATCATGATTCCTGTTGGATTATGATCACTGTTGGATCATGATTCCTGTTGGATTATGATCACTGTTTGATCATGTTTCATGTTGGATCATGATTACTGTTGGATTAGATCACACCAAAGATTGTAAAGCTGGAATTCGTTGTTCCCTCTAAGACAGGGATTTAATCAACATGGAGTCATGATAATGTATTGGGTAACATGTATACTGACGATTCACTGCTGTCGAGTGTCGAGATTGCCATGCTAAACAGTACAAAAGCCTTAGTATAGCTGAACAATTGTCCACGTCAGTGGTATGACAACTTAAAACAGTCAATGAGAAATTATTCATTACAAATGAAAGAAACTCCCTGTGAATAGATTCAATGTGACATGTTTATAAAAGTTTTACGGGATTGTAAAGAAAATATTGCATGGAAACTTGCAAAAAGCTCTCGTAGCTATTTTTTGGCCTAAAAGTATAACTATGTAAGTAAGCAAAAAGAAGAAAATTAATTTGAAACTCATGTAAAGAACAATACCCAAGGTTGCTTGTATTGGTATTTTTCATCTCACATGTACCTTAAGGTCTTCCTGGTGAAAATAGCTCGTCCTAGGAGGGAACTGTGATCACTGGCCAATTGTTGAACGATGCTTCTAATTTCTAAAGGAAAAATACATTTTGTCTTAATTATCTCGCAGAATTGGTTTATTACATAAATTATTAAATATAGTTAAATCTTTCAAACATTAACATCAGTGTTGCTGACATCACAACAAATCAATAAATATTAATATTGAAACGACCACAGAGGTACCATCAAAATATTTGCTGGCTCAATTAACATTAAAAATGACACAAATAAAATAGACTGCTAGAACAAATATTTGAAAGGTAAAAGTATTAAATCGTCTATTATGTACATCTGTTACATTTTGACGTCTTCACGACGTTATAAAACATGCTTTTAAGCCATATTTGTTGTGTTTTTGTTTGGTTTTCTTCGTCCCTGCTCTATGTTGCCTGTTTCTCTGGAATGTCCATTTTTGATTGTCCCTTCGATATTCTCTAACGTTTATTCATACAGTTTGAAAAATAATACAACTGCCATAGCATAAACATTCATTAAATTATTTGATATAAATGTACTTTGAATTTAATGGCGTTTAATTTTTGGGTTTGTTTTATTAAATTGGGAGTCAGTATTAAATTTAATGGCATATTATTATTATTTTTTTTTTTTTAAATTAAATTGCGAGTCAGTAACTATGAAGGTACATTAAAAAAAAACCTGCTGCTTTTGCCTATTATATTGTGCGTCATTATATTAAACGGTATCGTTAATCTAATGACTTTCAATAAAAACGTCCCATCTATATTTAATTTGGTGGGCACGATACATTTCTGAAATGACCTTCCTCAGGTACACTCAAAGTCAAAAGATTGATTTCAGCTTAATGTGTATTTATTTCATGCCAATTTTATCTATCCAAGCAGGAAATCATTGATAATCATAAGTCAGACTTCTATCCTTTTGGTCTTTCCATGAAGGCTAGATGAGGAATAATGTCTTTCTTCACAGTACTGGATACAAAAAATTACACAAGTGTCCATACCAACAACGTTAGATCGCGGGACCAATTGTTCTACAAGGTTTCTTTCAATACCTTTAAGTTCTATTCATTCAGCTGTTAATAGAGGTCTTAAGAGTTGTCATGACACCAGCTTTTCCAGAAGGGATGGTAATCAAATGTGGATATTTAAAAAAAAACTCCAAAGAATTGGTGGAAACTTTACGTTCTAGATCTTATTACTATTGTTACATTAAACCATTTCTCTGCCTTATATATACCACCATTTTACATGCGCAGCTTAAATCTAGGCTTAGATATGTATTACTTTGTCAAAAGCAACGCAAGATCTAATAATAGATATAAACAGGACAAGATTATTCGAATGTTAGATTTTTTTTATCAACAACTTATTTGTCCATATTTTAGTTTTATTTGTGTTGTTCTATTTCTAGTGTCCAATGCTGCCTGTGTCTCTGGATTTACCATTCTTGGTTTCCCCTTTGGCTTTCTCTAATCGGAAATGTGACAATAATTAAAAAACACCTGACATTGACCGTATCAACTTACACCGCTATGCTCGACTTTTTTAAAATTATATTTATGACATATGTATCCTTAAAATGAAATCTAATTAAAATATATGAATGCTATGAATTATTTAACATGTGGAAATGACTGATAAGTTCTTAATGATTTAATAATTATATACGTCAAGTCTAATACTTTAATAATTATATACGTCAAGTCTAATACTTTAATAATTATATACGTCAAGTCTAATACTTTAATAATTATATACGTCAAGTCTAATACTTTAATAATTATATACGTCAAGTCTAATACTTTAATAATTATATACGTCAAGTCTAATACTTTAATAATTATATACGTCAAGTCTAATACTTTGATAATTATATACGTCAAGTCTAATACTTTAATAATTATATACGTCAAGTCTAATACTTTAATAATTATATACGTCAAGTCTAATACTTTAATAATTATATACGTCAAGTCTAATACTTTGATAATTATATACGTCAAGTCTAATACTTTAATAATTATATACGTCAAGTCTAATACTTTAATAATTATATACGTCAAGTCTAATACTTTAATAATTATATACGTCAAGTCTAATACTTTAATAATTATATACGTCAAATCTAATACTTTGATAATTATATACGTCAAGTCTAATACTTTAATAATTATATACGTCAAGTCTAATACTTTAATAATTATATACGTCAAGTCTAATACTTTAATAATTATATACGTCAAGTCTAATACTTTAATAATTATATACGTCAAGTCTAATACTTTAATAATTATATACGTCAAGTCTAATACTTTAATAATTATATACGTCAAGTCTAATACTTTGATAATTATATACGTCAAGTCTAATACTTTAATAATTATATACGTCAAGTCTAATATTTTAATAATTATATACGTCAAGTCTAATACTTTAATAATTATATACGTCAAGTCTAATACTTTAATAATTATATACGTCAAGTCTAATACTTTAATAATTATATACGTCAAGTCTAATACTTTAATAATTATATACGTCAAGTCTAATACTTTAATAATTATATACGTCAAGTCTAATACTTTAATAATTATATACGTCAAATCTAATACTTTGATAATTATATACGTCAAGTCTAATACTTTAATAATTATATACGTCAAGTCTAATACTTTAATAATTATATACGTCAAGTCTAATACTTTAATAATTATATACGTCAAGTCTAATACTTTAATAATTATATACGTCAAGTCTAATACTTTAATAATTATATACGTCAAGTCCAATACTTTAATTATTATATACGTCAAGTCTAATACTTTAATAATTATATACGTCAAGTCTAATACTTTAATAATTATATACGTCAAGTCTAATACTTTGATAATTATATACGTCAAGTCTAATACTTTAATAATTATATACGTCAAGTCTAATGCTTTAATAATTATATACGTCAAGTCTAATACTTTAATAATTATATACGTCAAGTCTAATACTTTGATAATTATATACGTCAAGTCTAATACTTTGATAATTATATACGTCAAGTCTAATACTTTGATAATTATATACGTCAAGTCTAATACTTTAATAATTATATACGTCAAGTCTAATACTTTAATAATTATATACGTCAAGTCTAATACTTTAATAATTATATACGTCAAGTCTAATACTTTAATAATTATATACGTCAAGTCTAATACTTTGATAATTATATACGTCAAGTCTAATACTTTAATAATTATATACGTCAAGTCTAATACTTTAATAATTATATACGTCAAGTCTAATACTTTAATAATTATATACGTCAAGTCTAATACTTTGATAATTATATACGTCAAGTCTAATACTTTAATAATTATATACGTCAAGTCTAATACTTTAATAATTATATACGTCAAGTCTAATACTTTAATAATTATATACGTCAAGTCTAATACTTTGATAATTATATACGTCAAGTCTAATACTTTAATAATTATATACGTCAAGTCTAATACTTTAATAATTATATACGTCAAGTCTAATACTTTAATAATTATATACGTCAAGTCTAATACTTTAATAATTATATACGTCAAATCTAATACTTTGATAATTATATACGTCAAGTCTAATACTTTAATAATTATATACGTCAAGTCTAATACTTTAATAATTATATACGTCAAGTCTAATACTTTAATAATTATATACGTCAAGTCTAATACTTTAATAATTATATACGTCAAGTCTAATACTTTAATAATTATATACGTCAAGTCTAATACTTTAATAATTATATACGTCAAGTCTAATACTTTGATAATTATATACGTCAAGTCTAATACTTTAATAATTATATACGTCAAGTCTAATATTTTAATAATTATATACGTCAAGTCTAATACTTTAATAATTATATACGTCAAGTCTAATACTTTAATAATTATATACGTCAAGTCTAATACTTTAATAATTATATACGTCAAGTCTAATACTTTAATAATTATATACGTCAAGTCTAATACTTTAATAATTATATACGTCAAGTCTAATACTTTAATAATTATATACGTCAAATCTAATACTTTGATAATTATATACGTCAAGTCTAATACTTTAATAATTATATACGTCAAGTCTAATACTTTAATAATTATATACGTCAAGTCTAATACTTTAATAATTATATACGTCAAGTCTAATACTTTAATAATTATATACGTCAAGTCTAATACTTTAATAATTATATACGTCAAGTCCAATACTTTAATTATTATATACGTCAAGTCTAATACTTTAATAATTATATACGTCAAGTCTAATACTTTAATAATTATATACGTCAAGTCTAATACTTTGATAATTATATACGTCAAGTCTAATACTTTAATAATTATATACGTCAAGTCTAATGCTTTAATAATTATATACGTCAAGTCTAATACTTTAATAATTATATACGTCAAGTCTAATACTTTGATAATTATATACGTCAAGTCTAATACTTTGATAATTATATACGTCAAGTCTAATACTTTGATAATTATATACGTCAAGTCTAATACTTTAATAATTATATACGTCAAGTCTAATACTTTAATAATTATATACGTCAAGTCTAATACTTTAATAATTATATACGTCAAGTCTAATACTTTGATAATTATATACGTCAAGTCTAATACTTTAATAATTATATACGTCAAGTCTAATACTTTAATAATTATATACGTCAAGTCTAATACTTTAATAATTATATACGTCAAGTCTAATACTTTAATAATTATATACGTCAAGTCTAATACTTTAATAATTATATACGTCAAGTCTAATATTTTGATAATTATATACGTCAAGTCTAATACTTTAATAATTATATACGTCAAGTCTAATACTTTAATAATTATATACGTCAAGTCTAATACTTTAATAATTATATACGTCAAGTCTAATACTTTAATAATTATATACGTCAAGTCTAATACTTTAATAATTATATACGTCAAGTCTAATACTTTAATAATTATATACGTCAAGTCTAATACTTTAATAATTATATACGTCAAGTCTAATACTTTAATAATTATATACGTCAAGTCTAATACTTTAATAATTATATACGTCAAGTCTAATACTTTAATAATTATATACGTCAAGTCTAATACTTTAATAATTATATACGTCAAGTCTAATACTTTAATAATTATATACGTCAAGTCTAATACTTTAATAATTATATACGTCAAGTCTAATACTTTAATAATTATATACGTCAAGTCTAATACTTTAATAATTATATACGTCAAGTCTAATACTTTAATAATTATATACGTCAAGTCTAATACTTTGATAATTATATACGTCAAGTCTAATACTTTAATAATTATATACGTCAAGTCTAATACTTTAATAATTATATACGTCAAGTCTAATACTTTAATAATTATATACGTCAAGTCTAATACTTTAATAATTATATACGTCAAGTCTAATACTTTGATAATTATATACGTCAAGTCTAATACTTTAATAATTATATACGTCAAGTCTAATACTTTAATAATTATATACGTCAAGTCTAATACTTTAATAATTATATACGTCAAGTCTAATACTTTAATAATTATATACGTCAAGTCTAATACTTTAATAATTATATACGTCAAGTCTAATACTTTAATAATTATATACGTCAAGTCCAATACTTTAATTATTATATACGTCAAGTCTAATACTTTAATAATTATATACGTCAAGTCTAATACTTTAATAATTATATACGTCAAGTCTAATACTTTGATAATTATATACGTCAAGTCTAATACTTTAATAATTATATACTTTCCTCTCTATCAAGTGTATAAAGTCCAATTCTCTCTGTGTAAGTCATTTACGTTTTCGTTCCTTTCATTGGTGTTTGGAAAAGTATGTAGTACTCGAAGAAGATTCTAATATGACTGAATTATTTGAAAAAAAAAATTATGACTGAATTCTTATGCGATCGTTTCATTTTATATTTGAGAAAATAAATTGTTCCAGAATTATTGGTAAGCACTTCCTGCCTTTGAATGATAGCACCAGTCGCATGGTAATGAAATATATATCAGGAAAATGATGAGGCAAAGTTTCTATGTAAGATAAGGTAACTCATGTTGGAAGACATATATTTCTGGAACAATTATATTTTTATGCAGTATTTTCATTGATTGTTGTTTAACGTTAAGCTAGCAGTATTTTAGTTATAATCATGGAGATACACGATAGAAAAAAATATCCTGACGATGATGAATAGACCGAAACTAAAAGAATATTCTGTCTCGCACTTAAAGTACGCCAACCACTGAAAGCGTAAGCAAATAAAGTGTAGTAAAAAGTTTTGAGCAGCAACATTTTTCTCATAGCTTAATATTTCCTTCCAATAATTCTATACTAAACCGTCCATTTGCATTGCATAAACACAAGACAAGAAATATCAAAATAAGAACGTTATTGAATGCTGCACTGAAGTGTAAACATAATTTAATTCTAATAATCGTTCCACGCGCCCTCTTCCGTTTTCCCTTTAATTCTGGAAATTAAATGATGTAATTACAGTTTCACTTTATCTGGTGGAATAAATAGTAATTTTATTATGCAAATAACTGGTTTTTATTATGTTTTTATTAGTATATGTTTTGTTAGAATAGCAATCAACTTGATTTAATATTAATGGTTCATTTCCTTTTCTAATATTGTTTAATAATTAATATTAATGGTTCATTTCCTTTTCTAATATTGGTTAATAAATTCTATTTCTCGTGCAGTACCTTTCATTCTGTCCAATATTACCTTTTAATTAGAGCTAGAGGAAACGCAAAAATGATTACGAGTACCAGCTGTTTAGATAATCAAGATTCGTTATTATCTTTTTTCTGAAGGCCCATGCACGTTTCGTTATTATCTTTTTTCTGAAGGCCCATGCACGTTTCGTTATTATCTTTTTTCTGAAGGCCCATGCACGATATTGTCAGTACTAACTATTGCTTTTTTCGTACGTATATTTTAGGGTCGTTTCATTGTTCGAACACGCGTTAGTCAGACAGTCATTTATCAGATATTCTGTGATGAAGAAAGGCTCAATAACAGTCAAGCATAAAATTATATACACAGTTAATCAAGCAATTCAGTGTGTGAATATTTTCTATGCAGGCTTCTTAGCTGCCGCACCGAAGCAACAACCTGTCGCCCAACTTTTTAAAAGAACGATGTACATAGTTGGCACGACTCCTCGAATGCTTAGAGCATGCCTTGCATCAGTCTGCCGATGATCGTACATCGAAAACTGTTCCCAAACCAATATTCTTATTGGAAACCTTTTCCACTTGCAACTTAGCTTGGATGGAATGGAATTTTTATTGGATGGTCCAATGATATATATTTTTTGTTTTGGTGCAAATTAAACAGCAAACGTGGCAGTGTAGAGTAACACGACGGGTGCCACTAGTGGTGCAGGAACTGCTTACCCTTCCAGAGCACCTGCGTTTTTAGTGGGGTTCGTGTTACTCGATCTTTTGTTTTTGTGCAATGTTTTGTAGATAGTTGTTTGTCCTTTTGTTCTTTTTCTTCTGTCCATTGTATTGTCTGTCCTCCTATTTATGGATTCTGATGACCACTTTGGAATCTTCAAACTCTTCACTAGTCCATGATCATTGTATTGATTACATGAATTATCGATTTCTATTTCTGAACGTATACGTAGGCTGTTTGTTAGATGGTCTGTTACATTGGTTCTGTATTTTGGTGCCGATTTGAAATTCATGGTGGCTCGGTCTTGTTATTGGTAATAAAGAATTTAAGATTTTTATTGTCTTCTTAATTTGTGTGAGCGTTACACGACTCAAACCTATAAAAACAATTATAATACTTAAAACACAAATATTACAACTAATAGAATTAATGTGAAAATAACGATTTTTAAAAGTTGTCAATTTTGATAAGATCTCATGGATTGTTATGATGGATTAGGATTCCCATTATCTTCTTTCGTGGAATCTGTATTGTGTGTTGGTTGGAATCTTATTCTAATCAAAGTGGTCTATTATACTGCTATGTACTACGTATTCCAAGATCTTTCCAATGTTGTGTGACCGCTTTTCCGCTCAAGCTATAGGTCTGTAAGAACAGATCCGATTTTGTCTTATGTATTATAAAAGATGGTATGTAATCTTATGGCGTGCAGTTGGAAAAACAAAAACTTCATATACAGTTTTAGACAAAAAGAACACGAATTAATGTTTTATATGGTTTTCCAATCTTTAGACTTTTTGCATGTCTGATGAAGGTTGTTTCGGAAACGCGTCGTGCGAGCTAATTTGATATCTACGTTTTTATTACCTAAGACAAACACAGATTTTTCTATTTCATTTGCTCAACTTTAGTATGATAATATGTAATGGTCATACCACTGTACATTGTTTTGTACATAGAACTCTTGTCCTTACGTTTACCTCTTATCAGTAAAACCTTTTTTCAATGGTTTCCTTTAAAAGGGGAATAGAGTTCATAATCCCAGTTTTTGGTGGGATTCGTTTTCCATATCTTTTCAGTTTACTGTGTTCTGTGTTATGTGTGTGATTTTATTGGGGTTTTTTTTTTGTTTGTTTGTTTTTTATTAGCTTTGTTTTTGGGGTTTTTTGTGGGGTTTTTTTTGGGGGGGGGGTATAGTGTCCAATATATCCAGTGCCTTTGGATTGTCCATTATTGATTGCCACTTCGGATTTCTCTCACGGTTATTTTCACCAAGCGCGTATTCATTTTGTTTCCTATCTTTACAATGCGTTTCTTCAACAATAAAAAATGATTTCGGAATCGATAGCTAGATATTCAATTGTGAATACGGAAAGTAGTTTGTTTGAGTAAGTTGTAATATATGTTTGTACTCTTAAATTTGCCTATTGCTCTTTTTCAACTTAAAGAATATTATTTATCAAGTGTTTGAGTGCACTATCCATCATAAGGTTATATTTTCCCGTTGATGCATAACACATTTAGGTTTGATGAGATTTTTTTAATTTATTTTTGGTAAGCATTATTCTATTATATGAGTAGTACAATGATCATTTCATGGCGAAAAAACAATAATTTCTATACATTTATCAATATTTATCTTAACATTATGCAAATTTGAAATTAACCACCGTAGCCTGTTTGATAAAAGGTGATGTATCACCACAATGTGGTGATAAAAGAATGGCGCAACGTAGCACGAGATTTTCTTTGTCTTTACGTCATTGATTGATTGATTGATTGATTGATTGATTTTTTTCTTACCGATCAAGTTTAGCGATGGAGTTCCTTGTATAAAGTCTAAGCTATGGAGCGTCGAATGGTACATATCGAAATTTAATATATCATATTTGTATCAACTTATGTGTCGTTGAGATCGCAATTGTTAGCATTTTGCGGACACTTGTGAACACATGAACAGTTGCCATCCATTTATGACTTGAAAATCTATGTCTATTGTAATTTTGGCATGGCATCTTCTAACACCTTCTCAAACAGAATCAAAACTTAACACAGTTACGTAAGGTTTGTCATAAATTAATATCATAAGTCAGTTTAGTGAAAAGGTGTTAATTACATTTGCGTAATAAAGCCTACTTAAGCATTCTATTATATTTAAATATTTAGGTATTGTCCTTAACCAATTTTATTACAGGTAGCCAGTTTTATACAATTAAACTACGTCGAAATTTTACACTTTACAATGCAATCCTCGAAAATTCTGATCATAATCAAATTGCAATGCAACATAGTCACATGGTTTTAAAGTACATGTTTAAAGCATAAAAATCATAGGTACATTTTACAGGCACAGACTATATAAACACATATTTTAATGCATAGAATTTATAAGTACATATATTAAAACATATGGTTAATAAGCACATATTTTAAGGCAAATAATTTTTAAGCACATAAAAGGCACAGTGTTTAGAAGGACATGGTCCATAAGTTCATATTTTAGGGCACAGTGTTTATAAGGTGCATGGCACATACATACATATTTTAGGGCCAGTGTTTATAAGGTAGGTGGTTCATAAGTTCATATTTTAGGGCACAGTGTTTATAAGGTACATGGCATATAAATACATATTTTTAAGTACAGTGTTTATAAGGTACGTGGTCCATAAGTTCATATTTCAAGGCACATTGTTTATAAATTACGTGGTCCATAAGCTCATATTTTAAGGCACAGTGTTTATAAGGTACGTGGTCCATCAGTTCATATTTTAAGGCACAGTGTTTATAAGGTACGTGGTCCATAAGTTCATATTTTAAGGCACAGTGTTTATAAGATACGTGGTCCATAAGTTCATATTTTAAGGTACAGTGTTTATAAGGTACGTGGTCCATAAGTTCATATTTTAAGGCACAGTGTTTATAAGGTACATGGTATATAAATGCATATTTTAGGGTACAGTGTTTATAAGGTACGTGGTCCATAAGTTCATATTTTAAGGCACAGTGCTTATAAGGTACGTGGTCCATAAGTTCATATATTAAGGCACAGTGTTTATAAGGTACATGGCATATACATACATATTTTAGGGCCAGTGTTTATAAGGACGTGGTCCATCAGTTCATATTTTAGGGCACGGTGTTTATAAGGTACGTGGTCCATAAATTCATATTTGAGGGCACAGTGTTTATAAGGTACGTGGTCCATAAGTTCATATTTAAGGGCACAGTGTTTATAAGGTACGTGGCCCATAAGTTCATATTTTAAGGCACAGTGTTTATAAGGTACATGGCATATAAATGCATATTTTAGGGTACAGTGTTTATAGGGTACGTGGTCCATAAGTTCATATTTTAGGGCACAGTGTTTATAAGGTACATGGTCCATAAGTTCATATTTTAGGGCACAGTGTTTATAAGGTACGTGGTCCATAAGTTCATATTTTAGAGCACAGTGTTTATAAGATACATGGTCCATAAGTTCATATTTTAAGGCACAGTGTTTATAAGATACATGGTCCATAAGTTCATATTTTAGGGCACAGTGTTTATAAGGTACATGGTCCATAAGTTCATATTTTAAGGCACAGTGTTTATAAGATACATGGTCCATAAGTTCATATTTTAGGGCACAGTGTTTATAAGGTACATGGTCCATAAGTTCATATTTTAGGTCACAGTGTTTATAATGTACGTGGTCCATAAACTCATATTTTAGGACACACTGTTTATAGGGTACGTGGTCCATAAGTTAATATTTTAGGGCACAGTGTTTATAAGGTACGTGGTCCATAAGTTCATATTTTAGGGCACAGTGTTTATAGAGTACCTGGTCAATAACTTCATAGTTTAAGGCACAGTGTTTATAAGGTACGTGGTCCATAAGCTCATATTTCAAGGCACAGTGTTTATAAGGTACATGGCATATAAATGCATATTTTAGGGTACAGTGTTTATAAGGTACGTGGTCCATATGTTCATATTTTAGGGCACAGTGTTTATAGGGTACGTGGTCCATAGGTTAATATTTTAGGGCACAGTGTTTATAAGGTACGTGGTCCATAAGTTCATATTTTAGGGCACAGTGTTTATAGGGTACGTGGTCCATAAGTTCATATTTTAGGGCACAGTGTTTATAAGGTACATGATCCATAAGTTCATATTTTAGGGCACAGTGTTTATAAGGTACGTGGTCCATAACTTCATATTTTAAGGCACAATGTTTATAAGGTACATGGTCCATAAGTTCATATTTTAAGGCACAGTGTTTATAAGATACATGGTCCATAAGTTCATATTTTAGGGCACAGTGTTTATAAGGTACATGGTCCATAAGTTCATATTTTAGGGCACAGTGTTTATAGGGTACGTGGTCCATAAGTTAATATTTTAGGGCACAGTGTTTATAATGTACGTGGTCCATAAGTTCATATTTTAGGGCACAGTGTTTATAGGGTACGTGGTCAATAACTTCATATTTTAAGGCACAGTGTTTATAAGGTACATGGCATATAAATGCATATTTTAGGGTACAGTGTTTATAAGGTACGTGGTCCATAAGCTCATATTTCAAGGCACAGTGTTTATAAGGTACATGGCATATAAATGCATATTTTAGGGTACAGTGTTTATAAGGTACGTGGTCCATAAGTTCATATTTTAGGGCACAGTGTTTATAAGGTACATGGTCCATAAATTCATATTTTAGGGAACAGTGTTTATAAGGTACGTGGTCCATATGTTCATATTTTAGTGTACAGTGTTTATTAGGTACGTGGTCCATAAGTTCATATTTTAGGGCACAGTGTTTATAGGGTACGTGGTCCATAAGTTCATATTTTAGGGCAGTGTTTATAAGGTACATGATCCATAAGTTCATATTTTAGGGCACAGTGTTTATAAGGTACGTGGTCCATAAGTTCATATTTTAAGGCACAATGTTTATAAGGTACATGGTCCATAAGTTCATATTTTAAGGCACAGTGTTTATAAGATACATGGTCCATAAGTTCATATTTTAGGGCACAGTGTTTATAAGGTACATGGTCCATAAGTTCATATTTTAGGTCACAGTCTTTATAATGTACGTGGTCCATCAATTCATATTTTAGGGCACAGTGTTTATAGGGTACGTGGTCCATAAGTTCATATTTTAGGGCACAGTGTTTATAAGGTACATGATCCATAATTTCATATTTTAGGGCACAGTGTTTATAAGGTACGTGGTCCATAAGTTCATATTTTAGGGCACAATGTTTATAAGGTACGTGTTCCATAAGTTCATATTTTAGGGTACAGTGTTTATAAGGTACGTGGTCCATAAGTTCATATTTTAGGGCACAGTGTTTATAAGGTACGTGGTTCATAAGTTCATATTTTAGTGTACAGTCTTCATAAGGTACGTGGTACATAAGTTCATATTTTAGGGCACAGTGTTTATAATGTACGTGGTCCATAAGTTCATATTTTAGGGCACAGTTTTTATAAGATACGTGGTCCATAAGTTCATATTTTAAGACACAGTGTTTATAAGGTACGTGGTCCATAAGTTCATATTTTAGGGCACAGTGTTTATAAGGTACGTGGTCCATCAATTCATATTTTAGGGCACAGTGTTTATAAGGTACTTGGTCCATAAGTTCATATTTTAGGGGACAGTGTTTATCAGGTACGTGGTCCATAAGTTCATATTTTAGGGCACAGTGTTTATAGGGTACGTGGTCCATAAGTTCATATTTTAGGGCACAGTGTTTATAGGGTACGTGGTCCATAAGTTCATATTTTAGGGCACAGTGTTTATAAGGTACATGATCCATAAGTTCATATTTTAGGGCACAGTGTTTATAAGGTACGTGGTCCATCAGTTCATATTTTAGGGCACAATGTTTATAAGTTACATGGTTCATAAGTTCATATTTTAGGGCACAGTGTTTATAAGGTACATGGTCCATAAGTTCATATTTTAGGGCACAGTGTTTATAAGGTACGTCGTCCATAAGTTCATATTTTAGGGCACAGTGTTTATAGGGTACGTGGTCAATAACTTCATATTTTAAGGCACAATGTTTATAAGGTACGTGGTCCATAAGCTCATATTTCAAGGCACAGTGTTTATGAGGTACATGGCATATAAATGCATATTTTAGGGTACAGTGTTTATAAAGTATGTTGTCCATACGTTCATATTTTAGGGCACAGTGTTTATAAGGTACATGGTCCATAAATTCATATTTTAGGGCACAGTGTTTATAAGGTACGTGGTCCATATGTTCATATTTTAGTGTACAGTGTTTATTAGGTACGTGGTCCATAAGTTCATATTTTAGGGCACAGTGTTTATAGGGTACGTGGTCCATAAGTTCATATTTTAGGGCACAGTGTTTATAATGTACGTGGTCCATAAGTTCATATTTTAGGGCACAGTGTTTATAAGGTACGTGGTCCATAAGTTCATATTTTAGTGTACAGTGTTTATATGGTACGTGGTCCATGAGTTCATATTTTAGGGCACAGTGTTGATAATGTACGTGGTCCATAAACTCATTTTAGGGCACAGTGTTTATAGGGTACGTGATCCACAAGTTCATATTTTAAGACACAGTGTTTATAAGGTACGTGGTCCATAAGTTCATATTTTAGGGCACAGTGTTTATAAGGTACGTGGTCCATCAATTCATATTTTAGGGCACAGTGTTTATAGGGTAGATGGTCCATAAGTTCATATCTTAGGGGACAGTGTTTATAAGGTACGTGGTCCATAAGTTCATATTTTAGGGCACAGTGTTTATAGGGTACGTGGTCCATAAGTTCATATTTTAGGGCACAGTGTTTATAGGATACGTGGTCCATAAGTTCATATTTTAGGGCACAGTGTTTATAAGGTACATGATCCATAAGTTCATATTTTAGGGCACAGTGTTTATAAGGTACGTGGTCCATAAGTTCATATTTTAGGGCACAATGTTTATAAGTTACATGGTTCATAAGTTCATATTTTAGGGCACAGTGTTCATAAGGTACATGGTCCATAAGTTCATATTTTAGGGGACAGTGTTTATCAGGTACGTGGTCCATAAGTTCATATTTTAGGGCACAGTGTTTATAGGGTACGTGGTCCATAAGTTCATATTTTAGGGCACAGTGTTTATAGGGTACGTGGTCCATAAGTTCATATTTTAGGGCACAGTGTTTATAAGGTACATGATCCATAAGTTCATATTTTAGGGCACAGTGTTTATAAGGTACGTGGTCCATAAGTTCATATTTTAGGGCACAATGTTTATAAGTTACATGGTTCATAAGTTCATATTTTAGGGCACAGTGTTTATAAGGTACATGGTCCATAAGTTCATATTTTAGGGCACAGTGTTTATAAGGTACGTCGTCCATAAGTTCATATTTTAGGGCACAGTGTTTATAGGGTACGTGGTCAATAACTTCATATTTTAGGGCACAGTGTTTATAAGGTACGTGGTCCATAAGCTCATATTTCAAGGCACAGTGTTTATAAGGTATATGGCATATAAATGCATATGTTAGGGTACAGTGTTTATAAGGTATGTTGTCCATACGTTCATATTTTAGGGCACAGTGTTTATAAGGTACATGGTCCATAAATTCATATTTTAGGGCACAGTGTTTATAAGGTACGTGGTCCATATGTTCATATTTTAGTGTACAGTGTTTATTAGGTACGTGGTCCATAAGTTCATATTTTAGGGCACAGTGTTTATAGGGTACGTGGTCCATATGTTCATATTTTAGGGCACAGTGTTTATAATGTACGTGGTCCATAAGTTCATATTTTAGGGCACAGTGTTTATAAGGTACGTGGTCCATAAGTTCATATTTTAGTGTACAGTGTTTATAAGGTACGTGGTCCATGAGTTCATATTTTAGGGCACAGTGTTGATAATGTACGTGGTCCATAAACTCATTTTAGGGCACAGTGTTTATAGGGTACGTGATCCACAAGTTCATATTTTAAGACACAGTGTTTATAAGGTACGTGGTCCATAAGTTCATATTTTAGGGCACAGTGTTTATAAGGTACGTGGTCCATCAATTCATATTTTAGGGCACAGTGTTTATAGGGTACATGGTCCATAAGTTCATATTTTAGGGGACAGTGTTTATAAGGTACGTGGTCCATATGTTCATATTTTAGGGCACAGTGTTTATAGGGTACGTGGTCCATAAGTTCATATTTTAGGGCACAGTGTTTATAGGGTACGTGGTCCATAAGTTCATATTTTAGGGCACAGTGTTTATAAGGTACATGATCCATAAGTTCATATTTTAGGGCACAGTGTTTATAAGGTACGTGGTCCATAAGTTCATATTTTAGGGCACAGTGTTTATAGGGTACGTGGTCCATAAGTTCATATTTTAGGGCACAGTGTTTATAAGGTACATGATCCATAAGTTCATATTATAGGGCACAGTGTTTATAAGGTACGTGGTCCATAAGTTCATATTTTAGGGCACAATGTTTATAAGTTACATGGTTCATAAGTTCATATTTTAGGGCACAGTGTTCATAAGGTACATGGTCCATAAGTTCATATTTTAGGGCACAGTGTTTATCAGGTACGCGGTCCATAAGTTCATATTTTAGGGTACAGTGTTTATAAGGTAAAGTCCGTTTGACCAGCCTAAAACAGGACTAAAAAATTAATTAAAAATCAACAGTTCAACTTATTGATTTTTTTTCTTCACACATTTACTCATATATCATCTACCTACTCTGACAAATAATTTTAGAATTTTGACACTATTTTCAAAAAAGTTGCCCATTAGGTCTCTATGTTAAATATTTGTACCAAATGTGGATATGTGCAGAGGGAGTTAGTATGCTTGTTGTTACCAACTTCCAGTGTAAACAATAACAACAACACATGTGATTTTATTTACATTTCACTGTCATGTGATTACTTAATTTGAATATGACACCAGAACCCAAGCATGCATGAGATGTTCA
This sequence comes from Bathymodiolus septemdierum, assembly GCA_963383655.1. Taxonomy (NCBI): domain Eukaryota; kingdom Metazoa; phylum Mollusca; class Bivalvia; order Mytilida; family Modiolidae; genus Bathymodiolus; species Bathymodiolus septemdierum. The sequence goes on from OY726518.1 coordinate 74,683,029, forward strand.
TTTCACTTTCACCAAGTGACAATTTTGATTCGGCTTCAAAATAATCGAACACTTTTAGTATTAAATCCTGTTTTTCATCTGAAGTTTTGAGAGGCATGACTATCTTTTCTATATAAGTATTGGTAGAGTTCTAAATAAGGACAGATAATTTTTAATTTGTAAATATTAATTTATGAAAAGACAAAAAAAATGTTGTTTTTTTCTACCTTTATTTTATATTTTTTCTATTATATTTAAAAAATATATATATATTAATTACTTGTTTTTTTTATTATGCTTAAATATCATACATAAAACTTGTTTTCATTTTCTAAAAGTATACAGAAAGCATGCAAAGCATGGGCTATTTACATGGTATATCTGGTCAATACACATAGGCTTACTTTATAACCATGTTCTTTGAGTTCAAATACTGGGCTTTAGAAAACACCAAAACAAAAGTGATTTTATTTAGAATTTAAAGAAAAAGATTTAAAATTCAAAGGCTTGCATTTATACTTTTTACTTTTAAATTTCTAAAATAATTTCCAATAAAATGTAAAAAGTTAAACTTTGGGTGAAATGAACATCTCATGCATGCTTGGGTTCTGGTGACATTCAAATTGGGTAATCACATGACAGTGAAATGTAAATAAAATCACATGTGTTGTTGTTATTGTTTACACTGGAAGTTGGAAACAACAACCATACTAACTCCCTCTGCACATATCCACATTTGATACACATATTTAACATAGAGACCTAATGGGCAACTTTTTTGAAAATAGTGTCAAAATTCTGAAATTATTTGTCAGAGTAGGTAGATGATATATGAGTAAATGTATGAAGAAAAAAAATCAATAAGTTGAACTGTTGATTTTTATTAATTTTTTAGTCCTGTTTTAGGCTGGTCAAACGGACTTTACGTGGTTCATAAGTTCATATTTCAGGGCACAGTGTTTATAAGGTACGTGGTCCATAAGTTCATATTTTAGGGCACATTGTTTATAGGATACGTGGTCCATAAGTTCATATTTTAGGGCACAGTGTTTATAAAGAACGTGATCAATAACTTCATATTTTAGGGAACAGTGTTGATAAGGTACGTGGTCCATAAGTTCATATTTTAGTGTACATTGTTTATAAGGTACGTGGTCCATAAGTTCATATCTTAGGGCACAGTGTTTATAATGTACGTGGTCCATAAGTTCATATTTTAGGGCACAGTGTTTATAAGGTACGTGGTCCATAAGTTCATATTTTAGGGCACAGTGTTTATAATGTACGTGGCCCATAAACTCATATCTTAGGGCACAGTGTTTATAGGGTACGTGGTCCATAAATTCATATTTTAGGGCACAGTGTTTATAGGGTACGTGCTCCATAAATTCATATTTTAGGGCACAGTGTTTATAAGGTACTTGGTCCATAAGTTCATATTTTAGGGGACAGTGTTTATAAGGTACGTGGTCCATAAGTTCATATTTTAGGACACAGTGTTTATAGGGTACGTAGTCCATAAGTTCATATTTTAGGACACAGTGTTTATAGGGTACGTGGTCCATAAGTTCATATTTTAGGGCACAGTGTTTATAAGGTACATGATCCATAAGTTCATATTTTAGGGCAGTGTTTATTAGGTACGTGGTCCATAAGTTCATATTTTAGGGCACAATGTTTATAAGGTACATGGTCCATAAATTCATATTTTAGGGCACAGTGTTTATAAGGTACATGGTCCATAAGTTCATATTTTAGGGCACAGTGTTTATAAGGTACGTGGTCCATAAGTTCATATTTTAGGGTACAGTGTTTATAAGGTACGTGGTCCATAAATTCATATTTTAGGGTACAGTCTTTATAAGGTACGTGGTTCATAAGTTCATATTTTAGGGCACAGTGTTTATAGGGTACGTGGTCCATCAGTTCATATTTTAGGGCACAGTGTTTATAAGGTACATGGTCCATAAATTTATATTTTAGGGCACAGTGTTTATAAGGTACGTGGTCCATAAGTTCATATTTTAGGGTACAGTGTTTATAAGGTACGTGGTCCATAAGTTCGTATTTTAGGGCACAGTGTTTATAGGGTACGTGGTCCATAAGTTCATATTTTAGGGCACAGTGTTTATAGGATACGTGGTCCATAAGTTCATATTTTAGGGCACAGTGTTTATAAAGTACGTGGTCCATAAGTTCATATTTTAGGGCACAGTGTTTATAAGGTACATGGTCCATAAGTTCACATTTTAGGGCACAGTGTTTATAAGGTACGTGGTTCATTAGTTCATATCTTAGGACACAGTGTTTATAAGGTACATGGTCCATAAGTTCATATTTTAGGGCACCGTGTTTATAAGGTAAGTGGTCCATTAGTTCATATCTTAGGGAACAGTGTTTATAAGGTACGTGGTCCATAAGTTCATATTTTAAGGCACAGTGTTTATAAAGTACGTGGTCCATAAGTTCATATTTTAGGGCACAGTGTTTATAAGGTACGTGGTCCATAAGTTCATATTTTAAGGCACAGTGTTTATAAGGTACGTGGTCCATAAGTTCATATTTTAGGGCACAGTGTTTATAAGGTACATGGGCCATAAACATATTTAAGACACAACGCTTATAAGGTACTTGGCTCATAAGTACATATTTTAAGGTATAAGTACACATTTTGAATGTGTAAACTTACATTTGTTATTTCTATTTAATTACAAGTCGGGTATAATAGCTGTGTATTATGTTAAGAAATAAAATGGTATTATTTGCATTTAAACATAGCTTTTCCTTTTTTCAAATTTAAAATTAAGTATATATGTTAGATCTTGTATGGACATGATATAAAAAAAATATTATATTGAATAATAATTTTAAAATATATTTAAGGACTGAAAACAAATACAAGACGCCTTGAATTTCACATTAAATTCATATGTTCAGGTAGACAATTATGTCAACAGAAAGATGTTAAAACCGTTTGAAATCAGTCACAGATATGCATCTATATATTTAACGGTTATACAAATTTATGAGTAGTAAAGTATAACATATTGCAATTAGTATTTAATGTTAGCTATTAAGGTAAATAAAACTGTTCCTTTCAGATTTAAATTATCTAGTATATTTGTAGGTTCTAGAATTTTTATTATCTGAGAGAACGGTGGCAATACTATTTTCTATTTTAAGAAATGCGGGTGCTTTGAGGAATAATGATCTCCTGATTGTTAATAAAATGCCATTGATGTCTTATTGTAGAAGCCCATTGTAAAGTCTCCATTGTAATATCAAGAATATCAAAGGTTAATATAGTAAATGATGCTGCTTGTTCCTGTGGAGCTCCACGAGAAGATGCATTCCATTATTTGTTTACCTGTCCTAACTATACTGAAATAAGACTTATTATGATGAACAACTTAAATTGGGTACAGACATGCGATTTGAATCTACTAACCTGTGGGTCCGATGATTTAACATACGAAGAAAATATTAATACCATCAAACACGTTTTCAATTTTATTAAATCTTCAAAAAGATTCCTTGTAGTATAATTATTCGATAATTATCTACTCTCCAACCTCGCACCATCCAACACAACCTTTTTATTAATTCGTTAATTATTTACAATATATTTCTATATGTATGCTCAAAATGATCCTTATACTATGTTGATTTATTGTATTAATGGGAGAAGACTTAATAAGTTGGTAAAACTTGTGTCCTATCCCTTTTGTTAATAACAAATAAAATCATCATCAACTAAAAATATCAAGAAAATTAAGACCTGGGTTTAGTTTGGTTTAATGTTTATATTTTATACATTGAGCAAATGCCATATATATGAGACTCATGCACTCTTATGTTTACACAAGTCATTCTTTTTAAGGGATATCTTAAAATAAATTTACACGACAATCTTTCTGAAAAAGAAAGGGACTTATTTTGTCAGCATATCTAAAACATTCAAAACTTACAAGGGGAAACAAATGTCCTTACATTTTTCCACAGCATAATGTTTAACATAAACGTTATACACATGCAAATTAGTAAATGTTGTAGTATTGAATTCCTTTCCACACGGACGATTTTTGCAGTTGGCATATATAGACAATATTAAGCGTGCTCGATTAATGCGACGTTCGTTACAAGTATAAGACAAAACAAAGTTCGTGCTCGATTAATGCGACGTTCGTAACACGTATGATACGACCAAAGTTCGTGCTCGATTAATGCGACGTTCGTAACACGTATGATACGACCAAAGTTCGTGTTTTGAATGGTATAGTCTCCCGTCCACCCTCTACCCCCAATACAGATTAATACCAATAGAATTTCAACTACTCATGTATATATATATATATAGAATTGAATGAATTTGATATGTTTATACATTTCATATGTTTAAAATATTAGATGTGATGCGATCTTGTAACGAACACACAGCCCTACACTGTGTTTAGTTTCATTTATTTTGCATTTTTTTAGTTAAGAAATATTATTGTGGTTACTTTGACCACACAAACTAAGCATTTTTATCTAAAATATATTATTTTTAATTAGCATACAGGTCTACAAATTTACTGGATACGACCATGTGCTCCATATTTATGTATTGCATTAACTAAAATTATAATTAGAACGAATGTTGTTTATTCTTAAACATTATTATAAACCATTATTGTCACTTGTCAGTCACTTGCTGGAAAACAAATAGCGTGTCATCAAATAAACAACATCATTGGTAACCGACGAAGAAATAGCAATCGATAAAAATAATTAATAAAATACACAATCCCTTCTTTAGGAGGTGTCTTCGGATCTTCGTACATAATTTCATGTAAGGTTAGAATGGAAATTTTATATACAATGATAAATGAATCTTTGCTTAATGGTAGTCTTCATGACCATTTTATGTTTTCCAAATTTCTCTCCCTGTAAATCAGCTTCTCAATACCACTATATACTAATTGTCATGAACATGAAAATTAATTAAACTTTACAAATATTTCCACTATTTTATAAAATTTTTATCAATTATTTGTATGAAAGGGTACCAATCAATTAACCTCCTGTTACGAGGAGGTGAGGGGGCACTCCCTATATAAAGGTATGTACAGAATCTGCTGTCATGGGGGGGGGGGGGGGGGGGGGGGGGGGTGGGGGGGTGGGGGGTGGGGGGGGGGGGGGGGGAGCACTTCCTATATAAAGATATAGACAGAACCTGCTGTCACGAGGGCGTCACTTCCTATATAAAGGTATATATAGAACCTCATGTCACGAGGGGGGAGGGGGGTGGTTACTTCCTATATCAAGGTATATATATACAGAACCTCCTGTCGTCTGATCAATTGCCGTTTGTGTACAAACCACCCACTCCTCACACTAGTAACCATCTATATCTTTCTTCATTTTACAACAGAAAAGTAAAGATCATTTTGAATGTCGTTAAAAAGAAGTCCAAAGTGTGTTTGTTTTAGGTTTAAAGTACCATTCACGTTCAAATTATCACATAATTTATTTTATCTCAACATATTTGAACCCTTTCAGTGAGGGTCACTGTGGATCCTTAAGTAAAATATAATAGACAGTAATAGAATATATCACTATCCATTTATTGGTAGACTATGAAAAAATGTAAACATTGAAGTTCACGAATATTTAATGAAAAGAATATGTGAATGGATTAACTAAAATCAAAGAATAACTCATATAGTGACAATTTTTTTTAAAATGGAACGATTTTAGGATACCGTCTTTTAATTTAAATACTTATTATGATATATGTTGTAGCTGTTTATATCCCCCCGGTATGATTTATGCCTTCCATTTCCTTTCCACGAAGGTCAATACGGTATTTGAATGTACATTTAATAATCTTTAATACGAAAATCCGATATTGTGACGAAATCATACACTCTAAAACTATCAAATAAGCTTTATCTATTGTTGAAAGAATCGACTAAACCAAATGAACATAATGTAACTAAATAAAAGAGTCGTATAACGGGTGAATAACACTGTAGTTCTTACCCTTGGTAACTTAGTAAAGTATGCTATTGAACCGACAACGTTTTAAATACCCAACGCCGATTATGATATAACAAAGTAGTAGATATTATACATAGACCGTCTATTGATTGATGTAGACTGTAAAAGAGAATAGTGGAAATGTGTATTCATTCTTCTGTGATTTCTTGTAATTTTATGATTGAGTGATGGTTGTAAAGATAGTAGATTAATGTTAAGTCACCATACCTTTGCCGTCATTTAAGAAATTAGGTGGTTATAAATAGGATATTCATAGTCAATGGGTGTGTAGAAGTGTTTAGACACACAAAAAATGCCAGACGAAACTCAAATTTGGACCGTTCCTACCCATATGGGGAAAACACCCCCTTACACATCGGATAACAAGTTTCGAAGTATGCAGTTAAAGGATAGACTTTTGACAGGAAAATCACGACAGAATAAACTTATTTTACCATCTGATTGTTCATTTCAGAAGCGGAATCTTACTAAATTTCCAATGGAGTTTAACCGCACAGAGTCGAAGCGGAATGCAGATGGACAACACCAAGTTCGTAAATTAACTGAAGAAAGGGTCAGAAGGGCAAAATCTGACAGTGAAAATTTACGACTATATAGTCAGAAAATGTTTAGTAACGCTGTTGATGTATATACTCACCATACTGAACAAAGACGTGTTTTGTCTGAACTTCCGACTCGTACGATGTCAGCACACAATGGACCAACCTACAACGGTAGTATTCTATATAACAAGAGGAGCAATATGTTAAATTCCATTCGTCTCCGACCAAAATCAGAACCGCCAACTCGATTTAATCATCTGAAATCACAAACAATTCAACCTCAGATTAAACAAACACTTTGTAGAAGTAACCGAGAGTATACTGTGTCATGTGTTACTCCACAAAATTCTAAGTTGGAGAGGTCGAATTCAACCATTTCTAACCGGAGTGAGTTTATGTTGATTCCAAATGGTTCTATATGCTCAGATGGACAGACTTTTGAATTAGATATGGGGAAATCTGAGATAGCTGATAGTGTTTTTGAAGATAATGAAAACTGTTCTAATACATCATCGTCCATCATTTCGTTGGATCCTTGTTTTCTAAAGAGAAATTTGCCATCCTCAAAAATTCATTTTTATTCAATAGAAGAGGATTCGTCGTCTGAAAGCTCTGTCAATACAACAGCACCCAACATACCACCACCGGAAGAGACAAAGAAGGAATTAGTACCAGATCCTCCACCGGAAGTTCGACCAAAGTCTGGAAAGGGAAGACCAAAGAGTAGCCGGATAAAACGAAGCGCTAGTCCGAAGGGAAAGGCTAAAAGAGGAAAGTAAGTAACATATTATAACAAGAAAAGGCTGCAAAAATTATCCTCCCAAATTGTAAATATTTTTTTTATGCGTGTTTTTCAGTTTGTTGAGATACGTTAAATTAACGAAAATGGCTTCTTAAAAATGTCCATTAATGTACGATCATGGGTATAACAGAACCAGAGGCCATATGGTTGAGCAAGTAATCAAATCACAGCTAGGTTGAAATGAATTATTGATAGATTTCAATAAATTCCCTCGCTCGAAGGAAAAATCATTGGTGTATATATATATATATATATATATATATATATAAGCAGGTTGAAATACGGTATCATTTCTATAGTTAACATTTTTTTGTACAAATTATTACTAAAGCTAATTTAAACCCAAAACGTGTGCTAACAAAAAACATTAGCCATGTAGAAATATATTCACTATTGATAACTGTCAAACATGGGGTATTATTGAAATAGAATAAAAGACTGATTTAATGTATTATTCATTAAATTCAATGTTTTTATTAAAACTTAGCTGAACGTATGTTCACTTACTGAACTTGGACGATCTTAACAATAGCATCCTTAGTTACATATGGGCACAGATCAATTTACCAGAGAAGTTGAAAGGTGATTCGTGTTTTATATCGTTGTATTTCCAAGTAAATATTTTAAATATATTGGTGTTTTATCGAGAAAAAGGAGGGAGGGGCGATATTCATTAAAATGTATAGAATATTAAAGTAATTACATTTAAATAAATACAACAGGTTTTTTTTAATACTGTGATAATTGATTAGAAAAGCTTTGAAGAAATCATGGATTATATTCACCAAAATTATTCTGATAGTTAAAATGTAAATTAGGAGGTCGTTTTATTAAGTATATCAATTGTGAAGGGAATTTTCAGGGGCGGATCCAGGATTTCAAGTTAGAGGGGGCGCACTTAAACAAAAATGCGCCGAACGGAGGGAGGCGCGAAAAATTTTGGGGTATTTCGAGTGAAAAATCACTATTTTAGGTCATATTTTTTCCATTTTTAGAGGAGGGGGGCGCGCCGGGTGCGCCCCCCCCCCCCCTCCCCCCCCCGGATCCGCCCCTGATTTTTGTAATTATCTCTTTATTCATAACTGTTACACACACGTAAAATTATGTTTTAGCTTAAGATAAAACTTTCTATATGAAAATAATAGTGATAAATGATTATTCAAGGATAAAAAGCTAATAAGATAATTATGCACAGTGTTAATACGTAGATTATATGAGGTACAAGGTTTAATTTTTAGTGCGAGATTTAACCATTCTCTGAAAAAAAAATTCAAATTTTTTAGATAATTACAGGGAGACTATTTCTCACAAAAAGGGTCACCATTTATATTCATGAACTGATATAACTAATTCAGTTTCATTTGAAAGAAAAATATCCCTAAGAGAACAGTGATGTTAGTAAATAAAAAGGGGGAAAAGGGGGAAAATAAGATGATATACACAACAATATTTCGAACCACAATAACATGAAGCACCCCGACAAATATAAAAAGAATTGTTCAAGGCAGTTGTGAAAGATAAGATTCACACAACAATTATATGGTTTGTGGGGCTTATAAGTATGACAAAGTGTCATTTATAAATTTAAATGGTTTTAAAATGGCTTCTAATGAGGGTAATATTTACATGTTTCTATTGATTTCAAGATTGTCTGGTAATTCTAAAGAGATTTCACGCTCACTTAAGAATATTTTATGTATTGAATAGTCTGGTCATTTAAGTAACAGGGTGTTATATTTTATTTGTGTAAACAATTAACTAAATGTTGCAAATATAAACGTTTAAAATACTTTCAACGATGAAAATGATATAAAAAGTCAACCGCATCACGAGACATTGTTGTCAAGTCTACCCCCTCGTCCCTTGTTTATGGCGATGTGTTCAATTATATGGGAGGTCTATTCTTATCTAATTCTAATTAATGTAATTGACAGCATCTTGACGGTAATTGATATAACTAAGGTAAAAAAAAAAAATAGAAAACAAAAGCCTTATTTATCGAACACCTTGTTTTAAAAATATATATATGTAATTTAGTTTTAGTCTATTATGGCCAGGACTGGTCTTGAGCCAATTGGACCAATTAATACTCTCGGCTGTACGAATACACACAACAACGCACTGCAGGTTTTACAGAGAACATCATTGGGTCCCACGTCTCCTAATGCAGGCCCTAATTTTGCATATATTGTAATTAATAAATATTTTTTTAGACAAATAATCATGAACGTGTACGCTTTTTTGTACACATATGTCTCGGTGTCATGTGATTGTTTGTTTTGAAATTTGTGGGGGAATTATTGTATTTTACAATTACATGGAAGAAATTTGGAAAATAAATAAGAAGGGGACCATTTATTTTCAACTCTTGATCTAAGAACCCTAAACCGGTCTTTAACTCCAGCTAACGGTCAGGTATTTTGATTCTTCTTTTATTTCTTCTTGACAGCACTTCTTAATTTCTGTTCCCTTTTCAAGCCGAATCTGTTGGAATTCTCCAATGACATATAGAGTTGACTCGCCATTTCCCAGTTTCTAAGTAATAAAACAACTGTACTGCTGGGTAGTGAAAGCGACGCATCAGATAATAAATACTCATGGCCTTTTCCATATCGACATGGGTATTATCACGAACCCTTTTTGAAGATGTGATTCGGTTGTTTTTTTCGTCCTTTTTTTTCTTTGATCGTGATGAATGCATGATTTTTTTAATATAGTGATGCGATTTTGCCCCCTCCCTATTTTCGACGCTTGGCTTTCATATGAGGAGGGGTTACGAATAATAACTGGTTGTACATCGTTTTTCATTTAAATTATTCAAAATGCTTTAACATTGGAAATTTTTTGACAAAATTAACAGTATGTTTATATGTTGTGATGTAGATTTGTGTATTTGGTTTCCGTATAATAAAAGTTAAATATATTAATAAATATTTCAATTAAATGAATATTGAGGATGGATACATGTCATTTTCAATTATTTCTCAAACGATAAGATAAAATGTGATAAGCTTATATACATTCAAAATCAGAATGGCAAAACAATACAAACTCTACTGAGCTTTTGATCCACAAATAAATATTCCAAATGTGTAACACTAATTAACAGGAAAACAGGCCATGTAATTAAATCAAAACAAATTCCTTATTCGTTGCGATTAGAAGATAAATCAGAATTTACTATAAGAACACAAATTTGTGTTTGTTTTTAAACAATCCTTTAAACATGAGAGTAAATAATCACAATTCAAACGAGGAAAAGGGGACACCAGCCATTAAGATTATATTATAAGAAAGTGAAAATAAAATGTAGAACAACTGTTGATGTAAAGAACAAGAGAGTAAAAGAGCGTGAACTTTCAAATTGGTTTTTAATAAGAAGTAACTCAAATGCATGGTCTATGCACAAAAATTCGAACAATTTTCTTTTTTGATATTAGAATATACGATTGTTGAACATCAGTTTTTATAAACTACATACTCGTGTATATACAAAATACTAATAGTCATATTAGAATTGAATTTTGTGACAAATGTAATGTCGACAAAAACAAAAATCGTCAGGAATTGAATCTCTGGTTATGGATAGTCAATTCGTTTTTTAATTTTATTTATTTTTTATTATTATTATTTTTTTGGGGAAGTTATAACCATTTTGATTCTTTTAAGAGATGGATGTTATTATTATAACTAATTTCATAAATATTACTTTTCCTATTAGTAGTAATTCTGTTCCCAAAAAATATGTCAATATTAATTTCTATTTTTCTTTGTTGTATCCGTGTTCTCATATTTGCTATTGGGCATGTTTTTCTTCTTTTTGTGTGGGTATAAGGTCGGAAAACGTGTTCGGATTTATAAAGAACTCATTGAATTTAAAACAAAAATGGTTGTCCCCTTTCAAAGCATGTCAAGGGTCTACATAACTCAACATATTAAAGATATGACGACGATGTCCACAATAGCTTTGTAAGTACACCATACAAAATATCATATAAGAACTAACAAATGTTTTAGTATTATACATGTATATGTTACAATAAATAAGCGTAACCCTACTTATATACTTTGCATAAATAAAGGTACTGCCACTTAAGTGTTCCAAATATTAATACTTTCAGTTTAACACCGCCGCATTTTTTTTTTGTGTCTGTCCCAAACCAGGTACTGGAATTCCATCGGCAACTCTTTGTGTTCTGTGATTAGAGGTGAAGTGAGAGATTGTTGTAGGTTTTGGTGAAATTGTTGATCATCACTGTTTACATTGTGTTTTGATAAATTAATAACCAATGTATGCGATATATAATTAATTCTAAGCATAATAATTAGAAACAATGTCTTGAGATTAAGATATATAATAATAATAATAATAATGACAACAAACAGACATACATTGCCTAAACTGAAGAATCAAGTGTACCTTTACATGTCTCAAATGTACATGGAATATTTTTTTTTGTATTTAGCACCACTTTCAGCAATATTTCTATTATATCCTGGCGGTCAGTTGTATCGGTGGAGCAACCCAGATTATCCACGAAAAACCAGCAACATTTTGTAATTCATTTACAAACATGATCACAAAATTATTGTGTCGAGTGTACCTCTTTATTAAGATCGTGTGTCGGAATGGCAAACATCAACACTGATTGTATATCGACTGAGGTAAATTTCTAGCTACCATCTCATATTTTTAATATTAAAGTTGTATTAGTCTATGATGTGAACATTTGGGAAGTAATATCAACGCAAAACTTCAATATTAATACTGTATTTATTGGTGTTTAATTAAATTATAAAACCAATCTATATATGTCATCATTTTGGTACATTACCAACTACTTCCCTTCTTTGGGGGCCGTCGTGGTCGTGATCGTATGGTAATTGGATTTACAACTACCTTTGCAATCAGTCCCTATCACCACTGATGTTGGGAGTTCGAATCTCGATCAGGGCGAGGTGTACAACATTATGTGATAAAGTTTGTCAGTGACTTGCGACAGGTCGGTGGTTTTCTCCAGGTCCTCCGGTTTCCTCCATCAATAAAACTGACCGCCATGATATAACTGAAATATTGTTGAAAATAGCGTTAAACACCATCAAGCAAACAAACAATAGCGTTAAACACCATCAAGTAAACAAACAATAGCGTTAAGCACCATCAAGTAAACAAACAATAGCGTTAAACACCATCAAGTAAACAAACAATAGCGTTAAACACCATCAAGTAAACAAACAATAGCGTTAAACACCATCAAGTAAACAAACAATAGCGTTAAACACCATCAAGTAAACAAACAATAAAGTCTAGTAGAACAAATCAAAGTAAAATTGTCATCAACGCAAATCTTCAATTAAATGATCAAGCCAAACTACATGTCATCTTTTTGGTATATTACCAACTACTTTCCTTCTTTCTTCGCCTGCACACCAGATTTTGCATTTGTTTTTGTTTACAAATAACGCCTTGGAATGTAATTTTGAAAGAAGCTATTGACATACGGTTCCTAATGTTCTACGCCATTTCTTTAACATCAATATTTTTTTTAATCCTGTTTGGCCATAATATAGACAGAATAGCTATAAATAATGAATTTTCTAGTCTTTACAGTTGCCAAAAACAAGCTTTAAAATGCGATTAGAGAACACAGTTGGTATCCTAAACAAATAAAACTCTTTTTAGTCTATACTACTACTTCTGTTTTGACTTTTAAAGAGCTTGAACTGTTAATTGAAAGATAAAAAGTTTAGCCTTTAATAGACTGCTTCTTTTATAGTTTAAAATCTTGACAAACCATTTACGTTAGCGAAATAATAAGGGGGTTCACCCTAAACTAAGCAAGTAAATAGGATTATTTTAGGGTTAGGAGTTAAGGATTATTTTAAATACATCGTTATATATAATGAACGTGCCATCAGATTTAACAGCCATCTGTGAAATACCAATCTGAAGGAACTCTACAGAACAAAGCCGGATCTTAAATAGACAAAATAACACAATGAAAACACCAGGCCTTGTTATTTATAAAACTGTTCGAGTTAGAGCTTTGCACTCCCAACCTTTAAGTCAAGTCCTTCGGACTTTATTCATTTTGTGAGTGACGTGGAAATCAACTCCTACAAAATCGTATTTCATCCTACACCGAACTATCTTCTAAACATTTACGGAAAGCCTTCATGACCGTGGACCAGAACAATTATTCTTCTGAATATAATGACGTTTGAACAACATGAACTTGAAGACAAGACCATCTCTTATTTGGAGATCTATTCTTTTTTTTTAATTTTGTTTTCCAATTGAGTACAAATGTTATTAATAGTGTAAAATGGCACTTAAAATACGAAGTGATTTCCCTGAGGTGGTGCTATATCTTGTTTCTTAACTTTATTATTTCTTGTGGTTCATGTGGACACAGGTCCCAAAGTAATCGGAAATGACACAATTCTTGAACTGCCTACCCTTCCTGTGCACATGAGTTCACCCCCGGTTTTAAGTAAGGGTTCGTGTTTATCGATCTTTTGTTTTGTAGATCATTGTTTGTCCTTTTGTCATTTTTCTTTTGGCCATAGTGTTTTCTGTCCTTCTTCGATTTACGGATTCTTATTACCCTTTTAGTATCTTCAAACTCTTCTTCTAACAAGTGTATTTTAGAGGAAAAAAAAGAGAAAGAGAGAGAGGGGGAGGGGGTATTTGGGTGGGTTGGTGGCGTTCTGAGAAAGGATGTGATTTGTACAAGAACAAGGAGAGGGTCCAGTCTTATAGTGCTTGAGGATCATAGTATCACCATGGTACCAGTGTGCGTTATGTCATATTTGCTGCACAACCGTACTGTGAAAGAGTCAGTCTATCAATAATTACTAACAATAGTTAGCTTCAGAATCATACCTTTTTTGTATTGTAACCATTTATGTCACACAAAAACCATCAGAGCTATTGTGCCACAACTATAACACTAGCATAAATCATAGGCTCTAGAGACATGGAAATGCACCCTCTTTTTTTTGTTTTTTTTGTTTTCCTAGAGGACAGACAAGTAAATGCTGCTGTTACCATATGATTGTATGGATGTGGACATGAACACTTTAATTTAAAGAAAAAGAGGTGAAACAAAGAAATGTCTTGAAAATAAATAAAATAGAAAGTTAGAAAAAAAAAGGAGGGGGGGGGGGGGTAATTCCATGCCGCAATCTCCTATGATATAAATCACCCACGAAACAAACCAAACGATATGTGCATATAACACACTTTGTTAATATCATAAAAGCCATGAAATGTGATTCGTGATTGAAACAATTATTTTCAGAACACGAAGCAATAGTCTATTCTGATATCATATTTACTAACTTGCTAATGGAAGACTTGAAAATACAGCACTTCCAGTTTTACTTGATTCTTGAAAAATCCATATTACTAAAAAGTATATTAATATTTCAAACAAGTCATAAAATCGATTTCAGAATCAATCAAAAGTTTTATCAACTGTTAAATGTCAATTATCTTTCGATAAAGAGATCCAACTAGAACGAGATAACAAGGAAAACGTTGTGAAAATTATTTATCTTTGACGTAAATTACAAATAATAAACTCATCGATCTTAATTATTTTGTCCATTTGATTAAAAAAAAAATCAAAATTATCGGTAAAATCCATATTAGTAATGTTTTGCAGGACATTAAACGTAGAAATATTTATTATATTTATTATTTTTATTTTCACAGATCACCTAAAGGAAAGAAGGGTAAAGAAAAAGAACAAGTACCAGTTACACCTCCACCTCAACCGGAAGTGAAAGTCGTAGAAATTCCCGTTGTCCGAAAACCTCTGAAAGGTCCTAAATGCTGGGTTGACGATGCTACGATTACTAGTGAAAAAGAACTAGTCAATGAAGATGAAATTGCTTCTTCTTCCAAATCTGGTAGCCCTTCTCTGTGTAAAACCCCAACCAAATCGACAATTAATTTCAAATCTCTCCTGGAAAACCCTGGTATTGAAAACATTCAAACATTACCGGAACCTGTCAAAGGGGAACACAGTATGGTGCTAGAAGAGATGGAACAGTATACTCCGAATGGACTTCCTCCTTTCATATGCCCTAGTTCCGAAGAGAAATCACGACACGAAGCCATTAAAGATTGGCTTTCTAAATGTAGTTTTAATTCAGCGAGTAGATGTGTACCTCTATTTTAGTTGCTCATTAACAAATGAATCTCTTTAAATCATATGATCATAATAAATATCTCTATAATATTACTAATGTGTAGTTACATCAATCATAATTATGAAAAGTGATTGTCAGCAATTCCACCAACATCAACAAAACGAACAACCACCTCTCACCTCAAACAATTGGACACAAAATACCACGACATATGACATTGGAAATCCAGGTCCTGTATTGGGACAGGCATGAAATTGTGACGCGATTAAGTTGTTAATGGAATCCCATTCATACCCCTCTGATAATTGGATATCTCTAAACGACAGTACAGATATAAACAATAAAAAAAAATCTGTACAGACCAAAACATTCACACACAATCACTAAGCATGAATGACAACCAAACATTGATAGTCTAATGGAATGGTAAGCGAAGAATGTAGCTACTACCGTAACTGACCTCAAAAGTACGCGTTAACACTAGAATGCTTAACATATTGTGCATTTTAAATTTGTATACGTCTTGAAGGCGATTCAAAATGCAATGTTGCAGCCATCATGACCTCCAAGAGACATTTTGCAAGGCGGATCAAGACTGCTTTGGGGCCCAGGGGACAGGCTGAGACTTCTCTCAAGATTGAAGATTATCCAATAAAACCACTGGTAAACTTTCATAAGTGCCTTATTTCCTGTGCAGCAGAATGTCCAGATAACATATACTTTATACAGAGCAGTTACAAGTGAATTGTACATAATTATTTTTCTAAATAAGATACCATAAAAAAAATGAAAAAATAAAATGTCTGTGACTAAGGCCCTTCATGGATATACATCGCCCTTCTCGGCTCTCTGGGCCCGGGACCGATGTACCGGCTGAATCCCCCCCCCCCCCCCCCCCACCACCACCACCACCACCACTGATAGGCCCTGGCAGTCATCGTGGCGAGAACAAATTGTATTGTATGTATCTCAATTTAGTAATAGTAGGAATATTTCAGTTAATATACATTGCGTTATTAAAAACAAACTAATAATGTTTCGACGTTCCATTTGAATGACATTACTCTCTTCGTGATTCACATATCCATCTTTCTCATCGTTTTATGTTAGATGCTGCGATAACTTTTCGAAGTGATTTTACGTGAAATGAAAGATTGCAACATGATAGAATATGTTAGTTTTTATAATGAGAAGCGTTGTTTTGATTATAATATAATACTCCTTGTCGGACAAGTCTTTTTTCCCCGAGGATAATACGACTTTAGTATAAAACACCTTTTGTCCAGTTGAACTTTAAATGGATTTATGGTATTTCTGGTTGAATCAGAATCTAATATCGTGTCCTCTTTGTAGGGTACTTATTGCAATTAGGATGATGGGGTTCAATATCACTTCATTAATATCATGCATATCAGTTTTATTGGTGAGTGAAACCGAAATATCCATAAAAAAAACTACGGACCTTCCGACAGTCAATAGCAATCTTTATCACACATCGTTGTATGGAGTACGCCTCGATACGGGCGGAAGCTGAACTTACAACCATAAGTATTGCATTCATAGAAGTAAACACTTTTAATCCGCTAAGGACCAGGAACATTTCCTGTTGTAGTGTTGAGAGTTTAAACATGTATCAATGCACATGGTGCGTTCGTGTTGTAGTGTTGAGAGATTAAAGATGTATCAATGCACATGGTGCGTTCGTGTTGTAGTGTTGAGAGTTTAAACATGTATCAATGCACATGGTGCGTTCGTGTTGTAGTGTTGAGAGTTTAAACATGTATCAATGCACATGGTGCGTTCGTGTTGTAGTGTTGAGAGTTTAAACATGTATCAATGCACATGGTGCGTTCGTGTTGTAGTGTTGAGAGTTTAAACATGTATCAATGCACATGGTGCGTTCGTGTTGTAGTGTTGAGAGTTTAAACATGTATCAATGCACATGGTGCGTTCGTGTTGTAGTGTTGAGAGTTTAAACATGTATCAATGCACATGGTGCGTTCGTGTTGTAGTGTTGAGAGATTAAAGATGTATCAATGCACATGGTGCGTTCGTGTTGTTAAAGATGTATCAATGCACCTGGTGCGTTCGTGTTGTTAAAGATGTATCAATGCACCTGGTGCGTTCGTGTTGTTAAAGATGTATCAATGCACCTGGTGCGTTCGTGTTGCTCATCGTTTTAGTTTTCTGTGTTGTGTTTTATTTGTTTGTTTGTCTTTGAACTGTGTGATGTGCCCAACATTTCCTGTGTCTCTGGATTGTCCATTCTTCTTTGCACCTTTGGTTTTCCAACGCTTATCTCTTATAGGGTAAGTAAATGAAAATTGTTGAGTGAGTGTGTTGTTTTTTTATCCCATAAAAATAAAAATAAAACACAAATAACTGAATAGAATCATGATATATATATATATCAACACTTACAAAAACAAAAGAAAAGTAATGCATTCCAACATAAAACCAAATGAGAAAGTGGGGCTTGAATTTTCTGTCTCTATAAAATCTATAGTGTTTGATATTCAGTACATTATAGTGTAAAACGATGATGTCATTATATATACTATTGTGACTTTAAATTTGTTATTGATGTTTGTATTGATTTGAACCAAGTAGTGAACCTGTCATATATAGTGTATCGTATGGTGATGTTTGATTCCTGTAGATAACGTGATCAGATTATTGATCAACTTGAAATAAATTTTAATAGGTTTGATGATGAAGAATATATACATAGTTATTTATCTTTCATAGAATATTTTGCTAACTCAAATTGAGCAGTATAGATACTGGAGTCCCTGTCATATGTTTCCTGTTATTACACTTTGTACAGGATATATTTATACAAGACTAATTTCATACTTCTATGTTTTATATTTAATGCAGGTTTTTTCATATATGAAACAACATGTCAGTGGCTATGCATTATATTAAACACAGTAATTTATAGGATTTATCTGAACACAATGAATAGATATGAATAAATCCGTCTTATTTGTAGATTTATTATTTTAGATTTTAGATACCAAGATCGTGTCGAAATATATTCCGTCTCTGCAAAGACGATAATAAACGATGGATTTTCACATAGTGAAAATGTATAAAGATAAGGAAGTCAACAAAAATGTCAAAAATATTTTGTTATCAATGTGTGACGTAAGAGTGTTTTTGACATTTACTTCACTGAATTTGGTACTGCTTTGACAACTATTTTACCTATTTTGTTCCAGTATTGTTATAAATACTGTTATAGTGACAGCCGGAACCTTTGAGCCGTAATGAAAACAGGAGGTTTGGCGCTTTAAAATCTGATTCAACCCACCATTTCTTTAGAAATGCCTGTACGAAGTCAGTGTCATTACGGTTTTCACAATTTTCCGGTTGTTGAATGACTTTGTCTGTTTATATACTTATGAGTTTTCACTTTCCCTTTGTAAGATTTTCGGAGTTCGGTAATTTTGTTATTACCCTTATTTCCACAATAAATGTTAAAAGTAATAATAACAATAAAACAATACCGATAGAGTATCGGTATTGTTTTATTGTTATTATTACTTTAATAAAGCAAAACGTAGATATCCAATTTAGTGCATACGACGCTTTTCTGGAATAATCTTAAAGTGTGAGACTTATATAAAGAACCTAGTGTATTAAATAGTTATTGAGAAGTGTCCAATTACGATTTATGCGTAAAACTATGTTTATAATCTTCGATAGATGACACATGCTATTAGAAAATCAATCAAATCCGACCCTTCTGTAGCTCCAGGTGTTATGTTTTTTTGGTTTCTGTTGGTATTCTGTGTATTTTGAATGCATATTTTCATGATAGTTTCTTACAAATTGGTTTTCTCTATGTGTCTAAATTATGAAATGATAATCTCAGACACATCACCTTTATCCAACCTGAATAATATCTCTTCTTGTCCAATTATTGGAATAACAATTCTTCAAGTTATCAGATCCTCATAAGAGTTTGTAATCGCTTACTGTTGCATTCGAATCGTTTCTACATTATTATAGGAATAAATGCATTTTTTCCGGAGTTTAAACTCCGGAAAAAATGCGTTTAATCCTTATAATTCTGTAACTAAGTTTTTTTTTTCTTCATTTGTTTTGAAAATTTACCTTTGGGGATCCCCAGTACGAACACATACATTCCATCGATGTGTGTCGGCCATGAATAACAAATTGAACTAACCTTATTTCCTACTTTAAACTAGACGGTGATGTAATTAAGTTACCGATATTTTCCAGTTTGATGGCATTTTGCATTTAGCTACTCAAACAAGTAAAATGCCCACAAAATCGTAAAATAAATCAGTAACCAGCTTGTGTCAATCAGCGTCCCTTGTAAACAACGTCACAGGGTGGCGATATATTACAAATGTCAAAGTCGATAGATGGTTGTCTTAAGTATTTTTTCCGGATTTTTTTTTTATGTCAACAATACAAGCTTTTTTTTTCATTGGCATTTATTTTTTTATTTCATATCTAACAATAATTGTCGATTATTAACAATAAACATTGTTTCCATTGTTTCCTTTATCTTTTTTTTATTATCGGGAATCCAAGTCGCCATTTTGTTTACATCACGAAAAAAGTAGTCCGCTGAACATCGTCTATCGAAAAATAAACTGACAAAACCCCGCCTCCATTAGCGTTTATACCCAATCAGAGTATAGGATTTCTAATTATGTAAATCATATAAGAATTATGAAATTATAATTCATATTTGTACAACATGTTTGTTGGATATATTTTGAAAGGAGACAACTCAATGACACTCCAAACCAAGTTTGTTTTCAATTGGCTGTCTTGTTTTTTGGAGAGGTGTTCCGTATGTTGTTTTCCCAATCTTTCTCTACATATCATATTTGTAATTGAGAACTTCATAATGAGTGTACCGAACAACTGACATGACTGGCAGTAGGGAACAGGTGTATTCCTTGTACAATTATGATGACTGGCAGTAGGGAGCAGGTGTATTCATTGTACAATTATGATGACTGGCAGTAGGGAGCAGGTGTATTCCTTGTACAATTATGTTGTCCAATACTTTTTTCCGTTCAAAGGTTGTTATTTTCATCCCTCCTATATGTGTTTTAAAATTACTTAATTATATAGATAGTTTATGTCAACTTTAATGTTGACTATCACTGTTTAAGTTTATTTTCATAATTTATGTTTTCTGTGATAATTACGTATTTTGGGGTTCATTATAATTTCCGTGTAAAAAAGGACCATTCGTGATGTGTCCAATGCTATGAGAAGAAAATTGTGACCATTTTGACACACACCTGGTCTTACTGGTTAGAAACGTTTGAAGATACCAAAGGGTTAATGAGAAACCATAAATCGAAGAAGTACAGACAACACAGTGACCAAAAGTAAAATAACAATGTGAAAAACAATATACATGTAATGGATAAAAGAAAAAAGGACAAAAAGCCAAAAAGATTTATAAACCACTGCCAAATCAGTAAATGTTAAAAATTGGAATAAAATCTGGATTATGTGGATTAATCGCACAGCTAGAATTAGAAATACAACCATACAGGGTTAAATTATAAAATATTTTGGCAGTTTAAAGATATATCGATTCTTAGTAACAGTGTCCGTCATGAGAGAAAGGCTAGACTTATGAAAAGAAAGTTTAAATATTGAGGATAAACATTTGCACCAGTATCAACAAAGAGAACAATCACCTCTGACCACAAATCACTGAACTGTACGAAAACAAAAAGACGACATTCGCCGATGGTCCAGAGACATGTACGACGTGGTAAATGTGACACGGTTAAACTGGTCAATGGGATACTACGCCGATGGTCCAGAGACATGTACGACGTGGTAAATGTGACACGGTTAAACTGGTCAATGGGATACTACGCCGATGGTCCAGAGACATGTACGACGTGGTAAATGTGACACGGTTAAACTGGTCAATGGGATACTACGCCGATGGTCCAGAGACATGTACGACGTAGTAAATGTGACACGGTTAAACTGGTCAATGGGATACTACGCGATGGTCCAGAGACATGTACGACGTGGTAAATGTGACACGGTTAAACTGGTCAATGGGATACTACGCCGATGGTCCAGAGACATGTACGACGTGGTAAATGTGACACGGTTAAACTGGTCAATGGGATACTAGCCTTCCTCTTAATGATAACTGGCAGAGACATGTACGACGTGCTAAATGTGACACGGTTAAACTGGTCAATGGGATCCTAGCCTTCCCCTTAATGATAACTGGCAGAGACATGTACGACGTATTAAATGTGACACGGTTAAACTGGTCAATGGGATCCTAGCCTTCCCCTTAATGATAACTGGCAGAGACATGTACGACGTGCTAAATGTGACACGGTTAAACTGGTCAATGGGATCCTAGCCTTCCCCTTAATGATAACTGGCAGAGACATGTACGACGTGCTAAATGTGACACGGTTAAACTGGTCAATGGGATCCTAGCCTTCCCCTTAATGATAACTGGCAGAGACATGTACGACGTGCTAAATGTGACACGGTTAAACTGGTCAATGGGATCCTAGCCTTCCCCTTAATGATAACTGGCAGAGACATGTACGACGTGCTAAATGTGACACGGTTAAACTGGTCAATGGGATCCTAGCCTTCCCCTTAATGATAACTGGCAGAGACATGTACGACGTGCTAAATGTGACACGGTTAAACTGGTCAATGGGATCCTAGCCTTCCCCTTAATGATAACTGGCAGAGACATGTACGACGTGCTAAATGTGACACGGTTAAACTGGTCAATGGGATCCTAGCCTTCCCCTTAATGATAACTGGCAGAGACATGTACGACGTGCTAAATGTGACACGGTTAAACTGGTCAATGGCCTTCCTCTTAATGATAACTGGGTCTCCGACGGCAATACAGATATAAAAAACAATAAAATAAACAGATTCACTTCCCCTCGCAAGGATCACATATTATCACAACATGACAACATAGACATATGTACACTGAATCCTGGTAATTATCTGACTACTAGCTAAGAAGGTGGAATATGTTGGTAAGAATGCCGGATCATTTTGTTAAGACACACATCTAAAGACTATCCCTGCCATCTTTTGGGTGACTTTTTTCATGACAGTCGTAATGTCTCGACAAATTTTAAACATGTTTTGGTGTCATATGTTTACAATTCGGTTGTCACCGGATGATTTATTCGTATTCTAGCCATACGTCTGTCCTGTATATAGAAGAAAAATTGTTTGCTTGTTTGCAGCAACTGAACCCACTTTCTATTTCTTCGTTGGCCCTTATGCTATACAAGATTTTGCATTTAGATTCAATTGCTAATCCAAATGTGTTGTATTCGATGATCACTCGAATTAATGTGCGATTTTAAACAGGTTACCAGAATGGTTCATCCAGGTAAACAACATTACAGGTATTATACTACTACAGTTTTTGTGTGGGTATAGTCTTGATCATTATCTCACCAATCTATGATGTCTTCACAGAAGTTATCAGTTCCGTTGTATCAAATACATAACATGGAATCAAGGGTTTTAAATCAATGGAAGATCTACAAATATTGTCATATCAAGAATAAATTATTTTAGGGTGACAAATAAGTAATGTTCGATTTATATCTTATCAGATTTAACGACCAGGGGGTAACTGGATGGTTTGGATTCAGTCATGGTATTACAAAACCGTGTTTATAGACATATAAACTTTGTCGTGAATTGTTTAAAATAAACTAAGGAATAAACGAAGTAGCACATACTTTTGAAATAAAAACGTAGATATCAAATTTAGTGCGCACGACGCGTTTTCGGAATAACCTTCATCAGGTACTCTCATAATCGAAAAATTGGAAAGCGAAATAATTTACAGTTTTGGAAGCAATAGACACAAAGGGCCTAAACAGTAAACTCAAAATCGGCTACGGTCACCTATATGAGGGAGGAGAACCTTAGTTTTATTAATAATTACATTATTTAGGAACTGTAAATTTCTGTAATAAATATATCTAATAAACCATGTTAGTGCCGAAGCACTGACAACTGGGTGGATGATACCCTCGGGGACTAATAGTCCATCAGCAGAGGTATCGACCCAGTGATAGTAATAAAAACAATTTGAATTCATTTTTGGGGTGTTAAATATTTTGTTGAAGTACTAGACAAATGTCGTTCCCTTGATTGTAAGTTTGATTCCGATGACAGTTATGACTTTTCTACCTTGCATATCACTCTACCAAATAAAGTTATCAAAGACAAGTTTTGCTATTTGATTAAATGGTCATTCCATAAATCAGGCCATGATTACATATGTTGTAGAGATTATAAATCATTTTTTGGTAATGATAAAAGAGATAATTACTGTCATTGGACTTGTGAGGACATGATTTATGCTGTCAATTTTTTGCTAGACAACATTTTTTTCTCGTTATGACAATAACGTATTTCATCAAATTGTTGGAATTCCAAAGAGAACGAATTCTGCTCCTCTCATTGTTGATTACGCTGTTATGAATCTCAATTTATGGCTAAACCTCCCCAAAAGACCCATCTAATCACTCACTTATTAGTTTATTCAACAATAACTGTAGATTCTTAGACAATATCTTAACAGTAAACAAGCTTAACTTTCTTACGTTTGGTAAACAAATTTAAGCGAAGGAGCTGGCGGTTAATAAGGCCAACACTACATGCGAATCATGTCACTTGTTTGGATTTAGACATACAAATGTATCCCTATTCCAAGGTAACACACGTTTACAAAAAATCGTCCATCATCAAATTTCTTTTTTGGATGGTGACATTCCTTTGACCCCATCATATGGCGTTTACATTTCTCAGTTTTGCACGTACACAATGTATTTATAATAACGTGTCTGACCGTAATTTCGTGATAACATTACAACAACATTAACACCACGGATACCGCTTTCATAAATTATTGAAAACGTTTATTACTGCTATAAAGATCTTGTATATAAATAAAATTCTGCAGATATCAGATCAAATAGGATATTTCCCATCCATGTTTTTATGACGACTTATTTGACAAAGCTAACATATTCAAATCTGACACATCTAAATTGATAAAATTCTTGAAAAAAAATCTTATTCGTAAAGGTTATGACTTAGCAACTATTGTTCATTCTTTGAGGCTGGTTTACTTTGCTAAAAAAAAGTAGATAATCAGCTGGTACAACTACAATTCGTACATTTATTATTCATTCAGTATTATCTTACTCTTTATTATTCATTCAGTATTATCTTACTCTTTATTATTCATTCAGTATTATCTTACTCTTTATTATTCATTCAGTATTATCTTACTCTTTATTATTCATTCAGTATTATCTTACTCTTTATTTGTTTAAAATCTGATTCCAACAGTTGTATTACCTAATTATTATCGTCTCCCACGATGACCATTAATTTCTTATGTTCATTGATATTAACTCTGTTAGAAGTATCAGTTGTGTCTTTTTGTCTAAAGAGTAATGGTCTTTAACCAACAGATGCTACCTTTCTAGCTAGTGGTCAGTTGACTACGTGCATACATTGACCTTCTTAATGTACTGTCCATGTTTATGCATACTACCGTTGGAGATCCAGTTATCGAAAAGGGACGGTTGGGTGCCAGTTATCGAGAAGGGACGGTTGAGTGCCAATTAATCGGTCTAATCCCGCCACAAGTCTCAAGCCAGGACCTGGATTTCCAACGTCATATGTCATGGGTTGTTTTTTTGGTGTTCAGTTAAGATGAGAGATGGTTGTTCGTTTTGTTGTTATAGGTGGAATAGATCACTGTTTAAAATTTCTTTTCATAAAATTTTATGCTATATCAAAATGGGTCTTTAAATACATTACATAATGATAAAACTGTCATTAACAAAGTGCTAAATTTCCTCATTCCGATCAAAAGCAGTTTGTGGCGTAATGCCATTATAGAAAACTGGCGTAATGCCACTATAAGGAACTGTGGAGTAATGCCAATATAGAGAAATGTGGCGTAATGCCACTATAAGGAACTGTGGAGTAATGCCAATATAGAGAAATGTGGCGTAATGCCACTATAAGGAACTGTGGAGTAATGCCAATATAGAGAAATGTGGCGTAATGCCACTATAAGGAACTGTGGAGTAATGCCAATATAGAGAAATGTGGCGTAATGCCACTATAAGGAACTGTGGAGTAATGCCAATATAGAGAAATGTGGCGTAATGCCACTATAGAGATGCAAAATAAAGAATAACAAACCTTGACTTTTTTTGTGGTCTGCAACGGACATGCTGTTTCAATTCGTTCCAGATGTTGTCGGTGGGATCAATTCCTAGGTGATTTAGACGGCTAAGACATGACATCAATGTTATACTGCTCAGACTAACAATACATACGCGAGCAGTGAATAGCCTTGCATTGCCTTGATATGGCATCACCTATACAGCGGAACGTGACATTTAAGGACAGGACTACATGTACCTTCTTTTCGCTTTCCATGAGAAGCACGCACCTGCATGAAATCTGCTTAATACGTATAAATGAATAAGTCTACGAGAAGAGGAGCACAGCTGGAACTTATATGAATGTCAACTGACTGTCTATCGCAAAACACATCCAATTATGTTTCTATATTGGACAACAAAACTTTCGCTGGATCTGAGATAACCTCAAACTTAAAAACTTAATGAAAGATAAACCATGAGTTAGACCACATGTAATAATGTATATTTGTATATTATGCTGTTCACCTCAATACACAGCGGTTCTTGCCAAACAGGAGATGACTATTGTGAAGCATTTAGTTTTTAGTTGGAGTTCATCTGGTACATTTTTTTGGTCCTTTTATTTCATTCATTTTGATTCAGTGCCTATCACCACTAAAGTTGTGAGTTCGAACCCCGTTCATGGCGAAGTGTACTCGATACAACATTATGTGATAACGTTTGTCAGTGATTTGCGACAGGTCAGCGATTTTCTCCGGGTATTCCGATTTCCTCCAGCAATAAAACTGACCGCCATGATATAACTAAAATATTGTTGAAAGTGGCGTTAAGCACCATAAACCAAACCAAACCAAACCTTCATTTTAGTTTCATATTTCACTTGTGTTGTTCTTGTCTATCTTGACTATAATTTCTCGTTTGTCTTTAGGAATATTTTGAAAAACCATTCGAGAGTCATCAGTGTTGATAAAAACCATTCGAATGTCATCAGTGTTGATAAAAACGTGTTCCCTTAATACTCAAGATTACTAAATAAGTAGATATAAAAATATAAACATATTACGGTGTGTGATTTTTTTTTTCTTATAAATAATTGGTTTAGAGTTCAAGAACTTTCATGAATAAAAACATTAAAAGACAAACTGTACATGTTCTCTGCGATGTCAAATTGTGAAAGGGATTATGAGTACTTAAATTTTGGCATATCTTGATATGGATGCGATTTGTTCTTTAAGGTCAATCGAATATATAAATATTTTCATTACAATCATAGCTTTCAATAAAGATATTTTGCTTGAACAATAATGGGTGAAATTGCATTTATAAGTTGAATAAATTGATTTCTGTGTTCATAAATGAACTTCTTGTAATCCACATGCCATATGCAAGACTCTTTATAGGTGGGATTTTCTATACTTAATATATTTTAATTAAAGAAACTTAAATTCTCAAAGGTTATTGTAAAGAAATTTGTCATAAATTTCGGAACTGAGTTGTGTATATCTCGTTTATTTCAAGAAACAGAAATAATAAACGTGAAATTTTAACGAAATGTGCAAAAAAAGCATTGTTGAAATCTTGTCTAGTATTACAGATTCATTTGTAAAAAAATATGGATTCCGATTTCAACTTTTGATTTCTACTAAAGCCAAATAAAAAACCAAGATAAAAAAAACTTTATTAGATAGTTTGTATGCATCAATCAGTGAAATGCACAAAGCACATGAGACGAATAAAAAAAACATTATAAAACAATAATAGTCAATTCAGATTCGCGCAAATAGTCAATGTCCAAAATATGATCTGAATGGTTTCTGTAGAATACTGAATTATGCATAATGCTTTTTCCGTTCAAATTTTAACGACAGTATTGGATATATAAACGAACTCTAAACCGATCGTGTTATACATCCTCCTGACAGTCCATTCTCAATTTTTAATAAAGATACGTCTTGCAATAAACTTCATAGGGAGACTTGAAGAATTGGTAATAGACAATTCGGAATTCCAGTTTTATATGTTTATTTACAAATAAAACATCTGTAACTCAATTACTAAGACCTTTTTGAAAGTTCGTTCTCTTTAAACTTACATTGTTTATGCATGGCATGGTATACTCAATCATCTATAACATATAGTATATCCAATAGATAATCAATAGATACTATACAGAAGTAACAATACCAACTATTAACACACAAACAAAATCATTGACCATAAAGACTGGTGCCAAATCTAGTAACAAGACACATTGTGTACAAAGAACAAAACTGTATAAAACAGAATGTATTGCATTGTTTTCAGTCTTTAAATACTTTAATCTATTTAAAGATCAATACAACAACTGAATATAAACGTGAGATTGGTCTATATTAGACGAGAGTCTGGTATTGTATTCCTATAGTAGTAAACATGACAGCTTCCATCAGTTTGTTTCGCGTGTTGCTAAATATTTATGAAATAGGTGTCACGACTCTGGAAACAACTGAAAATGTTCCTCTCATTGTGTATCCCGGATGCTTAATGTGTCCGCTACTTTATTACGATTATTGAAAAATACGGTTATGCTTTTCGTACATGGCATCTATGTGTAAAGTGGAAAATTACTAAAAGTACTAGAATTATGAATCTAAAGTTCATATAAAGCACATATTCTAATATGACGTCCTTCAAACGTTTTGAGTCCAAACCCGTGGTAAAAATAATATATATACCTACACTCATTGTAATTTATGACGTCATCGACAATTTATAACGATATTTTACCAATTTTTACATATTAGAATCGAAATAATTCATGGAAGCCATATGTATATATTGTTTTTACCACGGGTAGGCCTTTATGTCAGCTTTTTACCCCTCGCTTACGCTCGGGGTAAAACTTCGTGACATAAATGTCTACCCGTGGTAAGAACAATATATACATATGTCTTCCATGAATTATTTCTTAATTTGACTATCAGTATGTCATGAATCTAGTTGTACAAGATTCGCCTTGGTAGTACTGTGGTTAGCGTGCTTGCCGTTGGGTGTGGGAGAACGTTGGTTCGATCCTGGGTTCGGGCACACCAGTTACTATAAAATTAGCATTAGACACAGCATTAAGGAAGAAATACAAGGACTGGTTGGTTCGGAATCAGAATGATGCGTCAGAGTAGAACGACATATCTTCCTGTGGACTATTTACAAAAATTAAGCTCAGTGTGTTGGCACGGTATAAAGCAGATAACATTGTAACATGTTCTCGACATTGCTCACTCACTAGTTGTACATAAGATTGATATACATTTCTAGAAGTTAAGTACCACTTTACATAGTTCATAAACATCTTTCCTTGATAATTAACTTTTTTTATATAAACATGATCTATAAAATACATCTTAACCGGATCAGTGGTGTAATGCTTAGCGTGCTCGCATCAAATGTGGTAGATAGTGGGTTCGAGACTTTATCTCCGCTAAGCACACAGTTTTCGGGAGTAAGAGCAAAGATTGGTTGGCTCCGAATCAGGATATTTTTTCCGAGGGGAGCGACATATCTACCCGCGGACTGTTGCTTCAGTGACTTAGTAATTAGCTCCAATTAAGAGTGTTGGTTTAGTACGAAGCGGACATCATCATCATTTCCTTGAATGTAACTAGTTCTCGTCATGATATAGCTGAAAAATTACTCATTTTGTCGAAATGTATATCATTAGTAGGAAATTATTTCACAAAGTATATTCATTTTGTATACATCCTATAAACTTCCGAGTTGAATGTTACATTTTCAGCTAAAACAACAGTTGTATTGGTTTACAGCACATTGTATATAAACACATACATATTGGTAAAATTTAGTATTTTAAGGGAGGCAACTCGGATGTACATGAACAACAAATGTCGTAACGCCAGATCATGTATCACCATTCTTACTATTTAGTCTGATTTAACGGGTACATGATTTAGTGTTGTTTAATTAAGGCCCATTATAAATACAGTATCAATCTATATTTATGATGAAAACTACATTTACATATAGATAAAAACAAATGTGGCACTGGGGGCCAATGGCCGAAAGTTTTTTACCACAGATTGTATAGAACTTTTACTTGCGGCCAATCAACGACCACCAATAAAGAGCTGCTGCATGCTATGAGCTGCCACAATAATTATGTTTATGCTAAATCTTCCAACACGGGCAACTGACCTATTTACTCTCCATAACTTTGCTAACTCGAACAACCATCCGACCCAATGTCGTACCTCACAAGGACAAATGGTTTTGGTTCTTTTTTACCATGGGTTTTCTGCGTGTTAATGAAAGTTTGCCATCGTAATAAATATTCTTGCATTTTTTTCTTGAAAATGTACATTGTTTACAGAAATACAGTTGGGCAACCACAACCACATGCAGCCTATGTATTTAAAATCAGATAAAGAACCTAGTAGAAATTGGGCTAACCGTGCATGAGGCCATATTTTCATGAATATTTTTTTTTCTTTCAATAGCATGGCTAACTAAATCTATAACTATTATGTGTAATGATGCTCATGTAAAGCTTGAAACCAGTCTTTGGTCGTTATAATATAGAGGAAAGAAAATCATAAGAAGGTTATGTAGGGAAACTGATCAGCCATGCTAGAATATTAAGCTACGTCATTTTTTTTACAGGGAAAGTTCCCTTCATCACCATTGATGTTAATACCAAAGAAAAAATGTCCATGTCAAATGGTTTGAGAGGGATTTTTGATTTGATAACTAGAATTTAAAAAAAAAAAAAACGTTTCTAAGTAACTTTAAATAATCGTCTCTGTCTATTTTTATCTCACTGGAGGAAAAGCCCAATATTTAGTCATCGCTTCAGCAATTCTATGATCGCCATCATCAATTGATTAATTAGATTACATTTGGTATAAACATATTTTATTGGTATAACTGACATATATAATTATTATAAAGATTACATTTGTACATGGAAATACGTGTCTCAACTGACCACAGACATTTTTATGACTCCCGAATTTGTGTATTTATTAGGACTTCATGACCAATGTTGATCTTTTCGGTGCATAGTGCTGATGTCGTTCCCGCTGTAGTTTTATTAAAATATAACTCCCTTAATTTATCAAAACTTGGTAAAAGGAGAATAACTGGAATAGTATTTTTTTGAGGAAGCAAATTTGCATGGCTATTAATTGGAACACCTGTAAGGAATAAGAAAGCCTCATTCCGAACAGCAAAATGTTACTCGATTTCATGGTAGCTTGAATTCATATGACACCGGGGTTTGTGGAACGTCATGATTCCACCTTTAACTCTTCTTTTTTGCTTCATCTTTATGTATATGCGGTTGTTTGTTTCGTATTAAGATTATCTCTTTGTTTGAAGATCCATTTTAACCTGCATACACTTTATAAAATGATTGAGCTAATATTCATTGTTTCAACCGTGTTTTAGAAAGGCTTTGGATGTTACAAATATACGACATCCTTGTTTGTATTAATGAGGTTAGATCTCTCATGTTATCTGGTCTCATTCTCAATGTTTATTAACATTGTTCTTTGCTTTCATTTGGAAGTATTACGCTTTCCTGTTATAAACCAGGTTGTGTGATTGTGTTCTCTCCTTTGTTTTTTTCAATTTATACAAACTTGACAAACATTTTGGCAAATGATTTATGCAAACTGTATGACATGTCAATTGTATATATTATTTCAATTCCATATGAAAATCGCAAGGGTTTCTATAATATAATTGTGTGTTATCAGTATTGATCTTGTCTCTGTTTCTCAAGGGGTTCTATAATATAATTGTGTGTTATTAGTATTGATCTTGTCTCTGTTTCTACGATTTTTCTGTTAGATTTTAGAACTGTTCCGAAAGTGTGGTATTTTAGAACTGTTCCAACAGTGTGGTATTTTAGAACTGTTCCGAAAGTGTTGTATTTTAGAACTGTTCCGACAGTGTGGTATTTTAGAACTGTTCCGACAGTGTGGTATTTTAGAACTGTTCCGACAGTGTGGTATTTTAGAACTGTTCCGACAGTGTGGTATTTTAGAACTGTTCCGACAGTGTGGTATTTTAGAACTGTTCCGACAGTGTGGTATTTTAGAACTGTTCCGACAGTGTGGTATTTTAGAACTGTTCCGACAGTGTGGTATTTTAGAACTGTTCCGACAGTGTGGTATTTTAGAACTGTTCCGACAGTGTTATATTTTAGAACTGTTCCAACTGTTCCGACAGTGTGGTATTTTAGAACTGTTCCGACAGTGTGGTATTTTGGTTTTTGTTTTATTTCTTCCTCATTTTATTGACTATACATTTTCTTGTTTTAAGATACGATGTATATAAAATAAACGTTGTCGTTCTTGTGTCTTGGGTGATAATACAGAGTCAGAGGAGTTGGTGGTGTGGTTGTATACCATCACTGTTTAATAATAATTAATTTTATTCAGAAATATTGCTTCTAGATTGTATATTATATATCAATAATACTAATACTATAGTTAATGGGTACATTTGGTAATGCTTTTGGTCTAGTTTTGTTTTTGCGTTATTCCTCTTCAAAGAATAAAATTCACAGTTTATTGTCTGAAAAATAAAAAAAAGAGATAATGAGAGAGTTTCACATTCAGTGATGTGTTTAACTGAAATACAGATAAATATTACAATGCTTAAAAAACACACACATTTTAAATAAATTATTTAGCAATTATGCAAATTATGAAGATACCAAAAAGGTAATA
This sequence comes from Bathymodiolus septemdierum, assembly GCA_963383655.1. Taxonomy (NCBI): domain Eukaryota; kingdom Metazoa; phylum Mollusca; class Bivalvia; order Mytilida; family Modiolidae; genus Bathymodiolus; species Bathymodiolus septemdierum. The sequence goes on from OY726518.1 coordinate 74,715,508, forward strand.
AAACTACTGTTGTTATTTTCCCATCAAATTTACATGATAGATATTCTCTGATTAATTTATTGTAAGAAAAGTTTAAAGACACTAAAGGAGTAATGAGGACACATAAATCTAAGAAGGATAGACGATACAAAAGGAGTAATGAGGACACATAAATCTAAGAAGGATAGACGATACTAAAGGAGTAATGAGGACACATAAATCTAAGAAGGACAGACGATACTAAAGGAGTAATGAGGACACATAAATCTAAGAAGGATAGACGATACAAAAGGAGTAATGAGGACACATAAATCTAAGAAGGATAGACGATACAAAAGGAGTAATGAGGACACATAAATCTAAGAAGGATAGACGATACTAAAGGAGTAATGAGGACACATAAATCTAAGAAGGATAGACGATACTAAAGGAGTAATGAGGACACATAAATCTAAGAAGGATAGACGATACTAAAGGAGTAATGAGGACACATAAATCTAAGAAGGATAGACGATACTAAAGGAGTAATGAGGACACATAAATCTCAGAAGGATAGACGATACTAAAGGAGTAATGAGGACACATAAATCTCAGAAGGATAGACGATACTAAAGGAGTAATGAGGACACATAAATCTAAGAAGGATAGACGATACTAAAGGAGTAATGAGGACACATAAATCTCAGAAGGATAGACGATACTAAAGGAGTAATGAGGACACATAAATCTACGAAGGATAGACGATACTAAAGGAGTAATGAGGACACATAAATCTACGAAGGATAGACGATACTAAAGGAGTAATGAGGACACATAAATCTAAGAAGGATAGACGATACTAAAGGAGTAATGAGGACACATAAATCTAAGAAGGATAGACGATACTAAAGGAGTAATGAGGACACATAAATCTAAGAAGGATAGACGATACTAAAGGAGTAATGAGGACACATAAATCTCAGAAGGATAGACGATACGAAAGGAGTAATGAGGACAAATAAATCTAAGAAGGATAGACGATACAAAAGGAGTAATGAGGACACATAAATCTAAGAAGGATAGACGATACTAAAGGAGTAATGAGGACACATAAATCTAAGAAGGATAGACGATACAAAAGGAGTAATGAGGACACATAAATCTAAGAAGGATAGACGATACAAAAGGAGTAATGAGGACACATAAATCTAAGAAGGATAGACGATACTAAAGGAGTAATGAGGACACATAAATCTAAGAAGGACAGACGATACTAAAGGAGTAATGAGGACACATAAATCTAAGAAGGATAGACGATACAAAAGGAGTAATGAGGACACATAAATCTAAGAAGGATAGACGATACAAAAGGAGTAATGAGGACACATAAATCTAAGAAGGATAGACGATACTAAAGGAGTAATGAGGACACATAAATCTAAGAAGGATAGACGATACTAAAGGAGTAATGAGGACACATAAATCTAAGAAGGATAGACGATACAAAAGGAGTAATGAGGACACATAAATCTAAGAAGGATAGACGATACTAAAGGAGTAATGAGGACACATAAATCTAAGAAGGATAGACGATACTAAAGGAGTAATGAGGACACATAAATCTAAGAAGGATAGACGATACTAAAGGAGTAATGAGGACACATAAATCTAAGAAGGATAGACGATACTAAAGGAGTAATGAGGACACATAAATCTAAGAAGGATAGACGATACTAAAGGAGTAATGAGGACACATAAATCTAAGAAGGATAGACGATACTAAAGGAGTAATGAGGACACATAAATCTCAGAAGGATAGACGATACTAAAGGAGTAATGAGGACACATAAATCTAAGAAGGATAGACGATACTAAAGGAGTAATGAGGACACATAAATCTAAGAAGGATAGACGATACTAAAGGAGTAATGAGGACACATAAATCTAAGAAGGATAGACGATACTAAAGGAGTAATGAGGACACATAAATCTCAGAAGGATAGACGATACTAAAGGAGTAATGAGGACACATAAATCTAAGAAGGATAGACGATACTAAAGGAGTAATGAGGACACATAAATCTCAGAAGGATAGACGATACTAAAGGAGTAATGAGGACACATAAATCTAAGAAGGATAGACGATACTAAAGGAGTAATGAGGACACATAAATCTAAGAAGGATAGACGATACTAAAGGAGTAATGAGGACACATAAATCTAAGAAGGATAGACGATACTAAAGGAGTAATGAGGACACATAAATCTAAGAAGGATAGACGATACTAAAGGAGTAATGAGGACACATAAATCTAAGAAGGATAGACGATACTAAAGGAGTAATGAGGACACATAAATCTAAGAAGGATAGACGATACTAAAGGAGTAATGAGGACACATAAATCTAAGAAGGATAGACGATACTAAAGGAGTAATGAGGACACATAAATCAAAGAAGGATAGACGATACTAAAGGAGTAATGAGGACACATAAATCTAAGAAGGATAGACGATACTAAAGGAGTAATGAGGACACATAAATCTAAGAAGGATAGACGATACTAAAGGAGTAATGAGGACACATAAATCTAAGAAGGATAGACGATACTAAAGCAGTAGTGAGGACACATAAATCTCAGAAGGATAGACGATACTAAAGGAGTAATGAGGACACATAAATCTAAGAAGGATAGACGATACTAAAGGAGTAATGAGGACACATAAATCTCAGAAGGATAGACGATACTAAAGGAGTAATGAGGACACATAAATCTAAGAAGGATAGACGATACTAAAGGAGTAATGAGGACACATAAATCTAAGAAGGATAGACGATACTAAAGGAGTAATGAGGACACATAAATCTAAGAAGGATAGACGATACTAAAGGAGTAATGAGGACACATAAATCTAAGAAGGATAGACGATACTAAAGGAGTAATGAGGACACATAAATCTAAGAAGGATAGACGATACTAAAGGAGTAATGAGGACACATAAATCTAAGAAGGATAGACGATACTAAAGGAGTAATGAGGACACATAAATCTAAGAAGGATAGACGATACAAAAGGAGTAATGAGGACACATAAATCTAAGAAGGATAGACGATACTAAAGGAGTAATGAGGACACATAAATCTAAGAAGGATAGACGATACTAAAGGAGTAATGAGGACACATAAATCTAAGAAGGATAGACGATACTAAAGGAGTAATGAGGACACATAAATCTAAGAAGGATAGACGATACTAAAGGAGTAATGAGGACACATAAATCTAAGAAGGATAGACGATACTAAAGGAGTAATGAGGACACATAAATCTAAGAAGGATAGACGATACAAAAGGAGTAATGAGGACACATAAATCTAAGAAGGATAGACGATACTAAAGGAGTAATGAGGACACATAAATCTAAGAAGGATAGACGATACTAAAGGAGTAATGAGGACACATAAATCTAAGAAGGATGGACGATACTAAAGGAGTAATGAGGACACATAAATCTAAGAAGGATAGACGATACTAAAGGAGTAATGAGGACACATAAATCTAAGAAGGATAGACGATACTAAAGGAGTAATGAGGACACATAAATCTAAGAAGGATAGACGATACTAAAGGAGTAATGAGGACACATAAATCTAAGAAGGATAGACGATACAAAAGGAGTAATGAGGACACATAAATCTAAGAAGGATAGACGATACTAAAGGAGTAATGAGGACACATAAATCTAAGAAGGATAGACGATACTAAAGGAGTAATGAGGACACATAAATCTAAGAAGGATAGACGATACTAAAGGAGTAATGAGGACACATAAATATAAGAAGGATAGACGATACTAAAGGAGTAATGAGGACACATAAATCTAAGAAGGATAGACGATACTAAAGGAGTAATGAGGACACATAAATCTAAGAAGGATAGACGATACTAAAGGAGTAATGAGGACACATAAATCTAAGAAGGATAGACGATACTAAAGGAGTAATGAGGACACATAAATCTAAGAAGGATAGACGATACTAAAGGAGTAATGAGGACACATAAATCTAAGAAGGATAGACGATACAAAAGGAGTAATGAGGACACATAAATCTAAGAAGGATAGACGATACTAAAGGAGTAATGAGGACACATAAATCTAAGAAGGATAGACGATACTAAAGGAGTAATGAGGACACATAAATCTAAGAAGGATAGACGATACTAAAGGAGTAATGAGGACACATAAATCTAAGAAGGATAGACGATACTAAAGGAGTAATGAGGACACATAAATCTAAGAAGGATAGACGATACTAAAGGAGTAATGAGAACACATAAATCTAAGAAGGATAGACGATACTAAAGGAGTAATGAGGACACATAAATCTAAGAAGGATAGACGATACTAAAGGAGTAATGAGGACACATAAATCTCAGAAGGATAGACGATACTAAAGGAGTAATGAGGACACATAAATCTAAGAAGGATAGACGATACTAAAGGAGTAATGAGGACACATAAATCTAAGAAGGATAGACGATACTAAAGGAGTAATGAGGACACATAAATCTAAGAAGGACAGACGATACTAAAGGAGTAATGAGAACACATAAATCTAAGAAGGATAGACGATACTAAAGGAGTAATGAGGACACATAAATCTAAGAAGGATAGACGATACTAAAGGAGTAATGAGGACACATAAATCTAAGAAGGATAGACGATACTAAAGGAGTAATGAGGACACATAAATCTAAGAAGGATAGACGATACAAAAGGAGTAATGAGGACACATAAATCTCAGAAGGATAGACGATACTAAAGGAGTAATGAGGACACATAAATCTCAGAAGGATAGACGATACTAAAGGAGTAATGAGGACACATAAATCTAAGAAGGATAGACGATACTAAAGGAGTAATGAGGACACATAAATCTAAGAAGGATAGACGATACTAAAGGAGTAATGAGGACACATAAATCTAAGAAGGATAGACGATACTAAAGGAGTAATGAGGACACATAAATCTCAGAAGGATAGACGATACTAAAGGAGTAATGAGGACACATAAATCTAAGAAGGATAGACGATACTAAAGGAGTAATGAGGACACATAAATCTAAGAAGGATAGACGATACTAAAGGAGTAATGAGGACACATAAATCTCAGAAGGATAGACGATACTAAAGGAGTAATGAGGACACATAAATCTAAGAAGGATAGACGATACTAAAGGAGTAATGAGGACACATAAATCTAAGAAGGATAGACGATACTAAAGGAGTAATGAGGACACATAAATGTAAGAAGGATAGACGATACTAAAGGAGTAATGAGGACACATAAATCTAAGAAGGATAGACGATACTAAAGGAGTAATGAGGACACATAAATCTAAGAAGGATAGACGATACTAAAGGAGTAATGAGGACACATAAATATAAGAAGGATAGACGATACAAAAGGAGTAATGAGGACACATAAATCTAAGAAGGATAGACGATACTAAAGGAGTAATGAGGACACATAAATCTAAGAAGGATAGACGATACAAAAGGAGTAATGAGGACACATAAATCTAAGAAGGATAGACGATACTAAAGGAGTAATGAGGACACATAAATCTAAGAAGGATAGACGATACTAAAGGAGTAATGAGGACACATAAATCTAAGAAGGATAGACGATACTAAAGGAGTAATGAGGACACATAAATCTAAGAAGGATAGACGATACTAAAGGAGTAATGAGGACACATAAATCTAAGAAGGATAGACGATACTAAAGGAGTAATGAGGACACATAAATCTAAGAAGGATAGACGATACTAAAGGAGTAATGAGGACACATAAATCTAAGAAGGATAGACGATACAAAAGGAGTAATGAGGACACATAAATCTAAGAAGGATAGACGATACTAAAGGAGTAATGAGGACACATAAATCTAAGAAGGATAGACGATACTAAAGGAGTAATGAGGACACATAAATATAAGAAGGATAGACGATACTAAAGGAGTAATGAGGACACATAAATCTAAGAAGGATAGACGATACTAAAGGAGTAATGAGGACACATAAATCTAAGAAGGATAGACGATACTAAAGGAGTAATGAGGACACATAAATCTCAGAAGGATAGACGATACTAAAGGAGTAATGAGGACACATAAATCTAAGAAGGATAGACGATACAAAAGGAGTAATGAGGACACATAAATCTAAGAAGGATAGACGATACTAAAGGAGTAATGAGGACACATAAATCTAAGAAGGATAGACGATACTAAAGGAGTAATGAGGACACATAAATCTAAGAAGGATAGACGATACTAAAGGAGTAATGAGGACACATAAATCTAAGAAGGATAGACGATACTAAAGGAGTAATGAGGACACATAAATCTAAGAAGGATAGACGATACTAAAGGAGTAATGAGGACACATAAATCTAAGAAGGATAGACGATACTAAAGGAGTAATGAGGACACATAAATCTAAGAAGGATAGACGATACTAAAGGAGTAATGAGGACACATAAATCTAAGAAGGATAGACGATACAAAAGGAGTAATGAGGACACATAAATCTCAGAAGGATAGACGATACTAAAGGAGTAATGAGGACACATAAATCTAAGAAGGATAGACGATACTAAAGGAGTAATGAGGACACATAATTCTAAGAAGGATAGACGATACTAAAGGAGTAATGAGGACACATAATTCTAAGAAGGATAGACGATACTAAAGGAGTAATGAGGACACATAAATCTAAGAAGGATAGACGATACTAAAGGAGTAATGAGGACACATAAATCTCAGAAGGATAGACGATACTAAAGGAGTAATGAGGACACATAAATCTAAGAAGGATAGACGATACTAAAGGGGTAATGAGGACACATAAATCTAAGAAGGATAGACGATACTAAAGGAGTAATGAGGACACATAAATCTAAGAAGGATAGACGATACTAAAGGAGTAATGAGGACACATAAATCTAAGAAGGATAGACGATACTAAAGGAGTAATGAGGACACATAAATCTAAGAAGGATAGACGATACTAAAGGAGTAATGAGGACACATAAATCTAAGAAGGATAGACGATACTAAAGGAGTAATGAGGACACATAAATCTCAGAAGGATAGACGATACTAAAGGAGTAATGAGGACACATAAATATAAGAAGGATAGACGATACTAAAGGAGTAATGAGGACACATAAATCTAAGAAGGATAGACGATACAAAAGGAGTAATGAGGACACATAAATCTAAGAAGGATAGACGATACTAAAGGAGTAATGAGGACACATAAATCTAAGAAGGATAGACGATACTAAAGGAGTAATGAGGACACATAAATCTAAGAAGGATAGACGATACTAAAGGAGTAATGAGGACACATAAATCTAAGAAGGATAGACGATACAAAAGGAGTAATGAGGACACATAAATCTAAGAAGGATAGACGATACTAAAGGAGTAATGAGGACACATAAATCTATGAAGGATAGACGATACTAAAGGAGTAATGAGGACACATAAATCTAAGAAGGATAGACGATACTAAAGGAGTAATGAGGACACATAAATCTAAGAAGGATAGACGATACTAAAGGAGTAATGAGGACACATAAATCTACGAAGGATAGACGATACTAAAGGAGTAATGAGGACACATAAATCTACGAAGGATAGACGATACTAAAGGAGTAATGAGGACACATAAATCTACGAAGGATAGACGATACTAAAGGAGTAATGAGGACACATAAATCTAAGAAGGATAGACGATACTAAAGGAGTAATGAGGACACATAAATCTAAGAAGGATAGACGATACTAAAGGAGTAATGAGGACACATAAATCTAAGAAGGATAGACGATACTAAAGGAGTAATGAGGACACATAAATCTAAGAAGGATAGACGATACTAAAGGAGTAATGAGGACACATAAATCTAAGAAGGATAGACGATACTAAAGGAGTAATGAGGACACATAAATCTAAGAAGGATAGACGATACTAAAGGAGTAATGAGGACACATAAATCTAAGAAGGATAGACGATACTAAAGGAGTAATGAGGACACATAAATCTAAGAAGGATAGACGATACTAAAGGAGTAATGAGGACACATAAATCTAAGAAGGATAGACGATACTAAAGGGGTAATGAGGACACATAAATCTAAGAAGGATAGACGATACTAAAGGAGTAATGAGGACACATAAATCTAAGAAGGATAGACGATACTAAAGGAGTAATGAGGACACATAAATCTCAGAAGGATAGACGATACTAAAGGAGTAATGAGGACACATAAATCTAAGAAGGATAGACGATACTAAAGGAGTAATGAGGACACATAAATCTAAGAAGGATAGACGATACTAAAGGAGTAATGAGGACACATAAATCTAAGAAGGATAGACGATACTAAAGGGGTAATGAGGACACATAAATCTAAGAAGGATAGACGATACTAAAGGAGTAATGAGGACACATACATCTAAGAAGGATAGACGATACTAAAGGAGTAATGAGGACACATAAATCTAAGAAGGATAGACGATACAAAAGGAGTAATGAGGACACATAAATCTAAGAAGGATAGACGATACTAAAGGAGTAATGAGGACACATAAATCTAAGAAGGATAGACGATACTAAAGGGGTAATGAGGACACATAAATCTAAGAAGGATAGACGATACTAAAGGAGTAATGAGGACACATAAATATAAGAAGGATAGACGATACTAAAGGAGTAATGAGGACACATAAATCTAAGAAGGATAGACGATACTAAAGGAGTAATGAGGACACATAAATCTAAGAAGGATAGACAACACAATAGCCAAAAGAAAATGACAAAAGACAAACAACCATCTACAAAATATCTCTACAATGTTTTCGGATATTTTCGGTCTCTTTTCTTGTTTCTGTTCGCCTTCAAGTAAGTAATTAAGGTTATCGCCTCATTACCTTCCTATTGGTGCAGTTTCCTCTGTGTATCAACGTTGTAGGCTATGTTTCTTCAACATTTAAATTTTTTTTCTTTTTTTCTTTATTCATTTAACAAGGATTACAATGGCTACAAGAAGCTCTCCTCAAAATTGATACATTTGTCTCTAAATATCTTACATATCTGGCATGAGTATACTTTTAGTTAGAGTGTGAATCTTGTCAATTTATTGTGATTGATCACAATGTATGATACAGCAACATGCACACAAATGAATATACACCAACCGTAGGTCACAGTTCCCTGAGGGATGGACTAAACTCTCCCATCTACTAAGTGGTAATAAGATCAAAATCGTTTCCATAACAAAATGTTTTAGTTGAATGTTCCACAAGTTAAAGACTTACCCAGTATTAATTTTGTGTGTTTTCCTGTTGCAATTAGTTTACCCTTCTCGTCTCTCAGTGTAGCTGTTAGAAATGCAACTCTTCTGCCAAGTTTAAGCGTATTACCTTCAATTGTTATTGTCTCACCAAGCTCGGCTTTTCTCATGTAGCTGAAAAAATGTCGCATGGAAATTACACCTTTGGAGAGGAAGGCATATAAAATGTACACATAATTTAACTTTCATTTTGAAGCAATTTAATCAATATTAGATGTTGTTGGTTTTTTTAATTTATATATATATTTTTGCGTTTATGTACAGGATGACACCATAAACACTATCTGTGCTTTTATGTAAATGAAAATAATAAAGGGGGTATCATTCAATACAAAACGGACAAAACTATGCCGTTCATTCTTGCAAAATAGCTAGTTAATTACTTATTAAATGGTAAATAACAAATTTGTATTCCTTTCGAAATCATGCAGTACAGAATGATGAAACAACCGCGCTAAGATAATAACAGAGACATACTGACAATTATTTAATAAGAAAATACCAGTATATTGCAATTACAATACTTTAATATATTACCTTGTACTTCAATATATTACCTTATACTTTAATATATTACCTTGTACTTCAATCTTTTACCTTATTCTTAAATATATTACCTTGTACTTCAATCGTTTACCTTATACTTTAATATATTACCTTGTACTTCAATATATTACCTTATACTTTAATATATTACCTTGTACTTCAATATATTACCTTATACTTTAATATATTACCTTGTACTTCAATATATTACCTTATACTTTAATATATTACCTTGTACTTCAATATATTACCTTATACTTTAATATATTACCTTGTACTTCAATATATTACCTTATACTTAAATATATTACCTTGTACTTCAATATATTACCTTATACTTTAATATATTACCTTGTACTTCAATATATTACCTTATACTTTAATATATTACCTTGTACTTCAATATATTACCTTATACTTTAATATATTACCTTGTACTTCAATATATTACCTTATACTTAAATATATTACCTTGTACTTCAATATATTACCTTATACTTTAATATATTACCTTGTACTTCAATATATTACCTTATACTTAAATCCATACTAATGTGTCTGTGATTTCTTGTAGCTGTAGATAACGCCCATGTCGACACAGCATCTACTAAACTAGCAATTATTCCACCATGAAGTGAACCATGAGTATTGGACAAATTTTTTGGCACTGTATATTTACATAAAATATTTCCTTTACCTCCTGACAATACCTCTATCTAAAATCAAAATGCGGTCTCATATAAGTGCTACTGAAAGATGAACCAATTTCCGAGGTAAAAGACAAATACATACAGGTGTTACTGAATGGAAATACAGTCCCAGTTTTCTAAATTAAAAGGCAAATTCAAACATACAATTAGGGAAAAAACACTCAGTTATTATATTCAATACATACAAAGGGGTATATAGACAACAAGGTTGAAAATGGACTAAATGTATATACAATATATAGTATTTCAGCTTTATTCAGGACGAGAATAAATTCAACAATAAATATATAAAACCTAAATGGAGGAAATGAAGGGAGGAATGGGTCAACCGGGTCAACGACTTTTGACTGCCCCTGGCATGGAGAGTGGGGTAGGGACGAACAATTTAAGTCTTTTGTAACGGCTGCAATGCGACCACTCTTTTTCGAAATCTACAACAGAAATCTTTAGCATGCAAGGAGCGTGGCACTCTCCAAACACGTTACATTCTATGGTCCACGGTCAGGCTTTTCCGTATTATAACCTGACAATTCCCCCCCAAAAAAAAATCGAGAGGGCCCCCGAGGACGTACTGAATAACTCTGTGTGTTTTAGCCCTGAACTAATAGATGGAGTTGCTTTTATCTTTACAGGTGACATTTAAACTAATATTTCTTGAGATAGTTTTGCGTTATTTTTAGCATCATAACGTAACCTCTGACTTGTGAACCAATGATACTACTAGAGATTTTATCAGGTGAAACAAACCGTCGAAAACAATTGCGTCCATCAACATGGGTAACGTTATAGTATATGCATGACCGCTCACTTTCCTGATTTGACACAATCATTTCAATTAAAAGAGGGGGGCTCATTTCATGAGCCCTATTCTCTTCCCTTTATAGTGAAATATTGCCATCATGCAAGTGATTTCCACCTGCGAGGAAAATGCCAGCTCTCACATATAGGACCGGTACTGGTAAATGTTCCCAGCGTTCAAACCCACATAGCTACTAAGCGCAACACCGGGTGTTAGATAGGGAGAACCCTTCGCGATGGTGGGTTGTCAGGTTATAATACGCCGGAAAGCCTGACCGTTGACCACAGTGGGTAACGTGTTTGGACTAAATTGGAGAATGCAACTCTCCCTGCATGCTAAAGACCTCTTTTGTAGATTTCGGAAAAGAGTAGGCACATTGTAGCCGCTCCATAGTTTTTATATATTATTGAACTTCTTCCCGTTCTCAATATAACTGAAATGCCAACTGCATGAACGTGACAGGTTAAGCAATGATGAATCAATCAATCTTGCATAGTGAGCAGCGTTGTTATAAATAACGCTTTAATCTTGAATTTTATGCATAGTACATGTATATTTAATTTTCATGACACAGAAGTTGTCATATGTAGTATACTATTAGTTCTATTACCATGAAAGGTAGAAGAAATCTAGATATAATAAAGTAAGAATATGTGATAGGTCAATAAATAGGACAATGAAATTATCACATGCATACCTCTTTGAATGTGTTTTCAAATCTATTTGGATGTTTGACTCTCTGAGCGACCACTTCTTTGGCATAATTAAGTTCCTCAATGTCTATATCTGCAGCCTTATTTTGTTTTTCATCATTCGGCATGACGATAAAAACAATCTATAAAGGTAGATAACTCTTGTCAAATCTTGTAATAACAGGATAACAAATCTTGTGTTAATTCACAGTAATTATCATGTCAGAAATTATAGCACTAATACATTTATCTAAAACGGTAAATTGTGAAAATACATATCGGCAAAATTATTCGCATGATTCCAATTTTCCATATGTATTTCATATAGAGTAAAACTACATTTTTTTCCAAATATTACCCTGATCAGAAGTTAATATTTGTCCGATTTTTATAAATAATTAAATATAGCTTTTCTCTACAATTCGTAATTAATTTTACAAACTACAATTTTGAGAATATACAAGTTACGAAACATAAGCGTAATACATTGATAATACTATTGCATACAGATAATTTCAGCACAGGGTCACTTCCATTCATAACAGTATATGTATAGACGTGGGTAGACTTTTAAGCTTTCAAATATATGATTCGGTCGTAAATTTTCCTTTCAATATATCAATGGATGGTGATAGTTTAGTTTGGTTTGGTTTATGGTGCTTAACGCCACTTTCAACAATATTTCCGTTATATCGTGGCGGTCAGTTTTACTGGTGGAGGAAACCGGAGTACCCGGAGAAAACCACCCTGTCGCAAATCACTGACAAACGTTATCACATAATGTTGTATCGAGTACATCTCGCCATGAATGGGGTTCGAACACACAACTTTAGCGGTGATAGGCACTGAGTTAAAATGAATGAAATAAAGGGACCAAAAAAATTGTACCAGATGAACTCCAGCTAAAGACTAAATGCTTCAAAATAGTCATCTCCTGTTTGGCAAGAACCGCTGTGTATTGAGACGAACATCATAATATACAAATATACATTATTACATGTGGTCTAACTTATGGTTTATCTTTCATAAAGCTTTTCAGTTTGAGGTTATCCCAGATCCAGCGAAAGATTTGTTGACTTATATTCAACATGAACTATTTTGTGGTGGAAGTGTAATGGTTTGTGATCACCCCACGTAGGACACATATTGTTTTTGTTGGCTGCACGTAAGATGTTGTCCAATATAGAAACATAATTGGATGTGTTGTGAAACAGACAGTCAATTGGCATTCATATAAGTACCAACTGTGCTCCTCTTGTCGTAGACTTGTTCAATTTTATGTATATTAAGCAGATTTCATGCAGGTGCTTCTCATGAAAAAACGAAAAGAAGGTACATGTAGTCCGATCCTTAAATTTCACTGACAAACTTTATCACATAATGTTGTATCGAACACACCTCGTCTGTGCAAGATTCGAACCTACAACGTTAGTGGTGATAGGCACTGATTGCATAGGTAGTTTTAAATTCAACTATCATACGACCACGACGGCCCCGGATGATGATTTTAAGCTATGATATATCAATAGGTCATCATATATCTACAAGCCCATACAACTTCTTTATTTCCATGACAAATTCTTCTATGCTTATGACATAATCTAATATGTTAGGATGCAAAATTTATCTAGTTGTAGCTATTTTATAATATAGTCTAATATATGAATGGTTTACCGGTATCAATAACTTAATAATATATGAATGGGTATAGTTTTTGTACTTCGGATGTGTTAATGGATATGATTTTCATGCTGTAAAGAATATACCAATGGAGGTGTTGTTTCAAACCCCAACAACACCACATATGTTAAGTTAATACACCCCTTGAATCAAGACCGTCGTTAAATCAAGAGAATTAGAACACATGCTTCCAAGATTTGCTTGAAAATAACTACATGCTTTTCTGCTTTTGTCAATAAAATAAAATTGTCAAAATGGGACATTATTTGACTCCAGGAAGATATTTCGAACAATGTAGTTTTATATTAAATATTTAGGGAAAATTGGAATTGTGCGAATACTTTTGTCTTCTTTTTTTTTTTTACATCCATTTCTGAAGTCATCAACTAGACAACCTTTGTTTTGGACACACAAAGTGGAGCCATATGTTATTGCCCCACGATTTTTGCCTCACAATTTTTAAATGGCCATTGCAGATATTTTAACAACACACGTGAAGTAAGGGAAATGGGGTTACTGATAAAAACAACAAAATCTTTCGGAATTTCGGCATGTCATTCAACTTCAAAATACACTAGCTTCTAAAAATAAAGTCCATGTTATGTGCATGCAATACACTCTCTAATATCTCTGCGTACATGCAGTGTCGTCTTAATAGCATCATAAGCTCCCGGGTAAAGCAGTGCACTGGAGTTCATACCTACACAACCACTCACATGAATAAAACTGTAAATTTCGGCAAGATTAAACATAAATGTATTGTATTGGTACTTCCCACAAAACCAGTGTGTAAACATTAAAACAACATGCGTACACAACATACACAGATAAGCATAGCCTCTATGCTCGTGGGGTCTCAGGCAACTGTTCCGCGTGCCTATGCGTCAAGACGTCACTAGGTACATGTATAACTTTTCAGAGAACACATAAGGAATATACAATTTGATTTTAACGTCTGGTGGTAACGGAGGAGAGAGAAAAAAACAGCCTCAACGCTCATATTTTAACAAGACCCAATCTTGTTGGTACATTTGTAAGTTAGCTACAGCTTGACTTTATAGAATTCGGATGTCATATTTCAAATTTTGACTACATACTGTCAGGGTGGTGGTGGGCTAATCGTCTCAAACATTTTAACAAATAATCCTGCATATCTCACATGGGAAGGGTTCGTATTGATTCTGAAACAATCCATGTTTTTATTTTCTCTTTTAAATATTCATCAATCCAGAAACTATCCCAAGTCTCCATTTCAGACCCAGGTAGTTGGAGACTGCAGTGGTCATACAAAACATCATGGATCACACACCTAGAAAGGCACTTCTGAGCAAACACAAATTCATCCAAGCCATTGACAATGTCAATACAAGAGTTTTATATTGATACAAAGCCAAGGACAGAATTGTAACTGTATGTATAAACTGAAAACTTCCAAGTACTAGTATGTATTTAACCAAGCCACATTTGTGTGCCTCTCCCAGCCAGGAAATGGATTTCCATACCACATTTTTGTTTTTTTTAGTTCAATGAGGTGAGGCCAGAGGTGAATCTTTGTTTTGTTGATATTGGTAGAATTGTTGAATAATATTGTTTAAGCTTTCTTTTCATAATGTATATACTACAGAACATGAGGGAAACAAATTGCTTCTGTAGGAATAGGATTATAAACCTCAATAAAACAATAAAACAAACTATTCTTTTTAAGTCTGTAAAAATTTATTTGTGGCATAGAATCAATCTATGTCTATTTACATAATAAATAGGTACAAATCATATCAATGAAATATACAATAACAAATTAATTAATAACATTTATTCCACATTCTACATATTCTTTCAAATCAATAGAAATAAAATTGTTTATATCTATATTAATGATGCAGATTTCCAAAATAATTTTCATGTCAATTTATATATTTTTTTTTAATATGTAAAATATTAGGGCAAGAAGTACATAATGAAAATACATCACATTATTTAGCTTGAAGAGTTCACTGAAAAAACTTGAATACAGTTACACTCCAACTATAATGACTTGGTAAACTTAGTTTTGTGGAGTAACTGCATAGAATAATGGCAGTTGTGAAGGAATAAACATACATTATTGCTAATATCACAGAGAGTTCTATAGGTTAATAGGACTTGCTGTGATACTAGTGATAATGCATGTGGAAATCTTTGAGATCTTTAAAACTGAAGATATTATTTTTGACGTCACACTGAACTATAATTTTCAGTATTGCAGTTAGCCTGAAAAAATGCATATATTACAATAAAATATATTACTAGGAATTTTTCTTTTTACCCATGGAGATTATTTCTTATCATTTCCAGGGAATTCCCCCCCCCCCCCCCCCCCCCCAAAAAAAAATCAAAGTTCCATGAAAGATTAAGGATGAAGCATGTACAATTGAACTATTTGTATTATAGGAAGGAAATAAAATTCAAAATTCACAAAAAAATGTTACGGTCTACAGGAGTATAATCTAGTCATTCTGCCAAGTCAATTAAATGTAATGAACTGGGGTCTGTTGTTGAACTTGTGATTAAGCATAATTAATTCCTAATCACATACTTAACTAATGCAATGGTTAAATTTTGTTGCTGAACTGTTTTTGTTAATCAATGTATTAACTAATCATATTTAATTATTGAATTAGCTAATTATGTGATTAGGAATGAATCATGTAATTATGGCTAATCATATGATTAGCTTAATCACAAGTTCAACAACGGACCCCTGGGCTTTACATACTGATGTATATATGGACGGACATAATGGTAATCAAATAATCCTTATAACGAGTACAAGAATACATACGTACAATGGCACAAAGGAAAGAATATGTAGAAATTGTGATCTTATATATCTGTGTCTCTCTCTCTCGTCATATATACAATTTATACAATAAAATTATTTTTAATCAATAAATCTCTATTGATTGGTTAACATGACTTATAGAATAATGGTAGTTTTGAAGGCCGAGACAGACATTATAACTAGTACACTACTGCAGCGAGTCTGAGCTATGATAGTAGTAATAATGCCTTCCGAGACCTTCAAAACTGACTTTCCATTTTTATTGGTAACGTCATAATGTGTTTGACATTCACTGAGTGATAATTTTCAGTCAGTTCATAGATACTGACAATATCAATCAGTGAGATCAAAGAAAAAATGTCATAATTACCAATAAACAAATTTAAATACAAATTGATTATGTCATATTGTTGTACAATTGCACATGAGCCTAAAATAGCTTTTGATTTGTTTTTCTGTTTAGTGAGATTAAATAAATGATGGTATTTTATGTTATACCGAACACATTAACACATTTCAAAGATCATCAAAGCAAGAGATGCAGGTAATCTTATCTTGTTTACACCTTAATCTGTACCTGGTATATATAATGAAAATCTTCAATTCCTTAAGTACATATTAAAGACAAAATATAATACCAACTTGGTCACACCAAAAAATATATTAATTATGATCATAAGGATGAGTCTCTTGATGTTCTTACAATCTCTAGGAAGAGATATGTTTAAAGAAAGACGTTAGTTACATTTTTGGAAAATACACTAATTATACTGGAATAATGAATTTGAAACTACAAGTATATTGCTTCATCAATCCATAGAACATTTTTTATATTTTAAATTAGAAATAAAAAGAAATGAAGGATAAACAAAATACACATGAACCTTATAACAAAGTTTTGAAACTAGACAAAAGATCTATTTAACTGATAAATAGCACCGTCTTAATATTTTCCTGAGGACTTCATTATATCTGGTAGAATGAACAATTACAAATACATGTACTTTTTTTTTATCAAGTTCATTATATCGAGGGAAAAAAAGATGCTACCATATTAAAGCAGAACTTGCTTTTTGGTTTTCTTCAATAAATGTATTGTGAATATTAATTTCACAACTTATTCCAACTTAAATGAAAATTAATTATTAAAAACATTAAATGCTTTGCATACTTTTCTCTTCCTTGAACAATTTCAAAAATATGCAGTCAAGAATAAAGAAACATGGCAGATATCCTAAAAAGTAAAAGAATATCATTAATTCTCCTGACCAACTTCTGTCAACAAAAATCTAATTAGAAGCATAAAATTAAAACTGAACTAGTATTGCAAATTATATTTCACCTCTTTGGTCAGGGCTCACCATACTTGGCGAAGTGGGTGAATTTTTTGCCGTAAGTTCCCCCATATTAAAGGTGAAGTTTTTGTCACCATGACAGTATTTTTTCACCAATAACCATAATTTTCTTCCATAATCACATATAAGGAGCTCCCATGTTCCTAAAATTTCACCTAACCAGGGTTTAATATTCAATATTTTATTTCAAATTTGTAGACTGCATCTTTTTTCAAGATCGTCGAGGAGCACGTTTGTTTTGTGAATGATAGGGGATATGTGATAGAGGGGAAAGTAACATTAAAATATCAACCAGCTCTTCGGAAGTTTCCCAGATTTTCCCTCACTTTGCCTTTACATCAACTGAAAGAGAAGTCATGTTGCCTTGTTTTTTTTCCAAGTGTGGTGAGCCCTGAGAGTTAGGAACAAATAAAAGGAAGTCTAAACAAACTTTATAATGCCTTGTACATCACTCACTGTACTTCATATTTTCATTTGTGCCCAATGCATGCGAATTACAGCCATCAACACAAACAGATTAAGGGCCCGGTAATCCCCCAAAATAAGATGTATAACACTTGATTTTCAGGATAAATAATGTTGTCATTATATTTTCTGCTTTCTTTTGTCCATTATTTATCATCTGACAATAATGATGTTACCCTTCCACCATTTTTTTTCCTTTCAAACTTTTTAACAACCTTACTGTCTTGTATCAAATTTTAATAAAAAGACAATTGATGAGGATGGGTAAAGTTGACAAATTATACACATTTCATAAATGCTCTCAGCAAATATTTTTGTGACGTAACGTTGTTTGACAAAACAAATAAAAATTGATCATTAATTTACTACCGATATCTTAATAAAGAAATGTGGAATGTACCATGAAGCTGCATATACATGGAGACAGATTATAAAACTCTTTAATCAATGTAAGGGTTCTGTCCTGTTCAAAAACAAGGAATTCAATATTGTTTCAGTTGGTACCTAAATAAATAAATGCAAAAGATTGTTGTTTTTTGTGATAATTTGTTTATTTAAAGTGATTAGGCTATTAACGTTTGTCTGTAGAACAGTAGTCCCCTCCCCATAGTCCCCTCTTTTATAATGTTCCCCTCCCCAAAGACCACCCCTCTTATAATGCTCTCCTCCCCAAAGCCAAGGCCACCAATCTTATCAGACCTGACTTCAGATGCATTGAGATAGTTAAATACTAGTAATTTGTTCCCCTTAAAAGAGAAGTCGCCCGTCTTATAAAGCTACTTTTTCATTGCAGAAGGGGTGGCCTTACAAGAGAGGGGCTATTTTATTAGAATATAAATGGCCTTTTTCTGGAGGAAACCAATATCGCCCTCACCCCAATCCCTTTCAATAATATTCTTCAATAGAATTTCAATGGGATTTGCTTAAAGTGACAAGAAGTTATTGCTACTGCCAGTGTTATGCTGTGCTTCACTTCAGAAATGCTATTTACATTTGTATATACAGATCTTTTGAAAAAAAGAACAAACTTAGAATTAGTAGGGAGTTAATCTGATAAATATAGAAGTGTTTAATGCATGAAAACTTATGAAAGGAACACAATAAATAAGAACAGAACCCAAACCTGTACAATTGGTTCAAACAATAAGTGTCAAACTAAAAATAATATGTAAATATAATATATATATGATTTATATCTCTCTACTTTCTGTCTATCAATATACAACACATTATGATAAAATTATTATGTCATTTACAATGAAAAAAAAGCACTATAAAGTTTAACATAAAAGTAATTACAAAAATGCCTGAAATTAAATGTATTCATTAAATAATGAGGGTCGAACATTCTGTTCTTGAAAGGTGTAAACAAGAAGTCTTCAGTAAACACCTCAAGAAGACTATTTTAGGGTTGATGTAATGACTGACAAATGGCTAATATTTTAAACATATTGCACTTAAATTAAATGTCAAACATTCATAAAAATGAAAATATTTGTATACAACCAACAAATCTGATTTTAATACTGGTTTTCAATTCTGCACAATTTTTTTTTTAACTTTTGCATGAAATTTTAAGTCTTCCAAAAAACATTCATATGTTGAAACTTAAAAAGATAATTTTCTTTCCAATTGCTGTTATTCAAACATTTTTAGCAGTAAAAAAAAGATATTTAAAAAAAAAAATTTTGAAACAAAATATTCCATTTTTTGATGTTTACTAAAATTTTATTTAAATACACAGTACATGTTACACTTTAGCTAGGAGCATATTTGTAACATTGTCTAACAATATCTACATTTCTCTAACAACATATTAAGGCCTCTTAAATAAACAATATATCTAATCAAATGCATCCCTTGGAAAATTATGAATTATTACACAAAGTTATAAGAAGTATCACTATAGGACATTGTAAGTTGTCCATTGTATATTAGGAGTGTCTGTGGACATAATCATACAGGGGCTTTATTTCCATATACAGAGTAACTATGAAATAAGTGTCTATCACTGATCAGTATTGCAAATTGAGTCCTCTTCATGGACAGGTGTACTCAGTAATGTACCTTATGTGATAAATTTGTCAATCACTTACAAAAGGTCATGGGTTTTCTCCAGGAAATAACCAATAAAAATTACCTCTATGATAAAACCGAAATATTGTTTAATGTGGTGTTAAACACCCAACAATCCAGAATGATTAATTCATTTACATATCTACATTCATAGTAAATTGTCTACTACATAAGTCCATTCATAGTAAACTTTTTACTACTCAGGTCCATTCATAGTAAACTTTTTACCACTCGGGTCCATTCATAGTAAACTTTTTACTACTCAGGTCCATTCATAGTAAACTTTATACTACTCAGGTCCATTCATAGTAGACTTTCTACTACTCGGGTCCATTCATAGTAAAATTTTCTACTACTCAGGTCCATTCATAGCAAATTTTCTACTACTCGGGTCCATTCATAGTAAATTTTCTACTACTCAGGTCCATTCATAGTAAATTTTCTACTATTCAGGTCCATTCATAGCAGACTTTCTACTACTCAGGTCCATTCATGGTAGGCTTTCTACTACTCAGGTCCATTCATAGCAGACTTTCTACTACTCGGGTCCATTCATAGTAAATTTTCTACTACTCAGGTCCATTCATAGTAAATTTTCTACTACTCGGGTCCATTCATAGTAAATTTTCTACTATTCAGGTCCATTCATAGCAGACTTTCTACTACTCAGGTCCATTCATGGTAGGCTTTCTACTACTCAGGTCCATTCATGGCAGACTTTCTACTACTCAGGTCCATTCATGGTAGGCTTTCTACTACTCAGGTCCATTCATAGCAGACTTTCTACTACTCGGGTCCATTCATAGTAAATTTTCTACTACTCAGGTCCATTCATAGTAAATTTTCTACTACTCAGGTCCATTCATAGTAAATTTTCTACTATTCAGGTCCATTCATAGCAGACTTTCTACTACTCAGGTCCATTCATGGTAGGCTTTCTACTACTCAGGTCCATTCATAGCAGACTTTCTACTACTCAGGTCCATTCATAGTAAACTTTATACTACTCAGGTCCATTCATAGTAGACTTTCTACTACTCGGGTCCATTCATAGTAAAATTTTCTACTACTCAGGTCCATTCATAGCAAATTTTCTACTACTCGGGTCCATTCATAGTAAATTTTCTACTACTCAGGTCCATTCATAGTAAATTTTCTACTATTCAGGTCCATTCATAGCAGACTTTCTACTACTCAGGTCCATTCATGGTAGGCTTTCTACTACTCAGGTCCATTCATAGCAGACTTTCTACTACTCGGGTCCATTCATAGTAAATTTTCTACTACTCAGGTCCATTCATAGTAGACTTTCTACTACTTGGGTCCATTCATAGTAAAATTTTCTACTACTCAGGTCCATTCATAGTAAATTTTCTACTACTCGGGTCCATTCATAGTAAATTTTCTACTACTCAGGTCCATTCATAGTAAATTTTCTACTATTCAGGTCCATTCATATCAGACTTTCTACTACTCAGGTCCATTCATGGTAGGCTTTCTACTACTCAGGTCCATTCATGGTAGGCTTTCTACTACTCAGGTCCATTCATAGTAGATTTTCTACTACTCAGGTCCATTCATAGTAAATTTTCTACTACTCAGGTCCATTCATAGCAGACTTTCTACTACTCAGATCCATTCATGGTAGGCTTTCTACTATTCAAGTCCATTTATAGTAGATTTTCTACATATCAAGACATTCATGAGATTTACTACTACATAAGTCCATTTATAGTATATTTTCTACTCCTAAAGTCCATTCAAAGTAGATTTTCTACTACTAAAGTCCATTCAAAGTAGATTTTCTACTACTAAAGTTCATTTATAGTAGATTTTCTACTAATCAAGTTCATTCATAGAAGAAGAATTTCTGCTACATAAATCCACTCATACTAGATTTTCTACTACTAAAGTCCATTTATAGTAGATGTTGTATTAAATATTATAAATTTGTTAATTTACATAAGCTGGATCAATAATTTACATAACCAAATCTTATGCATGCAAAATATCCTAAAAAAAAATCAAAATGAATAATTTATAGAAAACTATAAATTAAGAGACTATGCTCAAATCATAGTAACCCCATATATTAACTAAAAGTGTATACCAATTTATCATCAGTAACCCAAGGATGACCTCAATACTCTCTACTCTCTACTCTTACCACTAACTGATCTGGCATTAAGACATTATTTTTAAAACAACATAACAATATGCAAATTTGCAATTGGTCAATAGGTTTTACTACCCAAATAAAGAATCAAAGCAGTGCAATATAATTTTTCAGTAGAATGTTATACAAGTGCAAATAATTCCCAAGATGAAAATGTATTAGAGCCAATTACAAGTGTACCAGTACTTCACTATTTATAGGTGGTACTTTTCTTAAAATTTGAACATTTTGCATGAATATCTTATGCAACACTCTTTGAAATTAGGAGGTACCAATTAACATTTTAAGTGGGTAAAAGTACCTGGTACCGCCCCTTATTGAAAGGCGTGAAATTATCCATGAATGCAAATAATTTTCTGAAGAGAGTGTGATCAGTCATGAGTTACTGACAATAATACAAGTTCTTTGTATCTAAACTAGTTCATTTAACGTCAATATTTTACTTTCAATATGAACTAAAATAGAATGTTTACATTTACACTCTTAACATAGATTTGTAACTAAAAATACTGGCCATAAAATATTTACATCAAATGGTAGAAAAATGTATATCTAAGTTCTAACATTACATTCAAGGTTTAAATTGAAAATTTCTAAGTTGATGATATAAGAACCATGAAACCACATTAATTATATTTCATGCTAGATATTTTTTTCTATCTATTTATACTGCTGGGACTTGTTAAAAGATCAGTAGGGACTCGATCTGATATTCTTTTTACTATATTCACTATTCCTAGAATCACCCCATGTTTATTTACAATGTTTAAGTGTTTTCCCAAGAAATTCAGAAAGGCAGGACATGTATGCTATCAGAGGGCACTTTCTAAAATTAATTGTCAACATTATTTTTTATTGATAACAATACTTTTATTTTACTACTACAATAATAATAATATATAAAGTAAAAGTACTTTAAATCTCTTAATTTGAAATAATGTTATAATTTCACAAAATTTGACAAGAGTATAGACATTTCCATTGTGAGGGCAGCATGGTGAAGTTTATTATCCTTTGATCATATTTCCTGGAAGAAATTACATACTAAAGTAATTTAGGGATCATGTTATCATCTGTATTATTTATATGAAGAACATCCTAAATACCTTAAAATAAAACAAATACTTAGAAATTCTATAAAAAAACCAACAGAAAAACAACATTTATTTTATTATATTTAAATGACAGATGAATGATGAGTATTCCTAGATGATATTTGCATACAGATTTTTGTCATGAAACAAGGCATATAATTAATTTATATAATGATCTTTAATAAACAAAAACAAAAATAACAATAACTAAACAATTGATTCTGATGACTTCCATGATAATGATGAGCTACTAATACTGTCTCCTATATGATGACCTGGTGTTAACGATGCACATTTTTTTTCATCCACATGAGTCGTGTCTGAATAACTTTCCTCAAGTCCATAATGAGATACATCAGTTTCTTTTTTCAATTTTTTATTAACAGGGGGTTCTAACGACACTTCTTCGTGTAAACCATTAATACTAGTATTTTGAGTGTTTTTGGGAGAAGAACTTCGTCTTTTTAAATCAGGACTAATTCCTGAGACTGTAGGCGTTGCTGAACTGAGATCAAATTCTTTAGATTCACTTGTTGTACTTGGAGTGTTACTCTCACCGGAAGGTTTCAAAGAATTTCTTTTAGGATCACCATAAAGTAAGCATGTTACTGGACTAGCAGATCTTTCTCTATTTGCTGGAGGTGCTGGACTTTCTTGATCATCAAATCTGTCCATGTAATCTCTGCAAATATATGAACAAACAAAACATATTACAGTGAAACAATACATTTAAATTACAAAAGAACATGGCAGATTGCCAGCTAACTACTCATGTTAGACAATGAATTAATACCAGGGTTGGTATACCCAACCAGTACCCCTAAATAACATCAAAAAGTCACTTTAAAAAACAGCAGCTTCATATGCAAATGATACCTATGCAAAGTCCTGTAACTCTTGATCAACACGAGTGAAATATGTTTAAATGTTTATACACACTAAGACAGGCATTCCTAATAATCTGGTAAGGTTTTGAAGAATATAAGTCAAGGCACACTTAAGTAGGCAAAGGAAACTTCTTCAACCAACTATTTGTCACCTGATGAAGTCCCATACCTCCAGAACGACATAAGTGAAAATTGTATACAATTTTTTTTTTAAATCCATTAAAAATAATTTTTTCACTAAGGAAAAGGCAGAATTTCTTACACTCGTGAAAGAAACCCCTGATCTTCAATATAGACTTGTCTAAGAACCTATTAGACTACACACAGGGAATGTCATACTAAGAATACCTCCAGTTGTTTCTCATTTTTCCTTTCAATCTGACAGTCACATTGATAACTGCAACTATTGAAATGAACTGATATGTTGTTAAATACTAACGGAATGTGCATGTTGATATTGGACAAAGAAATCAAACAGATTTTGAACTTGTTACATCAAAAGATTAGATTAGTCGACTACACTGGCCCTAAGTACATGCATACTATTGTAATGTACATGTTGGCCATTTTTTACTGGAAGTGAAACTGTACATGGTTTTTTTATTGCTTGTTTATATCTATATTGGCATTGAAGATCTAATTATTTAATTTCATTCTAATAGATAATTTCTTAATTTGTTTGACAAGACTGGGTTCTAAAAATGAAAGAAAAAACTCCTATACTTACGTTATACCAGGATGAAGAATATATTTTCTCTTTTCTAGCCTATTTTTGTTGGCAAAGACATCATGTCTTTCTGTTTTCTTCCATAAATAATAAAATTGCACTAATTCCCCAACTGATCTAGTTTTTACCTGAAAGAATATAAAGGATAGATAGAATACATGATTTCAAATAAATACCATACAAGTTATCATTTACTATTACAGACATGGAAAACCTGTGTTCTGGTCAACTGATTTCAAGATATTATCCAAAAAAAAAAATGTATTTGAAATAACTTCCATAGATTAGTAATCCTTCTACTCCCACATAATGACAGATCCAAAATGCTTGACTTCTTAATCACAAATCAATGATCTCAATATTATCAATTTATGTTTTCAATACTTCTTTGTTCAATATTTACAAAAAGTATCAGTAGAATAATTTCTGTTGAAATAGCAGCACATTCCTCAACTTTCATGTAATTGTACAACAAAGATATACTGATAGGACTCGTTTGGTCGCAATGACCTGATTTAAGAAAAATTCAATAGCATTATCATTTGCACTTAAAATTCAAGGGGCATAACTGGTCTCAGACATTATTTATATTTGTGATGACATTTATCTTTTAGTACTCTCCCGGAAAAATTTAAATCATAATTTATTTATCAAATCAGAAAATTGCAGGGGACCTAACTCCAGAAACACTGCAAAAAAAACTGAATCTGAAGAGATATAAGTTCTGAGTAAGAACCTATGAATAAAACATACTTTCAACTTTTGTAGAATGAGGTTAAAATAGTAACTAAACTTTAAAACCATCACATTCATAAACTTGTGGAATAACTCAAAAACCAACAAAAATCATATGTTTATTTGACACATACAGAGGTAACTAAATTTTAATTCTAAAATACATGTGGTTACAAAAGGGAATAATAAATTAAGCCAACACCTTTTTTAACAAAGTGCAATAACTCTAAATACAAGATGGTGGCTTCAGGGGAAGTTGGCAGTTGCCAAATGATAAACTACAAACGGCAACTAAAATTTTCTCTAATTTATTTGTCAGTTATAATAGATTGATGGGCAATCACAGGATTACTATATCAACAGTTTTTTAAGTGTGAAGGGAAAAAAGGCATAATTCAGAAGACAATAAAATTCCATCTTCATTGATAAATTAATTTTAAATGAAGAAGCAATTATGAACACATGGTAAAATTATGACAAGAAATATGCCTGCAGCCCAAAAAGCATATTATACATATCAAATAGTAAAACTATATGTTCTATTATTAACACAAACCCTATTTTGCTGTATTAAATAGAAGTCTTTGCCATACACACGTAGACCATTTTCAAAGTTCCGACACTCTTCTTCAGACCATAAACTCATTGTATCTAAAAAAATAAAAACAAGATATGATTATAATCTAACGATTATGAAGTCTCCCAAACCGGCCACAGACAACCGGTTTAAAAAATAAATTAAAAGCTACCTTTGAAATCGAACAATGTTGAATTTTTGCGGTATTGTGGTGGCCATTTTGAAAATGGAGACCGGTAGAAATTTGTTAATGTCAGGAATCAATTCAGGACGTTGAAATCGAACAATGTAGAATTTGTGCGGTATTGTGGCGGCCATTTTGAAAATGGCGAACGGTAGAAATTTTTCAATGTCAGGAATCATTTCGGGACATCATAATCTACCCACATGAAATGTCGTTGAAATCGGACAATGTTGAATTTGTGCGGTATTGTGGTGGCCATTTTGAAAATGGCGACCGGTAGAAATTTTTCGATGTCAGGAATCAATTCGGGACATCATAATCTACCTACATATGAAATGGTGTTGAAATCGGACAATGTTGAATTTGTGCGGTATTGTGGTGGCCATTTTGAAAATGGCGACCGGTAGAAATTTTTCAATGTCGGCAATCAATATCTACCCACATATCAAATTTTGATGATATCGGACAATGTTGAATATTTGCGGAATTGTGGTGGCCATTTTGAAAATGGCGACTGGTAGAAAATTTTCAATGTCGGCAATCAATTCGGGACATCATTATCTACCCACATATCAAATTTTGATGATATCGGACAATGTTGAATTTTTGCGGTATTGTGGCGGCCATTTTGAAAATGGCGACCGGTAGAAATTTTTCAATGTTGGGAATCAATTCGGGACATCATTATCTACCCACATATAAAATTTTGATGATATTGGACAATGTTGAATTTTTACCGCCCATTTTTTATATCGTGTTTTGGCAGCCATTTTGAAAATGGCAGATATCTCGAAAATTTTGAAAATGCAGAATTGCTCCTCTAATGGTGACCTATCACTATGTCAAATTTTATGTCTCTATCATTATTCATTTAGAAGTTATCAACATTAATGTACGAAATTTCAACTTTCCCATAGGATTCTATAGTAACCCCCACCCCATTTGAACCGCTCAAAATATGACTTTGACCCCCTTTACCACAAAGCTGAAAACTTTAGGACCAACTAGAAACATATATCTATAACTCCACAAAGTTTCATGAAATTCTGTCCAGTAGTTCCTGAGATCTGCCGTGGAGATAGTTCATGGTCCGCGGAAAGAAAGGAGAAAGAGAAAGTGAAGAATAATAATAATAAAAATAACAAGATATGATTATAATCTAACGATTATGAAGTCTCCCAAACCGGCCCCAGACAACTGGCTTAAAAAATAAATTAAAAGCTACCTTTGAAATCGAACAATGTTTAGAATTTGTGCGGTATTGTGGTGACCATTTTGAAAATGGCGACCGCTAGAAATTTTTCGATGTCAGGAATCATTTCGGGACATCATAATCTACCCACATATGAAATGTCGTTGAAATCGGACAATGTTGAATTTGTGCGGTATTGTGGTGGCCATTTTGAAAATGGCGACCGGTAAAAAAATTTTGATGTCAGGAATCAATTCGGGACATCATAATCTACCCACATATGAAATGGCGTTGAAATCGGACAATGTTGAATTTGTGTGCGGTATTGTGGTGGCCATTTTGAAAATGGCGACTGGTAGAAATTTTTCAATGTCGGCAATCAATTCGGGACATCATTATCTACCCACATATCAAATTTTGATGATATCGGACAATGTTGAATTTTTGCGGTATTGTGGCGGCCATTTTGAAAATGGCGACCAGTAGAAATTTTTCATTGTCAGGAATCAATTCGGGACATCATTATTTACCCACATATCAAATTTTGATGATATCGGACAATGTTGAATATTTGCAGTATTGTGGTGGCCATTCTGAAAATGGTGACCGGTAAAAAATTTTCATTGTCGGCAATCAATTCGGGACATCATTATCTACCAACTATCAAATTTTGATGATATCGGACAATGTTTAATTTTTGTGGTATTGTGGCGACCATTTTGAAAATGGCGACCGGTAGAAAATTTTTCAATGTCGGGATATCATTATCTACCCACATATTAAATTTTGATGATATCGGGCAATGTTGAATTTTTACCGCCCATTTTTTATACCGTGTTTTGGCAGCCATTTTGAAAATGGCAGATATCTCGAAAATTTTGAAAATGCAGAATTGCTCCTCTAGTGGTGACCTATCACTATGTCAAATTTTATGTCTCTATCATTATTCATTTAGAAGTTATCAACATTAATGTACGAAATTTTAACTTTCCCATAGGATTCTATAGTAACCCCCAACCCCTTTGAACCCCTCAAAATATGACTTTGACCCCCTTTACCACAAAGCTGAAAACTTTAGGACCAACTAGAAACATATATCTATAACTCCACCAAGTTTCATGAAATTCTGTCCAGTAGTTCCTGAGATCTGCCAATGGACAAGTTCATGGTCCGCAGAAAGAAAGGAGAAAGAGAAGAAAGAGAAGAATAATAATAATAAGAAACAGAGCAAAAACAATTTTATTTGGGAGACTTAATAAGAAATGGAGCAAAAACAATAAGTCTCCCAAACTTTGTTTGGGAGACTTAATAAAGATGAACATTATTAAAAAATTTCATATTCCTTTTAAGATTGATGAAATGTTCAAATACATCAACTTCATAGTGGTGGCCCATTTAGTTTGTGGAGGAAACCCGAGTACCCAGAAACCTCCAATCTGACACAAGTCATTGAGAAACTTTATTACATACTGTTGAATCATGTGTGGAAATCAAACTCACAAGCTAAGTGGTGATAGGCACTGATTGCACAGATAGATGGAAGTCAGTGACTTGTTACACATTGGGTGTTTTTATTCAGGTACTATAATTCTCTCCACACAAATACCACATACAGTTGAACCATGTGTCCAAGTCGAAAAGGACTGATGATTTAACTTTGAATTAGCAGAATATTTTAATTATACCTGACAAATTGACCTGAAATAAAACACTTAAACATATCATATTTTTTCCCAAAGTAAATGACTTATCGGAGTACAATATTGGACTATATTAGAAAAGGAAACAAATATCACTATACCATTATATTTAATGATTAAATTATTATTCAATATTTGATTTTAAGATAATAAAACAGATTCTAAAGGACTAATTTCATTTATACTTGAGTCTAAATGAAACTAGGAAGAACTGTTTTAGATACCTAAAACTTATGTCTCCCTTTAATGTGGCCATCTGTACAACAATATGTTACACATTATGAGTTGAATGATACTATTTAAAAAACAATTATTTGACCTTGAGGTCAAATGTCAAGGGCCCACGAAGGTCATTATGGTACGCAACACACCGCCTTATAGTCATGCACCCACATACCAAATATAATTGACCTATCTGGAAAGACAAAAAAGTTATGGTCCAGACAAGCTTCGCTGAGAAGAAGCAGAAGAAGCGGAAGAAAAATTCAAACTAAAACTAGAACTGTGAGTGACCTCACTGAGTGATACCATCTGCTTGCAATACTATGATGTTCAAACTTTGGAATACAGGTATATTAGCAAGTTACCTATGAAAAATGAACGGATATGGAGTTCATGTCAAGGAGACAACATCCCATCTCCAAAATAAACTAACCAAGAACATACATTTAGGGGTCGCCACAAGGTCTTCAACAAAGTGGGATTGTTTAAAATCAATACGGTTTCATCAGTATACATGAGGATTACAACATTTCCTAGCTTTTTTACAAGAGGATATAGGTCACATCAAATGTTATTGATTCAAAATTAGCTTACATCACCTTCCAAATTTTTGACAGGAACCATATTCCTTCATGCACATCTGCAGGCAGTGTATTACAACTGTGTACAGTTTCATTTAAATCCAATGAGCTGTTTAGGAGGAGTTGCGCTTACAAGCCCATCTCTCCATACAGAACGTATTTCAGAGTATAAGTTAAATTATCTTCCCTTCCAAATTTTGGACAGCAACCATATTCCTTCATGCACATCTGCAGGTAGTGTATTATAACTGTGTAAAGTTTCATAAAAATCCAATAAGCTGTTTAGGAGGAGTTGCACTTACAAGGTACATGCCCTCCTTCTTTTCATGAAAGTACAAGTTGAATTATCTCCCCTTTTAAATTTTGGACAGCGGTCATATTTCTTCATGCACATCTGCAGGTAGTGTACTACAACTGTGTAAAGTTTCACAAAAATACAATAAGCCGCTTAGGAGGAGTTGCGCTTACAAGGTACACGACCCCCCTTTTTCGTGAAAGTATAAGTTGAATTATCTCCCCTTCTAAATTTTAGACAGCAACGGTATTCCTTCATGCACATCTGCAGGTTGTGTACTACAACTGTGTAGTTTCATAAAAATTCAATAAGCAGGTTAGTAGGAGTTGCGCTTACAAGGTACATGCCCCCCCTTTTCGTGAAAGTATAAGTTGAATTATCTCCCCTTTTAAATTTTGGACAACAACCATATTCCTTCATGCACATCTGCAGGTAGTGTACTACAACTGTGTAAAGTTTCACAAAACTCCAATAAGCCACTTAGGAGGAGTTGTGCTTACAAGGTACACGACCCCCCCCCTTTTCGTGAAAGTATAAGTTGAATTATCTCCCCTTCTAAATTTTAGACAGCAACGGTATTCCTTCCTGGAAATCTGCAGGTTGTGTACTACAACTGTGTAAAGTTTCATAAAAATTCAATAAGCAGCTTAGTAGGAGTTGCACTTACAAGGTACACGCCCCCCCTTTTCGTGAAAGTATAAGTTGAATTATCTCCCCTTTTAAATTTTGAACAGCAACCATATTCCTTCATGCACATCTGCAGGTAGTGTACTACAATTGTGTAAAGTTTCACAAAACTCCAATAAGCCGCTTAGGAGGAGTTGCGCTTACAAGGTACATGGACGGACGGACAGACACAGGGTGATTCCTATATACCCCCCCCAAACTTTGTTTGCGGGGGGCATAACAATATGTCTCCCTTCGTTCGAAGGGGAGACATAATTAGTCCTTCAGAATCTACTTTTTAAAGATCAAATATTAATATTTTCATGAAATATATATATGAAAGATAGAGTGTGAATTTTTTGCCTTGCAACAGGACCAGCGACAAACACTTCTAACAAGTTGTTGCTTGCTTAGAGCTGCTGTACGTTGTCTTTCATGTGCTAGGAGAATGACATTCTTGCTATTATCAATGTTTTTCTTCACTAAATAGAA
Source organism: Bathymodiolus septemdierum (assembly GCA_963383655.1). Lineage (NCBI taxonomy): Eukaryota > Metazoa > Mollusca > Bivalvia > Mytilida > Modiolidae > Bathymodiolus > Bathymodiolus septemdierum. The sequence goes on from OY726518.1 coordinate 74,747,557, forward strand.
TCCAACAATCCAATAAAGGTATGACAGAAGATGTCATACAATATTAAATGTCATTTAAATATAACACACCTGTTGGAGGTATTGCTTGCATCTTTCTTCTTCTTAATGCTTCTTCTACATTATGTCCACATTGCAGTAACATGTACAAGGCCTAAAAATAGAAGAATAAAAGTAAAGCCACACAAATATATTTATTCAGTAAAACCCGAGTTGTGATGCACAGTAAAATAGTCAATAATTGTTCTGTGTAGTTAAATGAAAGCATAACTGATGTCATTTTTTATACAACTTATTGTTCAGAATAAATGATATGTTCACATATTATTGACATTATTTGACATGTCTCAAGAATAATTTTATTTTCTTCTTGGTCAAATTAAAAATAAATGCAATGATACAAATTTTCTCCCCAGCAAAATTAATTTGTTGATGCATAGATTTGTCATTGATTGATTGTTGGTTACTTAACATACCAGCAGCAAATATTTTATTCAAATTCAGCTTAAGAACAAGTTTAAACCCTCCAAACATGACACACACCATAGTCATTAGTCAGGCTTTCTCTATAGTAACCTGAACCCCCCCATTAAATGGACTTTTCTATCCGGCAATGAGTTTTATGTGAAATGTTACATTTTGTTTGGGTTTAAATTTCAGATAAATGGTAAAATGCAGTCAACAAAAACTAGTGTTACTGTGAGCACATTTTTAAAAGGGGAGATAATTCAACTTATACTTTCACATCTGTCCAACCTATTTCCATAACCAAAACATTACTGATTGTTCTGACCAAAAATGAAAGGGACCCTCCTCTCTTCACCGGTAAGCTGCTGATAAAATTTCAAAACATTCTGAGAAACACTACTCAAGCTATCATACAACATAGTGTAAAAATCCTATTTTCCGTCATATCAAGTCCAATAACTCTGGAACGGCAAAAGTGAAAATCGTCAAAAATGAAAGGGATCCTCCTCTCTTCACCGGTAAGCTGCTAATAAAATTTCATAACATTCTGAGAAACACTACTCAAGTTATCATACGACATAGGGTAAAAATCCTATTTCCGTCATATCAAGTCCAATAACTCTGGAATGGCAAAAGTGAAAATCATCAAAAATGAAAGGGATCCCCCTCTCTTCACCGGTAAGCTGCTAATAAAATTTCATAACATTCTGAGAAACACTACTCAAGTTATCATACGACATAGGGTAAAAATCCTATTTTCCGTCATATCAAGTCCAATAACTCTGGAACGGCAAAAGTGAAAATCATCAAAAATGAAAGGGATCCTCCTCTCTTTACCGGTAAGCTGCTGATAAAATTTCAAAACATTCTGAGAAGCACTACTCAAGTTATCATACGACATAGGGTAAAAATCCTATTTTCCGTCATATCAAGTCCAATAACTCTGGAACGGCAAAAGTGAAAATCGTCAAAAATAAAACAGATCCTCCTCTCTTCACCGGTAAGCTGCTGATATAATTTCAAAACATTCTGAGAAACATTACTCAAGTTATCATACGACATAGGGTAAAAATCCTATTTTCCGTCATATCAAGTCCAATAACTCTGGAACGGCAAAAGTGAAAATCATCAAAAAAGAAAGGGATCCTCCTCTCTTCACCAGTAAACAGCTGATAAAATTTAAAAAGATGCTAAGAAACACCACTCAAGTTATTGTACGACATAGGATTTGTCTACAGACGGGCGGACATGGTGAAACCAGTATACCCCCCTACAACTTTGTTGCGGGAGGTATAATTAGTATATCACAAATAAGAACTAGTGGAACCTGTCTCATCCGACACACCAAGGGACCAGGGAAATGTATTGGATTGTACAGGATTTCAGAACCTGTCTCATCCGACACACCAAGGGACCAGAGAAATGTATTGGATTGTACAGGATGTTGGAATACTTGGGTTTTGTCACAGGATGCTGGAAAACTCAGGTGACGGATTGCACAAATTCCACTGTATTAGCTTTTTATTATTAGTTTACATACAGTATTAAGGACATAATGATGAATTTTTTTGGGGAGATATCTGTTAATTACATATTATTCTGTACTAAAGGACACTTATCTATAAACAGTAAGTTACTTTCCTATGTGCTTGATGTCTGTTATGGAAAAGATATCTATTAACTAACCTGTTCATCATCACGGATATGAGCACCAGTAGGAATAGCGTTTACACCTGTTGCTGCTTGTAATGCCTGGCTGTGGATTTCGTTTAAATAATTTTCAACTGAAAAGAAAATTATTAAAGAACCATTTATAATTCCACACAAGTAAGATATACCACGAATCTTAATCTAAATGCATTCCAGTCCACTTAAAAATGATATTCGAATTATTTCACAATATTGATTATTATCGATAATTTGTACATTTTCTCTTTGATCTTTCACAATATATTTTCTAATGTGACGCTATAATAACTTCGCCTTACCAAATCCTCAACAAACATACTTATCGTTGATATGTTTTGCTCAAAATGGATTTCTCATCACATCTCAGGATTAAAAAATTAAAATCCTGAGATGTGATGAGAAATTCATTTTGAGCAAAACAAATCAATGATAGTATATATACAGTCAAACCTGTATATTAAGGCAACTCAAGGGAATCTGAAAATGTGGCCTTTATATACAGCCTACAGGTCAAAATTATATACACTATTCATTAATGGGGAAAATGAGAGATTTCCCTTTATAGACAGTGATTTGCTATATAGATGTGTCCTTTAAGGCAAGATTTACTGTATGTATCCACTTGATTTCATTGTGTTCTTATTCAACAGAATTATTGATCAAATATTTCTACAGGAAGAAGCACTAAATTTTCCTAACCTCAACATATTTTCACAATGTACATGTGTAATAACTAAATATGAATTCAAAGCATTATTAATTTTTTTATTCATTATTTGACAGTAATAAGACTACAGTGGATATTTTTCTGTTGTTTTATAAATTGCTTGATCTAAATAAAGTAAGATCTTCCTGTCCCAGACAAAAATGAAAAGGAATAGTCAAGAATGTAAGAATGTGTCAATAGGACACATAGGCCCCCTGCTTCCAACTAAAGATATTTTTCATCAAAAAAGGGATATAACTCCAGAACAAAAAAGTGGTAAAATCCTAATTCGATGTTGGCTTTTTCCTTTTATAGTTCCTGACATCGTGTATTAATTTCGAAAGATTTTCCTAAGGAGAACACAAGTGAACATAAGTTACTAAGTGGAAACCAAATTTGAGAGGGATGGACATACAGACATGGATAAAACTTAAGGCCCCTAAAGCCTACCATCTGACATGTTACATTTGTTTTTCATTGATTAAAGATATTTCATCTACAATAGTAATAAGTGATAATATTGGGCACAAGTAATTATTATAAGCCCTCCCCAATCATTTTATATCTCATGTATTTATGCAATGATGAACTGTCTATGTCAAGACAATGATAAGAAGATAGTTCTTCTTAAACTGCATTGTCTGGCAATTATTGTACATCATTTGTTTCCTCAACGAATAAAACTGAAATATTACAGAAAATGGCATTAAGTACCCATAACCCTGACCATTCTTTTGTTGTAGTAAAGACAATAATAAAATCTGTCTCCTTGTAGCATGCCCATGTATTGTATTACTCCACTTACCTACAGAATCTTCAAGTTTATCAGGATCCCACAACAATCTGTCCTCATTTTCATAGGCTGAAATACATTTTAAGAATTTGAAATATACTTTTGACTATTTTTTGGTCATATTTCATTTACATCACACTAATAACATGAAAGACACAACTTTTAACACTTAAACTCATACCCAAAACTGGTTGGAAGATCAATTATTGCATCAGTTTTTAATTAAGAATAGACAGAATAATATTTATCAAATCAATCACTCATTAAGTTTTAAAACTAATTAAAACAATATACCAAATGTATTAAAGAAGCTTATGGGTTACCTGGTGCATCACCATATTTACAAAGGCCATCTGGTACAGTTGCTTGGTAATCATGTCCAACTTGTATTGTCTGTAATCATAAGAAAATCATAAATTTTATAATAAGAAAACAGTAGAGAAACAAAACTAAAGCAACATTTGGTGGTATGAAAAATTATCTTTTTCAAAAGGTACTACTAAATACACTAACAAATTTGGCTATGCCAAGATAAAAATTAAATGTGTTTGCACTAATGCGACCAACACTTGAAAAACCTGCCGACTCAAAAGTTTTGATTGCCATTTTTTCCAGACGACTTAAATTTGTTTATCCCTGGTGCGGAATCAAGTCCGATCCATATCTGACATTTCGCATTGCTTGTTAAATTCAGGTATTCAGAACTCTCTGGCAATCAGGTGTATTGTAATGGAAAATCAGATCAGCATGATTTTGTAAGCATGGGTGAAATTTTCATCCTATCATCGTCAGTTCAGATAAACAATTGACAGTCTGACAAGATAAATAGGGTCATCTCAAACAGGCTGTACAGGTTCAAACACACGATAACCTAAGAATTATGGAAAATTTAACATTCTGACATGGCTTCAAAGCCTACAAAAATGATTTTTAATTACTAAAGCAACAAACAATCATTTAATAATTAGTCTTTTAATACCATATATCTTTGCTAACGGTTCTAAATCTATGTACTAGATCAATTTCCCATACCATAAAAATGACTACATGAATTATAGGACATTGGCAATTTGATACGATCACAATAATTTAAGAACTATTTTAGTAATGTTGGACCTCTAGTATTTACATTCAGGCCAGGAGAGCTAAACTGTCTGACACCTTGGTATTTGACATTATAACATTTTTGAAAGCAATCACCTTTTTCCAGTCATCTTCAGGAATTTCATTTGGTTCATAATCATCTTCATCAGAGTCATCCTCATCATCACTACCAGGTTGACTAGATGCTGTAAAAAAGAAATATCCCTGGCTATAACAGAAACATAAAAATCCATCTTAGTTTATTAATGATAGTTTTTAGATTTTACTTCTTTCAATCAGTGCTACACCATCTTATAAATGTTACAAAATATCTCTCCCCCCCCCCCCCCTAAAAAAACATTTCTTTGATCTATGTGATACAATTTGTGACAAATTTTGTAAGAAGATTTACATTCAACATATGAGTGTAGTTTTGAAAGAAAATCTATGAGTCTTTCCTGAAAGATGTGTGTGTCTGTTTCATACTAATGTGTAATACAAATAACTTGTAAAATGGCTTAACTTGTAAGTTGAATGGGCATGTGGAAATCGCAACAATCAGTAATATAGGTTATGAGAAAGAATAAAATTAAATGAGGTTAAATTTCAATGAGTGTAATAAGAAGAGTAGCAGACTGCAATGATTAAGGATGAAGAATTATCCCTATATATATTATGTCTGTTCAATGATTAACATGAACAAAATGAATTCCACAACTAGAGAAAGAGCTATTACATCTCAGTAATCTGGCTGTTGTATGTGAACGACATAACTGACGAAAATGGAAGGATATCACAAGACTATTTGATAGAGAAAATAAAAAATAAAATTAATTTTTTTTAGTGAATTTAGTCGACTAAAAAAGGTAATTCCTAAAGAATGGTATGTGCAATTATCAGAAGAAAAATCTGTGAAAACTACTATTGCTATAAAAAAAGAAAATATTATTTCTGCTGGTAGGGTGATTGATATGGATAAATTAGTTAACAAAGATTTTTACAATATTATCAAAAACAAAGTTTTTATCAAACCTATAGGTATACATTTTTGGACAACTTACTTGGATATCCAAGATTTTCAAAATATAACAGACTTATATGAATTTATTTTTAAAATTTTGTTAGAAAACAAATTGAAAATATTTAGATGGAAACTATTGCAATTTATTATTCCAACCAAATCACATCTGTTCAAATGGAAAATATCAACTGACAGTTTATGTAATGTTTTTAAAGTAGAAGAAGATTATGATCACTTTTTTATGTCGTGTAAATATTTAGACATATTTTGGAATAAAATAAATGAAATGTTAAAAAAGGTCCAATTTGAAAACAATATCAGACTTCAACATTTAGTATTTGGGTACAAAATTTTCGACAAAGAATATTTTCACCTAAATTATTTTTTTAACTATATTGGCATTTACAATTTACAAATCCTATTATGTATCGGAACAAAAGACAAAGACAATTGATGTTTATCTGTTATTTAAAAATGAATTTCAAAGAAAAATGAAGGAAAATAAATTACTAGGAATTAATTCATTGTTCAATCATATATTAAATAAACTGTGATCATAACTTATGCAATAGAATATATTAGAATAAAATAGTTTTATATGTAATTATAGTTTTGAGTATTTCCCTGGATATTCAAAACAGAATTTCACAGGGATACTTCAGAGGAACTTGGACTCTGAAGTAAAAATGTAACAAGATATTTACTAAATAAAATCTGTGATATTGAAAAAAAAAGAAAAAAAAAAAAGAGTAGCAGACTGCAATGATTAAGGATGAAGAATTATCCCTATATATATTATGTCTGTTCAATGATTAACATGAACAAAATGAATTCCACAACTAGAGAAAGAGCTATTACATCTCAGTAATCTGGCTGTGTGAGATACACTATTGATCAAATCATGTACATCGGTTTCTTTGTCATCATCGTCATCACTGTTTTTCAATAAGTCTCTAGCAATTTCATCTTTATCTAAAGTCAGATCCTGATTACTAAGAATTTCTTCTTCACTACTAGATCTTGTGTCTTGTTGTTCACTGCTGGCTCCTCCATTACCATAACCATACATACTCAGTAAATCTGTCAGTGGCATATCACCTTCCTGAAACAATATCAAATTCATTTACCATACATGTATGTACAAGACTAAAAAGTTTATTAATTTACATTTTTCTGTGGCACTCAATAACACACCAGATATATGTCTGTCACCTTCAGTTGATTACTTTTGATGTTCACATTTGTTGACCTTTAAATTTGTTTTAAAATATTTAAGGTGGTACCATACACTTTAGGTAAAATTTGACCTGCTCGTTTAATTTTCATATTTTTTTGGCAGTGTGTTTGAATATTATATCCACTGTAATAAATATCAAAATTTTAACAAATTCCAACCAACAGACTCAGAGCTATTAATTCACTAGCCACATAGCAGCTTTTCTCTCTGTGGTTTTGATCACAGAGATGCTTGAAATCTGCATACAAACATCATATGATCAAAATAAATTATGTGAAAAGTTTTTCATCCAATATGGGGGGGGGGGGGGGTATATTTCAGCAACTGATCAATTAGTAATTTGTTAACATTTACCTCCCTGGAATAGTGATTTTAGTATGACTGTTATGATTGTAATTTGACAATTTGAAACTGATTTTCCAGATGTAGTTATACTATAACTTTCAAACTCATTGTAGATCATTTTTTTGTTTCGTAATTACTAACTCGAAAAAAAAAACATTATATAAAATTTAGTGAATGCAGGGAAAAATATTAACACTAAACAGTCGCCAATGCGACCAAAATTTTCAGTGGGCAACCTATTTTATGCGTAGCATTCTCCCAGCTGGCGACCTACAAAATTTATTTGGCACCAGTGATTTTCCGACTGCGTTTTTGGGGCCGAATGTGAAAAAGGCTCTTCGTGGGGGGAAATTTCCAATAGCGTGGTGATAAAATTATTCGTAAAAATCGTTAATGAAAGCTTTTTCATATGAAATTAAAAGTCGAACATTTTCTAGTTTATGTCCTGGTTACTGTTTGTTTTGATAATGCAAACGAAATACTACGCACAAGATACCGGGAACCAGTGCAGTATATTGGGTCGCTTGATTTGTTGAAAGTGGCGTGTACCGGACTGCGATAAAACTTCAGAAAAACAAAAGTGGAAAGTGTAGTATTTTGAATAAATTTCATGATAAATATGTTTATTGAAATAAATTTAATATAAAACAAGATGAACTGTGAGCTAATGCTCACTTATGATACCCCCGCTCTTCAGCAAACAGGAAGTAGGAATCTGACGGGTCAAAAAACGCTTCCCACGATATGGGACACCTATATGAAGCTTGTGACCAAATATCAGATTTCTGTCATCAATAGTTGCTGAGAAAAATGCGACTAAAAATGGGCATATACAAAATGTATGTTCAATGTGTAAGTCGGCAAACAGGAAGTAGGAATCTGACGGTTCCATAAACGTTTCCCACAATATGGCATACCTATATGAAGCTTGTGACCAAATATCAAATTCCTGTCATCAATAGTTGCTTAGAAAAATATGACGAAAAATAAGCATATACAAATGTATGTTAAATGTGTATAAAAATCAACAAAGTCGGCAAACAGGAAGTAGGAATCTGATGGGTCCAAAAACGCTTCCCACGATATGGGGTACCTATATGACGCTTGTGACCAAATATCAGATTTCTGCCATCAACAGTTACTGAGAAAAATGTGACTAAAAATATCTTGGATGGACGGACAGAGGTAAAACAGTATACCCCCTCCCCCTTCGGGGAGTGGGGATATAAATAGTAAATATGTTCTGTGATTTATGTTGCTTGATATTTTGTTAATTCATTGGGCAGGGGTTTCAAAGTGGGCCGGTACCCGGTACTTTTACCCGTCTGAGATCGTGTATAGTACCGGGCGAAATTACTGAACCCCCCAAAATTAGCGGTGGTGAAAACCACAAGTACGATGGTCGATAGGCTTGTGGAATATTTTTCATAAAAAATTAATGATCACGTCAATTGCTGAATTCTCGCATTCAAATCGAATAACTGCGTCACGACCAAGTTGATGGGATATTCCCTGTTTTAAAAATAACTTTACCTTAGAATCGTCAATAGCAGTTTGCGCATGCGGTAAATAGATATGTTTTCGCCCCAATATCTTTTCATCCTTGTGTAAAACTCGGACCAGAACAAAGCTGACATCATTTCAAAATAAAAAAATGCCCGATTACAAATTATGTTCAAACACAATTTTGTGTAATCTTCAGTAATGTAAGTATGATCATTATGTATTATGAATATATGACTACACAATATTTTGTGCGATATGTTTTATCCATTTAAAACCCAGGTTCGAATCATTCTGGGGCGTACTGTCTTGTTGCTTAACTCCGTCCATATTGCTTAACTTCCGGTATATAAAAATAAAAACCTACATGGCTAATTTATTTACATATTTTGACGGGGCCCTACCGCGGTTGTTCACAGAAATGAAAGTGTGCTGAAAAACATTTTTAAAAGGGGGTAAAAGGAGATAAGGGATAGAAAATTACTAGAAATCTTGAAAAAGGATCGGACATGGCTCAAATACGAATTACATTGTAATGTCAAAACGCCGGCCCCACTTTTTTTCCAAAATAATTTAACTTTTGTGATTCAAATGTTAATAAATGTCTTCCCGCAAATCGTTTTTGTTCGAACATTTTTTTTGCACATAAGTCGTGAAAGTAACAATATATATATTGTTTTTGTTTTTGTATTGATCTATTAAAATTATAAATTTGATTAAAGATTGATGATTGCAAATTAGCATCGTGTTATCGGTTTTCGTGCTATTATCGATTTTCAGTGTTAACCCTCCATTTATATGACCATTGGAATTTTCAAAGAATGGCTAGTTAAATATTTCTTTGTGCATAAGATTGTTTTTAAAGCCATTCTTGTATTTTAATATACTCTCGATTACCTGGCAACATTTGTTGTCAGTAAAATGGCGTCATCTGTTTCCGTGGCAAATAAAAACAAGGCCGATATACGGGATGGAAACGAATATAAAATCCAGAAATGGCTGGTTTTAAAATTTCATGGTTCTGGCCATCTACCAAATCATACTACATCTAAATAAAATAACAGAATGTTTGAAAATGACCACTTTCAAAATTGTGTTTACTTTTGATGTTTTTTTTTAGTGCTGAAACCACAATGCACTGCAAAGTGACATGTATTTTATATAAGAAACAGGCACATTTCAGTCGGCTCTTTTGTTTACAAATACGATCAGTGACCCCATGATAGTTACATGACAGGAAGAGCAGGTGTCTGAGAGGCAGACGACATAGTTAAATTTTATATAGCCCTTCTGGATTTTTTTCCAGCTACTTTATAAATGAAGTACATTTTTGGCATTACAAAAAGTATGGTTCAGTAGGTAAGTTCACTGTTTTTGGTACTTACGTCTTTAAAAGTAAACTTTATCATTTTTTACAGATGTCAGCTTTCGTATTGTTTATGTTCCATAAATAGAAACCAGAAGACACGTCAAAAATAATGCGTGCGCTGTGGAAATCAAAATAAAATGGATACCACGAAAACAAATGACGCACGAAAACACATACTGTGACGATAAATTTATATGTTTCATTAATTATGACACTTATATGTCTTGATCCGTGCCAATGGTCTTTCATGACTTTAATTACTGGTAATAACGTAAAAAAATCACACAAACCAAGGTATTGTGAAAAAGAAAAGGACAAAGCCAACAAAAGAATTTTGAGAAGTTTAAGCTTTGATAACAATGGCTTGGTCAAATCTAGCTTCGGAACCGTAGCTCTTTATGGTCCTTTTGTGTTTTTTTAAGATATGGCGGACTATCTATGAATAATCTTGGCTGAAGTCTGTAAATTGAAATATTCAATAAAGAAATTGGGGGAAAAAAATCCAGGCATTATGCATGGTCTTCACTCTTGGTGAAATCTGAACTCTAAAGTTAATGGGATTTTTCTTTCAAAAACACTTAATGTTTTGCAGTCTCTGAAGTACATTTTTTGGTCCACAAAATGCTATATTTCAGGAGCTTCCGCCCCCCCCCTGGACCTCTTACGGCCCTCAGCTTAATTTTTTAGGTACCTCCTAAAATTTAAGAAGTACCTCCTATTATAAAAAAGTTTGAAACCCCTGATTGGGAATTAAAACAGAAAACAGTTGATGAAGCGGAATACGCGAATTATTGCCAATGCATTTAGTTTTAAAGTTAAAAAAAAAAATGTCACGATGTTGCACAATTCTAAAAAAATTTTTTTTTATCAGTGATGATGGAAGCAAGTACAGGTAACTGGAATCCGTTGGATTAAAAAAAAGTTTTTACTGCTCGAGAGCAATGAGGTTGATCACGTTATTAAAACTAGTGAAACTGTCTGGTCACCGACACTAGTACACCATGTTCCCCAGAAGTTGAACTCCTTGTTACCACTGTCGGTGTCACTTCAGAAACAACAAATTCAAATCCTTTATTACCTAACGCAGCTTCAAATGACATCCAACAACATGTAAATAGTGCAATTAGTGGCAGGGTCCTCTTAGCAGCATTATAGGCACAGTGCAAAGCAGTGTACATAACGACACAACCACTCACAGAAATAACAAGGTAAATGGTTGATAAAATAAAACATGAATTTATTGTATTGGTACTTCCAACAAAATCAGTGTTTAAACATTAAAAAACATGTTGTACACAATAAACATAGATTAGCATGGCCCCCGGGACAACTGCCCAGTGTGTCCATGCGTTAAGATGGCCCTGATTAGTGGCGATGTTGATAATTATTCGCAATCTGACTGTCACTCTGATTCAGACAGTTGTGTTCCAGAGGTCATGGTGTCAGCCTCACTGAAACAACAGACCATGGATAGACATGTCACACATTGCTTAAGAGTCAACCTGTCTTTGCTCTTCCTCCCTCATGCTGCATGCTTTGAGGAAAAACTGCAAATACCAATTTTACAGTCTTTGGTTGTGTCAGATCTGGTCTCAAACTTATGATCTACTGCATTTTAAGACAGCATGCTAACCATTACACCACCGATTCTGTTTAATGTACTTGAGGCTATGATTATGTATTACTTATTGATATGATAATACTATTTTCATAATAAGTTGTCAGGGTTCACAAATTTTAATATGGGTTTAGTGGTCCTAGTGAAAAAAATGTCAGTCCTCATTAATTTTTGAATGCAAAAATACCAATCTTGTGTCAGTCCTTGCTTCTGACCAAATTTTGCTGCTCATGTCTGACGAATTTTGTGAACTTTTGAGTTTTGGATAAGGATTACCAGAGAGTAGATGTCATCTTACCAATGAAATAATTTTAATTCTTGAATCAATATTACAAGAGAATAAATAACAGATATCCACTACCTTTTGTAAGTCATCTAATTCATTACTACAGCTGTCACCACTCATGTTTTCTTCTTCTTCCAATGTCTGTTCATCATCATAATCATGAACAAGCATATCAGCTGTAGGATCAAAGTCTCTGTCTGTATCTATCATCAAAAGTACATGTATCACACTATTTAGTCACTGGTAGGATAGTGCCTCTTGGACACAAAAGCAAAAGTTAAAACTTTTGACTTATGGAAACTTTCAATGCCTTTCATACAACAGAGCTCCAGATAATTTTCAAGTCCAAAGGGTAATTACCCCCTACTTTTGAAAATGATGCATATTTGCATATTTCCTTTGCACTGTTGTACTCTCTACTTCAGAAAAGATTGCTTACATGTACTTTTAAAATTATGTTTGACACAAGTGTTATTCAATAAACGCAGGATGCAAGTGAAATGAATATCTATGTTTAATTTGACACGATTGTGTCATGTTTATTAATAAAATGTTGTAAATATTTTGTTTTTTGCTCGTGTTGATAATGTCATCAATGATTCCTTAACTATACTGTCACTAGACACAGATGAAACTGTCAGGAACTTAAGTATATCATTTTCCGTAGCGCACTTATTCATGTTCTTGCTCATTTTCAACGAACAACGTGTTCCCAAATTTACTTTCGTTTTAGTTCTTACTTATTATGTAAACTGCATTTATTTGTAATATTGACCGCAATTGGATGATTTATTGTAAACATTCAATCAGATCTCTTTTGACATCGATGCTTAGAAAGGCAAGCATTCTGTACCCCTCGGATGTATACGCTCTCTCCTTCGAAAAGTATAAAAGGAAGTAATTACGGGGAATTTCTCAAAGACAAAAATGTATTGTTATGTACACGACTGTACAAGTACGCTCCGAATTTGGAAAGTTTGCTTACACAGCAATATGTATGCGTAATGTGTACACTCTGATCTGATAATACATGCGTTTTTACTCGTTTTCATAGTGTAAAAAACGCAAATACGCAGCTTATCTGGAGCTCTGATACAAGGATAATAATGGTGTTTCCCTGCAAAATTTTCTAATTGTTAAAACAATAAAGGTTATCAAAGATATTTGTTGATAGCAATCAACACCATCAATTATTGTAGGAACGTTTAAAACGTACACGGTTTGATTAATAAATAAATAGACAAAAAATTGGCTAACATTTTTAATGTTTTGGTCTACTACTACTAATGTTTTATCTAAAGAAAAATAGAATGGCACGGCGCCATGCCCCTTTTTCATGTCGCCATGCCCCTTTTGATAGAAAAAAAAACGTGGCGCCATGTATTGCCGATGTGTCCTTTTTCATTTCTTCAAATGATCCGTAATTTGTCACTTGAATTTTCAAAAAATCGTAAAAAAATGTTTGTAACAATCCATTCTTCTTCATTTGCTGATTAAAACTAATTAGTCACTACAATGACAATTTTATTACATGTTACAAAGAATTCAATCAACGATAATATTTTTTTTTATAGTTATGGGGTAATATGACATGTACTCAAAATGCCACAGTATGTATTTAAAGTGGACATATTTTTGTAATCGTCATATGGGCGCAATTTCGCATTGGGAAAGTTGCCATCAAAATTTATAATTAATAGTATTGTATCGTCATTCATTGCACGATTCGTCTCAATGTCTACCATAACGAACTATTTTTGCCAAATTTATGAAAATGTCGATATCATGTTTATTGAAATCTATCGTATCCATTAAGTATTTTGAAACTGATTTTCTCGAAAAATCATATCTTTGATCAAAGAAACCAAGGACGTGTAGTCCTTTGAAGAAACTAAAATAAAATAAAAATGGAGTTCGCAATCCACCGAAGCTACTTTTAACCAAACAAACTTTTGATGTATTTATTCTCATTTTTGTGAAATGAAATCTTAGTTCTCATATTTTATATTTCATTTATATGCAAAGGTTGGCCATTCAATTCGTTGAAATGCACTGCACGAGGACGCATATAAGTTTTTTTATATATTGATCAGCATCCGGGTAACAATTGCGTTCTATTTATAGAACTATTTACAAACAGACACGTGTCTGCAATTAAAAAAAATAGCTACAGTATTTTTATTGCAATTGTTGCAATTTGATTATGAGGTCTGAGAAATAATTATTTATTTTACAACTTGCTTCAGTTTTATACTGATTTCCTACAAAGAATCTAGATAGAAGTTGGACCATTGGGCAAACTGGCAGAATTTTGTTTTCTGCTGAAGACTACACAAATATGAGTTATTACAATTGTTGTGGTATTAGACCAAAGCAGTGACATTTCAAAAAGGGTGGGGGAGGGGGTATTTACAATTTGTGTGGTATTAGACCAAAGCACAGAAATATTTCAAAAGGGGTGGGGGTGGGGGGTTATTACAATTTGTGTGGTATTGAGATAAAAATAGTGGCAATGCTATGTTTTATCAGTTCAGTTGGTTGTTAATTTGCAGAGTATGTTCCGTTCCTAGGACGTTTTCAATCTCCATTACTAACCAATAAGGCAATGCAACTGATTATAAGATTAAGCTCATTATATTCCTGTTTATTCATCATTTAAAAAAAAAAATCTGTTCCACAAAAGTGACTAATAGTCTCAAAATCCCTGTGTACCTGTGTCATGTGTGTATGAATAAGACCAGAAAAAAATATATCTCTGTTCAAGGTTTCCCTACAGTACCGTCCCTATTTTTTCGGCCTACCCTAGCACATTTTATTGGTATTTTTTGTAAAACGCCGCTAAGTCATCACATTTTGGTTAAGCACTGTTAAGGTCAATAAATCAAAATAATTTTGAAAAATAAAATGGTTTTACCTACCTACCTACCCTATTTTTTCTATGTGCCCTTTTCGGTAAATTCTACGTGCAAAGTGCCATTTAAAAAAAAAATACCATGCCCCTTTTCAAGTCCTAGATAAAACACTATCTACACAATACATATTTCATATATATAGGAAATAAATAAACGTAGGGCATACAAACCCAGGGAGAAAGTGTAATTAGGCAATTTAGGGCAAACAGACCCGATACATTTTTTTTGTACCGGGTTGAATTTAAGTCAAATTAAGTTGCCCAAAATTAATCCAAAACTTTGGTTCAATGAAATGTGTTGAATAATCAGGGTTTGAAGCTAAGGAAATATTTTAGGGGCCAAGTGGGCCCCCACCAAATTAATTTTGGTAGCCCACACAACTTGTTAGGGGCCCATCAGGCGCGCATAGCTCGCCTGACACCTCGCTTGCAAGGTGCCCTACGGCGGGAGGTCCGCTGAAGGCCCCTGGGATAAATGGTGTAAAATCCTGTATTCTGGCCATTTCCTGGCAGCAAAATTGGCCATTCAGAAACTATAATTTAATACAGAAGATAACAAATTTCCAAAACATTTTCCTCAAAATAAAATTATTTTACATGCACCAATACACTATGACTTCAGAAATTTATAGTTGAAGTCAAATTTCGGGGCGATTTAGAGCTTGACATATGGTGGGGATGTTTGTAGCTTGTACATTCTGTAGTAAATGAATTCATTTTTTTTGTTCTTTGCAATATGTATGTTGTGATATGTATCGACTTTAAATAAAACTTTATTTATTTATTTTATCTATTTATTAACAAACCATGCCGGTTTCACTTTCAGTATCAACTAACCATGGACGGTTTTGTTTCCATTCCTTTAAAAATTGTCTAGAGCGTTTGGACTTTTCGTAATCTCTAAAATATTGTGTTCTCTGTTCAGTTTGCCTTTTAAGAGGCCCAGAGTTCCCCAAAAAGAACTGACTTAAATCGTCTTTGCGAAACATTTCGCCAACCGGATATTTTGAACGAACATGTAAAATTAAAAATCAAAATCGGAAAAAGCATACTATAAAATTCCGTAATATGACTCAACAGAAAACGGCATGGTTTGTGCAATATAAAGACAACAGAGAAATCATCGTTGTTAAAAGAATTATTTGTTACCTAAATCCCTTTACAACAACAACTAAATTCTTTATTTCAATCCTTAAATGACGCAAAATTAATGCAAAAATTGATACGGAGGTGTTAAATGGAACAGCCATAGATCTCCTTAACTGGAGATAAGATTCGCATACATCAAAATAAGCTGGTTCCTGGGCTACTACACTTAGTTACTTAGTTCATAAAGCGAAGCGTAATATAAGTGGATATCAGTTTAATATCAAAACATCGGGGATTAAAATCGATCGATGGAAATGTCAATATTTTTCGGATTTCGATCTTGGTGAATAGGAATTTTTACATATAGATTTACACTATTTTATTTTTTCTAATTTTCACTCGCCAAGTGGACGACTATGATGAGATTTTTAAGGGCCCACACTGAAATTTACTCGCAAATGGCGAGTGGGCGACCGCTAATTTCAAACCCTGATAATTAATTATTATCATTTCTCATGCATTTGGTTGACATTCAATAAGGTGGCACAGCCACAGAGCATAGAGTTGATCTGGCAAAATATCTCTACTTTTTAAGTTTTACTTTCAAGTTTTATGTTATGACCACCTAAACACAATCATGTTTTCATGAACACAAGAAATGAAATAGTAATGTTTTATATTATATAATTATCTTAATTATATAATACGTACCTGGACTACTAGATTCACTCGCACCAGTCTGAAATAAAACATAAAAAATAAAATAATGCATTTGAAAATCACCGGTTCTAAAAAAAGATTGGGAAACACCCTCCTCAATGAGTGGTCAACTGTCATTTCGTTGCGCGCTCTCCAAACTATGCGCTGTAAATTTCAATCAACTTATCATATGCATGTGTCCTTGAAATGAAGTCAAGATGAATAATTGATGTTTAAAAATTCTACGATCTTGATACTGTATAACTTCACATTTCAAAGGTTAGAGGGAAATTCCTTCAGATAGCATCGAAATGTCCAAACTTACCTCCGCCATCTTGCTAGAAATTATGGGATAGATAAACTTGCGTTGAAAACGAGGCTCGAAGGTAAACGGGCACCTTGCATCGATTGTTTCGATTGGTCAATTAAAAATTTAAGAAATTTGTTAAATTTGCAAAGTTATGATGTTATGGGATTTTCTTTTCGCTGTCGTTTTGGTTCTTTACTGAGAAAAATAAATAAATATAGAAATACAGTTGATAATTTAACCAATAATCCAATGTTTGTGGAAAAATATGAGCACTCAAGAATTAACTAAAACTGAAAACAACCAATCCAAGTCCATTTTTCAAACCACATTTCGTTGCTGTTGACGACGTGACACTTTCTAAATATGGCGGCACCAAATATTTCAAACTGAAGACAACATAAGAAAATCACTGCAGAAAATCTGATACAACATGTCAACCACTAAATCGAGAAAGTCGAACTTTCTGTCGACAGGGTAAAACATTATTGTGATTTTAATTTGCTATTCAGATGTCTCAAATTACTTTTTAGTAAAACAAATAAACAATTGTAACATGACAAATGAAATGTCACATTCCGTTTTTCATTTCTACAGTCATTCCGGAACCCATATAGACTATAAGCTGTACATATAGAATTTAGTCTCGTCCCAAGTCGTTCCGACCAAGTTAAAATTCGATCTGTTTCTAGATTTTGAGTCGCTCCAGACTCGCACTCGGTCACAGACTTGTCAATCCACATTATTTCATACGAATCATAGCCGGATAGGTGCTGTCGTAGATGTATTTAATGTTCATGGATTTAATAATTGAAGGTGGTGAAGCCAGCAGAAATCGGATCTCCTGTACTTGGCGATCACTAGAATAATTTTTTTTTCCAGTATTGTGAATTTTGTTCAAAATTTTGTACAATACTGGTATACCAGTATTAGTAATGTAATTAAGATATTGGTATTGTAATTCAATTATGAAAATATGAAATTGCATGGATTTTTTATAGTGTATTGGATTGTTTCATATTTGAAGGTTCATGTTATCAACTGTTGAAAAGCATACTAAAAGTACAAGTTCATTGTGTATCATTTTATTGGCATTTATAACATCGTATCAGTAATACATCACAATACACAACAATCTGTTATGGATAGAGTCAAGATTATTATACAGCGACACAAGAACAACTACTTCAAGAACTGGTCTACCCAGGAACTAACATTTCCACAATACCTATTACAATACTTACTACAATACTATACACAAGTAAACAATTATTTTTTTTAATTCACAATACTGGTACAATAATACTGGTATACAATACTGGAACAAATTTGTATACCAGTATTGTGCACAATACTAGTATACCAGTATTGTGATCGCTAAGTACAGGAGATCCCAGAAATCTTCAGGGTTTACCTTAATTCTATTTTAATAAAACAAATAACAAACAATTGTAACATGACAAATGAAATGCCACATTCCGTTTTTCATTTTTACAGCAGTGTGGGAAATGACCGCTCGGCAACTCGCCAAAGGCAAGTGAAAATTTCGGGTGGCGATTAAGATCCACTTCATACTCGCCGGTCTGGCGAGTAGGAACTTGAATACGCTTGCCACGATAACTGGTTACAGCTTTAAAATGTCATAGCTGCCAAACAGTTAAATTTTCTGTTAACTGTGTAATTTATCCAACATTTTATTAATCATTGTACTCGATAAGAAAACATTCCGCCATGAGTCATGACACTTCATTTCTGTCAACAGAAAAATTAAGTATACAATTCCGACCCCGCATAATTTTGCCACGGTCGATTTCACGATTAAATGAAATATTGTTTCATTACAAATAGACGTGATGACTTTTAAAATTAATACAAATAAAATAATTTGGTTTTGAAATATTTCAAACGAATTCGTAGCGAAAACCTACACGAAAACATAAAGTTAAATATGTGTCGGAACCGGGTTTGACATACATGTTTTATACCGAGCATTAAAACTTAAAAGACGAAGACAACGAATTTGAGGAAGAAGAAACCAACGCAGCTCTTAAGAGAGTGTTGATCTTTCTTGACTAAGTTAATGACTTGTCAAAATCTGCAAAATAAATTGTTGAACATTACTGTATTGTTTATTTGGTATTTGTTGCAAATTGTTGGCGAGTTTTAAAAAAATGTCACTCGCCAAACATAGCGAGCACTATTTCATTTTGGTGAGTACTTATTTCAGTCCACTCGCCATTTTGGCGAGTGTTTGAAAAAAATGGTTTCTCACACTGCTACAGTCATTCAGGAACCCATATAGACAATAAGCTGTACATATACAATTTAGTCTCGTCTCAAGTCGTTCCGACCAAGTTAAAATTTGATCTGTTTCTAGATTTTGAGTCGCTCCAGACTTGCACTCCATCACAGACTTGTCAATCCACATTATTTTATACGAATCATAGGATAGGTGCTGTCGTAGATGTATTTAATGTTCATGGATTTAGTAATTGAAGGTGGTGAAGCCAGCAGAAATCCTCAGGATTTACCTTAATTCTATTTTAAATTATTTTTCTAAAATAAAATAAACCCGTCGTATATAAATTATTTAATAGTTCAGAGAGATTCCTCCCATGTCATTTGGCAATATGTATCATCTCACCATGACTGTTATCACTTGTTGATAATTTTCATCGCATTTTTATTTATTTATGAATATCTTAAATATCCATGTTGCAGAAATAATCAACCTGTTGGTAGTAATTCTAAAAAAGGAAATGTTGGTGCATCTGTTACTAAAAGTAAATATGGAGGAAGTACAGTTTATGCCAGTACAAGGTCAAGATCTAACCTTATATCATCTGCCAGTAAAAGAGGAGGTGCTGGAGATAAAATTGTTAACACTAAGCCTCCTGTTACAGTAAGTCTTTTAAACTATGTCCTCCTTCACAATGCTCATCTGAACATAAAATGTTTTTACATTAGATAAAGACAAACACATAAAGTGATGATGAGATCTACATCAAGAAAAGGTCGACGATGATGAAAACCACACCAACCAGTTTTATTTAAAAAAAACACCATTAAGTCTTTACAAAGTGGTGATGGGGATATCCTGAACTTTATGATCGCAATACATGTATAAAAGTATTGTCAACAATACTTGTTTTAAAAAAAAGTGTACAAGTATTGTTATTTTTTTCCCCAAAAAAAACTATGATTATGATTTTTTTTTCTGTTCTGTTATGGAGTTTTAATGAAATTGTGTTTTTATTTAAAGAATCATAATTAATTCATAATTGTCCAAATACATAATTTTTTTCACTTATTTGACATTTTTTTTAATAGAAAAAACGATTAGTTAATAGTTCAGTTATTTCACAATACACAAACATGTCTCTGCAATACACATCTACAACATTTATCATAATTAAAGGTCATTAAACTTAATTTCATTTAGTTACACAACAATACTAAAACATTCTTGTAAAAATCACACAACCTCTACAGTATATGCACTAATTAGTTCTCAGGTAAAATACAGGTAACAAATACTTGGATGTAATACTTAGTGACAATACTTGTACTTTTTTTTATCAAAGTATTGTTAACAATACTTGTATACAAGTATTGCGATCATAAAGTTCAAGTGATCCGCTGATGGGACAACCAGCCATGCATGAAAATATCTACAAATAGAAAAACCAAAAGGAAATACAAATTGTTCAAATAAACATAGCATAAAATTAAGAAATAAGTCATGGAAGACATATTGTGTTTTGAGTTTTACCATGGGTTGGCGGATAAAATTTACTAATATCCTGCCAGCCCATGGTAAATATATAGAAGTACCAGAAAGAAAAATAAATCTTTAACCATGCAGAAATGAGTAAATTGTTGGTTTGTTATATTTAACAATATTAAACCTATAAGAATCAATATAGTTGATTTTGAATACTGTTGTTATTGATAATATTGCTAAGTTTTATCATGCATGTTTGTAACAAGGTCATGATGACAGCTGTTAATTTAACCCATATTTAAGATGTTAATTATTTTATATTATATTGACTTGTAGTTAAATTTATTTGTTTCATACTGAACTAAGACTTGGTGTAACATCTAAGTAAATGGCTTTAAATTCAAGTTAAAGTTAACACATAATATCAAATTTATGTGTGTTTTGATTAGAAATATTTTATTAAGATAGCTAAATGATAATAATTTTGCTAAAAACTAGCTCGTTATAAAGTTGTTTCATCCAACTTTTTTTTTATTGCAAAAAATAATTTCCCAATATTCTAGACAAAACAAGGTCTTTATTTTCAATAACCATAAATTACAATGGTATAGACATGTTAAAACAGAAGAATACAACATAACACATATATATATGACAAACACAAAGCAGATACACATATGTATATACCTGTACATATAAATATTTACATTACAGTAGTAAGAGTTATTAGCATAGAGAATATCTGATGTGTTGTAATTAATTAATTCTCCCAAGCAAAGTTTTGGAGACTTATTGTTTTTGCTCCGTTTCTTATTATTATTTTTATTATTATTATTATTATTCTTCTCTTTCTTTCCGCGGACCATGAATGTGTCCATGGCAGATCTCAGGAACTACTGGACAGAATTTCATGAAACTTTGTGGAGTTATAGATATATGTTTCTAGTTGGTCCTAAAGTTTTCAGCTTTGTGGTAAAGGGGGTCAAAGTCATATTTTGAGGGGTTCAAAGGGGGTGGGAGTTACTATAGAATCCTATGGGAAAGTTGAAATTTCATACATTAATGTTGATAACTTCTAAATGAATAATGATAGAGACATAAAATTTGACATAGTGATAGGTCACCATTAGAGGAGCAATTCTGCATTTTCAAAATTTTTGAGATGTCTGCCATTTTCAAAATGGCTGCCAAAACACAGTATAAAAAATGGGCGGTAAAAATTCAACATTGCCCGATATCATCAAAATTTGATATGTGCGTAGATAATGATGTCCCGAATTGATTCCCAACATTGAACAATTTCTACCGGTCGCCATTTTCAAAATGGCCGCCACAATACCGCAAATATTCAACATTGTCCGATATCATCAAAATTTGATATGTTGGTAGATAATGATGTCCCAAATTGATTGCCGACATTGACAAATTTCTACCAGTCACCATTTTCAAAATGGCCGCCACAATACCGCAAATATTCAACATTGTCCGATATCATCAAAATTTGATATGTGGGTAGATAATAATGTCCCGACATTGAAAAATTTCTACCGGTCGCCAATTTCAAAATGGCTGCCACAATACTGCACAAATTCAACATTGTCCGATTTCAACGCCATTTCATATGTGGGTAGATTATGATGTCCCGAAATGATTCCTGACATCGAAAAATTTCTACCGGTCGCCATTTTCAAAATGGCCACCACAATACCGCACAAATTCAACATTGTCCGATTTCAACGACATTTCATATGTGGGTAGATTATGATGTCCCGAAATGATTCCTGACATCGAAAAATTTCTACCGGTCACCATTTTCAAAATGGCCACCACAATACCGCACAAATTCAACATTGTTCGATTTCAACGTCCTGAATTGATTCCCGACATTGAAAAATTTCTACCGGTCTCCATTTTCAAAATGGCCACCACAATACCGCAAAAATTCAACATTGTTCGATTTCAAAGGTAGCTTTTAATTTATTTTTTAAACCGGTTGTCTGTGGCCAGTTTGGGAGACTTCATAATCGTTAGATTATAATCATATCTTGTTCTTAATGAATTAGTCCTTTTTTACTAAGTATTAAGAAAAATATTGCCATCACTTTTGTTGTTAAATACAAGTAAAAGTAATCAAGCCTTTTTTAATGAATAAAAAAGGATATGGATGTAAATGAACATGAGAGACTATCTAAAATTACACTTAGACACAAATTAATGTAAAGGAACAGTGCTATTATTGCTGTTCTTCATTTCACAGTCACAATAGGGTCTTCAACGATGAGAAAAACTTATACCCTAAAATGAGTGTGAAAAGGTCCCTAACCTGCAGTTGAGCTATGCTCTTTACTTCCATCAATACATGTTTTATGAATATTCAAAATAGTTAAAAGTTAATTTTAACTGAGAAATTTCCTGAGTGAATTTATATGGAAAAATATGGGAAATATAATATGTTTTTACTGTTTTGTAATATTTACAAATGATTAAAATGATGTTTGTTATGAATGTAGGTTCTTGATGAAGCTGGTAACGATGTTACACCAATGCCACTGGTACAATCAGACCCAAATTCTCTTAACAAAAAACAACCTAATGTCCTGGTTGATAGTTCAGCTGGCACAGTAAGTACTATTAAGAATAGTGAGGTTTGAATTAAGACTAAACTATATCATTTTCATAGGTTGAAATAAAAGGAATGAAGATTGTATTACAAAATAGTTTAAAATAAATTTAGTAAAACTATCTTTTGCATAATATACAGGACTCATGCAACAGGCTACCAACAACTGCTCCAAAAACCAACAACTATTGCTCATTAGAAGCTGCTTTATTTTACATTTAAAGAGTGTGACATTATCTATACATGAGACGCATCCCGTCTAAAGGGCAAGTTGTGAATTTGATATGGCCCACACTAGTGGACATCCCTTTTGGAGGGATCAAGGCATGAATTAGATAGTAATGAATGAATAGAAATTCATTGATATCTTAAAATTACCTTTCTACTAGGATGATCTATCGTAACTTTACTTTTGTAAACAATTGTTAAAATATCTGAAAATATTGCAGACAAGAATTGATATCATATTTATATCTTTTATTTTGTCATATGTCTATCATATCTACCTTTCCTTCCAGCCATCAGATTTAGCATCCCAAGCCTCCATTTATCAGACAGCAAATGCAACAGCTAGTACATTTGGAGGAGGTCCATTCTCAAGGTTAGATGCTAATAATAAAACGAAAATGGAATAGATTATCTCAGACAATAATGATAATGGAAAATTTGCATTTCTTTTCACATACTTAACTACTTAAAATGTTGTTTTGCTGTTATTTTGTAATTATCTCATTGTTATTTATAAATATTGATAGTATTAACGAATGTTGCATATAAATTCAAAATTGAATCATTTACCACAAAACATAGATATTTGATTTAGTGATCATGACACATATCTGTAAAACATTCATCAGGTACCTTAATGTCAAAAGATTGGAAAGCCAAATAATTTAAAAGTCTTTGAGAGCAAGAAAACCAAAGGCCAAAATCGACTAAAGTTACATATGTCTGAGGGAGGAGAATCTTGGTTTTAATGTAATCACATTGAATTGAATTGCTTTAATGTATAGTGTACTTACTGGTCACTATATTAATCTTTTTATGAGAATCCTATAATTTTAGCAGTCATGGTCGTATGGTAGTTGGATTTACAATTACCTATGCAATCAGTGCCTATCACAACTAATGTTGTGAGTTTGAATCCCGCTCATGGCGAGGTGTACTCGATACAACTTTATGTGATAAAGATTGTCAGTGACTTGTGGAAGGTCAGTGCTCTGGTTTCCTCCACCAATAAAACTGACTGCCACAACATAACTGAAACATTGTTGAAAGTGGAATTAAATCCCATAACCCACCTAACCTCTATAATTTTAAAATTACCATAACTAAATTCAGAAACAGTTAGTTTTAGAAAGCTTTGAAACTTTTCAGATAATAAAAAGATTAGCACATGATATCTTATAGCTTATCAGATTTAAAAAAAAGAATAAGTAATGTTTTTGTTTTTTCATAATTTGATATGGTGACATCTCTTAAAAGAACATTATTTCTAATAATAGATCAGTGTTTAGTGCCTCTCAGGGAACAGCTACTGAGTCTATCATGGGAGATGACATTGCAGATCACACACCGGATGTCTCTTCTCAGTGGGCAGGTAAACATCTTGTCAGATGTGTCTATAAATAAGATAACCTTTTATCTAGAGAAATGACAGGACTACATATATCATGATTTTATGATACAGTATCATTACAAATGTTTTGATCTATATATTTCATTTAAAAAGGTGTTTAAAATATTTTCATGGATTATGTTTCTTGTTGAATTTTCATGTAACTTTTTCCATTAAAAACAAAATGTCTACTTGTTTCTAATGTAAATCTTACAATTATTTTATATCATGGTTTTCACGTATTAACACATATAAGAAATCTTGACATCATAAATATATTGTAAACTGTGACATCAAGCAATAAATTTTGTCTTTAATTCATGAATACTTCATTTATCTCTGTTAAGTCCTCTCTTATCTTATGCAATTAGGGAGAAACTACATGTATGTTATCTTTTCCGAAGTACAAAAAGATTATTATCTCCCTTTGGTGATATTTGTTCCTCTGGTTGAGGTTAAAGGTGAAATGCAAAGATTTTGAGTATTTGATTTTATTGCTTTACTTGATAAAGATACATAAATAATGCCGTAAAAACAAATGTTCGACGCCAAGTGTGTCCCTGTTTAACTGTAAACACAGGTAAATTTATGGTTTATTGTCGAAGTTTAACATGATTATCTCCTCTTGGTAAGCCAAGACTGTGACGCCAATCGGTTCTTATCAGTCTGCTGCACCTACGAGGATAGCATAGCTTCTTGATATTCTGATGATGAAAGTGACCAAAGGGACATCACAGGCATTGATTCAACATAAAAATATATAGACATATAAATTAAAAAAACAAAAACAAAAACTTTTAATTTGAAATAAAAAATATTTTAAAAAATACATGCCGAACTTTTGTACTCTAGCTGTTTACTTTCAATTAGACAATATTCGCCAGGGAATTGCCTCTCTAAGCAAAATATTGTATATGAAATATGAATGATAAATACTAGTAACTGGTTATTTTTACATGAATTATTACCTTCACATTTTCCTCCCTTTAATGCATTTTTACATCAAATGTATTACTTATGACTTGTCAGTAATTGTTGAAGGGAGAACAGCGACATGTGGAAGTCATGTCCGTTACACACTAAGTCATTATAGCCTTCATTTACCTAAGTCGTAATTTCCAAAGTTTACTTTAAGGGGCTCGCCCCATAAAGTGTCATTTTACACCTTTCCGAGAGAAACAAATTTCAATAAAAGTTAAATCCTTTTCATAATATATATCTACGATTTTAGGGGACCCACTACCATTAACCATAAAAAAAATAATGTGAGTCCCCAAAAGTAAATGATCCCTATAAATAATGCCTTAGTGTACTTTAGGGGACCCACTGCCTATATCCACGATTCATATCATAAGACAACAACATTAACCATAGAAAATATGATGCGAGTCCCCTCAGGTAAATGATTCCTATAATGCCTTTGTGTACTTTAGGGGACCCACTACCATATACCTGGTCCATATCAAGACAACAACATTCGTTATAGAAAATAATGTGAGTCCCCTAAAGTACCTAATAAATATCGTGAGACAACAAAACTAAGTCTCATAGAACAAAAATGAGTCCCCGGCCTTGTTTGTGTGTTTGTTTTTTTTTGATGATATGTAGAGCCCTCTAAACTACATGAAGGCCTGACACACTTATTCACCAAAACAGAAAATTTTACACGATCTACAACAGAGATCGTTGTACTGTCTTCACAAATTGATGACAGACCACACTGTACGACAATGTACAAATGTACATGTATCTCAGAGGTGGATCCAGACATTTCCATAAGGGGGATGCGTTTTATTTCAGAAACAATTTTTTTTTATAGAAATATCAAAAGATATCGAGACATAATTCAAAGCGAAAATTACAAGACATGGTAAAAAGAAAAATGACAAGGACGAAACTGGAAATATTCTGTTAATAATACATTTCTACCAGTCTATAACCTAGCACAAAAAAGGGGGCCCTGGATCCGTCTATGTATCTCATTTGATTCTGAGAGGGATCTCAAAGGTTTTTTTAGAAATAAATATCCTGTCACGCAACGAAACAAAGCGAAATACAGCATATAGACGACTTGATAATAAATGAAAAATATATATATAAAATGTCGCTTGTAAACATCAGAGCCAAGGAGGTTTTATTCAGAATTTCTGCGTAAATAAATTTGGTGCTTTGCCATTGTGTTATCCTTGCTAGCTTTAGACAATGGCCAAATTTTTTACATGAATATACATATAAATTTTGTGGTCTATTTAGCATAAAAAACACACGTGCAAGATATTTTTGCAGCTAGGGGCGATGTAGCCCAATTTCGACATCGAGAGGTGCGTTGGAGGGGCTAATAATGTTTTCAAAGTAAAGAAATATTGTTTTCTGACAGAAAAAAAGGGGATGCGATCATGCCACCTCTCCTTTGTATGAACCAAGTGTACATCCCCGCTGTGAAATCTGAACGGCTTCCTCTTTTTTGGTATACATTGATAATATTTACGGTCTACGTTTGAAAGGACAGACAAACATTTTAAGTCAGAATTGAAAATAATTTGAAATTTTTTCACACGGTTTTATACCAAAATGTGTCATGGCCCGGCAATAACTGTTTGATATTTCACATTTGTTAAGAAGACAGACCCATATGCACGATGAACCCACAGGGGGATATACTAGTACCACAGAATTTATTCTTTCATTTTAGTATATTAAACAAGCAAATTTTTTTTATTTAGTATACTTAACCTTTTAACGTTAGATTTATTAACAGTAAATTTAGCAATATCCACCCGCCCAACCGTTTTGCAAACAAAGAAGGGATATGGTATGATTATCTTTGTCCCATAAAAAAGAAGAAATGACGCAAATGACGTCACGACAGGAGATTTTTAAAGGGGAATAAGCAGGATTTATATTTCCCAATGTTTTAAACAAGGTAAGTTTACCTGACGATTTCGCACTAACGCTTGAGAAAATTGAAAATTATTACGATTTGCTATCAAGGTACTAAAATCACTATCTAAAAATGTGTAAATCTGGAAAAAAGTTATGACCTTTGCATTTCACCTTTAATGTTCATTTTATGCATGTACTTTATATCTAGAGTAAAGGGGGTTAGCCATTCTTTCCTGTCCTAGATGTCTTGTCGATAATAGAAGACTTGATATGATTTGGATCCTTTTTGTTAGGCATTCTTAATTATATAGAAATAGTATATCTGAATAATATCTACCATTCTTTCATTTAAACATACACCCTAGAAAGACAGTTTAAATGTTGATGTGCCACAGAATATTTTTTAATATTACAAAACAGCTCTAAAAAATCAATTCAAATTCTTTTAAATAATCCTTTGTTTAAAAACATATATTTTCTTCATTAACCTTTGTTTACAAAAAAAGAAGAAGACATGTACAAGTAGTGCATACAGTATGTGGTCAAACTTTTACTCATGAAAACAAATTCATAATTGAATGTCCCTAACCACTTATATCTTAAAAGGGTATTCCATGAATTTCAAGATGATATTCAAGAATCTTTCCTGTCAGTTCTAGATAGCTCTTCTAATTCTACCTACATTAAAAGGAGAAAATTATAAATAATAAAAAAGAAATATATCAGTCTATTAACACTATAATGCTGTCTGCTTTGTGTATTCAAACTATTTAATGTTAATAAATTGAAGATTGGAATCAACCTCACAGTTTCCTGGAAGATTCAGGTATTTTGGATCGATCACTCTTATATAATATTATTTCTATAAGTGTATAGTATTATTAGTAGATATTCTTCTACTAACAAAATAATTTTAAGTTGGTATACATCTGTTAAATTAACAGTTTACTCTGGAAAATCACGAATGACTACAGGAAGTTTTGGTTTGTATTTGTTAAGTTTTTAACGTTTGTTATTTCAGAGTTATTTCCCTTGTTTGTGTAAACAATATTTAGTTCACTGGTCAAGTTTTCTTTGACAGATTCTTTTACAAGTTTGCATTTTGTTAGAAAGGATAAATGGAGGGTCATTTTCAAGTTTTATAGTTAAATCTGATTTATTACCTGTTATTTCTTAAAAAATTACATTTTCTTATGTACAATGAAACCTGTCTAAACCAAACCTCACTGTGACCAACTTTTGTGTTTGGAATAGACAGATGTTCAGTTTATACAGGTTAAATTAACAAAGATTTCCTACATTAAGACTTTTTATGAAAAGTTTGGTTTATTGAGGATTCAGTTTAGACAGGCTTCATTGTATACAATAATTTCAAACCAGAATATATATTTGTATTGTGTATTTATTTCATTTTGAATATCAAATCAGTTTCTATTTGTATTCGATAAACATTCGATGAATACAAGTATATTTTGTAAGATCAAAAGCAAATCGTCATAATTTTCTTTTGCCCAGGAGATCTGTAGCCATTTGTGAACTACACATCAAATTGTGACCTCGTATTTTTTTTTACATGTACACGTAAGCATATTAAGAAAAGTCTCCAAAAACGTTCTTGTCGCGTTCATCATGTACTAGTAAGCTACACATACTCGTACATGCTGGACGCCATTATCTCAAGTGAAATCTTTACAAGTTTATACATGTACATATATACTCAAAGAAAAAAGTTAAGAACCCCCATGTTTTTTTGAAATGACAAATGATACGACAAGTATCACAAGATTACTGACCAGATAATCTCAAGAATGCAATGGTGACCTGTTAGGACATTATATTGGCTGTAAGAAACCACCAAAAAAATCAAGAAAAATGTTAATTTAATGACTATTTAATCGCAATATCACAAGGCGAGTTTTTGCAGTAAAACATGTTCATTTTAAGTATTGACCTTCACAGTTCAAAAAGCACGATAAGATTGTCATTTCACTTTCAAAACGTCACTTACGAATCACTTGACGACATCTATTGTTCAAAGTTCAGTACCGGGTGTAACCCCCACGTGCTTGGATGACAGCCTCAACCCTGCGTCTCATCCCTCCAGTTAGACGTCGGATGTCCTGTTGTGATAGCTGCTGCCATTCCCGATGCAATGCTGCTTCCAACTGACGAATGTTTTGCACAGGAGATTCCCGAGCATGTATACGACGGCCTAACATGTCCCAAATATGCTCTATGGGATTCAAATCCGGGCTCATGGCTGGCCAAGGAACAGAAGTCACAGCTTCGATTTGGAGGTAGGCGGTTACTGCTCTTGAACGATGAGGCCTGGCGTTGTCATCCATCTACACAGGCCTTGTAGCTAGTGGGTGGTTGTCGAAATGGGGGACAACAACTGGTTGCAAGACATCTCTGATGTACTGATCACCAGTTAGGTTGCCTTGTATGGTGACTAAATCCAGATTGCAGTCATGAGAGATAAACCCCCAAACCATTGCTGAGCCTCCACCATAAGGGACAGTTGGCTGGATGTTCCTTAGGGTATAGGCTGTATTTTTGTGTCTCCAAACCCTCATCCGGCCGTCGGTTACATGAAGCAGAAACCGGCTCTCGTCTGACGAATGGATCTTGCACCATGTCCTTAAATTCCAACCACATCGTGCTAAACACCATGCCAAGCGTGATCGTCGATGTCGGTCTGCCAACAGTGGACGTTTAATGACTCCTTGACTTAAGTCCCGTTGATTTCAGACGGTTTCTAACTGTTCTTGTTGACAGACGTGTATTGGGCAGCCAATGTTGTTTGAGTGCGGGACTGGTTGCGAATGGCATCCATCTAACCAAACGCTGCAATGCCCTGTCGTCATGATCAGATGTTACCCGTGGTCTGCCGGATCTTGGCATGTCTTTCACATTGTTGGTTTGTGTGTGTTTTCTCACCAGTCGGCTGACTACAGTATAGTGGTAGCCCATCTGACGTCCAATAGCTTTGAAGGACATCCCTGTTGTATGCATGCCGATTATTTGCCATCTTTGTGCTTCTGATATTCGCCTTTGTACCATGCTTACTGAGAATGAATAAAAAAAATTAAACACCGGACTTAAATACCCAAATTCGAAGCGTGAACATACTGAATTTTGAGTAATGCGTGAGAGGCATGGTTGACGTGCATGACTAGTCGATATTAGACATAGTGGTCACACCTGTGAGCACATCTTTTTAATGGAACATTGTTCTTGCTATAATCAATATAAATATTAGAATCTAAACTTAGTGTAACTTATTATGTTTTAATATATCAGGGGGTGCTTAACTTTTTTCTTTGTGTATATATGTTTACTATAATGACTTTTTAACGTTTTACTATTAAGGAATATTTGAAATTGTTCAACCTGGTCTGTGTCAGTGTACGCTTAATAAATGGAGAAGCAGTTTATGAAAAGTGTAAGCTGACCCAAACCAGGTTATGCAAGTATAACCTGTTCGACAATTTCAAATATTCCTTATAATTTAATTTTTACAACAAAATTCAATGATTCCTTGACTTTAATTACGATTATTTCATGTGACTATTTGAATTTGTCGTTGGCGGATGAACACGTTGGTGACATCATAATACGAACCCAGGTTATCGAGTATAGCCAAAATTTTCTCCAGGCCGATTAGCCAATCAGATTGAAATATTCAAATCAAATTAAATTATTTACAAATAATTTAAGGTACCGGTATGTCACTTTACTTTTGATGATATATATGGGGTTTTTTTTTGTCTTTTCAGAAGTTACTCTTTTATTCTTATTTTTTTTTTAATAATAAAGTTATAAAAATGTCTGTTTGTCATACATTTGCTCAAGTTGGTAAATTTTTTATGTTTAACACATTGTAACATATCACCTTGTTACTTCTGTTATATTTTAGTTATCACACTTAATTAACAAAAATAAATAATACATGAAAGACATACCTGCTGTATACTGTAGCTATAGCATATTATATTAATCTCTATTTTTGAATATAGAACTTAAAATGTTTTCTATTGGAGCTTTTGACCTATTTAATAAAATGACAAAAGCTGAAATATAAATGGGTTTGAGGTACATGTTGTTTTTTTCATTTATGTTACTTCATTTTTAATACTTTTCTATATAGGGACTTATATTATGTTCTGTATATTAGTTTAGGTTGAGTGGTGTCTATCATTTGTACATATAATGAATTTTGAGACATTTCTACAATATATGACTGGTACCATTAGTGAAACAGGAAATGCTAGCCCTTCCGGATCACCTGGAAGTCTATATTCGTTAATTTTGCACCACTGTAATCTGGGAACACATATTTAACCCATTGCATTTTAGACTTTAAAGTACAAAATTTACCTGATTTTGGAAGTTTATATAGATATTTTTTTCAAATTGAAAGTGATAATTTTAGCTACAAATACAAGATGGAATCTCCTATAAAAAAAATTGTTGACAATAACCCTTATAGGATGGAATTCTCAATCACAGTCAGTGGTTGAGTGTATCTTAAATAGATATTAGTTAAGAATATGAATTTCCTGTTTTTAGATATTCGACATAAGAGAGAAGAGGTGAAGGAAATATTAGCAGATGATGACCTTGAGAAAATTGTAGATTTAACCTTGACGGAGACTGAAACAATTTGGTTATTGGATATGCCAACAGTTTGTGTATCAAATGAGGCAGATGATGCTAGTGCTATAAAGGAGAAAAATGAGAAATATGAACAGGTAAAACTTACATATACCATAATGATACCACTGTCTATAGTTCTATGAAGATGTCAGTAGTTTTTTTTTACGACTGTAGCAATTTTGCGGTCGCATTATGGTATGGCACTGTTGTCATCTGTCGGTAGACGCAATGATTTCCATGCTATAACTTTAGTTTTAGTTGACAAGTCCTTATGAATTTTTGATACAAGATCCCTGTCACAGAATTAAGCTTGGTATTGAATTTGGGTATTGTAGCTTTACCCGTTTCAAAAGAAGATAACCAAAGGTTTAATAATGAGTGTTTCTGTTTTTGATTCTTGGAGAATTTAATATTCATTTGATTTTAATGAGGGTTTTTCTTAAGGATTTCCTTAGGAAAATACATTTCAGAAAAATGTATGACGTTATTATGTAGGTATTATTATTTTTGACATGCAACGGGAAAAGGGCATGCATTTCAGCCAATTTTATGCTGTTTTTTTTTTACATAATGATCATTATTGGCCATAAATAAAATTAGCTAAAATGAACCTATAGTCCGAAATTTTGTATGTGTGGAAGTTATATAGAATTTTTATTTTTCAACAAATTTTTAACTCTTAAAATAGTTTGTCCAGTAAATTGTTTCCGGCATGTAACTGTGTCTATAAATTGACTATGTTAAGCAAAATACTGTGTCCTCATTTGCTTTTAACACAATTGTTCAACTATCCCTTGTTGAAATTTTTTGCGAATTACTCTTTGAGTTTTGTTTTTTGTTTTGAACCAGTAATTATCGTTTTAATTTTGATTTATATGCATTTTGTACAAGTTTGATAAAATGAACATTATATTCTGTTTCAGTTAATGAAAAATAAAGTTGGCAATGATCAGTACATGGATAGAGGAATGAACACGTTTAATGAACCACCAAAGTTTAAAGTTATCCAGACAACAAAGATAACATACTCAGTATGTAGTTCTCTATACATTGTATCACAAAAATTAAACATATGTTCCGAGTATACTGCAAAACAGATTACTGTGAAAGTATTTTTATTTGTTGACACCAATTTTCGTGGTTTCTACAAAATGCACTGATCCATGGGTTCTTGAATTCATAGTTTCAAACACTACAGGCAATGGGAAAATTGTATTTCGTTTTGATTTTAATTTTCATAGTTTAAGTGAACAATGAAATCCACGTAAATTAGAACCCCATGATTAATAATGATTTTTTACAAATAGTTTCCATACTTATTTTTATGAATGAGAACAATCTAGTTTTCAGAATAATTCTGTATTGAAAGTGACTTAAATTAGTCATAGCATATCCTTTGCTCACTGTATAGTAATAATTCTGTATTGAAAGTGACTTAAATTAGTCATAACATATCCTTTGCTCACTGTATAGTAATAATTCTGTATTGAAAGTGACTTAAATTAGTCATAACATATCCTTTGCTCACTGTATAGTAATAATTCTGTATTGAAGGTGACTTAAATTAGTCATAGCATATCCTTTGCTCACTGTATAGTAATAATTCTGTATTGAAGGTGACTTAAATTAGTCATAGCATATCCTTTGCTCACTGTATAGTAATAATTCTGTATTGAAGGTGACTTAAATTAGTCATAGCATATCCTTTGCTCACTGTATAGTAATAACTCTGTATTGAAGGTGACTTAAATTAGTCATAGCATATCCTTTGCTCACTGTATAGTAATAATTCTGTATTGAAAGTGACTTAAATTAGTCATAACATGTCCTTTGCTCACTGTATAGTAATAATTCTGTATTGAAGGTGACTTAAATTAGTCATAGCATATCCTTTGCTCACTGTATAGTAATAATTCTGTATTGAAGGTGACTTAAATTAGTCATAGCATATCCTTTGCTCACTGTATAGTAATAATTCTGTATTGAAAGTGACTTAAATTAGTCATAACATGTCCTTTGCTCACTGTATAGTAATAATTCTGTATTGAAAGTGACTTAAATTAGTCATAACATATCCTTTGCTCACTGTATAGTAATAATTCTGTATTGAAAGTGACTTAAATTAGTCATAACATGTCCTTTGCTCACTGTATAGTAATAATTCTGTATTGAAGGTGACTTAAATTAGTCATAGCATATCCTTTGCTCACTGTATAGTAATAATTCTGTATTGAAGGTGACTTAAATTAGTCATAGCATATCCTTTGCTCACTGTATAGTAATAATTCTGTATTGAAAGTGACTTAAATTAGTCATAACATGTCCTTTGCTCACTGTATAGTAATAATTCTGTATTGAAAGTGACTTAAATTAGTCATAACATATCCTTTGCTCACTGTATAGTAATAATTCTGTATTGAAAGTGACTTAAATTAGTCATAACATGTCCTTTGCTCACTGTATAGTAATAATTCTGTATTGAAAGTGACTTAAATTAGTCATAGCATATCCTTTGCTCACTGTATAGTAATAATTCTGTATTGAAGGTGACTTAAATTAGTCATAGCATATCCTTTGCTCACTGTATAGTAATAATTCTGTATTGAAAGTGACTTAAATTAGTCATAACATGTCCTTTGCTCACTGTATAGTAATAATTCTGTATTGAAAGTGACTTAAATTAGTCATAACATATCCTTTGCTCACTGTATAGTAATAATTCTGTATTGAAAGTGACTTAAATTAGTCATAACATGTCCTTTGCTCACTGTATAGTAATAATTCTGTATTGAAAGTGACTTAAATTAGTCATAACATGTCCTTTGCTCACTGTATAGTAATAATTCTGTATTGAAAGTGACTTAAATTAGTCATAGCATATCCTTTGCTCACTGTATAGTAATAATTCTGTATTGAAAGTGACTTAAATTAGTCATAACATGTCCTTTGCTCACTGTATAGTAATAATTCTGTATTGAAAGTGACTTAAATTAGTCATAACATATCCTTTGCTCACTGTATAGTAATAATTCTGTATTGAAAGTGACTTAAATTAGTCATAACATGTCCTTTGCTCACTGTATAGTAATAACTCTGTATTGAAAGTGACTTAAATTAGTCATAACATGTCCTTTGCTCACTGTATAGTAATAACTCTATATTGAAAGTCACTTAAATTAGTCATAGCATATCCTTTGCTCACTGTATAGTAATAATTCTGTATTGAAAGTGACTTAAATTAGTCATAACATATCCTTTGCTCACTGTATAGTAATAATTCTGTATTGAAAGTGACTTAAATTAGTCATAACATGTCCTTTGCTCACTGTATAGTAATAACTCTGTATTGAAAGTCACTTAAATTAGTCATAGCATATCCTTTCCTCACTGTATAGTAATAATTCTGTATTGAAAGTGACTTAAATTAGTCATAACATATCCTTTGCTCACTGTATAGTAATAATTCTGTATTGAAAGTCACTTAAATTAGTCATAGCATATCCTTTGCTCACTGTATAGTAATAATTCTGTATTGAAAGTCACTTAAATTAGTCATAGCATATCCTTTGCTCACTGTATAGTAATAACTCTGTATTGAAAGTCACTTAAATTAGTCATAGCATATCCTTTGCTCACTGTATAGTAATAACTCTGTATTGAAAGTCACTTAAATTAGTCATAGCATATCCTTTGCTCACTGTATGAGAATAATTCTCTATTGAAAATCACTTAAATCATAAATTAGGTTTTGTACACAGTGTTAAATTAATTGGCAATCAAAAGTAATTAGACATGAAATATATTGTATACAGTGTATGTGAACAACTCATACCAATAAAGTGGCTAGGGGCCATCTCAAACTAAATGTGAAGTATGAGGTATTATCATTAAAGAGGTGACTTTACGATGGAGAACAATGATAAGAACACTGTTTCTTAACTTATGATGTTTACATGAGTTTCATGTGGATTTTATGTCATGATCACTATAATACCTATAAACTATATATTATACACTATCTAAGAACCACATCAGATATGTAATGGTTAACATGCTGTCCTTGAGTGAAGTAGATTATGGGTTTTAACCCCTGTCAGTTCAATCCAAAGACTATAAAATTGGTATTTGGTGTTTCTCCACTAAGCACACAGCATTTAGAAGTATGAGCAAAGACTGGTTGGCTCAGAATTAGGATAATGTGTCAGAGTGAAACATGTCCACCAGTCGACTGATGGTTTCTGTTTTGCTAGCACTAAAGAAATCCAACTAAGCGTATTGGTCTAGTACAAAGTGAACATAATCATCATCTCAATGCTATGTTACTTGCTCATGCCATGATATAGATGGAACATTGTTCACTTGATGTTAATCAACATTTATCAGCAAAACTGTCTTAATTTTAAATGTGAATATATCAACAAATTTTGATGTTTTATATTTATTAGGAAGTAGGTGTAAATGCCACAACATGGGATATGCATGACACGTATGAAATGATAGATAAAGATCAGAAAGGTATGATATACTAGTAATTAAAATATTCAATAAAAGAAATAATTCTCTAAATCTTCTAAGTGGAAAACATACAAAAGAAGAATAGTGTATGTCAATGTGAAAATAAGGGTAATAACAAAATTACCGAACTCCGAACAATCTTACAAAGGGAAAGTCAAAACTCACAAGTATATAAACAGACAAAATCAGTCAACAACTGGAAAACTGTGAAAACCGTAATGATCCTGACTTGGTACAGACATTTCTAAAGAAATGGTGGATTGAATCAGATTTTAAGTGCCAAGCCTCCCGCTTTCATTATGGCTCAAAGGTTCCGGCTGTCACTATAACAGTATTTATAGCAATACGTGAAACTGAAGTTACCATTATAGAGTTATCTACTCATTAAAAAAGTGAAAAATACTCAAAATATTGATGATAATGTAAAATAGATCATGGAAGGAGATCTTAAATGTTAATTTAATACACAGATTATGGAAGGAGATCTTAAATGTTAATTTAATACACAGATTATGGAAGGAGATCTTAAATGTTATTTAATACACAGATTATGGAAGGAGATCTTAAATGTTGATTTAATACACAGATTATGGAAGGAGATCTTAAATGTTAATTTAATACACAGATTATGGAAGGAGATCTTAAATGTTAATTTAATACACAGATTATGGAAGGAGATCTTAAATGTTAATTTAATACACAGATTATGGAAGGAGATCTCAAATGTTAATTTAATACACAGATTATGAAAGGAGATCTTAAATGTTAATTTAATACACAGATTATGGAAGGAGATCTTAAATGTTAATTTAATACACTACATTTTTTTTTATATGACTGCTAAGCTGAACATGTAGCTGTCTATTTTGTTTTTTTATGTTGAGTGAGCTTATTATTTGGATGGCATCTGTTGGTTTCATCAGCTTTTTCCTCTGTGTTTGATATGGGGAAGATTGTTTTTTATTATTGTTAAGTCTATTATAGTCAAAGTAGGGCTATGATGTTTAATGCCACTTTCAACAATATTTCAGTTATATTGTGGCAGTGGAGGAAACCAGAGTACCTGGAGAAAACCACCGACATGTCGCAAGTCACTGACAAACTTTATCACATAACGTTGTATTGAGTACACCTCGCCTGATTCGAACTCACAATGTTAGTTGTGATAGTCAAAGTATCTAAGGGGCATAACTAATTTCTGAAATACATGAATTAAATTTTTTTTCTTAATAATAATAAGAATAGTTTATCTATAGATAATACTTATAGGCCTAAATAGTAAATTCAAAATAATGTGTCTGTGTTATTTTCTTCTGTCATTTTTGCAGGGCATGGAGGTTTTAATTTGTGTTTTTCTGTTCATCCAATATATGCTGGGGTTAAACTTTTTTTTAAATTGTAAAAAAAAAAAAATAGGGAAAACATTTTGTTTTATTAATATTGTAGTATAGGTTGAGTTAGGATTATGGTGTTTGAGGCCACTTTCAACAATATTTCAGTTATATCATGTCGGTCGTTTTATTGGTGGAGGAAACTGGAATACCTTTCAAACAGGTATTATCTGTATTGTAAATGATGCTTTTACTTTAGAAAAAGAAGAGAGTGAGGAGGCTGAAGGAACCATTAGTCGACCTGCTAGTCCTGTTGCTAAAGAAGAAACTCCTGCAGAAGGAGAACCACCAGGATTGGTTACCAGAGAAGGTAATTAAATAAATGTTTTTTTTGTTTTTTTTTACAAAGATCATTATTGTATAAAATTACATCTTATATCATAATAGTACCCATTATTATTAATCCCAAATACTATGAAAATACAATAATAATAATAATAATAATAATACAGTGTACCCTTGTTGTACCGTCCCTATGTAATCTGACAACTTCACTTATAGCCAGCAAAAAAAAAAAAAAAAAACTTTCCAAAAATCATGTTGTATTTATGTAATTTCTCCCTCAATATATTGCCAACCTCACTTATCGCCATGATATAACTTGATCCAAAAGGAGGCAGTATGGCAAAGGTGTAGAGTAATTATACTTCTTTTTAAAAGGAAAATAATTTAATGGATAAAAACTGGTGGTGTTTATCTTAATTCTCACTGGGCAATAATAATAAAGATGAACAGTGTTTAAAACAGTTTATATATCATTGTTATCAGTGAAAAGTTATGTAGCTTTACTTCAACATCAGAATAAATAAAGTAGTGAAACTAGAAATATTAACAAGTACTAGGGTTGTCTTCTCTTAAATAGTACAACTTATTGAGTGTAAATTTTTGTTGAATATAAGAAATTGTGTTACATGTATAACAATATTAATCTCAGGAAAGAACTAAATACAATTTTACTAGAATAAATATGTTTCCAGTGTAATGTTAGATATGAAATGAATTGATTGTCATGTATAGGTGAGAGAACATGAAATAACTACACAATTGCAAATCATATTTTGTTTATGTTTATTTATAGAATAAAATTAATTAAAAAAACTTATATAAGTATGGTATTTTCTGAAGGTTCAGCTAGGTTAAGAGCAGGCACAGGTAAGACTTCCAGTGTAGAGCATTGGTTTGGATAACAAGCACCATTTTGCTATTTTTTTGCTATTTGTAGTTTGTATTGAATTAAGATTGTAAATGCACTATATAATTTTTTTTCATTCTGTATGTGTAAGATTCTGCTACCACATTGGATGATGTTTTGCTGTTGTAAACACTAATTTTATGCACATTTTGTTTTGCTGAAGTAGTTAAAATCTGCTGTATGAATGGATGCTATTTTTTGAAATAGTAGTAGTAAAAGTCTATAATTTGATTGGTTAGTATCACTAGCCAATCAGCAATATGATTCAGAATTTTACTATGATTATGATAAATTGATGTAATACATATGAGATACAATAAATGGTATGGGTGTTTTATATAGTTCTGTGATGTTATAGTTATATATATGTAATATAGAAGTGCATGCTAGCTATGTAAGGTGTTACTAATACGATTAAATTTATATATAGAATATATGTGCTTAAATTCTCTTATTTTGATGTTGGAAATAATATACATGTAATAGTTGCTCTTATTTGTAAATGTTTGACAAATTATTCACATTTTATTTAAAGTTGTTACTTAAAGTTTTTTCTAGAATACTCTAGCAGCAGAAAGATACAACCAGCAACCAATTAAGTTTCTATACTTTAATATTATAACAGAAAATACTTAATAATAGTATACAATTACAGAAATTAAATTAGTAAATTACAACTGGCCTGTCTGTCATTGTTCAAAGTTAAATTCCTTCTAGTACAGGTTCCTTTCCGTTCTGGTATATTAGTTAGATCTTTTCCTATTTTAATGAATTCCTATTGAATTGAAATATCCTTTAGTTCTAATCCACAAAGTTTCCAAATATTGTCTGTTAAAATTGTTAATAGTTCAATGTTCAAGTCACATGACTTCACTATGTAAATATATCCAAATACAATGCTATAGATTTCAGCTGTTATATAAATCCTAAATATCAGACTGGCTGCTCTTAAATTTGCTGCTCCTTATATACTAATTTAGTTATATTCTAGAGTTTTCCAAAAAGTGTGACATTGTTTACATACATTAACAATATGAAAAAATATATAGAAACATATAAAAAGTCAAGGTCAAAATTAAAAACTTGTAAACAACCTGACCTATTTTTGATAACCTATTTGCATTGATGATGTAATATTATCAACAGCAAAAAATATTCTTAGGAACAAAATAATATATCATATTTATTATATATACATCACACAGTGTATAGGTAATTGATTTAAAAATGAATTTGTGAATGCCAATTTCATTCCTTGTCACAAGAGGGGGTGTAGATCTCATGATTGACCCTATTAAAGATAGATTAATCTTGTGTTAAATCTGTAGGAAGCACTTTTCTTTATCATGAATTCATGATACACAATACATTTGTATTGAAATTTAGGATTTATTGTGATATAGCTATTTCAACATACTTAAGTCAGGGAAGTTAGAATTATTTCTGAAAGTTATTCCTGAAAAATGTATTACCCATAGACAGTACAAATGGCATCAACTAATCGAGAACTGTTTGTAATACATTTGTTTTGAGACCTTAAGAACATAGTTATCATTTTCCATTATTTATGTACCAACAATTTTATAGATATTAAATTTTCAAAAGTTTTCTTCTATATCAATATACAAAACATATTGATGATTTGAAGCACACACAACAATGTAGGCCAAATGTTTTAGTATTTGATAACATTTACGTGATCATTCATAACATGCAAACTATAATGAGCTCTGAGCTGTGATGGTTGGCATGCCAAGCCTTGAGTGTGATAGATCATAGGTTTGATCTCCAGTCAGGTCAAAGACTATAACAGTTTGTATTTACTGTTTTAATTGCTGAGTAAAATTAGAGACTGGTTGACTCAAAGTAAGGATAATGTGTCAGAGTGGATCAACTTAAGCATGTTGGTCTAGTATAATATAAACTTGTAACTTGTTATCGCCATGATATAGCTGGACAATTGCTCACTTGACATTAGACAACAATCACTCACTCACTCATATGAACTATTGCTTGCAAAAATTATAAATATGCAAATCTAATCAAATCAATTTTATTTTTAATGCTCCAACTGAAACACAGATTGTATAAAAAGAATATTTTTGTTACATCCTGTGGACACATATTCTGAGGGAGAAACCTTACTAAACATAAGAATCTTTCTGATTACTAAAAGTTTGTTATTTATTTTTCAGAGAGTAGAGCTACCATTGCCTCATCAGTAGCAGGATCAGAGAGTGTGTTTACCAGTAAAGAAACAGGAGTGTCTTCTATACCTAGTGAATTATCAGCTATTGAAGAAGATAAAATTATGAAGGTTTGTTTGTCTACTTGTATGTAACCAATTGTGAGGTTGTTTTAGATAAATTAAAGGTATATAAGCTGTCAATTCGATTAATTTATTAATCAGTTTTTTATTACTGTTTCCAGTTCAAATCAATTAAAAAATGTTATTTTAAATTCAATGATAATCTAAATTACCATTCTTTTAAAAATATAGAGAATGAATTCGTTGTCAGATTAATGGTCATCACCAATACTAATAAAACAAGAGGTTCATGGTATGCACATAACCTCTGATTTGAACCCATTCTGGGATGTAACTTAAACTACACATGCTCATTTCCGGCCGATGAAAAAATACATTATTGAATTAATAGAAATAATACATTCAAACACATACACTAACATCATCACAATATTTAAATTCACTAAAATAAACAAGCACGTTCTTGTCTCTTCATCCATGTCCAATTACTGTGTTGACTTCGTGCACATGTTTTTCAGTGTTCAGCAATCTTCCTATGTGTTGACGAGATTTAATTAGGCATCAATGACATCAACAAATAACCATTGAATGCGATCATTATTTTGAAATCAAGTAGCTTTATACTCATCTTTAATCATTAAGTTTTATTATCTACAAAATTTATAAGTAACAAAAATCATCATTTTGGCAGCTTGTATCACTTTAAAGAAGACAAACAATATGTGATAAATATATATTCACTGATTAACAATTGAATGAGCAGGTCTATATAATCATGAAATAATGTAAATAATTAAATTTTATATATTGAAAATAAATGTGTTTCCTTGTCTACTAGTATGATTGTATAATTTATAACATTATTTCATTACAGTCAGAGAATTTGTTAAGAGATTTATTTGTAATGGAGAGAGTAGTTAACCTGAATACATACCAATCTAGACAAGCTTTATATAGAGGTTTCCCAGTTCTGACAGGTTAGTTCATGACAATTGACCCCCCCCCCCCCCCCCAAAAAAAAAAAAAAAAAACAAATGCACAGTATAATTCATCCATAAGTGCACATTGATATTTATTTTTGGATGCAACCAAAGCTGGATGTAACCAATCAAAGCTCATTTTACTAAAGGATGTTTAAATTAGCAAATATAACACAATACTGTGACAAGTTGAAATATAACACAATACTGTGACAAGTTGAAGTGTTATGAAAAGGAAGTTTAAACAGTGATGGTGAATAATTCCATAAATATCAACAAAACAAACAACTTAACCTCTCAACTCAAACCATTGAGCACAAAAAAGACCATGACGTTTGAAATCTAATTCCTGGCTTGGGACAGGAACAAAAATGTGGCAGGGCATATTCTTCTTTCCATAAAGAGTAAAAAACAAGGTGTTTCATTTGAACGTCTATCAAAACATTGATGATGACTATCAAACTTGGTGTTATACAAACTATTTACAATTTTTTTGTGTTAAAATAACTTAATGCATCCTATTCACTTTCCATATGTTGATGAATCCAATGTTGTGATTGTCAATTTGAATATACTGTTCAAAGAATGTAATATACTCCACTAGTGTATACAACCAAGAAATTAATATAGTATAACTTCATATGCCAAAGGTCAAAGTTGAAGAGGTGGGGAATAGATTGTAAGCTGTGTTAGCAAAGATGGTAATAATAATGCTTTATAGATTTTATGGAGATATCTATGCTTTGTTTTGCAATATACAATTATTTCTTAAAATAAATATCAATGCAATATTAATTATTGACTTAATTATTTATTTTTAGAACTAGACAAGGATGGTTCAGCCACACAACAGTTGAGTGTAGCTGATATGGGACCTAATTTTGACAGGTTATGGTCATATCAATGTCCATTAACTAAAGGTAGAAATGTTAGTTCACTTACCTGGAACAAACTTAACCCTGTAAGTATTTAATGTTAATATTGAATCAATCTTAATCTTAATCTTTAATTTCGCTTAAGAAATTGTATAAAGGTAGCTATATGCAATAAATATACATGTTACATTCAACCAATTATCAAAATGCCAAAGTTCCTACTTACTACTACATAGGCTCACGAATTGGACAAATATTACATGCGCGTCTTCATATGAACAGCAGCTCCCTAAGCGAACACCTTTTCTTACGAAATTTAGTTGACTTATCTAATTGGCTATGTGTGTGGGGGGGGGGGTTCCTGTGTCCACATAGCGCGACACGTTCATGTCGCGTTGTATGGACTCAGTCACCTTGACTCGGGATGATGTCTTATTATAAATTACCAGCAATATTATTATATAAATATATTAATAGTTATAGATATGTTTT
Source organism: Bathymodiolus septemdierum (assembly GCA_963383655.1). Taxonomy (NCBI): domain Eukaryota; kingdom Metazoa; phylum Mollusca; class Bivalvia; order Mytilida; family Modiolidae; genus Bathymodiolus; species Bathymodiolus septemdierum. Next base: position 74,791,896 of record OY726518.1, read on the forward strand.
ATAAAGAGCATGTTATAATAGTCATGATTATGCTATGTATGTTTATTTTAGGAGACAGATTTATAAAAGCAATAATTGCTTGTTTCTGAATCCTGTCTGTATTTACTATGGTTGATGTACTCTATTTTCTGATTATTTTCTAAATAGATATTGTTTAAATTAACCAATTTTGTTAATAGAACTTTCCATTTTTTAACCTATGCAAATGGTATTTTACATTAAGCAAATTGTAGAAGACAGAAATGTTTAGAATGGTATGCTTAATTATCTTTGCTGCATTCATTATTAATAATTTAACAAATTTATAAGTTACTTTATCTTAACTAAATTTATATTTATTTCATATTATAAAAAGTGATTTCACCTGAATATCATTGGAGAATATATATTTTTTGCTATATTGTAATGTCTGCTTGAGAAAAAAACACAGGTAACCCCTGTTCTTTTTTACTTTATTAAAGTCTTGTCACAAATTTATAGCATTTTCCAGATGTTCATTTGAGTTCAGGCCCTTTTTCAACTTTGTTGTTTTATAATTAAGGACAGACAAGACATATTTTTCTCCAAAAGACCCATAAATTGTTATTTTATACTATTTACAATCCTCTTAAATTCTTACTTTATTCTCACAACAATTTTGTTTATCTCTTTCAGGATTTGTTTGCTGTAGGCTATGGACAATTTGAATTTTCTGATCAAAAGTCAGGACTTGTTTGTTGTTGGTCACTCAAAAATCCTGAGGTATGATATTATTATAGTATTATTATGTAAATATGTCTCATCTCCCTCAAGTGAACTGTACATGTAGTTTTTTTGGATATATATTATCAGACTGTCATTTCATTGTTCCAGTACAGGTGCCATTGACTTTCTTATTAGATTTGAAGGAATGAGAATTTGTATAAGTGTTTTCACTTGTTTTCCGATCCCATTCAATTTTGTATTTACCTTGAAATATCTCGTGTTTCCTTATTTGAATAAAATTCCAAAATTTGTTTATTTATTTCCCATTTGGCTTTCAAATATTTCGACGCTGAGAGCACCTGATGAAAGTTATTCCAGAGACGTGTCGTGCGTAACGAATTTGATACTAGTATCTACATTTTTATTGAATAAAATATTGTTTGCACTAAATTTTATGGTAAATATATCAAGTCATTTTTACAGCTTAAATGTTAATGATGTCAGAGATAAGTTAAAGGTTTTGTAACGTCTTATGGTACTTCATTTCTGTATTGATACAACTTGTACATCTTGTATTATAACCAGATGACAGATTTAGACATCATTAAATTCAATGTAAATTTAATTTTGTATTAACCTATCGTGTAATACGATTTTAAAATTGTATCCTTGTGATAATTAAAAAAAAAATTTAATTTTTAACTTTGACTTGATTTCAGTTCAAAATTTGTAAATACATAGTTTAACCACAATCTAAATTAAATGAGTTTTGACAGAGTTATCTCCCTTAAATTCATACCAAGTCATCATCAGATGTAAGAGCTCTAGAATTTGTTTTCCATGGTTTTATTTTGAAACACTTTATTGTGACCTGTTGTTCAAAAGGTACAAGAAAAGAGCAATCTATTGGATTTATATTTGATTACATGGGACAAGCGGGGGTATACATTAATGTTTTGGTCGTGGTATCAACATTTATGAAGTTTTCTGATTATTATTTTGTTTTACCACCAATGGTAGATTAATGCTATTTGTTATATTATTTACATTAAATTTCACATCATAAGTTGATGTATATCTTGTGACTTTTGACAATTTTTCAATGTCTGATGACTTTCATATTAATTTTCCTGAATGGACCAATTTAATAACAATGTTAATCTTAGTATGCATACCTCATAATGATGTATGTTGTGGAATTTAAATACTCATACAGCATAAGTTTTCAGGTAGACTCTTCCTGTGATCACACTCATATATTGATGTACATGATTACTCTTTTAAAAATATGTCCATAAATATTTTTCGTACACAATGGAGGTTATTCCAGAAACATTAAAGTAGATATCTACATATTTATCTATAAGTAGTATGCTTTATTATCCTATGTTATGAAATTGAAGGAATTCCTTGATTCATTAGTTACAATGGTATAATTTATTTTAGTATCCAGAGAGAATATACACATGTAGTGAGGGTGTGACTACAGTAGATTTCTCCAAGATGCATCCATCACTGTTAGCTGTAAGTAATTAAGTATTATAGATTGTCAATACTATGTACAAAGTTTCTTTTTAATTTTTACTAAATGAAATTATGAATTTTGCAACTTTTATGAATATATGCTCAATACAAGAATGTTTATTGTGAGAATTGGTAGTCTTATGTCTAATGAATACTGATTGCTTTTTAATTGGTAAATTTATATCCCCATCAGTAGGTGTTGAAATTTATAAACACAAGGTGAAGGATCATAGAAGAAAGACCAAGCTTGATTTTAAACTTTACCACTTTTTATACACCCGTCTCGAGACAGTCCGTATTATGTGATTGGGTATGGCGGGCGGGCGGGCGTCCACACAGGTTTCCGCACAATGACTTTAGTTCTGTATATCGGATCTTTACCAAACTTGGCCACATGATTCCCTTGTGGAAGGGGAAGAACCCTATTTGTTGTGGGGTCATTAGGTCAAAGGTCAAGGTCACCGTTACTATAAATATAATTTTTGACAACAGGGTCGTTTCCGCACGATAACTTTAGTTCTGTATATTGGATCTTTAACAAACTTGGCCACATGATTACCCTGTGGAAGGGGAAGAACCCTAATTATTTAGGGGTCATTAGGTCAAAGTTCAAGGTCACCATTACTATGAATAGAATTTTTGACAACAGGGTCGTTTCCGCACTATAACTTTAGTTCTGTATATTGGATCTTTAACAAGCTTGGCCACATGATTCCCCTGTGAAAGGGGGAGAACCCTATTTATTTTGGGGTCATTACCATTATACCGTTTGATAATTTATATAGACGGGTGTATTTTGTGATGCACACATTTTTCTGCTCTGGAGTTATGCACCTTTTTTACTTAGGATTAGATTAAGCTTATTTTATTGTTAGCTATGTAATATTTGGATCGAACACAAGTTATTCCAACTTACGAAGGTCCTCTAACTGCATCAGTGGCATAATGGTTAGCATGCTTGCCTCGAGTGCGGTAGATCGTGGGTTCGAGTCCCGGTCGAGTCAAACCAATGACTATAAAATTGGTATTTGTTGTTTCACCGCTAAGCACGCAGCATTAAGGAAAAAGAGCAAAAACTGGTTGGCTCGGAATCAGAATACTGTGTCCAAGTGGAGCGACATGTCTTCCTGCGGAATGTTGTTTCAATGAGCTAGCACTGTAAAAAACCAACTAAGCGTGTTGGTCTAGAACAAAGCGGACCTCATCATCATCTCATTGAAAATTAACCTTTTCTCGCCATGATATAGCTGAAAAATTGCTGAATTGGCATTAAGCAACAATCACTCACTACAAAGGTCCTTTCCACATATTTACACACTTAAGTTGGAAGCAGAGTCATCTGTGTCCTATGGACACAGTCTTCTATTTTTTTCTGTTGAGTTACTCTGATTAAATGTAAAACTTTGATGATGTATTGTATTAGACATACATTTATGCTTTTGATTGACAGGTTGGAATGTATGATGGAGGTGTTGCAATCTATAATGTGAAAAGTACAGAGGATGAAGCTATGATTGACAATCTGTAAGTTTTTCTTATTAAACAGATTACCGGTAATTAGTAAGAAAAGATATGGATGTAAATGAACATGAGACACTATCCAGCATTACACTTAGACACAAATGAAGTAAAGGAGCTGTGCAACATTTCACAGTCACAGAAGGGTCTTCAGTAATGAGCATAACTCATACCCAAGATTAGGAGATTCTTTTATTCATCATATCATCCTGTTCATACTGTCTTTCCAGTCAGTCTCACACCCATCTGCAGGCTGGAGGCTGTCTCATACTCATCTGCAGGCTGGGGGCTGTCTCACACCCATCTGCAGGCTGGGGGCTGTCTCATACTCATCTGCAGGCTGGGGGCCGTCTCACTCTCATCTGCAGGCTATGGGCTGTCTCATACCTCATCTGTAGGTGAGGGGATGTCTCATACTTATCTGCAGGCTAGGGGCTGTCTCACACTTATCTGTAGGCTAGGGGCTGTCTCACACTTATCTGCAGGCTAGGGGCTGTCTCATACTCATCTGTAGGCTAGGGGATATCTCACGCTCATTTGCAGGCTAGGGGCCGTCTCACACTTATCTGCAGGCTAGGGGTCATCTCACACTTATCTGCAGGCTAGGGGCCGTCTCATACGCATCTCTAGGCTAGGAGACGTCTCACACTCATCTTCAGGCTAGGGGCCGTCTCACACTTATCTGCAGGCTAGGGGCCGTCTCATACTCATCTGTAGGCTAGGGGACATCTCACACTCATTTGCAGGCTAGGGGCCATCTCACACTCATCTTGGATTGTCTTTCAAGTCCAAATCCTTTATTGTTAAAATGTAAAAAAAATTGACTGACTTGAGAGTTCTTTTCTTTCAAGATCTCTGCTCTAATTGCTATATTAAAGCAAATATTTTTTAAATAATCATATAATTTTTATGTTTTCACACAGACTAAGTCCTGGTAAACATGCAGCCCCTGTATGGCAGATTCAATGGATAGAGAAAGAAAGGGGATCAGGAGAGGACGTGACAGAGAAACTGATCTCAATATCTACTGATGGTAGAGTGACACAGTGGTCTATTAGGAAGGGATTTGAGAGTTATGGTATGTTGATATACAATATACAATTATTGACTTTTAATGAGGTCTACTCATGACTATACGGACCTGGTCAATGCTTGATTGACCGAAGCCAATGGCTGAGGTTAATCAATCATTGACCAGGTCCGTATAGTCATGAGTAGACTGAATTTAAAAGTCAATAACTGCTTTATTAAATAATAAGGAATTCTTCAAACTTTTCAACAGTATATTCAACAAAATAGGCTACAATTGTTTTATCATTTTTCAAGATTATTTAAATATTAAAATTTTGAAATATGATTTAAATTTTGATTTTTTTTTTTTTATAATTTTGAAATTTTATATGAAAATTCTGAATTTTAGAATTTTTGACCTTTTTTTGCAATTTGATTGGCCGACTGGAAATGAAATATCGTCTCTGGTTGGACAACGTTGAAACACCGAATAGACAATTGACAAAAATAGACACAAGCCTGAATATACCTCACGCAAGGTGTACTCACTCTGAGGTAGAGTTGAGAAAATGCTGTTTAGGCAAATCAGCGAACAGCAAAATTCCTTATCATTTAATAATATGTTATATTTACAACAAGTTTATATTTTGTATTTTTCCAAGTCCAGCGTCCTATACCATTGGATTGCTTCATAAATTGGTTAAAGTTTACGATTTAAATTAAATTTTGATATTTTGTTCCTATGGTTGGGGTTACTTTACCTGACTACACAATCTACAATTTACATAATAAAAAAACAGATTTCTGATTTAGTGTGCATGATGTTTCTCTTAATGTCAAAAGATTTTAAAGCTATATAATTTAAGTCTTTGGGAGCAAAAAAGCCAGAGGGCCTAAACAGGATAGCCAAAGTCGTCTTAAGTTTATCTTTACCTGAGGGAGGAGGACCTTAGTTTTAATATTGATTCCATTATTAAGGAACTGTAAATTTCAATAATAAATATATCTAATAAACCATATCAGGGCTAAAATACTGACTAGTAGGCATATGATACCATCTGAGACTAATAGTCCACTAGCAGAGGTTGATTGAAACTCATAATAAGTAAAATATTGTCCTACTGTTTGTTATCTGTATGATATATACTACTAGAGTATCAAGTCATGTAATAAATAAAGTGATATTCTCTGCAGAAAAAAACCCAAAACCATACTGTTTATTGTATTTTACAAGAATGAGCCATTTCTTTTTACAGATATGATGAGATTGAAGAGAATTCCAACAAAATATGGAAGTAAGAAGGAGAAGAAAGTAGAAGCCTTCATATCCAGACATGCAGGAGGAATGTGCTTTGATTTTCAACAAAAAGATACAAATATGTAAGTATACTACAGTGTACACCATGTTATATTGTGTTGTAGATTTGTATTATTTGGGAAAATACTGAAAAGAATTCGTCGGAGGCTTTTTAATGAATAATTTTAAGATCACAACAGAATAGTTTTTCAGATAGTTTTTATACCCCCACTCGTAGAAAGGGGGCTATATTGCAATCACCTTGTCCGTTTGTCCGTCTGTTCACACTTTCGTAACAGATATCTCGGCTTCTACTGGAAGAAATGATTTTATATTTGATATATGGCTTTGGCATGGTGACTTGTACCATGTCTCCCCTTTGCAGGTTTACTGCACATCTACATCCTGTTAACAGTGTGACTTAGAATTTTTCATGTTTGCCGTAATGAAAACTTTCATAACAGTTATCTCAGCTTCTACTGGAAGAAATGATTTTATATTTGATATATGGCTTTGGCATGGTGACTTGTACCGTGTCTCCCCTTTCCAGGTTTACCGCACATCTACTTCCTGTTTACCGTGCGACTTACAAATGAACGAGTGGGGGTATTCTTAGCATGACGTAGCGGGCAACATCTTGTTATTTTTAATTTAGTTCAAAAATAGTTCAACAAAATTCAATTAGAAAAGATGTACAGGTTCTATACAATAAGGCTATAGCAATTGGCAGCCAAATAAATTTGCCTCAAGCAAAAAAGGGTAAAATGTAACTAAAATCAATTTGATTAGACTTGGGGATATTGCTGATACATAAACTCCACTTGTTTTGGTTTGGCGATATTATTATATATAGTTCTGGACAGACTATTTAATAAATCTTCTGAAAACAGTGGGACACAAACTTGATATGATTCAAAATATGAAAATTGTTGGTTTTATGTGAGTTTAAACTAAAAATCCATCAACAACTTTTGATAAAACAGTTTGAAAATGTTTTAATATAAAAAAAATCAATAAAACATGTAAATATTTTTTTTTAGCTATCTTGCTGGCACAGAAGAAGGTTACATTCATAAATGTTCTTGTTCATATAATGAGCAGTACTTGGACAGTTTTGTTGGACATACTGTAAGTTGTATTACTGCTACTTTAAGTTTATAGTTATTTCACATAAGGGAGATAACTCCTTGTTAACCTTGTAAAATTGAATGTGATATAATTTCTATCATGCACATACGACAATTTTGTTTATGCTGAATTAGAATATTTATATTTTTTTAAAGAAAAAGATATGTCCAGATATTATGAAGATTTCAGTTGCAATTACACAGAGACTAGTAAATTTGATCTGCAATTAAACACTAGTTATGTCATATATAGGAATCACGGGTCTAGGACTAAAGCCCCCCGAGCATAAGCCCCCATACAAAATCCCTGTGGACAAAAATATATTGCTTGTTTAAGTTGAAATCCAAATGGTTGTGGTGCTGATTGAATGTAAATAAGATTATTTTTGGATGTAAATAAGATTATCGTTGAATGTAAATAAGATTATCATTGGGTGTAAATAAGATTATCGCTCGATGTAAATAGCATTATCATTGGATGTAAAATAGCATTATCATTGGATGTAAATAAGATTATCGTTGGATGTAAGTAAGATTATTTTTGGATGTAAATAATTTTATCATTGGATGTAAATCAGATTATCGTTGGATGTAAATAAGATTATTGTTGGATGTAAATCAGATTATCGTTGGATGTAAATAAGAATATCGTTGGATGTAAATCAGATTATCGTTGGATGTAAATCAGATTATCGTTGGATGTAAATAAGTTTATCGTTGGATGTAAATCAGATTATCATTGGATGTAAATAAGATTATCGTTGGATGTAAATCAGATTATCGTTAGATGTAAATAAGATTATCGTTGGATGTAAATCAAATTATTGAACCAGAAACATTTTATATCTGTAATAACTCCTATTGTTCTTTTCAGGGTCCAATTTATAGAGTTCAATGGTCTCCCAATGACCCTGATGTGTTCCTTAGTTGTAGTGCTGATTGGAGTGTAAGATTATGGCATCAAGAGAGATCTATACCAGTATTAACTTTCCTGTCATCAACGGTAAGAATAACAAATAGATATAATTCCAGTGTTTTATTTCATACAATATTACAAAATAATTTAAGAAGACATGATTGACTGGAATCTTAAAAAGTCGTGGTAATGTATTAAAATATATGTTGAGTGACAAAGACATTCATAAACATTTCATAGGTTCTGATAAATCATTACTCCTATTATTTAGTAAATACATGGATCATTTACTATTGCAAAAATCTCTCGAAATGCTAAAATATATTCAAGATTAAGAAAGCAGTCAAAATGCTGTTCCTTTTCTTCATCTTAAATGTAATTTCTCTTGTATTTATTTTTCTTTTTATCAAAAATTAATTTTTAATGGCTTTAGAAGATTGTGAGGTCTTCTGTTGTCTTTGACAATTTCAAGAATTTAATTGTGTCTATGCAGTGTCTGTTTAGTTTATCAAACAGGCTGTGCATGAAAGCAAATCAATATAAGGTTTATAACCGGGATAAACTTCTGGACCACGACCAAAAAGTTATGGTTGAGCCAGCTGAATATTTTTTTGGTTTTCTATTTGAGTATTTAGTCAATATTAATATACATGTATAATTGTAATGATAACCAATGTTCTTTTAATATTCAATGTGTAACCACATCAGTGATATAATGGTTAACGTGTTTGTCTTCAGTGCGGTAGATTGTGGGGTTGAGTTCTGATCAGGACAAATAAAAGACTATGAAATTAGTATTTGTTGCTTCTCCGCTAAGCACACACCATTAAGGAGAAAGAGCAAAGACTGGTTGGTTCGGAATCAGAATAATGTGGTCGAGTGGTGTGACATGTCTATCCGTGAACTGTTGTGTCAGTGAGCTAGCACTATAAAAATCAAACTAGGCATGTTGGTCTAGTACAAATTGGACCTCATCATCATCTCATTGAAAATTGTTCTCACCATGATATAGCTGAAAAATTGTTGAGTTGGCATTAAACAACAATCACTCACTCACTCACTCACTCATTCAATGTGTATTTTTTTAGAAAATGAAATTAATAGTCATCTTTGTGGTCAAGATCTTTTGGAATTAAATTTTGAACCAAAAGAATGCACTGATTTGTCATGAAAATAAATTTGGATAAAAAATTGAAATGATGTTATATGAACCACATAGTAGTTTTAGCTTTGTTAAAACATATTTTTATTTGTGAGAAAAAAAGACTGAATGGATAAGACACAAGTTACAAAAACTTAATATGAAGTCTTCTCCAGTTTACATTAAGAGCATGCATACTACAAAGGAAAACAAAATATTGAATAAAACTTCAGTATTGAGTTACTTTTTTAGGAAAGAAGGACAAATGAGAACCATGGTGGTTAGATATGGTGTGTGTGCTCTTACAAGCTAAACAAAACAATTAAGAATCTGTCAAACCTTCAAATAAAATCAAAAACATGTTTAAAGACAAGGTTTGTTATATTCAAGCGATAAAGCAGGTTTACCACAAGTATTGAGTTTGATATCAATCAATCTACAACTACAATTCAATCCTGATTATTCACTAGTATTTTTCTAGCTGCTTCGAGTAGTGGGCATTCAAGGAAAAAACGTTTAGTGTCCTCGGGGATAGTAACTGTTCTCTAGGATTATCATATTACTAAATTATAATTTTGTAACATTTTAGAAACCTGTTTATGATGTGGCTTGGTCACCAAAATCGGCTACAGTTTTTGCCTGTGTTAATGAAGGTTCTGTTGAAGTCTGGGACCTCAGCATGAGCACGTAAGTATGGTAGCATATTTCACTTACATGTACAACATGCCTTTAATCATCGGATATTAGATAAATTTGACCTGCTTTTTTTATATGATTATGAGGATTTTTCTTTCTTATGATCTTTAGTGTCAAATTATTGAGAATATAAATTGTACAGTGAAACCTGTCTAAACCAAACGCTGATTAAAACAGAATCCTGTGTAAACCTGTCTAAACCAAACCCTGATTAAAACAGAATCCTGTGTAAACCTGTCTAAACCAAACCCTGATTAAAACAGAATCCTGTGTAAACCTGTCTAAGCCAATCCCTGATTAAAACAGAATCCTGTGTAAACCTGTCTAAACCAAACCCTGATTAAAACAGAATCCTGTGTAAACCTGTCTAAACCAATCCCTGATTAAAACAGAATCCTGTGTAAACCTGTCTAAACCAATCCCTGATTAAAACAGAATCCTGTGTAAACCTGTCTAAACCAAACCCTGATTAAAACAGAATCCTGTGTAAACCTGTCTAAGCCAAACCCTGATTTAAACAGAATCCTGTGTAAACCGAATTTTAAATAAAATATCCAAAGTAGGAAATCTTTGATAATTGAACTGATATAAACAGAACACCTGACTATTATGAACACAAAGTCTGATCCCTAAGAGATTAGGTACAAAGGCTGATCCCTAAGAGATTAGGTACAAAGGCTGATCCCTAAGAGATTAGGTACAACGGCTGATCCCTAAGAGATTAGGTACAAAGGTTGATTCCTATGAGGTTTAGACAGGTTTCACTGTATTGGTAATTCGTTTCCATCTTGTCACATGACCAACATCTTTTTCTAAATGTTGATTTTCAATGAAAATGTAAAAAAATGTTGAGAAATGCTTGTGTGATCATTAATTATACACCTAAGTCTAGGATGAACTACTGTTCTAATGAAAACACCACCACTTAACCTGTAGAGGTCAAATATTAATATAAATAGTCAGGAAAATAATCAGTATGTGGAAAACACTTGCATGACTGCATTATTTCGCTAGGATGGGAGATTTGGACCCATAAACCCTGTCACTTTTGTTGAACTTCCAGGAAAGTAAGCAGTCATGGTGTATCAATTTTGCCAGTTTCTACAATTTTTTTATTAGATTTTGAAACTGTTTTGACAGTGTAATGTTTTTTTGTTTATCATTTTTTTTATTATCCAAATAGTCAAGAAAGAAAGTAAAAAACTGAGATATAGATGTTGATTTTTTTTTAACCTGTTTGTAACTCTCACTGTATATATATTACATATCTTTTTATCCTGCACTGGGTTTATTTGAGCAGTCAAATTGCATTGACTGGATACAGTTTTGTTTTATACAGTCATTGACCAAGATATAGTTTTTCTGGTACCAGATTTATGCATGGAATGGTGCTTATTTCAGGTCTTTGCTTTTTGGCAGTTGTTTTGGGCTTTTTGAAATTATAGGATAACACAATATATGTACATTGTTTATATATTCTGTGAATATCCTCAGATAATAATTAAAGGGGAACAATGCCACGATATAGCTGAAATATTGCTAAAGTTGGTGTCAAACACCAATTTAATCAATCAATCAATGGAAACATTTTCAGTAATTACATGTTATTAACTTGTTTTCACATTATTATTTAACTTGTTCCAGGTTAGATCCTTTGATTAAAAGTAATCCGACATCAGGTGCTAAACAAACAACAGTTACATTTGCAAGGAACTCTGAGGTAAGTTTATATATTGTAGATATAAACAATAATCTGTTTTCTATAAATAGAATTGTTCTTTGTTACATCCATGCTTTATTAATACAAATGGGCATCTCCTCCTCCACAACAAGAGATGATAATAGATATACTGATGTTCTAATTAAAATATAACATAGAAAGATGATATAACAAACATAACAAGTGGATGTGAGGGGAGGGAGGGGAGGTAGATTGTAGCTATTATTTCCTCTAGAGTAGCTTCATGTTGTTTTATGATTACTTGCAGCCACAGTCTCACAGTTATAGAACTGTCACGTTTTAGTTTTGTACTCGTACTCAAAAATCAACCAATCAGAACACTCCAATTTATTTAATGCAGTGTTCTGGTTTACTGTTTTTCGAGTATGAGTACAAAAATCATACTCAAACATTTTATAAGTGAAAGGCCATGAGTAATATGTGATGTTTTCAACTATTATTATGGTAGGAGTTAACCAGTAATATTATTATTATATATATATTTCAGTGTTTACTTGTGGGAGACAGTGAGGGTCAAGTATCTGTTTACCAGATGAGATCTATGCCACCTCATGCTGATGTAAGTTGTTTTAAACATGGAGTGCATTTATTTTTTCTCGATGATAATATCTTCTACCACTTATTTTAGGGAGTCTTTATTTAATAATAAATATTTCCAAATACTTCATTTATTGAAGAATACTTCTTTGGCAAGATAATTATATTAGACAATTCACTGTTGAAATTGTTTCTGCTATTAAATTTTCAGACAAGATTCTAAGTTTTTAATTTTATGAATAATTCTTACTTTATTTCAATTTACTAATCTACAAATAAAAAGTCTAAACCGTGATGGTCAGCAATGCCACCAATATCAACAAAACAAACAACCACTTCTCACATCAACTCATTGAACACAAAATGACTACGACATATGCTAATGGTAATTATCCTCCTTGCTTGGGACAGACACAAAAATGTGAAGGTTTTAAACTGATTAATGGGATCCCAATGCTGCTTGTATTGATTTTTGGATCTGCAACTGCAATATGGATAGAGAAAACCTTCACAGATTTGTTTCCAATAAAAAAAAAAAGGTCATAATATTTTTTTGATAAATCCACGTTCAGAAAAATGATTAAACTGTACTTATTGTTTTGCTAGTAAAATGAAATAGCTGTTAGAGAGAGATTTCAAAATAAGTAAACTGGTTAATGAACTGTAAACAATATTTACTGAATCCTCTGTGAGAGTATAAAGTGAATAGTTTCCTGAACATTTGCAGATTTATTTATTTTTTTCATTATAAAATAAGGCTAAGGGAGATGAATTTAATTACTAAAATTTCATATTGTGTTTTTTTTTTTTTAATATTTTTCAGCTTGAAATGTTGAGAACTATAGTAGATACTAATATGAATAGTGGATTACAACAAGAACTACCAGATTTTATGAAAACTGAGGAAGAATTAGATGATGTTGGGGAAATGTGAAAATTTTCTGAAAGATAATCGATATGGAATAGATTAAATTAAAAAATGATGTTTATACAACTTGTGAGGGAATGAGTATATGTGTCAATAAGTATACTCATGTATACTATGATAGTTTATTGTTATATACAACTGTAAATTATCTGTACATTCCATTGGTCATGGCAGTGACACATCTCAGTAATAACATATGTGAGATATGATGTTACAAACTAAAACAGTTAATCCAAACAATATTCTGTATTAAAAATTTTTTTTTTTTACAAGAAACTCATTAAAACTGTGATAATTTAATTTCCGTCCTAAGTAGCTCACCTGGCTCAGGTATTGTCATCACTCTACATCTGTTGTCGTTTGTATCTGTGCACTATTAACATTTCAATATGTTTTTCTTTCTCAACAACCACAGGATTATATGAACCAAACATAACAGAAATATTACATGGATGGACTCCTCAACACTATTTCGGAATTTTGTTCTATGTGAAATTCAACATGGCTGCTGGGATCAGTTATGTTTTATGATTGGCTGAAATTTCAAATCTCTTCTTTGTAGAATTGTTACTTGTTAGAAATGTGCCTTATGTCACCCCCTACAAAAAATATTTTATATTTGCAATTTGCAAATCAAAATTTCTACCAAAACAAGACATATTTTAACATAGGACTCTAATGGAAGTTGAATAAAAAAGCTTTTTACCTCCCCAGGAACTACATACTTGATTAAACCAAAATAGTATATAAGTAATCATGTGATGAGACAGATAGTATATAACTTGTCAGATGAGTGATACAGGTTCAAATGAGTCTATAGTGAACAATTATATAGGGAATTATTTATTTTATGCATTTTATTTAAATGATACTTGTTATTTATTCATTTTTTTTAATGAAATGATATTTTTTGTAATAAACAAAGCCTTCTTAAACATCATCTTTTTGTTACTAATGACGATCACCAAACTTTTCAATAACAAAAATAATGAATATAATGTTTCCATTCAACAGGCAACATACATGGAATAAAATTGTTGTAATCAAACATGAGATCCAATTATCCAGAGGAGGAGTGTTGGGATCCCATTAAACACTGCCACAGTTTAATGCCTGTCTTAAACCAAGACCTTGATTTCTAATGCCATATGTCAAGATCTTTTTTATGTTCAATAATTTGAGGTGAAAGGTGATTGTTTGTTTTATATTGGTGGAATTGTTGACCATCACTTTTTATACGCCCGTCTTTAAGACGGGACGCATTATGGTATACCAATGTCCGACTGTCTGTCCGTCTGTCCGTCCGTCCGTCCGTTTCACATGTCACGCTCTAACTTAAGAACCCCTTGGCCAATTCACTTCAAATTTCACAGAGTTATTGGAATTGATGGTCTTACGGCATTTATACTTTATGGTGAAATTTCGAATTTTCATTCCAGAGTTGTGGGACTTTCTTTATTCATCAAATTGTAGGCAATTTTTCGTATGTCGCGCTGTAAATTGAGAACCCCTCTGCCAATTCACTTCGAACTTCGCATAGTTATTGGAATTGATAGTCTTATGGTCTGTATACTTTTTGGTGAAATTTCAATTTTTCATTCCAGAGTTATTGGACTTTATTCATCAAATTGTAGGCAATTTTTTGTATGTCGCACTGTAAATTGAGAACTCCTTGGCCAATTCACATCAAACTTCGCACAGTTATTGGAATTGATAGTCTTACGGTCTGTATACTTTTTGGTGAAATTTCGAATTTTCATTCCAGAGTTATGGGACTTTATTCATCAAATTGTAGGCGATTTTTCATATGTCGCGCTGTAAATTGAGAACCCCTTCACCAATTCACTTCAAACTTCGTACTGTTATTGGAATTGATAGTCTTTACTGATTTCTCAAAAAATATTGTTTTCAATTGTATAAATATTGTATAAATGTTCCAATTCATGTTTATGGTGCAGCTGTTGGTGAAATTTAAATTTTTCATTCAAGAGTTATAGGAAAGAAAGTCTTTACAAATATTATATGAATGTTGATGACAGGCGTATCATGCGCTCTTGGCGCAGCTGTTTATTAAGCTTTATTTTCATAATCAATTTTTTCAGTTCTAACGCCACCAGAGCAATACCAAGGGTATGTAGGGATAATTGAATCTTTCTTTTTTTCTGTCATGTTTAACCATCATTGTTGGTATCTGTTACTTGTCCAAAGTGTTTTAAAATAAGAATTCAACAATTGTTTACAAATTGTTGTTTCCACTTTGTAAATGTGCAACCTTTTCACAAGTTAACTGATGTCTTGGCTCTCAGACTCCATGCTTTTCATTCTTGTTCAAGTACATTTTAAATTACCGGGGTGTCTTTGAATGTGCCTTTCAAGTGCGTGGGTACAAAAAGATTTAAATTGTTTGCATGCTCTAATAATATAAAGTTACTTGATACAAGAGATCTTTGACTTGTTAAAATGCTTTCAAGAATTCTGCCAAGGATTTCATGTTTTCAGAACCACTATGTTTAATAAAACAAAGCTGGATAGATCGTGAAACCAGTCAGCCAATTTAAAGCAAACATGACATGAATAGTCCTTAAATGGTCAACTTTCAAAATTATATCCAGTCACCCAGACCTCCATCCAAGATGGCCACCATTAGCAGACATAGTTTTAACATAGGACCCTATGGGAAATATGTTTAAAAATCTTCTCCTCTGAAACCAGTAAGCCAATTTAAAGCAAACATGGCATGGATGGTCCTTAAGTGGTCAATTTTCAAAATTGTGTTCAGTGACCTGACCTCCATCCAAGATGGCCACCTTCAGCGGACATAGTTTTAACATAGGACCCTATGGGAAAAAATGTTTTTAAAATCTTCTCCTCTGAAACCAGTAAGCCAATATACCAAACATGTCATCGATGGTCCTTGGGTGGTCAACTTCCAAAATTGTGTTCAGTGACCCTGATCTCGGTCCAAAATGGCCACCGTCAGCAGACATAGTTTTAACATAGGACCCTATGGGAAAATTGTTTAAAAGTCTTCTCCTCTGGAACCAATCAGCCAATTTAAAGCAAACATGGCATGGATGGTCCTTGGGTAGTATACTTTCAAAATTGTGTCCGGTGACCACAACCTCCATCCAAGATGGCTGCCATGAGCAGACATAGTTTTAACATAGAACCCTATTGGATTTGAATAGTAACTTAGATGTATTCGGCATGCAGACATTCTTAAGAGGGCTTATTTATGTCAGATGAGCGATACAGGCTCACCTGAACCTCTAGTTCATTTGACTCAAACCTGCGATCTACCACACTCAAGGCAAGCATGATAACCATTACATCACTGATGTGGTTTTTAAGTATACATGCACCATATGCGAGTATTGATTATGCATGTAAATGACTGAACCAGCTGAACATATATTGAAAATAGCCTGCAAATGGTGACAATTTATTTCTCCAATTCAGATTTTATCTATTGGAGGAAAGGAAATTATAAACTTTTGTATATAATTTTATTACAAACATCTAACAAAATATTGCAGGTAATAAATAAATAAATAAACACTACCCTCATGGTCTTTGTCACTATTTTATACTGGAGGGTTGTCTCCCCCTTTGTACAAATCATATTCAAGACACTTGAGTAATCCAAGAAAGAGACTAAATTATGCCATTATGGCGAACAGAATTGTCATAATACCCAATTTCCATTGTCTTGGGGGAAAATAAAGCACTGATTGATGCATCAATTCCACACATTAAGGTGAGAACTATCACATGTTTTACTTCCTTCTACCATTTCCAAGGAAACTAAATGATGATCCTGCCTGTCCACCTCCACCAGCATTTCCATTCATACTCAAAAATGGATTGCCACCACCACCACCAGCATTATTTGTTGGTTGTGGTTGTGGTTGGTTAAAATTTGTACCAGCTTGGTTGAAACCTGTATTGGTAGCTGGTTGATTAAATCCATTATTGGTAGCTGGTTGGTTAAATCCATTATTGGTAGCTGGTTGGTTGAATCCAGTATTGGTAGCTGGTTGGTTGAATCCAGTATTGGTAGCTGGTTGGTTGAATCCAGTATTAGTAGCTGGTTGGTTGAATCCAGTATTAGTAGCTGGTTGATTGAACCCTGTGTTGGTTCCTGGTTGGTTGAAATTATTTGAGTTGGAATTTGTGTTGGCTCCAAATGTTAATCCATTGTTTGCTAAAAAATATTCATAATTTTTTTATCAATTAAGGTACATTTCTAATTATTCTACTGTATAAACAAACACTACTGTAGTTAATATATATAATATTTCTAGAGTAGAAATTGACAAAAATAACCAAACCTTTATTTATTTACTAAGTTTTGTTTTCAATACACTTTAATTGGATGTTAAACTTCAATACATCAAAAGTTTTTAACAAATATATTTCTTTATCATCTTTGGTTTGACTCCAAATAAAATCGTCATATATGTAGGATAATTTCTAACTTTCTAACCCATAAGAACATCAGTACATTTATGAAAATGATATTTCACAATAGTTGTGCTTTTAACCATTTCTTTGATTTTTGTCTGGACTGGAAGTAACAGGAAGGAAGTATATAGGTGTTGGTCTCCCTTTGGTGATGTCATTTGTGTGTGATTAGAGAACAAAACAACTACACTGTATATGTCCTTAGTATTTGGTAGGCAATTATATCCTGTGGTCCACATGAGACAACAATATGGGTAGCATTAATTGTATGTTGTCTGTCCATTGACTTGGTATGTTTATATTACATACACAAAATGATAGGTAAGTTCCTTAACAAATTATGTGTCCAGATTCACCATCAATATTGGGTTGTTGTATCTTAACATATGTGACTTCTAATGATTATTCACAGTCCATGGACCGTACATATTGCAAAAGGTTGTTTGTATGATTAGATCAGTTATTCAACATAGGGCCACCATATTTGGTAGGTAGTTGTATCATATCCATCCACATCTTATATCAATAGGTCATATTTTATCTGATTTTAATGGTCATCTGGCTGTCAATGTAAGGTCAGATGACCCATTGGACCTCATTTCATAGTCTATGAACACAGACAGGCAAGACATCTTGTTATTTTATAAGAACATACCTTGATTTGCCTGAGTTGGTGCTGTATTTGGTGTACTTGGTACAAACACTCCACCAGATAGAGCGGCTAGGTCCTGCTCTGAGTAAGGTGTGGCCCAGTTAGATGCACTAGCTCTACCGACAGTACAACATGCTAGAGGAGTTCTGGCATTACCATTCATCTGACTGCCACTGTTAGTTCCTGTTCCTTCGTCATCACGTTCAAGCTTTATCTGTAAGTTAATAATAATATACTAGTTTTTGTTTACATTTTCAACCAGTAGATATAGACTATTTTGTCAATATGCATAAACTCTATTCTCAGTAGATATAAACTCTATTCTCAGTAGATATAAACTCTATTCTCAGTAGATATAAACCCTATTCCCAATAGATGTAGTATCCATTCCCAGTAGATTTAGGACTATATTCCCAGTAGATATAGACTTTGTTTTTTGCCAGTAGATACCAGTTTCAAGCATGGAAAGCATCAAATTTGTTTGATGTATGAATAACTTAAATATTAATATTGAAATGATGTTTTAATGTCTTTAATCAAACTGACATTTTTGTGTGAAAAGAAGATCTAGATGTATATATATTGTTAGGTCTACGCTTACTCCCACATATATAACTGAGATGTTGTTAAAAGTGGTGTTAAACATCAATAACACTATATATATATGAACGTTTGTGTTCTCTTCATTGTGTAAGAAGTGATAAGTGAAATTACTTACAACAAGTGCTCTACCAACAATACTGTTTTGACCAGCGAGTGAGACCACACTGTCTCTAAACTGTGTTGAGGATACACCTTGTGTGGACTGTAACATGTTTCCTAAATCACCAACGTGTCTTAAACTGTAAAAGATAACGTATTCTATCAATATTATTGAGAATACATATCGAATTGTCAACCCAACAGTTAAACATCTAGAAATTCAAGGCTCTCATTATCTCTTTTCTCCGTCACTGTTTAGGACCTTTGATTTTATTTCTCCCAAAACTTTCGATTTTGAGGGTACCTGATGAAGGTTAAGCCAGAAATGTGCCATGCGCACTAAAATTGAAATATACGTTTTTCTTTCATTTTGGTACTGAAGTTATAACACGTCTCTTTGGTAAAGACGCACGTGCAAACGACGCGTTTCTGAAGTAAGCTCCGTAAAAGTCGAGAGATTGGAAATTCAAATAATTTAAAAGTCTTTTTGTGGGTTTTTTTAACAAATAAAACCCATTTTATGTTAATTTAGAAGCAAAACAATTTTTTTTAGAGGGGACAAGGGTTTGACATTAGAAATGCTTACAATGGGAAGCTTTGTCGGCCACCATGTCTGGTCTGTGTTGGGTTGTAGTGTGGTCCTACTCTAGAACAACGGTCCCCAGTATCACCAAAATCATGGATGTGTACTCCTCTCTGTGTGTCGACAGGTGATTGGGGTAGACCTACAACCTGTATTCTGATATCAACAGATGGGTCTCCAAACAACTGCAAAATAGAACAATGTTGGTAAAATCACAGGTGTTGTGGCGTGGAATTCACCTCTTAGTTTTTTTTACCTTGCTCTTTCCATATTCATTAAAAAAGATATTTTACTCTCTTCTTTTTATATTTAACGTGTTCGTTTTAATATCCATACAATCTTATGGTAACAGCCTTTTCTACTCTTGTTATAAAGAAAATTGTTTAATCGTCAACTGTTATACAATGTGAACGATTTCAAATGTATTTTTTGAGTTTTGTATTTCAATGAATATCTATACAGTTATTTTTATAAATTTTCATAATTAAAAACAAATGTAAAATGGGTGAATATTTTCCCTATGGCGATACATGTCATTATGTTAATATTAAAGATATACGTACAAATTGTCTGAAATCAGCTCTACCTTTAATATTGGTAGTAGTGCTGTTAAAATAGCATGTAGCATATCTGTAATTATTTGGGTTCTGTGACAAGGTCATGAAAAATTGACCTCCTGCTGTGAACGCTGAAAAACATAAAGAAGACATGTGCAATTTATTGAACGAATGTGCCTTGTTATTATGGTTTACACCAAAGAATTGCAAGAGTTTTATATCAAGGTTTCTTTTGGTAGCATTTTGAAACTTTTGATCCGCCATCCGTCTTTAATCGTCTGTTAACAAAAAGTATCGTTTTATCTAAATTTATCGTTATATTGCAAGTCTATGCAACATTTAACCAAGATGATGTATACTAAGGTGAAGAATAAATGTTTACATGGCTAAAATATGTTCAAATGTACCAATAAATTTTAGCAGAATTTATGCAACATTCGATGGATTTGATAGAATTACAATTAAAAAAGACATAGGTCCTATATCTCCAGCTAGTTGCTATATTATATAAATATATATATATTTACAATAAGTTCCTAAACTGTTAAAACTGCTATGCATAAAATTTACCTATTTATATATTTACATATTAAAGCATGATGTACTTACGTTGTCCGTTTGGTCCAGTTGCTTGTCCTTGTGGTCCATTCATTCCAACTCCGTTATTTCCACCCCCGCCAAAAAAGCCTCCAATGCCACCAAACGGGTTTCCAAAACCACCAACATTGGCAAATCCTTGATTATTTGGTGGTTGTCCTGGAAATTGACCACCTTGTCCGGGGAATTGACCTGCCCCACCTTGTTGAAATTGGCCGGCACCACCTTGTTGAAATTGGCCGGCACCACCTTGTTGTGGAAACTGACCAGCACCACCTTGTTGAAATTGACCAACACCGCCTTGCTGAAATTGTCCGGCACCACCTTGTTGTGGAAACTGTCCAGCGCCGCCTTGTTGAAATTGACCAGCACCACCTTGTTGTGGAAACTGACCTGCACCACCTTGTTGTGGAAACTGTCCAGCGCCGCCTTGTTGTTGAAATTGTCCGGCACCGCCTTGTTGAAATTGCCCGGCGCCGCCTTGCTGTGGAAATTGACCTGTTCCACCTTGTTGTGGAAACTGTCCTGCTCCCCCTTGTTGAAATTGCCCTGCCCCCCCTTGTTGAAATTGCCCTGCCCCACCCTGTGGAAATTGTTGTCCAAATTGCTGACCACCTTGTCCAAATTGTCCTTGCGCTGAAGCTAATCCTATCATAACCGCAAATATTAATATCAGTCGTTTCATTTTTGTTCGTTTGTTTGTTCTGCTAATTCCCTTTGTAAGTTATTTTAAACATATACTTCTATCCACCCGAAATTCAACTTAAAAATGGTTAGAATTACAATTATTTCTGGATATGGGTTTACGCTTGACGTGAATTAGTCGTCATTTGTCCAATCACATCACGCGAATTTCAATTGATCGGCCAATGAAATTACAGGAAATGATTTCCATCAATCATTTTTTGACCCGTGCGTCACATTTAGGAAGTAATCCCGGGTGAAAAATATCCGAACTACGCAACTTCCACACTGGTAATATGAATACAAAAATTAATCACTGCAAAAAAATCGTGTAGTAATAATGTTCAGGGCTTGATAGTTTGTTCCGTGACTCGAAATAAAAAAAAAAACTTCAATATTATTTTGAATGAAATGATATATAGTTTGTATTTTTGTTTGTTTAGTTATTTAGTTGTTTAGTTGTTTTTTGTTTTATTATTTTGTGTATTATTATTATTTTTAGAGGGGGAATATAGCTAATTTTACCATATGTTCAGAATTTAGCTAGTTTTACCATATAAAGAGAAACGGTAATAAAAAGGGCAACGCAAAGCGTGGCGTATCCCCTCGCCTACAAATTTGACCCGGTGACCTTGACCTTTGACCTATGACATTGAAAATCAATAGGGTTCCAGATTCTCTTAAGAACTAGATATGTACCAAGTTTGGTCAAAATCCATTGAAGGATGTTGATTCTAGAGTGTTCACAATGATGTTACGGAAGGACGGACGGACGAACGGTAGAGTTACTATATCCCTTGTAACTTCGTTGGCGAGGGAATAATAAAATGGCAATAATAACACGGGCCCGTTTTAAGCAGTGGTCTTGGTTTAAAACTGCTAAGACGGTTTTCGACATACAAAGATAATATTGATTATCAAAACTGACGGAAATTTGTTGCTTCTGAAATTCACAAATATTCAGTATATCGTTAATAATAATTTCATAATTATTTAGAGAAAACTATTTGAAGAGAACAGTGCAATTGTTTTCAATAACTTGTTGAGATAGAAACGTTGATAGTTATATACCAGAGCAACTTATAACTAAAAAATGCAATGAGGCTGAGATGTCCTTTGACGATTACCTTAAGCCAAATATTTAATATTTAATACTTCTCAAAATTTTGATAAAATGAATTGATAACGTGAACGGTTTTAAACGGATGTATTTTTCTTGTGTGTTAACAAGAATTTCCTACGGCAATGAATTGCGATGATTAATCTAAGTTTGAGATGTTACGCGTGTTCATTTCATGAATGACAAATAAACAAACATGACTGTCGGGTAGACAGTACTGTGAGCGTTAAAGACACACATTTCCGTGTTTGTTTGTTTTTTAATGTGTCGTGGAGTAACATTGTGTGATCTTGTGCTCTTTGCCACGTAAAAGAAGGCATTAAACACCTTTTTAAATTTAACGTGATTTTCAGTAACTGGTTGTGAAAATTCTAAGTATATGTAAGAACATGATAATCCCTTTCTTCATGATTAAGATCAAGGCACAAGAAAGGCATTATTATGTTCTAAGAACACAGATTTCTTCAATTCTCGTCCTTTAAAAGTTGATCTCTTTAATCATATTTTGAATCAAACGATTTGAAGAATTTGATAAAAAGAACTTATTTCTCTGACCTGTAGCTATACATAGTCATTAGAAGACTTACAGAGAACGAGTCATGATTCTATTCATCAAAAAACTCAAAATGACAACAAATGGATAATATCTGTTTGAACTATGGAGAGTACATATTTTAAGTAAAATTTATACTACGGTTTTCCGAGTTGTTTAACTCTGAAAACCGTGGTATAAATGATTTGTAACATGAAACATGAAACCTTGCAAGATCACATCTAGGATCTCTAAGAGTAATAAAACTACAGCCCAGATTTAAATTGTGCATTATTTCGTGTCTGCGTGCATTATTTCATAGTTCTTAGCTGTTGCTTACATTCTGGTATATAAACCATCAAATTATCAAAGGGGAAGAATGCATTCGTGTTACAACAGTCTTTTGACAAGTCAGTCCCAAAACCTGAAATCGACATTAAACCTGTGATTGATATAAGGAATACAGATAAGGCAGATTTAGATGAGAATGCAAGTAATACACTTGTAATCATTCTGACAAATTATTTGAAACGGATTGCAATTTTCAAGAATGCAGGAAAGCAATTTTCAAACACATCGAAATGAATTATAAACCTTTTTTTATTAGCTCTCCTGGCCAAATGCCATGTGAGCTTTTGCCATCAATTTGCGTCCGTTACCCACCCGTCGTACATCGTAAACTTTCACGTTTAAATCTTCTCCTCTGAAACTATTGAACCGAATTAAACCAAATTGGTTTAGGATGGTACTTGAGTGATCCCCTTTCAAAATTGTGTCCCACAGCCCCGACCTCCCTTGACGATGGCTTCTGTGACTAAAAATATAATTTTTTCAATTGCCCATTGCTGCTTTAGTATAAATCAAGATTAGCTCACATTTTAGTTGCAGCTAAATTGCAATAAATATTTTAACACGAATTCCGAGTTTTTCTGTAAAAACTGTTTAAAAGTAGAAACATAATACGAAATAAAATGTTTATTTAAATTTTCTTATCTTCAAGATGTCGTTTTTTTTTTTTTTTTTGTTTGTTTTTTTTTGTTTTTATTAATGTGGAATTATGAGTTACCTTGTATTGGTGGTATTGAAATATTGACATGTTTCAAATTTGGTTTAGGATGGTACTTGAGTGATCCCCTTTCAAAATTGTGTCCCACAGCCCCGACCTCCCTTGACGATGGCTTCTGTGACTAAAAATATAATTTTTTCAATTGCCCATTGCTGCTTTAGTATAAATCAAGATTAGCTCACATTTTAGTTGCAGCTAAATTGCAATAAATATTTTAACACGAATTCCGAGTTTTTCTGTAAAAACTGTTTAAAAGTAGAAACATAATACGAAATAAAATGTTTATTTAAATTTTCTTATCTTCAAGATGTCGTTTTTTTTTTGTTTTCTTTTGTTTTTTTTTGTTTTTATTAATGTGGAATTATGAGTTACCTTGTATTGGTGGTATTGAAATATTGACATGTTTCAAATTTTAAATGAATGCATCGTGTTACATCGTATGTCAAGTTTTATTATTATTTTACTTTCCATACACATCATGGAATCATTAAACAACCTTCCAACTGAAGATATTTTATGTAGTTTTCCTTCCAATATATATCAGCATTGTTCCAGATACCGATTTGTTTCTCAATGTTTTGTTTCAGTGCGTTAAAATCAAACAGAAAAAAACAAATTGCGAGTACTTTCAAGCCTTTGTACAGAACTCTTGTCACTCGGATTTTGAAACTGATCATATAAAAAGTTATGTTATGTTTTGTCTTGTTTTTTTTTAATTTTCTATTTTGTTTATATTAACCCAGTATTGAATGACCATTACTCTTTGAAATACAGTAATCTTTACTATGTCTTTCTTATTGCCGATATTTGTCAGTTTAGTTACTTTGATCACTTAAGAGTATATTATTGTCAGTGTTGCTCTTCACATTCTTGGGGCATAAAGGCTTTCTCTAACTTAGATATTGTAGGGTTAATTTGAGAGAAGTTAGATACTGAGATCTTTGAGTGAACATCTAAGGAAGAAACTTCAGTCTTGAACTCCGGATACTAGTAATATTCTGATTAATGGTTTATGCACATTTTACACAAACATGTCACAATCCAGTGAACATATGACAAGCTATTATCATAACTGAAAATAATTTGTTTAAATAATCATCAAAGGGATGTGATTTATTTATGGTATATACTTTGAATTGTATTATTATTGATTTTATAATTTGCTAGGTAATTGTTCTGCTCTCTTTTTCAATTATTTTACAAGGATATCTTCAGAAATAAATGGAGTAAAATTACACAAATGAAATACCAAAAACCACTAGTTCGTTGTATAAATCGAACTTTTGAAATGTTTCCACGTCTTTGGTTTTACTTGATTCTTCAAGGGAGACATGTAGAATCAATATTGGTGTCGCATCAAAACTAGTAAAAAAATGTCTTGTCCGTCGACCGACATTATTTAAACTAGCCTTTAGTTATATTCATTCAATAGTGATATAACAATAACAATAAATGGATATTTGATTGTGTTGTTTACATGATTTGAAAGGTCTTGTGAAAAGTTTTAGCACATGATCCTATGGGAAAATTTTACAAACCCTTCTTCTAAAAAGAATCTACCACATTCACAGAATCCAAAGTGTTCATGAATTATCATTAGGTGACCCTTTACAATGTTTGTTTATTACATCAATCTGAAATCAAAGATGCTCGCCAGGACAGGTGTTAAAATTGTAAATACAAATGTACATTGTATGCCTTCTTCCAATTTAGGAACCGGATTCACACGTGAATGTATAAGGTTCCGCGAAAACTTTGCGCAGTGTCGGGCAACACAGCAGTCTTCTACCGACTATTAGCTGGCAGTTGGTTCCAGTCCCTGATGGTCTTGGGGAAGAACGACTTACCGAAGGCCTCACTACTCGTTCTTTCTTGATAAAGGCGATCTTTGCCTCTAGTCCTGCTGTCGTTGGATTGGATATATTGATGACTGTCTATATCAATTAATCCATTTTTGATTTTATATAGCATGCATAATCTATTTGAAAATTGTAAATATGTTACTTAAAGCTATTTGATGGTACCAATGACATAAACTTCAGCTTGTTGAATGTGGTCATTAAGAAGTAGAAGTACTACCGTCCTTTCATCATGAATGAGTTATCAACAGGTTTGTAACTAGAGTAACACAACAGGTGCCATGTGTAGAGCAGGAACTACTTACCCTTCCAGAGCACTTTTCACCCTGAATTTTAGTGGGTTCATGTTGTTCGATCTTTAGTTTTCTGTAGTGTTTTGTAGATCGTTTTGTCCCTTTATCCCTTTTTCTTTTGTTCATTGTGGTGTCTGTCCTTCGATTTACGAATTCTGATTACACCCTTGGTATCTTCAACCTCTTCTTGAAGATAGGACATTGTCGGAAAAGGTGTGAATATCTTCTTCTCTGGAAATTCTTAACTGAATGAATCTAAATTACATAAATGGTTTTTGGGTAGTCCTTTACAAAATTTGTTTTTTGTGCAAGTTGATTGGAAAATAATTATTGCTTCAGAATACAATTGGTTTATTTTTTATCCATTTTTGTGGGTATTTTTTTATCTTTCAATTGACCCATAAAAGCTTTTGGGGATATGCCAACTGATTTCTTCTATCTTTTATGGAGTTTGATATCAGAGATGAAGTTGTGAATGATAAGGAGTTATTGATTCTAAAAATTTTAATTTGCTTGTACATGTCTCATTTTAATGAGTGATTTATGGCCATGGGTAGAATATGAGAAATATACTTTTCAATTTGGAAAAGAACTAACGTTGGACAAATGTAAGCTGTATCATAGATAATTTCTATAACAAGGAGATCCTTTGGGGACCAGGAGGAAATATGTGATGAAACTACCTCAGTAATATATTCATTTAGTACCTAACATATGAAAATGCTGCATTTTGATTGGATAATCAGTGTAAATTATTTTTTAACAGTACACTTGACAACGAGTGACTATACCTAGCGACCGGAACTATACCAGTTTCAAACGATTTTTCCCACGTAAATTTTATCTATTTTTGTCAAGATTTATCTCCCTTAAAATAGACTCGCACTGTACATAGTCTGCTGTCAACATGGCCAGGTTTGGCAATGCAAAAATAATGTTACATTGTAAATTTTATTATTATTATTATATTGAATTTGAGTGTGTTTTTCTTTTATGTCTGGAATGGGATGTTATGTACTAAATATATTATTGTCTTCTCCCTCGAGAACAGTTTTCCTCTAGTGTTGCCTGGTGAGGTATAGTGCCCTCGCCGTTGGCTCAGGCACTATACCTCACCAGACAACACTATAAGAGAACAGTTCCCTCAGGAGTTGACAATAATAGAGACCTGGTGATAAGTAAATGCAAATATTGAATAGACCCAATTTCAAGTGTAGAAAGAGATGTCCTTACAAGTTTATTATGAAAGAAAGATTTTGGATGAATGGCTTTTCTCAGAAGAGAAGGGAGTGGGGTAAGAAGGGGTGAGGTGATGGAGTTGAATCTTAAAACAAACAACCAGATGACAGAAGAACAGTGTAGTCATCATTAGGCTAGATAATATAAACTTCAAAAGTAAATGAATTCATTCATAAAAATATTCTTTATTTGTTCACATGTCAAAAGTTGATTCACAATAGTTAACAAACAACAACAATGGACGCAACATGTAATATAATCTCAACAAGGCCATCTTATTACACTTAGCAAAGATACAGAGGAAAAATTAAATCTATTATAAAGTCTAGTTGTACCCTTTATAGGGATTTTGAGTATAACATTTTGATGTACATGCATTGTTCTACAAATAAAAAAAACCACATTAAAAAAACTTCCCAAAATGGGGTAGTTTGATATCATAGGCATAGTACATTTCATATTTTCATGTGGTATAAATTGAAAAAAAATTGTTGTTCCTTTGATTCAAACTTTAATTGTTATTTGTCATAAGAACCACTCATACAAACAAGAATGATGTTACAAATATCATCTGTAAATAATTATATTTTTTCTTTTCACATTTTCAGTATAAAAATTATGAAATAATACTGTTAAATTGCACTTGATCTATATTTTATATTAGGTATCAATCTCTTAGAAAAAAAATTATTACATGTAAAAAAAAACCAAAATTTAAATATTACTAAGAAATCATTAAAACTATTGCTAGTATTCTGCAGGGGACATAACCCTGTATAGGAATTTGCATTTGTCAAAATAAAATTGTGACTTAGATAACCATCATACCACAACAGAATGGTGAAAATCAATGGAAAGTAGAATCTGGAAAATATTTGGTTTTGTTTCTCAGATGAATATGTGGATGGACAAAGATGCAAATATATGTTGCTCCAAAATATTTTATGGAGCATAAAATGGCAAGTTATGATGAATGTCAATACTATTATATCCTGCAACCTAAAACAATTTGATCATTTTACTTCACAATTCTATATACACATGTAGCTGTGAAAATAGTAATAATAAAAACTAATAATAACTTTAATAGATATCTACATCCTCTTCATTTACGTCTAAACATTACACTAAATTACCATACAAATCAAAATCAAGTTTCAGAAATAGATATGTGAATGGTAATTTACTTCACTTTGGTACAAAATATGCATAATTAATCAAGTTAAAAAATAGCTCTTGTCATTAAAGCTTCCAACAAATGGAACAGACAGAATGAACCCATGTTTTTATGTTTGTTTGATGCCACTTTCAACAACATTTCAGTTATATCGTGGCGGTCAGTTTTATTGATGGAGGAAATCGGAGGACCCGGAGAAAACTACCGACCTGTCGCAAGTCACTGACAAACTTTATCACATAATGTTGTACACCTCGCCCTGATCGAGATTCGAACTCACCACATCAGTGGTGATAGGCACTGATTGTATAGGTAGTTGTGAATCCAACTACCATACGATCACGGGCACAATGGCTCCTCCCATGTTTTTAACATTTTGAAAAAGCAAACATTGATTTATTTATATTAGCACAAAAAATTATACAAATGTGGTAGATAGTTTATACATTTTAAATACAGCAAGTTTGGCAATAAAATTATATAAAGCATCAAATAGGCACAAATAAATAAATATATATCTTCTGTACAAAAATATCACAGTCCAGTATAACAATTAATCTTACTTATACTTATGTCACAGATTCATATTTATCAACATTTCTTTTTGTCCCTAACTGTAATCAAAGTTATAAAGTCTGACCCTACACTCAAAAATATATAGCACTGGAAGTGCTCAATCCTCCAGTTTTGTTTTCCAAATGAAGAAATAATGTTAAATAAAATAGAACTGGTTAGACCTATATACTGACCTCAGATGCTTCAGGTAATACACAGATAGTTTTGAGGGTTTAGGGTTAAGGTTTATGGTGTTTGACGCCACTTTCAACAATATTACATTTATATCGTGGCGATTAGTTTATTAGTGGAGGAAATACCTGGAGAAAACCACTGATCTGTCGCAAGTCAATGACAAACTTCATCACATACTACTGTATCAAGTACACCTTGCCATGAACGGGGTTCGAACTCACAACTTTAGTGGTGATAGGCATTAATTGCACAGGTAGTTGTAAATCCAACTACCATACAATCACAATCACCCCAAATAGTTTTGAAAGGGCATGACTATGTAACACATTCATTGGACTGTTGAAAAGTCAGACTTTAGATACTTGTAGGATTATTTTAGGGGTACTGGCTTTACCATCATAAAACTTTTAGTTTTGTATTCCTACCATAATACCTACAATCAGAACACTGTATTTGTTGAATACAGAATTCTGATTGGTTGTTATTTTGAGTACGAGTACAAAAACCATGTTCGTAAGATTAATGACCTGAAGTCCCTTGACTTTGTGGGTTTTAAAAATATTTTTTGTCACAAGTTTGGTTTTAATTAGAAACAGGTAAATGTCGTAAAACATGCAATTCAAAAACACCTGTTTATTTGTTTTTTGAGCAAATTGCACATTTCTAAAACCCTGGAAATCATCTGTATACTTCAATCTGACAATATTTATCATTTACAGTCTCCTGTTCTACATAGCATCCTCTTCAAAACTAACATGAATCTTACACCATTAACAACTAAAAAAATGCTTCAATTGACAACTGGTATAAAGTGAAGAAAATAAATAATATTGTGCTTTCTACTCTTACACATTATTCTGTTTTCACACATACTGTTCATAACCTATCACATTTTGTTTTATTTCTATTGTTCGAGTTTTCATAAATTGGTTGAAAAAGAAATTCACAGAAAAACCCAGAAGATATGTTGAACCACTCCATGTCATGTACATGTAACTGCAGCTAACATTTGTGTTCATCTTGACTTATAATAAAGCAACAATAGAAAAAAATTAAAGAACTTTAATTTTTTAGTACATGTAATTGCTACCATCTTGAATGGAGGGTGGAGCTGTCGGACCCAATTTTGAAAGGGGACCATCCAAGGATCATTTCAGCCAAGTTTGGTTTAATTTGGTTCAGTGGTTTCAGAGAAGAAGATTAAAATGTGAAAGTGTATGACTGACGCCAAGTGATGGCAAAAACAAGCATTATAATAGCAGGATTATAAACATTAAAATCAGATACCTATCATCAATGTCTTCAACTAAAATACTTAGTTTACAGTGCTAAAGTTGGCTTTAAACACCAATCAATCAATCAATCAGTTCTTCCTACACATACAACCACTTGTTACAATTTTTATAAAACGAAGCATGACATTGTTCAAATAAAAGTTGCTGTCTTGGGAAAAATTGCCATATAAAATTGAAACTACAAAGAAAATGTATATAACAATTTGATCAAATGTAAATAGCAAAGATCTGGTAAAATTTTACACTATAATCAAGAAGTCATTATTCTCCATGGCAAATAATATAGATTCATTTATGACTAATTCCTAGTACGTAATTCAAAAGAAGTTTCCTGTGAAAGAGGCAATCCTGATACAAGAAATAAACAAAAACAAAATCAAAACAAACACCAGGTACACCAAAACAAAAGAATAGAAACTTGGACAAC
This sequence comes from Bathymodiolus septemdierum, assembly GCA_963383655.1. NCBI lineage: Eukaryota > Metazoa > Mollusca > Bivalvia > Mytilida > Modiolidae > Bathymodiolus > Bathymodiolus septemdierum. Next base: position 74,823,013 of record OY726518.1, read on the forward strand.
AAAAACTCACACAAACACCGTGAGTCATTTTCGATGGTCTGGGAGAGTGAGTATCTCCTGCCTTATAAATGCCATCTGCCAAGTTTCTAATTAAAAAAAAAACCATTAGAGGATGTTGTGATTCACAAGTTTACACTGAAACATATCTAAAATCTAAGATCCACAAATTCTGTAGGGATCAATCAATACATGATGGCCACTGTAGAATTTCTACATAGCATTCTCAGATAAAGCTTTTTCTCATAGGGTCATGTCATGCTAAACTTCCATCTGTAGTAGTGGACAACTTGGACTTCTGAACCACATTTAACAATTCTATAGTACATGTGGATTCTGAGGAGGAAAAATAAATTGGAAATTTCAGCCAATCAGATAACATAACTGTCTCTATCAGCAATGTTTAATTTCTGAATGGATTGACTATCAGAAAAGAAACATTTTTTAGTTTGTTTGGTTCCATGCCAAAATCGTAAATTTTTGTTACCCATAAAAACTATCAGATATGGTTGATGCCTTAATAAAACGTGTTTCTATAACTTATACATGTTATGAAATGTACGCGCATCGGGGAAAAGAGGGGCAACTGCTCGTGTTTTGAGATCATGAAATGGACGCCATCTTATTAATTATTGGCATTGTTTACGGAGTTTGCCGAATCGTCATTAAATCAGTACAACAATGCACTTATTTCTTATTTTCTATGAATCTGCTTTTAGTCGGCGTTAATTATGGACAAAGAACAATGCAAGTTTGCAGTTAATAAGCGACAAAATACAAATTATTCGTTTTTACCTGTCACTAGTAAGGTCAGTTGCATACGGAGAAAGCGAGGTCAAATTATTTGCTTGCAAGGAAATAATAAATCGATGGTCATTTTCGTTCTCAAAAGGCGAAAAGTGGTACGATAAGCTGTTTAATGTGAAATATTTACCTTTATTTCATCATTTTAAAGCTATTTACCAATTTCCAAAACATAATTTTTTTGGTCAAAATCGTAGCTAATGCACCTTTAAACAATATTAAAAAGTAAAAAGTTAACAGACGCAGACAATGATGACAATAGATGAGAAGGCCCTTTGAAAATGGTGAGCTAAATAACTGGTGTCATTAAATTAAAATTTCTTTCACCATATCTATTAAAACTTGTTCTATTATATTTTTTCCCGACTATATTGACTATTTTATTTTTAAAGTACAAAGGTCCGATTTGATATTAAATCCATAATTCTTTTTTATTGAAGAAAATGCAAGACTGGGTAATAATATAAGTTTTTATGATCTATCAAAGTTGCCATTTTCATAGATATACTACATGTATCTATAACCAATAGATATTTCAAATTCTAGTTTCATATACGTTGACTATGTTGACAAAATTTTAGCGACGCTCCTCGACAAATTAGAATAATCTTTTAAAGCAAGGATATTCCAAAACAAGGATATGAAACTTTTATGACATGATTGTGTGAAACAATTCAATAATTTTTGTTGTTGTCATTTTAGATAATACAGGTGACATAGAAATTAGATCTTAATCATGACATAAATAAAAAGATTCATCAATGATTATTTAATATGAAATTATAATATCAACAATGTACATACAATCTAAATTATTAGGCAAATAATTTTTTTTACCATATGCAGTTGAGCCTTGTTTTTTCTTATCGTGACAAATCAACGCTAAACAATATTTACTATATAACAATAAATATATACTATCACTGATTTGTTTTGCCATAATGGATTTCTCATAGCAATATCACATCAATGCCGAAGCCCAATATCAATATCACATCAATGCCAAAGCCCGAGAAGTGAGATGCGATGACAAGTCCATTTCAATCAAAACATATCAACGATATCATTTTCATTGAAGATCTATCTATTTCGATCAAAACATATCACCGGATATCATTTTCATTGAAGATTTGTCAAAGTGACATAATACAAAGTCATGTTAGAAATGAACAATAATATGTTTGTATCACCTTTGTTGCTTGGTAACAGATATTATCGTGTGTAAAGATCAAACGGAAAACTTGAAAAATCATTGATAATAATCTTTATTTTCGTCAGACAACTGAAATATTTAGTTTAATACAAAAATCAAGATTTGTTCAATTTTGACACAACAAGGCTCCACTGCATGCTTACATCTATATAATAAAAATACACTGTAATTTCTTGTTCAATTCAATAATTGTAATCTTTTGGCCCCTAATGAATATTCATTAAAATACAATACAACCAATAAGGTTCAATTTTGAAACCATTTTTTGCATTCATTACTACAATACTTGACTAGCAGCACTTTGACTTAGATAAATAATAGCACCAACAAAGTTAACACCTGCTGCTATAATAAACACAGGAAACCATCGACCATGGCTCTGTGATACTAATTCGGCAGTTAATGGTCCACACAATATTCCTGGAATTGTGGCCTGAAAATAGAGTTATCATAAACAAGTTGGTTTAAATTGTAAACTGACATGCATACATTACTTTGATACATTTTTGTATGAGCTTGGCAAAGTAGAGGCTCACCCGAACCTGTATTGCTTACCTGTTTTTTTTTTCACAAAATTTATCTTCAATATATATAATTCAAGTCTAGATTTTCAGAAGAAGAAAAATTTGATTCATTTCACATATGTTAATTTTCAATCCATTAAAATAATGGTTGGTTGGTTTTATGGTGTTTAATGCCACTTTCAACAATATTTCAGTTATATCGTGGAGGTCAGTTTTATTGGTGGAGGAAACCGGAGGACAATGAAAAAACAACTAACCTGTCGCAAATCACTGAGCGACAAACTTTATCACATTATGTTGTACACCTCGCCCTGATCGAGATTCGAACTCACATCAGTGGCGATAGGCACAGATTGCATAGGTAGTTGTAAATCCAACTACCATACGATCACAGCAATGACAGCCCCTTAAAATAATGGTAAAAGCTGCAACAAATCTGTTGCCAAACTCAACATAGGAATTTTTCAAAGTAATTCAATAAAAAATCTGTATACTACATGTATATCTGACTTGATCACTTTGGCTCCCTTTAACCCTTTTCATCTTGGAAACTACAAGAGCTAAGTAAAATGTGGCAGGAATTTCATAAGGAATCAACATTATGACTTGAAATAAAAATTCGAAATTTTGAGTATTGGTCTCATTTGGACCCCCTTATATCTTGAAAACGGTAAGAGTCTTAATAAATCTTCTTAGCATATTATACAGTACAGTCAGAAACATAGTATGATAAATCACTGTGATAGACGTATCACTCTTCTTAGTGATAATTATATATCTTTTGGTCTGTTTAATCTATTTACTTATTTTGATATGTCTTTTGGGTGATGGTGAAGTAACACTCTAAATGTAAAAGACATTATGAAGATATATTTAATAGAACAAAAGATATATCCAAATCACAAAGATGAGTGATACGTCTATAATAGAGATTTATCACGCTATGTCTCTGACTGTACTATATATAGATATAGATAATTTTTAAGGAACATAAATAAACGAACCATCAATCAAAAATAATCTCTACATACAGCACTATTTTTGATATTTTTGGGCCTCTTATTTCTTTAGTGCACTTCTGATCAACAAAACCAAAACTTTCTAAAGAACCATCCATTAAACATTCCTACCAAGTTGGTTCCAATTGGCCCAGTGGTTTTAGACAAGAAGATTGAAACAAACAATACCTTTTTTGACACCTTTGGAATTCTCATTTTTTTGTGTACTTTCAATCAACAAAAAAATCCATAAAATTTCTAGAGGACCATCCAATGAACATTCTTATTCAGTTTAGTTCCAATTGGCCCAATGGATTCAGAGGAGAACATTAAATAATTAAACAACACACTTGTTGACAACTTTGTGCCTGTTGTTTCTTTTGTGTACTTCCAATCAACAACAACAAAAAACTTTTTATGAGGACCGTCTAATGAACATTCCTACCAAGTTTGTTTCCAATTGGCCCACTGGTTTCAAAGAAGATTTAAACAGACAACACCCTTTTTGACACATTTGGGCCTCTTGTTTCCTTTGTGTACTTCCAATAAACAATAAAAAAGAAACATAACCTTTGAGATGACCATTCAATGAACACTCCTACCAAATTTTGTACCAATTGGTCTTGTGGTTTCAGAGAAGAAGATTAAAATGTAAAAGATTATGGATGATAATGATGACGACGAACGCCAAGTTACGACAATACCTAGCATGATCCTTGATGACCTAAAAGTATGATCAGATTCCGAAACTATTTTTATGACATTAAAAAAAGACAACATTGTATAAACAATTAATAAATGTTATTAATTTGGAGAAAAACATGTAAAAATCTTCATAAATTTACTTCTATACTAAACATAAATAATAAATATAACATGATCTTGTAATCAAATATCTCTAACTTCTAACAATATTTTGCAAACAATGAACATTAACTTCTGACAAGGGTCTTGATATTCAATTGATAAGATATTAACTATAGATATTGTGAACAAAGCTGCAGGCTAGGAACACTTAACACTCTTTTTAAGATATGAGTTATGCCAATTGTTGAAGGGTCTAAGACTGTGAAATGTAGAGCAGCAATAAAAATGATGTTCCTTTACTTTAATTTGTGGCTAAGTGCAATGCTGGACTGCACTGTATATTTAATATCAGGAAATCTCAAAATACAGTTTCATCAAGAGCGAGTGGTTGTTGTTTAATGCCAATTCAGCAATTTTTCAGCTACATCATGGCGAGAACAACCAATCTTTGCTCTTTCTCCTTAATGCTACGTGCTTAGCGGAGAAGCAACAAATACCAATTTTTTAGTCTTTAGTTTGACCCGGTCGAAGCTTGAACCCACGATCAACCGCACTTGCAGTGAGCACTCTAACCATTACACCATTGATGTGGTTAGTTTCATCAAGACAAATATATCACAACATACTTACTAAAGTATTAGAAATGGCAAAAGTGATCCCAGCATGATTAGGAGCTATCTCTGCATGGTTACTTAAGTGTCCTGATGAATTACAAGCACTTAATCCAAGTGATAATGATACAAAACTGAAAATAGTCATTTACAAAGTAATTACAATCACTTTACATTATATTTAATCATTTACAAAGTCATTACAATCACTTTACATTATATTTAATCATTTACAAAGTAATTACAATCACTTTACATTATATTTAGTCATTTACAAAGTAATTACAATCACTTTACATTATATTTAATCATTTACAAAGTCATTACAATCCCTTTACATTATATTTAATCATTTACAAAGTCATTACAATCACTTTACATTATATTTAGTCATTTACAAAGTAATTACACTCACTTTACATTATATTTAATCATTTACAAAGTAATTACAATCACTTTACATTATATTTAGTCATTTACAAAGTAATTACAATCACTTTACATTATATTTAATCATTTACAAAGTAATTACAATCACTTTACATTATATTTAATCATTTACAAAGTAATTACAATCACTTTACATTATATTTAATCATTTACAAAGTCATTACAATCACTTTACATTATATTTAATCATTTACAAAGTAATTACAATCACTTTACGTTATATTTAATCATTTACAAAGTAATTACAATCACTTTACATTATATTTAATCATTTACAAAGTCATTACAATCACTTTACATTATATTTAATCATTTACAAAGTCATTACAATCACTTTACATTATATTTAATCATTTACAAAGTCATTACAATCACTTTACATTATATTTAATCATTTACAAAGTCATTACAATCACTTTACATTATATTTAATCATTTACAAAGTAATTACAATCACTTTACATTATATTTAATCATTTACAAAGTAATTACAATCACTTTACATTATATTTAATCATTTACAAAGTAATTACAATCCCTTTACATTATATTTAGTCATTTACAAAGTCATTACAATCACTTTACATTATATTTAATCATTTACAAAGTAATTACAATCACTTTACATTATATTTAATCATTTACAAAGTAATTACAATCACTTTACATTATATTTAATCATTTACAAAGTAATTACAATCACTTTACATTATATTTAATCATTTACAAAGTCATTACAATCACTTTACATTATATTTAGTCATTTACAAAGTAATTACAATCACTTTACATTATATTTAATCATTTACAAAGTCATTACAATCACTTTACATTATATTTAATCATTTACAAAGTCATTACAATCCCTTTACATTATATTTAATCATTTACAAAGTAATTACAATCACTTTACATTATATTTAATCATTTACAAAGTAATTACAATCACTTTACATTATATTTAATCATTTACAAAGTAATTACAATCACTTTACATTATATTTAATCATTTACAAAGTAATTACAATCACTTTACATTATATTTAATCATTTACAAAGTAATTACAATCACTTTACATTATATTTAATCATTTACAAAGTCATTACAATCACTTTACATTATATTTAATCATTTACAAAGTAATTACAATCACTTTACATTATATTTAATCATTTACAAAGTAATTACAATCACTTTACATTATATTTAATCATTTACAAAGTAATTACAATCACTTTACATTATATTTAATCATTTACAAAGTAATTACAATCACTTTACATTATATTTAGTCATTTACAAAGTACAGTTTACTCTCATTGTCTCGAACTTGGTTGACTCAAATTTCCGGTTGAGTCGAATTTTTATCGAAGTCCCGAACTTCGTTGTGTATAAATATATATAATTTGACTCCTGTTGAGTTGAATTCGTACGAGTCGAAATTTTGGTTGTCTCAAATAAAAGTTTTGGTCCCGAGATGTAGAAAGCCATATTATTTACATTCGTTAAGTCGAATTTACCTGTCAAAACATGTGTATTACCTTGGGATTAAAATCGGATCACAGGTGAAACATCCGGTCATTGACTTTGACATTTTTACCTTTAGCTATTTCACATGTTTATTTCACAATCTGTCAAATTAATTAGTGATAATATTTGAATTGGCTTGGTATTAATTATGATACAGGTTAGATGTGTACAATCAAAAATTATCGATTCATAATAAGTGCACTTGGGTCGGCATACATCAATGATTATGAAAAGTACACAACAGAAGCGTTTTATCTATTGAATTATTTGTCGGAATGTAATTTTGATTAAAGAAGATGTATAATTTCTCAATTTTGAGAGATTTGAAAAAATGTTACTCTTAATTAACAGTTGTAATAAAAGGGGAAATTTTTTCACTTCCAACATGTCTTCTGATGATACTGTTACATGTGTGTCTGGTGAAGGACCCCGGGGGGATAGCCGGACACACAAATGCTGATCAAACCAGTGAAGATTGGGTATTTCAGAAAATGAGTTTGATTGTTCATCTGGTTGGCTTGAAAGATTTAAAGTATGCCATAATATAACATACAAAAAAGTTTGTGGAGAATCAAAATCAGTAAATGAAAATTCAAATGAAATTAATGATTGGAAAAATAAACTTTCAAAAATCTTAAAAGACTACTCACCTGATCAGATTTACAATGCTGATGAAACTGGGCTATTTTTTCGTTTGTTGCCTGATAAAACATTTGAGTTTAAAGATGTAAAATGTCATGGGGGAAAGCAAAGACAGATTAACTGCTCTTGTTTGTGCAAACATGTCTGGTACTGATAAATTACCCATGTTCGTTATTGGAAAATCATAAAATCCTCGTTGTTTCAAAAATGTTAAGTCATTGCCAACTGAATATGTCGCCAATAAAAAAGCTTGGATGACTTCAGAAATTTTCACAAATTGGTTGCATTAAATTGACAAAAAAATGACTAAAAAAAAAGAGGTCAATTGTAATGATTGTGGACAATTGTCCTGCTCATCCTCATGTTAAAGGGTTAAAATCAGTGAAATTAATCTTTTTACCACCAAACACAACAAGTGTTACACAACCAATGGACCAAGGTGTCATCAGAAATTTGAAATTACACTAGAAAATTAGTGGTTCAATTTTTTTTTAGGGCAATAGATACTAAAACAGAGTTTGTAATCAGCGTGCTTGGTGCACTTCGCATACTAAACCATGCCTGAAGTAATGTTACTTCCACTACCATTGCAAATTGCTATCGCCATGCAGGGTTCCAGGTTACCAACAGACAACACACATTCTGATGGTGAAGACGAAGTAGACGACGACAAACAGATAAACATAATCATACACACACAAAAAAGATATCTAGAAGTTATCAGTCATTCCACAAGATTCAAAGAATTTAACAGAGAAAATAAACTGCAAAAAAAACATCGAATAAGTTTAAAATTGTTCCAAGAATCGGGACATACGATGCTGGTTTTAGCTCTTCAAAATTTCGCTCGAGTTGTCTCCCTTTCGTCGCTAAACAAACTACACTTCCGGTATTTTCGTAGCTCCTCTTGAGTCGAACTACGATTGACTCAAATTTTTTCCATGGTATCATCGAATTCGAGATAACGAGAGTCAACTGTAATTACATTTTACATTATATTTAATCATTTACAAAGTAATTACATTTTACAATTATATTTAATCATTTACAAAGTAATTACATTTTACATTATATTTAATCATTTACTAAGTAATTATATTTTACATTATATTTAATCATTTACAAAGTAATTACATTTTACAATTATATTTAATCATTAACAAAGTAATTACATTTTACAATTATATTTAATCATTTACAAAGTAATTACATTTTACATTATATTTAATCATTAACAAAGTAATTACATTTTACATTATATTTAATCATTTACAAAGTAATTACATTTTACAATTATATTTAATCATTTACAAAGTAATTACATTTTACATTATATTTAATCATTAACAAAGTAATTACATTTTACATTATATTTAATCATTTACAAAGTAATTACAATCATTTCCAATGATAAAAACACTTTTTAATTTAATCTATATTTCTTTTTACATTAGATTAAAATTTCCATATTTTTAATAGACCAAAAAGAAAAATATGTGTTATTCAGGTTCATGCTTGCTGTGAACATGGCATACATAAATAATTATTCAATTGGAATTAAGATTTCATATATACCCAAGGTAAAAAGAAGGAAGAATACCAGACACAGAAGATAAATTCTATTCTATAATTAAGGAATGTGTTCATGTATAACCTTTTACAACAAAATGTAATGATTCCTTGATTTTAATTACAATTATTTCATTGGACTATTTGAATTTGTGGTTGGTGTATGAATATGTTGGTGACATCACAATACCAACCCAGGTTATCAAGTATAACCAATGTCGCTCCAGGCAGATCAGCCAATCAGATTGCGGTATTCACATCAAATTAAATTATTTTCCAATAATAATTAAAAGATTATTAGATGATTTTAAAAGATTACATTGTTATTGTTCAGAATCAAAGTTAATTATCTAAATTAATACTTACAAAACTGCTAAGGGCAGATTATTTACAGCACTAAAAAATAAGATAAAGAGTCCAGGTCCTAACAGACCAATACTTGTCATTAATCTTCTTACAGAGACAACGGTCCATTTGTGTTTTATTATTAGTGAATCAGCAAAATGTCCAGCAACTGAAATATACAATTATTATATTTGTAAATATTTACAAAAACATTTAAAAACAAATTATTTTGTAGATAAATAAATAAATACAGTAAAGTTAGACACATTAAAGTATACATGAGCTTGGTTTTATATAATAATTTGCAGAATTTGTAAACTATGTTTTAATAAGATCCTATTGTACGTGATATGGTAATAGTAATATTCATGTTGAACTAAAGTCCTTGTGTTATAATCTACGCATGGTTCATAAAGAGCTAAAATAAAAACATCAGTCTTGAAAATTTATATTCAAAAGGTTTATAATGAAAGACTACTTATTAATCTTCAATCCACCAATCTTCCCCTGGTAAACATTAAGTTTGAAAAATAAACAAATATTGTGTCATCAAAATAAGTAAGATTAAAGAAATTTGTAACGGACAAAACAAGAAATATAATAATTATATTTAGCTGCCAACACAAGATACCGTATATTTGTGTGTGTTAATGAAAACACACGACATCTTATATTTTGTGTAGTTAAAACATAATTGTGTTTAGTTGTCAACCAAATCTTACACTTATTTCACTAGGAATTTTGAATGGTTAATTTTAACAAATTAAAACAATAATAATGAACTCTTTACATAAAAAAACTCAAACTTTTACAACTTGAAATTTTGATGATTTGTGTCTTCAATATATATATATTGCTATGTACATCTCTGGGCAGGGCTGTGATCGTATGGTAGTTGGATTTACAATTACCTATGCAATCAGTGCCTATAACCACTGATGTTGTGAGTTTGAATCTCGAACAGGGCGAGGTGCACAACATTATGTGATAAAGTTTGTCAGTGACTTGCTACAGGTCAGTGGTTTTCTCTGGGTCCTCCGGTTTCCTCCATCAATAAAACTGACTGCCACGATATAACTGAAATATTGTTGAAAGTGGCATTAAACACCACCAAACAAACAAACAATATATATATATTGCTATATACATCTCTGGTTGTAAACATACATTGTCCCAATAGAAAAATAAAATAATAAAAAAGAAGTTTACTTACCTACACCAACTAATGAGTTCATGACATACGGTACAGCTGTAAACATCATAGAACTTTGATTGGCATTTAATGTCCGTCTCATATAGGTAGGTAACCATTGCATTATAATATAATTAGACCAGTTCATACTGAAATGAGCTATATAAATAGACCACAGTGGCCAATGACACAAGAATTCTCTCCATGTCACATTTGTATTAGTAACCTAAAATAAACAGAAATTTAATAGTCAACTAAAGGCAGACCTATGATCAGAAAACTTTTGAGAATGATATTCATATGCATACTTAAAAAAATGTCCAATCAGAACAAAGTATTTTATGATACAGTGTTCTGAGTGGATAATTTTTCGAGTATGAGTACATTGTTTGATTGATTGGTGTTTAAGGCCAACTTTAGTAGTATTTCAGCAATATTGTGGTGTTAAAAGTATGTGTTCAAATTTGTTTTCAAAAGTTTTATGACTATAAGACATGTTCATACCATAATTAACTATAAATAGATCACAATAACAATCAAAACAAGCTATATTCACGCTGGTTGTTTAAAACAGTTATTAAACATAAAATGACATTAAAACATCTTGATAGAAATAAGAGAATAGAAATGAATACATTTTAAACATGATCAATAGAAAGTATAAAAATATAAAAGATTTACCAGTTCAAAGGTCATTATCGGGGCCGTCGTGTAAATTCAACTACCTATGCAATCAGCGCCCATCATCACTGATGTTGTGAGTTCGAATCTCTATCAGGGCGAGGTGCACAACATTATGTGACTTGCGACAGGTCAGTGGTTTTTTCCGGGTCTGCCGGTTACCTCCACCAATAAAACTGACCACCACAAAATAACTGAAGTATTGTTGAAAGTGGCGTTAAACACCATCAAACAAACAAGCATCAAAGGTCATTGTCAACTTTTTCAAATCAAATAAGTTCACAAATCAATGTTGATCTTCTGGTGCAATGCTCAACACAGAATTAAAAGAATAAATCTTGCATAGCTTCTCCGAAGATGATATTTTAAGCAGTCAGCTATCAACAGCAGACGGGGTGGAGGGGCTTTTTTCTATGGGAATTCAGGATGTGAACACATCCTATCCCCCTTCCACATCAAATGGACAAACACAATTCTTAAATTATACATAATACACTTACTTTTGGTGGCTCAATAAATTCTTCATCTGTTGAAGTTCTAGCTTCTTGATATAAAACTACCCATGCTAAAACCCAAGTAATACCCATGAATCCAAATAAATAAAACATCATCGGCCATGACAAGTGTGGCAATATCTGAAATGAAACATGACAAGTGTAGCAATATCTGAAATGAGTCATGACAAGAGTAGCAATATCTGAAATGAGTCATGACAAGTGTAGCAATAGCTAAAATGAAACATGACAAGTGTAGCAATAGCTAAAATGAAACATGACAAGTGTAGTAATATCTGAAATGAAACATGACAAGCATGGCAATATCTAAAATAAAACATGACAAGTGTGGCAATATCTGAAATGAAACATGACAAGTGTAGCAATATCTGAAATGAGTCATGACAAGTGTAGCAATATCTGAAATGAGTCATGACAAGTGTAGCAATAGTTAAAATGAAACATGACAAGTGTAGCAATATCTGAAATGAAACATGACAAGCATGGCAATATCTAAAATAAAACATGACAAGTGTGGCAATATCTGAAATGAATCATGACGAATGTAGCAATATCTAAAATGAGTCATGACAAGTGCAGAGGTGTTTACCCTATCAGAGGGCTATCAGTAGCACCAGGCCATTTTATCAGTAGTTTTGGGAGTTTATCAGTAGCATATCATTTTATTGTTATTCATCACATATTTTGCATACTGGTAGACATGTAGCATTTATTAAATTATGGATAAATAGATGCAGCATTAGCTATATAAATCATGTTTCAATGGCAAAAATAATGTTCAACTGGAACAAAATTTGGCAGCACTAGGAAATGTGTTTTTCAACCCCCCAACCAATGTCCCAGAACAAATAGAGGGGATTTAGTGAGAAAACAAGTGGTGCTGGAGCACGTTCTATTTATAAGATAAGAAACCATACTCCATCTTGAGCCAACGACAGAATCACAATTTTTACAGCTTTATTAAGAACGTCAGCCGCTGTTATAGGCAGGTTAAGCTCTGAGATGATTTTGCACATCATAACCTCAGCCCATGTGATCTATCTTTGTTGCTCCACTTCAGCTGACGATTTTGCTACAAACCCAGTCATAGACATGTTTGATTACCTAGTTTTCAATAATTGTTAGCGAGTTTCGACTCAATTTGTCTTTGACAGTCTTTTTTTCAGTGTGTTTACATGAAAAAGTATGTTATGCACACGGAGCAAAGAACCATGCATTCTTCTTTTTGAGATGAATGAAGACATGGCAACTGGTTGTGATACGAATCCTTGTATTTCTGTTGTGACTTTCATCTCTTCCTCAGGGAAGTGAGGATTACAAAAAATGTATGCTAGATTCTTATCACCAAAACTCAGATCAAGAACAACAACATATGATTATAATCTAACGATTATGAAGTCTCCCAAACTGGCCATTGACACTATCTACCCACATATCAAATTTTGATGATATCGAACAATGTTGAATTTTTACCCCCCATTTTTATGCCGTGTTTTGGCAGCCATTTTGAAAATGGCAGACATCTTGAAAATTTTGAAAACGCAGAATTGCTCCTCTAATGGTGACCTATCACTATGCCAAATTTTATGTCTCTATTATTATCCAGTTAGAAGTTATCAACATTAATGTACGAAATTTCAAGTTTCCTATAGGATTCTATAGTAACCCCCACCCCCTTTGAACCCCCAAAAATATGGCTTTGACCCCCTTTACCACAAATCTGAAAACTTTAGGATCAACTAGAAACATATATCTATAACTCCACCAAGTTTCATGAAATTCTGTCCTGTAGTTCCTGAGATTTGCCATGAACAAGTTCATGCTTCGCGGAAAGAAAGAATAATAATAAAAATAATAATAAGTAACGGAGCAAAAACAATAAGCCCCCCAAACTTTGTTTGGAAGACTTAATGAGTATTTTGGTGAATTTTTTTTTTGCTCATGTGAAAAATAAGTATTAAATGAAATCTTGTTATCTTAAATCAAGATTTTTAACATCCACATTTTCAGCTATGATTATGAATTTAGTCAGTATCCAACATTTCCCTTTATTCAACAATTTTTCAATTTCATAAAGTACTTCCTCTCTTTTTGGGAGATAGAATTTTGCTCTTGTCTCACTACCCAATTGGAAGTGTGGGGTATTTGAGCAATAATTCACTTACCAGAGAAGCTACAGTCTGTCCTATAGAGCCAAATGCCACAAGGTAACCAAAGGCTCTTGACCTTTCTTCTCCAGGAATAGTATGAGCAAAAATATGGAAGATAGTTGGAAGACCTGGAAAGAAACACAATTTGACAGTTACGACAAAGAAGGATTCTAGAGATATCAAAGAATTGCAAAATAAATGTCAAGGGTTAAAAAATCTACTTTAATTAATAAATTGGTTGTTATGGTCATTTTAATATGAAAATATTGTTAATTTCATATTTATTTCTGAAACTGGACAATGATAACTATTTAAAAAAATAATTTATTTTAATTTTCAGTATTGTAAAGGTTTGGTTTAGTTTATGGTGCTTAACGCCACTTTCAACAATATGTCAGCTATATCATGGCAGTCAATTTTATTGGTGGAGGAAACCGGAGTACCCAGGGAAAACCACAGACCTGTCACTGACAAACTTTATCACATAATGTTGTACACCTCGCCCTGATCGAGATTCAAACTCACAATGCAACATCAGTGGTGATAGACACTGATTGCATAGGTAGTTGTAAATCCAATTAGCATACGATTACAGCCAAAACGGCCCCCTATTTATTTCTGAAACTGGACAATGCTAGCTATTTTTAAAAATAATTTAGTTTTAAGTTTCAGTATTGTAAAGGTTTGGTTTAGTTCATGGTGTTTACTGCCATTTTCAATAATATTTCAGTTATATCATGGCAGTCAGTTTTATTGATTGAGGAAACCGGAGCACCCAGAGAAGACCACTGATCTGCCAAAAGTCACTGTCAAACTTTATCAAAAAATGTTATAATGAGTACATCTCACCTGAACTGGATTCGAACTCACAACATTAGTGATGACTGGCACCGATTGCATAGGAAGTTGTAAATCCAACCACAATACGATCATGACCACGACGGCCCCGTATTGTAAGGGGTATTTGTTTTGAATAAAAAGTATCCAGCGCAAAAAATTGTCAACTTCTCAACTTTATACAGTAATCACCATATTCAACCTTGATTTTCTTAAAATGGTTCATAGATTGTGTTAAAAAAAATTGTTTAAACCACTCTAACATACCCGATGATGATCTAAAGGGAAAATAATTTTTTGAAGAGGAGTACTCAGGATATTTTCCTACATTTTTATAACAGAATTAGGCAGTACAAGTGTTAGTGCCACAAATGATAAAAATAAAGCGGTATGTCAGGGGCAAGTCGACAAGAGGTCTCTTGTTGGAAACGGGAAGGGCTAGATCCCTTCAAATCAATCTGAACCTTTATTCTATACCAAAGATCATTGTGCTAAAAATTCAGATTGGTTGGTCAAGTAGAATGAAGAGAGTTCTTCCATGGAAACCATTGTGACCACAGATGTATGATGATGAAGAGGAAAACAACAAACCCATACCAATTTTTTGTAAACACTTTTGACCATATGATAAAAACTAATTGGCATTGAAATGTAGCAAACACTGCCAGCGACTGCAATTTCGATATTAGGGGTTAAGAGTTATCGTGTTTAACGCCACTTTAAACAATATATCAGTTATATCGTGGGGGATCAGCGTTATTGGTGGAAGGAACCGGAGAAAACCACCAAAATGTCGCAAATCATTGACAAACTTTATCAAATTGCTATATCAAGTACACCTCGCCTGAGCGGCATTCTAATTCACAACTTCAGTGGTGATAGGCAGATTGCATAGATAATTGTAAATCCAATTTCCATATGATCACGACCACCCTTCGATATTTAGTGTTTTATCTAAAGAAATATAGAATGGCGCAGCGCCATGCCCCTTTTGATAAAAATAAACGTGGCACCATGTATTGCCGATGTGCCCTTTTTCATTTCTTCAAACGATCCGTAATTTGTCACTTGAATTTTCAAAAAATCGTAAAAAAATGTTTGTAACAATCCATTCTTTTTCATTTGCTGATTAAAACTAATTAGTCACTACAATGACAATTTTATTACATGTTACAAGCCAATCAACGGATTATAGAAATTTTGTTTTGATTGCGTAATCTTTGATCTCACCTGGACAAAGAATTCAATCAACGATATTTTTGTTTATAGTTATGACATGTACTCAAAATGCCACAGTATGTATTTAAAGTGGACATATTTTTGTAATCGTCATATGGGCGCAATTTCGCATTGGGAAAGTTGCCGTCAAAATATATAATTAATAGTATCGTATCGTCATTCATTGCACGATTCGTCTCAATATCTGCCATAACGAACTATTTTTGCCAAATTTATGAAAATGTCGATATCATGTTTATTGAAATCTATCGTATCCATTAAGTATTTTGAAAGTGATTTTCTCGAAAAGTCGTAACTTTGATCAAAGAAACCAAGGACTTGTAGTCCTTTGAAGAAACTAAAAAATAAAAAAAAATGGCGCGATCAACAGGAGTTCGCAATCCACCGAAGCTACTTTTAACCAAACAAACTTTTGATGTATTTACTCTCATTTCTGTGAAATGAAATCTCAGTTCTCATATTTTATACTTCATTTATATGGAAAGGTTGGCCATTCAATTTGTTGAAATGCACTGCAACTGCACGAGGACGCATATAAGTTTTTTTATATATTGATCAGCATCCGGGTAACAATTGCATTCTATTTATAGAACTATTTACAAACAGACACGTGTCTGCAATTAAAAAAAATAACTACAGTATTTTTATTCCAATTGTTGCAATTTGATTATGAGGTCTGAGAAATAATTATTTATTTTACAACTTGCTTCAGTTTTATACTGATTTCCTACAAAGAATCTAGATAGAAGTTGGACGGCTTGGACCATTGGGCAAACTGGCAGAATTTTATTTTCTGCTGAAGATTACACAAATATGAGTTATTACAATTGTTGTGGAATTAGACCAAAGCACAGTGACATTTCAAAAAGGGTGGGGGAGGGGGTATTTACAATTTGTGTGGTATTAGACCAAAGCACAGTAATATTTCAAAAGGGGGGGGGGGGGGAATTACGATGTGTGTGGTATTGCGATAAAAATAGTGGCAATGTTATGTTTTATCAGTTGATTGTTAATTTGCAGAGTATGTTCCCATCCTAGGAGGTTTTCAATCTCCATTACTAACCAATAAGGCAACGTAACTGATTATAAGATTAAGCTCATTATAATCTTGTTTATTCATAATTTAAAAAAAAAATCTGTACCTACCCTATTTTTTTCTATGTGCCCTTTTTGGTAAATTCTACCCGCAAAGTGCCCTTTAAAAAAAAAAAAAATACCATGCCCCTTTTCAGTCCTAGATAAAACACTAATAATATATATAATAGTATTCAGTGATGTTTTCAATTAAAAAAAAATATTTGGTACAAACTAAGATATTACTAACATAGTAAAACAATCACCCCCCCCTAACAAAGACACTTTCAATTACTTCTTTAATATATTCTTCTTTTCTTCAACGTTGCTTACTCATATATAAATATTTATAACACATAATAAAATACAAATTACCTAATCCTTCTCCCAGACCTAACAGCACTCTAGAAAATATCAACCAATTAATTGATGGAGCACAGAAAGGAACCATTAAAGTAGAAAATGACCAGAGTAAAACAGATAATGATAAAATAGCCTTTCCACCATACTTCTTTGAACCACTGCCACCGAAGACCTGAAAACAATATAATATGAAAAATTATAAGTGAAAATTAAGATGATGACATAATAACAATTCAAACATAATCTTTCAAAATATTAATGAATGAAAACAACAGTCTTAAAATGTTCGCAAGATTTTAAATGAATTTATACAAGTTATCAAAAATTATGAGAAATAATAAATATATATTGTCCTCAAATAAGGTAAAATCCCATCATAAAAAGAATATCCCTTTCAATGGAAGAGGTAATCACATTGCCCTTCAGGCTTGCTCAGCCTGTCCCCAGGTGGCAGATAGGGGGAACCCCCCTCAATGGGGGTTATCAGGTTATAATACGGGGAAAGCTAGACTATGGACCATAGTTCCGGGGTAACGTGTTTGGAGAATGTCATGCTCCTTGCATGCTATAGAACTCTTTTGTAGATTTTGAAAAAGGGTAGGCGCATTGTGTAGCCACTACAAAAGATTATATTTTTTGTCTCATACTTTTTCAGTTGCAGTCTAAAGTCATTGACTCATCCCATCCCTCATTTCTATATGATTTTTGTATACTATTGAATTTGTTCTCGCCCTAAATATATCTGAAATACTGCTCTGTGGATGTTAAGCAATATTCAATCAATCAATTAATTTAACATTTGTAACTCAATATTTCTAGAATAATCAAATTTATTTGCAGACAAAAATCAATTAAAAAATGCATAGTATTATTTAACATTTATGAAACTGATACAATTAAAAAAAGTCTGTAATATTAATAGATAATTCTACATCATCATAACACCAGAGGCTCTCAAGAGCCTGTATCGTTCACCTGGTAATAAAAAAAACCAATTGGTCCTATGTAAAAACTATGTCCTGCAGTGGTAGTCATCTTGGAATTACGATCAACATAAAAAACACAAAGTTTGTAAAGGACCTTCCAATGATTGATGCACAGTTTAGGTTCAATCAGTGCAATAGCTTCAGAGAAGAATATATTTCTGTATTTTCCCCATATGGTTCTGTGTTAATACTATGACCTGTGGTGGCAGCCATCTTGGATTTCCGATCGGCATAAAAAACAGAGGACCTTCCAATGATCATTCCTAGGCAGTTTGGTTTCAACTGTCCAAGTGGTTTCAGAGAAGAAGCATTTTGAAACATTTTTCCCATAGGGTCCAATGTTAAACTAAGTCCTGCCATAGCCGCCATTTTGAATTTCATATCAGAACAAAAAACGTACAGTTTGTAGAGGACCATCCAATGAACATTCATGTACAGTTTGGCTTTAATCATATTTGTAGTTTCTGAAAAGAAGGCATTTGATCATTTTCCCATAGGGTCCAATGTTAATCTATGTCCTGCGGTGGTGGCCATCTTGGATTTCCGATCGGCATAAAAAACAACATCTTGTAGAGGACCTTCCAATGATCATTCCTGGGCAGTTTGGTTTCAACTGTCCAAGTGGTTTCAGAGAAGAAGCATTTTGAAACATTTTTTCCATAGGGTCCAATGTTAAACTAAGTCCTGCCGTAGCCGCCATTTTGAATTTCATATCGGAACAAAAAACGTACAGTTTGTAGAGGATCATCTAATGAACATTCTTGTACAGTTTGGCTTTAATCATATTTGTAGTTTCTGAGAAGAAGGCATTTGAATATTTTCTCATAGGGTCCAATGTTAATCTATGTCCTGCGGTGGCGGCCATCTTGGATTTCCGATTGGTATAAAAAACAGAAACCTTGTAGAGGACCTTCCAATGATCATTCCTGGGCAGTTTGGTTTCAACTGTTCAAGTGGTTTCAGAGAAGAAGCATTTTGAAACACTTTTTCCATAGGGTTCAATGTTAAACTAAGTCCTGCCGTAGCCGCCATTTTGAATTTCATATCGGAACAAAAAACCTTAAGGTTGTAGAGGACCATCCAATGAACATTCATGTACAGTTTGGCTTTAATCATATTTGTAGTTTCTGAGAAGAAGGCATTTGAACATTTTCCCATAGGGTCCAATGTTAATCTATGTCCTGCGGTGGCGGCCATCTTGAATTTTCGATCGGCATAAAAAAACAGAAACTTTGTAGAGGACCTTCCAATGATCATTCCTGGGCAGTTTGGTTTCAACTGTCCAAGTGGTTTCAGAGAAGAAGCATTTTGAAACACTTTTCCCATAGGGTCCAATGTTAAACTAAGTCCTGCCGTAGCCGCCATTTTGAATTTCATATCGGAACAAAAAACCTTAAGGTTGTAGAGGACCATCCAATGAACATTCATGTACAGTTTGGCTTTAATCATATTTGTAGTTTCTGAGAAGAAGGCATTTGAACATTTTCCCATAGGATCCAATGTTAATCTATGTCCTGCGGTGGCGGCCATCTTGAATTTTCGATCGGCATAAAAAAACAGAAACTTTGTAGAGGACCTTCCAATGATCATTCCTGGGCAGTTTGGTTTCAATTATCCAAGTGGTTTCAGAGAAGAAGCGTTTTGAAACATTTTTCTCATAGGGTCCAATGTTAAACTAAGTCCTGCCGTAGCCGCCATTTTGAATTTCATACCGGAACAAAAAACGTACAGTTTGTAGAGGACCATCTAATGAACATTCATGTACAGTTTGGCTTTAATAATATTTGTAGTTTCTGAGAAGAAGGCATTTGAATATTTTCCCATAGGGTCCAATGTTAATCTATGTCCTGCGGTGGCGGCCATCTTGGATTTCCGATCGGCATAAAAAACAGAAACTTTGTAGAGGACCTTCCAATGATCATTCCTGGGCAGTTTGGTTTCAACTGTCCAAGTGGTTTCAGAGAAGAAGCATTTTGAAACACTTTTCCCATAGGGTCCAATGTTAAACTAAGTCCTGCCGTAGCCGCCATTTTGAATTTCATATCGGAACAAAAAACCTTAAGGTTGTAGAGGACCATCCAATGAACATTCATGTACAGTTTGGCTTTAATCATATTTGTAGTTTCTGAGAAGAAGGCATTTGAACATTTTCCCATAGGGTCCAATGTTAATCTATGTCCTGCGGTGGCGGCCATCTTGAATTTTCGATCGGCATAAAAAAACAGAAACTTTGTAGAGGACCTTCCAATGATCATTCCTGGGCAGTTTGGTTTCAATTATCCAAGTGGTTTCAGAGAAGAAGCGTTTTGAAACATTTTTTCCATAGGGTCCAATATTAAACTAAGTCCTGCCGTAGCCGCCATTTTGAATTTCATACCGGAACAAAAAACGTACAGTTTGTAGAGAACCATCTAATGAACATTCATGTACAGTTTGGCTTTAATCATATTTGTAGTTTCTGAGAAGAAGGCATTTGAATATTTTCCCATAGGGTCCAATGTTAATCTATGTCCTGCGGTGGCGGCCATCTTGGATTTCCGATCGGCATAAAAAACAGAAACTTTGTAGAGGACCTTCCAATGATAATTCCTGGGCAGTTTGGTTTCAACTGTCCAAGTGGTTTCAGAGAAGAAGCATTTGATCATTTTCCCATAGGGTCCAATGTTAATCTATGTCCTGCGGTGGTGGCCATCTTGGATTTCCGATCGGCATAAAAAACACACATCTTGTAGAGGACCTTCCAATGATCATTCCTGGGCAGTTTGGTTTCAACTGTCCAAGTGGTTTCAGAGAAGAAGCGTTTTGAAACACTTTTTCCATAGGGTTCAATGTTAAACTAAGTCCTGCCGTAGCCGCCATTTTGAATTTCATATCGGAACAAAAAACCTTAAGTTGTAGAGGACCATCCAATGAACATTCATGTACAGTTTGGCTTTAATCATATTTGTAGTTTCTGAGAAGAAGGCATTTGAACATTTTCCCATAGGGTCCAATGTTAATCTATGTCCTGCGGTGGTGGCCATCTTGAATTTTCGATCGGCATAAAAAAACAGAAACTTTGTAGAGGACCTTCCAATGATCATTCCTGGGCAGTTTGGTTTCAACTGTCCAAGTGGTTTCAGAGAAAAAGCATTTTGAAACACTTTTCCCATAGGGTCCAATGTTAAACTAAGTCCTGCCGTAGCCGCCATTTTGAATTTCATATCGGAACAAAAAACCTTAAGGTTGTAGAGGACCATCCAATGAACATTCATGTACAGTTTGGCTTTAATCATATTTGTAGTTTCTGAGAAGAAGGCATTTGAACATTTTCCCATAGGGTCCAATGTTAATCTATGTCCTGCGGTGGCGGCCATCTTGAATTTTCGATTGGCATAAAAAAACAGAAACTTTGTAGAGGACCTTCCAATGATCATTCCTGGGCAGTTTGGTTTCAATTATCCAAGTGGTTTCAGAGAAGAAGCGTTTTGAAACAGTTTTTCCATAGGGTCCAATATTAAACTAAGTCCTGCCGTAGCCGCCATTTTGAATTTCATACCGGAACAAAAAACGTACAGTTTGTAGAGAACCATCTAATGAACATTCATGTACAGTTTGGCTTTAATCATATTTGTAGTTTCTGAGAAGAAGGCATTTGAATATTTTCCCATAGGGTCCAATGTTAATCTATGTCCTGCGGTGGCGGCCATCTTGGATTTCCGATCGGCATAAAAAACAGAAACTTTGTAGAGGACCTTCCAATGATAATTCCTGGGCAGTTTGGTTTCAACTGTCCAAGTGGTTTCAGAGAAGAAGCATTTGATCATTTTCCCATAGGGTCCAATGTTAATCTATGTCCTGCGGTGGTGGCCATCTTGGATTTCCGATCGGCATAAAAAACACACATCTTGTAGAGGACCTTCCAATGATCATTCCTGGGCAGTTTGGTTTCAACTGTCCAAGTGGTTTCAGAGAAGAAGCGTTTTGAAACACTTTTTCCATAGGGTTCAATGTTAAACTAAGTCCTGCCGTAGCCGCCATTTTGAATTTCATATCGGAACAAAAAACCTTAAGTTGTAGAGGACCATCCAATGAACATTCATGTACAGTTTGGCTTTAATCATATTTGTAGTTTCTGAGAAGAAGGCATTTGAACATTTTCCCATAGGGTCCAATGTTAATCTATGTCCTGCGGTGGTGGCCATCTTGAATTTTCGATCGGCATAAAAAAACAGAAACTTTGTAGAGGACCTTCCAATGATCATTCCTGGGCAGTTTGGTTTCAACTGTCCAAGTGGTTTCAGAGAAAAAGCATTTTGAAACACTTTTCCCATAGGGTCCAATGTTAAACTAAGTCCTGCCGTAGCCGCCATTTTGAATTTCATATCGGAACAAAAAACCTTAAGGTTGTAGAGGACCATCCAATGAACATTCATGTACAGTTTGGCTTTAATCATATTTGTAGTTTCTGAGAAGAAGGCATTTGAACATTTTCCCATAGGGTCCAATGTTAATCTATGTCCTGCGGTGGCGGCCATCTTGAATTTTCGATTGGCATAAAAAAACAGAAACTTTGTAGAGGACCTTCCAATGATCATTCCTGGGCAGTTTGGTTTCAATTATCCAAGTGGTTTCAGAGAAGAAGCGTTTTGAAACAGTTTTTCCATAGGGTCCAATATTAAACTAAGTCCTGCCGTAGCCGCCATTTTGAATTTCATACCGGAACAAAAAACGTACAGTTTGTAGAGAACCATCTAATGAACATTCATGTACAGTTTGGCTTTAATCATATTTGTAGTTTCTGAGAAGAAGGCATTTGAATATTTTCCCATAGGGTCCAATGTTAATCTATGTCCTGCGGTGGCGGCCATCTTGGATTTCCGATCGGCATAAAAAACAGAAACTTTGTAGAGGACCTTCCAATGATAATTCCTGGGCAGTTTGGTTTCAACTGTCCAAGTGGTTTCAGAGAAGAAGCATTTGATCATTTTCCCATAGGGTCCAATGTTAATCTATGTCCTGCGGTGGTGGCCATCTTGGATTTCCGATCGGCATAAAAAACACACATCTTGTAGAGGACCTTCCAATGATCATTCCTGGGCAGTTTGGTTTCAACTGTCCAAGTGGTTTCAGAGAAGAAGCGTTTTGAAACACTTTTTCCATAGGGTTCAATGTTAAACTAAGTCCTGCCGTAGCCGCCATTTTGAATTTCATATCGGAACAAAAAACCTTAAGTTGTAGAGGACCATCCAATGAACATTCATGTACAGTTTGGCTTTAATCATATTTGTAGTTTCTGAGAAGAAGGCATTTGAACATTTTCCCATAGGGTCCAATGTTAATCTATGTCCTGCGGTGGTGGCCATCTTGAATTTTCGATCAGCATAAAAAAACAGAAACTTTGTAGAGGACCTTCCAATGATCATTCCTGGGCAGTTTGGTTTCAACTGTCCAAGTGGTTTCAGAGAAAAAGCATTTTGAAACACTTTTCCCATAGGGTCCAATGTTAAACTAAGTCCTGCCGTAGCCGCCATTTTGAATTTCATATCGGAACAAAAAACCTTAAGGTTGTAGAGGACCATCCAATGAACATTCATGTACAGTTTGGCTTTAATCATATTTGTAGTTTCTGAGAAGAAGGCATTTGAACATTTTCCCATAGGGTCCAATGTTAATCTATGTCCTGCAGTGGCGGCCATCTTGAATTTTCGATTGGCATAAAAAAACAGAAACTTTGTAGAGGACCTTCCAATGATCATTCCTGGGCAGTTTGGTTTCAATTATCCAAGTGGTTTCAGAGAAGAAGCGTTTTGAAACATTTTTCCCATAGGGTCCAATGTTAAACTAAGTCCTGCCGTAGCCGCCATTTTGAATTTCTTATCGGAACAAAAAACCTAAAGTTTGTAGAGGACCATCCAATGAACATTCATGTACAGTTTGGCTTTAATAATATTTGTAGTTTCTGAGAAGAAGACATTTGAACATTTTCCCATAGGGTCCAATGTTAATCTATGTATTGCGGTGGCGGCCATCTTGGATTTCCGATCGGCATAAAAAACATAAAATTTGTAGAGGACCTTCCAATGATCATTCCTGGGCAGTTTGGTTTCAACTGTCCAAGTGGTTTCAGAGAAGAAGCGTTTTGAAACATTTTCCCCATAGGGTCCAATGTTAAACTAAGTCCTGCCGTAGCCGCCATTTTGAATTTCATATCGGAACAAAAAACGTACAGTTTGTAGAGGATCATCCAATGAACATTCATGTACAGTTTGGCTTTAATCATATTTGCAGTTTCTGAGAAGAAGGCATTTGAACATTTTCCCATAGGGTCCAATGTTAATATATGTCCTGCGGTGGCGGCCATCTTGGATTTCCGATCGGCATAAAAAACACACACCTTGTAGAGGACCTTCCAATGATCATTCCTGGGCAGTTTGGTTTCAATTATCCAAGTGGTTTCAGAGAAGAAGCGTTTTGAAACATTTTTTCCATAGGGTCCAATGTTAAACTAAGTCCTGCCGTAGCCGCCATTTTGAATTTCATACCGAAACAAAAAACGTACAGTTTGTAGAGGACCATCTAATGAACATTCATGTACAGTTTGGCTTTAATAATATTTGTAGTTTCTGAGAAGAAGGCATTTGAATATTTTCCCATAGGGTCCAATGTTAATCTATGTCCTGCGGTGGCGGCCATCTTGGATTTCCGATCGGCATAAAAAACAGAAACTTTGTAGAGGACCTTCCAATGATCATTCCTGGGCAGTTTGGTTTCAACTGTCCAAGTGGTTTCAGAGAAGAAGCATTTTGAAACATTTTTTCCATAGGGTCCAATGTTAAACTAAGTCCTGCCGTAGCCGCCATTTTGAATTTCATATCGGAACAAAAAACCTTAAGATTGTAGAGGACCATCCAATGAACATTCATGTACAGTTTGGCTTTAATCATATTTGTAGTTTCTGAGAAGAAGGCATTTGAACATTTTCTCATAGGGTCCAATGTTAATCTATGGCCTGCGATGGCGGCCGTCTTGGATTTCCGATCGGCATAAAAAACAGTAACTTGGTAAAGGACATTCCAATGATCCTTCCTTTACAGTTTGGGTTCAGTCGGTTCATTAGTTTCAGAGAAGAAGATCTTTGAAATTTCAGCCAATCAGAGCATATTATTGGCCCTGGCAGCCATATTGAATATTCGACTGGAACGAAAAACAGTAACTTTGTAGAGGACCATCCAAGGAACATTCCTGCTAAGTTCGGTTCCAATCGGCCAAGTGGTTTCGGAGAAGAAGCTTGAAATGTGAAAAGTTTACAGACGCCAGACGACGGACGCCAAGTGATGGCAATAGTTCACCTGGACCTTTGGTCCAGGTGAACTAAAAAGGTATGGAAATAAAATAATTTTAAAGTTGACTTCCTTTGTAATTACCTGACTACTCATATACCCAACAGCAAAAGAACTAAGTACCCATCCTTGTCCATGTAAGTCCCAGTTATATTCATCTGCCATTGGTACAATTGCAATAGGCATGATGATCCTGTCTGCGGCATTGATGAAGTTGGCAATAGAACACAATGCTATGGTATGAGACGGCTTCGTTAACATCTTATTCATGATTGCATTTGTAAGTGTCCCATTTAAATTACGTCAAGAAGAAACATCATGTAACACACCCTTATCTGAAATGAAAATCAAAGGAACATTAAAAAAAAGGTTTTACCAGTTCATTTTACCAGTATTTGGCGAGATTAGAAATATGACTACTTCTAAATGTCGGGACAGGTAACTATCAGGTAAAATTTTCATCAAACTCCGTCTGTCAAATGATTTTTACGTTCGCATTATTTTATGATAGCATGCATGGTTTTAGAAATAGTGTTTCAAAGTGTATTTTGAGATGAAAACAAGAAAAACTCATTCCAACAATATTTCCTTTTGATGCTGGATCCTCCCCATCCAGCATAAAAAAAAATACCCGGATGTATGTCGTACATTGTCCACCCTGGATCCAGCATCAAAAGGAAATGTTGTCGGAATGATTAGACAAATGACAACAGCTTTTTGAATATTATCGATGTAAATAGTACCATACAAGTCCGTAGGGTACTTTGAACTTGCTTTTAGCATACAGGTTCGTTGTTAAAACACAATGTAGTATAAAAATGAGTTTTATTTTGTCAGATGGTTGAAAAATTTCCACCATTATAAAGTTTTTGATAAAAAAAATATACCCGGATGTATGAGGTACGTTGTCCACCCTGTAAGTTATACCTCACTGGTTTTCCTTAAAAGCCAAGTTTTACTCAAAGACTGGGCATAAGCTACAAATATATAGGGGGATATAATTTAATGTGTCTGAAATAATGCTTTAAATTCTTTTCACCATTTAATAAATTGTGCACATGTTTTACTTTTATTTACCAAAGGCATGGGCTAAGTTTCTGTGGAGAAAAAATGTTCGGTATACTTTGGTAGCCAGTTCGGAGTAGAAAATGCCTATTCCAGCAGACCAACAATAATCTCATCCGGTTACAATATTAAATCTTACCTGCTCATGGCATACATGTCTAAATGCTCCCACTACCAAAGCACACCCACTTTTTACCAAAACGCCCCCACTTTTTTTTCCAAAATAAATCATTATTTGACCAAAACGCCCCAATATATATATTATTTAATTTTTGTGATTCAAATGTTTTAAAATGTCTTCCCGTTATTCATTTTTGTTGGAATATTTTTTTGCACTTTAGGTCGTGAAAGGAACATTGTCATTTAAATACATTTTGTTTTTGTCTCATCATATTTTTTTATCTATTAAACTATTCATTAAATTTTTAAATTGCATATCTAACCGGTCTTAGTATGCATGAAAACACCACAAATATCTGAACATGATAATTTAAACATATTTTAGTCACAAAAAAAATCAAGACAAATGGATAAGACATCAGTGGTAAACTTATGAAGTTTTCTGCAAAAATTGAAGATAACCATAATAGGACAAAACAGATATATTGTCTAGAATATAAATCGTTTGTTATACTCATCTTTAAACACAATTGCCGGAACGTATATACAAGTTTGTTGTAATCTGATGTAAGAATTATAGTGCACAAGAAGCTATGATTAAATACATGAAACGTTCGATCTATTTCCCGGGGAAATAGACAGCTTCTGAACGTTAAACAAAATAGTCAGAAATAAAAAAAATACCTAGTAATACGTATAAAAATTATAATTACAATGTAGGTAATAAAAATATTTATTAGACGAATCTTGAGTTTATTAAGCAATATATTTTGGGGGCTTTTTGGAGAGACAAAACAAAATTATTCTGAAAAAAGTGGGGCATTTTGACCTGTTACCCATGTGATCTCTTAAAAATGATTGGAAGAAAGATCTTGCAAATTTAAGAGTGAGATTGGTGAAATTATTGATACGCTCCCGAAGGAAGCGTTAATGGTAGAAGTATGAATAGGTACTATGGCACTTCAAAATCTTCAACAATATGGCTGCCAAAACGGAAATAAATTAAAAGAAAAATCACTTGACCTAAACCCATACTCTAGTCGATATTTTTTTCAAATAAAAATGAAACAATGTTCGGTAGCGGATACGAAAACTGTCCGGAGTTTGGAGTTTTAGGTGGTGTTATTTTTAAGCTTGATATTTTGTAAACAGGAAGAAAAATTACTGTTCTTCGGGAGTGTTTCAGGTTGGACCTGCCTCATATTAAATTATAGAAATTGATTGAATATGTTTTACACAACATTTGGGAGGGAGCGTAAGCATTGCAATTTATGGGAGACTCGCCCAGAAAACGATCACATATATGGGTAGTCCAAGATTCCTCTGCCGTCCGACGGATTTTTTTTTATGCTAGAGCCGTGGGATGTCAGAGAGCTCTACATAAGGAAAACAGCGGATTTGCCTCTCCAACTCTTGGTCGGCACATTTCCACGTTTTGTGGACATCAGATTTTATTTTCTATCAGAAACCCTTAAATAAATCGCTTCACCAATCATTTTTCTATTCATTCATAACCGTCTTACCCTCAGAAAGTGGTGTTACACTCCATTACAGCACAATTTTGCATTAGATCCTATTATTCCGCCATCTGACTTCCATTTTGAAATCTACAAACGTGATCTCGCAATACTAACTGAATGATGACAGCAACGCATTGTATGATGGGAGCTACTTAATGCAGCACGCCAAATTATTTGCATACATAAACAACATTCAAATCACATGGAAGACGATACATTTAAGCATATTCTGCAGGACAAGCAGTTCCATCTACAGCTCAAATCAGAGCAGAAGGAAATAATACAAATTTGTTGGAAAGAAAAGATTCAATGGCAGTGTTACCCACGGGCTTCGGAAAGAGCATGTGTTTTCTCCCCCCTTTTTGGACAAGGTAAAATCATATTTTTTTTTTCTTATGGTTATCTGTAATTCACTATTGCTGTTAAAATCATTACCAATCAATGTAATCAACTGTATTAAATTTTATGTTAATTGTTCTGCCTTAACAGGTGCCTGATTGGCAATAAAAATATTTGTTTGTTTGTTTATATGCAAATCATCTCCCATGATGCATTGTGGTAATCGTAGTTTTCTCGAAGTCACGTGACAAATGTTTGAAAAAAAGTCAAAATGGAAGTCAAATGGCGGAATAATAGGATCTAAGGCAAAATCGTGCTGTAATGGAGTGTAACACCACTTTCTGAGGGTAATATGGTTATGAATGAATAGAAAAATGATTGGTGAAGCGATTTATATAAGGGTTTCTGATAGAAAATAAAATCTGATAGCCATAAAACGTGGAAATGTGCCACCAAGAGTTGGAGAGGCAAATCCGCTGTTTTCCTTATGTAGAGCTCTCTGACGTCCCACGGCTCTAGCAAAAAAAAAAAGCCGTCGGACGACAGAGGAATCTCTGACTAATATATGGGTTGGTCCAACACAACTCAACAATGACAAAAGATGCATTGGATAGATTTTTAATTTCCAGGGTAAAAATGTAATGCAACGAGATTTTACTTAGGATACAAAACAGAAAATAGCTCAGAGACAGAGATTAGTAAATGTCTTCAAATAAGATTGTCAGTTGGGTCATATGGAAGCATGGTGGATAAATTTATAAAAATGATAGCTAAATTTGTTGGAATAACACGTGCATATACTGTACCAGAGAAGCTTCGGTATCAGAACCAATTATTCGGGGAATAAATATGGTCAGATATAGTCATAGACGAAGTTCGATTGAATATCGAGACATGAGCGAATCATTGAATGGTGACAGCATATTAATTCTTACATTGAAATACTATTGAAGCATTGTATGATAATACCCAGTTTTAAATGTTCGATGGACAAACAAATTGAATAAATAAAAAGGTAAATATCAAGCAGGTTTTCTTCATAAAACTGTGTTTCACTGTACGTGGCAAAATACACCCGACTTACAGTAGACGCTTATGAACATGTAAAAAACTTTATATGACGTGATATGTATGATTTTTACACTTAAACAAGTAAAATACTGAAAATCTTTAAAATAACTAATAAATGGTATGTTATTGAAAAGAAAGATATTTTTAATAAAAAAAAAGTATTTTCCTTATTGATATACGTGGCTAATGCAACTAAAATCAGTACTGATGCCGGAATATCTAACAGTAATATTACGGAAGTTTTCAGTCGTGTTTCGTGAGGAAGAGTGATTCGTGGAATGAATCGTTATATGACCAATGTATTAAGGCGTGATTTGAAATGATTTGTTATAATAAGACATATTCTTCATATAAAAACAAACATATGCGAGACCCGGATCGAATGCGGGGACCGTCGTGGCCGTCATCGAATGTATAACTGAAATATTGTTGAAAGTGGCGTTAAACACCATTAAACAAACAAACAAACAAACGGATCGAATGCGAACACCCAGGATCGAGAAAAATGAGTAATTGCGGAACCACCTGTAGTTTTTAGCTTTTCTTAATTTTTATTTGTTATTAGATAACTTTATTTAATTTTTTGGTGACCACATGGGATCGGTACACGTCTTTAGTTAGACATAAACTAGAGTACAACTATTGTGTTTGCTACCCGTACAACAAAAACCAAATCAACAAAATTGAAATGGTCCAATGCTCAATTTCTAAAAAATCTTCAAATCTGAAACCACTTAGCCAAATAATCGAAACTTGATAGGAAGAATATATGCCGGGAAGATCCTCTATTAAGATTATTCATTTCGTTTCGATCCGTTAAAAACATGACCGCCATAGACAATTCTTGTTTCTGGTTGGTCGATTTCTAAAAGTCTTATACTTTGAAACCGAAACTTGTTATGAAGCATCTATGGAAGGTCTTCTATTAACATTGCTCATTTCGTTCCGATCAATTAATAATTATGACCGCCATAGACAATTCTTGTTTCTGTCTGGTCGATGTCTAAAAAATCTTCTCCGAAACCGCTTAACCAAATAAACCGAAACTTGGTAGGAAGCATCTATGAAAGGTCCTCTTATAAAGATTGCCCATTTCGTCCCGATCCGTTCACAGACATGGCCGCCATAGGCAATTCTTGTTTCTAGTTGGTCGATTTATAAAAATCTTCATATTTTCATCCAACAATCAGTCGGATGAGAATCGTATTGTCAGAACAGTGAACAAAAAACCGATTCGATTTTCTAGCAATTGTTTTCAGCTAAATTTGACATGAATAGTTTATGTTTGTAAAATTACAATGATAAATAATATTATATTTTATGCCTTCTATCTTCGGTGTTCTCTGGGTACTCCGATTTCCTCCACCAATAAAACTGAATGCCACGATATAACTGAAATATTGTTGAAAGTGGCGTTAAATACCATACCCCTTCGATTCTACATGTAACTATAGGCCTAAGATACAGTCAAACCTGCCCTTGTGGTCACCTTTATTTAGCAGTCACCAGGGGCGGATCCAGGATTTGGGATTAGGGGGGCGTGAGTAGGAGAGGGATCTGGGGACCTCTTAAGGTCCCCAGCGGGTCCAGGGCAGAGCCCTTGTAGGAGGTCCAGGGGGACGAACCTCACCCCCACCCCCGTAATCTCTGGGGGTTTAAGGAATTACAGACATTTATTTGAACAATTTTGAACCAACCACACCATTTTTATCAGACCAAAAAAAACTTTACTTTGAGTCTTAATTTTGTCGGATAATTGTTAACAGTATGTTTTTGTCAGATTATAAGAACCTGAAGTAAAACTTTTTTTTTGAACAACCGTGACGTCGGACGCAGGGTGATGAAAAAACTTTGAATGATCCTTTGGACTAGGTACATTAATTTCATAAATTAAGATAGGTCCTCAAATTTTGTACAAACCTCCGTTTGAAATTTCCGATTATTTTTTACGGAATAAAACTAATTGCGAAGTTTCGTTTTTCTAATTAAAAATCATTACTTTTAGTATGATGCTAACCTATCACAAATTTAAGTGAGCGTAGTGCTAACTAATACCCACAGCCCCTCGTATTTCCTCCATTCAGTAGAAGGACCTAAAAAAACACGGTGCACAAGTACAATGTATGTCATGTCTATTGTACAAGTTTCTCTTCAAACCAATCAGTGCATTATTGAGGAACTGCAGATTACAGAATCTCCCTCCTACCCCTAACCTCCAATTCTAAAAATAAAAGCGTGGTGAGCAAACTACATTGTATGTCAAATTTGTAGCTTAAGTTTCACTTCAATCTATTGAATGGTTATTTAGGAGTTGCGGGTTGCAGAATCATCCTACTACCCCTTCCACCCGGCCTTCAATGCAAAATCTAAAAACCATTGTGCACAACTACAATGTATTTCAAGTACATTATATAGTTTAACGTCAATCAATTGCGTGGTTACAGTCAGGGGAGTTGCAGATTGCAGAAATCTTACAGACGGACTGACATCAAGTGTTTGAGCAACGAGCGTAAAAACCTCATTACACTAAAAGATCAAACAAAAAAAATGTATCAAAGTTCTCGAGAAATATGCTTACCGAAATCAGGTGTGAGATATGCATAAACCATTTTGTCGAGATTATTTTCACACTTTCATGTGCAGTTGTAGATATTAATTTATTACAAATAAATTGTAGTTAGAATTTTTTGTTAAAAATGTGTAAAAAAAAATTGTACAGACATCCATTGGTAGATATAAATAATATAAACGTACCCGGACAAAGGATTTGTTCACACTTTCTTGTGCAGATACCTCGGGCAGATGCAGAGATTGTTACAAATAAATTGCCTCTAATTTTTTTTTTTATTAATATGTTACTTTTGTATTTTAATGTACAATATACCAACGCGTATTTTTACTGATCTGTACTTGAAAAGTAATAGGCAACATTTTCGGGTATTTTTATACAAATCAAACTTATATTTTTTTCCATATGAAATTGCAGAATTTCGAATTCAAGAACTATTTGAACCATTATTTAAAGAGAAATGATCATTTTCTTGGGACACTCAAGTTTCTCAACACTATATCTCAGTTTCATCATCTGATTCTCTCGTTATAGGTTTTCGTTGTATGTTTTATAAATGAGATCAATTGTTAAATTAATTATTCGAAGTATTGATTGAATTTACTTTTTAGTTTACCTTTGACTTTTCTCGTCGCGTCGAGGAATCAGAAATGTATCTAATCTTGCTTGTTTTCTTGGCCTAGAATTTTCGTCCATTTTATAATTTCTAAATAGCACGTGTACATGTAGTTGTAAAATTGACTGAAGAAATAATGTTTAATTAGCGTGAGAAAATAGTTGATGTCTGGTACCTCGGAACCAATCAGAATGGAATAATCTTTGAACTACTGACGGCGAATACATATATGAATCAGCGAACACATCCAACGTGTATTTACAATGTGTAAGAATATTTTACTACAGGTCACGAGTTAACCATTCTTGAGAAAGGTATTTATTGAACTGCTTAATTAACGTTGTATAACATATGCTTTGCGAATTTTAAGGGGGGCGCACGCCCCGCACGCCCCCTCTAAATCCGCCACTGGTCACCTGTATTAAAAGTTTGTCCTTTTCGTGTCCTGTCATAGAACATTTTATATGAATTGGGCCCCTTTTAGGTCACCTGTCACTTTGTTTTGTCCCAATGGTGACCTCTTAATACAGGTTTGAATGTACTTGTTTGCATTGTATTTAAAAAAAAAGTTCTCAACCAGCAAACAAAGATCAAGAATTACCTATTAAGTTCTCATGACTTGACTCATAACAAAGTTTTCTGTTCTAACGAATTGTTGTGTGCATCAAATATGTATTGCTCTGTGTAATTTAATGCTCACATTGCTAATCAAATAATGTACTTCCGATCAACAAAAACATAAAATCCAATGAACATCCCTAACAAGCTTTGTTTCAGTTGACCAGGGGTTTCAGAGAAGAAGATTCAAGACTAAAAAAAACTTTTTTGACACATTTGGGCCTCTTATTTTTTGTGTACTTCCAATCAATGAAAAACATAAACATTTTAGAGAACCATCCGATGAACATTCCTACCAAGTTTGGTGCCAATTGGCCTAGATTGTATTATGGTAAAACACTGTCCATCCACACATTCGACGATAACTCAAGTTTGCCCTGACCAAATTTCACGAAATTTGACACAGTATTAGGATTGATAGAAGTTTGGTCCCTTTTGATATTACCAATATTCACTTTTGATGTTGTAGAGTTATGGGACTTTGTTCGTCACAAAAAGAACCCAAACATTTCTTCATATGTCTGACAATAACTGAAGTAGCTTTGAAGAAATTTTGCGCAAACAAGTGTTGGTGAAAGTACAAAATCTTTGTTTTTCAAGGTTTTCACTAAATGTCATAAAATATTTAGCTCACCTGGTCCAAAGGTCATCATTTTGCGTCCGTCGTCGTCGTCAATAATCTTTCACATTTTAATCAAATGAATTGGAACCAAACTTGGTAGGAATGTTCATTGAATGGTTCTCTACAGAGATTATGTTTTTTGTTGATCAGAAATACACAAAAGAAATAAGAGGTCCAAGGGTGTCAAAAAGGATGTGTCCACATATATGGGTATAAATTATTTATTGTTCCTTTGTTTTTCATGAGAATTTGTTAAATGCATTCCTTCAAAAAAAACCTTTCATAAACATGCTTATCGTTATTATTATGCAACTATTAATATTTTGACATACTGGTGGTTACAATGGGGGTGTAAAATGAACTTTTTAAATTTTCATCCAATTTTAATGCAGATATTTGCATAAGTGTTCATCTTTATGAGTTATTGATGGGCACTAACATATTTTGCTATTTTGTTTTAAAAAGGGAGTTAAAAGGGGCTAAGATTCCTGAAATATCGTATATTTGATTTTTTTTAATGAAATTTTGAATTTTGATGTGTTTTTTGCTTTTTTGTTGTTGAATGGATTGTATTGATAACTTTCGGTAGTATGTCATCAGATTTCCTCAATCTTTTACCATTTCTGAGACAAACTTGATCGAGTGAATGAATGATTGTTGTTTAACGCCAACTCAACAATTTTCAGCTATATCATGGCGAGAACAAGTTAATATTCAATGAGATGACGATGAGGTTCACTTTGTACTAGACCAACACGCTTAGTTGGATTTTTATAGTGCTAGCTCATTGAAACAACAGTCCGCGGATAGACATGTCGCCCCACTCGGACACATTATCCTTATTCTTAGCAACCAGTCTTTGTCCTTAATGCTGCGTGCTTAGCGGAGAAGCAACAAATACCAATTTTCTAGTATTTTGGTTTGACTCGATCGAGGCTAAAACCCACGATCTACCCCACTCGAGGCTAAAACCCACGATCTACCTACTCGAGGCTAAAACCCACGATCTACCCCACTCGAGGCTAAAACCCACGATCTGCCTACTCGAGGCTAAAACCCATGATCTACCCCACTCGATGCTAAAACCCACGATCTACCCCACTCGATGCTAAAACCCACGATCTACCCCACTCGAGGCTAAAGCCCACAATCTACCCCACTCGAGGCTAAAACCCACGATCTACCTACTCGAGGCTAAAACCCACGATCTACCCCACTCGATGCTAAAACCCACGATCTACCCCACTCGAGGCTAAAGCCCACAATCTACCCCACTCGAGGCTAAAACCCACGATCTACCTACTCGAGGCTAAAACCCACGATCTACCCCACTTGAGGCTAAAATCCACGATCTACCCGACTCGATGCTAAAACCCACGATCTACCCCACTCGATGCTAAAACCCACGATCTACCCCACTCGAGGCTAAAGCCCACGATCTACCCCACTCGTTCAGTAGTCTGTAAAAAAAAAATCCCCCTTGGCGATCTCACAGAACTTGGGGAAAAAGATGTGAGGTTCGATAGTCTGTAAAAAAAATTTATAAATCCCCCTTTGGGAAGGCATATATGATATTCCATGGTCTGTGAAAAAATGTCATTAAAAATCCGCATGGGGGCCTCGCAGAAATTGCGAAAAAAGATGTGAGGATCTATGTTTTGTAAAACAATTTATTAAAAAATATCCCTTGTGGTCCTCATAGAAATTGAAGAAAAAACTTTTTAAAAATACCCTTGGGGGCTTCACAGAAATTGGGAAAAACATAATGATGATGTTCCATGGTCTGTAAAAAAGAAAATCTTTAAAAAATCCATCTTGGAGGCTTCACAGAAATTGGTATTAAACAGGTTGAAAACAATTTATTAAAAAATTCCCCTTGGGGGCTTCACAGAAATTAGGAAAATGATATGAGGTTCGAGGAAATTCGATGGTCTGAATAATTTTTTTTTTTTTTAAATTCCCCTGGGGCCTCACAAAAATTGGGAATGCATATGTGTTGTTCCATGGTCTGTAAGAAAATTCTTTAGGAAATCCCCCTTGGGGATCTCACAGAAATTGGGAAAAAAGATGTGCGGTTTGATGGTTTGGAAAAAAATCCCTTTTGTGGGTTTCAAAGAAATTGGGAAGGCTTTAATGGGTTTTGAACAGGTTCCTTTGATGGTATCAATCAGCTTGTCCTGAAACCGACTATGCTTTTGCCTTCGATTGCATGGCTCAGAATTAAGTTTTTCAGCAATAACTATGTTAATAAACTTAACACCACTGAGTTCCTCTTCCAGTTGGTGGAGTAGCTAAATTTTTGCTTATGTCCATACATTTTTCTTAGGCTTGGGCATAGTTCCTGTCTTCAACTAGTTCCTTACTTTTCGCTTTTGCATTCCTTTCCCTTTCAATATCCTTTTCGAGATCCTTTTAGTATTTCTGATATTAGGATGCCCAATTCTTTCATGCTGAGATAAGCCGGTCTTTGTAGAGAACGATATGTCACAGGCCTCACATTGAAATGTGAGGTTTGCGATTTGAGTCGGCCCTTGACGGAGGTCTCCATCTTCCGTGTCCTCGGGACTCAATTCAGTTACAAGGCTTACATATGGGTTGGAACTCTCTATTGAGGTAGCCTCGGCCCTTTCTGTCGAGTCCACTATGCTTACAACTTCTTTCTCCTTATTGTTGCGTTGTTGGCCGAATGCGTAGTGAACAAACACCTATCTATACCTGGCGTAGAACTTTGTGCATAATGCACATCTGTAGCGTCTAAATACATCGCTATGTGCTACCGACAAATGTTTATCGAGTGCTGAGTGGGCTATGAATATCTCTTAACAACAAGTAGAGGTTTCGTACGGCATTGTGATGACCACCGTGCTATCACTTTCGAAGACAAGTCCTGCCCAGGTTCTTGTTTCTACATAATGTACTTCCGTTTCATTTTCATTGCCTATCGCACTTACATTGTTGGTTGCATCGTGACCTAGCCATGATGGTATATCTTCTGCTAAGATTCTACTACCATTCATGAAGATCAGTTCTCCCTTTTCAACAAGAACTGTTGAGGTTATTCTTATTGTTTATCCCTTAAATACGTCTTCCCGAGCTGGAGAAGTGGCATCGGGAAGGAGCACCTTGAAATCCCCCTCATTACATTGGATAGGTGCAGACTCAGATGAAGACGTCTCATTTAGAAACGATGTCATTTTCACTAAGCGAAGTAGCTAACTGGCTATATAGAGTATTGTCTTCAGGTATCTCGACTAGAACAGTGACAAATCTGATTAAGTCAGATATCTAGCGTATCTGAGTGCACACGACACATAGCCTAGATTTAGGAAAACCAGCTACCGACTCATGAGGAGATAGTGTGCCTCGTCATCTAATTGGTGACGCGCATGAATGGATTAACGAGATTCCCACTGTCCCTATCTACTATCTAGCGAAAACACACCAAGGTAACGGGCTTGGCGGAATCAGGGGGGAAAGAAGACCCTGTTGAGTTTGACTCTAGTCCGACTTTGTGAAGAGATATGAGAGGTGTAGCATAGGTGGGAGCTTCGGCAAAGATGAAATACCATTACTTTTATCGTTTCTTTGCTTATTCAGTTAAGCGGAGAGCGGGGCGCAAGCTCCTCGATTCTGGAAAAAGCTCCCGGCCTCGCCGTCGGGTTGATCTGCTCTGAAGGCAGTGTCAGGCGGGGGGTTTGACTGGGGCGGTACATCTGTCAAAAGGTAACGCAGGTGTTCTAAGGTGAGCTCAGTGAGGAAGGAAACCTCACGTAGAGTAAAAGGGCAAAAGCTCACTTGATTTTGATTTTCAGTACGAATACAGACCGTGAAAGCGTGGCCTATCGATCCTTTTGACTTTAAGAGTTTTAGGCAAGAGGTGTAAGAAAAGTCACCACAGGGATAACTGGCTTGTGGAAGCCAAGCGTTCATAGCGACTTTGCTTTTTGATCCTTCGATGATCGGCTCTTTCCATCATTGTGAAGCAGAGTTCACCAAGCATTGGATTATTCACCCACTAATAGGGAACGTGAGCTGGGATTAGACCGTCGTGAGAGAGGTTACTTTTACCCTACTGATGACATGTTGCAATGGTAATCTTGCTCAGTACGAGACGAACCACAGGTTGAGACATTTGGCTTATGTGGTTTGCTAATAAGCCAATGGTGCGAAGCTATCATCTGAGGGATTATGACTGAATGCCTCTAAGTCAGAATCTCACCAAAATATGTAACGATACTTTATGCATCTCAGTCTTTTTTTTAAATTAAAAAAAATTTGTAACTTACCATTTTTACATACAATACAGACATTACAATTCATTTACACAACAAGACATTACACACACTATATTGTCATTTTCCGATCTGGATATATATATTTATGTATTGAATTAATACCTATATCACACGTTACTACATATGAAATGGTTATGATCAGAGCTCCAGATAATTTTCTATTTTGATGGGGTTATTTCCCATTATTGTTTGGAAATAGCAATATTCAATTTAAAAAAAAATATTAATGATTACTAATCTAAAAACTCAATCAAATATTACTTTCAGAATGTGATATTTTTTAATAACCCACAAATGTGACTATATTCTGAAGATTGAAAAGAAAATCATTAAATAATATATATTTTATTTTAAAACATTATAATACTCCCCTTATCTGGAGCACTGATAATGCTGTACAAAAATCAAGACTATGTAAATTTTCATCAGTTTGTTTCATGCTTTGTGATGGTGTCTGTCAAAAATGCATTTATTTTTTCTATATTTTCTCTACTTTTCAATTTACATTTTAAAGTTTCCATTGTTGGCAAATGATTAGACCATTTACAACAGTGGATATAATACTTTTTTTGGGTAAAAAGTGATATGAAGTGAATAATATCGAGTGGAAATTCTTCAATATTTGTATTAAATACTGTATTTCTTATATTTAATTCTATAGATATTTCAAAGGTTTCTTCAAGTAAAACTATTACTTGTTGTCAAAATACCTTTCTTATGGGGCATAACCATATATAATGTAATATCGAGTCTGTGGCATTATTACAGAAATTACACTGATCCGATTCTTTAATCTTAATCTTAACAACCAAAAACATGTTTGTGGGTAAGATTCTGTGTAGAAGTTTATACTGAAAGTTTCTAAGGTTAAAGTCATTTGTTGTCAAAGAGATATTTTAAAAAACATTTTCTAAATTAATTCCACTTACTTCTGTTTTCCATTTAATTAAGCTATGTCAATGACATCTTTTAATTTAGATAAGTGGTAGATTTTCTTTGACAAACTCTTAGAATTCAATATTTTATTAATCAAGGTTTTTTTTATCCCCTGATTAAGTTTTTTCAGCAATGGTTTTGCTTTTAATTATTGAGATTAAGCTAAAATATTTTAAGTAGTTAATTCTACAATCATATTGATCTTTAGCTTCTTCAAGTGTTTTAAATATGTTGTTGTCATTAAGGAGATTTCTAATAAGTATGATCCCTTTATCAAAAAGTTCCTCGTAAGAAGAAAGTTTTCCCTTCCAGTTTCAAGTGTGAATTATACCATATTACACTGTTTAGGTTTAGCTCATCTCTAAATTTCAATTACTAAGTAAAAGAAATATTTGATGAGATCTTTCCAAAATTTGTTTTTGATCGGAACATTATCAATGTCTTCCAAATTCAAATTGCAATTGAAAATGAAATTTTTGTCCAAGACCGGATATCGCAATTTTATTAAATCTCTTCAGGAGCTGTCAAAGGAATCGTCCATCATTTTTTTAATCCACATAAATTTGACTGACTTACTATAACTATATATATCTGTTATGCCTAAGGCCCACTTATGAATGCTTTATAATAATACTACCTTTCGCTTTATTTTGGGGGTTTGTTGTCCCATAAAAAATTTAAAACAATTGTATCAATTTCTTTGAAGAAACTATGTCCTGGATTTGGTAGAACTGATAGTGGATATGTTAATTGTGGGATTATTGACCTTTTTATTATTGTAACCTTTCCATATAATGTCAGATTTCTTTTACTCCAGACACAAACAATACTTTTGATTTTCTCTTTCTTTTTTTTTAAAGTATATCTAATAAGATCTTCAGTATTTCCATTTGTCGGTATAGTTATTCCCGAAGTTTTAATCTGATCAGGGTAATGGTCATGTCCGGAGAAAAGTTATGTGTATACATTTTCATTCTTGACTTTCCTAGTGGTGCCAATTCAGATTTA
The DNA here is from genome assembly GCA_963383655.1 of Bathymodiolus septemdierum. Taxonomy (NCBI): domain Eukaryota; kingdom Metazoa; phylum Mollusca; class Bivalvia; order Mytilida; family Modiolidae; genus Bathymodiolus; species Bathymodiolus septemdierum. The sequence goes on from OY726518.1 coordinate 74,863,642, forward strand.
TCATAGTTTACTTTTAGCCCACTTATTTCAGTATAACTAGCTAATAATTTGACAACATTTCTAATTAAATTTTAATTTCCATCCAGTAAAATTTGCGTATCATCTGCATATTGAGACAATTTCAATTCTTTGGATTTAAATTTGAACCCTAATTGCTATGCCTAAAATTTCAGCACATAAAAGAAATAAACAAGGAGATATAGGGATATTTGTCGAACGCAACGAGTAACATTAAAAAAAAGGTATAGCCCATCCAGTATTTAATACACAACTGGATATATTATTGAAAAAATATCTATCCACTGCTGAAATGAGTCCCCAAAATTAAAGAAGGCAAGACATTTTTAAAGAATTTCCAGCTTATGGTATCAAAAGGTTTTTCAAAATCAATGGGTAGTATAATACAAGGTAGATTTTCATCTTCTGCAAGATTTATGACTTCTAGAAGACTTCTGACATTATCACCAATATATCTTCCCTTCCTAAACCCAGACTGATTTTTATTAATAATTTTTATGAGTACAACTTTGAGTCGAGTAGCTATACATTTTGTAATAATTTGATGAGCCACATTTAATAAGGAGATAGGTCTCCAGTTCTTAAGTAGTCTTGTATCTTTATATTTTTTTCGGAAGTAGAATAATAATATTCTGTTTTTGTGAAATAGACATATTTTTGTTCTCATAACTATATGAGAAAGATTCTAATATTAAATCTTTAATATTGTTCCAGAAAATTTTATCTGTACCTGGAGATTTTCCATTTTTGAATGTTTTTATAACCTTCACACACTCTTCTTCCAATATTATACCTTCACAGTATTCTTTTTCATCTTCATTTAATATAAGAATATCATTGTCAGTGGGAAAAAAGATGTACAATAAATTATTGTTTAATGTATCTGAAGTTTCCTTATTAGAATAAAGAGAGCTATACAATTTTAATTGTTCATGTAAAGCATCTTTAAACATTGATGCTGTTTGACCATCATCCTTATCAAACTATTTATTGATTTATTAATATAATTTCGCTTATCCAGATTAAAGAAGTACTTTGTGTTGCACTCTGCATCTCTTGACCAATTTGCCTTTGATCTAATTATTGCCCCTTCTGGTTTTTTTTTCTCAAAATATGTTTTTAATTCGCTTCTTATATTCAGGATTTTAGTCTCAATGTTTAAATTTGTTGTAATCAAGGATTCTTGCAACGCTTCTAGACTATTTAACTCTCTTTCTTTACTCTTGATTTCTTCTGATACCTGTTTTTTAATTTCAGAGGAGTATTTGATTGAATATTCCCTTATATAACTTTTCACCAATTCCCATAATAAATTTGAATTAATATTTTGATTTTTATGCACACTAGATTTTTCTAACATTAACCTCTGTAGATTGTCCTTATAATTATAATCAAGATGAAGAGATGTGCTAAGTTTATAAAAACCTTTACCTCTTTTTAATTGTTTTTTGTCTATCTCAAGCGACAAAAAAAGAGTGATCACTTTTAAATCCATAACTAATATCTGTTTTTCTTGTAATATTGCTAAGTCCAACAGTTATAATAAAAAAAAAAAATCAAGTCTGCAGTGTATGGCTGGTGATTTTTGTCTCCATGAGTATCTTTTCTCTGAAGGGTTAACAATTCTCCAGATGTCAACTAAGTCATTTCTTTCTACAAAATGTTTTAATCTTTCTTTATTTTACTTATGTGACAACAAGGGGGACCCCCCACTTTTTTTTATCTATATTTTCTAAAACAATATTCCAGGCTCCCCCACATACCATTTAGTTGTTCAAGTTCATTACAAAAGTCTTCTAGAAGGTATGTTTCATCAGAGTTCAGACCATACTAATTAACTAAAACTATTTTTTCTTGATTAATTACAAGTGTACATATCAAAAACCTTCCATCCTTATCTTTGATAACATTTTCTATTTTGTACTAAAATTTGAATTAAATAAAATCATAACACCTGCACTTCAAGAATTCTTATTAGAAAATAAACAGTCACCACCCCAGTCTGTTTGAAAATTAAATACAGATTCTTCTTAAGAAAATATATATTCCTTTTTTTTCACGTTTCCAATGAAAGATTTCCCTTCTTTTTTCTCACCTGCCAAACCTTTAACATTAAAAGTTCCAATACTTAGATTAACCATGATCCATTACATAAATTAGATATAAAAATGTATTAATGCATGAGTAATCAAACTGGACAAAATTATAAATTATAAACTGTGAGTAAACCATGGTATAATCTCGGATACACTGCCAATATATTTTAATACATTTACATACATGTAGAACACATCAAAACAAACACAATACTTCATTAAGGTCAATCGTGATATTTATACTTTCTTGTGATTTGGACTAACTAGTTACAAATGAGGAATAAATACCTGGATAGGTAAAATTGTAATCAATATTTAGAATCCAAAAGTGAATATTTTCAACGAAAGAAGGCAAATAAAAATAAAGAAAACACCTGTAAATATACAATTTTAGAATGCAATTAAGTATATGAGGTAGGTACTTAAGAGATCTCTGCCTTGGGAGGCAACGATAAGCGGAGACGGACCTACCATACGTCCTTGGTGGTAAAGCCACAGCAACCGGCCGTCAACTGCGGCTGACCATGCCGTAGTGGGTCGACACAATATCAACCTCATGCGAGACAGAGGTGTAAAATCATTCGTAGATGACATAGCTCTCTCTCGGGGTGTCGCACTGTGAGACTAAGCCTTTTGACTGGTAGATTTGCTCGCAACAGACAGACATATCTGCAGTCTCGGTAGACGCAGGTGGAGAAGCCCCATATCTGCTGTCTGGATCGACGTAAGCGGAGGCCACTGGTAGTTGCCCATATCGTACAACGAAAGATATGGAGAGTACTTCTGCAATTGTCTCTGAACGACTTGAGAAACGCTAGGTATTGTTGTCTGTTAATGCAACCCATCACTACCTCTGGCAGTTTTGGCTTGGTCACCTGCCTTTCCACTGACTTATGCAGGGAGGACAGCCGATAACCTCCGCGGCTGGATGGTCGCTGGGGTGTTTCCCATATGTTTTTTTTAGTTTATGGGGTGTTTGCATTTTTTTTATTAGTACATGGGGTGTTTGCATATTTTTTTTTAGTACATGGGGTGTCTGCACAGATTTGTTTTAGTACATAATTTTTGTTTTTTATTTCATGTGGTGTATTTGGGCTGCGTCGCCTACCTTATCACTGATGGCTTGCCGATTACTTTCTCTGGCATAAAAGAGAAAAACACGCACACAGGCCGCTAACATCCGCTGCCTTCGCGCTGCTGACTGTCCGCTGCCTTTCTCCTGCAAACACACATGGGTTGTATTTGAGAAAAAAAAAACGCCAAAAAAACAAATAAAGGAAAAGGAAAAAGAATAATATAACATGGCAAAATTTGACACTTAAATTCATGAAATAAATGTGCAGTCTCTATATATTTAGAAACTACGGATTTTTATTTTCAAAATTAGTACACAGGGTATCAAATTTAACACTAACACCCCAAGAAGTAAATTGTAATCACTATATATGTAGAGAGTGTGAAACAATTTTTTTTCCTACTTGGGGCCGAGTGGTCTGCATCGCCTGCCTTTCCGCTGATGCCTATGCTGCCTTCTCGCTTATGGTAGGCCGCTGCTGACTGTCCGATGGTGCCTCTGCTGCCTTCCCACTTATGACAGGCCACTACTGACTGTCCGCTGATGCCTATGCTGCATTTCCGCTGATGGTTTCCGCTGATGCCTCTGTTGCCTTCCCGATGATGGCAGACCGCTGCTGCCTATCTCCTATTAAGCCTCTGCTGCTTTCGTACACGGGGCGTCCTTTGGCTGAACGCCTGCCTCTCCGCTGATGGCTATCTGCTGATGTCTCGGCTGCCTTTCCGCTTAGGGAAGGCCGCTGCTGACTGTCCGATGATGCCTCTGCTGCCTTTCCGCTGATGGCTAACCGCGATGCCTCTGCTGCCTTTCCGCTGATGGCTAACCGCGATGCCTCTGCTGCCTTCCAGCTTATGACAGGCCACTGCTGACTGTCTGCTGATGCCTCTTGCATGCATTTCCGCTGATGGTATCCGCTTATGCCTCTGCTTCCTTCCCGCGGATGGCAGCCCTGCTACCTTTCTTCTGCTCAGCCTCTGCTGCCTTAGTACACGGGGCGTCTTTCACCGCATCGCATGCTTTTCTGCTAATACCTCTGCTGCCTTCCAGCTTATAGCAGGCCACTGCTGACTGTCCGCTGACGTCTCGACTGCCTTTCCGCTGATGGCAGGCCGCTGCTGCCTTTCTCCTGCTAAGTCTCTGCTGCCTTAGTACACGAGGTGTCTTTTACTGCATCGCATGCCTTTCTGCTGATGGCTATTCACTGATGCTTCTGCTGCCTTCCCGCCGATGGCAGGCCGCTGCTGCCTTTCTCCTGCTAAGCCGCGGCTGCCTTAGTACACGGGGCGTCTTTGGCTGCTACGTTGGCCATTCCGCCGTTGCCTTCCGCAGTGTACATGGGGTGTTAAATTTAAACACCTCATGTACTAAATAGTACATGTTTTTTTTAGATTTATTCACCTCATGTACTAAACAGTCACGTCATGTCACGTGAGTTGATGGCTGCTTGAAAAATTCGAACCACTGATTTTCTGTCTTTTCTAGTGTTTTCATCTCATGGAATGAATTTCTAGTGATGTAAAATAGTTATTTGAATGAAGATTTTGTTGCAATCTACTAACTTTTAGTTTATTTAGTGACTTTTACGGAAAAATCGGATTGAAATAACATAAACTGTATATTGAAGGATCTGGAATTCTTATATGGTAGGATCACCTTACTTAAAAGCATAATTTGACTTTAATTGCATTAAATTGCTATATTATCATCAAAATTGTGTACAACGCCACACCATAGACACGATTTTTTTTAAATGGCGCGAAATAACGTCACTCATATACGCGAAATATAATTGTCGGATAAGAAATTGGATTGAGAGTAAAGCTTTGCATTTATAATGGCAGAAAACACAGAAGAATGATTGTCTAATATCAGCGATATAAATCAAACCTTCAATGGATCTTTGTCCGAATCCGAGATGATTATAAACCGTAAACAATCAAAATTAAAGAAAAGAAAGAAAATTAACAAAATCAACAGTGAAGAGGATATAATTTTGCATACACAATTTACAGGTTTTGGAGATGATGGGAATGAACTTCGAAAACGGAAAAAGCAACTTAAACTAAGAAACAATAAAAAGAAAACGGGAAATGTACTCATCATTAGAAGTTCAATCACCAAAGACATCAAAATCAAAACATTAAAGGATAACGTTACAGTAAATACAAATAGAGGTGGAACAAACTACGTCTCTCAAGAAAAATGTTGAAAAACTAGACTTAAAAACATTCAACACTGTTATTTTACAGGTGGGAGGAAATGGCGCTGACCGAGATATCGAAATTCACGATTTTCACAGAAACTATATGAATATAAATTAATTTTAGAGTCATATGTCATTTTATACGTGTTTTGATTGGGTTAAAAAGTTGAGATTATTTGTCAATGAACGGAATCTAAAAATAGACGTCGTTCTCAAGGCTTCGCGTGCCGTTGTCATCAGGTGATTTTCTTTAAACCTTTGCGGTTATTTAAATTTATTTCCGATTATTTGCCTTATTTTGAAAAAAATTATATATTTTTCAATATCATAACAAAAAAAGTTTGAATTAATTTATAAGGATTGATCGAAATTATTTGTTCGGTTCATTCGAAATAACCCCAATCAGGTTGTACACACCCTTGCGTAACATACTATACCGGTTGCACGGTGTGTACAACCTGATTGAGATTATTTCTTCATGAACCGAACAAAAATTGCGATCAATCCTTAAATAATACAAGAAATTCAGAAATGTAATGAAGTTAAACATATTGTTGTTGGTGGTATAGTACCTCGATCAAAGCCAAACACAGAAAACTATAACAAGGAACTTAACAGTATATGTCTCCAAGAGAACATAGACTTTGTCAACCATTCAGAGAACTTTCTGCAGAAGAATGGCAAAATTGTCCACGAACTACTTTGTTCAGATGGAGTACACTTAACCAAGAATGGAACATCACTCCTTATAAACAATATAGACGACAAAAGAAAGAATCCCGCGTCGTAAAGATTACCAACATAAAACTCCAAGGAATGATACACAAAAACGAAGCAGAAATGTACATGTTAGCTCCCCTCATCGTCGTCCATGCTTTAACTGTGGAGAGAACAATCATTTACAAAATCAATGTCGATTTAATGCTAGACTTGAATGTTATCAATGTCACAGTCTTGGTCACAAAGCTAGACGTTGTTGTTGGGTGAACTCAAAGCAATACAGTCAAGAACGTCATTGGGAACGTTATGGTTACCCACCGCATTGGTACTAGGAAAACGGCGAAGAAGAGCAAACCGATTTGACTTCAATCAATCCATTTAATTTACTTTTAAATACTTTGTGTTCGAATTGTGAAAATGGTCCTTTTGATTGCATTTTTTTGCATTTCTGTTATTTCTGTTACAAATTGTAAATCTTCCACTGAGGTCATGTTAAATAGATCAAAAGAAAACATAAGAAGTAAAAACCAGTCTTCTAGGTTTACTGATCATGTTCTCATAGTATGTCTAAGAATTTCCATGGCCATGCGGATACTTTTACTCAAAATGAAAATAATATTTATGGTTATGCAGATTCAAAAGGTCTTAAAATGACATGTCGAAATATTCAACATATTCTACAAAAATTGGATGAAATCAAATATAATATTTGTAATATGAAAGATGAGTTTAAACCACATATATTTAGGTATGTGTGAAACATTTTCAAATGAAGAAAAATGTAAAAAAAAACAATTCACGCGAATTGGATTTAGATAATTTCACATACAAAAGAAGAGATTGAACTAACAAAAATGGGGGAGGCTGAATTGTATATTTTCATAATTATGTAAAGAATGAAAGGAGAGTAGAATAAATATCAGTGAATACTGAATCTATGTGGTTTGAAATATTTCCAAAATATCAAACATCCTTTTTATTGTGTTTCCTATATAGACCCCCTAACAACAATGTGTCGTGGTATCAACATTTTGGCAAGGAACTGACTAATTGATTGGCTAAACATGAGTATGTACTTATTACTGGTGCTATCAATATAGACTATTTGAAACTCTTGCCAAGTAAAGTGGAAACTATTTTATAAACATATTGCCTTGATCAATTAGTCCATGATCCAACTTGAGCTACCTGTAAGAGTGTAACTTTAATAGATCACATCTATGCAAGTCGACCATAAGAAGTCATACATGTACGTGTTTCTACTTACTGTCCAGGTGTCCATTATCCTGTCAGTTGTTCAGTAAAATATGGTAAAAGCAATAAGAGCAAACCATATTTTAATAAGCATACTGTAATTACATACAGAAATCTTAAAAATTTCGATGAAGAACTATTTCTTCGGGACTTGAAAAATCAGAATTTCAATTTAGTATTACAGATCACCGACTCAGATCTAGTTCTTGATTCATGGCATGTCAAGTTCATTTATATCCTTAATAAACATGCCCCTTTAATTTCTAAAAGAGTGAGGAAGAATAAGCAGCCGAAATGACATAATAAAGAATTTGCTGTATAAATATTGATGGTAAAATATGTGATAATATTCAAGATATTTGTAATAATTTTAATAACCATTTTTCGTCAGTGGCTGAACGCATCATCAAAAATCCCAACTTGAATGCGTCCACTGAAAAATTATATAACTGGGTTAGTTCCAAGCTTTGTCTTGAAAATACATTTTCATATACTTGTATACTACAAGAAGAAGTACTTACTGAACTTGTGAAGCTGAATATTCACTAATCTAGTTGTTTGGATGGTGTAAGTCCTAATATTTTGACAATGTCAGCTATTGTTATTTATGAGTCGTAAACGCACATTTTTAACTTAAGTCTTTGTACAGGAAGCTTTCCTTAAAAAATTAAGCTGGCTACAATAACCCCACTTTATAAATCAGGAGATAATGCATTTATGTACAATTAGAGACTATTTCAGTACTTTCTACCTTATCTAAGCTATTTGAAAAAAATAGTTCATGCACAGATTTAAGAATATTTAATAAAATACAAACTGATTCACCTGAATCAATCTGGTTTCACATCTAAGCATTCTTGTATGACAGCTCTTACTAACATTGTTGATCATAATCTAAAGGAAGTAGAACAAGGGAATTACACAGGGGTTTTGTTTCTTGATTTTAAAAAAGCACTTGACATGGTTAATCACAATATTTTATTATCAAAGTTAAGCGTATTTAAACTTGATGACTTTTTGATAATACTTGTCGGGAATACCTCAAAAAGTAATCATAAATAATCTTGAATCATCTGCACAAGATATTAGATATAGAATACCAAAAGGAAGCATTGCTTTTTCATTTTGTATATAAATGATTTACCCCTTTATGTAGATGATTTGATTTTGATTTTTGGTGTTTTAACGCCACTTTCAACAATATTTCAGCTATATCATGGCGATCAGTTTTAGTGGTGAAAGAAGCTGGAGTACCCGGAGAGAACCACCGACCATGGGCAAACAACGGGTAAACTTTATCACTTGCGGTTGCGAGTCGAGTGCACCCTTTTTTGTAATTTACAAAGCCGGGCGCGAACCCATGCCGTATTGGTGATATACTTATATGACTTGTTAGGTGATCCAACTACCTAACTCATTGAGCCATCCGGGTCCCCCTATATGTAGTTCTAATAATAAAACCCTAAATGCTCGCTTACTCGCAAGGGTTATAACGGGATGCCATTACACGTAATGGAGCAGCCGCCGAGATTTTTTGCGCTCGCTTACAGAGTTTCTGACGCCTGCATTTATCAATAATAAGTCATAACCTTTCCTTTTGTTCATTATTATAACAAGTTTTTATCACCTACCAGTATTTTAGAATGTAATTCCCATAAAATAAAAATCCATGTTTACTAAACTCTCTGAACATTTTGAATTTCGTCATTTCCGGCCTCATTATTTGGATGTCGATACCATATTTGGCGATTTGAGGCGTGAATGTTTACATCAGCGTGTAGTAGGAAATACCATATTTAGAAAAGCTCCGCCTTCCGTAGTTTCCGGTTATGGAAAACGATCGATAAATTTGAACAAGGTTGTTGCTACCTTTGAAATGCATGTATTTCTCAGCCAAACCGAATTAACAAGGACTGGGATCATCAGTAATAGTTATAATGAAATGATTGAAGCGTAAATAGTGAGTTTTTATGTTTCAACTGCAACTTTTTTTTTGCTCCATTGTGACGAATGGGACCGCGTTGTAGCTCTGCCGAGACACAAGTTTGTCACAGGAGCTACATTATTGCAGCTAACCTATATGTAGAACATAGTATGTTAGATTTGTATGCAGATGATACCAATATACACTTCTAGTCTAATTCCATATCTGCCAATAGCATCAAGTTGAATGAAGATATGGAAAAAGTACAGGAATGGTGTACTAGTAATATGGTTATAAACACCATGAAATCAAAATCAATGATTTGATTTAATTTGATTTATTGTGTTTAACGCCACTTTCAGCAATATTTCAGCTATATCATGGCGACCAGTTTTAGTGGTGGAGGAAGCAGGAGTACCCGGAGAAAGCCACCGACCATGAGCAAGCAACCGGTAAACTTTATCACTTTGGCTGCGAGTCGAGTGCACCTTTTTGTAATTTTCAAAACCGGGCGTGAACCCACGCTGTATTGGTGATAGGTTTGTATGAGTTGTTAGGTAATCCAACTACCTAAGTTACTAACTCATTGAGCCACTCGGTTCCCCCCTCCAAAAAAAAAATCAATGATAATATTTAATTTAAACATATTTTATTGTCTAAATAATGACAAAAGGATCAGACACAAGTTTTTCAACTTGGCATTGTCTTCTCCATATACATACAATATACAATATACAATATGATAAGCATTATTATTACATTATTTCTCTAAAATTTTCACATGAAGACATGAAACAAATGATAATATGATAATATGTTCATCTCGAAAGATACAGTATCTTGTGGCTGATTTTAATATTTTTTATGTCAATGTTTTATTGAACGATGTAAATTATGAATAAATACTTGGAATTACTATTAATAATTGTTTGTCTTGGTGTCAGCAAATTCATAATATTGTTTCGGAGATTTCATCAAGGCTTGGATTAATGTGTCGTTTAAGAACCTACTTACCTACCGAAGGCTTAAGCATGTACTATAATGGCTATATTCTACCACTATTTGATTATTGTTGTACTGTATGGGGAGAAACCACACATTTGAATCTTGAAAAACTATGTAAATTACAAACGAATTATTCTTAATGCTAAATATGATGTACCATCTCTTCAATTATTTTAAAAAAAAATCTTGGTTGGCTGTCTATTCAAAATAGATTAGAATATCATAAAAGTGTTTTAATATAATTCTGTTCCTGATTATTTGTGTAATTTATTTGATATGAATATACATTCTAATGTTTATTCATTAAGATCGTCTACAAAAGGAAATTTGCTCGTTCTAAGACCAAATTATAATTTTATGAAAAGAAGTTTTCATTACTCCAGAACTAGTTTATGAAATTCTTTACCTACTAACTAAAAATTAATTCAAAATATAGATCTATTCAAAAAGGAATTGACAGATTATTTAATGTCAAAGAAAAAAAAAGCTTATAGTTGCTAACTGTGCTACCCTCTTGCAATAAAGCCATTACTTACTTACTATGGTAGTTGGATTACTACCTATGCAATCAGTACCTATCACCACTGACGTTGTGTGTTCGAATCCCGCTCAGGCGATACAACATTATGTGATAAAGTTTGTCAATCACTTACAGTTTCTGGTTACTGTACATAGAAAAAAATAATTATCAAGTCAATATAGTTGAAATAGAACAAGTGCAGGATAAAATGTATTATTATTCTAATTATGTTGTGTAAAATATATCTTAATATGTGAATAATGGAGATTATACTTTGCAAAACATGTGTCTGATTGTCGTGGTTGTATGGTAGTCGGATTTACAACTACCTGTGCACTCAGTGCCTATCACCACTTAAGTCGTGAGTTCGAAACCGTGGTTTTCTCCGGGTACTCCGGTTTCCTCAACCAATAAAACTGAACGCCACGATATAACTGAAATATTGTTGAAAGTGGCGTCAAACACCCCAAACCAACCAATCAAAACCAATCATGCTTTGCAAAACTTGTGTCTCATTCAATACACATGCATCTTAATGTTTTTAAATGTATTTTTATTACACGTTTAATTTGACTCCATAAGAACTCATCTCGTTCATGATAAAGCACTATAATTCGAAGAACAATGGCGGCAAGCAAGCTGATGTAGTTGACACAACAGAAAGGTTTTGTACGAAAATGTGTGTTTTTTCTGCGTGTTCAGCATTGAAATTGAGTACAAATGTTATTGAATGAATGATCTTTTCTAAAGCTGATTATCTAGTGCAGTTTCTAGTCTCTAAAGCGAATAACTACAAACTGTATAAATATTGTAAACAAACAAGATGGCCGATTCGAGTGCACCTCAAATTCCAACAACTAAATCGCATAATGTACAAAACGCCAACACTCGTGGTAGAAGCTCTTCTCGTAAACGTCCCTTATCGGGCTCTGACGAACAAATGAAGCCTCCTTCAAGTCGACAACGCTCACAGTCAGTGACCCGAAAGGTCCCAAACCATGGAAGTGACAAACAAGTTACCTTCAAAACACAAGGCCAATCTTTTAATATGTGTAAGCTTGTAGAAACAATTATGTTGAAACCTGAAATCATACAAACTACGGTACCAACTATAATAGGTGAAATAAAAACAGAACTTATTTCAGAACTTAAGTCCGTAATAAAATCCGCAATTACTCAAGCTATCGAAGATGCCATCAAGCCATTACAAGACTGCATAAATAAACAAAATGACAAAATTACAAGTTTAAAAGCCGAAAATGAACAAATGAAAGGAAAACTAAACAAACGTATAGAACAAATAGAAGATCGGTACGATAAATTTAGAAATATGGCCAACGTATGCCCTAGGATTCTCCAAGAAAACGACGATCTAAGACATGAAGTAAATATACTACACAATTAAATCGAAGAGTTGGAACAGTACGGGCGACGGACATCACTGAGATTCCATAATGTTCCCATGACTCAGGGGGATCTACAACAAACAGATGGGCTGATTGTCAACATAGTTAATGACAAACTAACCGAAAACGATATTAATCGCTCCCACATTATTGGGCCTATAAACAACGGTAAAGGTCAGTTGGTATGCCGTTTTCGTAATTGGAAGGTAAAAAACTCTATCTTTATGAAGAGGAAAAATCTCAAAAACAACGAGGACAACATCTTTATTACCGAAGATCTCACAAGGTTTCGACAATCCATCATCAAAGAACTAAATACACAGAAAAAAGCAAAAAAACTAAACTCCTTCTGGACATTTGATGGCCGTATATTTGCAAAAAAGACAGACGATTCCAGGAAGACATTCATCAGATGTATCCAAGATATTAATGATCTCATCCAGTAATTAGACGAACGTTTGTAAAAAAATAATAATAAACATTCAACTATAATATATTCTTGAGCATTTGTGTACTTGAAATTGCATACAGTATTCTTTTTCTTAAAGAGTTGTAAAAAAATCCTCATGTAGTTTAGCTGTACTGTTAATATAATTTTGTTTTACCTTAAAGTAATATGAAACGAGTTTTTGGTGAAATAAACATCTTCAAAAATATTCTTGATATGTTTACATTCCTTAAAAACTAAACCATTCGTGCATGTTTGAGGACGAAAATCGCGATCATCTGTGATTAAGAACAGAAAATCATTCCATCTCGTACGTGTTTTTTCAAGACAATGGCGGCTAATTAACTTTCGGATGCACCGTTCCGATGATTGCCGATCATGAAATTTCATCAACAACGTAAACAACGATGGATGCTGAGGTGAACACATGTATCATAGTTTTGAAAGAAGTTAAATTTCTTGCATTTCTTGCCTTGCAAAGAAATTCTTTCATGTATGTTTTACCTTAAAGATTATCAATTGCAATGAATTTCATTCTGACTTAATCAGTTTATTCGAAAAACTGGACAAAAACATTGAAATCGGTAATAATGAATGACACGGGGTCCCATTTGGGGAAATCGAAACAGAACCAAGAAATCTCAGAATATAAAATCCTCGTCTGAACAAACGTATCGCATGTACAAACTGTGTAAATTATTATTAGTATGTACATTTCAAAACCATTACGATGAAAACATTTGGAGTTGTCAGAGAAGAAAATAAAAAATCAACAAGGAAAAAAATGCCAAAAATACGATTATTTTGTCCATAATTTGTCACCGTTATTTTGACACCAACCATTTGATAACTTGGTTCGTTTATTTCCTGGTTTATTTTGGGGACAACCGTTTGATTCCGTGGGGTGGTGGGGGTCTGGCAGTTTTTGTAAATAAAATAAATAAAACTGGCCACCCAAAGTTGGAAAAAAAATTCTGGCCTTTTCTCCATAGAAAATAAAAAAAAAAAATCTGGCCTGAACTGAGTAGTATTCATTTTTAATAAAAAAAAACCAAAACAACGTTTTAACATACATGTAATTACAAATTGTGTATGCAGTGCCCCCTTAGTGGGCCCCGCGAAATTTGCTGATTTATACACATAATGCCGTTAAAAGACATCGTGGATTGAATGGAAAATAATGGAATGTAAATCGAAACGAAAATGATGTTACCTGTCAAGATTATAACGGAGCATGCGCACAATCTCTACCGAATGAGTTCAAATCTGAGGTCAATAGCATATGATTTGCATTATTGTCCGGGTAGCAAGAATTATCGAAGACAGAATAAAATGACGTTTTCTCCTGAATTATACATCATAGCTCTCAAAAAGTGAATGGTTTACGTTCTTTATATATTTAATCTTTACATATATCAGAAATGTTTAGAAAACTGAAAATAATGATTTTGGCATTTCGTATTACTTTAAATTGTACAGGAATGAAAAATGTTTAAAATATATTATGCTATAAACTAAAGGGTTGTACTAAACTACGAAACGAAATCGAAACGCAACGAACGAAACGAAACGAAACGAAATATTACGAAACGCAACGAAATATACTAAAATACGAAACGAAACGCAACGAAACGAAATATACTAAAATGCGAAACGAAACGCAAATATACTAAAATCCAATAAGAACAACATGAATGGAACGAGAAGTGATGAAAAAGTTTAAGCAGAATTTTATACTGATATGCATGTATAAGAAGATTTATGAACCATTCTTCAAGACAACAATTCGCCAAAACAAACAAAATACAAATTTATCAACGACCATTATGCCAGGTAGAATCCTCCTTTCTATAAGGAGCACCCTCAATAAATGAGGTAAGAAGGATATCCAGGCATTCCTGTCAGGGTTTCTGTAGTATTTCCAGAATCGGACCTCAGGGCCTATGCGTCTGGTCTAACAGCTTAAAAGGGGGTGCAGGAAATACTTACATGCCACTCAATGATCATCCCTACAGTGATGTGAACATTATTTACAGTGTAGTGTAAACGGGGGAAAGAACCACGGACCGGGGGACAAATTCAGCGCCAAACATTAAAAGACTCTGTAACGGGGAATACCGACCTGGACAACTACATACTATCCAGTCGAGTAGCCCCAGATACCACTGATGCCGATGTACATGCACTATGTACAAAACCGGCTGTATTAAAGATAGAGGAAAGCGGAAAAATTCTCAAGGGGTTTCCGAAAGAAACCATCGAACTGTCAGAGGAACAACCGAAACCTGCAGACATCAAGTAAATGAGAGGTCTGCTTGACTTCCACAGCGTTCAATGAAAGTCAAGTGACAGCCCCACGTTTTCCATCTTCACAATAAAAAAGAAAAGAAATATGTTCGTTGTAAAAGTGAATCAGTTTACCACAAAATTTAAAAGCGTTTTTGATTCGCATTATCAGATGCATATTCGTCTGACACACAATCGATCTGGACGTTTTCATATCAGTGTGGAAACAACGTTTTCATATCAGTGTGGAAACAAATTTATTATTCGTGCACATTTCAGTACGTACATATATACTTATATTTGATATACGCATACAGAGTACGTAATAACGCATCATTTATTATAGTAAATCCGATTACTATGGAATCAATTATTTTTGTGGGTATCGATTTTCGTAAACTGAAAAAAAATGGCAAGTTGTGGATAATCAATTTCGTGGTTTGTGGAATTATACCAGATCATCTTTTATAGAATAATAGAATAAACAGGTCGTTGGAAAATTGGTACCTATCGAAATTAAATGAAACCACAGTGAATAAGAGTCACGATGATATCTTCATAGAATATCTTAAGAACATCTCTACGGAAACGAAAAAAAACTTCGTTTGTTGTTATTTTACATTCGCATTTTTTTTATAATGTTTAGTCGGGTTCGAATTACGAAGAATACATGTTGAATTTTAGAGGATCACTTTGTGGTGCAAGGACAGTGCAGTTTTTTCTTTCAATTTAGAACTGATTAGTTTCCTAATTAACTCGTAGTTTTTTCTGTCGTCTTACCGAACTATGACATGAACAACGTCTTACCGGACTATGACACGGGCAAGGTGGTGGGTGTTTCATGAAAAGCAGAGAACACTTACCCAACCGGTGCATCTGGTTTAAGTTCCACATATTTGGCAGAGTCCGAGTTGCTGATTACTCTTTAGTTTCAGTTGTGTAAATTTCAAGTTTTTGAGAGTTGAATTTCGTTTTTGTCATTGCTATCTTGACCTTGTCCTTGTCTCTGGATTTTCAGATTGATTTTCATTAGAATCGCGGTTTTTCATGACCTCTCTTGATTCGATATATATGTAACTACTTAAGTTTATCTAAGGACCGCAAAATGTCACTTTGACCTTGACATTTTACCATTGACATTGAAAATAAACATTCATACAATCTCAACGATTAATATTTACAAGTTTGATTGAAATCCATTGAAAAACACAAGCTTTGTTGTGTCAACAAGGCTGTAAAAGAAATTAAAAATATAACGGGGACCTTGGCATTTTGACCTATCACATTAAAAATACGATAAACTTCTTGCTCTCTAAATGGTTAATGTTCTAACAAAGTTTGATCGAAACCAATTAAAAAAGCTATGTTGTGTCCGCTAGGCTATATATGAAAAGACAAAATGTCACCATGTCACTGACCTTTGAATTTAAAAATTAAAAGGCTACTTGCATTCTCAGTTGTTGATGTATTCTCCAAGCTTAATTGAAATCCATCGAATGAAATAAGGAATAGCGAATAAGGAATAAGTAATGAATAAGGAATAACTTACGAGCCAGGAATAAGCAATCAACTTGCGACCGGTTGAACAAATAATCTTTATTGTGTTCACATGGCTGTTAAAGAAATGCAAAATAGGACGACGAATTGGACATTTGACCTACACGTATGAAAACAACTAGTTTGTTCCACTCTCAATGAAAAATATTTTCAGAGAGTGGAACAAAGTCCGATTGAAATCCAAGGAAAAAAACCTATGTTGTGTCCACAACGCTGTAAACTTAGCAAATATGTATTCATGATCTTAACCTTTAGCCTATGACTTTGAAACTCGAATAAGGTTTGCTGCTATTATACTGAATATGTTTACTAAATTTGATTAAGATTGGTTGAGAAATATCCAGTATATTCACAAGAATTAATGTTATGGACGGACACACAGCAGGACTGGTATTGGTATGCAGGGAGTGAGGACAATTCAGATACAATACACCCTGTGCAACCTTGCTGCTTGGGGATCACTAAGGTGTTGATAAATACATGCATGTTGGACACGTTATGAGGACCGTATAAGGTCTATTTCTGTCATGTTTGGTTTCAATCTATGCAGTGGTTCTTTTGTAACATATTTCAAAAGGGTCCAATTCTAAACTCTATTCCAAAAGTTTAAAATATTTTTTAACTCTATTCCAGGGCCTGGGTGGCTCAATGAGTTAGATAGTTGGATTATCTAACAACTCATACAAACCTATCACCAATACGGCGTGGGTTCGCGCCCGGCTTTGTAAATTACAACAAGGGTGCACTCGACTCGCAGTCGCATGTGATAAAGTTTACCAGTTGCTTGCCCATGGTCGGTGGTTCTCTCCGGCTTCTTCCACCACTAAAACTGGTCGCCATGAAATAGCTGAAATACTGCTGAAAGTAGCGTTAAACACCAAAAATCAAATTCAATTAAACAAATCAATACAATACAGTACTAACACAGAAGCTCCGTTTGGTCAATTGATCAAACAAAAGGTTTCTAAAAAAATATTATTACTAATAACTATTTTTATTATGATGACATTGCAGTTCGTGGTCTGATAAATTCACCATGAAATGTATGCCCGCTTTATTTTGGACAGCGGCCACATAGACAATACCCATGTTTGTGGAAACCCCATTATTTGTTTGCATGTGAAGCGACAGGGTTTTCATCATATTAAATGATCCTCAGTGTCTTAAGATATTTAATTTCTTTTGACGCCAGATAATATATATAGTACTTGAAACATGTTCGCTGCTCCGTTAATTACGGGTATTAGGATGGAACCGTAAACGATGCCTATCAGAGAAATTCAAAGGCAGAGTATTGTCACTGTAACTATTAGCTATTAGATTACAAATATTTTATTGATAAATCAATAGGATTGGACAACAGGCTATGCCTATACAAATCCTCTCCAACAACAAGATGGAACCATTTGAACACAATTTACATAAGATTTAGAGCAATCTACCCATCATGTATACATGCAATTCATCTTAATTACCAAGCAAAAACACATGTATATTAATAGCAGAATAATACAAACAAATCAAAAAAGATTTTTCCCTTTATTTTTTTTTATTTTTTTTTAGGTATGATATAATATGTATATTAATAGCAGGATCATACAAAATAAAGTTATTTTTTTTCCTTTTTCCCCCCCTTTTTAATAGGTATGATATAATTTGGAATAGCCAAATTATGGCTTTACATTTAAGCTATTATTATTTATAATATTAATGATGATGAATTGGCCTAGCATGATGGATAGACTGAACTTACATTTAATCACACAATATATACAACATGTAAACTGAAATTATGATATCAAAATCACTAATTAAGTGAGGTCCACCATATCAATATGAATTAACTCTTTTTCAGTATATATATTTATGATTGAATAAAGGGAATTTGGGAGAGAAGGAGGAAGAAGAGACAAATAAGTAAATAAGGGGGGAAATATCTAAACAAAATAGTGATTGTGATTGAGATAAGCAAGTACAAATTGGGTAAAAGGGGGGAGGGGGGAGGGAGACTTGAATAATTGAAAGATTTACAGCTATTAATTAAGCTGAAAAATTTAAAGATTTGGAGCTACATGTATATATAGGAAGATTTTTCAATGTTATATGACCAAATACAAAGAAAAGGAAAATCTATTGAATCATGTGAATCTTCTACTACCAGTAATGAAATGGTGAACAGCATCGAATATCTCAGTATTCTCATCTACAGTAAGGATTGGTGAGCCTTTCAATAATATATCCAAATTTAAAACATCTTGAAACTTTCTTAGAGAATTAAAAAGTTGTATTCTGTGTCTTATGAACAATGGACAAGCATAAAAATAATGGAAATTATTTTCAATTGCATCCCCACAGGCACACTGGGAGCTGTCGGACAGATGAGACTGAAACAAGTGGTGATTTAAGCTGCTTGCTTCATTTCGAAGTTGGCAATGCCAAATATTTAAGCTGCGAGAACCAATAGAGTAGAAGCTAGGAGATTTATCAACATCTTCATTAAGTTTAATCTTGAATGAAGATAATGACTGAATGTTCCTAGTATCATTATCTAGTTTGTTCCATAAATCCAGAACAGTTGGAAAAAAAGCTATCCTTATATCACTTGGTGCGGCATTGAGGAGGGGTGAAGAATCTGGGGTTTCTAACCATGTAGTTAGGTTCAATATTAATATAAGAAATAATATTATTTGTTATATAGTTGGGTAGCTCTCCTTCCAGAGCTTTGAACATTAGAATAAGTTTTTGCTTCTTACGTCTGTTTTGCAAGGAGTCCCACCCTAATTCGCCATACAACTTAACCCTTGAGGTACCCTTTCGAAGACCTGCAACAATTCTGGCTGATTCGTATTGCACTGATTCAATAAGATCAGATTGTTCTCTTGTGCAATTGTCCCAAACTACACTTCTGATGAATGATAATTATAGGGAAAACTTCATCGCGTTTCGCTAAATTCCGATTCGTTCTATTGCGTTTCGCACTTTAGTATATTTCGTTTCGTTTCGTTGTATTCATTTCATTTCGTTTCGCATTATAGTAAATTTCGTTTCGTTGCGTTGCGTTTCGTTTCGCAGTTTAGTATATTTCGTTGCGTTTCGTAATATTTCGTTTCGTTTCGTTCGTTGCGTTTCGATTTCGTTTCGTAGTTTAGTACAACCCCTAATTTTACACTTCCAAATTAAATTGAATATATATATTATATATATATATATTTGTATTTGATGAATTATCTTTCATTGTGTTTGTAAACAAACTATCACGTGTTTAAATATAGGGTGTTCGAAACGGTATGAGCATCTTCTACCGAAACATTTAATGACAGTGTGGCGATAAATACTATTATATCAAATAACCCAATTGTTCAAATATATCTGTAATTTTGGAAGTGTATATCTTCGGGAAACTTGAGCCCTTATTTAAAATTATGCCCTTTCAAATTATCACTATTCTTAGTTCTATTTGTAAATAAATTACCACGTGTTCAAACATAGTGTAAAATCGAACTGGTATAAGCATTTACTAAATCCTTTTACTACCGGAAGGCGTTCATGCAATGCCATATAACTTTCTGCTCTCAATGTTTAGTATAGCTGCGGAACCGTAGCCCTTTATGGTCTTTTTACTATTTTTTTTTCGTGGCAGAGAAAAAGACCATAAAGGGCTACGGTTCCGCAGCTATGTTTAGTAATAATTGATCATTACTTGTCTATACATTATTGCTTTTTTTTTTTTTTTTTATCATTGCTTAATAGGTATTTCTTCACTTTGTTTGCTTGTTGATTGTTTTATATATAAACTGCTACCAATTTAAATGTTTTTTTTGTTTTTTTTTCACAGATACATTCAACTTTATCTTATAGTAAATTACTTACCACTTGTTAATTATCCAGAAACACATTTTTTTCCCAATATCTTTATTATTCACGAATGCATATTCCCGAAAGTACGCAAAAACGCTAGTCCATATATCATACACGTCCGTGTTATGTAAGTGATCCGGCGCTTTATTTGTAAACATACTGTCATGTGTTCAATGATGTATACGTTCTGATAAAAGGTTTGTTTGATTTGTCATTTGTTGTTCTATATTACTCAATATTATTTTTACAATAATTAATTTCTTGTAAATAATATATAATGTTGTAGTAGCTCAGCATATTGCATTAGAAATCATTAATTGATATGATCTTGATATAATCCATGAATATATTAAAGGAAAGGTGTGTTTGAACATGACATTTTTTTAAATTAAAATAACCTCACCACTACTAATAGGTGTGTATGACTTCTACATTTCCTACTTTTTGGTCAGAACTCCTTATAGATTGCCGAATTTATTATGCAATGGTAACTAGAATACAATATGTTTACTATTATCAGGGGCGGATCCAGGATTTCAAGTTAGGGGGGGGGGGGGAAGAACTTAAAAAAATTGCGCCGAGCGGAGGGAGGCGTGAAAAATTTTGGGGTATTTCGTGTGAAAATTCACGATTTTACGCCAATAAAGCAGATTACAGAATCTCCCTCCTACCCCTAACCTCCAATTCTAAAAATAAAATCGTGGTGAGCAAACTACATTGTATATCAAATTTGTAGTTTAAGTTTCACTTCAATCCATTGAGTGATTATTTAGGAGTTGCGGGTTGCAGAATCCTCCTCCTACCCCCTCCACCCGGCCTTCAATGAAAAATCTAAAAACCATTGTGCACAACTACAATGTATTTCAAGTACATTATATAGTTTAAGTCAATGAATTGCGTGGTTACAGTCAGGGGAGTTGCGGATTTCAGAAATCTTACAGACGGACGGACGGACATCAAGTGTTTGAGCAACGGGCGTAAAAACCTCATTACACTAAAAGATCAAACAACAAAAATGTATCAAAGTTCTCGAGAAATAAGCTTACGGAAATCAGGTGTGAGATATGCATAAACCATTTTGTCGAGATTTTTTTCACACTTTCATGTGCAGTTGTAGATATTAATTTATTACAAATAAATTGTAGTCAGAATTTTTTGTTTAAAATGTGTAAAAAAAATTGTACAGACATCTATTGATAGATATAAATAATATAAACGTACCCGGACAAAGGATTTGTTCACACTTTCTTGTGCAGATACCTCGGGCAGATGCAGAGATTGTTACAAATAAATTGCCTCTAATTTTTTATTTTTTTATTAATATGTTACTTTTGTATTTTAATGTACAATATACCAACGCGTATTTTTACTGATCTTTACTTGAAAAGTAAAAGGCAACATTTTCGGGTATTTGTATACAAATCAAACTTATATTTTTTTTTCATATGAAATTGCAGAATTTCGAATTCAAGAACTATTTGAACCATTATTTAAAGAGAAGTGACCATTTTTTTGGGACACTCAAGTTTCTACACACTGTCTCAGTTTCATCATCTGATTCTCTCGTTATAGGTTTTCGTTGTATGTTTTATAAATGAGATCAATTGTTAAATTAATTATTCGAAGTATTGATTGAATTTACTTTTTAGTTTACCTTTGACTTTTCTCGTCTCGTCGAGGAATAAGAAATGTATCCAATCTTGCTTGTTTTCTTGGCCTAGAATTTTCGTCCATTTTATAATTTCTAAATAGCACGTGTACATGTAGTTGTAAAATTGACTGAAGAAATAATGTTTAATTAGCGTGAGAAAATAGTTGATGTCTGGTACCTCGGAACCAATCAGAATGGAATAATCTTTGAATCTTTGAACTACTGTCGGCGAATACACTTTTAGAATCAGCGAACACATCCAACGTGTATTTTTACATACTTCTATATTTAAAAAAAAAGTAGATTTAATCATAAAATGATGGCAAAATGTTTTATAGTCTTTGTCTGTGTTCATAGTTTGTTAATTTCAGTATTAGAAAAAAACAAAGCCAACTAGTTTCAAAGTAAAAATAAATATACGAATACAGATTACAATTGAGGCAACGCATAGTCATTACAAGTAACGTTTTGAAACTAGATACAGTATAACACGAGGTATATCTTTAAAATTTATTTACGAAGCACATTTCATCATATTATTTCTTTCTTAAAGCAATACTTTAAACAAAATGACAGACTTTCATCGGAATTGATATTCATGCATATTTCATAAAAGAATCATTTCAGTTCTAAAAATGGTTTACATTGCTTGATTAAGCTAAAGTCTTCTGGGAATGAATTATCAATGCATGGTTAGATGTACGTTTTGTATTATAAGGGATGGGTGTAAGAGAGGTGACGTCTTTGCTGCTCTCAGTCTGGTTTTAGAGAAGATAGAAATAGACGACGAAGTAGACATATTCCAGGTGGTGAGAACAATACAAATACGAAGACCAGAGTTCTGTCCAAATTTAATAAGTTTGTCAATTTCAACATTTTTGTATTATTGGTTTTGATTTTAATATATTTTTTTTTTTTTTATTATTTTTTATTTTTATTTCTTTTGTTTGTCTATAAGTCTTTGTACATTTCCTTGCAATTGGTGTTTATCTTAATCATATATATACAAATTAAATAAACGGTCAGGATAAAAATGGATACCAACTGCATTAATAAAGCAGAAAACAAAAATTAGCACAACAGTTCGCTTAGCATTATGACCAACCATGTAATCCCCATTTATATTGTAAGCGAATTAATGCTACAATAAACCAACGGTGTGGGATTCGATCCAGCAGAGGGAAGAACAATATTACAACAAAAAAAAAAGCTTTCTACCTCTAACACAGTGAGCTGTGAAATGTTTTACCCTTTGGGCAGTACAAATAAATTATTCCCCGAATCAATGGATGAACAGAATCGAAATATCATATCGTTTTTCGTCGCCAGTACAGCGGAGTTGATTTGGTTCCGACATGGGCAAGAGTTATCTTCCGGAAATAGATAATTACTTCCCTTTGATGTGCGTGCCTATTTAAAAAAAAGAAACAGCATGGAAGTGGCACAGATTCTAAGCAATATTGGTCTAATAAACCTAATACAAGCATTCGAAGGTATGAAAGGCATGAGTAGACAGTCAATGTAAAACGGCCATCCTTTTATGATAATAAAATTAATACAAAGGCAAGCATTGACAAATTAAAAATTGAAACACCGTCATCGCGTGTTTCTTCTTCCCAGTCTATAAATCTGGATAACGTCACGATCCCTGTAATAGGATTGAAGGAGAATCAAAGACAGCAAGCCATATCAACTTTCATGACCATTTTTATACATCACATTCAGATATTTATCCACAAATTGACAACATACCTGAAAAAAAGGGGTGTGAGACTGTAAGTGTAAGCCAAAATAAGTTCCAGAGGAATAAATTTCATATGAGATTTATTCCACCGGTCTGACCATCTAGCTTGAAAGGGTGGCTATGTTTTTTTTTCTTTCTAAAAATATTTTCATGCTGAAGTTTTCAACTTACATGTAAATGATCGGTCCAAAAGATACACGATGAAATGTACTATAAAGCAGTGACTGACAAAACTTCAACCAGGTGGGATGGACATCATCAGGTCAGGACATAGTAAAAACAACATATTTTCCATTTTTTATATGAATCTTATTAAAATATACATGCAGATATAAATTCAAATACAAATCCCTTGTATAAAATAAAAATGTTTTCCAAAAATTCACAAAATCACAAAATTTTTTTTTTTTCTTTTGCAGAAAATATTCATATTACCCACTTCACTTCCTGTAGAATATTAGAAAAATAGTTTTTACATGTCAATTTTGTTTGAGCAGGCCATACAAAATTCACACTTTTCTGTTGCATAGTCCATATTTGGTGTACAGGAATTTGACTATCCTTTGTGTTGATTAAATTGTTCTTATTATCTTCTTGTACATCAGTTTCAGTACCGGATGCTGCCATAAATCTCACTTTATAAGCAATCTGACATGTAGGGTCCAATATTTCTGCTTAATAATGAACAATAAAATATGTCAGTAATAATTTTGTGGATTAAACATTCTTTTGTACATGTATGAAGCCTGCTAGAATTGAAGGCAAGGTTTAAAATATTGAAATTATTTAATTCAGGATTTGTTCATTTTTTCTATAGGTAGCGAGTGTGGGGAGAAACTAAGTTTTCTTGGTGGTGGGGGGTCTAAAAATAAGTGGCGTTCCACCCCCCCCCCCACATCAACAAGAACATCATGTTTCTTCCGATAGTGAAGTACATATTAAAGTCTACGAGTAGAAAACATCTTACTTCACGAACTTATCTATGTTTTTACATGTACACATGATGTACGTCTCACCAACCAGGAAGTGGATGCAGGACACATGTACATTGTACTTCAGAGATACAGTACAAGTTATCATACTGAATATCAAATCACAATGACAAGTCTAGATCCTGAGATATCAATGGAAATTCCACTGACCAAAAATTCATCCATAAAAATTCTAAATTTATAGTCATAAAGCTCACATTGATGGGACAGAATAGAAATTCTTTGATTATACATGTACTTATGCATAAGGAGACAAAAAATCCCACAGCAGCTACAATTCCGTTTCATGTCCACTACTACATTAATCACTCCCCAAAGCATTTTCCTGGGAAAATAGACCTATGAAAGTTGACCTTTGGTTTTGACCCCTACATTCCTACTTCCGATTTGTTCCATGGCACAAACTGAAATTAAAACTTGTTGCTAAATGATTCAAAACAGTGTAGAAGTATTTTTTAAATCTCCTTGAAAACCCTAACTCTCAGGAATATGAGTTGTTTTCTAGTGTCACATTTGGTGACGTGCTTAGGGTTTTGTATAATAGTGGAGTCGAAGGGTTAGAGTAGTGATGTCCACTAATCTGCCATCAAAGCATACCATAGGGTCAGAGTATTGGTATGTTCTTTTGGCTGTGACTGAGGGTTAGAGAAGTGTCAGTATAACAGACTGTGGATGGCTGTCATATAAGAGGGAGGTTTGGCATGCTGTAAAACCTGGTTTAACCCACCATTTTCTTCGAAAAATGCCTGTACAAGTCAGGAATATGACAGTTGTTTTCCACTCGTTCCGTGTGTTGACATAGTCGAGCGATTTTCCTCGGTTTTGTCGGTTTTAACGGACTTCCCTTTTCGATTATGCCTTGGAGTTTAGTATTTTGTTATTACTTTTATTACATAGCTTGGGGCAGAGATTCACGTAAGTTCAGAACCTGGTTGCAGAACAGAAACGATCTCTGTGCCAGGGATTGAAGGAGACATATACCTACCATCCATTTCTCAAAAATATGAAGATGAGGGAATTCATGACGTTTTCCCAAGCATGGTAAACAGGTAACCTGGTAATTTATGCAATCAATACATCTGTAAAGGTCAGTTGTATCAATGTCACACTGACTGCAAGTAGAGACAGTCAAATATTGCTTTTGCAGTCCTTTCTGGTACAGCTTCTTGCTAACCTCTGCCCAATTTTCCAGTCTCTTGTACTTTGCCTTCTCATATTCTACCAAAATAAATGATGCATAAATTTTAGCATTGAATTTGATACCAGAAAAAAGAACCAAGGTAAGGACATTTCAGCACTGTTATCTAATTTTTGACCTACATCTGATTTTACAAAATTTAGTTTTACTCTTTGAAATCATTAAATGATTTGATTCTGTTTGCTATCTGTTCCCAGAATAAACAAATGGCAACCTTTCTCATCTGTCCTAAATAATTATGTGATTTTGAGGGTTTTGAAAATTCCTGTTTTGATACAAAAAAATGTAGTTCTTTTTGTGACCCAAAGGGAGGTAATCCAATCATGACAAATCAAGACTGTTTAACACCATTAAAAATCTGTTATAAATATTAATGATTAAAGAAAGACTTCTAAAATAAACAAAATTGAATATTAGGTCCAACCAGAAGCAGTAATAATTTGGATACATATATAATTTTAAAAACTATGGCCAGGTCATCACTGGACGACAAAAAAATGTGTAGAGTTTCCAGTTCGTGATAAAAAACCAGTAATTTTTCCTGGGCTAACTGATACTCTTGTGTCATGAATTCTGACTGCTAAGTTAATCTACGCCAAGTAGAAATATCTTTCAAGAAAAGTTCATTTAGATAAGGGTAATAACAAAATTACCGAACTCCTAACAATCTAACAAAGGGAAAGTCAAAACTCATAAGTATATAAACAGACAAAATCAGTCAACAACCGGAAAACTGTGAAAACCGTAATGACCCTAACTTGCTACAAGATGTTATTGATATATTTTGATTCTATTAATTTTTTCATTTAGGTCAAATAAAATAATAGGTGTGGTTCCGGTTACCCGACCGTCCCTATTTTGAAGCGCCGACCCCAACACATTTTATTCCTAAAATGAAGAATAAGTTAATATGATCGCCAATTCACAAAAGCTTCAGTTCGTATAACCGCTAAGATCAGTCGACAAAATTCGCGATCACATTGACATACACATGTACCCTGCAAAATATAAAAAAGATTAAAAAAACTAAAGTAACAATTTTTACCTTCTTTGTAAACACATGTGGTAGACATGAACGTGAATTAATCAGCTGCTGAAGAGGAATTGCACACTTCCAGAATTTATGATAATGAATTTCCCGAGTGTGCAAGAATTTGATCAGAAAAACAGCTGTATAATCTATATCTTATGTATATTGGATTAGATAAGATCGTATAGAGCTTTCTTAATACAAGTTCTGTAATATATATTATAAAATTAATTTGTTAACCCTTGCATTCCCTTTAATAAAATCATCGCAAAAATTTCAGAATTTACAATATGAATTGAATAATTATCTTCACTTAAAAGTTTTTTGGTACCACACTGTACATGTACTAACCCAGACCACTCGCCACGGTATTTTAGAAGGGCGCCGCGCCCTTGATCGCGCCCTTCTGCCCCTAGTACCATATCCAAAACGCCCTCGTGCCTTTTTCGTAAGTTTTTTAACTTATACTAAAGCTGCCTTTCTCTTGCTAAAAATATCGATCGATGTTTATGATCTGCCAATTAACAGATTGCATCACAAAATTTGACACCTGTTGTATGCTCTGTCTGTAGTTATTACAGGTGATCAAAGGCAATTGACCTTAATTTGCGATCATTCATTTTGGTGAAAGATATTAATAAAATTGAAGTGTCGGCGGCTTGTGGTGTTCAGCTTGGTACACTACTCATTCTCAAGATTAGTGTCACAGCCGCTCGTTGTTATAAATATCCATAAAAATAAAGTATATTTCATCCAGTTTCAAACATGCCTTCACAGAAACGTTGGTTAGTTCAGCTTAAAATCCACCTGTGATGTAAATCTATTGTCAAAACTCTCCATCATTTTTAAGGAATGGAGAGTTATTGTTCTCTTTGTACTTTTAAGGTTCCACAAGGGGCAAACAATTTAATACTTTGTATTTTAGATACTATACACAGCCTTTTTTTTGTTACAAGATTAATAATTAATAAAATTAATAAAGTACAATGGGTGGATTTTAAGTTGGAGAATGTCCTCGTAGCTCTCCATTCATTAAAAACAATGGGCCTCGGCTCCATTATTTTATACTGACATGCGACAAGCAGAAGAACGCTAAAACCAACACGTCAATCAGATCGTTCCACTCGGTACAAGCAGTTATTTATTTATTTAATAAAGTGCCAATAAAGTAAAATATTTTTTTTTTTTATTTCTAATAACATTAGAAAATTTGTATGTTGTACATCACGGTAACTACGTACAAAAAATAGCAAGCAAAATAAGAATAACTTTTTATAGACTCTTGCATATTCGGTTGCTTTAATTTAATTAAAAGAAGGAAACAATTTTGAATATACCGTAACTGGAAATAAGTGGTTGTCATCTCCGATTTTCCTCTATATAATTCATGTAAGAGACGGACCATTTAACTTCCAGGGGGGGGGGGGGGGGGGGGGGGGGGGGGTTATGGTCTTTTTCTTAAAAAATCATTCTGATTCCCAATGTTACTGAAAATAATATTCTGACTTTGGTGGATGAAAAAAAAAAATAATCTGATTCAGAGTTTTTGTCATATAACCTAATGTTAAATTCTGGAAAAAAAATTCGCGTTTAGCGCGACAAAAAAAAAAAAATATTCTAACTCTCGTGTTGTCGGAAAAAAATAGTCGGTCCCTAAAACAACTTTTTTTTAGAAAAGTATACCGAGGTAATTTCTTGACAAATGTTGCCGAAATTTTCGCTCACAAATTTAAGGTTAAATGAGCGAATGTGTAGTGTGTGTTCGGGTGAAGTTGAGGACGAAGGCAGCTCATGTTTTATTACGGTGTCCCCTTTATAGTACTTTTAGAGATCATTTATTTAATATTGCTTGTACTTTTAATGGATTTTTTTTGGCCATTTAATGATAATCAGAAACTAGTGTTTTTATTCTCAGATTTTAATTGTACTATGAAATTTCTATGGACTGATTACGGATATATATTTACTTCGCCTTTATGTGAGTTTTTGATAATTTATATAAATTTGAACTTTGTGATATTACAACATATATAAACAGTTGCAAATCACAACACATGAGAACTGTTCACACACTAAGTTTAGTCGTTAACTCGTAAACACCAACGGGTATTGATCAGATCGACCAAATTGGACTTTGGACTCTTTGCATAGCCAACGGGAAATTACTCTACAGTACAGCCCAAAATCAACTTACACAGTTTAACGAATTAACATTCTGACGTACATGATGGCTTTTTCAACGCTATCGCCAAAATCTGTTGGACGACTACTGGATCTGGAAACCACTTTACGAGAAAAACATAGGATTATTATACAAAATATGTCAATTAGGGAATTAAAATCCTTTTCAAAAGTTAAGTACAGAGAGTTACTTGTATCTGAAATGGGAGAACTATTGTCTCAATTTGAGGAATCAGAGATAACGTCAACCTGTCAATGTATTGCAAACGCTCTAAACAGCGAATGCGAGGATCAAATACGCCAATACAAGCGCAAAGCTAGTGTTATAAATGGTAATGAAAACAAACCTGATAAAGCCCTGAACTCGGAAGTGACCATACCTGATAATTGTAAATTGACAAGGGAAAATACGAAAAATAACACTGCCAATACTGAACATCTTTTGTCGAACTCGTCCCAACAAATATTTATATTCCAGAATGACTTTTCGATTGAAACAACAGACGACATACTAGATGAGGATCAAACAGCAAATTTAAGCGCAGATGAAAGCTTGACACACCTAAAAGCAACAATCGACAGCAGTAAGAAACAAGAAGCTCCAAGAAAAGAAACAGATCAAAAACTGAAAAAAACAGAAGGGTTCAAATCGGTCAAACAAGAAGACAAGCGACAAATCAAACTGCGTATGTGAAGGCAGAATCACAAATAGTGATATGATTCGTTGCAACTGGTGCATGGATTGGTACCATGACCTATGCGTAGGCATAACCAAAAGCGAGACCGTAGTATTTTGGGTTTGCCCGGAGTGTAGACAACTGCCAAAAACCGTTAAACGATTAGAACAACAACTTATGCCTTATGTTAGTGAAAATGAAAAACTCCGTAAACAACTAGAAGAAAACACCAAGGACAGGGAACGATTGCAGGCCGAGAACAGCCGACTTCGAAAAGGATCAGTACTACAGAAGTACAGAACCGTCTTGAATCCGTGACGTGAGCAACCACTAGTAATCTGGTGACAGTACCAGAAACTGAAGAACAAAACACCCCACTGACTGGAGAAGCAAGTGTCGAAAGCAACATTAAAAAAGCATCTGGATCTCTTTTAGCAGGAAGCTTCATAATCCGAGACATAAACAATAAGAACTACCAACTCGATATGAAACCGTTATGTGTTCGTGGTGGCAAAGCTAATGACATCACTAACGAGCTACTTAGCTTACCAAAGGAAACTAAATTTGAAAACATTATGTTATTAGTCGGTAGCAACGACTGTACAAGCTCATCATTTAACGAAACAACCTTCCAGGAAGACTATACAAACCTCTTTCAGGTGGCCAAGTTGATCGCGGAGAACATAGTACTCGTAAGTCTCTGTCCCAGATTAGATGATGCAAGCGGAAATATAAGGAGAGGCAACATCATTATTGAAAAACTGGCGAATGATGAGAACTGTCACTATGTCGATAACGAATCTTCTTTTAGATTACTCAATGGCTCTATCAACACTGCTCTGTATAATAAAGATGGCATCCACCTCAACTATCATGGCACCAGAAAACTGGCTCACAACTTAGAAATCAAACCAAAGGTAAAACACAATAATACTCAGGAACACTCAAACAGGAATCAACGTGGAACCAGGAAACGTGAATTGCATACAAAACCCAGAGCTTCAGAGTCAAAGCATCCACTTGTAGGTGACAATCATGATTTCGATTATGACTTTAATTATTTGAGCAAGACAACACCTGTTCCAAAAACGGGTTGCTTCATATGTGGTGAATCAAATCATAATGCTTATAAATGTAGACATGTATCACCCGTTGAATGCCATAATTGTCACGAGTTTGGTCACAAAGCTAAATTTTGCAGGGCTAAAAAATAGGTCGTCGGCCAAGAAGGGTGTGCCGAAAGTGACGGCGGCCCAGTGAAGTTAGATACGGTTTCGAAAACAAGTAGACATTACAAGAGAGGTGGTAAAAGTAAGAATAAAATTAAAGTTAAAGATAAATCCCAACCCATAAAAATAAATTTTTTGAATATAAGAGGTATAACAAGTAAAATGTTTGATCTTAACCGTCATCTTAAATCTGAAAAGGTTTCTATTTTCGGTTGTGCAGAAACGTTCTCAACTTCGGATGAAAAACCATATAACTTAGACAATGACTATCAATGGGTTGGTAAATGCCGAAAGGGTAATAAGACTAAAGGAGGGATAGGTTTGTGCGTCTCTCGCGAGCTCACGATTTTAGACGAAAACCTGACTGACAGTAAGACCGACTCATTTGAAAGACTTTGGTCGCTCATTAGAATAAAAGATATGAAAACTGCGGTCGGAGTAGTATATTTTCCTAATGACGGAATTGATAAAGAAAAAACAGACGCATTATTTTATGAATTACTAGAAAATATTACCAACTTCAATAATCTTGGTTATAATATAATTCTGATGGGGGACTTCAACGGAAGATGTGTAGAAATATGTCCCCATACTGGCAAACCCATATTAAAGAGAGTCTCATCATATAACGGCGAACGACTCTTGCGTTTTATTGATGCAAGTGATATAACTATATTGAACACACTTGGCTGTTGTTCAGGGTTGTTTACTCGTATCTTAAACAATCAAAGGTCAGCAATTGATTATATTTTGATGTCTAAAGAAATGGCTCAAAATGTAAAAAGTGTGTTTATTGACGAGGAAGGCAAATATGATCTTCATAGTGATCATGTTATAATTAGCGCCGACATTGAGTTAAACAATAAATCTATCAATTGTAATGATCCAAAAGGGGAATCAGTACTCAAGTGGAAAATAAATGAAAATACTGATTGGGAAGCCTTCCAAACTTATCTTAAGAAAGCATTCGAATTATCTCCCTTACCCGTATGTAATAATGTAAATACGATATGGGAAACATGGAAAAATAATATCGATAATACTGCCAACCACATCATCGGAAATCATAGAAAAGTTAAAAATTATAAAAGGTTTTGGGATAAAGAACTGGAGGGACTAATAAAGTCTAGACAAGCTTCTAATAGACTAAAACGTTCCCATGACAAATTAAGACAGTCTGACAGTCACGTAGGAAAACTTCTTACTGATTCGTATATGAAACGGAAGAAAGCCGTACAAGAAGCTGTACAACGGAAAATTAATGCAGATAAAATGCGCTTATTTAATAATAAGTGCATTAATTCTAAAAATAAAGCTAAAGGTTTCTGGGAAATGCTACGCGATAACAAAACTAATGTTACTCCTTCTCAGATTATAGATCCAGTCGATAAAAACAACTATTATCGACAAAAAGGGCAAAATTGAAAAATGTCTTATAAAACATTTTGGCGATATTGGGAGGGACTCGACTCATCAAAATGAAGCCCATACGAATCATGTTAAAAAATTCATTTCTCAAGCACAAAACAATAAAATTCCGACAAAAAATATGTTTTCTCTGAATATACAAGCCGATATCGTTCAACGAGCTCTAGTTTCATTGAAATCTGGCAAAGCGGTTGGTCTTGACGGAATTCCAAACGAGTTTCTAAAATTCGGTGGTGATGTCATGATTACCTCTCTTACAAACCTGTTCATAACCATAAGTGATCTTGAACAGACCCCATCCGATTGACAAAAAGGTATCATTATTACCATTCATAAGTCCGCATCTATTTATGATCTAAATAACTATAGAGGTATTACTCTGACCTCAAACGTGTACAAAATTTATGCAAGCATTATGGAAAATACTATTATGGCTTTCCTCGAGAATAACAATGTTCTCGGTGAAAGCCAGGGTGCCTTTAGAAAAAACAGACGTCCCGAGGACCACTTATTCACATTAAACGGTATATGCTCCCAAAGAAAGTCATTTAAACTAAAAACTTATATAGCTTTCCTTGATCTATCAAAAGCATTTGATAGAGTTTGGCGTGACGGTCTTTTTTACTTATTGTGGAAAAATGGGGTACAGGGGAAAATATGGCGTCTCTTAAAAGAAATTTACAGTAATGTAGAGAACAAAGTAATTTTTGGATCGTATAAATCTGAATGGTTCGATCAAGACTTTGGAGTTAAACAGGGATGTATTCTCTCCCCTACTCTATTCTCAATTTTGATGAAGGACCTTTCAGATATGCTTGAAAAAGAGAACATAGGAGTCTCTTTTTCGTCCAAAATTATAAATGCCCTGATGTACGCCGATGATGTCGCTCTTATCGCAGAATCTGAATCCGACCTCCGGAAAATGTTAAAAATTTCCCATGATTTTGCTTGTAAGTGGAATCTAAAATTTAACCACTCAAAATCGAAAGTTTTAGTGGTAGGTAAACGCATTGACAAAAACAGGAAATGGTATCTCGGAAATGAAAAAATTGATGAAACCGATAATTACAAATATTTAGGTGTATATTTATCTAGAAATCTTAAGCCAACTCATCATATTCTTAAGTATCTAAAAGAAAATTTTGAAAATAAACTAAACGGTATGGTAAGGATCCTAGGAAAACACGGCGAGTTTAATAGGGTAGAATTCGGAAACGCTTTATGGACCTCAGTAATACGTCCATGTATTGCACATGGCTGTTCCATATGGCTTCCGTCGTCGGAAGCGCAGCGTAATTTACTACAAAGTATACAATACAAAGCGGCAAAAATTATTTTACGTACACAAATTAATATTCCTATAAGTGCTTTATTATTAGAGTTAGGATGGGAACCAATCAACGCTTTTTTAGATAGGCAGATAATTTCTTATTTTTCAAGATTCTCTGAACTAAATTCAGCAAGACTGTGCAAGCAAACATTTGATGAACTACTTAGTAAAAATATAAAGGAATGGCCTTATTTTGATTACATACGATCTTTATTTGAGTCGGTTGGTCTAGATCATTTTATAAATGGAAGTTTTAATAAAGGTACATTCTATACATTTTTTGGTGAATTTACACGAAGAAAAGAACTTGACAATATAGATACGAAGTCAAGCTTGCATTTGTACAAAACGTTTAATATCACAGGTAGAACCCAAAAATATTTAATCAATATAAATGATTTTCGCGGTTCAAGGCTCAAACTTCTAGCAAGGACCAACTGCTTGCCAGTAAACAGTACCTTATGTCGTATGCAAATTCGTACTAATCCTCAATGTACAATATGTACAAACAATTATGAAGAAAATGTGAATCACGTGCTACTTGAATATGAAGCATATACTAATTTGAGAAATGAGTTAAACTCGGACATAACAACCCTATTTTGTGGACAAAACGTAGATGCTGACTTCACTGGATTGCCGCCACATGGTAAAATTATGTTTTTAATCGGTGATTTGGGATATCATTTCTCTAATTTTATAGGAGATGAAATTGATAAACTATGTAAGAAGTTTTTGTGCAATATTTTTATGCTAAGGTCCCAAATCGCCGAATGACTAAGTGACATAATATATATTTTACTCTAATATATGTTTTATAATATATATTTTACTATAATTGTATGTTTTAATATATATATTTTACTATAATTGTATGTTTTATAATATATATTTTACTATAATTGTATGTTTTATAATATATATTTTACTATAATTGTATGTTATTATATATATTTTTTTTTTTCTCTATTTAAAAATGTTAAATGATAATTGTCAATAGGGTTTTTGTTTGATATTTTACCAAGAAAATATTTAGGGAAATTTTATGTGATCTGTGTTTGTAACATATTTTTCTACAATTCAGTTTGTGTTTTACATGTTCTAAATCCGGTCTTAACAGAAAGAGAGACATTTTAAACTGAAATTGTGTGACATTTCACTGTATATATTATTTTTAGTATGTACTGTATATAGTTTTATAATATGTAAGCATATCTTGGACGCGGCCACTGCTACCCCGGTGGTGGTTGCCCCCGTTGTAAAGGGGTAGTTTTTCCAAATAAATATATATATATATATATATGATAAGAATATGCGCCAAAACCTGTAATTTAATTTTAAATGAAAGAAGAAATGTTTTATATTGTAAATAATGTTGATTTTGTAATATATTGATATAAGATTGTTTTATATATTTGTGTTATAGATACTGTTTTAATTATAGTCTCTTATAATTCTTTAAAGAATGGCTCTCTAATTTATTGTTATATGATTGTTTTATATGTGTATTATGACCTGTAATTGAGAGATGAGATTTAAATAAAATATTGAATTGAATTGATTGAATTACTAAATGTGTTGAAATTTGTTGTTATAATCTTCATATCATTGTCTTATTTTAAATCACAAAATTATATGAAGATTATGAGGAAAAACTTAATAGGGATAGTGAATATACATATTTCTATTGAACGCTGGAACTGTTCCGACAGTGTGATATATATTTTTTCATTTTATTATAGGTTATGAAAAAAAAAACAGCTGAGTTGCAATTGTTAAAAAAAAAATATGATGGTGATCGTCTTCCGTAATTAAAATCGTCAAAATGAAATACAACCGAATTGATATCAAAGTGTACATTTCTTTCCTGTTCTAGTTAAAGGACTTTATCAAACAGAATCATACAGTTTACATGTAGTGCAGTTGATACGCATTTAAACGACAGCAGAATATTTCTATTTTCCACATCTTGTGGTGTGGGGTCGCTATTGTCCATGCGAAATATTAATTGCAAACCCCATTGACTGGCTATATGCTGCCTGTTTAGAATATTTTATTTTTTTCTCGATCGACAGTTCACAAGCTAGAAAACAATATGATGAATATTGTCTGTTAATCTGGCCAAATGGATCAAAACTTGATAGGAAGCATCCTTGGAAGATCCTCTACACAGATTGCTCATTTAGTTCCGATCCGTTAACAAACATGGCTGCCACAGGCCATTCTTGTTTTTGATTGGTTGATTTCTAAATAATCTTCTCCTCTGAAACCGCTTTCCCAAATGAATGGAAATTTGGTAGGAAGCATCTATGGAAGATTCTCTATAAAATTGCTCATTTTGTCCCGATCCATTGACAAACATGGCCGCCACAGGCAATTCTTGTTTCTGATTGGCCGATTTTTTAAAATCTTCTCCTCTGAAACTGCTTGGCCAAATGAACCGAAACTTGGTAAAAAGCATCTATGGAGGGGTCCTCTATAAAGATTGCTCATTTCGTCCCGATCCGTTAACAAAGATGGCCGCCACAAGCCATTCTTGTTTCTGATTGGTTGATTTCTAAAAAAATCTTCTCCTCTGAAATCGCTTTCCCGAATGAACTGAAATTTGGTAGAAAGCATGCATGGAAGGACCTCTATAAAGATGCTCATTTCATCCCGATTCGTTAGCAAACATGGCTGCTACAGGCAATTCTTGTTTCAGATTGGTCGATTTCTAAAATTCTTCTTCCTTGCTTAGCCAATTGAACCGAAACTTGGTAGGAAGCATCTATGGAAGTTTCTCTATAAAGATTGCTAATTTCATCCCGATCTGTTAACAAACATGGCTGCCATAGGAAATTCTTGTTTCTGGTTGGTTGATTCTTATTCTCTGAAACTGCTTAGCCAAATGAACCGAAACTTGGTGGGAAGGACCTATGGAAGGTTCTGTATTAAGCTTACTCTAATATATTCAAAACCTTGTTTGCTTCAACTCCCAAGACCTTATTCTTTTCAAAAAATATCCTGACCTCCCTTCGACTATCTCTTGTGAAGACGCAGCGGTCGTTTTTGTCAGTTGGGAAGCCATGCACAGATTCCGTACCTCCAACAATGCAAAGTAAAATCCCGAGATCAAGGGACGTAACTCTATTTTATAGACAGATGACGCTTTAAAAGTGAGCGGCCATGCATTGTTTACGTCGACACCAAACTACTAAGCAAATTATTTTCATTTTTATAATTTGGATTTCAAGTGACTGTGATGACATTGATAACGTTCTCAAAGTGCCCTTTTTTTCATTAAAAAATGTCTTGCCCTTTGCTGGCACCTTGCCCCTTTCAAATTCTAGCTAGAGCAACATAAACCCATATGATACCCTTGACAGACTATCTTATTTGGAGTGGTTTGTGGTAATTATGAGTTGACTTACTTTTTTGGTCACATGTAGGTGCTTCTTCTAAAGGAGCCAAACCTCTGGCATTCTCCTCTAGTACTGGTACTTGGACAACATCAACAATGTGATAATTTTTTACCGTAATTTCACCTTTCTGGTCAAAATCAGTCAAGGATCAGGTTTAAATGATTTTGTCACCTTCTTACTCTTTCCATCTTTATGAATAATATAGGTAGACTGTGATTTTCTTTTTTTTACGTATCTATGTGACATCATTAGCTACATGTAGTGATGAAATCGTAATGTCTGGCTTTCTCTGACCACAACCTGTAAAAATTAATGACAGGACATTCAATGTACTATGTTCATTTCATGTGACCAATTATGTAAAAAATTTATTAAGATAAGGCAAAAAAAAATATATCATTATATGTCTTTTTCCTGTATGACCCTAATTTTAGCCCTGACCCTAGAACATTTTACGACCAAAAGATTCTGAAATCGCAGAAAATTTGATGTGAAACTTACACAAACCTTTAACTGTGACTTCAATCGAATGATTTGCGGAAATCAACAAAAACCTATGTTTTTATTCTGCCGTCATTATCTAGTAGCATGATAAAATGCCGAACTGGATTCCGGAAAAAATTGATTTATTTTCTGATTACAGAATGTATGAAATAACCGAAAAATATAAAACAAAAATGTAAAATAAAATATAAAACTTGACCTACCGACAATACTTTTTTTGCTTAGATACAGGAAACAGACATATGCATATATATCTTCTTTAGCCTAAAATAAAAATGTCCAAATACTCAAATCATTTTGGCTAAGAACAGGTGTTGAATTTAATACATGTATTTATTCTGTACTACGGACAGTCAAGACACGTAGTCTAAAATTTTAAGTGGCCCTCAGGGGCGGATCCAGGATTTCTGGAAAGAGGGGTCCACCATGGTTATGCTTTGTTGATTTTCTATCATTTCTAGAATATTTTTTTTCCAGAAATGGGGCATTTTGCTAATTTGCATATCCAAGATGGCGACAGAGTTAAATTCTATAATTCTAGTATAGACACAGAAAGAATATATTTAAAATTTATTGGCGACAAATTTTCTGACATTGAATATGGTAGTACAAAGCAATAGACAATGAGCCAAAAATGATGAATTTCTGTAAAATATTCAGGGTTCCTGACAAATATGAAAATTACAGGCATAAAACCTGTAACAGCTTATTTAAGGAATATTTGAAATTGTTGATTAGGTTATACGATATAACCTGGTTTGGGGCAGTTTACCACAGGCACTTGTCTCTGTAAAAAGATGTACCAATATCATATATATCCCCGTGTGACAATAAGTCGGTCAGTCATTGGAAAATATTTGATTATTTTTTTCATGTTTGAAAAGTAAACATTTTTTCTTTTTAATTATGTTCCTCATCTATTCTTGCTCACATGTGTAAAGTTCCATGGAAAAAAGATCGATAATAATGACACACTGACCCATATTTGTTTACTACCCTTTTTCCAAACGGCGTCGTATTACGTCACATTAGGCCGGTCACCGTCAGTGGTAAATAAATCACGTCATTTTATGATAGGCCAACCAAACTTAAAAAATAAACCAGATTAAGAAAGTATAGTATTTTAGCTTTTTATGTGTAATTGTTTTGTCTGAAAAATTTCAAAAGATGTTTTTTTAAATAGTTTGAAATTGAAGTATTAAACATTAATTATTTGATGCAAACATTGAACTTGCTTACCCATATAATAAAATATTTAATCCAGTGAATTTGGTGTTTTTGTTTTTGTTAATGCATTTTGTAAAACAATTAATGACTGATTTCTGTTTTATTTCAATCACATTTATTATCACCGAAAGGTAACAATACAGTTTTGTTGATTCTATTTGTAATAATGACAGATAAACCCATTTTTCTGTCTGGTTTAATTTAATTCTCTGTTCAATTTATGCTATAAATTTTAATTATTGCTGTAAAATTTATTCTTTTTCTATCTTCTCTGTGAATATCATTTCATTACCCCAAGAAGTAAGGGGTATATTTGTTATTAAAGCAGCAGTGGAAATGCAAAATAATCTGCCATTTTGTGACTAATCGAGAGCACTTGTATGTATTTTCCCCGGTAAAATCAGCCATTTTCTAGAAAATGGTGGAATCTGAATGATCAATCATCATATTTTCAAAGTATTTTAAAATACAATTTGATTGGCCTACATTCCAGAAAAGGTCATGATCTGTGATGACGGTTACACCAACAAACCGGAAAGGTAAAAATGCTTGGGAAATACCATCGCTTAAAACATATTTAACAAGCATAATGATCAGAAAAAAAAGACAAAGGATATTTTTTACTTGAATGGAATTTATTCAATTCAATCTTATCTGTTTTAATCTCATCTTGTAATTTTGAAGTTTAAAAGAATTCCCTCTGTGTTTATGTACGCTAATTACAAAGTGACATCATCGGTCTCGTGCTGCGCGAGAATTGTAAATCAAAACAAGTGACCGACTTTATTGCATGGCCGAGCAGATGTCACGACAGATATATGATATTGGTACATTTCAGAGACAAGTGCAGGGCTCGACATAATCGCTGGCCTGTGGCCAGTATATTTACGGTCGGGCCAGTCAAACAGAACAAAGATCGGCCCGCTGGGCCAATTGATATTCTCGGGCCACTTGGGCCAACAACTTTCGTTTTTTCCAACCGGTAGATTTTTCGTACTTCCGTGTCATTCAATATCGACTGATAACATAATCCGAATAATCCAGTCGTTATATTACTCCCCCGCTAGTCGCCTGGATGCATTCATTGATAAAATCTGTCAAACGGAAATAGTAAATCGCTATGACTTATGGGTACTACGACATCGCCATTAGGCATGAATGGCGCGTAAAATAGGAGGAGCTAAGCATGCGTTTGTAAATAATGTCCAATGGAGCGATCTTTTTGTTTTTCTTTGAATTTAAAGGTGTATTTGTCTTCTAAATTTGCATAAAACTGGCACTTTCATAACAGAATACAAAAATTATAAAAGGGATAGTATAAACGTAAAGTCGAAATTACAAATAACGGAAAAAGTAAAGCGTATGAAACGGAAAAAAGAAAACGTGTATTTATTCCGTCCTGGACGACAACTTATCCATGGTTGACCGATCTTAGGTAACGTGACTTGGGCGCCATTACAAAACCTATGCAAACAAAAAAGGTCAGTGAGCCGACATTTCTTCATCAAATTAAGCGATGTTTTGGCATTTTATTTGGCTTAAATGCCCAAATAGTCATGGCATTTATCTTTGATATAAATACCAATTTGAATGAGAATTATAAGAAAATGTCTTAACTGACCGATTTACAGTCACAGGTGGATAATTAAGGTCAATGGTCAGAAAAACCCACAAAATTCTGAAGGACCTAAAGCTCTAAGTCTAAGAGCCCTAAATCAACTAACAGTAAACAGAATCCCCCCTTCATATCGCCGATATTTCTCGGGCCAGTGGAATTTTTAAGGGGCCAGTTGTTCAAAAATTGTACTGGCCCAAACTTGTGTAGTTTACGCTTAATAAACCGCGAAGCGTTTTATGAAAAGCGTAAACTGACCCAAGCCAGGTTATGCAAGTAAAACATGTTCAACAATTTCAAATATTCCTTATAATTTAATTTTTACAACACAATTTAATGATTCCTCGATTTTATTTACGATTATTTCATGTGACTATTTGAATTTGTCATTGGCGAAAGAACACGTTGGTGATGTCACAATGCCAACCCAGGTTATCGAGAATAGAGTTCAAAGTTCAAAGTTCTTTATTCCAATTAAGGACCCCGAAGCACATACTGACAATACAGCAACATATGCATTCATAATTAAAACACATAGTATAGAACAATTCAATCAAAATGAAATAACACTACAAGATTGCGGTATTATTATTATATACATGTATATATATATATTTTTTTTAAATTATTATTATACCAGCTCTAATATTTATAAACCACGCCAGAGTACTGCTTGATAATTTTTATTATATATTCATGTCAAAGTATCCTATAACAGCGTGTCTAGTTGACAAATAGAAGTCAACCTTGTCCCCTCTCCAGTGAAGCAAGTTACAGGGAATAATTGTGCAAGTTACTTAAGTGGAGAAACGACCAAAATTTTCTCCAGACGGATTAGCCAATCAGATTGAAATATTTAAATCAAATTAAATTATTATTATTTTACAAACCTATCAATTCGATTGTAGCTTTTAAACTCGCGGTTCCCACAAAGAATCTTCAAACAATATGGCGTCTCATATGCAGCCTCTTTCTGGGGTGCATTGTTCCGAATGTAGTTGTTTCCGAAGTACATCTCTTTCTTGATGAAGCTAATAATGTCCTGTAGCGTACTGTGCGATCTATACAGTATACTTTGTTAATGCTTGAAGAAGGCTAACAGCATTAATAATTTT
This sequence comes from Bathymodiolus septemdierum, assembly GCA_963383655.1. Lineage (NCBI taxonomy): Eukaryota > Metazoa > Mollusca > Bivalvia > Mytilida > Modiolidae > Bathymodiolus > Bathymodiolus septemdierum. The sequence continues at coordinate 74,905,334 of OY726518.1, forward strand.
CTGTTTCAAGAAGTAAATAAGTATTGTATCGGTTGGCCAAACATACGCTAATCAAAGTTACAACCATCTTCACAAATTAAAATTTTAAGTTACCATCATTTTCGTCATTTTTCCTGAAGCCTTTTTCTTTGCATTTTTGTGTTTAATACAACTTTCTAAAAAACAAGACAAAATTGGAAAAAGAATGGTAACTTAAGCTACAACGACCTGATTAAATACCAGTTATGCATGCTATCTTTAATAATCTATCTCGTGCGAATGTGACTTTAGGAAAATTGATCCATAGTATTTGATTTCACGTGTAAAAAAACTTCCTGATTCTGGTTGATTTTTAAATATATTGTGCATGATTAAATAATTTTAACTTTATTGATTGTCGTAGACATATTATCATATATATATTACAAACAGTGAATGTGTGCATATTTTCATAAATTAGGTAAGTAGACGAAAAGCATATCAAGACCATTTTGCATATTCATATCACGATTAAATTTGTCCATTGGACTTTGATTTGGAATACAAAAATGAAATTATAGTTCGTTCTACATGCTATAAATTCAGATAATAATATTTCGAGCATAGCTTGTTATGGTCATCCTAACATAATCATCAGTTAAACATGTATTTCATGCTATGTAGTATAACATTTAGATAACACAGTTGCCACTTTGAGTATTATATGTCTGTGCGTACGTATTTCGGGCATAATATGATGCTTTGCAGTCACAGTAAAACACACCCAACGTGTTGTCTATATACAATGTATGACAGTATGATTTTCAACTAAAAGTAAAAAGTAAAGGATGGAGGAAATTGAGGGATTGTGAGTTGTCTTTCTGATCATATGCACATGCATTTATTTATCTCTCAGATCATGTTCAGATTGAATTATATTTGTTCTATTACTCATGAAACAAAAACCAAATTAGACGAAAAAAGATGGAAGAATATAAAAACATATAAATGGACAGACACTTCAAAAGAATTATTAATAGAAGCTTTTTCTGATGAAAATAAAAAAAATGAAATACTCGGTTTTGAATTAAATAATATAACTGAGAATCAAGATGGTGTTGATGAGGCAACTGGAAAATAAACACAGATTTTACATAGTATTTCTGATAAAGCATGTAAGACATTTCATATATCTGGGAGGAAAAAAAAAAAAAATTACAGACAACGTGGTCAGATAATGTAATAAATGAAACAAAAAGAGAAATGAACTCTTTAGGAAATAAAATAAAACATAATCTTAACAATAATGTATTAAAACAAGAATATTTTACTTTGTGTAAAGACTTTAAAAAAATGATGAAACAGAAAAAAATAGAATATAAACAATGTTGTTTTAACTCTCTCTCTGATAATATGACTAAAAATCCAAAAGAATGTTGGAATATTTTAAAATCATTTAAGAAAAAAAGCAACGAACAAGAAAATATACCTGAAATATTAAAAGATGAATCTGTAATTATAGAACACTTTCTAAAACAGGGAAATCCTTCTCACTTTAATTCTAATTTCAAAAAAAGAAATTGAAAACCAGTTGAAAACTATGGAAGAAGACGTGATGTATAAAGCAGAGTCAGATTCAACTATAACATATAAAGAAATTAAGAAAGCAATATTTGATTTGAAAAAAGGAAAATCAGCTGGCCCAGATAGAATTTTAAATGAAGTTATAAAATAGACTAATCCAGTTATGAACAATTCTTATATGAAGATATTTAATGTAATTTTAAAAACTGGGATACACCCAAAATCACGGAAAGAATCATTTACAATCCCCATTTATAAATCAGGAGATACAAATGACCCCACTAATTACAGAGGAATCTCACTGATAACCTGTCTACCAAAAATCTTTAATGCAATATTGAATAATAGATTAATTAAAATAATTGAGGACCAGTTAAATAACTCCCAATTTGGTTTCAGAGAAAATCATAGAACTGCAGATAGCATTTTTGTTTTAAAATCTTTGATTAATAAATATATACATAAAAATAAAAATAAAATTTATGCCTGTTTTGTAGATCTCAGAAAGGCATTCGATTCAGTTTGGAGAGAGGCACTTTTATATAAATTATGTAAAATGGGGGTAGGGTTACACTTTTTTAAATTATTGAAAGAACAGTATCTCAATACAACATCGTCTTTGAAACATAAAGATCAACACTCAGTCTTTTTTAATATCTCAAGGGGAGCTAAGCAAGGCGACTCATTAACACTATATTGTTCAATGTATTTATTAATGATATAAAAAAATTTGAAAATAACAATTCTACCCCTTTAAAATTAATAGACTCGAACATTGGTTGTCTTTTATTCGCTAACGATTTGTTAATATCATTTGAAGCTAAAGAGGGGCTTCAACATAGTCTAAATAATCTTTCCAATTACTGTGACAACTGGCAGTTGGCTATTAATGTTAATAGATCAAAATCTATGATATTTAAGCAAAATTACACCAAAACAGAACCATCTTTTTTATATTATAGAAACAATCAAATACAGAATGTTTCAGAATATCCATTTTTAGGTATAACACTGAAAAGTAATGGAAATCTATCTCATAGCACTACAAATTTGGCTAAAAAAGCAAAGAAAGCTTTATTTTGTATATATCTTTATTTCTCATAGCCAATTTACAGAGGTACAGAGATGATATGTACAATTAACACAATATACATAAGAAATAAATTTGCAAATGTAACACCGGTATTTAAAAAGGACTCCCCTTGTAATGGAACAAATTATAGACCAATATCACTTATTAGTATTATAGGAAAGATAATGGAGAGATGCGTTTATAAATATATTCACAATTATTTACTGGCAAATTGCATCATTACTCCACACCATTCTGGCTTTACCAGGGGTGATTCAGCTATTAATCAACTTTTATTCATAACCAATGAATTTGGGAAGGCTTTAGATGAAGGGAAAGAAATAAGGGTAGTATTGTTCGATATTAGCAAAGCTTTCGACAGAGTTTGGCATATTGGATTACTGAAAAAAATAGAATTGATAGGAATATAAAAAAATAGAATTGATAGGAATACAGGGTCCTTTACTACCGTGGATAAAAAATTACTTGTCAAATAGAAAACAGAGAGTTGTAATAAATAATTCCAATTCCCAATGGCGTGATATTAAAGCTGGGGTCCCCAGGGTTCAATACTGGGCCTCTCTTATTTATAATTTTTATATAGGACATTGTGACAGATATACAATCAACAATAAAACTGTTTGCTGGCGACACTAGTTTATACCTAATTGTAGTTGACCCAAAGGAAACCGCAGACTCTCTAAATAACGACTTGACAAAAATCCATGACTAGGCAACGAAATGGTTGGTTACTTTCAATCCTCAAAAAACGGAAACCATGACTATTTCTAGAAAAATCGACAAACCGAATCCTCCCCCACTCTACAGGGACAGCAATGACATTTCTACTGTCTCAGAACACAAGCATCTTGGACTAGTTATTTCAGACAACGGGAGTTGGGAATAACACATTGACATGATAACAGGAAAAGCTTACAAGAGGATCAATATCTTAAGAAAATTTAAATTTATATTAGACCGAAAAACTCTCGAAAAAATATATTTTGCATTTGTCAGACCCCTATTAGAATACACTGATGTAATATGGGATAACATGAGTATATCACTTGATAAAAAAATTGAAAATGTTCAACTAGAAGCTTCCAGAATAGTTACTGGAGGCACTAGACTCGTTTCACTTAATAACCTTTACATGGAAACATGCTGGGAAAAACTTAAAGATCGAAGAGGAAAATATAAACTTGTTCAATTTTACAAAATGACAAAACAAATTGACGCCACACTACATAAGCTGCTTAGTACCGCAAGCATTTGCAAATATACACGATTATAACACACGCAATGCTTCTGCTCTTCCCGTCGTCCGTACACGGACCTCACTGTATTACAATTCCTTCATTCCATCTTCCGTTCGACTGTGGAACTTACAACCAGATAATGTTAGACTAAGTCCATCCATTCAAGCCTTGAAGTATTCTCTAAAATCAAATATATCTTCAAAACTATTTTATTATTATACTGGTAGTCGCCTTGGGCAAATTCTCCATTCCAGATTACGAATGCAGTGTTCCTCTTTAAACCAACATTTATATCGTAAGAACATTGTCGACTCGCCTAACTGTATTTGTGGTTTAGCTGAATCTACTACCGATTACTTATTTCACTGTCCGAGATACACTGCACAAAGGCAAGTGTACATCAATTCTATTAATGTACCCATAAACCTGACAACAGAAATACTTCTTTATGGATCAACCAAAGTTGCACCCAATCAAAACGTCGAAATATTCTTAGCAGTTCAAAAATTTGTTATCCGTAGTAAGCGATTCACTCCTTAAGGTCTTTTTTTGTCTTTTTATTCTCTCTTTCATTGTTTCTTTTTTTCTCTCTTGTGTACTTCTATTTCACCACTTAGTTCTTCCATCTATTTGAAAATTTCACATCTATATCTATTCAGAATAACATTGTTCTTTACAATTTAAAATTTGATATTGTATAGACTTCGAGACTAGCTTGATTATTGTAAAGAGATATATCAGGGAAACGAATTAATATAAGTTTTTCTAAACTTGTTTTCGAATCCCTTTAATTATTTGTATTGTATCATATTGAAATTTATCATATTGTACTATACTTATTAATTAATAAAATATATTTAAACTAAGGACAGGGGACTCCTAACATATTTACTTGAAAATGTCGATTTTATGTTCTCTTTGTTACATGTTTATTTGTATAATTTGTACAATTGTCACAAATTACAATTTAGAATTTGAAAAACAAATTATAAGTCATGTTTACTAATGTAAAACAATAGCATATTTATTTGCCAGATTTATGTCATTGATATATCAATTTGCTTTTACTTTTAATGAAATTTACTGTCTGTATCTTTAATCCTATGATGTGCTTTGGTGTGCTCAATACATATGTTGTTCTGTGACATGGACTTTGGTGTGCTCAATACATATGTTGTTCTGTGACATGGACTTTGGCGTGCTCAATACATATGTTGTTCTGTGACATGGACTTTGGTGTGCTCAATACATATGTTGTTCTGTGACATGGACTTTGGTGTGCTCAATACATATGTTGTTCTGTGACATGGATTTTGGTGTGCTCAATACATATGTTGTTCTGTGACATGGACTTGGGTGTGCTCAATACATATGTTGTTCTGTGACATGGACTTTGGTGTGCTCAATACATATGTTGTTCTGTGACATGGACTTTGGTGTGCTCAATACATATGTTGTTCTGTGACATGGACGTTGGTGTGCTCAATACATATGTTGTTCTGTGACATGGACTTTTCATCACAGTAATAACAAATGAATTGCGGACTCTACATCAAATGCAAATACATTATTAAATTATTTTGAACACGAAGCCACAGTACACTTGTGTTGATTATGAACGCGAAGTCACTTGACGTTTGACTAATCGAAATTTCCATCTTATTAAAAAACAGTATGCATCAAAATTTGTGATCATTGGTTGTTAGATATGAACGATAAATGATTTTAAAACAGAATTTGATTGATGAGTTTGCATTTGAAACATTATTTTGACAATTAATTTCCAAATATGTGGTCCATGGCGATGAACACACAAACAACAAACGCAATTATTATTAAATGTAATTACTTTTTATAGAGAAAATGGAATATTTATATGCTAAATCTATTCTATAATAAGTTCTGATACTTAAAATTGGAAATTATTGCAAAATAAAGCGATATTCTATCCACACTGAATGTCCTGTCGTCAAAAGTGTTAAGAACTAGGAAATCACATCACACTTTACACACGAAGGCACCTTTCATAGAGGATACCCTTTATATAGTGTGATCTTTAACAATTGAACGAATTTTGATTCTTACTTTTGACAGAGATAAATATTCGTTCAACGCGTGCATATACCGGTAGATGTAAGAAAACACAAATGCATACCTGAAATCCAGACAGTGGACAAAACATCTAATAAAACGTCCAAATATAATAAAATTTAAAAACTTAATGAAAATCAATCCTGCAAAAACTATGTACATTTATTAGATATATAAATAAGATAGTCTATCATCCCGGCTTATTCCGTCAGTCGATTTACTGTACTTGTATGTATTGTTTATAGTTAAATTTCTCTGTACATGTACTATGCATTGTCAGTTTGAGAAATAAAGATATGCACAAAAGTATTTGCTCAATTCATAATTTCCCTAATATATAGCTATATAGTTAACTATATTTTTTTTCAAAATATTATCGTGAAGTTTATTCATGTCCAATGTTGACATTTGTTTTATCAACAAAGGCAGAATTGTAAGATGTAGCAATTCCGTCCTTTAACCGTTAATTTGTATACAGTTTTGACAATTTGCTATAGAAATATTTGTTAGAAAAAAGTTTTAATAACAATTATGATATTATGGATAAAGAATCCAATAAGATGGAACTAAAGGGAAAACTTAGTTTCCTCATACGTTTATGCAATGGTTGTTGGTAAATATACGAGTCAAAACTACGCGTGAAATAAAACATAAACAGGAAGACACTTATAGATTAATGTATGCCCCTTTCCATATCAGGACTGTTATCATCCCGAGAGACCGATAACGGCCGGAGGGCTTAACCCGGAGATGGAAAAAGGCATGCATTAATCTATTTATCACATATTTCAACATTGAATTAAAAAGAACAAAATTAACTTCCCACAGATACCAATCTTATGGATATGTTTTAGTAACAACTGTTGTGGAACCTGCTTTTACCTGTTGTCATGGATTTTTCATATTTTCTACGAGAGAATAAGTTTCTGCTTCCGAAACAGCAACACATCTTTCCTCGCTGGACGACGACATTTTCCAAACGACAATGTATTGACAGTTGGGCGGAAGTGACGTTGTACATTTTTGTATTTTGCAATGCGTATTAAGAGGGTTGACAATTACCCATCTGTGTTTTTCCTGGGCAAATGAAGTGTACTAAAACTAGAACCCCCGCGTCTTGGGTAATTGTACAAAACAGGTGCTGAGGAATAAGTTATAGTTATATATATATATATAAACAAAAACAAAAAATAAAATCAGGAAAGTAGAAAGAAAAAACAAAAACAGAAAAGTAAAGTGTGCATTTCATAGAAGTTATTTAGAATCATGCTTTGTCAAGTGCTCCTGATTTAAAGACGGTCTCAGCAAAAATACTATCAATGCATTATGTTTTAGACATTTCATAGCTTGAGAATGCAATGCAATTAGAGGGCGTACAACATGTAGTCCTTCATCAATATGGGAGTACAATAATTGCCTGCCCATACAGTGCAATGCATATATGGCAATCACTTATGATCAAATTCATGGCCGTACAGTTTTGTAAATAAAAGTTAGATGATATTCAATCATATATATACCCGTAAAAAACTTCCTGATTCTGGTTACGGTATATTATTTTTGCTAATTTGCATATGTTTAAATGATGTGACACATATTTATTATCAAATAGAAAACGAGTATAGTATTAACAGGGAATATATAATTGTCATTAAATAGGTAAGTTGTCAACAATAAACATAATACAGCCATCAATATAATGACAACGCGAGTGAATTTGTCTTAATAAACTTAACATTTGTAGGTAAAAATAAGAATTGTTATAGGTTAACCTGTATGATATTTAACATATAACTGGATCATTTATAATTAGCAGTTATTTAACTCGGGCTATCTGGGTACCTATTATAAAACTTCTTGTGAAAAGAAATGAAATTCGTGGAAAAAGAGTGACGTAATTAATATTTATACCCATTTCCATTCTATTTGGTTTTACGTGCACTGAATTTATATGGAGATAATATTTCACATACAGCTTTTTGTGACCGCCTTTGAAAATGGTCATCTTTAGAATATTTATTCTGTAATATAAGATTTACGGCATGCTATTTATAACCTCATCAGTGGTTACACGTCTATGATATGTGTATTGTTCGTCTGCATAGTATTGAATTTTATATTTTCTGGAATACATACGGCACTCCTCCGACGACGCAATAATATACAATTATGGCCTTCATGAGAAGTTAATATCCATCATTATTAAATTGAGAAAGGGTTATTTTCCCGAGGTCCGAACCCTTTCTCAATTTAATAATTATGGATATTAACTTCTCATGAAGACCATAACTGTATTATTATACTGAACTAATATGGGGGAAATAACTAGTTATTGGTTCGACGTGCTGAGGGAAATAACTAGCTATTGGTTCGACGTGCAAAAGCGCGCCAATTTCAAACAGTTAGTTTGTGCTACGTGCAGATTCCCTCACAGTTATTTGACTTACGTGCAGTTTGCCACGGGAATAATGAGTTATTTCTTGTTCCATGGAATAAAACTTTAAAATATTTTAATTATTTCTTGCTTGGTTTCTATGGTAAAGTGTAATAATATAATTTAAATTTAGAGGTATATATTGTTATTATATAGATAGGTGTGAATTATGGGATTTTATCCGTGAAATAAATTCGGTATTTTCACATGTGAAAATATCAGTTTTTTCCCGCCGGAACTACTTTTACATAACTATAAGTTTGGTGGTTACGTCCCTTGTTGTGTTACAGTGAATACACATTCGATTGTAAACTGAAAAAAAATCCGCGAAATGTCATTGACGACTTTAACACATAACCAACATGACGTCATTGACCTCATGTGAAGACTTCCAGTTTCAAACGCAAAGATTATACGTTATTTGGCTTCGTGTACGCTTCAATTTTCATCAAATTTAACTAAAATAAGTTTTCAAGGTAAGCATTTTAATTATTTTTGTGCATTGTTGTGAATATGACATGTAGAATTTCACATTTTCAAGATGGCAGACCCTTCCAGCTGAACCCCTTAGTATCATTGCTCGTAGATTCACACGCGTGGAATGAAATATACAAATAACAAAAATAATATATCACGGAAATTTTGAAAGTCTATATAATAAACAGTATAGCTAATTCATACATTTTGAATATCAAAATAAGACCACTCGTGACAGAATACGCCCCACTCGTTTAATCCTTATGCGTACTTCGGTCACTCGTGGTCTTATTTTGATATTCAAAATCTACGATTAGCTATACAATATATATTAATATTATATCTAAAAAGAAGAACACAATATAAAATAAACTAAGTGTTTCCTATACATTACTTTAGATATATCATGCCGTTCTCTCACGTGATCTATGATGTCTTAGCCAGCAGTATTACTTTAGATATATCAGGCCGTGCTCTCACGTGATCTATCAACGGAGTTTCGAGAAATATGTGTATGTACATTTGTATATCGAATGTCGTTTGTCGTTACATTAGGATTGATAAAATAGATGTCAATCTTGATTTTGAGGTATCTTACTGTTATCGGTCCAGTTTAGTATGCGTTAAAAATGTCAAGTTGGTGTGATAATGTAAAAGAAATAGAAATATGTCACTCGGGTAAAGACAAAAATATATTTTTATTGTGTAAAACAAAGGAACACGTGTGATATGTCTAGCAATCTCTTTAGTTTTACAAAACCATGCACATGTCATCATTAAAAAAATGTTGTTGACGGTAGGTCATCTTTTAAGCGTAAAAACAATTTCCTGATTATCATTTGTGTAATATTATGCGTTCTATGAACTGACATTACACATTTTTCATACAATTTGTAAATTGATAAAAGAAAGATTTTGTACTCATTTTATATTCAAAACACTACCATTGATTGGTTGGTGCTTAACTCAAGCTTTTATAATAGCCTAGTGTTATGGTAACATGATTAAATTATATGACCATTTTATTAATAGAATACCCTTAACAATAAATGTATTGATGTATAAAATAATCAAATTATGGTAAAATATTCACAAGGTGCAATACCAATTTATATTCATATATAATAATTATTTAAAAAAAAATGCAAAATTGTTCGCCGGAGATGAAGCATACTTGAAATAAAAGAGCTTTTGCATTTTACAATTCTCAATTCTCAATTGAAACCGGGAAACACTCTGAACAGATCACTAATTATTTATTTAAGGAAAAAGCATTGCATTATCTTCAGCACCGATGATCGATCTAGAAGAAGGTTATGAGAGAGAAGCACTATGCTGTCTAAAACCCACTACTGATGCCCCCTTTTTACTATGCTAAAAGCCATTACTATACATTGGGGACTATTCAAATGTTAATGGTCTAATTCCTCAGTCAAAACTTATCACCGGGATTGTAACCAGAGTAACATGACAGGTACCAGTAGCGGAACAGTAACTGCTTACCCTTTCGGACCACATGAGTTCACCTCCGATTTTAGGTGTGGTTCAAGTTTGATGGATCTTTGACTTTAGTTCTCGGTGTAGTATTTTGTAGATCATTGTTTGCCCTTTTTTCTTTCTTTTTGCCATTGTGTCTTCTGTTCGCCTTGGATTTACCGATTCTGATTATCCCTTAGGTATATTAAAACTCTTCTTCGGGAATTTGCTGTTGAATGAGCAAATAATTGGTTTCAGATATTTGTATCTTTCGAGTTCAAAATTAAAGGTAGTTTCGGATATAAGATTGCAGGGTTTAAGAAATAACAGTTGAAACAATGTCATCCAAACTGATATCATAATTTTCAAGCTATGATGTTATTCGCAGATCAAATGATTGCATTTTAGTGTGCTGTTTATCATACAGATGCTCTAATATTAAATACATACTGTTTTGTATGTCTATTTTCAAGTGTAGACTCGTTTCCTGCAATATATAAACTCTCAATTGTAATCTTTGGTGGTGAATTGTATCATGCAGTTTCGTGTTCGATTTACGAGCTGATCTTTAAACGATACACCTGCAATATACTTTTGATGGAATCAAAGATATATATAAATTTATCAAAAACTGTGCTATCCACACTTCAGTTGGTACTGGACACATCCATGCAATGAAAGACTTATACTAAACCATTTTGATATGAGGTAGAAAGGTCAGTTTACTATTAAAAATAAGGAAAGTAAATATTTTCTTTTAACTATTTGAATAAGGCAGTCGTCTTTCAATAATGTTTACATTCTTACACCGATAACATACCAGGAAGTCATCAACAATCGTAAATATGCGCATTTGGATCATTTTGCTCGCTGCGGAAAGCTTTATTTGAAATGATTTTACCTAGAAAGAACATATTGTGTCTATCTTGTTCAATTTCGAGAGAGAATTCAATGTTAGATTTGATTCAACTTATTCTGACATTCACGAATAAGAGATGGAACGATCATAGGGATACGTCTTCTGTGTTACAATGTATAGCACTAAGCTAAACAGCTGTAGCTATAGTCTTCAATGATAACATTGAAAATTTTCATTATGTTGATGACTTCCTGATATGTTATCGGTGTAAGAATGTAAACATTATTGAAAGACGACTGCCTTATTCAAATAGTTAAAAGAAAATATTTACTTTCCTTATTTTTAATAGTAAACTGACCTTTCTACCTCATATCAAAATGGTTTAGTATAAGTCTTTCATTGCATGGATGTGTCCAGTACCAACTGAAGTGTGGATAGCACAGTCTTTGATAAATTTATATATATCTTTGATTCCATCAAAAGTATATTGCAGGTGTATCGTTTAAAGATCAGCTCGTAAATCGAACACGAAACTGCATGATACAATTCACCACCAAAGATTACAATTGAGAGTTTATATATTGCAGGAAACGAGTCTACACTGGAAAATAGACATACAAAACAGTATGTATTTAATATTAGAACATCTGTATGATAAACAGCACACTAAAATGCAATCATTTGATCTGCGAATAACATCATAGCTTGAAAATTATGATATCAGTTTGGATGACATTGTTTCAACTGTTATTTCTTAAACCCTGCAATCTTATATCCGAAACTACCTTTAATTTTGAACTTGGTGGTTTTCACGTTTCAGTTCTATATTTTCTTGAATAAGGTTAAGATTGTTCGAGTTAGCACTGTCTTCCCACTGAGTGTGAAGTTTTGAAACAACTTCTTTCAATTTTGTTTCAAGCAGACTCATTCTTTCATCTAAGGTATTTACGCTTGTCCTATTAGAGTCAGATAAACCTTGAAGATTAGACTCGACAGTTAAAATTTTATCTCTTTGAGATTTGTAACTTTGCTCTATGTCTTTTAACTTGACCACTATGTCGTCTTTTGAGTTTTCGTTTATTTTTTTATATAGTTTTTCCTCCAGAAGTTTAATTCTACTGTCAGATGTATTTGATTTAATTATTGTATCAAATTTGTCTATTTGTTTCAGTTTTTCATTTATGAACTCAATGTGTTTATCAAAGGTAGAGCTAAGTTGGCACACCCTTTCTTCTATAACATGAATTGAGGAGATTACATTTTGATCGACCTTTGTTTCCTCTGAAGTAGGTATTGTTTTGGATTTGTCTGATTTATTTGACCTGAGAGAGGATGTTACTTTTAAGTCGGTTTCACTAACACCTAGGACGGTTTCGAATTGTGAGAGATTTGGGTCACTAAATTCAAGTTCCTGTTCCATTTGATTATCTTCACCTGAAATAATGCCACAAGTTGCATCAACCATAGATCTCATATATAAAAATTCATGGTCAGACCAGTATTTATGATGATTTCCTTGAGTTGTTATTAGGAAAGTTGTGGGGTGAAGATGGAATGTCAATACATTATTACAGTCTTTCTTTGATTATGCCTGTGAGCTCCCTTTGATGATTTGAATAAAGATTTCTACGATAGGGCTCCCATCATGCCGAACTTTGTCACGCCAATTTGCAGTATAGTCAGAAAATTCACCAAGTTGATAATGATATCTAAATGCGAACACCTTTAGCCGGTTCAAAAAGCGTTCCCTTGTTCGGATTCGAAAGGCTGGCATCCTGGCATTTGGGAGGTACAAAGCCCCATTATCGGCATCTTCAAATTTGGCGCGTACCCCTTTCCCTGTAGGTTCATTTGGGGTTTCTGGGAGTTTGTATTTTTCGGAGTCTTTATTGTTCCAGTAATTTGATTTTGTCATTTTTTTTAGTTCAACTTTGACTATTCTGTCAAACAAGGCCACCGCCATTTTGGAAATTTTGTGTTCTGGAGGCGGGTGTGATGGGGGATTATTACGTCGTTGGACGGGTATTAATTATGAAAAATCTCACTCAGGAAGGTTACATATAATGTTTTCTAGTTATCTGCTTATAGTTGTGTTGCTAGTCACTCTGTGTCGACATGTTTAATAGTTTTGTCTCCTCCGGAAATTGTCCGACATGCTTAGTCAGGGGAGATCAATGACGTATATAATACTTTGAAGTAAGCACCATTCATCGTTTTCCTGTTTCTCCAATAAAATTTCGTACATCTCATTGAACTGCCATATGGGAACATTTTTTAAAAAGTATGTCAGGGAGTTGTAGTGAGGGAATTGGAGAACAAAATACGCTTCATCCCCCTCCTGATAAGTCCAAATTATTTACGAAAGTCGATTTATTTCTACAATATACACAATTAATAGGCACTAAAGTCTTGATGATTTTGTCAATAGAGCATATCATTTTGGTCGTTAGGATAGCGGCAATAAAATGGCTTTGAGATAGTTATGAATGTTTGAAACGATACATTTAATTGAATGTGTCTAAATAGTAGTCACCCTTGGCACAAACAAATTTCTTAGAATATACAAATTGTTTGATATTAATTATTGATGACTCGAAATTCTTTTAATTTCACTATTTGTTAAATTTAATTACTTACAAATGTTGCCGGCAACAGTTTGGAGAAAATTGTACGTTTCAATAAAGATTTCTGTAAAAAAAACCACACTTTTCAATTCAATGAACTTTTAGGTGCCTTTGTGTCTAAGATGTTTGAATGACTTACATTTTCTACATATAGCTGGTGTTGCTCTCCTATTAATTGCTAGATAAACATATTGTGTTTGTAATTGTTTTACTTTCTTTATGTTTACATCTTACGTTTTATGAAGATACATCAAGATTCAACTACAATTACATGCATAATAAACTATTATTTTATATAAGACTACAATAAAAGTCAATAATACTCATTATATTTCAAAAATCAACTGCTGAGCTAAAACATGTACCAGTATGAAGATGCTACGAGAAAGGACATATTATCACATTATCCATCGATCTTTCTCCTGTCCGGGGTCGGTATTTTATCTTATGGGTCGGTTCCATATTTCATTTACTGATTTCAGGTCCTGATTTTATACGGTAGTTCTGTATCCGGATTTTATATACCAGGTACCTAGTTCGCTTAGCGATCTTGATTTTATTAATGATCTAAAATGCCAGTTTTATACATATTTAATTTTATCCATCGTGTAATTTCCACATATATATTTATAACTTTTAGGACGCTGCATTCGCTTTATGTGAGAACCAGCTGAATTTTAAGGGTATTATCTTATTTTGTTATGTAAAGATTTAAATTATTTTAGTATATTTTTTTTAAATGTTTTTGATTTTCGTATGATGTGTATTTTATCAATTTTTCCTATTGCATTTTTAGTGTATAATATGTGTACTTTTAGATTTGTATCACTTTCCTTTAACTTTTTAATTTATATTTCTATTTATTTATTTTTCTCCAACAAATATTTAGTGCTTTAATTTTTTTTATGCGATAGATTAAATTATTTTAGACTATTTATCATATATGTTTTGATCCTCTCTCGTTTTACTGGTATAATCTATGTTTTCATTATCTTCGTATCCATTGTAAATATGTTTTATAATTATGTTGACTGTATATATTAGTGTAAAGTAGTTTTATGATTATATAATGCGCTATGCAAATATGTGATAATAATAATAATAATAATCGAGAGTCTTTGATTATGTCCATTATTCCAGAAAATATGCAAATTTGGCTGATTTCGACAAAAAAAAACATGTCGGAAATCCTCCTCTGAAACCCTTGCTTTTATTTAATCCAAAACAAAATATATATAGGTAGCACATGAAGGACTATATATATATATATATGTTACAGTAAATTTGTATAATCAGGAATTATGCATAATTACTGAATTTTCAGTAATTATGTATAATTACTAAACATGCTAGTGATTATATATAATCCCTGAAATTGACCAGTAAATATACATAATTACTGAAAATTTTGTAAATTATTCTACAAATTTACTGATTTGATTTTAGGAAATTTGAATAATAATAATCATCTCTAGACTTGATCAGTCAATGTTAATGCCATATATTAAAACATAGACATTGAATGTTAATCTTTTTAAAAACCTTAAAAGTGAGTAGATTTTGTTTGGTTATTTCTTCTCAAGTTAGTTAATCTTAAGTGAACACTAGTTTTAAGAATGACATTTTAAATTCAACTGTTACAACATTGATGCATAAAATATGGCTCGGGCACAAATGTCTCTTGGATTGGAGCAAAACTATGCTCAAAAGTTACTGCAACTTGCAGAAGATAAATGAGCAAATATGATGAGATTGTTGACTGGATGACAAAAGAGACAAGCAAAGAAGACAAAACTCCTGCATATTATTACCTGTTTAAAAAGTAAGTTTATTTTAAACATTTTACTTTTGTTTACTTACGTGACCTATTACCAATACAAAACATATTTTCTATGACGACAGTTTTCAAATTACAAAGATATATGGGTTTGAAAGGTATTTAAAATGAGACCCTTACTATATCTGTCAACTAAATATTCATAGACTTAAGCACTATCTAAAGTGCATCTTAAGTACTTGTACTTAGTTATGAACTTGAACATTGCAATAACATGGAACTGAACCTAAATCAGTCACTAAAAATTGAAAGCATATGGTAACATTGATATAGACAAAAAGTTTCCATTTTCTGTTTTGACTCTGATCACTTTCTTACATCTGTTTTATGTATGAAATCCTTCAGTGTGGTGATGTACAAAAGATAATCAGGAAACGCAGTTCTTGTGAAGATGATGTAACGTATTATGTTTGTCTAGAAGATATGTTTAATGTTGTACAAAACATCACATTGCAACCGGACATGGAGGCCGAGATAAAATTATCAAAGAGGCTAATAAAAAATATGCTAATGTTTCTATAGAGGCGCTTGAACATTTTAAAGAGCTATGTGAAGAATGCCAGCTAAAGAAACGCAAACTTGCCAGTAAAGGTCTTGTTGGTAAACCTATTGATAGCAAGCAATTTAATCGATATGCAATCGCTATCCCATAATGATTATAGGTACATCATGGTTTACCAAGATCATATGACAAAATTTGTTGTTCTGCGGCCATTGAAATCAAAAAGAGCGACTGATGTAGCGATACAGATTTTGGATATTTTTCTTCTTTTTGGAGCTCCAAGTATTTTACAGAGCGATAACGGTGCTGAATTTACTGCCAGCATTATATCTCAATTAAAGGATTATGGCCAGAATGCAAAATCGTTCATGGGAAGCCGAGACACCCACAAAGCCAGGGAAGTGTAGAGCAGACAAATGCAGATATAGGAGATATGACCGTAACATGGATGCGTGAAAAAAGTTGTAAAGATTAGCAAGTTGGAATAAGATTTGTGCAATTTCAGAAAAACCTTAGCTACCATTTGGGAATTAAACGAACACCATATAAGGCAATGTTTGGAGTAGAAGCAAAAGTTGGTCTGACCTCATCTTCCTTACCGGATGAAATAATTTCAAAAATCAGCACTGAAGATGATCTTAAAGATATCACAAACAGTGGATTTAGAAATGACTTTGACATTATTGAAATAACGATGAGGTTTCTGGCACTGGAAACACAGACAGTGTAACATGTATTGTGTGTCAGAAACCAGCTTCAAACGCTCATCCATGTTCAAAATGTAGCAACACTGTACATGTGATTTGTGGAAAAACAAATGGTGAAGAAGGCTTCAGTCTTATGTTTCTTATGTTTTAATGAAAAACAAATTGAACTTGAAAGATGTGAAACAAATAGATCTGCATGCAGAAAAGCTGGACAAATGTGCAATAGTAGATGCCATCCAAATCTTGCTTGTAAAAATAAATGAATGTATTTATCACTTCTTCTTTGTAAAGTGTTTTATGTGACATTGATTTGATTAAAGCGTTAAACTTTTTAGCCCTTTTCTAACGCCTGTAAAGTTAAACAAGGAGAAATGAGCATTTCAGTAATTATGCATAATAAATGGCAATATATTTAGTAATTATGCATAATCACTGAAAATTTCAGTAATTATATATAATTCCTAAACCCGTCAGTTATTATACATAATTCCTAAAAAATTCAGTTATTATGCATAATTCCTGATTATACAAATTTACTGTAACATATATATATATTGTAAACATGAAGAAAGCTTTCTACTCAGAAAATTATATTATTTACATAATATTTAAAATATATATTAAACATTTTATTTAATATGAAAATGGAAATTTTCTAGACATTGTCTTGGATAAGAGCATTATTTCAAAATCTGTTTAAATCAATTTTTAAGATAGCAATCTCTTTTCCAACCCTGAATGAAATTCTACACTAGTCTTGTCCAGCTGATGGTTACAGTAATAAATGTCAAAATATGCTGATGGAACAGACACATAAAATAATTAAACCAGACTAGATAAGCAAAAGTAAACAGTGAAAACATTAAAACATTCCACGATATATAGTGCACATGTTGGAATAGTGTGTTGTTGATCAACTTAGCTTTAGTTTTATCGTATGATGATAACAATGATGAAATAAAATTCTGTTTTTAAATTGCACGAGGTGTCAGATGATTATGAAAATATTTGAATGACCTGATGCCTGATGACTCAATGCACTTATCATGAAAATTATTTCAAATGATAGATAAAAAAAATAAAACCATTATTGTAGAAATGAAAGCACCTTCTGTTATACTTTCTCCATGTTTTGTTTTTTATATTATCCTGCTTGTATTCTTGCGAAAAAAAAATATATGCTAAAACTGAAATGAGGTAACATCTTATTTGATCCACACAATTTACACACAAAAACTCGTGCAGTAATTTGCTAAACGGCATTTAATTGTTCAGAAAGCACATCAGTTTGTTATTTTTACACCCATTGGTTAATCAGGATATTGAATTTCGAATCTCGAATTTCAGATATTGAATCTCGAATTTTGAATGATCCTTCTGGGCTTTCGTAGTAATCATATCATTCGATTTACTTAACTCCTGAAAGTCTTCGATGTCTTCACAATATTGAAATTCATCAATGGTGTTACAATTTATAGATTTTTTTATTATCGAAAATAAAAAAATAATAGCAAACTCCATTTGATTAATTAAAACTCTTCTATAATCTGTTATTATGTATTGTTTGTTAGCGTTATGACATCTATTGAGTTATGGTGATTGCATCTTTTCTATTTACATGTTACAGTGTACGCGTTATTGTTTTGTTTTTCTATTATGAAGGTGGTAACTAGAGCACAATGAAGGTCTTGATTGTATTGATATCACTGATGTCTATTGTCAAATCACAAAGTAAGTATTTCTTTGCATGTCGTGTGAAATACTTCTTCCAATATAGATCACAAATAACTTAGACATACTTGAAAATGATAACTTGGAGAGCGTGGGCAAGAGGTTGCGATACGGAATAATTTTACCAATATATGCTCTTTCTAAGCAGAATCTGGGTTGTAATTGTCACATATTGAAATTGTGGCTTTGCTACATTAACGACTGTTTCTAATGAAGAATGTTCTGACAAAGAAATAGAAACTAAAAAGTGAGAGAGAGGAATGTTCTGAAAAAGAAATAGAAACTTAATAGTGAGAGAGAAGGAGGGTATACATATTTCTGATCACATTATATATAGCTTAATTAGAAGGATACGCGTTTCATTTTAAATATTGTAATAATGTTTAATCGGTAGTTTGTTGAATATAGTTTCATGGTTGTCTGAATCTCACATACAGCTTGTTTTACATCAGCAGTTGGAAGAAAGTCGAAACATATGAATAACACCAGGAAGTTGCTTAGCAACTGCCCTGGATCTCCCCAAACAAATACGGTAATCTGTTTATAATGTATACAAAAGATTATTTCAACCAATCGTATCATAGAACAAAGCAAGTGATACAAACAAGCTGTTTCTATGTTTATGTAGAACTTGATCATCCCTTTCTTCGTGACTTAGATTGATGCGAATCGGAGACCTAGTTATTAGGGATGTTGCACAATTGACATACCTACATTACTAGACGTACATTTACGTGGATCGATTATTGATATAGTTTTTGACAAAGGCAATATGCGTCATTTTATCGTTGTAATATACTCTTCTAAAGTATATATATACTAGAACATATTGTTAATGAAATGCAATTTCCATTACTCGTATTTCACAAAGCATGATATATCGATAGAAAAAATAAGTGAGGTGCACTCATTTGGGTAGACGAGGCTCGTTATGTCAACGATTTCACGCCAATTCCTTTACTTATCTCGACTTAAATTGGTGGTCTTTACCAACACAATATGCTTATTTATAGAAAAATAAAACGCCAATATCAGTCATTTGATACCGATAAAAAACGCCCAACGAATTATGATATTAATTTTTTTACTTAGTTTGGAAGAATTACAATTTAATTTTCAAACATATGAAGGTTAGGGTTAAATCAAATGTCTGTGTTTCTGCAATGAGTATATTAAAGAATATGTCAAACAAAAACAAGAGACAGTTTTGATGTATCATCGTTTCCAAAGGGATCAGCTAAATTAACGCAAAAAATAAAATACACATGCGAACACATCCGAGTTGGAAAAAAAAACGCGCAAGTAAATTACTGTAACTGTATGAGAAAACAAATATGTTCATGTCGTTATCATAGTGACAATATCTTCAAAAAACATACATGGTCACCAAAAGAAATGTCATTGAAACAATGTTTTGAACATTTGTTCATGAATTTACGCTTTTGGGTCCTGTTAAAAAAATGTTGTTTTTCTGTGTAAGTAGTTTGTTTTTGTTTTAGATCAATGTTTTAAGTCTTCAATCTGTGAAAATTTGTTGATAATGAGGTTAAGGGACACCATTTAACATATCAGGGTTGTCTATGTTTTTCCCCTATCCAGAATTTTTTTTTACAGGAAATAAAAAAATATATGTTTTTAATTTTATTCATTTTTGAAACTGGAGGGTCAGATTATTTAAGTTTAACATATTTCAGTTCAAGATATTTTTCTATAGCATTTGAAGAGTTGACAGTTCTAATTATTACTTGATTAAATTAATCTAGAGGTTATCATGAATAAACTCCTTTGGGTTTAGTATTCAAAATAAATGAACGCTGTTTTCTTGAAGTTGCTCACTACAAAGAATTTAACAACACACACTGAATAAATCACATTGTGAATCTGCATGAACACGGAATATACAAATGGTGACATTTTAACAAGGGAAGAAATTGATTAAATGTAACGTCTTCTGAATACTTACCAGTAGAATACTTACAGAGGTCTCTAAGGGTAGTAAATAAATCTAAGCAGTTTTCAACGGTCGCAAAGTCGAGGAGCTGGCACCACCCGACAAGAACAATTTACATGAGAATGCAAACTGCAATAACTCTGTCAAATTCTGTGAAACTATGTTGATTGCGAAGAACAAAACACGATTCTCAGTAGAATTATAAACCGTTTTACTTGTCCAGATGTTAATTGATATTTTGATTAAATACATATTTGTAATTGCGTTTCTGTCAATTAATCATGTGTTTTGCTCACCTATGTCTCACTGTTATATGGCCCCATATTTTGGATAGGTTTATAAACTTGATAGGAAATGATTATTTAATCTTTTATTAAGAACATGGTTTGTTACTTACATCACAAATTAGAACAACGAATTTCAAACTACACGAGCTTGGACGAGGTCACCTTTCTGTGTTTGAAATCAGGAAATGAAAATATTTTTTTTAATTTTATTCATGTCAGATTATTTAAGTTTAACATATTTCAGTTCAAGATATTTTTCTATAGCATTTGAAGAGTTGACAGTTCTAATTATTACTTGATTAAATTAATCTAGAGGTTATCATGAATAAACTCTTTTGGGTTTAGTATTCAAAATAAATTAACGCTGTTTTCTTGAAGTTGCTCACTACAAAGAATGTAACAACACACACTGAATAAATCACATTGTGAATCTGCATAAACACGGAATATACAAATGGGGACATTTTTACAAGGGAAGAAATTGATTAAATGTAACGTCTCCTGAATACTTACAGAGGTCTCTAAGGGTAGTAAATAAGTAAACTACTTATCCGAGTTCGAGATAATGATGTTCTATTGTATTGTACTTTACCATGATTAATGTTATTTCAATACACAGAAAACTTATCACCAAATGGAAATGCTTCCCAGAGTTCAATTTATTATTGGAAAAAATTGAAGATCTATTTGCCAGCAGATTTAGCTATTACTGGTGGACGTACACATGCATTTACTAGTAAATCATGTGCTCTAACACTGTATGCTCCTACACAGTATACGGCGTGGTGGATGTTGACGTTTCCTGATACTATATATATCACAAATGTATTAATTTATTTCCGAAGCAATGGTAAGTATTCCTTATCATGTGTATATAATTTCAATTGAATTTTCTGTCATCATTGACTGGAATATAATAACATTATCTACCACACTGGAAAAGAGGTAGATAAACTTTAAAAAGTGGAACCAGTTACATTTATTAACTCATTGTATGCTGTAGACTAGTCTTGAATTTTACAAGACGTGTAGAATGAGTTATTCACCATACAAGGATATTCAATAACTGCATGATTTACGGACTACATTAACGTAAACAATACAATACTCAGTTGTTAGACTTTTCAAACCAGTTGGATCAAACAGATACATGTATTGAGGAGGAAGGTTGACGTCTAAAACATTGTTTTCTAACAAAGATTTGGATGCGAGGAACTTTCGCTATATCCTTCATTAAAAACGGTTAATATTGATATGCTAATGTACCATAAAGCATTCAAACAAAAATACTCTGAAAATGGCACTTTTTTCATAGACAACATATTTGGTTGTGTTTGATAGGCATTTTGTTTTCAATAGACAGTTATTATTTCAATGAGTTCTAGTTGTGCATTTCTTCTAGCCGATGTATTTCTATAATCTATGAAGTTGACCTTAAACTAAAAATATGATATTAGTTCAATTCACTAATATCAGTTTCGGCTGTATATTTGACTTCGTATATTTAAATAATGTACGGATCGTACCAACTCTATTCAGATTGAAATGGAGGATACCACAAACACACTTAAGTTCACTTTATGCCTTATCTTTTGCCTAGAAATCGATCATGAGGACCGAGTATGATCCAAATTACACGACAGGAATTTGACCTTTGTAGTGTACATTTCCTATTCTAGTTGTACACATGGGTTATATATCGTGATGAGAGTGAGAGTCCATTTGATTCTGTTTCTACGATTTTCCGATTATAGTTTGGAACCTTTGGAACTGTGTGATATTTTTTTTTTAATGTTATCAATAGATAATCCAGGGTATGTGCATCCTATCTGGGGTGTCAGGAGAGTTGTTCAAGAGATTAAACTGCTATGTCGATCTTTTTATGGCCGTAGTCATGAATAGGTTGATCGTTGTAAAGTGTCGGTCCCACAAGTGACACTGTTTTTACTATCTCAATCTCGTTCGACCATTTGTACTTCGCTTGTGAGATTGACTTTCATTTGAACTTCACCCTGAGTAACATGGCGGATGTCCCATGTGGAGTAATAACTGCTTACCCTTTGGAAACACCAAAGGTTTGTTAGCTGGACCCGTGTTTTTCATCTTTAATTTTCTATCATTGTTCGTGTTGATTATTATTTTGTCGTCTCTTTTTCCCACTGTGTTTCTCTTTCTATATTGATTTAGTATTGTGTATCATATCTTGATATCTTAAGATTTTCTTTTTTCCTGTATACCATTTTACGTATATATTGACAATATTGCATATTTATTGTTTTTGCAGATGCATATCGCCTTGCGGGCTATTCTTTGTATGTTAGTAACTCTAGTACAACAAAGACTGATGGTCATCTATGTTATCATCACGAAGGACCAAAACTTCCAACCTCCGTATATCAGGATGTAACTTGTAATCACTTAGGACAGTATGTTATTTTCTATAATGAACGAGACGCAGGAGGCGATAACCCTACAGGATACAGTGCTGAAGCGATAGTAGAACTATGTAACGTTGAAGTAAACGGTAAGTAAGCGTGTCTACTATCACCGGGAGTGGTTGAGTTGGAGGGGGATTTCACTGGTGATGATATGATAATTTGTCTGATCATTGATGACGCTGGGTCGTGGAACCCAATGGTATTTCTGAGCTACAAACTCATATTCATTAAGATATTGAAATGACAAGTTACGACGCAATGATATATATATGTATGAAACTGAAAAAATCGGCACCTTCAAGTGACATACCTGAATATACCTTAATATAGAAAGTATCCCATCCCTCGCGGCTACTGTTTGTCTTTAAATGGAAACCATAAAGAAAGGACAACTTTCAATTCACAATGATTATTTGGTATGGATCGTTTATTTATTTATTTATTTATTTATTTATTTATTTATTTATTTATTTATTTATTTATCGTTTATACAAATAAATACTAGTTACTCATATTTTACATATTTTAGCAATTATTAAGCAACTCAGAAACGTAGCTCTACAGAATGACTACCATATAATTTTCTTGCGATTGCTATCGAATTATTTGTTGTTCTTTTCCCAAACCGTGACTTTATATTCCTAAATTATGGAGGACGTCCTTGTCGTGATCGTATGGTAGTTTGATTTACAAATACACATCCGATCAGTGCATCTCGCCATTTAAATTATGAGTTCAAATCCCACTCATGGCGGAGTGTATTCGATACAGCATTATGGGATTAAGTTTGGCAGTGACCAGCAGCTGGTAGATGGTTTTCTGTGGGTACTCCGGTCCCACCACCAATAAAACTGATCGCCACGATACAATTGAATTCTGTTTAAAGTGGCGTTAAATACAAGAACCCTAACTCTAATCCCAATTTTTGTATGGGTACATGCATTTAGTTTTTGGCTTGTTTGTGTACTTCTATTAAGTATTTTGTTAGAAATCATTATAATTTCATCTTGAAATCACATTACTGTGAACCACATCGGAAGTTTAATAGTTAGAGTTCTCAACTCGAGTCCGGTAGGTCGGTCCAAATCATAGTCTTATAGAATTAGTATTTTGCTCTTTCTCTTTTAAGCACACAACATTAAGGAGAAAGAACAAAGATTGGAATATTGTGTTCTATTGGCGCGACATGTCTAACCGCTCACAGTTGTTTCAGTGGGCTAGCACTATTAAAAATCCACCTAAGCGTGTTAAGCTAGTACAAGTAGGATGCCATCATTATTTGATTGAAATGCAACTTCTTATGATATAGTTGGGCAATTGCTCATTGTGCTTTAAGAAACAATCACTCGCTCGCACACATAAATGTGCATCTGCTTATTTTTGGCAATAAGATATATTCCCATGTAATTGTGTGGTAGAGATAATGTACCTTTTTGTGCTTGAGTGAAAAGAAAGATGCGATGAAAAGTGCTGATTAGACTGGTAGTCAGAATAATGTAAATCTGGCTGGGTAATACACACGTAGTTATTGTAGACGTGGGATTATACTACACGAAATCATTTAACATGTGCATTTAATTAGGTGAATCAGTGTGTACTGTTTCTGATATAGCTGTTCAAGTATCAATAAGCAATATTCATTCATCCACACTCACCAGCGTTAAGTCCACTATTCAATGTTGTATTACAAACGAAGTCAGAACTTGCTAATTATTAAAAAAAATAACTTTCTAGTTTATGCTTGTGTTCGTTGCTTAAACATGGGGTCATACAAATAGATAACCACATATATTTGTGCTACATTAGGTAATCACCTTGCTGAGACCACAGTATCACCCTCGGAACAATAGTTTAAGTTATTTTCTAATCGGATGCCAATATTGTGAAGAACTTATAAAAAAAACTATGCAAACTTCCATTCAACAACACAAACTATGTAAGGTTCCAATTTATGTTTCGTCCAAAACACATTTTCAGGACAATCAGGAATTTCCAAATAATCGAAAGATTTGTGTTTGCATACCACGCTGTAAACCTATTTGTTGACCATGAAATATCCAATATTGTCATATTTATGTAATGAATATATTCTTGTACAATAAAGAAATATGTTTACACAGGATGCTATAAAGGTTTATGGGATAATACCTGCAGTAAGCCATGTCCAGTGACATGTGTTGAAGGACATTGCTATCCTAGTAATGGTAACTGTGTGTGGGGCTGTAATCCAGACAACTGTCTAAATGATATATGTGATGAGACCACCGGTAAATGTACTGACGGTTGTAAAATTGGACTACTTGGGGACTATTGTGACAAACGTAAGTTTACTAATAGCTACTGATCAGTTATCCTCAGACTCTATAATGATAGATTCAAAAAGTGAACTCGGCATAAAAATGATTGTAAATATACGATATTTATATTTAAAATTATAATCTCAACTCTCCGTTTTCCTACTGTTTTATTATTTTTGTAATTGAAATAAGTCATGTAGATTAAAACTTCAACTGTGGATTTTTAGAAAGAAGTAACACGACCCATCATAGTTGAATTACCTATGATTAACAATCTACGATTTGGAGTGTATTCTCTTACCCAATATAATTACATTTTGTTTTAGATTTTTATTGTTGGCAAACTTTTATTAGATGTAATCTACAAACATATAATGATAATTTGCATTGGAATACCTCCATTCAGTTCCCGTTAATATTTAGATATTTCAAGTGTCTCAAATCTTCAACTATGGGCTGACTGATTTGTAACTAAAGCCAGTCGATTCGATAATTGTTGTTTGCATTGCAAGAATATATTTGAAAAAGACCAGAACTATACAATTTGCCAGAATTGAATAATTTGTTCCATGCTTTGTAAAAATTAAACAATTACTCTAATAAATAAGTTGTTGATATTCTAAACAACAATTTACTGTCAATAGAAACATATTAAAAAATGGCCGTCGTTATCGTTGTAGTAAGGTAGTTGGATTCAGAACTACATATGCAATCAGTGGCTATCACCACTAACGTTATGAGTTCAAATTCCGCTCATAGCGAGACGTACTCATTACAACATTATGTGATAAAGTGTTTCAGTGACTTGCGGTAAGTCGTTGGTTTCTCCGTCATCCACCACCAATAACACTGACAGCCACAATTTAGCTGAAATACTATTGAAAGTGGCATTAAACACCATAACCTTAACCCCATGTATATTAAATATTTGGTATACTAGTGTGATCACCATGGTTTGGTTGTAAGGTGAAAGTTATGAAATTCTAAAGCAGAGTTGGAAAGTACAGTTGGTGTTCGATATTAGCAATTACCAACCTACCATAGCCAATTTCCAATCATATTAGACAACAGGAATTGTATTATTTTCGTTTATAAATGAAGTCATTCATTCGGTTCGTCTTTACTCTCATTTGTTTTATCGGACTTTTATAAATGTTATTTTTGTCACCTCGTCTCTGACAGACTTCTGCTTTTTCTATACAAACTCAAAACCAAGTGTGAATTGAAATAGGCCATTTTATTATTAAAATGACACAGTATATTATAAAAACAACATATATACAAAAATGTACACAAAAACACTCAGCAGACCATTATCATAAAATTGTGACATTTCACCACCTCTCTGAAAATCAAAGGTGAGGAGCCAAGATCTGCCTAGCTACTATAATTAAAAAACAATAAACTGACAATCTTAGTGTTGATACATTGTATAAAAGAATCTAACACAATGAAAAAGTGTCGTTTCTTTTAGAATAACTACAACTATAATTCTAGGATTTGAATAAAATAAGCAACTACAGTATCATTATAGAAGGCAATACAAATAACAAGACCAAAATCATACTACATGTAGATGTTCACAGGTTTGGGAGGGAGGTGGGATTTTCCATACAATTTTACTCTAACATAACCTGTGTTTCGAGTTATGATGTAGGCTATCTCATGAATATTAATTAGGTTTCTCCCTGTTTTATCGCCTATTTATAGCTAGCCTACTATAGGAGCACCTCCAATGTCCTAACGGACATAAGTGCAACTAGAGAAAGAAAAAACTTTCACATGTGCCAAAGATGCATTTATAGAACAATAAAAGTAGTTTTGTATTTACTTACCATAATGGTGTCAACTTCTCTGGAGCTTAGTGTGGTTTATCTTGGTCGATCGTAAGTTTCCGTTGCAGTTTATGTAGATCATTGTTTGTCTTTTCATCCATTTTCTGTTGGTTATTCTGTTATTTGTCCTTCGATTTACAGCTCTTGATTGCTCCATTGATATCTTCAAAATTTTATTACAGAATTGTAATGTTTGAGCTGAAAATGTGTGAAATAAATATCAAAGATGTTCTGAAAAAATAGTGACTGATAAATTGTTGACATTCGTGGTTGTTCCATATCGATATCTGTGGGTTTTTTTTAATTTCACCATCAGTTTCAGTTTTATGATATTAACTTAACATACATATTCCAAAACGTGGCTTGACAATTGTTCTGATAATATGAATTTTAGAATGTGGTAGTTGTGGGATCCAATACATCGATAGTACAGTTCAATCATTTAATAAAACTATTAATGATCATAGGAGGGACATTAAGCATGTCCGCCTTGCTTTTTAGTCAACATCTCTTTTCGGCTAGCCAACATAATGAAAGAGCTTTACACAAACAGAATCATTAGAAAAAAAATCGAAGGGTCAATGAAATATTTTCGATCGAGAGAAAAACGCAACATCTGAGGCAAGACCCCAACAAAAGACACAAAATAAGGGGAAAAAACGCAGATAACTCAAAAGATGCAGAAAACGGATTTCACAACAAAAAAAATAAAAAAAATAGCCCTACAGTTCGTGTAGAATAAGCACATTCTGCAGTCTGGCAAACGTATTGTCGCTGATAACAAGAAATTATAGATTCTCCAACCGTAATCACAACAAGAACAAATTCTATTACGTATTATCTTGTAGTGAAGCAATGTTGTTACAGGTTAAATGGTGTTTACTTTAAATAAATATTTGAACAGTATGACATACAATTATTAACGACTAAAATGTATCAAAGAACCAAACAGTACGGAACCAACATTACTGTTTCAGTTTTACATAAACATAAGAACGTTCGGAAGCAATGGATCACACCAATGAGTATGTTCAAAGATGCTATTTTAAGTACAATGTTGAATACATGTTCACCTCCATTATGTATAAAGTATTAGCGCTTTTACAAAAAACACAGAATTACATTTATTTGATAGCATGTGCATCGGGGACATTTGGAGATCAATGTTCTAGTAATTGTCACTGTGTTAAACAACCATGTAATCCTATAAATGGCACATGTCCTACTGGTGGATGTCAACGTGGATATACAGGTGATAACTGTATTACAGGTACGTATCATGGACTTATTATTGTCTTTTAGTACCCACATTTTGCACCTACTTAATTTCAATTAGATACTGAGCAAAATAATACAGTGCCATTTCATTTTGTTGGACTTTACATTGCGGCTATTAGGGTCACGCTCGAGCAATGATCTTGATAACTTTATAAAGAGAGCACCAACCTTAGTCTCTGGCAACCTTCCTACATTGGCTATTTGCTTCGTATATTGATGTCACTATTTGAAGTTAAAGGTACTGAAATAGATGTGACTTTTATCTTTACCCAAAATGCAAACGGCAGGAGGGAAAATAAATGGAAAAAAGAGAACGAAGAGTTTGAAGATACCAAAGGGGTAATCAAAATCCATATATCGAAGGAGAACAGACAACACAATGACCAAAAGAAAAAGTGCAAAAGACAACCAACGATCTTCAAAACATACTTATGAAACTAAAAATCGAGTAAAGATGGAAAAATGTGTTAAATAATTTATGTGAATTCGATATAATATGCAAAAACAGTAATGTCACATTATTTGATAATTTAGACACAAGTATTTCTTTCATGCAACATTCTTCTTACTTTTATACCTCTCGCTTTAGATAATATAATCAATATTAATATAGCTCCTATTATTGTACAAAAGACGTTGAACACATTTCTTCATGAATTTTTATTTGCAAACGCTTAAGTTTAATCAGAGGGTATCTCCTTTTTACAATACACACATGTTTCAAATAGAAATCACCTTGACATAAATTCACATGAATTCTAGTTTTAATGCGTATCTGATTGGCCAATTCAAATAGTAATGTCATATCGATAATAGGCTCTAATCATTGCCAGTGAAAACGAATATTTGGACATTTGTAGATTAAAATCACATTAATTTAAATTCAATCACCCCTTAAAAATACATGACTTTCGGTTTGTTTATAATGCAAAAATAAACAAATCGAGCACTCCCGATTATGATGTACTCAAAGGCCTTGCCAAATATTAAAATAAGATGAATTAAAGCACATCTTTACAACATTGCCTTTAGCTTCTTACAAGAAGGTTACGAAAATAAAAATGTAATTCATTGCAGAAAAAGCACACTTTTGATGCATTGTTCACACAGAAAATGGGTGTACGCGATATGCTAGCATATTATGGAAACAGAAGTATGTAATGACAATAATAACAAGGAGAGATAACATGTTATTTAGTATACCAAATGTTTTAAAAAGACCAACATTTATGTTAGACAAATCGGACATATATTTTATCATTTTATTTACGGATACTATTATTTTTCAAACACAATATTAATGCACACATAGACGACATCGTAGTAAGTTATTTTTGCGAATCTTAGCAATTCTTACTAATAGTTGTGGTTTAGTATTCATTATTTTTATGTTTTTTCATGATAGAATGCAGCCTTGGTAACTATGGTTACAATTGTAATCAATCATGTGATGGGTGTTTATTTGATTCCTGTGAAAGTAAGCATGGTTACTGTATAAATCAAACTGGGTGTAAACCTGGACGTCAGTATGAACAGCCTGGTCAGCGCATGTGTGATAAAGGTATAATATCACTACCAAATATAGTTACCATGCATAACAATGGAACTTGTTAGTTTTGAAGAAACTTACAAAGACTATTGACGATTTTTATTAAGATGCAAAGAAAATGGTACAAAGCTGTTATTTCTTCATTCCTTTATCAATCAAGAATGTTTCGAAGCAATACAATAAATCAATGTCTGCGTTCTTGGCGATCAGAAGATATTTGATTAGTTTTAATGTATACTTATATTAACATTATGCAAGTTTCCCATTGCAATTTAAGAAGTTAGCTAGTCTGATACAATATGTTATATCACTTCACTGTCATGATAAAAGAATGAAACCACGTTGAACGAGATGTTCTCAACCGGACAACTTGTTCATGACGTCATAATATTGGAAATACTGTTCAATTTTCACTGATTCATATTTGGGCGTTCATTCGACAGATGAATGTATCGCGTATTCACATTTCCATTGACATAATTTCAATATTTCCGATCCAGTATATAAATATTTACTGCACATTTCTCCGAGAGAAGCGTTGTCGCACGATTATATAGTGATATTGATACATTATAATTTTAAGGCCTGGTAGGAAACCATCTATATATATATTCAATTTTCTTTAAAAGTACTAATTATGATTTCACTAAAAGTTCGTATACGACAAATGTGAAATATAACTTTCATTCAAGGGCATTTTGTGGAAATCTTTTGACATAGTTGCCATCTGAGATTCAATTTCAATTTCCAATTTTATTTCTTTAAATTTTATTTTTTATTAGTTTTTAACTTTTCTTTATTATAGCACAGGCGCATGGGGCATGGATTTCGTTTCCTCCTCCCCCCTTTTCTCTACTACCCCCCTTTTTTCAAAATTTTCATATAAATCATTCCTTTTTCAAAATTTTCATAATCATTCGTTTTTTCTTCATTTGACAATATCAGTAGACGTCATACATCATGAATAATACATGTATTCTGTGTCCACATTTTTTCGACTGATACAGTATAAGAGAGAAGGTATGCAACTCCATTTTCATATTTCGCGCCATATCGCTCACCTTGGTTGGGAAACCCCAGTGTTTTTTACACTTTTTACCTTGTCTACATATGCCACTGTCATATCAAACTGTTTCTAAGACACTTACCTAATTGCCCATGTTCGAATTTCAGTCTGTACGTCGATCTTTTCCAAGAAATCTCGCCGAGAATAGCGAGGCAGCTTCGTTTTTAGATCAAACTACATCATTTGAGACGGAAGTGCAAGAACGGGAACCCTGGGATTTTTACGAAATATTCGGAGCGCATCTGGGTTTTTCATTGCAGGTAATCCACCTGCAATGAAAAACCCAGATGCGCTCCAAATATTTTTCCCATAATGTTTTGGCGGGAAATATAAACCGCTGAAAAAACATAACAGCAGACGGATTATTTCGTAAAAATGGCACAACGACCATCTGAATATGGAAACATTGAAATAATTTGATGGTAGATAACTGTTCAAAAAGAAATTCAAACTGAGAAATAGATGATTGAATGGTTTTAACTGAAGTCAAAATTTCAATGAAAACGAAATATTCAGCTTGCCTCTACTTCAAATTATTAAAATCATACCCAA
The DNA here is from genome assembly GCA_963383655.1 of Bathymodiolus septemdierum. Classification (NCBI taxonomy): domain Eukaryota; kingdom Metazoa; phylum Mollusca; class Bivalvia; order Mytilida; family Modiolidae; genus Bathymodiolus; species Bathymodiolus septemdierum. Next base: position 74,937,198 of record OY726518.1, read on the forward strand.
ACAAATACATATACAACTAAAAAAAAAAAAAAAAAAAAAAAAAAAAAAAAAAAAAAAAAAAAAAAAAAAAAAAAAACAAAGGAAGAAGAAGCAGAGAACAGCTATTGAATGAGACTATGGCATTTTACCCTCTTACTCAATAAAAGGGCTCCCAACTGATACAAATGTGTAAGGGAGCCGAAGGGACCATTTAACTAAGGGGGCTATTTCTTTTTCAGGGGTAAAAAATAAATAACTTGTTTAACTATTTGAACGTGAAATAATAATTCGTGAACTTTTTTCGCGCATTTAACATCATCGCGAAGAAAGTGAAAATTAAATACCCACCAAAATAACCACTTATACGGTAAAATAGGATTTTTTTTCTGGATTTCAACACTGATTTCTGTCACTGCTGAAAAGTGGAGTTACACAAGTTATTTATTTTTTACCCCTGTAAGACAGATTATTGTTTTATAAAATCAGTGACATGAAATGAAAAAGAAATAGCCCCCTTAGTTAAATGGTCTTTCCGGCTCCCTTACACATTTTTGTCAGTTGGGTGCCCTTTTATTGAGGAAGGGGGTAAAATGCCATAGTCCCATTCAATTGCTGTTCTCAGCTTCTTCTTCCTTTGTTTTTTTTTTTTTTTTTTTTTTTTCTTTTAGTTGTACAATGCATATGTATTTGTTTGCGTATGATTTTAATAATTTGAAGTAGAGGCAAGCTGAATATTTCTTTTTCATTGAAATTTTGACTTCAGTTAAAACCATTCAATCATCTATTTCTCAGTTTGAATTTCTTTTTGAACAGTTATCTACCATCAAATTATTTCAATGTTTCCATATTCAGATGGTCGTTGTGCCATTTTTACGAAATAATCCGTCTGCTGTTATGTTTTTTCAGCGGTTTATGTTTCCCGCCAAAACATTATGGGAAAAATATTCGGAGCGCATCTGGGTTTTTCATTGCAGGTGGATTACCTGCAATGAAAAACCCAGATGCGCTCCGAATATTTCGTAAAAATCCCAGGGTTCCCGTTCTTGCACTTCCGTCTCAAATGATGTAGTTTGATCTAAAAACGAAGCTGCCTCGCTATTCTCGGCGAGATTTCTTGGAAAAGATCGACGTACAGACTGAAATTCGAACATGGGCAATTAGGTAAGTGTCTTAGAAACAGTTTGATACGACAGTGGCATATGTAGACAAGGTAAAAAGTGTAAAAAACACTGGGGTTTCCCAACCAAGGTGAGCGATATGGCGCGAAATATGAAAATGGAGTTGCATACCTTCTCTCTTATACTGTATCAGTCGAAAAAATGTGGACACAGAATACATGTATTATTCATGATGTATGACGTCTACTGATATTGTCAAATGAAGAAAAAACGAATGATTATGAAAATTTTGAAAAAGGAATGATTTATATGAAAATTTTGAAAAAAGGGGGGTAGTAGAGAAAAGGGGGGAGGAGGAAACGAAATCCATGCCCCATGCGCCTGTGTATTATAGCACTAACATATGCCACTGACCTAGCCAATACTACATTATGACAATACATTCAACATGCATAATGCTCTGTACCTTTAGCTTTGTCAACTATTTGAAATTGGTAGACCTTAGTAATAGTACCTGTGATCAATATTTATTTCATTAAATAAAGATGAAAAGACAAGAAGGCTAATCAATAGATAATGAACAGAGAGGTTACAGATTATTGATGAAAGTTTTATGTATTCCATTAATGAAATCCCTGCTTACCATAAGTGCACAATTGCTATCATCTGGCTACTTTTGTTTTGATCGCTTTATGGATTCGAAGTTAGCTATACTTGCACGGGAGCCAATCAAATACAAATATTAAAAAACTATCAGAGGGACAGTACAAAAACAGCTAGTTAATGACACTCGGTTAACTATATACATTCTTATTTCACCCTGTATGATTGTCTGGCAAATGCACTTGTATTCATATCTTTTGCATAAATGTTATGCCATATAAATTATAATTATCTAATTAAGTGTCTTTAACTAGCTGTCGTTCGATTTACGGCTTATGATAACTCCCATGGTATCCTTAAACTTTTCTTCATCAGGTACTTGCAATGTCAAATATAAGAAGGACACATAATTTGAAAGTCATTGGAAGCAGGAAAACAAACAGATCTGAGAAGATAGCCCATTTTTTGTTTAATATGTAAATGTATACTTTCCATCTAAAAAAAATCACCAATATCAGTATCTAGACAAATTACTCAAAGTTTATTACTGTTTTTAATTTGTAGCATGCGAACCAGGACAATTTGGATATAACTGTACCGAAACTTGCCACTGTCTCAACGAACCATGTGATCCTACTACGGGTGAATGTTCTGCTGGTGGATGTGAACGTGGGTATACAGGCAGTAACTGTAGTACAGGTATGTAATCTCGTAATTCATTTGTACATGTATTATATTAATTAATTAATTTAATTAATTTACCCGATTTTAAATTCAAATATATCAAACCGCTATCATTTCTAAGAGACTTAACCCGATTCATTATGTGGCAATTTGTTCAAACCTTTTAACACCAGTGGACGTGAAGCTAGTTATTTGATGCATATATTAAAATATTTTTTTAGCATAATAGAATACAGCCAGACACCTTGCCATTATTGTACTATCAGATGAATATATGATGGATTCAGAATCTGAAATATCCAGACTAAACATCAATGTTTATTAACAATAACTGTTAAAGGCTAAATTCGCATTTTTCGACTTGATGGAAGCAAGTTGCGTTTTGATCGGAGGATAAAATATAAACACATTCTGGTTTGGCAAATACAAAGTAAATACTCTTCTCTGCAACTACTTGTTAAATTGAAATTCAAGTTTGTAGAAATTATTAAATGATGGTCTAAAGTACTGAATTTTGTTGCGATTTATCAAGCAACATGACAGCAAGAGGATATTCTAATTTCTGATTCGTCAGACATAATAAATATGTTCCTCTCAAACTACTGAGCAAATAATAATTCTACTTTTAAAAGAATACTGTATAGAAGATCCCATACACATATTTATCATTGTGTTGCGATTTGTCAACCAACATCAACGCCAGAGGAAATTCAAGTTTCTTATAGGTCAAACACAAAAACAAAATTTCCTATTACACTGCTTGGTCATTTGGAACAGAACTTTCAAAATTTGTTCGTGCTTCCGAGATCAATTTGTACCCACTGGTTTTCTTATTTGTAAAGAATTTGTGATTTTTAATAATGCTGTGGTATTGACATTAAATCAGAAGATGAAAATATTTTACTTACACAGTGGTTGCATATTAAGCTCTGTTTTGTAAATAATTTAAATTGCAGATCTAAGATTGTAAACATTGCATGTACGGTACCATTATAATAAACCTCGACTGTACTTGACCCTATTCGTTTTGACAGTATTGTGTCATTCAAAACTTGTTGTAATGGAACGTCAGTCTCTTTGCAATGAAACAAATTCACAGAGATGTCTACAACAATTGTGCATGTTTTGTACCCTATTATATTGGTAAACAAGTGCTTAGATATATATTATATTGTATAGATATTTTTTATCAGGAACTCTGTACATGAGAGTCAATTTAAAAACCTTTCTTCATGAATTCTAGTTTTAATGCGTATCTGATTGGCCAATTCAAATAGTAATGTCATATCGATAGTAGGCTCTAATCATTGCCAGTGAAAAAGAATATTTGGACATTTGTAGATTAAAATCACATTAATTTAAATTCAATCACCCCTTAAAAATACATGACTTTCGGTTTGTTTATAATGCAAAAATAAACAAATCGAGCACTCCCGATTATGATGTACTCAAAGACCTTGCCAACTATTAAAATAAGATGAAATGAAGCACATCTTTACAACATTGCCTTTAGATTACGAAAATAAAAGTGTAATTCATTGCAGAAAAAGCACACTTTTAATGCATTGTTCACACAGAAAATGGGTGTACGCGATATGCTAGCACATTATGGAAACAGAAGTATGTAATGACAATAATAACAAGGAAAGATAACATGTTATTTAGTATACCAAATGTTTTAAAAAGACCAACATTTATGTTAGACAAATCGGACATATATTTTATCATTTTATTTACGGATACTATTATTTTTCAAACACAATATTAATGCACACATAGACGACATCGTAGTAAGTTATTTTTGCGAATCTTAGCAATTCTTACTAATAGTTGTGGTTTAGTATTCATTATTTTTATGTTTTTTCATGATAGAATGCAGCCTTGGTAACTATGGTTACAATTGTAATCAATCATGTGATGGGTGTTTATCTGATTCCTGTGAAAGTAAGCATGGTTACTGTATAAATCAAACTGGGTGTAAACCTGGACGTCAGTATGAACAGCCTGGTCAGCGCATGTGTGATAAAGGTATAATATCACTACCAAATATAGTTACCATGCATAACAATGGAACTTGTTAGTTTTGAAGACACTTACAAAGACTATTGACGATTTGTATTAAGATGCAAAGAAAATGGTACAAAGCTGTTATTTCTTCATTCCTTTATCAATCAAGAATGTTTCGAAGCAATACAATAAATCAATGTCTGCGTTCTTGGCGATCAGAAGATATTTGATTAGTTTTAATGTATACTTATATTAACATTATGCAAGTTTCCCATTGCAATTTAAGAAGTTAGCTAGTCTGATACAAGATGCTATATCACTTCACTGTCATGATAAAAGAATGAAACCACGTGAACGAGATGTTTTCAACTGGATAACTTGTTTATGACGTCATAATATTGGAAATACTGTTCAATTTTCACTGATTCATATTTGGGCGTTCATTCGACAGATGAATGTATCGCGTATTCACATTTCCATTGACATAATTTCAATATTTCCGATCCAGTATATAAATATTTACTGCACATTTCTCCGAGAGAAGCGTTGTCGCATGATTATATAGTGATATTGATACATTATAATTTTAAGGCCTGGTAGGAAACCATCTATAATATATATTCAATTTTCTTTAAAAGTACTAATTATGATTTCACTAAAAGTCCGTATACGACAAATGTGAAATATAACTTTCATTCAAGGGCATTTTGTGGAAATCTTTTGACATAGTTGCCATCTGAGATTCAATTTCAATTTCCAATTTTATTTCTTTAAATTTTTTTTTTATTAGTTTTTAACTTTACTTTATTATAGCACTAGCATATGCCACTGACCTAGCCGATACTACATTATGACAATACATTTGACATGCATAATGCTCTGTACCTTTAGCTTTGTCATCTATTTGAAATTGGTAGACCTTTGTAATAGTAGAATGCCTTGTGATCAATATTTATTTCATTAAATAAAGATGAAAAGACAAGAAGGCTAATCAATAGATAATGAACAGAGAGGTTACAGATTATTGATGAAAGTTTTATGTATTCCATTAATGAAATCCCTGCTTACCATAAGTGCACAATTGCTATCATCTGGCTACTTTTGTTTTGATCGCTTTATGGATTCGAAGTTAGCTATACTTGCACGGGAGCCAATCAAATACAAATATTAAAAAACTATCAGAGGGACAGTACAAAAACAGCTAGTTAATGACACTCGGTTAACTATATACATTCTTATTTCACCCTGTATGATTGTCTGGCAAATGCACTTGTATTCATATCTTTTGCATAAATGTTATGCCATATAAATTATAATTATCTAATTAAGTGTCTTTAACTAGCTGTCGTTCGATTTACGGCTTATGATAACTCCCATGGTATCCTTAAACTTTTCTTCATCAGGTACTTGCAATGTCAAATATAAGAAGGACACATAATTTGAAAGTCATTGGAAGCAGGAAAACAAACAGATCTGAGAAGATAGCCCATTTTTTGTTTAATATGTAAATGTATACTTTCCATCTAAAAAAAATCACCAATATCAGTATCTAGACAAATTACTCAAAGTTTATTACTGTTTTTAATTTGTAGCATGCGAACCAGGACAATTTGGATATAACTGTACCGAAACTTGCCACTGTCTCAACGAACCATGTGATCCTACTACGGGTGAATGTTCTGCTGGTGGATGTGAACGTGGGTATACAGGCAGTAACTGTAGTACAGGTATGTAATCTCGTAATTCATTTGTACATGTATTATATTAATTAATTAATTTAATTAATTTACCCGATTTTAAATTCAAATATATCAAACCGCTATCATTTCTAAGAGACTTAACCCGATTCATTATGTGGCAATTTGTTCAAACCTTTTAACACCAGTGGACGTGAAGCTAGTTATTTGATGCATATATTAAAATATTTTTTTAGCATAATAGAATACAGCCAGACACCTTGCCATTATTGTACTATCAGATGAATATATGATGGATTCAGAATCTGAAATATCCAGACTAAACATCAATGTTTATTAACAATAACTGTTAAAGGCTAAATTCGCATTTTTCGACTTGATGGAAGCAAGTTGCGTTTTGATCGGAGGATAAAATATAAACACATTCTGGTTTGGCAAATACAAAGTAAATACTCTTCTCTGCAACTACTTGTTAAATTGAAATTCAAGTTTGTAAAATTATTAAATGATGGTCTAAAGTACTGAATTTTGTTGCGATTTATCAAGCAACATGACAGCAAGAGGATATTCTAATATCTGATTCGTCAGACATAATAAATATGTTCCTCTCAAACTACTGAGCAAATTATAATTCTACTTTTAAAAGAATACTGTATAGAAGATCCCATACACATATTTCTCATTGTGTTGCGATTTGTCAACCAACATCAACGCCAGAGGAAATTCAAGTTTCTTATAGGTCAAACACAAAACAAAATTTCCTCTGACACTGCTTGGTCATTTGGAACAGAACTTTCAAAATTTGTTCGTGCTTCCGAGATCAATTTGTACCCACTGGTTTTCTTATTTGTAAAGAATTTGTGATTTTTAATAATGCTGTGGTATTGACATTAAATCAGAAGATGAAAATATTTTACTTACACAGTGGTTGCATATTAAGCTCTGTTTTGTAAATAATTTAAATTGCAGATCTAAGATTGTAAACATTGCATGTACGGTACCATTATAATAAACCTCGACTGTACTTGACCCTATTCGTTTTGACAGTATTGTGTCATTCAAAACTTGTTGTAATGGAGCGTCAGTCTCCTTGCAATGAAACAAATTCACAGAGATGTCTACAACAATTGTGCATGTTTTGTACCCTATTATATTGGTAAACAAGTGCTTAGATATATATTATATTGTATAGATATTTTTTATCAGGAACTCTGTACATGAGAGTCAATTTAAAAACCTTTCTTCATGAATTCTAGTTTTAATGCGTATCTGATTGGCCAATTCAAATAGTAATGTCATATCGATAGTAGGCTATAATCATTGCCAGTGAAAAAGAATATTTGGACATTTGTAGATTAAAATCACATTAATTTAAATTCAATCACCCCTTAAAAATACATGACTTTCGGTTTGTTTATAATGCAAAAATAAACAAATCGAGCACTCCCGATTATGATGTACTCAAAGACCTTGCCAACTATTAAAATAAGATGAAATGAAGCACATCTTTACAACATTGCCTTTAGGTTACGAAAATAAAAGTGTAATTCATTGCAGAAAAAGCACACTTTTGATGCATTGTTCACACAGAAAATGGGTGTACGCGATATGCTAGCACATTATGGAAACAGAAGTATGTAATGACAATAATAACAAGGAAAGATAACATGTTATTTAGTATACCAAATGTTTTAAAAAGACCAACATTTATGTTAGACAAATCGGACATATATTTTATCATTTTATTTACGGATACTATTATTTTTCAAACACAATATTAATGCACACATAGACGACATCGTAGTAAGTTATTTTTGCGAATCTTAGCAATTCTTACTAATAGTTGTGGTTTAGTATTCATTATTTTTATGTTTTTTCATGATAGAATGCAGCCTTGGTAACTATGGTTACAATTGTAATCAATCATGTGATGGGTGTTTATCTGATTCCTGTGAAAGTAAGCATGGTTACTGTATAAATCAAACTGGGTGTAAACCTGGACGTCAGTATGAACAGCCTGGTCAGCGCATGTGTGATAAAGGTATAATATCACTACCAAATATAGTTACCATGCATAACAATGGAACTTGTTAGTTTTGAAGAAACTTACAAAGACTATTGACGATTTTTATTAAGATGCAAAGAAAATGGTACAAAGCTGTTATTTCTTCATTCCTTTATCAATCAAGAATGTTTCGAAGCAATACAATAAATCAATGTCTGCGTTCTTGGCGATCAGAAGAGATTTGATTAGTTTTAATGTATACTTATATTAACATTATGCAAGTTTCCCATTGCAATTTAAGAAGTTAGCTAGTCTGATACAAGATGCTATATCACTTCACTGTCATGATAAAAGAATGAAACCACGTGAACGAGATGTTTTCAACCGGATAACTTGTTTATGACGTCATAATATTGGAAATACTGTTCAATTTTCACTGATTCATATTTGGGCGTTCATTCGACAGATGAATGTATCGCGTATTCACATTTCCATTGACATAATTTCAATATTTCCGATCCAGTATATAAATATTTACTGCACATTTCTCCGAGAGAAGCGTTGTCGCATGATTATATAGTGATATTGATACATTATAATATTAAGGCCTGGTAGGAAACCATCTATAATATATATTCAATTTTCTTTAAAAGTACTAATTATGATTTCACTAAAAGTCCGTATACGACAAATGTGAAATATAACTTTCATTCAAGGGCATTTTGTGGAAATCTTTTGACATAGTTGCCATCTGAGATTCAATTTCAATTTCCAATTTTATTTCTTTAAATTTTTTTTTTTATTAGTTTTTAACTTTACTTTATTATAGCACTAGCATATGCCACTGACCTAGCCGATACTACATTATGACAATACATTTAACATGCATAATGCTCTGTACCTTTAGCTTTGTCATCTATTTGAAATTGGTAGACCTTAGTAATAGTAGAATGCCTTGTGATCAATATTTATTTCATTAAATAAAGATGAAAAGACAAGAAGGTTAATCAATAGATAATGAACAGAGAGGTTACAGGTTATTGATGAAAGTTTTATTTATTCCATTAATGAAATCCCTGCTTACCATAAGTGCACAATTGCTATCATCTGGCTACTTTTGTTTTGATCGCTTTATGGATTCGAAGTTAGCTATACTTGCACGGGAGCCAATCAAATACAAATATTAAAAAACTATCAGAGGGCCAGTACAAAAACAGCTAGTTAATGACACTCGGTTAACTATATACATTCTTATTTCACCCTGTATGATTGTCTGGCAAATGCACTTGTATTCATATCTTTTGCATAAATGTTATGCCATATAAATTATAATTATTTAATTAAGTGTCTTTAACTAGCTGTCGTTCGATTTACGGCTTATGATAACTCCCATGGTATCCTTAAACTTTTCTTCATCAGGTACTTGCAATGTCAAATATAAGAAGGACACATAATTTGAAAGTCATTGGAAGCAGGAAAACAAACAGATCTTAGAAGATAGCCCATTTTTTGTTTAATATGTAAATGTATACTTTCCATCTAAAAAAAATCACCAATATCAGTATCTAGACAAATTACTCAAAGTTTATTACTGTTTTTAATTTGTAGCATGCGAACCAGGACAATTTGGATATAACTGTACCGAAACTTGCCACTGTCTCAACGAACCATGTGATCCTACTACGGGTGAATGTTCTGCTGGTGGATGTGAACGTGGGTATACAGGCAGTAACTGTAGTACAGGTATGTAATCTCGTAATTCATTTGTACATGTATTATATTAATTAATTAATTTAATTAATTTACCCGATTTTAAATTCAAATATATCAAACCGCTATCATTTCTAAGAGACTTAACCCGATTCATTATGTGGCAATTTGTTCAAACCTTTTAACACCAGTGGACGTGAAGCTAGTTATTTGATGCATATATTAAAATATTTTTTTAGCATAATAGAATACAGCCAGACACCTTGCCATTATTGTACTATCAGATGAATATATGATGGATTCAGAATCTGAAATATCCAGACTAAACATCAATGTTTATTAACAATAACTGTTAAAGGCTAAATTCGCATTTTTCGACTTGATGGAAGCAAGTTGCGTTTTGATCGGAGGATAAAATATAAACACATTCTGGTTTGGCAAATACAAAGTAAATACTCTTCTCTGCAACTACTTGTTAAATTGAAATTCAAGTTTGTAAAATTATTAAATGATGGTCTAAAGTACTGAATTTTGTTGCGATTTATCAAGCAACATGACAGCAAGAGGATATTCTAATATCTGATTCGTCAGACATAATAAATATGTTCCTCTCAAACTACTGAGCAAATTATAATTCTACTTTTAAAAGAATACTGTATAGAAGATCCCATACACATATTTCTCATTGTGTTGCGATTTGTCAACCAACATCAACGCCAGAGGAAATTCAAGTTTCTTATAGGTCAAACACAAAAACAAAATTTCCTCTGACACTGCTTGGTCATTTGGAACAGAACTTTCAAAATTTGTTCGTGCTTCCGAGATAAATTTGTACCCACTGGTTTTCTTATTTGTAAAGAATTTGTGATTTTTAATAATGCTGTGGTATTGACATTAAATCAGAAGATGAAAATATTTTACTTACACAGTGGTTGCATATTAAGCTCTGTTTTGTAAATAATTTAAATTGCAGATCTAAGATTGTAAACATTGCATGTACGGTACCATTATAATAAACCTCGACTGTACTTGACCCTATTCGTTTTGACAGTATTGTGTCATTCAAAACTTGTTGTAATGGAACGTCAGTCTCTTTGCAATGAAACAAATTCACAGAGATGTCTACAACAATTGTGCATGTTTTGTACCCTATTATATTGGTAAACAAGTGCTTAGATATATATTATATTGTATAGATGTTTTTTATCAGGAACTCTGTACATGAGAGTCAATTTAAAAACCTTTCTTCATGAATTCTAGTTTTAATGCGTATCTGATTGGCCAATTCAAATAGTAATGTCATATCGATAGTAGGCTCTAATCATTGCCAGTGAAAAAGAATATTTGGACATTTGTAGATTAAAATCACATTAATTTAAATTCAATCACCCCTTAAAAATACATGACTTTCGGTTTGTTTATAATGCAAAGATAAACAAATCGAGCACTCCCGATTATGATGTACTCAAAGACCTTGCCAAATATTAAAATAAGATGAAATGAAGCACATCTTTACAACATTGCCTTTAGGTTACGAAAATAAAAGTGTAATTCATTGCAGAAAAAGCACACTTTTGATGCATTGTTCACACAGAAAATGGGTGTACGCGATATGCTAGCACATTATGGAAACAGAAGTATGTAATGACAATAATAACAAGGAAAGATAACATGTTATTTAGTATACCAAATGTTTTAAAAAGACCAACATTTATGTTAGACAAATCGGACATATATTTTATCATTTTATTTACGGATACTATTATTTTTCAAACACAATATTAATGCACACATAGACGACATCGTAGTAAGTTATTTTTGCGAATCTTAGCAATTCTTACTAATAGTTGTGGTTTAGTATTCATTATTTTTATGTTTTTTCATGATAGAATGCAGCCTTGGTAACTATGGTTACAATTGTAATCAATCATGTGATGGGTGTTTATCTGATTCCTGTGAAAGTAAGCATGGTTACTGTATAAATCAAACTGGGTGTAAACCTGGACGTCAGTATGAACAGCCTGGTCAGCGCATGTGTGATAAAGGTATAATATCACTACCAAATATAGTTACCATGCATAACAATGGAACTTGTTAGTTTTGAAGAAACTTACAAAGACTATTGACGATTTTTATTAAGATGCAAAGAAAATGGTACAAAGCTGTTATTTCTTCATTCCTTTATCAATCAAGAATGTTTCGAAGCAATACAATAAATCAATGTCTGCGTTCTTGGCGATCAGAAGATATTTGATTAGTTTTAATGTATACTTATATTAACATTATGCAAGTTTCCCATTGCAATTTAAGAAGTTAGCTAGTCTGATACAAGATGCTATATCACTTCACTGTCATGATAAAAGAATGAAACCACGTGAACGAGATGTTTTCAACCGGATAACTTGTTTATGACGTCATAATATTGGAAATACTGTTCAATTTTCACTGATTCATATTTGGGCGTTCATTCGACAGATGAATGTATCGCGTATTCACATTTCCATTGACATAATTTCAATATTTCCGATCCAGTATATAAATATTTACTGCACATTTCTCCGAGAGAAGCGTTGTCGCATGATTATATAGTGATATTGATACATTATAATTTTAAGGCCTGGTAGGAAACCATCTATAATATATATTCAATTTTCTTTAAAAGTACTAATTATGATTTCACTAAAAGTCCGTATACGACAAATGTGAAATATAACTTTCATTCAAGGGCATTTTGTGGAAATCTTTTGACATAGTTGCCATCTGAGATTCAATTTCAATTTCCAATTTTATTTCTTTAAATTTTTTTTTTATTAGTTTTTAACTTTACTTTATTATAGCACTAGCATATGCCACTGACCTAGCCGATACTACATTATGACAATACATTTGACATGCATAATGCTCTGTACCTTTAGCTTTGTCATCTATTTGAAATTGGTAGACCTTAGTAATAGTAGAATGCCTTGTGATCAATATTTATTTCATTAAATAAAGATGAAAAGACAAGAAGGTCAATCAATAGATAATGAACAGAGAGGTTACAGGTTATTGATGAAAGTTTTATTTATTCCATTAATGAAATCCCTGCTTACCATAAGTGCACAATTGCTATCATCTGGCTACTTTTGTTTTGATCGCTTTATGGATTCGAAGTTAGCTATACTTGCACGGGAGCCAATCAAATACAAATATTAAAAAACTATCAGAGGGCCAGTACAAAAACAGCTAGCTAATGACACTCGGTTAACTATATACATTCTTATTTCACCCTGTATGATTGTCTGGCAAATGCACTTGTATTCATATCTTTTGCATAAATGTTATGCCATATAAATTATAATTATTTAATTAAGTGTCTTTAACTAGCTGTCGTTCGATTTACGGCTTATGATAACTCCCATGGTATCCTTAAACTTTTCTTCATCAGGTACTTGCAATGTCAAATATAAGAAGGACACATAATTTGAAAGTCATTGGAAGCAGGAAAACAAACAGATCTTAGAAGATAGCCCATTTTTTGTTTAATATGTAAATGTATACTTTCCATCTAAAAAAAATCACCAATATCAGTATCTAGACAAATTACTCAAAGTTTATTACTGTTTTTAATTTGTAGCATGCGAACCAGGACAATTTGGATATAACTGTACCGAAACTTGCCACTGTCTCAACGAACCATGTGATCCTACTACGGGTGAATGTTCTGCTGGTGGATGTGAACGTGGGTATACAGGCAGTAACTGTAGTACAGGTATGTAATCTCGTAATTCATTTGTACATGTATTATATTAATTAATTAATTTAATTAATTTACCCGATTTTAAATTCAAATATATCAAACCGCTATCATTTCTAAGAGACTTAACCCGATTCATTATGTGACAATTTGTTCAAACCTTTTAACACCAGTGGACGTGAAGCTAGTTATTTGATGCATATATTAAAATATTTTTTTAGCATAATAGAATACAGCCAGACACCTTGCCATTATTGTACTATCAGATGAATATATGATGGATTCAGAATCTGAAATATCAAGACTAAACATCAATGTTTATTAACAATAACTGTTAAAGGCTAAATTCGCATTTTTCGACTTGATGGAAGCAAGTTGCGTTTTGATCGGAGGATAAAATATAAACACATTCTGGTTTGGCAAATACAAAGTAAATACTCTTCTCTGCAACTACTTGTTAAATTGAAATTCAAGTTTGTAAAATTATTAAATGATGGTCTAAAGTACTGAATGTTGTTGCGATTTATCAAGCAACATGACAGCAAGAGGATATTCTAATTTCTGATTCGTCAGACATAATAAATATGTTCCTCTCAAACTACTGAGCAAATTATAATTCTACTTTTAAAAGAATACTGTATAGAAGATCCCATACACATATTTCTCATTGTGTTGCGATTTGTCAACCAACATCAACGCCAGAGGAAATTCAAGTTTCTTATAGGTCAAACACAAAAACAAAATTTCCTCTGACACTGCTTGGTCATTTGGAACAGAACTTTCAAAATTTGTTCGTGCTTCCGAGATCAATTTGTACCCACTGGTTTTCTTATTTGTAAAGAATTTGTGATTTTTAATAATGCTGTGGTATTGACATTAAATCAGAAGATGAAAATATTTTACTTACACAGTGGTTGCATATTAAGCTCTGTTTTGTAAATAATTTAAATTGCAGATCTAAGATTGTAAACATTGCATGTACGGTACCATTATAATAAACCTCGACTGTACTTGACCCTATTCGTTTTGACAGTATTGTGTCATTCAAAACTTGTTGTAATGGAACGTCAGTCTCTTTGCAATGAAACAAATTCACAGAGATGTCTACAACAATTGTGCATGTTTTGTACCCTATTATATTGGTAAACAAGTGCTTAGATATATATTATATTGTATAGATGTTTTTTATCAGGAACTCTGTACATGAGAGTCAATTTAAAAACCTTTCTTCATGAATTCTAGTTTTAATGCGTATCTGATTGGCCAATTCAAATAGTAATGTCATATCGATAGTAGGCTCTAATCATTGCCAGTGAAAAAGAATATTTGGACATTTGTAGATTAAAATCACATTAATTTAAATTCAATCACCCCTTAAAAATACATGACTTTCGGTTTGTTTATAATGCAAAGATAAACAAATCGAGCACTCCCGATTATGATGTACTCAAAGACCTTGCCAAATATTAAAATAAGATGAAATGAAGCACATCTTTACAACATTGCCTTTAGGTTACGAAAATAAAAGTGTAATTCATTGCAGAAAAAGCACACTTTTGATGCATTGTTCACACAGAAAATGGGTGTACGCGATATGCTAGCACATTATGGAAACAGAAGTATGTAATGACAATAATAACAAGGAAAGATAACATGTTATTTAGTATACCAAATGTTTTAAAAAGACCAACATTTATGTTAGACAAATCGGACATATATTTTATCATTTTATTTACGGATACTATTATTTTTCAAACACAATATTAATGCACACATAGACGACATCGTAGTAAGTTATTTTTGCGAATCTTAGCAATTCTTACTAATAGTTGTGGTTTAGTATTCATTATTTTTATGTTTTTTCATGATAGAATGCAGCCTTGGTAACTATGGTTACAATTGTAATCAATCATGTGATGGGTGTTTATCTGATTCCTGTGAAAGTAAGCATGGTTACTGTATAAATCAAACTGGGTGTAAACCTGGACGTCAGTATGAACAGCCTGGTCAGCGCATGTGTGATAAAGGTATAATATCACTACCAAATATAGTTACCATGCATAACAATGGAACTTGTTAGTTTTGAAGAAACTTACAAAGACTATTGACGATTTTTATTAAGATGCAAAGAAAATGGTACAAAGCTGTTATTTCTTCATTCCTTTATCAATCAAGAATGTTTCGAAGCAATACAACAAATCAATGTCTGCGTTCTTGGCGATCAGAAGATATTTGATTAGTTTTAATGTATACTTATATTAACATTATGCAAGTTTCCCATTGCAATTTAAGAAGTTAGCTAGTCTGATACAAGATGCTATATCACTTCACTGTCATGATAAAAGAATGAAACCACGTGAACGAGATGTTTTCAACCGGATAACTTGTTTATGACGTCATAATATTGGAAATACTGTTCAATTTTCACTGATTCATATTTGGGCGTTCATTCGACAGATGAATGTATCGCGTATTCACATTTCCATTGACATAATTTCAATATTTCCGATCCAGTATATAAATATGTACTGCACATTTCTCCGAGAGAAGCGTTGTCGCATGATTATATAGTGATATTGATACATTATAATTTTAAGGCCTGGTAGGAAACCATCTATAATATATATTCAATTTTCTTTAAAAGTACTAATTATGATTTCACTAAAAGTCCGTATACGACAAATGTGAAATATAACTTTCATTCAAGGGCATTTTGTGGAAATCTTTTGACATAGTTGCCATCTGAGATTCAATTTCAATTTCCAATTTTATTTCTTTAAATTTTTTTTTTATTAGTTTTTAACTTTACTTTATTATAGCACTAGCATATGCCACTGACCTAGCCGATACTACATTATGACAATACATTTGACATGCATAATGCTCTGTACCTTTAGCTTTGTCATCTATTTGAAATTGGTAGACCTTAGTAATAGTAGAATGCCTTGTGATCAATATTTATTTCATTAAATAAAGATGAAAAGACAAGAAGGTTAATCAATAGATAATGAACAGAGAGGTTACAGGTTATTGATGAAAGTTTTATTTATTCCATTAATGAAATCCCTGCTTACCATAAGTGCACAATTGCTATCATCTGGCTACTTTTGTTTTGATCGCTTTATGGATTCGAAGTTAGCTATACTTGCACGGGAGCCAATCAAATACAAATATTAAAAAACTATCAGAGGGCCAGTACAAAAACAGCTAGCTAATGACACTCGGTTAACTATATACATTCTTATTTCACCCTGTATGATTGTCTGGCAAATGCACTTGTATTCATATCTTTTGCATAAATGTTATGCCATATAAATTATAATTATTTAATTAAGTGTCTTTAACTAGCTGTCGTTCGATTTACGGCTTATGATAACTCCCATGGTATCCTTAAACTTTTCTTCATCAGGTACTTGCAATGTCAAATATAAGAAGGACACATAATTTGAAAGTCATTGGAAGCAGGAAAACAAACAGATCTTAGAAGATAGCCCATTTTTTGTTTAATATGTAAATGTATACTTTCCATCTAAAAAAAATCACCAATATCAGTATCTAGACAAATTACTCAAAGTTTATTACTGTTTTTAATTTGTAGCATGCGAACCAGGACAATTTGGATATAACTGTACCGAAACTTGCCACTGTCTCAACGAACCATGTGATCCTACTACGGGTGAATGTTCTGCTGGTGGATGTGAACGTGGGTATACAGGCAGTAACTGTAGTACAGGTATGTAATCTCGTAATTCATTTGTACATGTATTATATTAATTAATTAATTTAATTAATTTACCCGATTTTAAATTCAAATATATCAAACCGCTATCATTTCTAAGAGACTTAACCCGATTCATTATGTGACAATTTGTTCAAACCTTTTAACACCAGTGGACGTGAAGCTAGTTATTTGATGCATATATTAAAATATTTGTTTAGCATAATAGAATACAGCCAGACACCTTGCCATTATTGTACTATCAGATGAATATATGATGGATTCAGAATCTGAAATATCCAGACTAAACATCAATGTTTATTAACAATAACTGTTAAAGGCTAAATTCGCATTTTTCGACTTGATGGAAGCAAGTTGCGTTTTGATCGGAGGATAAAATATAAACACATTCTGGTTTGGCAAATACAAAGTAAATACTCTTCTCTGCAACTACTTGTTAAATTGAAATTAAAGTTTGTAAAATTATTAAATGATGGTCTAAAGTACTGAATTTTGTTGCGATTTATCAAGCAACATGACAGCAAGAGGATATTCTAATTTCTGATTCGTCAGACATAATTAATATGTTCCTCTCAAACTACTGAGCAAATTATAATTCTACTTTTAAAAGAATACTGTATAGAAGATCCCATACACATATTTCTCATTGTGTTGCGATTTGTCAACCAACATCAACGCCAGAGGAAATTCAAGTTTCTTATAGGTCAAACACAAAAACAAAATTTCCTCTGACACTGCTTGGTCATTTGGAACAGAACTTTCAAAATTTGTTCGTGCTTCCGAGATCAATTTGTACCCACTGGTTTTCTTATTTGTAAAGAATTTGTGATTTTTAATAATGCTGTGGTATTGACATTAAATCAGAAGATGAAAACATTTTACTTACACAGTGGTTGCATATTAAGCTCTGTTTTGTAAATAATTTAAATTGCAGATCTAAGATTGTAAACATTGCATGTACGGTACCATTATAATAAACCTCGACTGTACTTGACCCTATTCGTTTTGACAGTATTGTGTCATTCAAAACTTGTTGTAATGGAACGTCAGTCTCTTTGCAATGAAACAAATTCACAGAGATGTCTACAACAATTGTGCATGTTTTGTACCCTATTATATTGGTAAACAAGTGCTTAGATATATATTATATTGTATAGATATTTTGTATCAGGAACTCTGTACATGAGAGTCAATTTAAAAACCTTTCTTCATGAATTCTAGTTTTAATGCGTATCTGATTGGCCAATTCAAATAGTAATGTCATATCGATAGTAGGCTCTAATCATTGCCAGTGAAAAAGAATATTTGGACATTTGTAGATTAAAATCACATTAATTTAAATTCAATCACCCCTTAAAAATACATGACTTTCGGTTTGTTTATAATGCAAAAATAAACAAATCGAGCACTCCCGATTATGATGTACTCAAAGACCTTGCCAAATATTAAAATAAGATGAAATGAAGCACATCTTTACAACATTGCCTTTAGGTTACGAAAATAAAAGTGTAATTTATTGCAGAAAAAGCACACTTTTGATGCATTGTTCACACAGAAAATGGGTGTACGCGATATGCTAGCACATTATGGAAACAGAAGTATGTAATGACAATAATAACAAGGAAAGATAACATGTTATTTAGTATACCAAATGTTTTAAAAAGACCAACATTTATGTTAGACAAATCGGACATATATTTTATCATTTTATTTACGGATACTATTATTTTTCAAACACAATATTAATGCACACATAGACGACATCGTAGTAAGTTATTTTTGCGAATCTTAGCAATTCTTACTAATAGTTGTGGTTTAGTATTCATTATTTTTATGTTTTTTCATGATAGAATGCAGCCTTGGTAACTATGGTTACAATTGTAATCAATCATGTGATGGGTGTTTATCTGATTCCTGTGAAAGTAAGCATGGTTACTGTATAAATCAAACTGGGTGTAAACCTGGACGTCAGTATGAACAGCCTGGTCAGCGCATGTGTGATAAAGGTATAATATCACTACCAAATATAGTTACCATGCATAACAATGGAACTTGTTAGTTTTGAAGAAACTTACAAAGACTATTGACGATTTTTATTAAGATGCAAAGAAAATGGTACAAAGCTGTTATTTCTTCATTCCTTTATCAATCAAGAATGTTTCGAAGCAATACAATAAATCAATGTCTGCGTTCTTGGCGATCAGAAGATATTTGATTAGTTTTAATGTATACTTATATTAACATTATGCAAGTTTCCCATTGCAATTTAAGAAGTTAGCTAGTCTGATACAAGATGCTATATCACTTCACTGTCATGATAAAAGAATGAAACCACGTGAACGAGATGTTTTCAACCGGATAACTTGTTTATGACGTCATAATATTGGAAATACTGTTCAATTTTCACTGATTCATATTTGGGCGTTCATTCGACAGATGAATGTATCGCGTATTCACATTTCCATTGACATAATTTCAATATTTCCGATCCAGTATATAAATATTTACTGCACATTTCTCCGAGAGAAGCGTTGTCGCATGATTATATAGTGATATTGATACATTATAATTTTAAGGCCTGGTAGGAAACCATCTATAATATATATTCAATTTTCTTTAAAAGTACTAATTATGATTTCACTAAAAGTCCGTATACGACAAATGTGAAATATAACTTTCATTCAAGGGCATTTTGTGGAAATCTTTTGACATAGTTGCCATCTGAGATTCAATTTCAATTTCCAATTTTATTTCTCTAAATTTTTTTTTTTATTAGTTTTTAACTTTACTTTATTATAGCACTAACATATGCCACTGACCTAGCCGATACTACATTATGACAATACATTTAATATGCATAATGCTCTGTACCTTTAGCTTTGTCATCTATTTGAAATTGGTAGACCTTAGTAATAGTAGAATGCCTTGTGATCAATATTTATTTCATTAAATAAAGATGAAAAGACAAGAAGGTTAATCAATAGATAATGAACAGAGAGGTTACAGGTTATTGATGAAAGTTTTATTTATTCCATTAATGAAATCCCTGCTTACCATAAGTGCACAATTGCTATCATCTGGCTACTTTTGTTTTGATCGCTTTATGGATTCGAAGTTAGCTATACTTGCACGGGAGCCAATCAAATACAAATATTAAAAAACTATCAGAGGGCCAGTACAAAAACAGCTAGTTAATGACACTCGGTTAACTATATACATTCTTATTTCACCCTGTATGATTGTCTGGCAAATGCACTTGTATTCATATCTTTTGCATAAATGTTATGCCATATAAATTATAATTATTTAATCAAGTGTCTTTAACTAGCTGTCGTTCGATTTACGGCTTATGATAACTCCCATGGTATCCTTAAACTTTTCTTCATCAGGTACTTGCAATGTCAAATATAAGAAGGACACATAATTTGAAAGTCATTGGAAGCAGGAAAACAAACAGATCTTAGAAGATAGCCCATTTTTTGTTTAATATGTAAATGTATACTTTCCATCTAAAAAAAATCACTAATATCAGTATCTAGACAAATTACTCAAAGTTTATTACTGTTTTTAATTTGTAGCATGCGAACCAGGACAATTTGGATATAACTGTACCGAAACTTGCCACTGTCTCAACGAACCATGTGATCCTACTACGGGTGAATGTTCTGCTGGTGGATGTGAACGTGGGTATACAGGCAGTAACTGTAGTACAGGTATGTAATCTCGTAATTCATTTGTACATGTATTATATTAATTAATTAATTTAATTAATTTACCCGATTTTAAATTCAAATATATCAAACCGCTATCATTTCTAAGAGACTTAACCCGATTCATTATGTGGCAATTTGTTCAAACCTTTTAACACCAGTGGACGTGAAGC
Organism: Bathymodiolus septemdierum; assembly: GCA_963383655.1. Taxonomy (NCBI): domain Eukaryota; kingdom Metazoa; phylum Mollusca; class Bivalvia; order Mytilida; family Modiolidae; genus Bathymodiolus; species Bathymodiolus septemdierum. The sequence continues at coordinate 74,958,359 of OY726518.1, forward strand.
TAGTTATTTGATGCATATATTAAAATATTTTTTTAGCATAATAGAATACAGCCAGACACCTTGCCATTATTGTACTATCAGATGAATATATGATGGATTCAGAATCTGAAATATCCAGACTAAACATTAATGTTTATTAACAATAACTGTTAAAGGCTAAATTCGCATTTTTCGACTTGATGGAAGCAAGTTGCGTTTTGATCGGAGGATAAAATATAAACACATTCTGGTTTGGCAAATACAAAGTAAATACTCTTCTCTGCAACTACTTGTTAAATTGAAATTCAAGTTTGTAAAATTATTAAATGATGGTCTAAAGTACTGAATTTTGTTGCGATTTATCAAGCAACATGACAGCAAGAGGATATTCTAATTTCTGATTCGTCAGACATAATAAATATGTTCCTCTCAAACTACTGAGCAAATTATAATTCTACTTTTAAAAGAATACTGTATAGAAGATCCCATACACATATTTCTCATTGTGTTGCGATTTGTCAACCAACATCAACGCCAGAGGAAATTCAAGTTTCTTATAGGTCAAACACAAAAACAAAATTTCCTCTGACACTGCTTGGTCATTTGGAACAGAACTTTCAAAATTTGTTCGTGCTTCCGAGATAAATTTGTACCCACTGGTTTTCTTATTTGTAAAGAATTTGTGATTTTTAATAATGCTGTGGTATTGACATTAAATCAGAAGATGAAAATATTTTACTTACACAGTGGTTGCATATTAAGCTCTGTTTTGTAAATAATTTAAATTGCAGATCTAAGATTGTAAACATTGCATGTACGGTACCATTATAATAAACCTCGACTGTACTTGACCCTATTCGTTTTGACAGTATTGTGTCATTCAAAACTTGTTGTAATGGAACGTCAGTCTCTTTGCAATGAAACAAATTCACAGAGCTGTCTACAACAATTGTGCATGTTTTGTACCCTATTATATTGGTAAACAAGTGCTTAGATATATATTATATTGTATAGATATTTTGTATCAGGAACTCTGTACATGAGAGTCAATTTAAAAACCTTTCTTCATGAATTCTAGTTTTAATGCGTATCTGATTGGCCAATTCAAATAGTAATGTCATATCGATAGTAGGCTCTAATCATTGCCAGTGAAAAAGAATATTTGGACATTTGTAGATTAAAATCACATTAATTTAAATTCAATCACCCCTTAAAAATACATGACTTTCGGTTTGTTTATAATGCAAAAATAAACAAATCGAGCACTCCCGATTATGATGTACTCAAAGACCTTGCCAAATATTAAAATAAGATGAAATGAAGCACATCTTTACAACATTGCCTTTAGGTTACGAAAATAAAAGTGTAATTTATTGCAGAAAAAGCACACTTTTGATGCATTGTTCACACAGAAAATGGGTGTACGCGATATGCTAGCACATTATGGAAACAGAAGTATGTAATGACAATAATAACAAGGAAAGATAACATGTTATTTAGTATACCAAATGTTTTAAAAAGACCAACATTTATGTTAGACAAATCGGACATATATTTTATCATTTTATTTACGGATACTATTATTTTTCAAACACAATATTAATGCACACATAGACGACATCGTAGTAAGTTATTTTTGCGAATCTTAGCAATTCTTACTAATAGTTGTGGTTTAGTATTCATTATTTTTATGTTTTTTCATGATAGAATGCAGCCTTGGTAACTATGGTTACAATTGTAATCAATCATGTGATGGGTGTTTATCTGATTCCTGTGAAAGTAAGCATGGTTACTGTATAAATCAAACTGGGTGTAAACCTGGACGTCAGTATGAACAGCCTGGTCAGCGCATGTGTGATGAAGGTATAATATCACTACCAAATATAGTTACCATGCATAACAATGGAACTTGTTAGTTTTGAAGAAACTTACAAAGACTATTGACGATTTTTATTAAGATGCAAAGAAAATGGTACAAAGCTGTTATTTCTTCATTCCTTTATCAATCAAGAATGTTTCGAAGCAATACAATAAATCAATGTCTGCGTTCTTGGCGATCAGAAGATATTTGATTAGTTTTAATGTATACTTATATTAACATTATGCAAGTTTCCCATTGCAATTTAAGAAGTTAGCTAGTCTGATACAAGATGTTATATCACTTCACTGTCATGATAAAAGAATGAAACCACGTTGAACGAGATATTCTCAACCGGATAACTTGTTCATGACGTCATAATATTGGAAATACTGTTCAATTTTCACTGATTCATATTTGGACGTTCATTCGACAGATGAATGTATCGCGTATTCACATTTCCATTGACATAACTTCAATATTTCCGATCCAGTATATAAATATTTACTGCACATTTCTCCAAGAGAAGCGTTGTCGCACGATTATATAGTGATATTGATACATTATAATTTTAAGGCCTGGTAGGAAACCATCTATATATATATTCAATTTTCTTTAAAAGTACTAATTATGATTTCACTAAAAGTCCGTATACGACAAATGTGAAATATAACTTTCATTCAAGGGCATTTTGTGGAAATCTGTTGACATAGTTGCCATCTGAGATTCAATTTCCAATTTTATTTCTTTAAATTTTATTTTTTATTAGTTTTTAACTTTACTTTATTATAGCACTAACATATGCCACTGACCTAGCCGATACTACATTATGACAATACATTCAACATGTATAATGCTCTGTACCTTTAGCTTTGTCAACTATTTGAAATTGGTAGACCTTAGTAATAGTAGAATACCTTGTGATCAATATTTATTTCATTAAATAAAGATGAAAAGACAAGAAGGTTAATCAATAGATAATGAACAGAGAGGTTAAAGGTTATTGATGAAAGGCTTATTTATTCCATTAATGAAATCCTTGCTTTCCATACGTGCACAATTCCTATCATCTGGTTACTTTTGTTTTGATCGCTTTATGGATTCGAAGTTAGCTGTACTTGCACGGGAGCCAATCAAATACAAATATTAAAAAACTATCACAGGACCAGTACAAAAACAGATAGTTAATGACACTCAGTTAATTATATACATTCTTATTTCACCCTGTATGATTGTCTGGCAAATGCACTTGTATTTATATCTTTTGTATAAATTTTATGCCATATAAATTATAATTATTTAATTAAGTGTCTTTAACTAGCTGTCGTTCGATTTACGGTTTATGATATCTTTAAACTTTTCTTCATTAGGTACAGTACTTGCAATGTCAAATATAAGAAGGACACATAATTTGAAAGTCATTGGAAGCAGGAAAACAAACAGATCTTAGAGGATAGTCCATTTTTGTTTAATATGTAAATGTATACTTTCCATCTAAAATAATTCAACAATATCAGTATCTAGCCAAATTACTCAATATTTATCACTGTTTTTAATTTGTAGCATGCGAACCAGGACAATTTGGATATAACTGTACCGAAACTTGCCACTGTCTCAACGAATCATGTGATCCTACTACGGGTGAATGTTCTTCTGGTGGATGTGAACGTGGGTATACAAGCAGTAACTGTAATACAGGTATGCAATCTGGTAATTCATTTGTACATGTATTATATTAATTAATGAATTAAATTAATTTACCCGATTCTAAATTCAAATATATCAAACCGCTATCATTTCTAAGAGACCTAACCCGAGTCATTATGTGGCAATTTGTTCAAACCTTTTAACACCAGTGGACGTGAAGCTAGTTATTTTATGCATATTTTATTATATTTTTTTTAGCATAATAGAATACAGCCAGACACCCTGCCATTATTGTACTATTAGATGAATATATGATGGATTCAGAATCTGAAATATCAAGACATCAATGTTTATTAACAATAACTGTTAAAGGCTAAATTCACATTTTTTGACGTGATGGAAACAAGTTGCGTTTTGATCGGATGATAAAATATAAACAAATTATGGTTTGGCAAATACAAAGCAAATACTCTTCTGTGCAACTACTTGTTAAATTGAAATTCAAGTTTGTAGAAATTATTAAATGATGGTCTAAAGTCCTGAATGTTGTTGCAATTTCACAAGCAACATGACAGCAAGAGGATATTCTAGTTTCTGATTCGTCAAATACAATAAATATTTTCCTCTCAAACTACTGAGCAAATTATAATTCTACTTTTAAAAGAATACTGTATAGAAGATCCCATACAAATATTTCCCATTGTGTTGCGATTTGTCAACCAACATCAACGCCAGAGGAAATTCAAGTTTCTTATAGGTCAAACACAAAAACAAAATTTCCTCTGACACTACTTTGTCATTTGGAACATAACTTTCAAAATGTGTTCGTGCTTCCGAGATCAATTTTGTACGCACTGGTTTTCTTATTTGTAAAGAATTTGTGATTTTTAATAATGCTGTGGTATTGACATTAAATCAGAAGATGAAAATATTTTACTTATACAGTGGTTGCATATTAAGCTCTGTTTTGTAAATAATTTAAATTGCAGATCTAAGATGTGTTATTGTAAACATTGCATGTACGGTACCATTATAATAAACCTCGACTGTACTTGACCCTATTCGTTTTGACAGTATTGTGTCATTCAAAACATGATGTAATGGAACGTCAGTCTCTTTGCAATGAAACAAATTCACAGAGCTGTCTACAACAATTGTGCATGTTTTGTACCCTATTATATTGGTAAACAAGTGCTTAAATATATATTATATTATATAGATATTTTTTATCAAGAACTCTGTATATGAGAATCGATTTAAAAACATTTCTTCGTAATAGTAATGTAAAATTAACATTCCAAATCGTGTTAAAATGATCGGTTGATACTCTGCATTAACTATCTTCTATTCTTCAGAATGTTCCAGTAGTTACTATGGATTTAATTGTGAAGACCAGTGTAATAAATGCAACAGTACTTTATGTGAACGATTTGAAGGAAATTGTACATATGGATGTATTGAAGGCCACACAGGACACCAGTGTCTATTCTCAGGTTTATATAATATACATTTCAATATTATAATAATATAAAATAGATTTACTGTCAGTATTCATCATTAGTATGGTCGTCTGACGTTTTCAGTTGCCTACATGTATTTTACCTTTCTTGATATATGCATACCGGTTATATATATTGACAAATCCTTTGTTTATGAGCAATATGGCACATTCTTTTGGACATACTTTGCACTGATTTGGATTTTCTAAAACATGAAGAAATGTGTTTTGAATCTTTAAGACGCCATACTATGCTATTAATTATAAGGCGGAGTTATATTGTTTTATCTCCCCGAACTTAGTGGACTGGAGATGTATCAAAGGCCTCTCCTTTCTTCGATCCGTCAGATAATATAAAATGGGTATTTTCTGTTTGATTTCGATAAAAGTTTACAGGAAACTTTTCCTTAGAAATATTTTTACTAAGTTCAAAGATAAAAATATCGGACTATTTTTTGGTGGAAGTGGATTAAAAGTTTTTTTTATTTACACAATTACATGACATTATTACTAAAGTTTGATAATATTTTGCAAATAAAAACTGGCTATTAGGAAAACTTTAGCTCAGTTCGAAACAAAGCAATATCCGTATATTAATTTTGTGAATAAATCAATGGAATTTCGAAAATTGTCCATTATTGATAACATAGCATGGGCAATTGTTGTTCAACTTATCCACCTCATCAACGACATTTTGTCGGGGTCACATCACACCTCTCAATATGCATATGCATTCGCTTATATTAGGAGAACCTATTATACCAAAGGTTATTAATACATATTTTACCTTGTTATATATATTATATGGGCGCAATTCACTTTGAGAATATAATATATCAAGAGAATAATGCTTTACAGAAATAATCATTATATTATTTTACTTTTGCAGTCCATTCGTCTCAATTAGAGACCGAACCAACTAACATTGTTCCTATAGTAGGAGGTATTGGTGGTGCAGTAGTGGCTATAGTGTTGGTGGTAATTCTTGTCATCTTTATCAGGTAAGATAGTAGTAGTACAGCTCCCCTCCACCAGAGCCTTAAATAAGTAATATTAGTCCTATAGCAGGAGGTATTGGTGGTGTAGTAGTGGCTACTGTGTTGATAATAATCCTTGTCATCTTTATTAGGTTAGATAGTAGTAGTATAAACCCCTCCATCAGAGCCTCAGAAATGTAATATTGATCCAATATCAGGATATATTGGTCCTGTAGTAGTGGCTTTTGTGTTGACAGTTATCCTTGTCGTCTTTATAAGGTAAAATGTAGTATTACAATCCTCTCCATCAGAGCCTCAGACAAGTGATATTGCTACTATAGTAGGGTTATTGGTGGTGTAGCAGCAGCTTTTGTGTTGGCAATACTCGTTGTCGTCTTTAGCAGGTAAGATAGGAGGAGTGCATCTCCCTCCACTAGAGCCTCAGACAAGTAATAATGGCCATATAGCAGGTGACATTGGTGGTGTAACAGTGGCTATGGTGTTGATAGTTATCCTTGTCGTCTTTATTAGGTAAGATAGTTGTAATACATCTCACTCAATAAGAGCCTCAGACAAGAAACATTGCTCCTATAACAGGATGTATTGATGGTGTGTCATTTGCTATAGCAGTAACCGGTGTCATGTTTATCACGCTAGATACATGTAGTCTATGCATATTATATACTATGTAAATTCATAATTAGGAACAGAAAGGTTAAGCAATTCCACACAACGATCAACCAACTCTCACCTCAAACAATTCACGACAAATGAAATACAATACAAATAGATACGACGTTGAAAATCCGAGTCTGGCTTGACACAGGCACAAAATGTGGCGAGATTAAGCCGCGTCTTGATTATCGGATTTACATGTACTGTTTTTTCATTTATGCATTACTATATGTCTCCAGATATAGATCTCACAGCAATAAAACGAAGTATCGTGAAAGCAGACATTCAACACACACTGATATTGACAAGAACAACTATGTTAGTAAGTAATGTATTTCAATTATAGTTTAGTATCAGCTGCATGTTAGATAAGATTTTCAACGGTCGTGTCTGATTTTAGTGGAAAGATAGATCGCTAGAGGCTAACACAATGGGACATTTTGAATTTAAAATTAAACATTTCTCTAAGACATTGCTTATTTTATGTGTATGTATTAAATGTGCTGTTTGGATATATGTCAACAAAACAATGCACCGCCATCTGTGACGATACGTTTATGTTTACACTTACAGTATACACAACGTTTGAAAAGCAATATTTTGACATTGCATCCATAATTCAAGTACGGTATTTAGACAATGAAAGTATTGACACAGATCATTAGATATTTTAGAGACTGTAATCTAACTAATTTTATTTATAGGACACAGAAGGCTCACTGTTTTGTTTTTTAAAAATAAATCAACATATCTTGTATTATTTCTCTTCTCGTTGTGTGGTCATACTTTGATCAATCTTATGATTCTTTTGTACAGATTCAAAATCAGCACGTTTTGTAAAAATCAAGGTTTCATGAAGTCGATCTTGTCTACGAAATGATCATAATTTAAGATTATTGACAGCATGCGTATGGCTGCTATTATTGACAAAATCATGTATATGACTGATATAATAAGTTATTAAGCAATATATGTCTTAATTTAGACACAGATATTGGATCTTTAAAAGGAAACAAACAAGTTGATTATGCAGTTGCTTCGACAACAACTACCGAGGACGTAAAAATAGTAATGTCCGAGGCCAATACACAAGACCGCATATACACTAACCATGTATCTGACGAAGAAGGAGGTAATGATGAATGCGTGTATTCCAATCGTGAAGACAGATATAGAATTCCTGTGACAGAGCTACAAAATGTGATCAATGAGAAACAGAAAGATGATGGCTTCCTTAAGGAATATGAAGTAAGGAGTTCGGTAATTTTGTTATTACCCTTATTTAGTTGATATGGGACCAACAATATTATGAATGATTCTATTGACATATTGTATTCAGTCATATGTGCATTACCTTATAGTACTGATTTCTGAAAATACTCTTGAGTATATTAGTGATATGCTATGATACCGTATTTAGGGTTGTATAATGCGCAGGATTTTGCCCAGATTCTTTAATTTGTAGGAGGGGTGCGCATTATAAACAGGAACAATGTGTTTCACTCTTTCCCAGACCGGGAAATCACATGTCCGGCAATAAAACCCAACACATTTAATATTTTGCAATTTGATTGAAGATGAAAAGAGATAAATGGTTCTTAAATTCTCCCAGCAAATGAAACATGCTCAAAGGACTGAAAAATATACACGATTGATATTTAATTATTACATTTCCGACGGCGAATTTTTTAAAAGTCCATGCGCATTATAGACACGAACTAGTTTTTTTCTGGTAGTGTGAATGATTTAAACAAGTTATATTCCAAAATAATATATTGCTGAAATGCAAACTAAGTGTCGTTCTTTTTGGACTGCGTATTTACGCTTTGTTGAAAACAAAGACTTTCTTTGAGGATCGTTGTACACGTTACAATACCAAGACATTGTGGCATTATGTTTATTTTTATTATTATTATTTTATCGTTCACCTGATGGTGAAAACAGGCCATAAAATACCAGAAGTAATATTCATAGGACGTTAATTCTGATTTGATACAGAAAGAATCCAACGACTACATCGTGAACACGCCGTTCGGACATCTGCATGCAGGGCAACGATCTAAAGTCATTGTATATGTACTATTCACCGTCTACATGGACGTTGCAGTTACATTCAACAGTATCATTCATATGTAATTTATCACAGGGTAGTTATATCCATCAGTGGCACTTAAAAAATCGAATTCCTAGAGGAACCCAAACAACTCAACATATAGTTAGTACCAACCACCGATGAATATGTCATTTTTTGTCTTCGAACTTGATTGGTCGCGCACAATATGAGATATCGTCTGATGATCTGTTCTAAACAAATTTCCCGTTTATATCAATTTTATTATTTTTAAATTTGAATTTTAACGCCTTTTTGTATCATACAGTAGATGTTATATATAACATTATCATATTTGTTGTTTTGGTAGAACACATTCTAGAACTTTTTAACTAAAGTGTAAATTAGAATGGTCTTGGTTGGGACATCACGTGGGATTTTATGATAATTAAGGAGGTTAGTATTTTAAACAACAGATCGGCCATGATTTCACAGTTAATACTAGATAACGCCAGAGAACAATCAATGTTTTGTATGACGCTGTGGAAAGGTTCCAGTTTATCATTTTACGCCGGACAATGGTAGATTGCAATAACTATGACTTCTTCTGTTTGAATACGTACACATGCGTACCCACCATACAATCTGACAAAATCTAGTAACATTTGATAATCTGTATGTTTGCTTTATTGGATCTTTTAAGGTATTTGATGATCTATTTTCATAATTAGATAACATATTTTTATAATGAATGCATTTTTGTCATAGATACTACCAAAGGGTTTAGTACGTCCGCATGTTGAAGGGTCGAAAGAAGAAAATAAGATAAAGAATAGATATTTGACAACCTGGCCATGTAAGAAATCCAATTATATTTCAATTTCACTAATATAATATAATATAATATATTTTGTTGTATGTTCTAATTACTTCAGTCTCCTGATTCAAACGTGTGATGTCACTCTTAAATGTTATGAAGACCATATTCCTTTAACTCTTGTATAGCAAAGCTTCTTCGAATTTAGATTTGAGATGTACAATATAAGTGGTTAGTATTACTATTTTTATTGTTATCATTGTTGGTAGTTTTTTTTTGTTTTGTTTTTTGTTGAGCGGGGGGGGGGGGGGGGGGGGGGGGGGGGGGGGGGGGGGGGCAGAGAGGCTAATTTTCGTTTCTCTGAGTCAAACACGTAGCCATTATAATTCATCGATTTGTCTAGCTTTAGAAGTCATTCTCAGCATACTCTGCTTGACCATTACATTATTTCGTATCTCAAACACTTGTCTGTTATATCGGAATATTTCGTCCTGTGTCGTATTTTGTTAGTCTATGTGGAGTTCGTATATAAGTCTCATGGATGGTCAAATGAAAAAGACAAAAAGACCAAACACTACACAGAAAACACAAACTGAGCTACTCGAACCCCACTATAACAGTAATAAAGTAAGATGAGTTTTTGCATTGCCAATATAGAATTTATCGGAAATGAATCATGTATATGTTAATTCATTGAGACATTACGCTTAGTATAATGTATTATTTATTGACTGACGAAACATTAAATCAGTTTTAATATAGTTGTACTTGTTGGATTAATATTGTATTTATCAATACACTTGTATTACAGATGACCACTCAAGAGTCATTCTGCAGGGAAATACATCTTCTGATTACATCAACGCCAATTATATTGATGTGAGTTTTCTTTTCAGAATAGAAGGGAGATTACTAACACCACAAATAATTCACAGGATAACACATGTTATAACCAAGTTTAACCACAATCACAACCTTTTTAATCTCAACCTGATTATACTTTCTTCCTTGATAGCTCGATGTGGAAAAAATAGTTCGTCCATAGCATTGTTGTGCTACGTCTTTGCCACGACATAGCGACGTTTGACTGTATGTATGCCATGGAGTGTTACCACAAATACAACATCGTAGTTCTGAATAATTCATCAGTCTATTTCATTGGTAGCGTCACACAATCATAAATTAATACCGACTAGTCAGATAGTATTTTTCCTCACTTGTGAATTCGGTCAATGTGAAGTGTTGAGTGATAGGTTGGATCTACTAAATACAGAACAGTTACGGGAAAACAATCCAGTTTTCATATGAATTTATCCAATAGTGATGGAGGAGGCGAAACGAGCGTAGCAAATTGTGGTTTACCAACGAGCGATTTTTCCCCATATCGAAATTATTCTTTCCTCTATTTTCACAATATTTAATAAAGCTTTACTCCATGTATCATATGATTCCAGATAACGTTTATTTATTTGTTTCGATTTCATTGTGTACCAATATTATAAACAATAATCTTACAAACGACAAAATGTAGCAGCATTTCATGTTTGTTGTTGGAGTTTTCCATAATGTTATTAAGATTGTTTTGTTTTGTTATCAAAATCCTTAAAGCAACCCTAGGGTAACCAAACTATAACGAAATAGCCACATCGGAACAAAAGAAACACCAGAAGTTCAAACACAAAAATCAACAAGTTCAAAAGAACAGATGTTGTGACATAATGAACTCCCAGAACAAAAACCGAGTGTATCCAGTTTCGCCAGACGGATTTCGATCTTCAGTCCTCATATACAAAATATGTATTGAAAATGTTTCTTTTTTTTCTTTTATGCACTGTATAATTGTGTTTTTTTTTTTTTTAATTAGAGCTACAGTACAGAAAAGGCATATATAGCATCTCAAGGTAACGCTAATATAGAAATAATTCCCTTTCGATCATGTCTAACGACATGATGAAATGACGGGTAGACAAATACGAGAAAAGCAACAAAAGACAACACGAGATCTTTTCCGCATTTTAGCGTATTAGACATGTAAAATAATGGTAAAAACGTTATTCTAACTACAACAGTGTAGCGTCATATAGTACATCCAAATTAGTGTGTTTTCTCATATCAATTGTACTGATAAATTAAAAATCTTACTTTACTCTATTTGTTGTCGTTACTGTAATCAACACTTAGCGTGACATCAAAGTGAACATAACAATTTAACTGAAAGACGATCCTTACTAATATTGTATTATTGTCTACTACTGTTGAAACTGTTTTCCAGTAGTATGAGTTGGTGAGGTATAGTGCCCTCACCAGACAACATTATAGGAAAACTGTTCCCGAGAGGGAAGACAATAATATGTTTAGTACATAACATATCATTCTTGTTTTAAAAAAAAAAAGCACACTCAAATTCAACATTTTTTAACAAAATTGCCAAACATCACCAAGTGATAAACATACTACTGCGCCGTTTATTATAAGGGTGGTAAATCTTGCCAAGGATATATTAATAATAACGATGATAATCTATTCCACGGGTATAGTCCGTGTGGGAAATTGTTTCAAACTGGCATAGTTCCCGTGGCTAGGTATGGCAACCCGTTGCCAAGATGAAGCATAAACTGTCCACAAATAGTAAACACTGATCATCTAATCAAAATTAAGCATTTTCACATGATATGTACTAAAATATTTTAATACATGCCAGTGAATTATATCATGTTAAGATCAGCTGTTTCAAAGGAAATTCAAATTTTACTCAATTTCATTATCTTTGTTAATTCGAATAATGTATACAAATATAAATTATTTAGAAGAGTTTGAAGATACCAAAGGGGCAATCAGAATCCGTATATCGAAGAAGAACAGACAACACAATGACAAAAAGCACAAAAGGAGAAACAACGATCGACAAAACATACTTATAAAACTAATGATCGAGTACCACGAACCCCACTACAAATCGGGGGTGAACTCAGGTGTTCCGGAAGGGTAAGCAGTTCCTGCTCCACTAGTGGCACCCGTCGTGCTAATCTAGTTACAAACCCTGTAATAAGTCGTGAATGAGGAAAGGACCGGAAGGTGTTTATGACAAGTGGAACATATCCATGGTCATTTGTGACACAGATATTCCATAACGGTCAACCAAGTCATAGTTATCTTTCAGAGATAGAAGTTTGAAATACATCTTAAGTCTCATCTTGGTCTCCTTTTTTTCTTTCAGGTCCAAAGAAAAATACTATTAAAGATTTCTGGCAAATGGTTTGGCAGGAGAAAGCGGATATAATAGTTATGGTAACAAACCTGGAGGAAAAAAGAGTGGTAGCATACTATTTTTTTAAACTTTGATTTCAAATCTGTTAATCAAGTGCGATAGCACCGTCTCGAATGTGTGAACCTTTCATTAATTGATAATTTCTATCTTCAAATGAAAATATTATCTGTATCTTTAAAACCTTATCCTGTTATGGTGGAAATTGCAGACATAATTGCATAATCATATTCTCTTCAAACATTGAATTACAATTAGCAATTGACAACCGTTATAATAAGACAATAACAATCATAATATATGAGTTTCCAATTGTGGGCTTTCCATTCTTCAATACCAATATTTCTACTTTTCATGTGCTGTGTACGTATCCAAACTGATACGTAGCTCTTCATCAGTTACATGAAATCAGGAAATTTTACTTACGAGTCAACTTCTGTAACACAAGTTCTGCGAATAATATATGAGAGGTTTTCGTGTCCAAGTAAGTTGCGACATTTTATCAGCTTTGTGATGTTGGTCTTCATTGCACTCAAGAGCTAGATACCCTTATATGGTAAGACAATGCAATACAAATATATAGTTGTGTCCAGCTAATTAGTTGAGTATATTTTATGTACTTGGAGATTGTAAATAAAACCAATAACAAACCCGTTGTATCATTAAGTACAGTATTGAACAATCATAAGAAGCATCATATATTAGTTATATATACATTTTTGTATTAACTATTGCTAATTATTTATAATGGAATTTTTACCTAGAAAAAATGTGAGCAATATTGGCCTGATTCTACTTCTAATCCATTCGTCACTGGCCAATTCAAAGTGTCATTGAGAAAAGAGGTAATAAAAACATTTTTAGACTCGTATGGTAAGTAATTTACATTACATTACAAATGTGATTGATTGATTAATTGGTTGTTATTAGTTAGTTTACGACATATGCGAGGTAAGCAACTGAAGGCAAGATTGCGACCACGCTGGTAAAAGACGTACTATTAGTTCATCAAAGTCTTAATCAAAAGCAGGAGACCATCTGCTGTGAGATAAATGTAGTTTGTATTTGAGTTTCAATGCAAATGAGTAGGGAATTGACATGTACAAAATCATTTTGTCTAAATATTTGTCAGGAGAAAGGTCAATGACACATATCTGCAAGAAGACATAAATCAAACATTTATATATTGGATTGGACTGTTTCTTCATAGTGATGTTATGTATTTGGTCACCTAACACTCCGTCCGTTTAATATGTGGCAATATACTTTTTCTCCTTAATATAATCTACGAAGTATGTCTGATACCACTATAACCTCTGTTTACTTTTAGTCAAAATCTGAGAGGACAATTCACCACTTCCATTTCACTCAATGGCCTGACCATGGTGTTCCCGATAAAATAAAACTGGTTAGTTTTTACAGAAAAGTGAAGAGTACACCGACATGTCTGAACGGCCCAATGGTTGTTCACTGCAGGTGACTGTTTATGGTCAATTTTAAAATATATTTTTTTTGGGGGTAATTTTGTTTCAAAAATGTCTCAAATATATAATGTATGCATATCATGAGTTTTATTGATTCTTGCTTAACATCACATTCGCGGTAATCAGTTTTATTTCTATGGAGAATTATCTAAGAAAGTTACTCTACAATCAGAGTGTGGGAACGCCTAGTATTGTGTGTAATATGAACGAAAATATTTGTTCCGCTGGACTGATTGCCAAGTCTTGTTCATATATTTGCAATAAGGATAATAACAAAATTACCGAACTCCGAACAGTCTTACAAAGGGAAAGTCAAAACTCATAAGTATATAAACAGACAAAATCAGTCAACAACCGGAAAACTGTGAAAATGAGGGTGTCCAAGTCTTTCATGCAATATATAGCAACTATAGGTGCAAAAGATTAACAGAGGTTAAAACCGAAGCTAAAGGAACACGACTGTTTTAATGTCAATCTTTAATTTAAATATTCAGTGCTGGTATTGGCAGAACGGGAACTTTCATAGCAATTGACGCCTTGTACGAACATGGTCAGGAAACCGGTTATATAGATATCATGGAGTATGTTCAAATGATGAGAAAAGATCGCATGAATATGATTCAAACAAAAGTAAGTTTCGTTATAAAATGTACTGCAGTATAATATTACGGTATTTGGTATGTGGCAATGCATTTCATTTGTTCATGATATCCCAGGAGTGATACATGTTACTGTTTTAAGTGAATGTAAATTGACTATCACAACTATCTCTTCGCAATTTGTCAAACATGTTCACATTATATCGTCTTTATATAATGGGTTTTTGTATTAATCGTAAATACGAAAAAGAATGCAATTGTCGGTAAATCACTGTCAAATCAAATGCACGTACATGGTGTACTTGAACATATAGATGAAAGAAAAGCAAAACATGATGTAACTTATACATATGACATTAATTAATTGGCAGTCTTAAAAATTTATATAATGTTGAACACATTTTAACTATATATCCAAAAAAGCGGCACACTGTTTTAAAAGTAGATGCCATAGTCAGAAGTCCTGGATGACCGGATTGGTATAAAAGACTACTAGCGTGCTATGCGACCAATATATATATTAAAAAAAAACAATATGATTTTAGATACAGCCGAAGTTATCTCCACCAATACCTCAAGTGCGAACATTTACATAGAAGAAGCTCTTTTTTTTATTATAATTTCTAGAGTACAAGTCGATTAGTAGCATTCGTGTTATTCATTTTGACCAATTGCAGGTCTCCATCCCTTTAGGTCGGTATTATGATGTTCACTACGATTCCCGCGTGTAAACGGTGTTTGGTTCGTATTTCATACCATTTGTTTTCTAAAAAAGGCCCATGTTTTATTTCTGCTATTTGTATTTATTTACGTATATTACTGTACAACATTATTTCTATTTCAGATGATGATTGTGTCGTCAAATAGTAATACGACCGGTTTTTAGTGGGGTTTATGTTGCACAATCTTTAGGTTTCCGTGTTGTGTTCTCTCGATATTTGCATAATATTTATAATTTTTTCTTGGACCATTGCATTGTCTGCCCTTCTTCAATATACGTCTTCAGATTTTCTCTTTGGTATCTTGAAAGTGTTCTCATTTCAGTAATTTTGCTTTGTTATGCTTTTATATTTATTCTGCTATTTTTAATTATGTCTGATTATATTGTCTGACTTTGTATTCAGTATGTCTGACAACACGAACCTGTTTCTTCTAATTTGTTCTATTGTTATCAATATGCTTATTTGAAATGTTAATGATATATTGGTTCTTTGCAGGAACAATACGCAACTGTGTTTGAAGCCTTACTGGAAGCTTTTACTGTGCCTGATACTGCCATTCACAAAGACCATTTCTGTAATTATTTGGAGAATCAGCAACTGAATATTACACCAAAAAATCAAACTTTTCACAAACTAGAATTCCAGGTATAATATATTAGAGAAATGATTGTATATCTATTGATTGAAATGCTTTCTGGTTAACATACTTAGATGCAGAACACGAAAATGGAGGTTTCCGATATTTCTGTAAGCAAGTCATATTATGTTGAATATTAATATACGAATGAAAGCTGACCTAGCATAGTCGTGTTTCTGTAATGGTTAACAAGTTAGATCATCATTGCTAGAAACAGTTCCTGGCTGACAGTCTGTACCATGGTATATCATGATGCTATGCAAGATACTGTATGAATATCAAATATTCTCTCGTAATGAAAAAAAGAAACATTTGAATATTTCAGTGAATACAATGTGACATTGTTGGGGGGTTTTTTGTTTTGTTTTGCTTTGGGGGTTTTTTAGGGGGGGGGGGATGTTTTGTTTTGTTTTTGTTTTTGTTTTTGCTTTTTTTTCTTTTCTTTTTTTCCTTTTTTTATTTGTTTGCTTTTTTTTTCTTTTTTTTTGTTTACTATTTTTTTTATTACGTTAGTCCCATTTCGCACAAACTTTTCCATCGATTGTGCATATTTTTGCATTGACAGTAAATATAAAGTAAATGTCCCTATATTATAATGTGTGCACGCCTTCATACACTGACAGACTACGACATAATCAGTCAGAAGACATAAATTGGTAATAGAACAGTAAATGGGAGAATAATTTTTACGATGTGTATGTGATGTTATACCTTAGTATAGTGATACGGTAGGTTGTGTTCACTATTCCGGGGATGTGATATTCTGGGTAAACTTGGTATTACAAAATGCATCAAAACACAGAATGAACGATAAACGACACCACGAAATATTATTCTGAATGTATCGGTTTTATCGCGGGTCGAGAATCATATTTATATGTATATTATTTAGAGCTGTTTGGTTGTTGAGCTTAAATATTGCAACGTACAACCAACATGTTATTAAATAATACATAGTGGGTGCTCTGTACGGTTTGGTATTATGTATGATGGGTACATTTCTTAACTATGTATTATATTACTTTATAACCAACATCCCTAGTAAACCTTACCATCAATATATCAACTTTCGTAAATAACCATTGTTTTATTGTAGAAACTGAAGGACATGAAACCTACATATTCCGGTGTATCCTACAAGGCGGCCTTGTCTAAGGAAAATGCTGCCAAAAATGCTGTCCAGAATATTTTACCACGTACGTTGTCTGTGATGATGCTGATCATTATATTTACTTGCAATTTTCTGTATGCATAGTGTTCTAAGAAGAGAAAATGATTTTGATTCTTGGGAAGTAGTTATTAGTTGGCATAAAAACGCGAAGATTCATATTTACCACGTACAATAAAGATGCGTATGTGACATCATAATTCAAACAAGATGAACTATGAGCTAATGCTCACTTATGATATCCCTGCATATATGTTCAATGTGCATAAAAACCAACCAAGTCGGCAAGCAGGAAGTAGGAATGTGACGGGTCCAAAAACGCCTCCCACGATATGGGGTACCTATATGAAGCTTCTGACCGAATATCAGATTTCTGCCATCAATAGTTGCTGAGAAAAATGCGACGAAAAATATCTCGCGACGAACGGAAGGACGGACAGAGGTAAAACAGTACCCCCCTTCCGGTGGAGCGGGTGTATAATCAATTCGTTGTTACAGAGAGAGAGAGAGAGAGAGAGAGAGAGAGAGAGAGAGAGAGAGGAGAGAGATTCATCTTCCAGAAACAGCAGAATTGTTTATTATGGAGAAATACAGCTACATTAATACATTGCCATGTTATATTTCCATTTACATGCAATGTATCTAAGGTAAACATGTATTTGATAAATTAACATTGTGTTTGTATTCCTAGATGACGATTACAGACCGTTCCTGATGTCAATTGAAAAATCAAGAAATGACTACATCAATGCTGTTATTATAC
Source organism: Bathymodiolus septemdierum (assembly GCA_963383655.1). Classification (NCBI taxonomy): domain Eukaryota; kingdom Metazoa; phylum Mollusca; class Bivalvia; order Mytilida; family Modiolidae; genus Bathymodiolus; species Bathymodiolus septemdierum. Next base: position 74,976,498 of record OY726518.1, read on the forward strand.
CAGTAAGTATAAATTACATACACTAATTGATATGTTAAACATAAACTAATAGCATTCATAGTATTTGTTAGATAACTCGAATATTCGGCTAAGTCGAATTGAAATAGTAGATAACTTCAACTTGTCAGGATTATATGTATATACATTATATTTTTTGGCAATTTTTCAAACCTTAAATAGCAAATTAGGTGTCATTTCATAAATTGATGGCACGAACGTTGTTGTAGCACTAAAACAGATAAAAACAAATTTGTAAATGAGATGATGTATTCAGGAAAATATTTTTATTTTTAGATAAATTAATTGTTTTCTGTTTCTTACATCCAGTATCAGAAATAAAGATTTACATGTTTACGATAGGAAAACAACATCTGTATTATATGTACTCTTAAAACGTTGATAAATAATTACCCAAATACCGTAGGAAACACTGACTATATATGATAATAACAAAATACTACTTTTATTTTATACTTCAAATTTAACACAATTTTAGCAAATTGTCAATTGAAATACGCTTAGCTATTGCAAAAAGTATCCTATTACTCTACTTTTACAAAGATATGTACAAGAATATACTGTTATTTAACGCCATTAGCATGTGTAAATGTGTATGACATAATTTGTCTTTAATGTTATATAACGTTTTATCCTTTATTTCGAAATAGTATTCGTTTACCTGGCCTCTGACTCCATATCTACTAACCTTAGTTTGATATAACTGTTTTTAAAACTTAACATTTTGTTGTTAATCAACAGGGATATGCTAGAACAGTGAAGTATCTTGCTACTCAGTACCCACTACAAGACACAGTAGTTGACTTCTGGTCAATGGTGTATGATACTGACTCTACTGTTGTTGTTATGTTAGAATATGTTGACGAGGTATGTATTTGTCTCTTTACTTGTATATCATTCATGACAATGCTATTTAATCAAAAACGTTAAAACAAAAGTAAATATATACCAATCACTGGCAGTTATGGGTGATGTTATCATGCATGCACATTTTCAGATGATGGACTTGGGTACTGCAGACGTATAAATCATAAGAGAGGGATGTTTACTGTTGTCTACTATGGATGTAAATTTCACTTTGTAGTATTAGTGTAGATTAAACATGTAGTTGCTGAATGATATTATCTACCTTTGTCAACTCCTCAATTGCTTAAGAGTGCCCGGATGGCTCAATGAGTTAGGTAGCTGGATTACCTAATAACTCTTACAAACCTATCACCAATACGACGTGGGTTTCCACTCGGCTTTGTAAATTACAAAAAGGTGCACTTGACTCGCAGCCGCAAGTGGACAATTTAACGAGTTGCTTGCCCATGATCGGTGGTTCTTTCCGGGTATTCCGGCTTCTTCCACCACTAAAACTGGTCGCTATGATATAGCTGAAATATTGCTGAAAGTGGCGTTCAACACCAAAAATTAAAAAAAAATAAATAAATCAATTGATTAAGTAAATTTGGATTTTGACATTGTTGTGACAACCAATAACATGTATAAGATATAATATATAACATGTCTTCAATAATGACGCCTTTTATTAGTTTACCTGTTCCAAAGTGTCCAGTGAGTAATTGTCATCACGTCGTGTCCGTCGTTGTCATCGTTCACCATTTTTCTCATAAACTACTAGACAATACAGTTGTTTCGAATCATGTCAATTCCGACCACGTTCCGTCTTTTTCGTGTCTTGACGTCTGAATTCCTCGGCAGACGACTTCCGGTATTTACGCTATTATTGTGACAACGTCAGCATATAGTCGTAGATGCGGTAAAGTAGAAGTAACTGTAACATGGAGACGCCAAGGAAACCGCTGAATAAATACTGGTCTTCTGTACCTCACTGTCTGTCTGATATCAGAAATAATACATAAAGGCAGATCATTTTCCTTTGATGATGCTGACAGCCGCAAATAAAGGAAGAAAACAAATATAATTTTAAAGAAGTAATTGTCTCTGCATTGAAGTCTTTGATACAAATAAAAATAATTTAATTAATATGTATGTTACAGAAAATGTGAAGATTTTTTTAAGTTGATGATCGAACGATAAAACGGTACATACTGTTTGGAGTTTTTGTTGTGTACATTGACACCAGTAGTTCAGCGCTGAGCATTCCATCGAAATCACGTGATCTGGCGGACGAAAATAAGAAAATTTTGACGAAATGGAAATGATTCGAAACAACCGCATTGGAATCGTATGACAATGTTCGTCGGATGGTCCTCAAAATTGTATATGATTTTCGTTTCATGTTGATTCAACATAGGCTGTTTGATTAAATATATTGTCTAATCAATTGGTTGAAATTCAATTATCCTTTTATCATAAATCATGTGTTTTATAATATTACTACAAGTAGAATATACTTGGACATGCATATTCTTGCTTGTATGAGTTATGAACATTTTTTATTAATTAATTGATTAATGGAAACAACTCATTTCAGAGTGTCCCCTTGTGGCCACAGAAGGGTGACATATTCCACTTCTCAAAATTCAACGTCAGCCTGAATTCAGACAATACATCGTTTCCGTTGAGTCTTACTTTAAATCACAAGGTATGTTACGTACATTTTCCATATACCTGCTCTGTTTTTACAATGATTTTGTTTATATGATATCAATTTTTATCTTCATCTGTTCTATAGTCAATTGCAACAAATATATTAAGGATGTAATTGAACATGAGAGACTATCCAATTTACAGAATCTTGAGCGTACATGATGAATGTTATTCCAGAAACACGTTGTGTGGACTAAATTATATATCGTGCGCACTACATTTGATATCTATGTTTTTATGAGATACCAATGATTACTTGATTACAATGTAAATAGTGGTCTCCTTTTTTATAATTTGTACGAAGCATTTTTCACGTACGTAATTTATAATGTTTCAATCAGTGTGAATAAACGTTAGAGAAAATCGAAGCTGCAATCAAAAATAAAAATCCAGAGCCACTGGCAATATTTGGCACAAACGACACAGGAAAAAGACAAGCAATACAAAAAACCCAGAAACAAACACAGACGAGCACCACGGATCCACAGAATCTAGGAAAAGCAGTTCATGCTTCTTGAAATCACTCGCCTGATGAAATCCGTTAAGCATTACTTTGCATATATTTTATTACACAATATATTCCGACTTGAATGTGGGCTCTCTCTTTCTCTCTCTAGCTCTCTCCCGCGCTCGCGCTCTCTCTCTCTCTCTCTCTCTCTTGTGAAGCATATTTTTTTCTGAATATGTCTCTCATTTGATATAGGAGACAAACAGGAATAGAACAGTACGCATTCTTTCAATGGATGAATGGAATACAGAGAATGTACCATCATCTGGGACATGTATGCTAAACCTCTTGAACAATGTTTTATCCTGGAGAAAAGACCATCCAGGATCAGTTACCGTCGTTTGTCAGTAAGTCTATTTTTTCATATTTTGAAAAATAAAACATTACTCTTACATTATCATTATTAATATAAAACAGACTACGAAAAAAGTGTAAATTGATTTACCTATAATTCTAAATAAACGTTAGAAAACACCGAAGGGGCAATCCAAATGGACAATGCAGGGAAACTTGCAACACAAGACGAAGAAAAACAAGACAAAAACACAACGCAATATGTGTTGGACACCACTATGCGCAAACAAACACAAATAACGAAACTAATACATCAGCCCTCATACAAACAATCGCATGTCAGCTTTTCACTTTTATGTTAAATGTTCCCTTTATCTATTTGAGATGTTTGACTTCTCTCGTTAATTCCACATGACAAGACAATGTCGATGTATTCGTATTTCATGTTTTTAAGGTTCCATTTTATCTATTCCACCAAATTAATTTCATTTAGCGAACGAGCTTTTAGTTTATATTGGCAGTATTTCTATTTTTATAAGGAATGGCTGTAAAAGAAGTGGTGTCTTTGTTGCTCTCAGTCTGGTTTTGGAGAAGATAGAAATAGACGACGAAGTAGATATATTCCAAGTGGTGAGAACAATACAAATACGAAGACCAGAATTCTTCCCAAACTTTGTAAGTGTGTGTTCATTTTCCAGAATACAAGATTTGTGTGTAACACTAACAAAGCAATTAAATAAAACTAAATATGATTATGTACCTAAATAATCATAGGAAGATTCAATTATTCTATGAACTATATGATGCTGGAGATGTCCAACGGCCACAATACATCTAGCATTGTGACGTTTATTCTTTGATGTGATTGTGATATGAATTGATATGCACTGAAAACTACAAAAATTTTGGTTATGTGTGTTAAATACCATTTTCAAACCTACAATGTTTTTCGATTATATCGTCATTTCTTTGCCTTTACTCTTTTTTGTTGGGTAGATGGAGTGCCGATTAAAATTCTTGACCATTCGCAAGTCAATGACAAACTTTGTCACATACATAATATCGAGAACATCTCGGCATGAGCGGCATTATCAATCGCAACTGCAGTTGTGGTATGTATTGTTTACATAGTGATAAGTAAAGCCAACTTTCATATGAATACGGACACGATGCATGCATGAGCTACGGATAGTCCTCCTTATAGTCATGATACTGCACTGATCCAATATTCAACATGGCTGCCTCGAGACATAACTATGCTGTTCCTCATCGGGCATTGCTGAAAACGTTTTGATTGTTAAATTCTAAGTGCATGTAACTAACTGAATTTATTATGTATATTTTCAGAATCAATATGAATACTGTTACCATTGTATCAAGGAACATCTAGAGGGAAATTCCCTTTATGCTAACGTATAAAGGATGATGACAACTTCACGGAAGACTATGGAGTTTATCCAACTTTACATGATTTAACCTTAACATAACTTACCAATAATTAATACACTATATATATATGCTCTTATGTAACCAATATCTCAAAATGCAAATGGTTGGACTAGAAACATCAAAATGTTGATTAAATTTAGTGTGTTTCCATATTTATGTTATTACATTGGTCGTATATGGACCAAATATTTAATTTCGTGCCCAACACTATATTTATATAAACATTCTATATGGAAACAAATGGTACCGGTGTCACCTATGTTCAGTGCCATTTTTGTTAGACAAGTTCTTATATTTGTTTGTGTTTAGATTTTCTTTCTGATATATTAATGTAATTATTTAATTTGCTAATTATCATCATTCTAATTTTGCATTAAACACCATAACCCTAACCCCTATAACATGGCACGTTTATTAATTTAATTGATACATGGATTTATAACCTGGAAAAATAGGAACGGATAAGATTGTTCAATATTATCTATAATATCACATCTTAAATGTTTTGTCTTTGAAAAAAACCAATTTCATTCGTGAATGACTAATACTGTAGTACAGAATGTAACATCAACGAACTTATACAAACTGTAAGTCAATGATAAACATGTATTGATATCATCATTGTTGTAAAATATGTTTATTTATAGATAATGTGTAGAATAATTTTTAATGTATACTATATGGCCTTTTCTGAGTGCATTTTACAATGATAAGCTATTAAAAGTTATATACGATCATATCCGAAGACGAGGTATTGAAGGTTGCTAAAATATTCTTATAGCCATTCACAGTCCAATACTGTTACTAAGTCGGTGATAATGATTGTTAGTTGTTGGTGTGTAACGCCAATTTCAGCAAATTAAGATTTATCGGGGTGATCAGTTGGATTGGAGATAGCAATCAGAGTGTATTTGGAGAAAACTATCGATCTGCTGCAAATACACTGACAAAATTTGATTCACCGAGACTTTCCGCACTTTTGTGCCGCATACACATAAATTCTATATTTTAAGACACTGCATTAATATTGTGTTTATCCCGTCACAAATTAACAATATTTATAAATATCTCTGGTAAATATCTAGCGATTATCCGAGACATCATGCTGACTCTTTCCCAATCGTTTACGCAAAAACGGTACCGTAAACGGGATCATATTGGAAATTGTTATTGCGGTACTCGTCCTTTCATGTACAACGAAAACCAATACAAATAGATATTTGTACTACGTTCAACAGATACACAGGTTTATATATATTGCTTTAGTACATAACATACGAAAATGTGGTATTTTGATTGGATAATCAGTGTGTACTATTTTTGAACAGTACACTTCACAATGGGTGACTATACTTAGCGACGGGAAATATACCAGTTTTAATGGATTTCCTGCGAGCACTATAGCTCTGGCATAGATTTTCCCGCGTAATTTTTACATATTTTTGTCAAGATTTATCCTCCTTAATGAACATACTTACAAGTCGTGCAAACTGAAAACAGACCTAAAAACACTTTCAGTTACCCAGCATTTAACTTCAGTAACTGCAATGTTACCATTAATTATTAACAGTAATTTATTTATACGGAAATGTTCCATTTCAACATATTGAACAAAATCTTGTTGCATGTACTTTACTTCTGAACAACTACAAAAAAGATGTGTTTTGTTGACTTTCAGGTTTTGCTATAAATATTACTTTTATAACGTTACATTGTAAATTTTGTTATCATTATTATTATAATTTTGAATTTAAGTGTGTTTTTCTTTTCCTTTATGTCTAGAATGGGATGTTATGTATTATATACAATTATAGTCTTTTGTTTAGGTCAATACCTATTTTGACAGTTCACCGGAAGTTGAATTTCGGGGGCACAATACAGGTTTTTGAGGGCAAATACGGATATTTGCTCCGAGGGCAAATAACAAGCACTGACTTCCGGCTATTATTGGACATGCAAAAACGAACATATTGCAACAAAATATGTGGTAAAGCATATTATTGCCTTCTCCCTCAGTTTTCCTATAGTGTTGTCTGGTGAAGTATAGTGCCCTCGTCGTTGGCTCGGACACTATACCGCATCAGACAACACATTATGAGAACAGTTCCCTCAGGAGTAGACAATAATAGAATAATAGTACACAACATATGAAAATGCTTTATTTAGATTGGATGATTAGTGTTTACTATTTAGCGACGGGAACTATGCCAGTTTCAAACCATTTCCCGCGTGCACTATACATGTGGCATAGATTTTCCCGCGTAATTTTTATATATCTTTGACAAGATTTAAATACGTTAAAATAGACGACGCCTTACATTGATAATGAAATCAATTCTGTTATTCTAAGATTGAATCAAGTAATCTATATTTTTATATTGGGAACAAATCCTTTCCACAAATCACAATGAAACCCACTTTTATGGTGGAAAGTAAAATAACCGACGCACAATTTTTTCATGGTAGTTCGATCACTTTTACAGGATGAATTGTTGATACAATGGTGTGAATAAATAAATGTGGTACATTATCTATTTTATTTGGAAATTTAAAGTGATGTTAATTGTAAATGAGACTATATTTTTATGTTACTTCAATATTGTAAAGCGATCACATGGAAGGCTGGGCCAAGGTGATGTATGTTAACAGGCAGAATAAGACAATACAGAAATACAAAGAAATAGACGGCGTTGTAGTCTATTTATTGTTTTGCTGTCAATATGGCGAGGATCGGCAATATAAACGCCGATCAATCTAGCCATTTGTTTTCTTTTATTCCATAATGAGATGCTATGTACTATAGATATTATTGTTTTTTCCCTAGGAAAAAGTATTCCTATGGTGTTGTCTGGTGAGGTATAATGCCTGAGCCAACAGTTCCCTCAAGAGAAGACAATAATAGGACATTATAAAGCGTAGATGGTGAAGGTTATTCCATAAACGCGTTGTGCTTCCTAAATAAGATTTTTTTAAATTAATATTTATATATTTCAATATGACATAGCAACTCATGCATATTTCCCTGACAGATATTCAATCCGGGTACATAATGACTTTTAAAAAGCTTAAATATCTCGGTGAATCTTCCGTAATAGTATACGTGTGTAAAGGAAACTGGACATAACGCAGGTAAATACACATCATATATGTTATGGTATTAGTACCTTATTAGAACCTGTTTTAACCATTACCTATATTTGTTATTTGTTCAGCTCATCATCAATGACATGCACACTATTTTCTTTTCAATGTTTTGACATTATCTTTTATTCGAATACAGAGTGGTCTTTTCTAATTTCGTTCGACGATGACATTTAATCATTTGTGCGTAAAAACAACTTCCTGGTTCTGCTTATGATATTTTTTAATAGTGTATATGCTAAAGCGATTTTACACATATTTATTGTCGTATGCATAGTATGTATATTTGGAATATATAATGCAGATTGTTTTCTATAAAACAAGGTAAGGTGATAACAAAATATATACAATATAGTCATATATATATTTATAACAGGTTTAATTTGTTTAATGAACTTTAAATTTGTAGGGAAAAATAGTTTAGTTCTATATGATCAGCATGAATGATATTTAATATATAACTGACACTTACACATGTTTGTATTGCATACTACGAAAGCCCAGAAGGATCATTCGAGATTCAAGATTCGAAATTCGAGATTCAATATCTGAAATTCGAAATTCGAGAATCGAAATTCAATATCTAAAACAACCAATCAAGAGAAAGCTTTTAAATTAAGAATTTTTTATGGCCAATGAAATGTCTTTTAACATAATTCCATACAGAACAGACTAGAAGGGAAACCTTCCGCCCAAAAAAATAAGAAATAAGTTCATTCATAAACTGAAATAAAAGAACAAACAAACTAAAATTAATAATAAATAATTGAAAACAACAGGTAGGTTTGTTTGTTTATGAACTGCACTAGTTCATTGCAGTTAAGAATGTTTGAATGTATAGATGGGAACATTTATGACATTAATTAGAATAGGTTTATTATATCCATCAATTCACAACTCATTTATAACCAATAAACGGATTGAAGTGAAACTCGTACAACATAATGGTGTATGCAATGTAGTACATTATGCTTTTTCAAATGGTTATTTATTTTGAGGGTCCAAAGGAGTGATAGGAGAAATTAACACCCTGAAATCCGCATCTACTAATGAATTTAAGGCAAATTTGTATCATGTCCACTATAAGGGTAATAACAAAATTACCGAACTCCGAGCAATCTTACAAAGGGAAAGTCAAAACTCATAAGTATATAAACAGACAAAATCAGTCAACAACCGGAAATCTGTGAAAACCGTAATGACCTTGACCTGGTACAGGTATTTCTAAAGAAATGGTGGGTTGAATCAGATTTTAAAGCGCCAAACCCCCCGCTTTCATTACGGCTCAAAGGTTCCGGCTGCCACTATAACAGTTTATAACAATATTGGAACAAAATAGGTAAAATAGTTTTCAAAGCAGTACCAAATTCAGTGAAGTAAATGTCAAGCACACTCTTATGTGTAAGCTAGTTTTCTTTTTATTAAATATGTTTTACTGGTACTGCTGGGGCACCTTAGTTATCCAAATAACATTGTTAAAGGGTTATGTCCTGCAATCCACATCTCCTCTAAAAGGAAGAAATGGATTGTTATGCAATCACAACTCATTTAAAAACCGGTGGTTATTATTTCCAAGCAGGTTTTCGTTGCATTGGGGTCTTAGGGATTTCTGTATCATCCTCAACGTTAGTAAGAGGAATGAGAACAGCAGGATTGTCATCGCTCTGAAAGTTATTATCCAATTGTTAGCTCAACTCATCTAAAAGGTCATGTCGGGTATTGTCATCACGACCCCTTAGAGCAGGAAAATGTTCAATATAAAGCTATAGGTTACTCAGATATCCATAGCTCGGTAGATATCCGATATTTATATTCCAATATCGTTAATTGGCATACATTTACATATTCAGTAGAAAATTGAGCTATGTTATATATGTTAAAATATCATTATCGTGTATAGCTAGAGTTCATGTTTTTGTCAATTCCATCATTTCAACTGGAGATATCGTATTACACTCGAAGATATTATTATACACTTCCGCCAAGTTTATTGGAATGTTAAGTTATTTACAGAGGAAGGATAGAGAGGCGACAAGGGCGTAGTCAAAAGTGTGAGGGGTGGGGGTAGCAAAACTATGTTTGCCACCATCTTTTTGGCCACTATCAAGAAAAACTGAATTTTTACCATGAAAGCAAATATGTTCAGGAAAAATAGGTATAAAGAGTATGCTTCGAAAATAGAAATGACTTTTTTCTTGCCTGTACATGAATTTATAATGCAATAAACAAATGCAAATTTCTTAGTTCAAATATAATACTTTGAAGTAAGCACCATTCATCGTTCTCCAATAAAATGTCGTCCACCTGATTGAACTGCCATAGGGGAACATATTTATAAATTATGTCAGAGAGTTGTAGTGAGGGAATTGGAGAACAAAATCGCTTTACTCCCCTCCTTATAAGTCCAAATTATTTACGAAAGTCGATTTATTTCTACAATAGATATGATGACTCGAAATTCTTTTAATTTCAATGTTTTTATCAATTTAATTGCTAACAAATGTTGCCTGCAACAGTTTGGAGAAAATTGTGCGTTTCAATAAAGATTTCTGTAAAAAAAAAACCACACTTTTCAATTCAATGAACTTTTAAGTGCCGTTGTGTCTAAAATGTGTGAATGATTTACACTTTCCACATATAGCTGGTGTTGCTCTCCTATTAATTGATAGATAAACATATTGTGTTTGTAATTGTTTTACTTTTTAGTTCACCTTGCCAAAGGCAAGGTGAGCTCCTTTGCCATCACTTGGCGCCCGTCGTCCGTCGTCTGTCGTCTGTCGTCCGTTAACTTTTCACATTTTAATCTTCTCTGAAACCCCTCAGCCAAATGAAGTGAAACTTGGTAGGAAGCATATATGGAAGATTCTCTCTAAAAATTGCTCATTTTGTCCTGATCCATTAACAAACATGGCCGCCATAGGCAATTCTTGTTTCTGATTGGCCGATTTTAAAAAATCTTCTCCTCTGAAACCGCTTGGCCAAATCAACCGAAACTTGGTAGGATGCATCTATGACAGGTCCTCTATAAAGATTGCTCGATTCGTCCCGATCCGTTAACAAACATGGTCGCCACAGGGAATTCTTGTTTCTGATTGGTTAATTTCTAAAAAGAAAACTTCTCCTCTGACACGCTTGGCCAAATGAATCGAAACTTGGTAGTAAGCTTCCTTGGAAGATCATCTATAAAACTTGCTCATTTAGTTCCGATCCCTTAACAACCATGGCCATCACAGGCAATTCCTGTTTCTGATTGGTTGATTTCTAAAAAATCTTCTTCTCTGAAACCGCTTTGTCAAATGAATCAAAACTTGGTAGGAAACATCATTAGAAGGTCGTCTATTAAGAGTGCGCATTTAGTTCCCATCCGCTAATAAACATGGCCGCCATAGGCAATTCTTGTTTCTGATTGGCCGATTTTTAAAAAAATCTTCTCCTCTGAAACCGCTAGGTCAAATGAACCAAAACTTGGTAGGATGCATCTATGGCAGGTCCTCTATAAAGATTGCTTGTTTCGTCCCGATCCGTTAACAAACATGGCTGCCACAGGGAATTCTTGTTTCTGATTGGTTAATTTCTAAAAAAAATCTTCTCCTATGAAATCGTTTAGCCAAATGAATCGAAACTTGGTAGGAAGCATCCTTGGAAGGTCCCCTATGAAAATTGCTCATTTAGTTCTGATCCCTTAACAAACATGGCCACCACAGGCAATTCTTGTTTCTGATTGGCTGATTTTAAAAAAATCGTCTCCTCTTAAACCGCTTTGCCAAATGAATCAAAACTTGGTAGGAAACATTCTTAGAAGGTTTTCTATAAAAAGTGCGCATTTAGTTCCCATCCGCTAATAAACATGGCCGCCACAGGCAATTCTTGTTTCTGATTGGTCGATTTCTAAAAATCTTCTTCTCTGTAACTGCTTATCTAAATGAACGGAAGCTTGGTGGGAAGCACCTATGGAAGGTTCTGTATTAAGTTTCCTCAAAGCAAAATGAAAGGTGAGCGACACAGGCTCAGCCCACTGAACCTTTAGTTTTATGCTTACATCTTCCATATTTTATTTACTGATTTCAGATCCTGATTTTATACGGTAGTTCTGTATCCGGATTTTATATACTAGGAGGTACCTAGTCCGCGTAGCTATCTTGATTTTATTAATGATCTAAACTGTCAGTTTATACACATTTAATTTTATCCATCATGTAATCGAGTGTCTTTGATTTTGTCCATCATTGCCGAAAATATGCATATTTGGCTGATTTCGACAAAAAAATAAGTCGGAAATCCTCCTCTGAAACCCTTGCATTAATTTAATCCAAAAACATATATATCAGAGTAGCACATGACGGACTATATATATATATATATATTGTAAATATGCAGAAAGCTTTCTTCTCAGAAAATTGTATTATTTACATTAATATATATTTAATATTTAAAATATATATTAAACGTTTTATTTCTATATGAAAATGAAAATTTTCTAGACATTGTCTTAGATAAGAGCATTATTTCAAAAACGTCTTATCTGTTTTCCAAATCTGAATGAAATTCTGCACTAGTCTTGTCCAGCTGATGGTTGTACAGTAATAAATGTCAAAATATGTTGATGAAACAGACACATAAAATAATCAAACCAAACTAGTTAAACAAAAGTAAACAGTGAAAACATAAAACCATTCTATGATATTTAGTGCATAAGTTGGAATAGTGTGTTGTTGACCAACTAAGCTTTAGTTTTATCGTATGATGATAACAATGATGAAATACAATTCTGTTTTTAAATTGCACGAGGTGTCAGATGATTATGAAAATATTTTGAATGACCTGATGCCTGATGACTTAGGTATAAGCTCAATGCACTCATCAGGAAAATTATTTCAAATGATAGATAATAAAAATAAAACCATGATTGTAGAAATGAAAGCACCTTCTGTTATACCCTCTCCGTGATTTTTACATTATCCTGCTTGTATTCTCGTGAAAAAAAATATGCTAAGACTGAAATGAGGTAACATCTTATTTGATCCACACAATTTACCAACAATATGATTTTTTATACCTCAAAATGTAAGACGCATTGAACCTGTCTAAGGCAAGCCAAGAGAGGTGAGATAAGTGATCCATACCACCCCTTTTATATTTTGGAACTTCGTTTGGCTTTATACAGAATCTCTTAATAAATCTTGAGTCGACCTACCCTTTTTAAATAATAAAAACAAAGTCCCAAGGATGTTTTTCGAAAAGTCTTGTATTGATTGCTGTATTTCGGATAAAGACATATGAGGATTTTGATACCAATGTTCCATTGATGGGATTTTCTATTGACGTTTTTCATTTTATGGGAAAAAAACAAATCTGGGTTTGTGGGAAATCGGCATCCATATTTCCCCTAAACCCTCTCTGGTTTTTCCACGTTTACTTGTATTAATGAGTCGTTGAGTCTCCGTAGCTTGATCAGTCAGGCAGTAGGAACACATTTTATTTGAAAAGAGGCGGAAATGGTTTGCTTACTGCTGAAAAATGTGAGCCTGCGTAGCAATGCGAACATGCTAAGGGAGTTTAAAGAAATCCATCCTCAAGAAAATTCCGAAAAAAGGTGAAAAACACAGCACAGTAATTTATGTTGCGGAGTAAAATGATAAAGTTGCAGTGGAATTGTTTGACTTTAACGATGTATAACAAACGATATAAATCACTATGCACATTTAATATTTACAATATTTACAGTCAATTTTCACAATTTCAAAACGTCGTTTACCATTCGATTACGATGACCAAACTCGACATACTTTTCGATTACGATGACCAAACTCCAACTTACTTTTCGATTAACGATTACAAAACTCCAACTTACTTTTCGATTAACGATTACAAAACTCCAACTTACTTTTCGATTAACGATTACAAAACTCCAACTTACTTTTCGATTAACGATTACAAAACTCCAACTTACTTTTCGATTAACGATTACCAAACTCCAACTTACTTTTCGATTAACGATTACAAAACTCCAACTTACTTTTCGATTAACGATTACAAAACCCCAACTTACTTTTCGATTAACGATTACAAAACTCCAACTTACTTTTCGATTAACGATTACAAAACTCCAACTTACTTTTCGATTAACGATTACAAAACTCCAACTTACTTTTCGATTAACGATTACAAAGCTCCAACTTACTTTTCGATTAACGATTACAAAACTTGAAATCGATTAAATTACAACACAAAAAAACTTACCAGACTCTCACTTTCACAGTCTACTATATAATCTCACAGCTATCATTAACCCCAATTTAGATTTAGAACAGAAGCAATAAATGTCATTAATTACTGCAATGCAGGCTACAATTTGAACTTGTGATCTCGATGATGGTATAATAAAAATAGAAAACCCGTTAACTCTTACAAGTTGTAAATAAAATGTAATACTTAATTTTACACACGATAATCTTATCTCTAAATCAAAATTTAATATGTATTACGAAAAGAACGATAAAAATTAACTTATGAAAAACAAAAATATTTCATTCTAAAATTTAAAACGATATCTACTCTGCTATATAAAAAAGATTCTAACAGGTGTGAAACCTATAATTAATTTCTTTACGGTTTTCTACTAAATTTGTGTTTTTTCGAGCCTACCTGGCCATTTTATCTTAAGTTTAACCTTTCGAAGACCATACATTTTCTGAAACGTCCATGATTCCTCTACGTTCTGTCAAAATATCAGGCCATGTTTAAAGTCTTGCAGTGAAATGCCAGGCTATGGAAAATACCTACTCTAAAAATAGCTCTGTCATCCCCCAGAAATTCCCTATTTATAGGTCATGCATCAAATTCTCCATATCCATATTAAAATACAATTAAATCAATCAAATTTGGGCTCAAAATAATCCTTATACATTTAACTTCAATTATCAATTTAATTATTCCATTCCATTCAGTATTTGTCACGATACAACAAAGTGAAAGGAACTTTTTTTTTAAAAGGGACTACTTGTGTATATGTTCTTAGCTCTGATTGGTTGAATTACGTGTTTGACACCAAATGTAATACTTAATTTTACACACGATAATCTTATCTCTAAATCAAAATTTAATATGTATTACGAAAAGAACGATAAAAATTAACTTATGAAAAACAAAAATATTTCATTCTAAAATTTAAAACGATATCTACTCTGCTATATAAAAAAGATTCTAACAACGAAAATATTACGGCACTAATTAATCTAAAATTACTATTGTCTTCTGACCAATTTAGGCATTCCAAATGTTAACACAAATATGCACAAAATTATAGTCTGTCATTTTCAGCAAGATTGTAACATATGTGAAATTTATTGATTACTGACACATAATTTGTGAAGTAAAAATTATAAATTTTGGCAAAATAATATGGGGCATCCCTTTGACCCCTCTTCTACTTCGGATTTGTCAGCGTGTGATAAGAATTATATATATATATATATATATATAACCATAAATTTGCAGAGATGACATTTTGGCTACAGCTTGGACGGAATACATAATTATAATAACGATATCGTTCCTAGTTCACAGAGAGTGCAATAATTTTCAATTATGAAAAAGTATTCTTCATTGCTGTTAACTGCTATATTGACGAAATTGTAATTTTCATTGATTGTTTTAATTACTCGTGCAATAATTTGTTAAACGGCATTTAGTTGCTCAGAAAGAACATCAGTTTTTTTTATCGCTACACCCATTGGTTAATCAGGATATTTAATTTCGAATCTCGAATTTCAGATATTGAATCTCGAATTTCGAATCTCGAATTTCAAATGATCTTTCTGGGCTTTCTACAGTGGGGTATCTACAGTGGGTTATCTGCATTTACCTGTTGCTTGCCCATGATCGGTGGTTCTCTCTCGGGTACTCCGGCTTCTACCATCACTAAAACTGGTCGCCATGATATAGCTGAAATATTGCTGAAAGTGGCGTTGAGCAAAAAAGTCAAATCAAATCAAATATATATGTAACACCCTTGGGAAAAATACAACATATATGATTAAGGGCTATGATGCTCAACGCCACTTTCAACAATTTTTCGGTTATATCGTGGCGGTCAGTTTTTATTGGTGGAGCAAACCGGAGTACCCGGAGCAAACCATCGACCTGCCGCAATTCACCGACAAACTTTAACGCATAATGTTATATCGAATACACCTTGCTTGAGTGGGATTCGAACTCACAACTTTAGTGCTGATAGGCACTGCTTTCATCAGGTAGTTGTAAATCCAACTCCCATATGATCACGACCTCGACACTGCCTAAAACATGTATTCAATTGAAATTAAGTAAGTTAAGATAGAAATAAAAATATACAAGAAATACATGTAATGTGTCAGCATCATAGTGATTATGTATCAGCATAACAATTGAGGCACCAATGAATGTGTGTTGTGTACTATAACAGTTACAAGTATAATTATAATAGGTGTATTAATCGTCCTTTTTTCTAGATTTTAGATTTTGTTGACTGTATTCATAATCCAACTAATCCGTCAATAATAGGAAAACTATTAATATACTCGATGTTTAGCTATATTTTGAAGATAAATCTATATTTAAAGAAAAAAAAGATTAAATCTTGTCTGATATAAAACTTTACAACTCAAAATTAATTTAAAATATTTACTTTCTGACACATCACCCAGTGCCATTGTTGTGTTAAACAGGTAGATTATGTATATTAATGTATATAAATTTTGTTGACTGTATTCAGAATCCAACTGTACCTTCAATAATAGCAAAGCGATTTAAAGAATAAAATAAAATAAAACATTTCAATAGTATACATTTTTAATTAAAGTAAAAAATCATATACAAAATACAAGATAAATAAATGTTTCTTAAATGTATTTAGCATATACTACTTTGTGTATGTTCAGCAATCGTACACAACCTGCTATGAAATATCGCATTAGAAAAAAATAAAAATAAAAATATATATATCTATATATATATATAAACGTCTAAAATATAGCACAAAAACACCAAAAAAAGATGCTAAAATATAACAAAAATAACTATAATCAGATTACAGACGCTGATGAAGCTTGTCGGTCAAGCGAAGTATCCGTCAACTTGATTGTAATTATATTCTTTTTGTAGACTTATAGTTATTTTTGTTATATTTTAACATCTTTTTTTGGTGTTGTTGTGCTACATTTTAGACGTTTATTTATCATTTTGCTTGTTTACACAGAATCGTTAACACTTGTTTCCGATCCGACATCTCGTAGGTTCATACGTTGGCTACTTTTTCAGACTTTTATTTTATATATATATATATATTTGAATACATAGTACAACTTTTTTTTAATTGATAAGAAATCGCCTCATCTTATTTCAATAACATTGCATTTCTAAGAAACAATTAGCAAAAATGGAGCTTTTTTGTGAAACAAATAAGGAAATTATTAATCGCGCAAATTCTTTTGTCCACCCCTCATGCATAGGTGATCTCAGCCGATTTTCGTTTTCCTGGTTAGTCCTATTTATTTTCTTGTTTCGAAGTAAATTTTAACTTAATTAGTTTTCGCATATTCTGTCTTGGAGCGTAACTAGTTAATGTTATTTCAGAATCGCGTCGTTCGCATTAAATTTGATATCAAAATTTGTTCAACAACATAATATATTTCATTAATTTTGGTGTTTTCCTATTACGTTCTCTTCTGATTATTCACGCCAATACATTGCATGAAAAACATTCAAATAATCTTTATTTTATATTCTATATTGATGTAGCAGGCTGTTATGGCGTAGTCTATATTGATGTAGCAGGTTGTTATTGTATAATCTATATTGATGTAGCAGGCTGTTATTGTGTAGTCTATATAGATGTAGCAGTCTGTTATTTTATAGTCTATATTGATGTAGCAGTGTGTCATTGTATAGTCTATATAGATGTAGCAGTCTGTTATTGTATAGTCTATATTGATGTAGCAATCTGTTATTGTTTAGTCTATATAGATGTAGCAGTCTGTTATTTTATAGTCTATATTGATGTAGCAGTCTGTTATTGTATAGTCTTTATAGATGTAGCAGTCTGTTATTGTATAGTCTATATGGATGTAGCAGTCTGTTATTGTATAGTCTATATAGATGTAGCAGTCTGTTATTTTATAGTCTATATTGATGTAGCAGGCTGTTATGGCAGTCTATATTGATGTAGCATGCTGTTATTGTATAGTCTATATTGATGTAGCAGTCTGTTATTGTATTGTCTATATAAATGTAGCAGTCTGTTATTGTATAGTCTATATAGATGTAGCAGTCTGTTATTGCATTGTATGCATAAATGTAGCAGTCTGTTTTTGCATAGTCCATATTGATGTAACAAGCTGTTATTGTTTAGTCTATATAGATGTAGCAGTCTGTTATTTTATAGTCTATATTGATGTAGCAGGCTGTTATGGCAGTCTATATTGATGTAGCATGCTGTTATTGTATAGTCTATATTGATGTAGCAGTCTGTTATTGTATAGTCTATATAGATGTAGCAGTCTGTTATTGCATTGTATGCATGAATGTAGCAGTCTGTTATTGTATTGTCTGCATAGATGTAGCAGTCAGTTATTTTATAGTCTATATTGATGTAGTAGGGTGTGTTATTGTATATTCTATATTGATGTAGCAGTCTGTTATTGTATAGTCTATATTGATGTAGCACTCTGTTATTTTATTGACTATATAGATGTAGCAGTTTGTTATGGTATAGTCTATATTGATGTAGCAGACTGTTTTATTGTATAGTCTATATTGATATAGCAGTCTATTATTGTTTAGTGTATATTGATGTAACAGTCTGTTATTGTATTGTCTATATTGATGTAGGAGTCTGTTATTTTATAGTCTATATTGATGTAACAGTCTGTTATTTTAGTCTATATTGATGTTGCAGGTTGTTATTTTATAGTCTATACTGATGTAGCAGTCTGTTATTGCATAGTCTATATTGATGTAACAGTCTGTTATTGCATAGTCTATATTGATGTAGCAGTCTGTTATTGCATAGTCTATATTGATGTAGCAAGCTGTTATTGTATAGTCTATATTGATGTAGCAGGCTTTCATTGTATAATCTATTTTAATGTAGCATTCTGTTATTGTATAATCTATATTGATGTAGGAGTCTGTTATTTATGGTCTATTTTGATGTAGCAGGCTGTGTTATTTTATAGTCTATATTGATGTAGCTGTCTGTTATTGCATTGTCTCTACTGATGTAGCAATCTGATATTTACTAGTCTATATTGATGAAAGGAGTCTGTTATTGTATAGTCTATATAGATGTAGCAGGCTGTTATTGCATAGTCTATTTTGATGTAGCAGTCTGTTATTGCATAGTCTATATTGATGTAGCAGTCTGTTGTGGTAGAGTCTATATTGATGTAGCAGTCTGTTTTTGCATATACTATATTGATGTAGCAGCCTGTTATTGTATAGTCTATATTGATGTAGCAGTCTGTTATCGTATAGTCTATATTTATGTAGAAGTCTGTTATTGCATAATCTATATTGATGTAACAGTCTGTTATTTTAGTCTATATTGATGTTGCAGGTTGTTATTTTATAGTCTAGATTGATGTAACAATCTGTTATTGCATAGTTTATATTGATGTAACAGTCTGTTATTGCATAGTCTATATTGATGTAGCAATCTGTTATTGCATAGTCTATATAGATGTAGCAAGCTGTTATTGTATAGTCTATATTGATGTAGCAGGCTCTCATTGTATAATCTATTTTAATGTAGCAGCCTGTTATTGTATAGTCTATATTGCTGTAGCAGTCTGTTATTGTATAGTCTATATTGATGTAGCAGTCTGTTATTGTATAGTCTATATTGATGTAGCAGTCTGTTATTGTATAGTCTATATTGATGTAGCAGTCTGTTATCGCATAGTCTATATTCATGTAGCAGTCTGTTATTGTATAGTCTAAATTCATGTAGCAGTCTGTTATTGTATAGTCTATATTGATGTAGCAGTCTGTTATCGTATAATCTATATTGATGTAGCAGTCTGTTATCGTATAGTCTATATTGATGTAGCAGTCTGTTATTGTATAGTCTATATTGATGTAACATTCTGTTATTTTATAGACTATATAGATGTAACAGTCTGTTATTGTATAGTCTATATTGATTTAACAGTCGGTTATTGCATAGTCTATATAGATGTAGCAGTCTGTTATGGTATAGTCTATATTGATGTAGCAGAATGTTATTTTATAGACTATATTGATGTAGCAGTCTGTTATTGTATAGTCTATATTGATGTAGCAGTCTGTTATTGTATAGACTATATTTATGTAGCAGTCTGCTATTTTATTGACTATATTGATGTAGCAGTCTGTTATTGAATAGTCTATATTGATGTAGCAGTCTGTTATTGTATAGTCTATATTGATGTAGCAGTCTGTTAGTGTAGAGTGTAATTGAAGTAGCAGGCTGTTATGGCATAGTCTATGTTGATGTAGTATTCTGTTATTGCATAGTATAGATTGATCTAGCATTCTGTTTTTGTATTGTCTATATTGATGTAGCAGGCTGTTATTGTATAGTTTATTTTGATGTAGTAGTCTGTTATTGTATAGTCTATATTGATGTAGCAAGCTATTATTATATAGTCTATACTGATGTAGCAGTCTGTTATTGTATAGTCTAGATTGATGTAGCAGGCTGTTATTGCATAGTCTATATTGATGTAGCAGTCTGTTATCGTATAGTCTATATTGATGTAGCACTCTGTTATTGTATGGTCTATTTTGATGTAGCAATCGGTTATTGTATAGTCTATATAGATGTAGCAGTCTGTTATGGTATAGTCTATATTGATGTAACAGTCTGTTATTTTATAGACTATATAGATGTAGCAGTCTGTTATTGTATAGTCTATATTGATTTAACAGTCGGTTATTGCATAGTCTATATAGATGTAGCAGTCTGTTATGGTATAGTCTATATTGATGTAGCAGAATGTTATTTTATAGACTATATTGATGTAGCAGTCTGTTATTGTATAGTCTATATTGATGTAGCAGTTTGTTATTGTATAGACTATATTTATGTAGCAGTCTGTTATTTTATAGACTATATTGATGTAGCAGTCTGTTATTGCATAGTCTATATTGATGTAGCAGTCTGTTATTGTATAGTCTATATTGATGTAGCAGTATGTTAGTGTAGAGTGTAATTGAAGTAGCAGGCTGTTATGGCATAGTCTATGTTGATGTAGTATTATGTTATTGCATAGTATAGATTGATCTAGCATTCTGTTTTTGCATTGTCTATATTGATGTAGCAGGCTGCTATTGTATAGTTTATTTTGATGTAGTAGTCTGTTATTGTATGATCTATATTGATGTAGCAAGCTATTATTATATAGTCTATACTGATGTAGCAGTCTGTTATTGTATAGTCTATATAGATGTAGCAGTCTGTTATTGTATGGTCTATATTGATGTAGCAGACTGTTATTGTATAGTCTATATTGATGTAGCAGTCTGTTATTGTAGTCTATATCGATTATGACGTACCAGGCTGGTTCTTTTGGAAAGAGAGTAAAAGGAATATCAAAGAAGAAAAAAAACAACAGAATTGATTAATAAAAGTAACCCAAAAAATAAGTTAAATAGGTACACAGAGTTCTTCAGAAGCTTTGCCGGTAATGAAATAACACCCGTTGACAGCTCTTTGATCAGTATCATTACCAGAACAGTCAGACATACTACAATCGCATTGCATTCCTTATTTGTTTCATTGATTACGCTCGTGAAACATCACTGTTGTTCTGTTTTACATTTTTGAATATTATTCAATATGCATATGTGTTGATAAAAATTCCGATTGGTGTGATAATTTTTGTGATATTTGATAGTTCATAGTAGAGCAATAGAAACAAATATAAATACACTGATAACATTACTATGTTATGGTAGGGAGTATCTCTTGATCGATATACATCTACAACGATCTTCTGTCCTATATAATACATGATATCTTTGACAATCTCTTTTGTTCGAATATTCATGGTCGTCAAGTCTTAAATAAATTTGTTCATTTGTATTTAGCCATTCAGTCGTAAAAAAACTTCCTGATCCTGGTTGATTTTTTAAAAAGTTATTTTGTGGTAGGCATATTATGTATATTATGAACAGTTATAGCGTGTATATATTTGATAAAATATGTAAGTTGACGAAAAGAATATCTAGACCGCTTAGCATATTCATATGACGATTAAATTTGTTCAATGAAATTTAAATTGGAATGTAAAGACGAAACGTTCATCTCGTATGATATTGAAGACAAAACAAAAAATACAAAGTATATACTTTGGTATCTAAGATTCATACGTCTGATGGGAGAAATATATATATTGTGGAAAAGAGGAGACAACAAATCGGCACCACTTTGTGTTCTACGCATAACGGATGTGACCCAGCGGTCAAGGGTGTATGAGATCAGGCTACGCGTTTGGTGCTATATGTTACAAAAAGTGTGAGTTGGAATACCGAAGATGGAAACACATATTTTTCATGCTGAAAAATATATTCTAACACCGTTGTGTTCAAGCACACACACATACACACACACGCGCGCACACACACACACGTACATATTTAATATTAACCTAGTATGTCAAGTAATTTTGAAATGAAGTGAAGAAGATATATTGTATGATTTTCACTTAGACGATTGCATTATTTACTTTATTTCCTGTGACTATATGGTGAATTCTTCGTCATCCCATACAATGCATTCTGTCTAAACCCATATTCGTCTTACGAGACCAGATATCTCTTCGACTGTCGAAGCTATACTTTTTATAGCGGATGTGGCCGAGTGGACATACGACTAAGCTGCTGGTACTGCAGTGTATACTATTCTGTCGAGGGAGGACAAACATTTGTCATCTCAAATATTTAGTTCTAACACAATTGGGTTTAATTTTCAGATATATATTATATATAATGGGTATTGTAGTGATTCTTTATTCATTATTATTTATATATATTTATTGGTCCCTAGTAAAACGTGCTGAAGAAGATGGGTAGCGCCATCGAAAGTGTCATGCAGCGTTAGTTTATTTTTTATTATGTATATCAATAAAGACTTCGATTATAAATATATAGATCGATTTATATGTATCAGTGTAATCAGTGCTTATCATCACTACAGTTGGGGGTTTCCCTCCCTTCATACGTAAAAGATCTAAGATACATTTTGGCAGTCAGAAAAGTTTCAAGATACTCAATTGTGAATGAGAATGCCAACACATGGCCAAAATTAACAAGACAAAAGGATAATCAACGATCTACAAAAATTGCACACAAAGCTAAAGATCTATCATCTCGAAACCCACCAAAAACCGGGATGAGCTCAGGTGCTTTGAAAAGCAGTTCATGCTCCGCATGTAGAACCTTTCGTACATCCTTTGTTACAAACCTGGTGATAAATCATGGATGATAAAAGAACTGGAATGTGATTACGATAAACGGAACAAAGCCGTGGTCATTTGTGACACAGATACTCCGTAACGGTTAACCTAGTCATGGTGGTAACTGTGAAACTTTCGAAGTGAAGACTTCATCGTAAACACTAGGTACCCTTATTAGAAGTGACCCTCTATTATGACAGGTGGCAGGTTTATGGTTCTTCCGGATACTCCAGTTTTCACGACCAATTTAACTGATTGCCATGATATAGTTGACGTATTGTTGAAAGTAGCACTAGACAACAATACCACACCGACGCACATATTTCATCATTACTTTCTTTTCTGGACTTCATCCAAAATACCATGCACTCAAGACTCACATTTTATTATAAATGGTCACTTAAAGAAGTAAGGAAATGCTTCACTACCTCAATGTGCATTCTGAATATATATTTCTTATATTTCAGTAGTATTAATGGACGAACCCTTGATATGTATAGAATGTGTCAGTAGTATTCGTATCTAGTTGTGATTGTTGTGTATTAATCAAAGAATACCAATGATATGCTTATGGCTATTTTGATGGTTCAGTTGTACTGCTAGTTATTTGACCATGTATCTTTGTACGTTTCTAGTTCTATCCTTTTAGGATCCCCACATTTGATACCATATGCATTATAGAAAAGTCAATATAATGTATTGTAGAATAGTGTTATGTTTTTTTCTGTTTTTGTTTTATATCTATGTTTCCTGTTTGGTTGTTTTATAAAAGGAATCGTGTCTGCAAATTCAGTTTATTTCGATTTATCATATTTTGCAGTTAACCATTAATTTGTATGTTGAAAAGAAAAAAATAATAGATATTTTATGTTGTTATTAGGATTATTTTTTTTAATTTCATCTATTTTTTATGGAGTTTTTATTTGGAATGATTGTAAAAAGGAATTCAGGCGGATGAAGCGGATTTACTCCATCAGTTAAGATGTTCGAGTAGGACGAAGTACTTGTCCACTTGATACGGTTCACTTATCATTGGGTTTGTAATTAGATTAACAAGACGGTGCCACTAGTGGAGCAGGAGCTACCTACGCTTCCGGAGCACCTGAGTTCATTCCTGTTTTTTAGTGGGGTTCGTGTTACTCCATCTTTAGTTTCATGTGTATGTTTTGTGGATCGTTGTTTGTCCTTTTTCTTTTGACCATTACGTTGTCTGTCATTCTTCGATTGACGGATTTTGAATGTCCTTTTAGTATCTTCATACTCTTCTTATTCTACACTGGTTAGCATCTCATTAAATAGATAGCATAATCAATGCGATATTGAATAATGCTAACTTTATCGCAATACGCGGGTATTGAAGGCAATTTGCACGAACAAGCTCATAATCCGTACACACCAGTTGCAAAGCCCTATCGCACCAAATTGTCAATATTGAAATCAAGCTAATGACTCATGAGTTGCAAATCACGTCCAAACAAGCTAGCAATTAGAGTGCACCAGGTAGTAGCTCGCTCGCACAAGTAAAGCTTATTTTTCTATGTGGTACTTAATGGGTTTCGTATTTCTAGATGCATGGTTTTGGGTTTAGTTTAATTTTTTTTTATTATATAGGAAGTGACTAAAACAATATGAGAGTCTTGGTTGTAATGATATCACTACTGTCTGTTGTCATCTCGCAAAGTAAGTATCTAGGTACAGAGCATGACAGGCCAAATGATACATTTATTAGATCATATGATATTTCCATCATTCGCGCATGTATACTTAGAAAAGTTCTAAGATACCAAAGGTGTAATCAGAAGCAGTAAATCGAACGATAGACAATCCCAATGACCAAACGACAAGGGAAAGTTAGGTCAAATAATGATCTACAAAAACATTACACAGCAGCCTCAGTTGTCCCTGAAGGGTTAGCAGTTCCTGCTTCACTGATGACGCCCATCGTGTTACTGTTTATCGACGCGATTATCATATGATCTGGAAATCTTGTTGGGCATTAGTATGTGTAAATAAATACATTATTAACATTAATAAAACATGAAACCCCTACAGAACATTTCAAGCGAATCGAACCTCGTTTTACGCAGAAATCGTAGCGTACATCACAACACTCAACTAAACATGTGAATACATGTAATTTATAAAGTAATCAACACGAACCCATTTTGATAATTGACTAATGTATTTATACTATCATTCGTTTTCCCTGTCTGAAACTTTATTGATAATAGTTTGC
This sequence comes from Bathymodiolus septemdierum, assembly GCA_963383655.1. Classification (NCBI taxonomy): domain Eukaryota; kingdom Metazoa; phylum Mollusca; class Bivalvia; order Mytilida; family Modiolidae; genus Bathymodiolus; species Bathymodiolus septemdierum. The sequence continues at coordinate 75,002,176 of OY726518.1, forward strand.
TCAAAAACATTCAATCAACAGATAATTGTTACCCCATTGAAATGACTGCGAGCTACCATATTGATAATATACATGCAGTTCCCGATTAAACTTATTTGGAATAAATGTGTCATGATACATCATTTTTAAATATCTCTCATTGACAAAGACCATATTGTATTATGGGGGGTGGGGGATGGTAGTGGATTTTTTACGTCACTTTCAACAATTTTTCAGTTATATCGTGATCGTCAGCTTTATTGGTGGAAGAAAATGGTGAAAACAACCGACATGTCGCAATTTACTGACAAACTTATCACATAATGTTGTATCGAGTACACCTCGCCATGGGCGGTATTCGAACTTACAGCTTCAGTGATGCTTGGAATAGATTGCAAAGGTAGTTGTGCATTGAACTACCATGCGATCGCGACAACGACGGCCCATGATAACTGAATAAAACCAACGCCTGAAACGTTCGATATCAGGATATTTATTGCGTATGGAGCAACATGTCTTACCGCGACTATTGTTTCAGGAGCTACAACTGATAACATCCAACTAACTTCCTACGAGTAATCTAGTACAAAGTAAACATCATTCTCGTATCGTCGGAATATAATTAGTCACCATGCCTTAATTCATTCAAACATTTGAATATGAGACATTGCTATTTTTGAGATATTTCATTTTATTAGCAACGCATAGAACCATTAATAGCGATAGTATTAATCTTAATAGTGCTTAAATAATTTATTTGTTTTTTGGAAAGTTATGCCTATTACATGTCAAGAATAATCAAATTTCATAGGAAAATTAGTTGTCGTTGTATGAAAAAATGTAATATACATGAATGATGCTATTTATATAGAAAACTTGACATCAAACGGAACTGCTTCCCAGAGTTCAGATTGGTACTGGAAAAGCAAGGATAAAACTATGACAGCAGATTTAGCCGTTACTGGTGGACGTACACACGACCTTCTTAGTCTATCATGTTCTATGACACAGGCTGATCCTAAACTATATGTTGCGTGGTGGATGTTGACGTTTCCTGTTGATACAGTATATATCACTAATGTCTTGATTTATTATCGGGGAAACAGTAAGTTTTTTATTCGTGGAAACAGCTCAATTTATTTGTATTTCCTTGTTAGCTTAACTGTTTCATACATTGTACACAAATAACTTGTTACTATATATAAATGTAATAACGAGATCAGGGAAATATGTTTTCTGAATGTCAACTGTACATTGATCCTGGTCTATGCAAGACGTCTACATTGGCGCGTTTTGTGGCTTAAGTGTTAAAACGTGACATCACAATATGCAGTTGTAAAATAAACTCATGTAAATACTTAAACCATTGTTTATTTATTGTTTTAACAGCTCTACCACGTTTTGCGGGATATTATTTGTATGTTAGTAACTCCAGCATATCAAGCAAGACCGGTGGTTCTCTCTGTTATCATCACGGAGGAAGAGTACCTACATCGGGATATAAAGATGTTAATTGTAATTACTTGGGAAATCAAGTTATTTTTTATAATAAACGGGACGTAAACAATATCCCTGTTGGATACAGTGATTTTGCGATGATAGAACTATGCCATGTAGAGGTCTATGGTAAGTAAATAGATCAGCTTTTTTTCTAACGGAGACAGATATAATTGACAACTTTCATTTCCTAATCTGACCGGATGTTTATTGCAAACTGTACTCAAATGAAATACAAATATAACCTGCAAAATTCTAGTTCAGCGTTGTAGTCTGTACAAACAGACACCAAGTAGCCAATTTTAGGACCCGTTTCCTCACCATGTCATATAAAGACTCTATCGGGACCTTGCGAGTACAATCGATAAATTTAAACTAGATTTCTTCCTTATTGTATATACTCATTTTATTGTACGGAATATAATGATAAACAAACCTTGCTGTCATTAAGTAGGTAAGCAAGTACGCTTTATTTAAAGTCGGCATATGTACACAAAATAACAAAGCCAATAGTATGCAATATCATGCATGAATTAAAATAAAAGCAGCGCACTACGAATATAAGCACATACAGAAAGCAAAGAGATAGATAATAAATAGCATTAAAGCAGATGAGAACAAAAAAGATCAGTTGTGAGGCAGCACATGAAATGCATTACATTGACATTTTTTCTTCAAAACCAAATATTGACATAGTTCTTAAGCTGGTAGACGTAGGTCATAATCCTGGTCTCATTTGTGAGTGAGTTCCATACTAGTTTTGCCTCATACCTGAATGAATTAGTATCATATGTTGAAGGTATATGCATGGCATATGCTTACATATCTGAAGCTATGTGTTCATGTTCCCGATATACCACAATAACTCATTAGCAGATAATACGAATAATCCAGTCTCACTTCGATCACTCAACTAACACCCGAATGCATTCACAGTCAAAACGCGTCACCTGATAAAAATGACACAATGCATGTTGGGGCTCTCACATTGAATATGCATGAAAAGTAGGCTGAGCTAATAGTCTCTGCACACATCATCGATGGTAGATTTAACTTGTTCAATTGTAACATGGTAACGACGTATTCGCTACGCATAATATGAGGGGAAAATACAGAAGAGACGTCAAGAAAAACCAACGTGTATTGTACAATTAGTTGTATCTGGTTGCTGATACAGAAAGCATATGACGAAAACTTAGTGAACATAGTGGTCAAGTACTCGTAAGACTTGATTGTCGATAGAGAACACAGTAATCATTCGAGTTAGCTTGAACATTTAGCGCGTTCTGTTATCGAATGGCGGAATGTGTTAGACCTAATTGTAATCTACGTTATAATAAATTAATTAATAAAATGTTTTAGCTAATTCAATGAAACAGTGAGGATATCGTGGTTTTCTTATTGTGATAAAATGAAATGCAAAAAGAAATACCACACTGTGGGAACAATTCCAAAGTCAAATATCAAAATCGTAGGAAGAGACAAAGTCGATATCCTTAGCACACAAATACATTACCACTTACTTTCCTGTCTTGGTACAATAACTTCAATAAAAAGTTGCTGGGTTAAGTTAGTTTTATTGGCCCCAACATCCCATCTTGCGAGTAAAATTCCAACCCTCGTGCATAACCGGTTGAACAGGTTTATATTCCGGGTATTCATTGGACCACAATGTGAACGATTTTGTTTAGTCACAAGTAATAAATGTTGGCATATTTATTTTAAATGTAAATATTTGAACAAGAAAGAAATATTATATATATATATCCAATATACATCAATGGATGTAAATGTGATTCTTGTTTTCTGTATGAAGTGCTTTCTACAAATAGAGCAAAACACAAAGAGAAAAATAATATATATATATTATATATAGGATGTTATAAAGGTTGGTGGGATAGTGCCTGCAGTAAACCATGCCCAGCTACATGTGTTGGTGGACATTGTTATCCTAGTAATGGTACCTGTGTGTGGGGCTGTAATACAGACAACTGTCTAAATGATATATGTGATACTACCACCGGTATATGTACACAAGGTTGTAAAATAGGACTACGTGGGGACTATTGTGACAAACGTAAGTTTTAATTTTAATTTCCGTATGGAAATACATTTACTACCATGTTCATTTAATCCAATGATATAATACATCAATGGATGTAAATGTGATTCGTGTTTTCTGTATGAAGTGCTTCCTACAAATAGAGCAAAACACAAAGAGAAAAAACATAGAGAGAAAGAAAGTAGGAGAAGATAACAACAAATGTGACAGGTGTAAGTTCAATTGTTCAGTTCTTGCAAAAACAAAATCAATATAATGCTGGAATCCACGAATAAATGGGTGCATAATATACACTTCGACCAAAGTTAAGCGCCCCTTGATTTATTTTGAAAATATATTTTTTGGGAAAATTACTTCTTTTAAATGCGATTACTGTAAAGAGTATCTGTATACATAACCTTTATTTAAATGTGTGACACGTCATCGATCGATAAAGTCGTGTTTGTTTAAAAGTTGAGATTGTATAATCTTTCGTATATAGTGTTTTCATCGATAAATTATGGTTAGACGTAAGTTGACTTTAGCAGAGAGATAGCAAGCTGTTGGCATGACACAGAGATGTTTTAGCAATAGAAGGGTGGCAGGGCAAATGGCGGTACACCATTCTGTAATATATCGTCTTATGCCGCGTTTGCAAGGGACTTGAATTGTTGATTAACATCCGCGCTCTCGCATGACCCGCAAAATTACACCTAGAGGGGATAGGTTACTAGCCCGGTGTGTCAGCTCGTATTCGAAATCAACTGAATTATGTGGGTCAAGAATATGTAAGGCAACCCATAAAACAACCACAACTGTAATTACCTCATCGGCGGGCTCGTGACCAGCTCCATTTCAATATTCATAATTGGTCAGATGAAAGTCGATTTTTTGTGCACCGTCGGTCGCCGCGTTTGAGTCTGGCGGCATAGAAACAATGCATTGTAAGAAGTGAACGTGATGGGTACAACAACGTTCGGTGGCGGCGGTGTAACTGTCTGGGGTGCTTTTCCTTTTAATTGCAGGCTAGATTTACATGTCTGACAAAGTAACCTGAATGGCGTTGCATACCACGATTACGTGCTTAGAGTACGCGTTGTACCCCATTTTGATAATGATTCATTTGCTGACAGGATGATCTTTATGAACGATAACTCCAAACCGCTTAGAGCTCGCATTGTAAGAGCATTCAGGCAGAAAGAGGCGAATGGTATATTTCATTGGCCTACCATGTCCTTTGATATGAACCCTATTGAGCACGCAAGGGACTTTATTGGCCTTTAAGTGAACCAACGTAATCCACAATGTCAAAATATATCTGAATTAACAAACGCAAGAGAGGCTTCGGTGCCTAGTTCGTGGAATAGATAGGCGAGTGCTGGAGCTTTGTCGTAAGCGTAGTGATTACACTCGCTACTGTGTAAATGTGAGCGACAAGGCTTCTCCATACGTTCAGTAAGACGTTCTGATAAAATTATGACTCGTCCGTTTTCCTAAATTGTTGAAAAACAATAACAAAATAAAACTTTTTTGAAGGTTGTAATAACCAATAACTTGATTTTAAAATCAACTTCAAATGAGTTTCAAATTGTAGCCCGTAATATATTTATATATTATATACACCTTTGCGAATCTAACATGCTCTATCTATATGTTGCTATACATGATGCTAATAATAACTCTAACGTCAATTGTCGTGATAAATAATTGTTTTGTTTTTATCACGCAATGGTCGACTTTAGAGTACCACGATCGAGATAATATTTTCGTTATCACATAGTACCTTCCTGTTACTATGTATAAATACTTTCTACATTTCGGTTATTCATCAAAATGTTTGTCTTTTTTTTTAAAGAAACTGTTGACAAGGTATCTGGCATTTTTGAACCACAAACTAATATATATATATCAATGTTAATATTATACCGATATCATTCCATAGCAAAGACACCGAATTTTACGCCTATTTGTAGCGTGTGATGAGGGGAAATTTTGAAATAAATGTGCCCACACATGCAATTGCATAGACCAACCATGTCATCCAAAGACTGGTGAATGTCCCGCTGGTGGATGTAAGCGAGGATATACAAGTCTTAACTGCAGCATAGGTATGTTATGCCAATAAATAGTTTCTACTCAAGTCTTATCAGTTACTTCAAATAAGTTAGCCGACTTTTATCCAATTACCAGCATTTTACCTGTTCCAAGAGGGGAAGCCTGCATTAAGCATGCGTCTTTATGATACTATCAGGGAAATGGTTAATCGCTTCATATTCTGAAATATCAGACAGGTGAGTAAAAGTGAGTGTTTCTACATAATGTGCATTACATAGCTCCGTTCACACTTTCTTAATCAATAGGTTTTTATAAAGTAATACATTCGCAGACTTGTACCTTCTGGGCAGTGCGTTGGGGAATTATGCATAAAAGGTTCCAAGGTATATGTACTTTCGATTTTATATGTGCTGAATGTGTGGTGTTTCTTCCAAACTACTTCATGTGTTTTTCTGTGTATTACATGAGTGAATATTATTTCCAAAGTATAAATCTGAGTAAATTGAAGTGTAACATTACAGTACATATGTCAAGATGTTGTCCTAGTTATTCTTTTTGTTCTTAGTTATGGTATGTGATTAGTGCTCGATGATCTCACAGGGTGAGCCACATCGTTGATGAAATGGTTTGTGTGCTCGCCTCGAGTGTGGTGGATCGTGAGTTCGAGTTCCGGTCGGGTCAAATCAATGACTATAAATTGCAGCACGCAGTATTAAGAAGAAAGACCAAATACAGGTTTGCACACAATCAGGATAATGAGTGAAGAGACATGTCTACCCGTGAGGTAACACATTTAAAATATAACCAAGCTTGTTGATCTAGTACAAAGCGGATATCAACATATCATCGAATGTAACTTGTTCTCGTAATAATATAACTGAAAAAATGGTTATAGACAATAATCACTCGCTCCTTCATTCACCCAGATCACGGCAAGTAAAACAATGATGATGGGGTGTCAACATAGTTAATTCTACTGTTCCCAGTTAATAGTAAAATTATCCTTTGTTAATTGCTTCCTTTGAATGATATTTTACTCTGAATTAACAAATGTTATTTGGGTATAACAGTTTCACAGGCAATTTAACTGTCTTTTCGTCTTTTCGTCTTTCTTTGTCCGTTGTATTGTTCGTACTTTTTCGATTTACGGTTCCTGATTAACCCTGTGAAATCTGTTTATTTGATAGCGTTGATGTCATGTCTTCAAAAGTAAAAAAAAGTATTCTGTAGCATTATTTAGGACAAATGATGCAACTTTAGAAAGACCCTTCTAAGCAACAGTAATGTCATGTACCCAAACGATATATTTGCTGTAAGAATATCAATGGGATAATCCCGGAAATCGTAAATAGAAGAATGACAGACAATACAATTGCAAATGTTAAAATGACAAAAGGACAAGCACTCATAGAAAACTAAGGATTGTGCAGTGCATATTTTTATATAATCCGAGAGTGAACAGAAGGTAATATGTTCCTGTTTCACGAGTAGCTTCAGTTGTGATACTCTTGAGGCAAACCCGATGATAACCCAGAACTGAAGAGTAGAACAGATTGTGCTTGCAACAAACGGAACTTATCCGTGCTCATTTGTGATACGGTTATTCTAGAATATCTAACCAAGTCATGGTGGTGACTGTAACACTTTCGAAGTGATGATTTTAACTTAGCCATCTGGGTCCCTTGGTTCGGTAATGCCTTGTTACCAGTAATACTCTATCAAGAAAATCATGATAGGAACCACAAGCTAAGCTGTGGAATATCGCTTCAACTAAGATATATATATAAAGGATCAAGAAAGTTACATGGTCTTAACAGGATAACTAATATCTGCTAACGTCACTGACGGAGGAGAAACAATGATTACTTGATGTTTATAATAAAGTCATGTTAAGATTGTTATTAGTATTCCACAGGGTTTGTCCTAGAGTAATGGTCTTCATCCAACAGATTATATTATCCTAGATAGCAGTCAGTTAGCTACGAACATTCATTGACCCTGCTATTGTACTGTCCATGTGTACGTTGTCATTCATTGTTGTGATAGTATGTTGTCTATTTGATTGGAAGCAAATTTGTTCAGGTTTTTGTTATTCTCTTGTTTATAGTTACATTGCAGTTGGAGATCCAATTGTCTAGAGGGGAGGTTTGTTGATTACCAAATTTACCTGATACACTGAAAACAAGAATATATCTACAAACAGTATTTTAATTGCATTGCATTTTTATATAAATATTTTGACTATATGCATATACTTTATCAAATAAACGTTAGAGAACGCCGATGGTGCTAATCCATAGACACTGAAAATATTGGGCAGACAAGAGACAATACGAAGACTAACTAAACGACAAATAAACACAAATAACATAAATAAGACAGGAGCTATCCTATAATCAAGTGGGGCTAAAGACGTACAGAACATCCTTTTCATGCATAAATCTTATGGGATATCGCACCACGGAGCAAACACAAACAAAATAAATAAGACATGAATCTTTTAACAAACAACTGGAGGAAAAGAAGTACCGAGCATAGCATTTGTGCAGAAATCGCAACAGACATCACAACACAGAACAACGAACGTCAAGACAAATAATAGGACAAAATGAACACCAAAAACCTCAATGCATAAAACTTGGGAGTGAACGCAAGAGATGCAGACATCTGTGTTCACAAGACACAGAACAAAGACACAGCACAGAAAATTAAAACAATGAACAACACACACACACCGCCAACTACCGGAATGCTCTCAATGGCTAAGCACTTCCTTGTTCTTATCAGACACCCACCGTGTTACTTATATAGATATGTCCGGTAAAAGTCTTGTCGGTGGTAGAGGAAAGAAAAACATCGATTTAAAAAGACTTAAAAGCAATGATTGCACTTTGTTTAGTCTTGGCGGTCTTAATTGTTGACATTTTCTCCTTGTGTTTAGCTAAATAGTAGACAGTAACTCTTGCACGTTCGTACCTTTGCTGGAAGAATCGATTATCATTATTTACATTACCTACATGTTTGTGGCATTGTTGAGTTCCTCTAATAAATGTTGATTATCTGCGTTTAAAGGAATTCGTATAAGTAAATTCAGATAGCAACTGTTCAAAAATTAATTACCCCATTGTGACGATTATCTTTGCATGAAGTGTTGTATCTGTTTAATATCTATTTTGTAGATTGGATGGGATCTGTTGAATAATTAATACAATATTTAATCGGTTTTGTAAAATGAAGCAGGTAAAAAAAGGCCATGAACAATTAAGACCTTTCTAATTTTAATACAAGTGTAATCTAGTTAACTTATAGAAATAGAACAAGCTGATTTTAATATCTTTTGCATGTTTATAGAAAAAATAATATAATACTCTGAATAATACCAAGCAATATTAATCAGCTAAAATACATTTTTTTTAATCTTTCTTTTCACTGGCATTCCATTGAAATTTGATATTGTTAATCATGTTTTTCTTAAAAGATAGTGTGTTGGTGTTTGTTGTGAAATACTACTTCACAAATGCAATGGCCAGAACAAGTTAAATAGTGTTTTTTCACGAGATAATGATGATGTCTTACTTTTACTAGACCAACCTGTTGTACTGGATTTGACCAATGCTAGATCGTTAACGCAAGTGCACAAGTAATGATTGCGTGGTATAAAACATGTCTTACTTGATTGCCAATGAATAAGGCTTATATGGACTTTTTTCGGTTTTGCAATTTCTCAGAAGATTCATCTTTCTAATTTAATGAAATGTTTTTCATTGTAGAATGCAGTCTTGGTTACTATGGCTACAATTGTAATCAATCATGTGATGGTTGCTTATCTGATTCCTGTGATAAGGAAAATGGTGTATGTACAGATACAGCTGGATGTAAACCTGGATGGCAGTATGGACAGCTGAAGTGTGATAAAGGTATTAAAATAATATTAATAAATAGTAATAGGTAAAGAACAATATAAACTTTGACACACATGTTATCCATTTTATTAGATACAAAAAAAAAATGTACATTCCCTACTTTAATAACTCACATTATCCTGTTCGTGTTCTATTAGAAAAGTCACTTTGCATTGACTGGGTAGCTTTGTTTGTTATACACGTTACTCATCGAAATATTTTTTTTCTCGTACATGATTCATACAGAGCTAACAGTATACGCGCGTATGTGATAGAGCCACCACCCCCCCCCCCCCCACCCCCACCCCCACCCTTGAACACGATTAGTATGAGGTTTTTCAGAAAATTTGGCATTAATTTTAGACATGATATTATCAGATAAACACAATATACAAACATTGTTGGCAAAAAAATAAACAAATAGAAAGGATCACCAAAGTCTTGCTTTTCAACCTGTTTCTAAAACTCGTACAAATGAAAATTATATTTGCGATAATACACATAATTGCATATGTATTATGTATTAAAGACATCCCCGGTTTAAAGAAATGACTTTAATACATATAGACAGAAATATCAACACATGTGTTATCTTCATAATAATTCATGATAATTAGGATTGTTTGTTTCAAATTGAGTGATACGATATTCCATGTCAAAACTTTTATTTGATCTCGTTTAACAGAGATATTTACAGTCTATGATGTTAAACCGATAACTTCATCTCAATTGTATCTCAAACATAATGTTATTTTCTTTGAAAAAGTTCATTGATAAATATCTTTAAATGGATAACAATTTGAATAATGTTCTTCTACTTCTATCAAGAACTGACCGCCTTAAACAAGTTGAAGATTATATCAGAGATAACACATGACAATCTAAAAAAAAAGGTTAAAGGTAGTTTGCACGTTGCATAGCTATATTCATACAAGAAGAAGAAATATTTTGCATAAATAAAGGATTTTTTTTCTCGTTTTTTTTTAGCAATAAATATATAAAAAAAGAAGTGGGACACATTCGACTTTTAAGATTCATATATCTGGGGAACGGTCTTTTCTACCGCGTAGATCTACGAATATCACTCGTATATAAACTTTCGGCGACTGATTATATTGATATCGTTTGGTTCGTTAAATATTTTTACCATCCCATATAGTTAATTACCGTTGCATAAGTACATCTACGTCATTCATGACTACGACAGGTGTCTTTAGTGGAGTAGGAACTCCTTACCCTTCTGGACCGCCTGAGTTCATCCCCCGGTTTTAGGAAGGTTAGTGTTGCTCAATCTGTAGTTTTCTGGGTAGTGATTTGTATATTGTTGTTTGTCCCTTTTCGTTTGGCAATTATGTTAGCTGTCCTTCTTCAATTTACAGATTTTGGACTCTTCTTGAATGGAATACATGTTCCGCCTTCTTTTCCCATTCGTCACAACTCGGATGATTTTATTCACCTCATCAGACGGAGATCATCGGATTAACCAGGGGTTTTGTTATTTTCTTTTTTAAGATATCTCGTAAATGAGAAAAGTTTGAAGATACCAAAGAAATAATGAGAAGCCGTATTTCGAGGTAGGACAGACAATACAATTGCCAACTGCAAAAAGTCAAACGAACAAGCAATGCTATACAAAGGACTTCATAAAAATCGGGAGTAAGCCATTGTATTGTGTGTCCATCTTTGATTTATGGCTTCTGATTCCCGCTGATGTCCTCAAATTGTTTTCACTTGATGACCATTCCTGTTTTGGCCCCGATTTCTTAGTAAATATATTTCAGTAAAGATTTCTATAAGCTGGTCCATTGTGACGACAATTCGGATTATCTAATTGGAAGAATGGTTATTGAAACCAAACTGTATCCTCATTAACAGCTTACTTGTGGTACTGCGAAGAATACTAAGTGTACTTGTTTTGTTTGTCATGGGATGACAATAAATATTTACTTCTGCTATAGCAATAATCGCATCTACATATATTTGTGTGCTTACTTATTACATAGCTTGTGATGATGGATATTTTGGCTATGGTTGTATATCGCAATGTTATTGCCGAACTGATACTTGCGAAACGCTTACAGGAATGTGTTCTGGAAATCGGTGTCAACTAGGATGGATGGGAAAGTCTTGCAGTCAAGGTAATATATTTCAGAGTTTGATAAGAGGAGTGAGTTAGTGGTTGTTGATTAATACCAACTAAGCAATTGTTTAGCTGTATGATGTCGAGAACAAGTTACTGTTCAAAGAGATGATGATGAGGTCGGCTTTGTACTAAACCAACACGCTTAGTTAGATTTGATTCTTGCTTGCTCATTGAAACAACAGTCCGCGAATAAATATGTCACCCCACTTGTATACATTATACTGATTTCGAGACTATCAGTTTTCGTTCTTTCTCCTTAATGCAATATACTTAGAGGAGAAGCAATAAATACCAATGTTATAGTCCTTGGGTCGACCCGATCGGGTCTCGAACCCACGACATACCACACGCGAGACGAGTACGTTAACCATTACACCACCGCGTTTAATATGTTATCAATGTATGTAGATATATGAGTGTTATTGCAAATAGTGTTCTCAGCTGATATAAACATGACATTTACTTGTTATAGGACCATAAATCGTGCAATTTCTGTATTGATCCGGATATAGATACGAGGATAGATGACACGTCTCTGTCCGATCATCTATTACAGAACCAATACAGAAATGGCAAACTAATGACACTATCATTTAGTAATTTGTTTCATAAAGCATGAAACTGAAAAAAAATAGATTAATGCAATATTAGTGAATTTGTCGTTCAAGCACGGACAGCATATCAAGAACCAGAATATATTATTTCATTTTGTTGCTATTATCATAACCAGGGAACTGTTAAGTATATCATTATGCTTAAATAAGGCATACATGTAACCATATAATCTTCAATATACTATACACATATGCATAGCAACATTTGACGGAAATCTTAGTCACAGTCCAGGCGGAGAGGATAAGGCAATTTACAGATAAACAAAATATGATACGGCTCTATTGTAAAACAAAATCACTGAGCAAGCAACAGTCGACTTCTGTGCGATTAAAAGACGGACTATCTGCATCACAGAAGACAACGTGCATGTTCCGTTTGCCGTGTTCCCAATACCCGCCCCTCTTTTCTCGTTCATGATTTGTCTGCGGATATGCTCATCACCGATTGTTTTAAACACTAGTAACACGATGGATACAACTAGTGCAACATACAGGAGCTACATACCCACTGGGAGTTTCTCCGTTTTTAAGAGTGTTTTGTGTTTATCAATATTTAGCTTCTATGTATAGCTTTGTGAACAATGCTTTTCTTTTTTTTTACCTTTTTTACCTTTTATATATATATATACGTCTAAAAAGTTGCCATTGTTATTATGTAAGGTCAACTATTCGCGATTTATCATCAGTCCTACGGAAGACATAGCAAAACGATATTGTGAGTATATATATAAACGCATAACATATTTAAAAATTAAATGAGTTATTCTATACCATTGGTGTTATACAGCTGAAAAGTATCCATTTTCTTTTCCACAAATTCACCCTAATTTTATCTGTAAAATTCGTTTTGATAAATGTTTTCTAATCCAATCACAGAAAGATTGTTAGTATTAAAATTGTTCGCCATTTGATCATCTGTTTTTCCACGCATAAGACATTGAATTGTTTTTGGGGTTTTGTTGTCTAAGTTATATTCATTATATAAACTATCTTCTGTCTTTCAGAATGCCCCAGAGGTTTCTATGGATTTAATTGTGCCAATATTTGTAATACATGCATCATTACTTTGTGTGAACGATATGAAGGCAATTGTACACATGGATGTATTGAAGGCTACACAATATACCAGTGCCTTTCCTCAGGTTTTTGAAATATAATTTATATTCCTTTCAGTAGCAATACCAACAATCGATACAAACATCGTCTGACATGTTAAGATAATTATTTCGTGAGTAATGTCATGAAATCCAACCAAATATACATTTCACGGGTTCATTCGAATTTTATTTATTTATGGGTCCTGTGTTCACATCTGAATTGATACAACATCTGAAGCGGATCTTTGAAATGCTAACTTTAAGCGTGTTATTGGAAAAGTCGAAACCTGGGGCTAATGAGAAAGCTCAGCAAAGCAATTGATGGTGTAGTTTACCCTCTAATTAGTATGCTTACACCTGAGTTCACCCCAGGTTTTTAGTGGGGTTCGTGTTACTCGATCTTTAGATTTATATGAATGTTTTGTAGATCGTTGTTTGTCCTTCTGTGCTTTTTCTTTTGGAAATTGATTTGCCTGTTCTTCTTCGATTTACGTATTCTGATTACCCCTTTGGTATCTTCAAGCTCTTCTTAAATGTTGTGTTTCCCCCAGACATTCAGAATGGTATTTTCGAAATCAGAGGGCACTTAACAATGATTGTATAAATTTGGAGATCAGCATCAATCAGGATATATTTATTAATTGTCAGATAGTAACAATTTCAGAAATATTCATTGTATATTCCAGTACTGTAGTTTTACTACTAGCACAATAATAGAAGTACTTTCGTGGTGAAATAATGTTACATATTTAATTTCACAAATTGGATAAGGTCACTGAGGACACTCACATTTGTTTTCCGAGGACAGCATAGTAGTGGCAAAGGAAGTTGTAGTTCGTTATGATGCATTTTTTGTCTAGGAAAAACACTAGACATGCATTACGGTCAAGCATGTATATAACGGACACCATGGGGACGTTACACATTTACAAATTATGAGCAGTTGCTCGTTATTTACAGGTTAAAATTATATAAAATCATAAAGTAAATATTTACGTTTTTATAGACATTATATATCAAATGGAGAAAATGAAGCTGTCCATTATAGACAATGGCTTCTTATAAACGGGTGTTCTGTTAAAGTAAAGTGACTGTATGTGATTTATCGTTACCCCATGTATATTACCTGTCTTAAGCAAATCCTAAAGGTGCGTTAAAACTGTCAAAATGTTCCTTCAACTTCGCTTCAAATTTACCTGTGAACCTGTTTCAGACACGAATTTTACTGTATGAATACGCCATCAAGCATGTTTGATGGATCCATCAAATGTTGAAAGAGGGTATGAAAGAGGTGGACAGATAGAGCTTGTAGCGAAATTGAAGGAAATATGTGTTCGTGTAACCCCATCATTGGTTAATGAGTACTGTCAGGTTTTTTATTTATTTTGTGTTAGAGCATGTAATGCGTAGAGCATGCCAGGTTTAGGAAGCAACTGTAATACTATTAATGATTGAGATTTTGCATATTGAAGGTAATATTTGGGAAATTTTATTTTAACAACTAAATATGATTAGCGTAATTGGTGGCGTAAACTTAGATCATATTTTACTGATGATCACTTCAAAGTAAACAGAAAAGGGCATTGATGGAATATCACAAGAACGAACTTTACATGTTTAAATGTTAAATAGAATATAACATTCGGATACAAAAGACTGTCGGAACCATCCCTCATTAACGAATATAAATCGACAATACCACATAACACAAAAACAGTAAATAGATGTATACATTATCATACCATGTAATGACTGTTAGGGGACGAACACGTATCATAACTGTGTTCCTTACCTTTTGTTTTCCATCAGTATTTCAGGTTTCTCTTAATTCTTATTATTTTCTTATTTTTTTATGTTTGGTTTTAATTAATATGTAATATGACACGTACTTTTGATTTACAGTTGCAACATAGTCAGATGGACAAACTACAAAAGATAATACAATGAACACGATATATGCCGTTATTGGTACATTCATTGCTACTACATTAATGTGTGTCATTATATTCCTGGCAATATTGAGGTATTCTTTGATTTAATGTATCATTCAATGTTGTGTATGTGCTACATAAAATAAACAATTTAATGTTCATTTTGGCAGAGTAACATATGTGACTTCCCCCTTATAACATTGTTCATAATTGTAGAGAGACAAATTGCAATTCAATGCATATGTAGGAGGGTTTTTGCGTACACACATTTTGATGAAATATTCCAAGTCAAAAAATTACAATAATTCAAATCCTAAAGCATAATCAGGTCACTGACGCACTACGTGAAAATCATATTAATAACTACAGGAAGTATGTCATCATGTTAGAGTCATTTAATGGTTTACTTGTCCAATGTCAAATAGCCACAGCGCAATTAAGAATGGCATACTATACCGAACTTTGAAAAATAAACACCAGATCGGATTATCTTGCAATAGGATCGATATCTTGCATAACCAATTCACTCACAATCAAAATATTGGTAATTAATGAGAAATAATAGTATGTTGTTATTTAAGCTTGACATGTTTTGTAAACATACGGAGTGTTATTTAATTATGTTAGAGTTTTATTATATACATGACCGTTGTTTGTTGGGTGAATAGATTGACAGGTGAAAAACATACATACTGTATTGTAATCGCAGAATATCATCTCTCGTAAATTCACAATTAGACATACACATTAAACAGTGATAACCGACTATCTCACTTCAAAAACGAAAACACTTAATCCTCTCCCACATCTAAAGCTTACAAATACACAAAAGGAAGACAACGACGGAAACGGAATTGATTGCCTTGGAATAAAAAAA
The DNA here is from genome assembly GCA_963383655.1 of Bathymodiolus septemdierum. Lineage (NCBI taxonomy): Eukaryota > Metazoa > Mollusca > Bivalvia > Mytilida > Modiolidae > Bathymodiolus > Bathymodiolus septemdierum. The sequence continues at coordinate 75,018,312 of OY726518.1, forward strand.
AAGGATCACGACAGAAATAATAGATATTATTAAATAATAAAATGAAAATACCTCACTGTCGAACAAACTCGAGGCAAAATCGGTACTCAAACAAACATATACATGACTACTCAATTTCCTGACCGGGCACAAACATTTCAATAAATTCTGACAAGTTAATGTAGGATGATTGGTCCAAATATCCCCTCGTAGTGTTGTGAGACGATGCGACCATGGAAGTATCATCTGCATCTGAGCAAAACGATTTTAATTGCATTAATATATTGGTTTAGATCCTGTTGGAAAACATTTTGATTCTTATATACTATCTAATGATACATACTCACTGATATTAAATCTGTAATTGAATAATGGTCTTTCACCATAATAGTTTACCTTCCTGGCTAGTAGTGGGCTAACTACGAGCATTAACTGTCCCTGCTGATGTACTGTATATATTTTCATTCGATTTTATGATAGTATATGGTCTGTTTGAGCGTAAGCGAATCTGTGCAGGTTTTTTTTATTGTTTATTTATGTCCATATTTCCGTTGGAAATGAAATTATCAAGACAAGAACAGAAGGGTTAAAATCGAATTTCCGGTTTCACAGCGCTACATATACATGTCTGTCCACACACAGGACATGGATTTCTCACGTCATATGTCATGGTCTTTTATATGTTCAGTGATCTCATTTGAGAAATGATTGTTCGTTTTTATTTTGATATCGGTGGAATTGTTGAATATTGTTTTTCATAATATTGACCTCGACCTACGGACTCCATAGCAACTCATTTCGAACATGGTAAAACGCTATCACTGTATAATTTTTATTTTAGATTTAGACGAGGAAAAACAGCCGGAGATACAAAGAAACAAAATGGACAAAATACAAGAGGATATTTAAATGATGCATTCACTAATGATTATGCAAATATTGGTAATATATTTCCTGATTACATTGCATAGTGGGCATCCGTAAAGAGAGTTAGGGTTATGGTGTTTAACGCCACTTCCACACTATATATCAGTTATATAGGAGTGGTCATTTTTATTGGTGGAAGAAACCAGAGAATACAGAGAAGAGTAAGAGTAAGTCACGACAAACTTTATCAAATCATGTTGTATGGAACAAACCTTGTCATGAACTGAATTCGAACTCACAATTCTAGTGGTGATAGGCACTCATTGCATAGGTTGGCTTAAATCCAAATACCATACGATCACGACCACGACGTCCTCTCCCATCCGAAAAGAATATGATCAATACTATAAATATCTGTTAAGTTCATTGTCTCGCTGACATTCAACTGTTGTAATATTATTTGTAACCTGTTTTCTTACATTGTAAATCTGTCAGTAATCTCGACTATGAACAATAATATTGACAAATTCATCAAGAAAGCACTAATACAAAGAAGCACAATTTATAAATGTTGTCACATTTTCACAAGGTGCAATTTAAAATGCTATATTAAAGTAAAATGCACTTTATTTAAACATGTACATTAATGCTGAATTGTTGGGGACCATGGGCCTAAATAAATAAATGGTGGTGTTTATGAAACCAACAGAGAAGTCAGGCTGAAGGTCTTGTAAAATGCAATTGGAAAAAAATGCCCATCTCAGAATGTGTGCATGATTATTCACTGCCCATTCAGATGTTTACCTCTAAATTCCCGCATTTCTTATTGTATCTTTGTAGAATACAAATAAACATGATAATTATTAGACTTCGTTGTATTTATGAGTCTGATATCTCAGTATTATCAATATACTTTGTGCTTAATAGTCAGTTAATGACAGTAATTTGTGTATCAATGTTAGATATTAGAGAATAAAATGAAGAAACAAAGCAAAAAATACGACACCATTAGAATCAGTTAATACGATTAAAATGAGAAGTTCACCTTCACTCCCTTTACTGATATGTGGCGGAGTGTGCGATCTAAGAAAATCCCATTATGGATCAAATTCGAGTGACCTTATGTCATGAATGTGCAATGATGTGATAAATACGGTTATTACCTTTTTTGTCTATTCGGATTTCCCATAGCATGCACAGCAAGTTTAACAGGACTTTAATAATCTCCCAATCTCCATTTGCATTGGATGGTACCTGGGGTCACTCGCGTGTGGCGGATAATGAAGTTTCCTCATATCTACCATGCCGCGACATCAGTAAAGGGGAGCAATTAAGATGTCTTATTTCAATTAGATTTCAGAAAAGTTGGCATCCAACTGGAAAATCGTGGAAATTAATAGAAACATTTTTAAAGATATTTATTTCCATTCAACCAAAATGTTTAATATTCAGTTATTGTTCATTTGCAGCATTTTGATATGGTCTATGCATAAATTGTTGTAATCATAAATCTGCAAACTAGATTCATTACCCTTAATCCGTATTGTCTATTGATGATAAATTGATAGGAGGCCACGTCTGAATGCTACGATAAAATGCAAACATCCAATACTACATTACACTTTTAATTAATAAGTTTTCAATTAATGCCTGTAACTCTGTCAGATAATACTGATGCAAAGGACAACAAAGTCGTGTTTGGTAACCTTTCCATCATATTTGACCTTCCAATCTTATGCAAAACAGATAAATATATTGACCAATCGAACAACTTCACTTGGCGTATATCCGGTTTTCAAAACTAAGTTAGTTCATTCGTGATTGGTAAGATGAAAATATAAAACCTGACATGATCGCAAACGGGATGTCATTAGATGTTAGTGTATCGCTAAGCACAAAATACAACAAATATATAATTTCAATTAGATTGTAAGTCAAGGTACATAGAAGTCGGTATAATAACTTTAACACATGCACTAATAACTAAATGTAGATAATTAACTAATCCATTCCTAGAAGCTATTTCAGTTACATTTATATATAATATCATATTGTCCCTAAATATTTAAAAAAAACCTGTATTTTATTTGACAATTTTGTTATTATAGGTCATAGCAACACAGAACCACATTATGAAGAGATTATTCCTTCATCACAGGAACAAACTTATGATACAATAAAGCAAGAACGATGGGAATTATTTAACATCGTTGTTCATGGTCAGTGATAGTAGTCATCTGACTTTCTGTAATATTGAAAAAAGGAATTTTCCTCGTATAAACATTTTATAGAAGAATTATGTCAGAAGTCGTCTTTTTAGTGCAAGTGTGAATACACATCGTCATTTATTCTGTATATTGTAATACATTCTTGCATTTTTGTTATTTTCATCTTAAACGTCGATCCCAGTAACATGTTATCTCCTACTCATGGCTGTGTCTGCTCCAAGACAGGACCTGGATTTCCAATGTAATATGTCGTGATATCCTTTGTGTTCAGTGGTGTCAGGTAGTATGAGAGGTGATTGTTCATTTTGTTGATATTGGTTAAATTGATGACCATCACTGTTTAAACTTTTATTTCCGAACATTTATTTTAGTAATACAAGAGTTGGTACGTAAATGAAGATATTTCGAGTATTATTTCAAAGCTTAATGATAGAAAAGTTTCAGTTTCAATGGATTAGATGAAATAGGTTTTCCTCATCATTTGTAATTTGGGTAACCTATAAGCATTGTGCAGGGTGTAGCAAATACACAACGTGTTTAGAGGATGTCGACTTCCGTGGATACTAAAAAGCTGCCTATTTAAAATTCTATTTTGTGGCAACATTATCTGATCCTATCCATTATGTTCCGTTTAACTTACCTGTGTTAATGTACACACACACATAGTACACAAGTCAGAATTAATTTGAGTAAAATAAAATTCGATTGAAAAGCAAAACGAACAACTGGGACCACCCACGGGAATAGGACAATGTACCTCTGAATTAAAAGAATTCCCTGCCTCATTAATGGTAGCCGATGGAAATCCAAGTGCCTTCAGCCAGATACAAAAAGTTTAACTATATCGGAAAAACATCCCATTGGCAGTGGAGTCATGCATGTTTCTACTAAAGATATGTTAATTTACTGAATTAGAAATTGAAGTCATTACGTTTATCATAGATCTTGCAACACACCTGTCCCACATCGTCAATGTCTAGATAAATTTCTATATATGAGGAGGATCTATCAACATTAAGATCAATTTCATGTTACACGGACGTTCAAATTTACAGTTCTTAAATCATGAAATTATTATAAAAGATAAGCTTCTCCTCCCTCAGGCATAGGTGATCTTAGCCGATTTTGGTTATCCTGTTAAGGTCCTTTAAATATCTTGTTTTGGCTTTCAAATATTTTGACTTTAAGTTTGATATCTACGTTTTTATTATAAAGTATACCTAATAATAATAATAACAATGTAGATATTCAACCTAGTGCACACGACGCGTTTGCGAAAAAAAACCAGTCATCAAGTATACTAAATATCAACAACGTGTCCAGTCGAAATGGAAACTGCAAGTGCAGCTCTATCATCATTGAAGCCTTGTGTAGGATTGCATGGCATTATTTGAGCAATGTGTTGTTAAATCATCAACAGGCTATTGTCGGATTTAGCATTCTTCGGTTCATAATTGAATGTTGACTTTGGATTTGACCATAGATGATTGTTCGCAATTTTAGCAGGTGCTATTTTATTCAAACTAATGCTAAGTTGAAAATTTTATATTATTAAGTGGTGGTTTTAATAAAGATATTCAGAAAAACGGATAAAACAACTGTAAGCATGATTTGGTGGATAATCCGTGTTTTCGGTTATGTACAGTCAAAGTTTGCTTCCTTAATTTGTAGTGAAGGTTCGTCTGCCGCATCAAACAAATGCAGAGCTTATAAATGCTCAAAGAGGATTGTATGTTATATTTAAATATGTGATTTACCAGCGGTCCATAAACAATACTACTCCATTTGTTTCCTTTGTTTTGTAATGAGGGTTAGGTTTGTCGCAATATACAGACTGTCAACTGAAGAGCTAGATGATTGTATAGAGAAGTGTAATGTATGGCTACCGGGCGGACCCATAGCCAACATTACAATGTACCATTATCTATCTTTGATATTAATCTTCATGAAAATATTTAGAAAGTCATAAATTCGACTTTAATTGTGTAGTTTCTTAAAAAACTTCTCCATATTTCATTTTAAATTAGATATTTACAAGTGAAGCTATATTCAAATACCAGATATTTATATTAAATCCAAACATACCATTAAAGCTACAACAAAGTGAACTCTCACACAAACGAGAGTTCGACCATACATGTTTCGGAAGGATAGTCATGTCTTATCCCATAAATGGCAACCACAGTGAAGTCCTACCTACAAAATCCAGATATGAAAAAGAAAATTATCAAGTTAAAATCGGAAATATATATGCAAGCAGTTGGAATATTGCAATGCCGTCTTGATGATGAGTACATACTGTATGTACAGATGAATTATGCTTAGGTTTCTCGTAGCAATATGCTATATTGTGGTTTATAGAAAAAAGTTGCATTTTAATTGGACGCCATGCCAGGAATAACAACTGGAACCGTAGATATTAAAATATAACGTGGTTCAAATGATTAAACGATCATTTACCTGCACTTTACTTGTATTCTATGACGGCTGAACAAGGTCACTTTATTGCGCTCGTATGTGCATTTCATTGTCGATAAGAATTAAGCATGTTCTTTTTGGGAAAAAAAACTATCAATAGAGCTGATATGTCACCGATATAACGTAACTGATGTAAACAACTCTAATAAAATGTGGGAAAAAAACACCACATCGCCGGAACATTTTAAAAATTAAATATCAAGGACGTAGAAAGAGGGCAAAACCGATACCCCCTACCACACAAATACGTGACCGCTCACTTTCATGGCTGGTTTAAACTAGTCTTATTGGCCCAAAACTCTCCTCCTACGGAAATGATACGGTCATGTAAGTGGTTTCAACATGTGAACGTATTCAACAACCAACAACACTGACCTATGGAAAACGCTTTCTCTAATGTTCAAAAAGGGAATGCAAATGAATGTTTTTTTTTCTAATTAAAAGCAAAGCACCATATACCCTGTCTAGCGCCTGAATAGCATATGATATGATGTCTATGTATAGACCATATGGAAGACGAGCTATCAAACGTTCAATACGTAATGAATATAGAAAAGGTGGATTACAATTTACATCCAATTCTTATAACTTGAATTATAAATAAACAAAGTTAAAACTGTTATCAGTTAAATGTAAGGTAAAGCGAACATCATGGACTAACACGCAAAGTCGAATTGATATGGCAATTTAAAATATAAACGAGTCTAATTTGCTTTTCAGCAATATGATACTATTTTTTATAAATGTTAAATATCTGTATATATAATCAACATTTATATGGATCAGAAAATATATTCCCTACCTATATTTTCTTTTTCAACACACTAGAGCCTCACATATACTTTATATATTTAAAATGAAAAACAAACTAATTTGGCAAAACATGTTTCGACATAATCAATGATATGATGTGAGTGGCAATTGTTCGATTTGTTGATTTCGATGGATTTGTTGATCCTCCCTGTTTACACTTTCTTTTTATTTAGAATTGTTTAGCATTTTGTGCATCAACTACTATTTTCAAGTCATAATGCAATGTCACTACTCGTCATTTCAGCACATTCATGTGCATTTTGATAATATTAATCAGTATTGTTTACATATCACTAAACATCAGACATTTAAAGATGTGACAATATGTATCTCTTTGAATTAGGAAAGATTTGTTTGTAATGAAACAAAATGTATGCATTACGTTCATTCATTGAATGACTTAACGTCCAGCGAGCAGTGCTTCAGCTATATTCAGGACCAGAACAAAGTAAATAATATATATAAACTATATGGGAGGGGTCAACCGGGTCAACGAATTTTGACTGCTACTGAAAAAGTATGGAGAGTTAGGTAGGGACGAACTGTTCAGTGTTGCGTAGCGGTAGCAATGCACCTACTCTTGTTCGTAACATACAATAGATGTCTTTATCGTGAATGGATCGCGACACTCTTCAAATACGTTATCTACCATGTTCCACTACCATGCTATCTGTATTACAACCTGCATATAGTAAGATTGTTTCCGTGAACCCATAATCATGTTTGTATATCATAGATGACACAATAATTGCACAAGACACACATATATGTTCAATTTGAGTACAATTCATATCTTTTTTAAATGTATGTGATATTATATATTATCAATAGAAGGCAAATGAAACGAGGCATAGCGAAGGTAAATATAGTGTTTACACTAACTGAAGAGTATTTGTACAACCTCTACGTTTGTAAAATGACAATAATTTCAAATTGAACACAGATAAAGAGGGCATAAATCATTTTGTTTTGTCGTTTCCGTACTTAAGATTGTTCGTTCTCTAACTTGTCACCAGGAACCTTCACTCATTAAATACTCTGGTAATTCTTTCTTACAAATTCATTGTTAATGAAATACGATGAGGCGATTTATTATCAATAAAAAAAAGTTGAAGTATTTATTTAAATCTATTTATTGTATTTGTTTGTTGTTTTTTGTTTGTTTGTTTGTTTGTGTTTTTTTTAATGCGATGTTTTATAGCAAGTTAGGTACGATTGCTGAACATATACAGATGTAATCATAACCCAGGAAATATAATATCTTCTTATCTATATAATCATACACTGGGCATGTAAAGTTTTTTTTAAACACAATGCAAGCTATGTGTTAGAATACAATACACGATGTATATTTACCTTTTTTCTTTTCTTGTTTTGTTTGTGTATTTATTGGTTTATGATAGTATCAAATCATTTACGCATAGCAAAGCTTCCTGGTTCTGGTTTTTTTTAAATATTGTGTATCTTATGTTACATACAAATATGTTTATAGTCGTAGGCATATTATGCATATTTTAATCAGTGAGTGCATGTAAATATTTTTATAAAATAGGTAAGTTGATGAGAAGGGTATCCAGTAATAAAAATGTAGTTATCAAATTTATGGAATAACATTCATACGGTACATAAGAAACCCAAAGGACGTAAACAGGATAGCCAAAATCGTATATGGTCGTCTCAGACTGAGGGAAGAGAAGGTTAGTTTTATTAATGATTACATGATTCGGGAGCTGTAAATTTCGATAAAAATATATCTAATAAGCCATGTCAGTATCGGAGCACTGATCACTGGGTGGATGACACCCACGGAGACTAATAGTTCAGTGAATATATTCAATACCCCACTGTGCATTCTGAATATAGTATGCCTTAGATTCAGTAACGTTAATGTACGAATCATTGATATTTTTGACATTTATCATTGGTGTTCCTGCGTCAATTTAGAGTTTTATGTTTAAATAACAGAATACTATGACTTTTATAGTTATTTGGTAGTTCATTTGTACTGGACGTTATTTGATCTAATTCCCTTGTACGTTCCTGGATTTTACCCCTTCGGCATCACCCTTTTGATACGATATTCATTAAAGCAACGTGGATCTAATGTATTGGAGAAGAGTTTTGACTGTTTCATTTTTTATAGTACCTTCTGTCATTTTTAGCTGCGAATCATGACTTTAAACAGCGAAAAGAAAAAAAAGAAATCAACATTTCACTTTCTTAATAACGATTTGTTTTAACTAACACATTAATTGTGATGATAAGCATACCAAGAAAAATGTCCCACACTTTGATGTAGCAGTATGTTATTGTATGATCTGTTATTGTATAGTGTATATTGATGCAGCAGTCTGTTATTGTATAGTGTATATTGATGTAGCAGGCTGTTATGGTATAGTCTATATTGATGTAGCAGTCAGTTATTGTATGATCTGTTATTGTATAGTGTATATTGATGCAGCAGTCTGTTATTGTATAGTGTATATTGATGTAGCAGGCCGTTATGGTATAGTCTATATTGATGTAGCAGTCAGTTACTGTATAGTCTATATTGATGTAGCAGTCTTGTTATTGTATAGTGTATATTGATGTAGCAGGCTGTTATGGTATAGTATATATTGATGTAGCAGGTTATTATTGCATAGTCTATATTGATGTAGAAGTCTGTTATTGTATTGTCTGTATTGATGTAACAGTCTGTTATTGTATAGTCTATATAGATTATGACGTACCAGGCTGGTTCTTCGGGAAAGAGAATAAATGGAATATCAAAGGAAAAAACCCAGCAGAATTAATTAATAAAAGTACCCCAAAAAAAGAAGTTAAATAGGTACACAGATTTGTTCAGAAACTTTGCTGGCAATAAAATAATACCCGTTGACAGCTCTTAGATCAGTATCACCAGAACAGTCAGACATACTACAATCGCATTGCATTCCTTATTTGTTTCATTGATTACGCTCGTGAAACATCACGGTTGTTCTGTTTTACATTTTTGAATATTATTCAGGATGCATATGTGTTGATAAAAATTCCGATTGGTGTGATAATTTTTGTGGTATTAAAACGTTCATAGGAGAGATAATTATGGATCAATTTGTTGAAATCTTAGACCCTTAAAACAAATTTAATTATTTTATCTCAACTGATCATGAATTAATTATTGTATTATGGAAATATATTGTACTCATTCGTATTGTACTGAAAACCCGTATTGAACATAACTCTGTACAATAACAAATATATATTTGTGATTAAATAACAGAGATGACATACTAACTCCTGGATACTACACACATACAAAGTCAATCCAGGTACAATTCATAACTTTAAAAAGCAATATATACCGGTGTTACTTCAGTAACGCTATGTTTTCCAAATAGAAATCAAATGAAAAGAGGCATAGAGAAAGTAAATATAACATTCATACTTTATACTATTTCGAACTATAAACCTTTATAAGACTCTGAAATCATTTGGTTCTCCAATTTTTCGACTTTAAGTGTACCTGATGAAGGTTAATCCAGGAACGAGTTGTGTATCTAACTATGATATTTACGTTTTTATTATACTTGTTATACCTACATTTGTACTAGTTCAAATTAAGCACAGATATAAACATGGACAGTAATCATTTTATTTTCCTGTTTCTCTAATAAGCATTGTTCATTCTTTGGCTTCTCACTGGGAAAAGGAGGGGGTAATTTCTCACCTACCCTCCTATTTGGTAGATGTCCCCAACACTTTCTCTTGTATTAGCATAAGGTGAGACGATGTGACTGTTGTTAATATCAATAGTACATTTTTGTTACAATTCATTTGTCCTTTATTTAATAGGTTTTTTAATTGTTATTTTTCTTATCAGTTGGTTTATAACAAGTGGTAATTGAGCAATAGGAACAAATATAAATACACTAATAACATCAGTATGTTATGGTAGGAAGTAAATCTTCATCGATATACATCTACAACTATCTTCGCTAATCCTATCTTTGACAATCTCTTTTGTTCGAATATACAGGGTCGTCAAGTATTAAATAAATTGGTTCATTTGTATTTAACCATTCACTCGTAAAAGACTTCCTGATTATGGTTGATTTTTTAAAAATATATTGTGTGGTAGGCATATTATGTATATTATGAACAGTTAAAGCGTGTATATATTTGATAAAATATGTAAGTTGACGAAAATAATATCTAGACCGTTTAGCATATTCATATGACGATTAAATTTGTCCAATGAAATTTAAATTGGAATGTAAAGACGAAACGTTCATGCCGTATGATATTGAAGACAAAACAAAAAATACAAAGTATATACTTTGGTATCTAAGCTTCCTACGTCTGATGGGAGAAATATATATATTGTGGAAAAGAAGAGACAACAAAGCGGCACCACTTTGTGTTCTACGAATAGCGGATGTGACCCAGTGGTCAAGGGTGTATGACATCAGGCTACGCGTCTGGTGCTATATGTTACAAAAAGTGTGAGTTGGAATACCGAAGATGGAAGCATATTTTTCATGCAGAAAAATATATTCTAACACTGTTGTGTTTAATCACACACGCACACACACATACGTACATATCTAATATTATGTCAAGTTATTTTGAAATCAAGTGAAGGAGATATATTGTATGATTTTCACTTAAACGTTTGCATTATTTACTTTATTTCATGTGACTCTATGATGAATTACTCGTCATCCGATACAATGCATTCTGTCTAACCTCAGATTCGTCTTACGAGACAAGGTATCACTTCGACTGTCGAACCTATGCTTTTCATAGCGCATGTAGCCGAGTGGACATACGACTAAGCTGCTGGTACTGCAGTGTATAAAATTCTGACAAACATTTGTCATCTCAAAAATTTAATTCTAACATGATCTCCTTCTTTCGCTTTGCTAACAAAGTGAGTTATCGATTCGGTATAATCTCATTGTCACATGCGCCGGTGAATGTGACCGACTTTTCCATTGGCAGCGTAAATTGTAACCCGAATAATGCCGATGGAGGGTGCAATATTATTCAAGTTACATAAATTGTGTGCGACATTTTCCGCAAGCGTAAATATAAATTACCGTCTTCCAATCAAAGTATACTACCGTATTTGTACTCTTAGACATATCAAAATCGAAATAAATCATGAAAGCTAGAATGTGTTTTGAGTTTTAACATGGATTGGCGGATATTAGTAAATTTTATCCCTCGCTTCTGGCTCGGGATAAAATACTAATATCTGCCAATTCATGTTAAAACTCCCAACACATTCTGGCTTCTATGATTTATTTCTTAATTCTAAAACATTTGGGTTTAATTTTCAGATATATATTATACATGTATATATAATAGGAATTGTAGTGATACTTTATTTATTATTATTTATATATGTTTATTGGTCCCTAGTAAAACGTGCTTAAGAAGATGGGTAGCGCCATCGAAAGTGTCATGCAGTTTTGGTTTATTTTTTATTATGTATATCAGTAAAAGCTTCGATTATAAATATATAGATCGATTGATATGTATAAATGTAATCAGTGCTGATCATCACTACAGTTGGGGGTTTGCCTCCCTTCATGCATAAATGATCTAAGATATATTTTGTCAGTCAGAAAAGTTTGAAGATACTCAATTGTGAATGAGAATGCCAACACATGGCCAAAATTAACAGGACTAAAGGATAACCAACGATCTACAAAAATTGCACACAAAGCTAAAGATCGAGCATCTCGAAACCCACCAGAAACCGGGATGAACTCAGGTGCTTTGAAAAGCAGTTCATGCTCCGCATGTAGAACCCTTCGTACATCATTTGTTACAAACCCGGTGATAAATTATGGATGAGAAAACAACTGGAATGTAATTACGACAAACGGAACAAAGCCGTGGTCATTTGTGACACAGATACTCCGTAACGGTTAACCTAGTCATGGTGGTAACTGTAAAGCTTTCGAAGTGAAGACTTCATCGTAAACACTAGGAACCCTTATTAGAAGTGACCCTGTATTATGACAGGTGGCAGGTTTATGGTTGTTCCGGATACTCCAGTTTTCACGACCAATTTAACTGATTGCCATGATATAGTTGACGTATTGTTGAAAGTAGCACTAAACAACAATACCACACCGACACACATATTTCATCATTACTTTCTTTTCTGGACTTCATGCAAAATACCATGCACTCAACACTCCTATTTTATTATAAATCTTCACCTAAGGAAATAAGGAAATACATCACTACCTCAATGTGCATTCTGAATATATATTTCTTATATTTCAGTAGTATTAATGGACGAACCATTCATATTTATAGAATGTGTCAGTAGTATTCGTATCTAGTTGTGATTTTTGTGTATTGATCAAAGAATACCAATGATATGCTTATGGTTATTTTGATGGTTCAGTTGTACTGCTAGTTATTTGACCATGTATCTTTGTACGTTTCTAGTTCTCTCCTTTTAGGATCCTTACACTTGATACCATATGCATTATAGAAAAGTCAATATAATGTATTGTAGAAGAGTGTTATGTTTTTTCTGTTTTTGTTTTATATCTATGTTTCCTGTTTGATTGTTTTATAAAAGGAATCGTGTCTGCAAATTCAGTTTATTTCGATTTATCATATTTTGCAGTTCACCATTAATTTGTATACTGAAACGAAAAAAATAATAGATATTTTATGTTGCTATTAGGATTTGTTTTTAAATTTCATCTATTTTTGATCGAGTTTTTATTTGGAATGATTGTAAGAAGGAATTCAGGCGGATGAAGCGGATTTACTCCATCAGTTAAGATTTTCGAGTAGGACGAAGTACTTGTCCACTTGATACGGCTGACTGATCATCGGGTTTGTAATTATATTAACAAGACGGTGCCACTAGTGGAGCAGGAGCTATCTACGCTTCCGGAGCACCCGAGTTCATTCCTGGTTTTTAGTGGGGTTCGCGTTACTCCATCTTTAGTTTTATGTATATGTTTTGTGGATCGTTGTTTGCCCTTTTTCTTTTTCGTTCTACGACTTACGGATGTATCCATTTAGTATCTTCATACTCTTCTTATTCTACACTGGTCAGCATCTCATTAAACAGATAGCATAATCAATGCGATATTGAATAATGCTAATTTTATCGCAATACGCGGGTATGGAAGGAAATTTGCACAAACAAGCTCATAACCCGTACATACCAGTTGCAAAGCCCTATCGCACCAAAATGCCAATATTGAAATCAAGCTAATAACTCATAAGTTGCAAAACACGTCCAAACAAGCTAGCAATTAGAGTGCACCAGGTAGTAGCTCGCTCGCACAAGTAAAGCTTATTTTCTATGTGATACTTAATGGGTTTCGTATTTCTAGATGCATGGTTTTGGTTTTAGTTTAATTTTATTTTATTATATAGGACGTGACTAGAACAGTATGAGAGTCTTGGTTGTAATGATATCACTGATGTCTGTTGTCATCTCGCAAAGTAAGTATTTAGGTACAGAGTATGACAGGTAAAATATTGCAATACAACTACTGCAAGGCCAAATGATACGTTTACTAGATCATATGATGTTTCCATCCTTTCAGTGTGTGTCGTGCATGTATACTTAGAAAAGTTCTAAGATACCAAAGGTGTAATCAGAAGCAGTAAATCGAACGATAGACAATCTCAATGGCCAAACGACAAGGGAAAGTTAGGTCAAATAATGATCAACAAAACATTACACAGCAACCTCAGTTGATCCTGAAGGGTTAGGAGTTCCTGCTTCACTAATGACACCCATCGTGTTACTGTTTATCGACGCGATTATCATATGATCTGGAAATATTGTTGGGCATTAGTATGTGTAAATAAATACATTATTAACATTAATAAAACATGAAACCCCTACAGAACAGTTCAAATGAATCGAACCTCGTTGTACGCCGAAATCGTAGCGTACATCACAACACTCAACTAAACACGTGAATACATGTAATTTATAAAGTAATCAACACGAACCCATTTTGATAATTGACTAATGTCTTCATATTATCATTTTTGTCATTCGTTTTCCCTGTCTGAAACTTTATCGATAATATTTTGCTCAAAACTTCAATCAACAGATAATTGCTAACCCATTGAAATGACTGCGAGCTACCATATTGATAATATACATGCAGTTCCCGATCAAACTTGTTTTGAATAAATTTTTCATGATACATAATTTTTAAATATCTTTCATTGACAAAGACCATATTGTATTTTGGGGGGGTGAGGGATGGTAGTGAATTTTTTACGTCACTTTCAACAATTTTTCAGTTATATCGTGACGGTCAGTTTTATTGGTGGAAGAAAATGGTGAAAACAACCGACATGTCGCAATTTACTGACACACTTATCACATATTGTTGCATCGAGTACATCTCGCCATGGGCGGTATTCGAACTTACAACTTCAGTGATGCCTGGAATATGTTGCAAAGGTAGTTGTGCAACGACGGCCCATGCTAACTGAATAAAACCAACGAATGAAACGTTCGATATCAGGATATTTAGTGCGTATGGAGCAACATGTCTTACCGCGGACTGTTGTTTCAGGAGCTACAACTGATGAAATCCAACTAACTTCCTACGAGTAATCTAGTACAAAGTAAACATCATTCTCGTATCGTCGGAATATAACTAGTCACCATGCCATAGCTAGACAATTGATCAGTTGGCGTTACTAATTCATTCAAACATTTGAACATGAGACATTGCTATTTTTGAGATATTTCATTTTATTAGGAACGCATAGAACCATTAATAACGATAGCATTAATCTTAATATTGCTTAAATAATTTATTTGTTTTTTAGAAAGTTATGCCTATTATATGTCAAGAATAACCAATTTTCATAGGAAAATTATTTGTCGTTGTATTATTCGAAAAATTTATTATGTTATTTATATAGAAAACTTGGCAGCAAACGGAACTGCTTCCCAGAGTTCAGATTGGTTCTGGAGAAACAAGAATAAAACTATGACAGCAGATTTAGCCGTTACTGGTGGACGTACACACGACCTTCTTAGTCTATCATGTTCTATAACACAGGCTGATCCTAAACTATATGTTGCGTGGTGGATGTTGACGTTTCCTGTTGATACAGTATATATCACTAACGTCTTGATCTATTATCGGGGAAACAGTAAGTTTTCTTTATTCGTGAAAACAGCTCAACTTATTTGTCTTTCCTTGATAGCTTAACTGTTTCATACATTGTACACAAATAACTTGTTACTAGATATAAATGTAATAACGAGATCAGGGAAATATGTTTTCTGAATGTCAACTGTACATTGATCCTGGTCTATGCAAGACGTCTACATTGGCGCGTTTTGTGGCTTAAGTGTTAAAACGTGACATCACAATATTCCGTTGTAAAATAAACTCATGTAAATACGTACACCATTGTTTATTTATTGTTTTTACAGCTCTACCACGGTTTGCGGGATATTATTTGTATGTTAGTAACTCCAGCATATCAAGCAAGACCGGTGGTTCTCTCTGTTATCATCACGAAGGAACTGTACCTATAACGGCTTATAAAGATGTTAATTGTAATTACTTGGGAAATCAAGTTATTTTTTATAATAAACGGGACGTAAACAATATCCCTGGTGGATACAGTGATTTTGTGATAATAGAACTATGCCATATAGAGGTCTATGGTAAGTAAATGTATAGAGGTCTATGATAAGTAAATGTATCAGCTTTTTTTGTAATTGAGACAGATATAAATGACAACTTTCATTAGCTAATCTGACTAGATGTTTATTGCAAACTGTACTCCAATGAACTACAAATATAACCTGCAAAATTCTAGTTCAGCGTTGTAGTCTGTACAAACAGAAACCAAGTAGCCAATTTTAGGACCCGTTTCCTCACAATGTCACATAAAGATTCTATCGGGACCTTGCGAATACAATCGATAAAATTAAACTAGATTTTTTCCTTATTGTGTAGACTTATTTTATTGTACGGAATATAATGATAAACAAACATTACTGTCATTAAGTAAGTAAGTAAGTACGCTTTATTTAAAGTCGGCATATGTACACAAAATAACAAAGCCAATATTATACAATATCATGCGTGAATTAAAATAAAAGCAGCGCACTACGAATATAAACACATATAGAAAGAAAAGATATAGACAATAAATAGCATTAAAGCAGCTGAGAACAAAAAATGTTGTGTGACAGCACATGGCATGCACTACATTGACATTTTTTCTCCAAAAGTAAATATTGACATAGTTCTTAAGCTGGTAAGCGTAGGTCATAATCCTGGTCTCATTTGTGAGTGAGTTCCATACTATTTTTGCCTCATACCTAAATGAATTGTTAGCATATGTTGAAGGTATATGCCTGGGATATGTTTACATATTTCAAGCTATGTGTTCATGTTCCCGATATACCACAATAACTCACTAGCAGATAATCCGAATAATCCAGTCTCACTTCGATCACTCCACTAGCACCCGAATGCATTCACAATCAAAACGCGTCACCTGATGAAAATGACACAATGCATGTTGGGGCTCTCACATTGAATATGCATGAAATTTAGGCTGAGGTAATAGTCTCTGCACACATCATCGATGATACATTTAACTTGTTCAGTTGCAACATAGTAACGACGTATTCATTACACATAATATGAGTGGAAAATACAGAAGAGACGTGAAGAAAAACCAACGAACATTGAAGGCGAAATGGACATATAGTAATTATTCAAAGGATTGTCGTATTGCGCACACTTAGTTGTATTTGGTTGCTGATGCAGAAAGCATATGACGCAAGATTAGTTAATTCAGAGGTCAAGTCCTCGTAAGACTTGATTGTCGATAGAGAACATAGAAATCATTCGAGTTAGCTTGAAAATTTAGCGTGTTCTGTTATCGAATGGCGGAATGTGTTAGACCTAATTGTAATCTACGTTAAAATAAATTAATGAATAAAATGTGTTTGCTAATTCAATGAAACAGTGAGGATATCGTGGTTTTCCTATTGTACTAAAATGAAATGCAAAATGAAATACCACACTGCCGGAACAATTCCAAAATCAAATATCGAAATCGTAGAAAGAGGCAAAGTCGATATCCTAACACAAATACATCACCACTTATTTTCCTGTCAAAAAAAAGTTGCTGGGTTCAACTAGTTTTATTGGCCCAAACCTCTTCTCTTAGTGAAATGATGCGATAGTACAGTACAGTGCTTTCTACATGCGAGTAAATTCCAACCCTCGCACATAACCGTCGAACAAGTTTATGTTCCGGGTGTTCATTAGACCACAATATGAACGATTTTGTCTAACCACAAGTAATAAATTTTGGCACATTGATTTTAAATGTAAATATTTGAACAAGAAAGAAATATTATATATATATATATATATATTATATAGGATGTTATAAAGGTTGGTGGGGTAGTGCCTGCAGTAAGCCATGTCCAGCTACATGTGTTGAAGGACATTGTTATCCTGGTAATGGTAACTGTGTGTGGGGCTGTAATCCATACAACTGTCTAAATGATATATGTGATACTACCACCGGTAAATGTACACAAGGTTGTAAAATAGGATTAAGTGGAGACTATTGTGACAAAAGTAAGTTTTAATTTTAATTTCCGTATGGAAATACACTGACGACCGTATTCATTTTATCCAATATACATAAATGAATATAAATTTGATTTCCGATTTGTATTGTTTGTTTGAAGTGCTTCCTACAATTAGAGCAAAACACAAAGAAAAAAATAGAGAGAAAAAAGTAGAAGAAGATGGCAAAAACAAACAAAAACAATATAATGCTGGAATCCACGAATAAATGGTTGCATAATATGCACTTCGACCAAAGTTGAGCGCCACTTGATTTATTTCATGAATATATTTTTTTGGAAAATTATTTCTTTTAAATGCGATTACTGTAAACAGTATCTGTACACATAAGCTTTAATCAAATGTGTGACACGTCATCGATCGATATAGTTGTGTTTGATTAAAACCGGCTTACTATTGGTTTCGTACCTAATTACGCAAAGTGTGTTTCCAAGTAGAGGTGGTATAATCTTTCGTATATAGTGTGTTCAACGATGAATTATGGTTGCGCGAAATTTGACTTTAGCAGAGAGGTAGCAAGCTGTTGGTATGACACAGACAGGTTTTAGCAATAGAAGGGTGGCAGAGCAAATGGCGGTACACCATTCTGTAATTTATCGTCTTATGCAGCGCTTGCAAGCGGCTGGAATGGTTGATGAACGTCCACGCTCTGGAATGCCTCGCAAAACTACACCTAGAGAGGATAGGCTAATAGCCCGGTGTGACAGCTCGTATTCGAAATCAATTGAATTTTGTGTGTCAAGCATATGTAAGGCAACCCATAAAACAACCACAACTGTCATTACGTCATCGGCGGACTCGTTACCAGCCCCATTTCAATATTCATAATTCGTCAGATGAAAGTCGGTCGCCGCGTTTGAGTCATGGCGGCATAGAAACAATGCATTGTAAGAAGTGAACGTGATGGGTACAACAACGTTCGGTGGCGGCGGTGTAACTGTGTGAGGTGCTTTCCTTTTAATTGTAGGATAAACTTACATGTCTGACAATGAAACCTGAATGGCGTTGCATACCACGATCACGTGCTTAGAGTACACGTTGTACCCCATTTTGATAATGATTCCTTTGCTGACAGGATGATCTTTATGAACGATAACTCCAAACCGCTTAGAGCTCGCATTGTAAGAGCATTCAGGCAGAAAGAGGCGAATGGTATATTTCATTGACCTACCATTTCCTTTGATATGAACCCTATTGAGCACTCAATGGACTTTATTGGCCTTTAAGTGAACCAACGTAATCCACAATGTCAAAATATATCTGAATTAACAAACGCAAGAGAGGCTTCGGTGCGTAGTTCGTGGAATGGATAGGCGAGTGCTGGAGCTTTGTCGTAAGCGTAGTGATTACACTCGCTACTGTGTAAATGTGTGCGACAAGGCTTCTCCATACGTTCATTAAGAGGTTCTGACAAAATTATGACCCGTTCGTTTTCCTAAATTGTTGGAAAACAATAACAAAATAAAACTTTATTGAAGGTTGTAATAACCAATAACTTGATTTTAAAATCAACTTCAAATGAGTTTCAAATTGTAGCCCGTAATATATTTATATATTATATACACCTTTGCGTATCTAACATGTTCTATATTATCTATTTGTTGCTATGCTTGATGCTAATAATAAATCTAACGTCAATTGTCGTGGTAAATAATTGTTTTGTTTTTATCACGCAATGTTCTACTTTTGAGTACCACATTCGAGATAATATTTTCACATAGTACCTTCCTGTTACTATGTATAAATACTTTCTACATTTCAATTATTCATCAAAATGTTTGTCTTTTTTCAAAAGAAACTGTTGACAAGGTATCTGGCCTTTTTCGAACCACAAACTAATATATATATCTATGTTAATATTATACCGATATCATTCCATAGCAAAGACACTGAATGTTACGCCTATTTGTAGCGTGTGATGAGGGGAAATTTGGAAATACATGTGCCCACACTTGCCATTGCATAAACCAACCATGTCATCCAAAGACTGGTGAATGTTCTGCTGGTGGATGTAAGCGAGGATATACAAGTCTTAACTGCAGTATAGGTATGTTATGCCAATAAATAGTTTCTACTCAAGTCTTATCAGTTACTTAAAATAAGTTAGCCGACGTTTATCCAATTACCAGCATTTTACCTGTTCCAAGAGGGGAAACCTGAATTAAGCATGCGTCTTTATGATACTATCAGGGAAATGGTTAATCGCTTCATATTCTGAAATATCAGACAGGTGAGAAAAAGTGAGTGTTTCTACATAATGTGCATTTCATAGCTCCGTTCACACTTTCTTAATCAATAGGTTTTTATAAAGTAATACATTCGCAGACTTGTACCTTCTGGGAAGTGTGTTGGGGAATTATGCATAAAAGGTTCCAAGGTATATGTGCTTTCGATTTTGTATGTGCTGAATGTGTGGTGTTTCTTCCAAACTACTTTTTCTGAGTAATACATGAGTGAGTATTATTTCCAAAGTATAAATCTGAGTAAATTGAAGTGTAACATTACAGTACATATGTCAAGATGTAGTCCTAGTTATTCTTTTTGTTCTTAGTTATGGTATGTGATTAGTGCTCGATGATCTCACAAGGTGAGCCACATTGCTGATGAAATGGTTTGTGTGCTCGCCTCGAATGTGGTAGATCGTGAGTTCGAGTTCTCGTCGGGTCAAATCAATGACTATAAATTGCAGCACGCAGTATTAAGAAGAAAGACAAAATACAGGTTTGCACACAATCAGGATAATGAGTGAAGAGACATGTCTACCCGTGAGGTAACACATTTAAAATATAACCAAGCTTGTTGATCTAGTACAAAGCGGATATCAACATATCATCGAATGTAACTTGTTCTCGTAATAATATAACTGAAAAAATGGTTATAAACAATAATCACTCGCTCCTTCATTCACCCAGATCACCCCAAGTAAAACAATGATGATGAGGTGTCAACATAGTTAATTCTACTGTTCCCAGTTAATAGTAAATTTATCTTTTGTTAATTGCTTCCTTTGAATGATATTTTACTCTGAATTGACAAATGTTATTTGGGTGTAACAGTTTCACAGGCACTTTAACTGTCTTTTCGTCTTTTCGTCTTTCTTTGTCCGTTGTATTGTCCGTACTGTTTCGATATACGGTTCCTGATTAACCCTGTGAAATCTGTTTATTTCATAGCGTTGATGTCATGTCTTCAAAAAGTAAAAAAAAGTATTCTGTAGCATTATTTAGGACAAATGATGCAACTTTAGAAAGACCCTTCTAAGCAACAGTAATATCATGTACCCAAACGATATATTTGCTGTAAGAATATCAATGGGGTAATCCCGGAAATCGTAAATAGAAGAATGACAGACAATACAATTGCAAATGTTAAAATGACAAAAGGACAAGCACTCATAGAAAACTAAGGATTGTGCAGTGCATATTTTGTTTATAATCCGAGAGTGAACAGAAGGTAATATGTTCCTGCTTCACGAGTAGCTTCAGTTGTGATACTCTTGTAGCAAACCCGATGATAACTCAGAACTGAAGAGTAGAACAGATTGTGCTTGCAACAAACGGAACTTATCCGTGCTCATTTGTGATACGATTATTCTAGAATATCTAACCAAGTCATGGTGGTGACCGTAACACTTTCGAAGTGATGATTTTAGCTTACCCATCTGATTCCCTTGGTTCAGTAATGCCTTGTTACCAGTAGCACTCTATCAAGGAAATCATGATAGGAACCACAAGCTAAGCTCTGGAATATCGCTTCAACTGAGATATATATATAAAGGATCAAGAAAGTTACATGGTCTTAACAGGATAGCTAATATCTGCTAACGTCACTGACGGAGGAGAAACAATGATTACTTGATGTTTATAATAAATTCATGTTAAGATTGTTATTAGTATTCCACAGGGTTTTGTCCTGGAGTAATGGTCTTCATCCAACAGATTATATTATCCTAGATAGCAGTCAGTTACCTACGAACATTCATTGACCCTGCTATAGTACTGTCCATGTGTACGTTGTCATTCATTGTTGTGATAGTATGTTGTCTATTTGATTGGAAGCAAATTTTTTCAGGTTTTTGTTATTCTCTTGTTTATAGTTACATTGCAGTTGGAGATCCAATTGTCTAGAGGGGAGGTTTGTTGATTCCCAAATTTACCTGATACACTGAAAACAAGAATATATCTACAAACAGTATTTTAATTGCATTGCATTTTTATATAAATATTTTGACTATATGCATATACTTTATCAAATAAACGTTAGAGAACGCCGATGGTGCTAATCCATAGACACTGAAAATATTGGGCAGACAAGAGACAATACGAAGACTAACTAAACAACAAATAAACACAAATAACATAAATAAGACAGGAGCTATCCTATAATCAAGTGGGGCTAAAGACGTACAGAACATCCTTTTCATGCATAAATCTTATGGGATATCGCACCACGGAGCAAACACAAACAAAATAAATAAGACATGAATCTTTTAACAAATAACTGGAGGAAAAGAAGTACCGAGCATAGCATTTGTGCAGAAATCGCAACAGACATCACAACACAGAACAACGAACGTCAAGACAAATAATAGGACAAAATGAACACCAAAAACCTCAATGCATAAAACTTGGGAGTGAACTCAAGAGATGCAGACATCTGTGTTCACAAAACACAGAACAAAGACACAGCACAGAAAACTAAAACAATGAACAACACACACACACCGCCAACTACCGGAATGCTCTCAATGGCTAAGCACTTCCTGCTTCTTATCAGACACCCACCGTGTTACTTATATAGATATGTCCGGTAAAAGTCTTGTCGGTGGTAGAGGAAAGAAAAACATCGATTTAAAAAGACTTAAAAACAATGATTGCACTTTGTTTAGTCTTGGCGGTCTTAATTGTTGACATTTTCTTTCTGTGTTTAGCTAAATAGTAGACAGTAACTCTTGCACGTTCGTACCTTTGCTGGAAGAATCGAATATCATTATTTACATTACATACATGTTTGTGGCATTGTTGAATTCCTCTAATAAATGTTGATTATCTGCGTTTAAAGGAATTCGTATAAGTAAATTCAGATAGCAACTGTTCAAAAATTAATTACCCCATTGTGACGATTATCTTTGCATGAAGTGTTGTGTCTGTTTAATATCTATTTTGTAGATTGGATGGGATCTGTTGAATAATTAATACAATATTTAATCGGTTTTGTAAAATGAAGCACGTAAAAAAAAGCCATGAACAATTAAGACCTTTCTAATTTTAATACAAGTGTAATCTAGTTAACTTATAGAAATAGAACAAGCTGATTTTAATATCTTTTGCATGTTTATAGAAAAAAATAATATAATACTCTGAATAATACCAAGCAATATTAATCAGCTAAAATACATTTTTTTAAACTTTCTTTTCACTGGCATTCCATTGAAATTTGATATTGTTAATCATGTTTTTCTTAAAACATAGTGTGTTGGTGTTTGTTGTGAAATACTACTTCACAAATGCAATGGCCAGAACAAGTTAAATAGTGTTTTTTCACGAGATAATGATGATGTCTTACTTTTACTAGACCAACCTGTTGTACTGGACTTGACCAATGCTAGATCGTTAACGCAAGTGCACAAGTAATGATTGCGTGGTATAAAACATGTCTTACTTGATTGCCAATGAATAAGGCTTATATGGACTTTTTTCGGTTTTGCAATTTCTCAGAAGATTCATCTTTCTAATTTAATGAAATGTTTTTCATTGTAGAATGCAGTCTTGGTTACTATGGCTACAATTGTAATCAATCATGTGATGGTTGCTTATCTGATTCCTGTGATAAGGAAAATGGTGTATGTACAGATACAGCTGGATGTAAGCCTGGATGGCAGTATGGACAGCTGAAGTGTGATAAAGGTATTAAAATAATATTAATAAATAGTAATAGTTAAAGAACAATATAAACTTTGACACAAATGTTATCCATTTTATTAGATACAAAAAAAAATGTACATTCCCTACTTTAATAACTCACATTATCCTGTTCGTGTTCTATTAGAAAAGTCACTTTGCATTGACTGGGTAGCTTTGTTTGTTATACACGGTTATTCATCGAAATAATTATTTTCTCGTACATGATTCATACAGAGCTAACAGTATACGCGCGTATGTGATAGAGCCGCCACCCCCCACCCCCCCCTCCACCCTTGAAAACGATTAGTATGACGTTTTTCAGAAAACTTGGCATTAATTTTAGACATGATATTATCAGATAAACGCAATATACAAACATTGTTGGCAAAAAAAAATAAACAAGTAGAAAGGATCACCAAAGACTTGCTTTTCAACCTGTTTCTAAAACTCGTACAAATAAAAATTATATTTGCGATAATACACATAATTGCATATGTATTATGTATTAAAGACATCCCCGGTTTAAGTAAATGACTTTAATACATATAGACAGAAATATCAACACATGTGTTATCTTCATAATAATTCATGATAATTAGGATTGTTTGTTTCAAATTGAGTGATACGATATTCCATGTCAAAACTTAATATTTGATCTCGTTTAACAGAGATATTTACAGTCTATGATGTTAAACCGATAACTTCATCTCAATTGTATCCCAAACATAATGTTATTTTCTTTGAAAAAGTTCATTGATAAATATCTTTAAATGGATAACAATTTGAATAATGTTCTTCTACATCTATCAAGTACTGACCGCCTTAAACAAGTTGAAGATTATATCAGAGGTAACACATGACAATCTAAAAAAAAGGTTAAAGGTAGTTTGCACGTTGCATAGTTATATTCATACAAGAAGAAGAACTATTTTGCATAAATAAAGGATTTTTTTTCTCGTTTTTTTTAACAATAAATATATAAAAAAAGAAGTGGGACACATTCGACTTTTAAGATTCATATATCTGGGGAACGGTCTTTTCTACCGCGTAGATCTACGAATATCACTCGTATATAAACTTTCGGCGACTGATTATATTGATATCGTTTGGTTCGTTAAATATTTTTACCATCCCATATAGTTAATTACCGTTGCATAAGTACATCTACGTCATTCATGACTACGACAGGTGTCATTAGTGGAGTAGGAACTGTTTACCCTTCTGGACCGCCTGAGTTCATCCCCCGGTTTTAGGAAGGTTAGTGTTGCTCGATCTGTAGTTTTCTGGGTAGTGATTTGTAGATCGTTCTTTGTCCCTTTTCGTTTGGCAATTATGTTATCTGTCCTTCTTCAATTTACGGATTTTGGACTCTTCTTGAATGGAATACATGTTCCGCCTTATTTTCCCATTCGTCACAACTTGGATGATTTTATTCACCTCATCAGACGGAGATCATCGGATTAACCAGGGGTTTTGTTATTTTCTTTTTTAAGATATCTCGTAAATGAGAAAAGTTTGAAGATACCAAAGAAATAATCAGAAGCCGTATTTCGAAGTAGGACAGACAATACAATTGCCAACAGCAAAAAGTCAAACGAACAAGCAATGATATACAAAGGACTTCATAAAAATCGGGAGTAAGCCATTGTATTGTGTGTCCATCTTTGATTTATGGCTTCTGATTCCCGCTGATGCCCTCAAATTGTTTTCACTTGATGACCATTCCTGTTTTGGCTCCGATTTCTTAGTAAATATATTTCAGTAAAGATTTCTATAAGCTGGTCCATTGTGACGACAATTCGGATTATCTAATTGGAAGAATGGTTATTGAAACCAAAATGTATCCTCATTAACAGCTTAATTTGTGGTACTGCGAAGCATACTAATTGTACTTGTTTTGTTTGTCATGGGATGACAATAAATATTTACTTCTGCTATAGCAATAATCACATCTACATATTATTGTGTGCTTACTTATTACATAGCTTGTGAGGATGGATATTTTGGCTATGGTTGTATATCGCAATGTTATTGCCAAACTGATACTTGCGAAACGCTTACAGGAATGTGTCCTGGAAATCGGTGTCAACTAGGATGGATGGGAAAGTCTTGCAGTCAAGGTAATATATTTCAGAGCTTGATAAGAGGAGTGAGTTAGTGGTAGTTGATTAACACCAACTAAGCAATTGTTTAGCTGTATGATGTCGAGAACAAGTTACTGTTCAAAGAGATGATGGTGAGGTCCGCTTTGTACTAAAGCAACACGCTTAGTTGGATTTGATTCTTGCTTGCTCACTGAAACAACAGTCCGCGAATAAACATGTCACCCCACTTGTATATATTATACTGATTTCGTTCTTTCTCCTTAATGCAACATGCTTAGAGGAGAAGCAATAAATACCAATGTTATAGTCCTTGGGTCGACCCGATCGGGTCTCGAACCCACGACATACCACAAGCGAGACGAGTACGTTAACCATTACACCACCGCGTTTAATACGTTATCAATGTATGTAGATGTATGATTGTTATTGCAAATAGTGTTCTCAGCTGAAATAAACATGACATTTACTTGCTATAGTACCATAAATCGTACAATTTCTCTTTTGATCCGGTTATAGATACGAGGATAGATGACACGTCTCTGTCCAATCATCTATTACAGAACCAATACAGAAATGGCAAACTAATGACACTATCACTTAGTAATTTGTTTCATAAGGCATGAAGCTGAAAAAAAATTAGATATATGCAATATTAGTGAATTTGTCGTTCAAACACGGACAGCATATCAAGAACCAGAATATATTATTTCATTTTGTTGCTATTATCATAACCAGGGAACTGATAAGTATATCATTATGCTTAAATAAGGCATATATATAACCATATAATCTTCAATATACTATACACATATGCATAGCAACATTTGACGGAAATCTTATTCACAGTCCAGATGGAGATGATAAGGCAATTTACAGATAAACAAAATATGATACGGCTCTATTATAAAACAAAATCACTGAGCAAGCAACAGTCGACTTCTGTGCGATTAAAAGACGGACTATCTGCATCACAGAAGACAACGTGCATGTTCCGTTTGCCGTGTTCCCAATACCCGCCCCTCTTTTCTCGTTCATGATTTGTCTGCGGATATGCTCATCACCGATTTTTTTAAACACTAGTAACACGATGGATACAACTAGTGGAACATAGAGGAGCTACATACCCACTGGGAGTTTCTAAGAGTGGTTTGTGTTTATCAATATTTAGCTTCTATGTATAGCTTTGTGAACAATGCTTTTCTTTTTTTTTACCGTTTTTACCTTTTATATATATATATACGTCTAAAAAGTTGCCATTGTTATTATGCAAGGTCAACTATTCGCGATTTATCATCAGTCCTACGGAAGACATAGCAAAACGATATTGTGAGTATATATATAAATGCATAACATATTTAAAAATTAAATGAGTTATTCTATGCCATTGGTGTTATACAGCTGAAAAGTATCCATTTTCTTTTCCACAAATTCACCCTAATTTTATCTGTAAAATTCGTTTTGATAAATGTTTTCTAATCCAATCACGGAAAGATTGTTAGTATTAAAATGGTTCGCCATTTGATCATCTGTTTTTCCACGCATAAGACATTGAATTGTTTTTGGGGTTTTGTTGTCTAAGTTAAATTCATTATATAAACTATCTTCTGTATTTCAGAATGCTCCAGAGGTTTCTATGGATTTAATTGTGCCAATATTTGTAATACATGCAACATTACTTTGTGTGAACGATATGAAGGCAATTGTACACATGGATGTATTGAAGGCTACACAGGATATCAGTGTCTTTCCTCAGGTTTTTGAAATATAATGTATATTCCTTTCAGTAGCAATACCAACAATCGATACAAACATCGTCTGACATGTTAAGATAATTATTTCGTGAGTAATGTCATGAAATCCAACCAAATATACATTTCACGGGTTCATTCGAATTTTATTTATTTATGGGTCCTGTGTTCACATCTGAATTGATACAACATATGAAGCGGATCTTTGAAATGCTAACTTTAAGTATGTTATTGGAAAAGTCGAAAACTGGGGCTAATGAGAAAGTTCAGCAAAGCAATCGATGGCGTAGTTTACCCTCCAATTAGTATGCTTACACCTGAGTTCACACCCGGTTTGTAGTGGGATTGGTGTTACTCGATCTTTAGTTTTATATGTATGTTTTGTAGATCGTTGTTTGTCCTTCTGTACTTTTTCTTTTGGGAATTGTGTTGTCTGTTCTTCAATTTACGGATTCCGATTACCCCTTTAGTATCTTCAAATTCTTCTTACACGTTGTGTTTTCCCGAGACATTCAGAATGGTATTTTCGAAATCAGAGGGCACTTAACAATGATTGTATAAATTTGGAGAGCAGCACCAATGAGGATATATTTATTAATTGTCAGATAGTAACAATGTCAGAAATATTTATTGTATATTCCAGTACTGTAGTTTTACTACTAGCACAATAATAGAAGTACTTTCGTTGTGACATATTTAATTTCACAAGTTGAATAAGGTCACTGAGGTCACTCACATTTGTTTTCTGAGGACAGCATGGTAGTGGCAAAGGAAGTTGTAGTTCGTTATGATGCAGTTTTTGTCTAGGGAGAACAATAGACATGCATTACGGCCAAGCATGTATATAACAGACACCATGGGGACGTTACACATTTACAAATTATGAGCAGTTGTCCTTTATTTACAGGTTAAAATTATATAAAATCATAAAGTAAATATCTACGTTTTTATATACATTACATATCAAATGGGGAAAATGAAGCTGTTCTTTATAGACAGTGGCTTCTTATAAACGGGTGTTCTGTTAAAGTAAAGTGACTGTATGTGATTTATCGTTACCCCATGTATATTACTTGTCTAAGCAAATCCTAAAGGTGCGTTAAAACGGTCAAAATGTTCATTCAACTTCACTTCAAATTTACCTGTGAACCTGTTTCAGACACGAGTTTTACTGAATGAATACGTCATCAAGCATGTTTGATGGATCCATCAAATGTTGAAAGAGGGTATGATAGGTGTCTAGATTGTCAGATGTGTGTTAGAAAGAGGTTGACAGATAGAGCGTGTAGCGAATTTGAAGGAAATATTTGTTCGTGTAACCCCACCATTGGTTAATGAGTACTGTCAGTTTTTTTTAATTTCGTGTTAGAGCATGTAATGCGTAGAGCATGCCAGGTTTAGGAAGCAACTGTAATACTATTAATGATTGAGATTTTCCATATTGAAGGTAATATTTGGGAAAAAAAAATTAACAACTAAATATGATTAGCGTAATTGGTGGTGTAAACTTAGATCATATTTTACTGTTGATCACATAAAAGTAAACAGAAAAGGGTATTGAAGGAATATCACAAGAACGAATTTTACATGTTTAAATGTTAAATAGAATATAACATTCGGATACAAAAGACTTTTCGGAACCATCTCTCATTTACGAATATGAATCGACAATACCATATATCACAAAAACAGTAAATACATGTATACGTTTAATTATATAATAATGTTGTTTTGTTCAGGTAATAGTTTGGCATATTACCTAGACAAGACCACATTAATATCATTATCATACTGAGTATCTAATTGTCCAGGTAATATTTCAAAATATTACAGTACCAAATATCACTACAGAAACTTAGGGGACGAACATGTATTATACCTGTGTTCCTTACCTTTTGTTTTCCATCAGTATTTCAGGTTTCGCTTAATTCTTATTGTTTTCTTATATGTTTATGCTTGGTTTTAATTAATATGTAATATGACACGTACTTTTGATTTTCAGTTGCAACAGAGTCAGATGGACAAACTACAAAAGAGAATACAATGAACACGGTATATGCAGTTATTGGTACATTCATTGCTACTACACTGATGTGTGTCATTATATTCCTGACAATATTGAGGTATTCTTTGATTTAATGTATCATTCAATCTTGAGTATGTGTTACATAAAATAAACAATTCAATGTTATTTTTGGCAGAGTAACATATGTGACTTCCCCCTTATAACATTGTTCATAATTGTAGAGAGACAAATTGCAATTCAATGCATATGTAGGATCCTCAAATCCTAAAGCATAATCAGGTCACTGACGCACTAGGTGAAAATCATATTAATAACTACAGGGAGTATGTCATCATGTTAGAGTCATTTAATGGTTTACTTGTCCAATGTCAAATAGTCACAGCGCAATTAAGAATGGCATACAATGTCGAACTTTGAAAAATAAATATCAGATCGGATTATCTTGCAATAGGATCTTGCACAAACAATTCACTCATAATCAAAATATTGGTAATTAATGAGAAATAATAGTATGTTGTTACTTAAGCTTGACATGTTTTGTAAACATACGGAGTGTTATTTAATTATGTTAGAGTTTTAATATATACACGACCGTTGTTTGTTGGGTGAATAGATTGACAGGTGAAAAAACATACATACTCTATTGTATATCGCAGAATATCATCTCTCGTAAATTCACAATTAGAAATACACATTAAACAGTGATAACCGACTATCTCACTTCAAAAACGAAAACATTTAATCCTCTCCCACATCTAAAGCTTACAAATACACAAAAGGAAGACAACGACGGAAAAGGAATTGATTGCCTTGGAAGAAAAAAAAAGATCACGACGGAAATAATATATATTATTAAATAATAAAATGAAAATACCTCACTGTTGAACAAACTCGAGGCAAAATCGGTACTCAAACACACATATACATGACTACTCAATTTCCTGACCTGGCACAAACATTTCAATAAAATCTGAAAAGTTAATGTGTGTTGATTGGCCCAAATATCCCCTCTTAGTGTTGTGAGACGATGCGACCATGGACGTATCATCTGCATCTGCGCAAAACGATTGTAAATGCATTAATATATTGGCTTAGATCCTGTCGGAAAACATTTTGATTCTGATATACTCTCTAATGATCAATACTAACTGATATTAAATCTGTAATTGAATAATGGTCTTTCACCATAATATTTTACCTTCCTGGCTAGTAGTCTGTTAACTACGAGCATTCACTGTCCCTGCTATTGTACTGTTTATATTTTCATTCGTTTTTGTGATAGTATATGGTCTGTCTGAGTATAAGCGGATCTGAGCAGGTTCTCTTTATTGTTTGTTTATGTCCATATTTCCAAAAATTATCAAGAAAAGAACCGGAGGGTTAAAATCCAATTGACCGGTTTAACAGCACTACATATACATGTCTGTCCACACACAGGATATGGATTTCCCTCGTCATATGTCATGGTCTTTTATATGTTCAGTGATTTCATGTGAGAAATGATTGTTCGTTTTTATTTTGATATTGATGGAATTGTTGAATATATATTGTTTTTCATATAATTGACCTCGACCTACGGACTCCATAACAACTCATTTCCAACATGGTAAAACGCTATAATTGTGTAATTTTTATTTTAGATTTAGACGAGAAAATACAGCTGGAGATACAAAGAAACAAAATGGACAAAATACAAGAGGATATTTAAATGATGCAGTCACTAATGATTATGCAAATATTGGTAATATATTTTCTGATTACATTGCATAGTGGGCATCCGTAACGAGGGTTATGGTTATGGTGTTTAACGCCACTTTCAACAATATTTCAATCACATAGGGGTGGTAATTTTTATTAGTGGAAGAAACCAGAGAATACAGAGAAGAATAAAGGTAAGTCACTGACAAGCTTTATCACATCATGTTGTATGGAGCACACCTTGTCATGAACTGAACTCACAATTTTAGTGGTGATAGGCACTGATTGCATAGGTTGGTGTAAATCCAAATCCCATGCGATCAGGACCACGACGTCCTCTCCCATCCGAAAAGAATATGATCAATACTATAAATGTCTGTTAAGTTCCTTGTCTCACTGACATTCAACTGTTGTAAATATATTTGTAACCTGTGATCTTACATTGTAAATCTGTCTGTAATCGTTGTCTCGACTATGAACAATGATA
Organism: Bathymodiolus septemdierum; assembly: GCA_963383655.1. Taxonomy (NCBI): domain Eukaryota; kingdom Metazoa; phylum Mollusca; class Bivalvia; order Mytilida; family Modiolidae; genus Bathymodiolus; species Bathymodiolus septemdierum. Next base: position 75,050,280 of record OY726518.1, read on the forward strand.
TTGACAAATTCATCAAGAAAACACTAATACAAAGAAGCACAATTTATAAATGTTGTCACATTTTCAAAAGGTGCAATTTAAAATGTTATATTAAAGTAAAATGCACTTTATTTAAACATGTACATTAATGCTGAATTGCTGGAGACCATGGGCCTAAATAAATAAATTGTGGTGTTTTTGAAACCAACAGAGAAGTCAGGCTGAAGGTCTTGTAAAATGCAATTGGAAAAAAATGCCCATCTCAGAATATGTGCATGATTATTCACTGCTCATTCAGATGTTTACCTCTAAATTCCCGCATTTGTTATTATATCTTTGTTTTAAGCACAAAATACAACAAATATCTAATTTCAATTAGATTGTAAGTCAAGGTACATAGAAGTCGGTATAATAACTTTAACACATGCACTAATAACTAAATGAAGATAATTAACTAATCCATTCCTAGCAGCTATTTCAGTTACATTTATATATACTATCATATTGTCACTAAATATTAAAAAAAAACTATTTTATTTGACAATTTTGTTATTATAGGTCATAGCAACACAGAACCACATTATGAAGAAACTATTCCTTCATCACAGGAACAAACTTATGATACAATATAGCAAGAACGATGGGAATTATTTAACATCGTTGTTCATGGTCAGTGGTAGTAGTCATCTGACTTCCTGAAACATTGAAAAAAGGGATTTTCCTCGCATAAACATTTTATAGAAGAATTATGTCAGAAGTCGTCTTTGTAGTGCAAGTGTGAATACAAATCGTCATTTATTTTGTATATTGTAATACCTTCTTGCATTTTTGTTATTTTCATCTTAAGCGCCGATCCCAGTAACAGGTTATCTCCTACTCATGTGTGTGTCTGTTCCAAGACAGAACCTGAATTTCCATTGTGATATGTCGTGATCTTTTTTGTGTTCAGTGGTGTCAGGTAGTATGAGAGGTGATTGTTCATTTTATTGATATTGGATAAATTGATGACCATTACTGTTTAAGCTTTTTTTTCCGAAAATTTATTTTAGTAATACATAAAGAGTTGGTACGTAAATGAGAATATTTCGAGTATTATTTCAAAGCTTAGTGAAAGAAAAGTTTCAGTTTCAATGGATTAGATGAAATAGGTTGAGTAAAATAAAATTCGATTGAAAAGCAAAACGAACAACTGGGACCACCCACGGGAATAGGACAACTTACCTCTGAATTGAAAGAATTCCCTGCCTCATTAATGGTAGCCGATGGAAATCCACGTGCCTTCAGTCTGATACAAAAAGTTTAACTATATCGGAAAAACATCCCATTGGCAGTGGAGTCATGCATGCTTCTACTAAAGAAATGTTAATTTACTGAATTAGTAATTGAAGTCATTACGTTTATCATAGATCTTGCAACACACCTGTCCTACATCGTCAATGCCTAGATAAATTTCTATATATGAGGAGGATCTATCAATATTAAGATCAATTTCATGTTACACGGACGTTCAAATTTACAGTTCTTAAATCATGTAATTATCATAAAAGCTAAGATTCTCCTCCCTCAGGCATAGGTGATCTTAGCCGATTTTGGTTATCCTGTTAAGGTCCTTTAAATGTCTTGTCTTGGTTTTCAAATATTTTGACTTTAAGTTTGATATCTACGTTTTTATTACAAAGTATACCCAATAATAATAATAAAAATGTAGATATTCAACCTAGTGCACACAACACGTTTGCGGAAAAAAAACCAGTCATCAAGTATGCTAAATATCAACAACGTGACCAGTCAAAATGGAAACTGCAGGTGCTGCTCTCTCATTATTGAAGCATTGTGTATGATTTGATGGCCTTATTTGAGCAATGTGTTGTTAAATCATCAACAGGTTATTGTAGGATTTAGCATTCTTCGGTTCATAATTGAATGTAGACTTTGGACTTAACCATAGATGATTGTTCGCAATTTTAGCAGGTGCTATTTTATTCAAACTAATGCTAAGTTGAAAATTTTATGTTATTAAGTGGTGGTTTTAATAAAGATATTCAGATAAACGGATACAACAACCGTAAGCATGTTTGGTGGATAATCCGTGTTTTCGGTTATGTACAGTCAAAGTTTGCTTCCTTGATTTGTAGGGAAGGTTCGTTTGCCGCATCAAACAAATGCAGAGCTTATAAATGCTCAAGGAGGATTATATATTATATTTTAATATGTGATTTACCAGCGGTCCATAAACAATATTACTCCCTTTGTTTCCTTTGTTTTGTAATGAGAGTTAGGTTAGTCGCAATATACAGACTGTCAGCTGAAGAGCTAGATGATTGTATAGAGAAGTGTAATGTATGGCTACCGGGCGGGCCCATAACCAACATTACAATGTACCATTATCTATCTTTGATATTAATCTTCATGAAAATATTTAGAAAGTCTTAAATTCTACTTTAATTGTGCGGTTTCTGAAAAACTTCTCTATATTTCATTTTAAATTAGATATTTACAAGTGAAGCTATATTTAAATACCAGATATTTATAATAAATCCAAACATACCAATAAAGCTAGAACAATCCGAACTGTCACACAAACGAGAGTTCGACCATACATGTTCTGGAAGGATAGCCATGTCTTATCCTATAAATGGCAACCACAGTGAAGTCCTTCCTACCAAATACAGGTATAAAAATTATCAAGTTAATATCGGAAATATATATGCAAGCAGTTGGAATATTACAATACCGTCTTGATGATGAGTACATAATGTATGTACAGATGAATTATGCTTACGTTTCTCGTAGCAATATGCTATATTGTGGTTTATTGAAAAAAGTTGCATTTTCATTGGACGCCATGCCAGGAATAACAACTGGAACCGTAGATATTAAAATATAACGGGGTTCAAATGATTAAACGGTCATTTACCTGCACTTTACTTGTATTCTATGACGGCTGAACAAGGTCACTTCATTGCGCTCGTATATGTATTTCATTGTCGATAACAATAAACATGTATCAAGGACGTAGACAGAGGGCAAAACCGATACCCCCTACCACACAAATACATAACCGCTCACTTTCATGGCTGGTTTAAACTAGTCTTATGGGCACAAAACTCTCCTCTCACGGAAATGATATGGTCATGTAAGTGGTTTCGACATGTGAACGTATTCTACAACCAACAAAAATGACCTATGGAAAAGGCTTTCTCTAATGTTCAAAAAGGGTATGCAAAAGAATGCTTTTTTTTAACTAAAAGCAAAGCACCATATACCCTGTCTAGCGCCTGAATAGCATATGATATGATGTCTATGTATAGACCATAAGGAAGACACGTAATGAATATAGAAAAGGTGGATTACAATTTACATCCAATACTTATAATTTGAATTATAAATAAACAAAGTTAAAACTGTTATCAGTTAAATGTAAGGTAAAGTGAACATCATGGACTAACACGCAAAGTCGAATTGATATGGCAATTTAAAATATAAACGAGTCTAATTTGCTTTTCAGAAATATGATACTATTTTTTTATGAATGTTAAATATCTGTATAGATAATCAACATTTATATGGATCAGAAAATATATTCCCTACCTAGATTTTCTTTTTCAACACACTAGAGCCTCACATATACTTTATATATTTAGAATGAAAAAAAAAACTAATTTGTCAAAACATGTTTCGACATAATCAATGATATGATGTGAGTGGCAATTGTTCGTTTTGTTGATATTGGTGGATTTGTTGACACTCGTTAAACAACTTTAAACACTTTCTTTTTATTCAGAGTTGTTTAGCATTTTGTGCATCAACTACTATTTTCAAGTCATAATGCAATGTCACTACTCGTCATTTCCGCTCATTCATGTCCATTTTGATAATATTAATCTGTATTTTTTACATATCACTAAACATCAGACATTTAAAGATGTGACAATATGTATCGCCTTTGAATTAGGAAAGATTTATTTGTAATGAAACAAAATATATGCATTACGTTCATTCATTGAATGGCTTAACGTCCACAGCGAGCAGTGCTTCAGCTATATTCAGGACCAGAACAAAGTAAATAATAAATATAAACTATATGGGAGAGGTCAACCAGGTCAACGAATTTTGACTGCCACTGAAAAAGTATGAAGAGTTAGGTAGAGACGAACTATTCAGTCTTGCGTAGCGGTAGCACTGCACCTACTCTTGTTCGAAATATACAATAGATGTCTTTATCGTGAATGGATCGCGACACTCTTCATATACGTTATCTACCATGTTCCACTGCCATGCTATCTGTATTACAACCTACATATAACATGATTGTTTCCGTGAACCAATAATCATGTTTGCATATCATAGATGACACAATAATTGCACAAAACACACATAGAAGTTCAATTCGGGTACAATTCATATCTTTTTTAAATGTATGTGATATTATATATTAACAATAGAAGGCAAATGAAACGAGGCATAGCGAAGGTAAATATAGTATCTACACTAACTGAAGAGTATTTTGTACAACCTCTACGTTTGTTAAATGACATTAATTTCAAATTGAACACAGATAAAGGGAGTATACATGATTTTGTTTTGTCGTTTCCGTATTTAAGATTGTTCGTTCTCTAACTTGTCACCAGGAACATTCACTCATTAAATACTCTAATAATTCTTTCTTACCAATTCATTGTTAATGAAATACGATGAGGCGATTAATCATCAATTAAAAAAAGTAGAACTATTTATTTAAATCTATTTATTGTATTTGTTAGTTGTTGTTGTTTTTTGTTTTTTTGTTTGGTTTTTGTTTGTTTTTTGTTTGTTTGTTTGCGTGCTTGTTTGTTTGCTTGTTTGCTTGTTTGTTTGTTTTGTTTTTCTTAATACGATGTGTTATAGCAAGTTTGGTACGATTGCTGAACATATACAGATGTAATCATAACCCAGGAAATATAATATCTTCTTATCTATATAATCATACAATGGGCATGTACAAGTTTTGCTTAAACACAATCCAAGTTATGTGTTAGAATACAATACACGATGTATATTTACCTTTTTTCTTTTCTTGTTTTGTTTGTTTATTTGTTTATTGGTTTATGATGGTAACAAATCATTTACGCACATAACAAAGCTTCCTGGTTCTGGTTTATAGTTAAAAACAAATGTTTATAGTCGTAGGCATATTATGTATATTTTAGTCAGTGAGTGCATGTAAATATTTTCATAAAATAGGTAAGTTGACGAGAAGGGTATCCAGTAATACAATGTAGTTATCAAATTTATGGAATAACATTCACCCGGTACGCAAGAAAACCAAAGGACGTAAACAGGATAGCCAAAATCGTATAAGGTCGTCTCTGACTGAGGGAGGAGAAGGTTAGTTTCAATAATAATTATATGACTCGGCAGCTGTAAATTTCGATAAAAATATATCTAATAAGCGATGTCAGTATCGGAGCACTGATCACTGGGTGGATGACACCCACGGAGACTAATAGTTCAGTGAATATATTCAGTACCTCACTGTGCATTCTGAATATTATACGCCTTAGATTCAATAATGTCGATGTACGAATGATTGATATTTTTGACATTTATCATTAGTGTTCCTGTATCAATTTTAGAGATTTATGTTTAAATAACAGAATACTATGATTTTTTTAGTTATTTGGTAGTTCATTTGTACTGGACGTTATTTGATCAAATTCCCTTGTACGTTCCTGGATTTTACCCCTTCGGCATCATCATTTTCATGCGATATCCATTAAAGAAAAGTGGATCTAATGTATTAGAAAAAAGTTTTGACTGTTTGATTTTTTATCAAAGTAATAGTACCATCTGTCATTTTCAGCTGCGAATCATTAGTTTAAACAGCGAAAAGAAACAAAATGAATAATCATTTCACTTTCTTAATAACGATTTGTTTTAACTAACACATTATTTGTAATGATAAACATACCAAGAAAAATGTCTTGCACTTTATTGCAGCAGTCTGTTATCGTATGGCCTATATAGATGTAGCAATCTGTTATAGTATAGTCTATATAGATGTAGCAGTCTGTTATTGTATAGTCTATATAGATGTCGCAGGTTGTTATTGTATAGTCTATATAGATGTAGCAGTCTGTTATTGTATAGTCTATATAGATGACGCAGGCTGTTATTGTATAGTCTACATAGATATAGCAGTCTGTCATAGTATAGTCTATATAAATGTAGCAGTCTGTTATTGTAGTCTATATTGATGTAGCAGTCTGTTATTGTATAGTCTATATAGATGTAGCAGTTTGTTATTGCATAGTATATATTGATGTAGCAGTCTGTTATTGCATAGTCTATATAGATGTAGCAGTCTGTTATTGTAGTCTATATTGATGTAGCAGGCTATTATTGTATAGTCTATATTGATGCAGCAGTCTTTTATGGTATAGTCTATATAGATGTAGCAGTCTGTTATTGTATAGTCTATACTGATGTAGCAGTCTGTTATTTTATAGTCTATATAGATGTAACAGGCTGTTATTGTATAGTCTATATTGATGTAGCAGTCTGTTGTTGTATAGTCTATATAGATGTCGCAGTCTGTTATTGTATAATCGTTTTTCATATAGCAGACTGTTATTGTAAGGTCTATATAGATGTAGCAGTCTGTTATTGTAGTCTATATTGATGTAGCAGGCTATTATTGTATAGTCTATATTGATGCAGCAGTCTGTTATTGAATAGTCTATATTGATGTAGCAGGTTGTTATTGTATAGTCTATATTGATGTAACAGTCTGTTATGTTATAGTCCATAATGATGTAGCAGGCTTTTATTGTTTAGTCTATATTGATGTAGCAGTTTGTTATTGTATAGTCTATATTGATGTAGCAGTTTGTTATTGCATAGTCTATATTGATGCAGCAGTCTGTTATGTTATAGTCTATATTGATGTAGCAGGTTGTCATTGTATAGTATATATTGATGTAACAGTCTGTTATTTTATAGTCTATATTGATGTAGCAGGTTGTTATTGTATAGTCTATATTGATGTAACAGTCTGTTATGTTATAGTCTATATTGATGTAGCAGTTTGTTATTGCATAATCTATATTGATGTAGCAGTCTGTTATTATATAGTCTATATTGATGTAACAGTCTGTTATTTAATAGTCTATATTGATGTAGCAGTCAGTTATTGCATAGTCTATAGTGATGTATCAGGCTGTTATTGTATAGTCTATATTGATGTAATAGTCTGTTATTTTATAGTCTATTTTGATGTAGCAGGTTGTTATTGTATAGTCTATATTGATGTAACAGTCTGTTATGTTATAGTCTATATTGATGTAGCAGTTTGTTATTGCATAATCTATATTGATGTAACAGTCTGTTATGTTATAGTCTATATTGATGTAGCAGTTTGTTATTGCATAGTCTATATTGATGTAACAGTCTGTTATTTTATAGTCTATATTGATGTAGCAGGTTGTTATTGTATAGTCTATATTGATGTAACAGTCTGTTATGTTATAGTCTATATTGATGTAGCAGTTTGTTATTGCATAATCTATATTGATGTAGCAGTCTGTTATTGTATAGTCTATATTGATGTAACAGTCTGTTATTTAATAGTCTATATTGATGTAGCAGTCTGTTATTGTATATTCTATATTGATGTATCAGGCTGTTATTGTATAGTCTATATTGATGTAACAGTCTGTTATTGTATAGTCTATATTGATGTAGCAGGCTATTATTGTATAGTCTATATTGATGTAGCAGTTTGTTATTGTTTAGTCTATATTGATGTAGCAGTATGTTATTGTATAGTCTATATTGATCCAGCAGTCTGTTATGTTATAGTCTATATTGATGTAGCAGGTTGTTATTGTATAGTCTATATTGATGTAACAGTCTGTTATTTTATAGTCTATATTGATGTAGCTGGTTGTTATTGTATAGTCTATATTGATGTAACAGTCTGTTATGTTATAGTCTATATTGATGTAGCCGTTTGTTATTGCATAATCTATATTGATGTAGCAGTCTGTTATTGTATAGTCTATATCGATGTAACAGTCTGTTATTTTATAGTCTATATTGATGTAGCAGGTTGTTATTGTATAGTCTATATTGATGTAACAGTCTGTTATGTTATAGTCTATATTGATGTAGCAGTCTGTTATTGTATAGTCTATATTGATGTAGCAGGTTGTTATTGTATAGTCTATATTGATGTAGCAGTTTGTTATTGTATAGTCTATATTGATGTAGCAGTCTGTTATTGTATAGTCTATTTTGATGTTGCAGGCTGTTATTGTATAGTCTGTATTGATGTAACAGTCTGTTATTTTATAGTCTATGTTGATGTAGCAGTCTGTTTTTGTATAGTCTATATTGATGTAACAGTCTGTTATTTTATAGTCTATGTTGATGTAGCAGGCTGTTATTGTAGTCTATATTGATGTAACAGTCTGTTAATTTATAGTCTATGTTGATGTAGCAGTCTGTTATTGTATAGTCTATATTGATGTAGCAGTCTGTTATTTTATAGTCTATCTTGGTGTAGCAGTCTGTTATTGTATAGTCTATATTGATGTAGCAGGCTTTTATTGTATAGACTATATTGTTGTAGCAGTTTGTTATTGTTTAGTCTATATTGTTGTAGCAGGCTTTTATTGTATAGTCTATATTGATGTAGCCCTCTGTTATTGAATAGTCTAAATAGATGTAGCAGGTTGTTATTGTATAGTCTATATAGATATAGCAGGTTGTTATTGTATAGTCTATATAGATGTAGCAGTCTGTTATTGTATAGTCTATATAGATGTAGCAGTTTGTTATGGCATAGTCTATATAGATGTAGCAGTCTGTTATTGTATAGTCTATATTGATGTAACAGTCTGTTATTGTATAGTCTATATTGATGTAACAGGTTGTTATTAAATAGTCTATATAGATGTAGCAGGTTGTTATTGTATAGTCTATTTAGATGTAGCAGGTTGTTATTGTATAGTCTATATTGATGTAGCAGTCTGTTATTGTATAGTCTATGTTGATGTAGGAGTCTGTTATTGCATAGCCTATATAGATGTAGCAGGCTGTTATTGTATAGTCTATATTGATGTAGCAGTCTGTTATTGTATAGTCTATATTGATGCAGCAGTCTGTTATTGTAAAGTCTATATTGATATAGCAGTCTGTTATTGTATAGTCTATAGTGATGTAGCAGTCTGTTATTTTATAGCCTATATAGATGTAGCACGCTGTTATTGTAAAGTCTATATTGATGTAGCAGGCTGTTATTTTATAGTCTATATTAATGTAGCAGTTTGTTCTTGTATAGTCTATATTGATGTAGCTGTCTGTTATTGCATAGTTTATATTGATGTAGCAGTCTGTTATTTTATAGTCTATATTGATGTAGCAGGCTGTTATTGCATAGTCTATATTGATGTAGCAGTCTGGTATTGTATAGTCTATAGTGATGTAACAGTCTGTTATTTTATAGTCTATATTGATGTAGCAGGCTGTTATTGCATAATCTATATTGATGTAGCAGTCTGTTATTGTATAGTCTATAATGATGTAACAGTCTGTTATTTTATAGTCTATATTGAAGTAGCAGGCTGTTATTGTATAGTCTAAAGTGATGTAGCATTCTGTTATTGTATGGTCTATATTGATGTAGCAGTCTGTTATTGTATAGTCTATATTGATGTAGCAGTCTTATTGTATAGTCTATAGTGATGTAGCAGTCTGTTTTGTTTTAGTCTAATTAGATGTAGCAGGCTGGTATAGTCTATATTGATGTAACAGTCTGTTATTGTATAGTCTATATTGATGTAACAGTCTGTTATGTTATTGTATAGTCTATCTTGATGAAACAGTCTGTTATTGTATAGTCTATATTGATGTAACAGGCTGTTATTGTAGTCTATAGTGATGTAACAGTTTGTTATTTTATAGTCTATATAGATGTAGCAGGCTGTTATTGTATAGTATATATTGATGTATCAGTCTGTTATTGTATAGTCTATATTGATGTAACAGGTTGTTATTGTATAGTCTATTGTGATGTAGCAGTCTGTTATGTTATAGTCTATATAGATGTAGCAGGCTGGTATAGTCTATATTGATGTAACAGTCTGTTATTGTATAGTCTATATTGATGTAACAGTCTGTTATTGTATAGTCTATATTGATGTAACAATCTGTTATTGTATAGTCTATAGTGATGTAACAGGTTGTTATTGTATAGTCTATATTGATGTAACAGGTTGTTATTGTTGTCTATAGTGATGTAGCAGTCTGTTATTTTATAGTCTATATAGATGTAGCAGGCTGTTATTGTATAGTCTATATTGATGTAACAGTCTGTTATTGTATAGTCTATATAGATGTAACGGTCTGTTATTGTATAGTCTATATTGATGTAACAGGTTGTTATTGTATAGTCTATAGTGATGTAGCAGTCTGTTATTTTATGGTCTATACTGATGTAGCAGTCTGTTATTGTATAGTCTATATAGATGTTGTAGGCTGTTATTGTATAGTCTATATAGATATAGCAGGTTGTCATTGCATAGGCTATATTGGTGTAGCAGGTTGTTATTGTATAGTCTATATAGATGAAGCAGTCTGTTATTGAATAGTCTATATTGATATAGCAGACTGTTATTGCATAGTCTATATTGATGTAGCATTTTGTTATGTTATAGTCCATATTGATGTAGCAGGCTTTTATTGTATAGTCTATATTGATGTAGCAGGTTGTTATTGCATAGTCTATGTTAATGTAGCAGTCTGTTATTGTATAGTCTATATTGATGTAGCAGGCTATTATTGTATAGTCTATATCAATGTAGCAGGCTGTTATTGCATAGTCTATGTTGATGTAGCAGTCTATTATTGTATAGTCTATTTTGATGTAGCAGGTTGTTATTGTATAGTCTATTTTGATGTAGCAGTCTGTTATTTATAGTATATATTGTTGTAGCAGTCTGTTATTGTATGGTATGTATTGATGTATCACTCTGTTATTTTATGGTCTATGTTGATGTAGCAGTCTCTTATTGTATGGTCTGTATTGATGTAGCAGTCTGTTATTGTATAGTCTGTATTGATGTAGCAGTCTGTTATTGCATAATCTATTTTGATGTAGCAGTCTGATTGTATAGTCTATATTGATGTAGCAGTCTGATTGTAAAGTATATATCGATGTAGCAGTCTGTTATTGTATTGTCTATATTGATGTAGCTGTCTGTTATTACATAGTATATATTGATGTAGCAGTCTGTTATTGTATGGTCTATATTGATGTAACAGGTTGTTATTTTATAGTCTATATTAATGTAGCAGGCTGTTATTGTATAGTCTATATAGATGTAGCAGTCTGTTATTGTATGGTCTATATTGATGTAGCAGTCTGTTATTGTATGGTCTATATTGATGTAGCAATCTGTTATTGTATGGTCTATATAGATGTAGCAGTCTGTTATTGTATTGTCTATATAGATGTAGCAGGTTGTTATTGTATAGTCTATAATGATGTAGCAGTCTGTTATTGTAGTCTATATCGATCATGACGTACGAGGCTGGTTCTTTGGGAAAGAGAGTAAAAGGAATATCAAAGAAAAACACCCAACAGAATTGATTAATAAAAGTAACCCAAAAAATAAGTTAAATAGGTACACAGAGTTCTTCAGAAGCTTTGCTGGTAACGAAATAGCACCCGTTGACAGCTCTTTTATCAGTATCATTACCAGAACAGTCAGACATACTACAATGACATTGCATTCCTTGTTTGTTTCACTGACTACGCTCGTGAAACATCACTGTTGTTCTGTTTTTACATTTTTGAATATTATTCAGGATGCATATGTGTTGATAAAAATTCCGATTGGTGTGATGATTTTTGTGATATTTAATAGTTCATAGTAGAGCAATAGAAACAAATATAAATACACTGATAACATTAATATGTTATGGTAGGGAGTATGTCTTCATCGATATACATCTACAACGATCTTCTGTCCTATATAATACATGATCTCCTTGACAATCTCTTTTGTTCGAATATTCATGGTCATCTTAAATAAATTTGTTCATTTGTATTTAGCCATTCTGTCGTAAAAAGACTTCCTGATCCTGGTTGATTTTTTAAAAATATATTTTGTGGTAGGCATATTATGTATATTATGAACAGTAATAGCGTGTAGATATTTGATAAAATATGTTAAGTTGACGAAAAGTATATCTAGACCGCTTAGCATATTCATATGACGATTAAATTTGTCCAATGAAATTTAAATTGGAATGTAAAGACGAAACGTTCATGCCGTATGATATTGAAGACAAAACAAAAAACACAAAGTATATACTTTGGTATCTAAGTTTCCTACGTCTGATGGGAGAAATATATATATTGTGGAAAAGAAGAGACAACAAAGCGGCACCACTTTGTGTTCTACGCATAGCGCATATGACCCAGTGGTCAAGGGTGTATGACATCAGGCTACGCGTTTGGTGCTATATGTTACAAAAAGTGTGAGTTGGAAAACCGAAGATGCAAACATATTTGTCATACTGAAAAATATATTCTAACACTGTTGTGTTTAAACACACACACACATACACACATCCGCGTGCACACACACACACGTACATATTTAATATTAACCTAGTATGTCAAGTAATTTTGAAATGAAGTGAGGAAGATATATTGTATGATTTTCACTTAGACGATTGCATTATTTACTTTATTTCCTGTGACTCTATGGTGAATTCTTCATCATCCCATACAATGCATTCTGTCTAACCCCAGATTCGTCTTACGAGACAAGGTATCACTTCGACTATCGAAGCTATACTTTTCATAGCGGATGTGGCCGAGTGGACATACGACTAAGCTGCTTGTACTGCAGTGTATACAATTCTGTCGAGGGAGGACAAACATTTGTCATCTCAAAAATTTAGTTCTAACACAATTGGGTTTAATTTTCAGATATATATTATATATGATGGGTATTGTAGTGATTCTTTATTCATTATTATTTATATATATTTATTGGTCCCTAGTAAAACGTGCTGAAGAAGATGGGTAGCGCCATCGAAAGCGTCATGCAGCGTTAGTTTATTTTTTATTATGTATATCAGTAAAGACTTCGATTTTAAATATATAGATCGATTGATATGTATCAATGTAATCAGTGCTTATCATCACTACAGTTGGGGGTTTGCCTCCCTTCATGCATAAATGATCTAAGATATATTTTGTCAGTCAGAAAAGTTTGAAGATACTCAATTGTGAATGAGAATGTCAACACATGGCCAAAATTAACAGGACAAAAGGATAATCAACGATCTACAAAAATTTCACTCAAAGCTAAAGATCGAGCATCTCAAAACCCACCAAAAACCGGGATGAGCTCAGGTGCTTTGAAAAGCCGTTCATGCTCCGCATGTAGATCCTTTCGTACATCCTTTGTTACAAACCCGATGATAAATCATGGATGATAAAAGAACTGGAATGTGAATACGATAAACGGAACAAAGCCGTGGTCATTTGTGACACAGATACTCCGTAACGGTTAACCTAGTCATGGTGGTAACTGTAAAGCTTTCGAAGTGAAGACTTCATCGTAAACACTAGGAACCCTTATTAGAAGTGACCCTGTATTATGACAGGTGGCAGGTTTATGGTTCTTCCGGATACTCCAGTTTTCACGACCAATTTAAATGATTGCCATGATATAGTTGACGTATTGTTGAAAGTAGCACTAAACAACAATAGCACATCGACGCACATATTTCATCATTACTTTCTTTTCTGGACTTCATGCAAAATACCATGCACTCAACACTCACATTTTATTATAAATCTTCACTTAAGGAAATAAGGAAATGCATCACTACCTCAATGTGCATTCTGAATATATATTTCTTATATTTCAGTAGTATTAATGAACGAACCATTCATATTTATAGAATGTGTCAGTAGTATTCGTATCTAGTTGTGATTTTTGTGTATTAATCAAGATTTTCGAGTAGGACGAAGTACTTGTCCACTTTATACGGCTGACTTATCACCGGGTTTGTAATTAGATTAACAAGACGGCGCCACTAGTGGAGCAGGAGCTACCTACGCTTCCGGAGCACCTTAGTTCTATTCCGGTTTTTAGTGGGGTTCGTGTTACTCCATCTTTAGTTTTATGTGTATGTTTTGTGGATCGTTGTTTGTCCTTTTTCTTTTGACCATTACGTGTCTGTCATTCTACGATTTACGAATTCTGAATGTCCTTTCAGTATCTTCATACTCTTCTTATTCTACACTGGTTAGCATATCATTAAATAGATAGCATAATCAATGCGATATTGAATAATGCTAACTTTATCGCAAAACGCGGATATGGAAGGAAATTTGCACGAACAAGTTCATTACCTGCACACAAGTTGCAAAGCCCTATCGCACCAAAGTGCCAATATTGGAATCAAGCTAATAACTCATAAGTTGCAAAGCACGTCCAAGCAAGCTAGCAATTAGAGTGCACCAGGTAGTAACTCGCTCGCACAAGTAAAGCTTATTTTTCTATGTGGTACTTAATCGGTTTCGTATTTCTAGATGGATGGTTTTGGTTTTAATTTTTTTTTATTATTATATAGGAAGTGACTAGAACAATATGAGAGTCTTGGTTGTAATGATATCACTGCTGTCTGTTGTCATCTCGCAAAGTAAGTATTTAGGTACAGAGCATGACAGATAAAATATTGCAATGCAACTACTGCAAGGCCAAATGATCCGCTTACTAGATCATATGATGTTTCCTTCATTTCAGTGTGTCACGCATGTATACTTAGAAAAGTTCTAAGATACCAAAGGTGTAATCAGAAGCAGTAAATCGAACGATAGACAATCCCAATGGCCAAACGACAAGGGAAAGCTAGGTCAAATAATGATCTACAAAACATTACACAGCAACCCCAGTTGTCCCTGAAGGGTTAGCAGTTTCAGCCTCACTAATGGCGCCCATCGTGTTACTGTTTATCGACGCGATTATCATATGATCTGGAAATCTTGTTGGGCATTAGTATGTGTAAATAAATACATTATTAACATTAATAAAACATGAAACCCCTACGAAACATTTCAAGCGAATCGAACCTCGTTTTACGCAGAAATTGTAGCCTCCATCACAACACTCAATTAAACACGTGAATACATGTAATTTATAAAATAATCAACACGAACCCATTTTGATAATTGACTAATGTCTTCATATTTTATTTTTCGTCATTCGTTTTCCCTGTCTGAAACTTTATCGATAATATTTTGCTCAAAAACATTCAATCAGCAGATAATTGTTAACCCATTGAAATGACTGCGAGCAACCATATTGATAATATGCATGCAGTTCCCGATTACATTTATTTTGAATAAATTTTTGATGATACATATTTTTTAAATATCTCTCATTGACAAAGACCATATTGTATTTTGGGGAGTGGGGGATGGTAGCGGATTTTTTACGTCATGTTCAACAATATTTCAGTTATATCGTGACGGTCAGTTTTATTGGTGGACAAAAATGGTGAAAACAACCGACATGTCGCAATTTACTGACAAACTTATCACATAATGTTGTATCGAGTACACCTCACCATGGGCGGTATTCGAACTTACAACTTCAGTGATGCCTGGAATAGATTGCAAAGGTAGTTGTGCATTCAATAACCATGCGATCGCGAAAACGACGCCCATGATAACTGAATAAAACCAACGCCTGAAACGTTCGATATAAAGATATTTAGTGCGTATGGAGCAACATGTCTTACCGCGGACTGTTGTTTCACGAGTTACAACTGAGAAAATCCAACTAACTTCCTACAAGTAATCTAGTACAAAGTAAACATCATTCTCGTATCGTTGGAATATAACTAGTCACCATGCCATAACTAAACAATTGATCAGTTGGCGTTACTAATTCATTCAAACATTTGAACATAAGACATTGCTATTTTTGAGATATTTCGTTTTATTAGCAACGCATAGAACCATTAATAACGATAGTATTAATCTTAATATTACTTAAATAATTTATTTGTTTTTTGGAAAGTTATGCCTATTACATGTGAAGAATAACCAATTGTCATAGGAAAATTATTTGTCGTTGTATTATTCGAAAAAATGTAATATACATGAATTATGTTACTTTTATAGAAAACTTGGCATTAAACGGAACTGCTTCCCAGAGTTCAGATTGGTACTGGAGAAGCAAGAATAAAACTATGACAGCAGATTTAGCCGTTACTGGTGGACGTACACACGACATGCTCAGTCTATCATGTTCTGTAACACAGCCTGATCCTAAACTATATGTTGCGTGGTGGATGTTGACGTTTCCTGTTGATACAGTATATATCACTAACGTCTTGATTTATTATCGGGGAAACAGTAAGTCTTTTATTCGTGGAAACAGCTCAATTTATTTGTCTTTCTTTGTTAGCTTAACTGTTTCATACATTGTACACAAATAACTTGTTACTAGATATAAATGTAATAACGAGATCAGGGAAATATGTTATTTGAATGTCAACTGTACATTGATCCTAGTCTATACAAGACATCTACATTGGCGCGTTTTGTGGCTTAAGTGTTAAAATTTGATATCACAATATTCAGTTGTAAAATAAACTCATTTAAATACTTACACCATTGTTTATTTATTGTTTTAACAGCTCTACAACGTCTTGCGGGATATTATTTGTATGTTAGTAACTCAAGCATATCAAAGACGGATGGTTATCTCTGTTATCATCACGAAGGAACATCACCTACATCGGCTTATAAAGATGTTAATTGTAATTACTTGGGAAAACAAGTTATTTTTTATAATAAACGGGATGTAAACAATATCCCTGATGGATACAGTGATTTTGCGATTTTAGAACTATGCCATGTTGAGGTCTATGGTAAGTAAATAGATCAGCTTTTTTTCTAACTGAGACATATATAAATGACAACTTTCATTTCCTAATCTGACCGGATGTTTATTACAAACTGTACTCCAATAAACTACACATATAACCTGCATAATTCTAGTTCAGTGTTGTAGTCTGTACAAACAGACACCAAGTAGCCAATTTTAGGACCCGTTTCCTCACAATGTCATATAAAGACTGCATCGGGACCTTGCGAGTACAATCGATAAATTTAAACTAGATTTCTTCCTTATTGTGTATGTGCATTTTATTGTACGGAATATACTGATAAACAAACATTACTGTCATTAAGTAAGTAAGTATGCTTTACTTAAAGTCGGCATATGTACACAAAATAACAAAGCCAATATTATACAATATCATGCATGAATTAAATAAAAGCAGCGCACTACGAATATAAGCACATATAGAAAGCAAAGAGATATATAATAAATAGCATTAAAGCAGCTGAGAACAAAAAAGATCAGTTGTGAGACAGCACATGGCATGCACTACATTGACATTTTTTCTCCAAAACCAAATATTGACATAGTTCTTAAGCTGGTAAACGTAGGTCATAATCTTGGTCTCATTTGTGAGTGAGTTCCATACTAGTTTTGCCTCATACCTGAATGAATTGTTAGCATATGTTGAAGGTATATGCCTGGGATATGTTTACATATCTGAAGTTATGTGTTCATGTTCCCGATATAAAACAATAACTCACTAGCAGATAATCCGAATAATCCAGTCTCACTTCGATCACTCCACTGACACCCAAATGCATTCACAGTCAAAATGCGTCACCTGATAAAAATGACACAATGCATGTTGGGGCTCTCACATTGAATATGCATGAAAAGTAGGCGGAGCTAATAGTCTCTGCACACATCATCGATGATACAATTAAATTGTTCAATTGTAACATGGTAAGCACGTATTCGCTACACATAATATAAGAGGAAAATACAGAAGAGACGTCAAGAAAAACCAACGAACATTGAAGGCGAAATGGACATATAGTAAGTATTCAAAGGATCGTCGTATTGCGCACAATTAGTTGTATCTGGTTGCTGATACATAAAGCATGTGACGAAAATTTAGCGTGTTCTGTTATCCAATGGTAGAATGTGTTAGACCTAATTGTAATCTACGTTATAATAAATTAATGAATACAATGTTTTAGCCAATTCAATGAAACAGTGAGAATATCGTGGTTTTCTTATTGTAATAAAATGAAATGCAAAAAGAAATACCACACTGTCTGAACAATTCCAAAATCAAATATCAAATTGGTAGAAAGAGGCAAAGTCGATATCCTAACAAAAATACATCACCACTTACTTTCCTGCCTTGGTACAATAACTTCAATAACAAGTTGCTGGGTTCAACTAGCTTTATTGCCCCAACATCTTCTCTTAGTGAAATGATGCGATCGTACAGTGCTTTCTACATGCGAGTAAATTCCAACCCTCGCACATAACCGTCGAACAAGTTTATATTCCGGGTGTTCATTGGACCACAATGTGAACGATTTTGTCTAGCCATAAGTAATAAATGTTAGCACATTTATTTTAAATGTAAATATGTGAACAATAAAGAAATATAATATATATATATATATATATATTATATATAGGATGTTATAAAGGTTGGTGGGGTAGTACCTGCAGTAAGCTATGCCCAGCTACATGTGTTGGTGGACATTGTTATCCTGTTAATGGTAGCTGTGTGTGGGGCTGTAATCTAGACAACTGTCTAAATGATAAATGTAATACTGCCACCGGTATATGTACACAAGGTTGTAAAATAGGACGACGTGGAGACTATTGTGACAAACGTAAGTTTTAATCTTAATTTCCGTATGGAAATACACTGACGACCCTGTTCATTTTATCCAATATACATAAATGGATGTAAATTTGATTTCCGATTTGTATTTTTTTTATGAAGTGCTTCCTACAATTAGAGCAAAACACAAATAAAAAATAGAGAGAAAAAAGTAGGAGAAGATGGCAACAAATGTAACAGGTGAAAGTTCAATTGTTCAGTTCTTGCAAAAACAAACAAAAACAATATCATGCTGGAATTCACGAATAAATTGATTTATTTCATGAATATTTTTTTTTTGAAAATTATTTCTTTTAAATGCGATTACTGTTAGCGGTATCTGTACACATAAGCTTTAATTAAATGTTTGACACGTCATCCATCGATATAGTCGTGTTTGATTAAAACCGGCTTACTATTGGTTTCGTACCTAATTACACAAAGTAGAGGGTTATAATCTTTTCGTATATAGTGTTTTCAACGATGGATTATGGTTATTCGAAATTTGACTTCAGCAGAGAGGTAGCAAGCTGTTGGTATGACACAGACAGGTTTTAGCAATAGAAGGGTGGCAGGGCAAAAGGCGGTACAACATTCTGTAATTGATCGTCTTATGCAGCGCTTGCAAGCGACTGGAATGGTTGATGAACGTCCGCGCTCTGGAATGCCTCGCAAAACTACACCTGGAGAGGATAGGCTAATAGCCCGGTGTGCCAGCTCGTATTCGAAATCAATTGAATTTTGTGTGTCAAGCATATGTATGGCAAACCATAAAACAAACACAACTGCTCCATTTCAATATTCATAATTGGTCAGATGAAAGTCGGTCGCCGCGTTTGAGTCTGGAGGCATAGAAACATTGCATTGTAAGAAGTGAACGTGATGGGTACAACAACGTTCGGTGGCGGCGGTGTAATTGTCTGAGGTGCTTTCCTTTTAATTGTAGGCTAGACTTACATGTCTGACAATGTAACCTGAATGGCGTTGCATACCACGATCACGTTCTTAGAGTACACGGTGTACCCCATTTTGATAATGATCCTTTGGCTGACAGGATGATCTTTATTAATGAATAACTCCAAACCGCTTAGAGCTCGCATTGTAAGAGAATTCAGGCAGATATAGGCGAATGGTATATTTCACTGGCCTACCATGTCCTTTGATATGAACCCTATTGAGCACGCAAGGGACTTTATTTGCCGTTAAGTGAACCAGCGTAATCCACAATGTCAACATATATCTGAATTAACAAACGCAAGAGAGGCTTCGGTACCTAGTTCGTGGAATGGATAGGCGAGTGCTGGAGCTTTGTCGTAAGCGTAGTGATTACACTCGCTACTGAGTAAATGTGTGCGACAAGTCTTCTCCATACGTTCATTAAGAAGTTCTGACAAAATTATGACTCGTCCGTTTTCCTAAATTGTTGAAAAACAATAACAAAATAAAACTGTTTTGAAGGTCAAAATGTTTGTGTTATCTCCTTTTTCGGTTGTAATAACCAATACTTTGATTTTAAAATCAACTTCAAATGAGTTTCAAATTGTAGCCCGTAATATATTTATATATTATATACACCTTTGCGTATCTAACATGTTCTATATTATCTATATGTTGCTATACCTGATGCTAATAATAAATCTAACGTCAATTGTCGTGGTAAATAATTGTTTTGTTTTTATCACGCAATGGTATACTTTTGAGTACCACGATCGAGATAATATCTTCGTTATCACATAGTACCTTCCTGTTACTATGTATAAATACTTTGTACATTTCAATTATTCATCAAAATGTTTGTCTTTTTTTTAAAGAAACTGTTGACAAGGTATCTGGCATTTTCGAACCACAAACTAATATATATATCTATGTTAATATTATACCGATATCATTCCATAGCAAAGACACTGAATTTTACGTCTATTTGTAGCGTGTGATGAGGGGAAATTTGGAAATAAATGTGCCCACACTTGCCATTGCATAGATCAACCATGTCATCCAAGGACTGGTGAATGTCCTGCTGGTGGATGTAAGCGAGGATATACAAGTCTTAACTGCAGTATAGGTATGTTATGCCAATAAATAGTTTCTACTCAAGTCTTATCAGTTACTTAAAATAAGTTAGTCGACTTTTATCCAATTACCAGCATTTTACCTGTTCCAAGAGGGGAAGCCTGAATTAAGCATGCGTCTTTATGATACTATCAGGGAAATGGTTAATCACTTCATATTCTGAAATATCAGACTGGTGAATAAAAGTGAGTCTTTGCTCAACCATGACATATTTGCTAGGTGTGTAGGACTTTTTAATGTCACATCAGTGAGGTATGCAAAGCTGCTAGGAGTTGGGTGCATTCCAAACGAACCCTCTCTGAAAAATGTATAATTCCAGCTTCCCAATAGTTACCAGTATATCATACCCTGAGCGTAATAAAACGTTTGTATTCAATTTACTGCGCACATGGCGTTTCTGGGTGTAATACTCCCCTGGTACACCCATGATCAAAAGACTGGAAAGCCAAATAATCTAAACAATTCAGAACGCAAAAGATTCATGTTTGTTCAGCCCTCCTTTCCGTACATTTCTACATAATGTGCATTTAATAGCTCGTTCCCACTTTCTTAATCATTGCTTATCTGCGTTTAAAGGAATTCGTATGAGTAAATTCAGATAGCAACTGTTCAAAAATTAATTACCCCATTGTGACGATTATCTTTGCATGAAGTGTGGTATCTGTTTAATATCTATTTTGTAGATTGGATCAGATCTGTTGAATAATTAATACAACATTTAATCGGTTTTGTAAAATGAAGCACGTAAAAAAAAAACATGAACAATTAATACCTTTCTAACTTTAATACAAGTGTAATCTAGTTAACTTATAGAAATAGAACAAGCTGATTTTAATATCTTTTGCATGTTTATAGAAAAAATAATATAATACTCTGAAAAATAATAAGCAATATTAATGAGCTAAAATACATTTTTTTTCAAAACTTTCTTTTCACTGGCTTTCCATTGAAATTTGATATTGTTAATCATGTTTTTCTTAAAACATAGTGTGTTGGTGTTTGTTGTTAAATATTACTTCACAAATGCAATGGCCAGAACAAGTTAAATAGTGTTTTTTCACGAGATAATGATGATGTCTTACTTTTACTAGACCAACCTGTTGTACTGGATTTGACCAATGCTAGATCGTTAACGCAAGTACACAAGTAATGATTGGGTGGTATAAAACATGTCTTACTGGATTGCCAATGAATAAGGCTGATATGGACTTTTTTTTCGGTTTTGCAATTTCTCAGACGATTCATCTTTCTAATTTAATCAAATGTTTTTCATTGTAGAATGCAGTCTTGGTTACTATGGCTACAATTGTAATCAATCATGTGATGGTTGCTTATCTGATTCCTGTGATAAGGAAAATGGTGTATGTACAGATACAGCTGGATGTAAACCTGGATGGCAGTATGGACAGCTGAAGTGTGATAAAGGTATGAAAATAATATTAATAAATAGTAATAGTTAAAGAACAATATAAACTTTGACACAAATGTTATCCATTTTATTAGATACAAAAACAAATGTACATTCCCGACTTTAATAACTCACATTATCATGTTCGTGTTCTATTAGAAAAGTCATTTTACATTGACTGGGTAGCTTTCTTTGTTATACACGGTCACTCATCGAAATAACATATTTTTCTCGTATATGATTCATAGAGAGCTAACAGTAATATACGCGCGTATGTGATAAAGCCGCCACACACCCCCTTGAAAACTATTAGTATGACGTTTTTCAGAAAATTTGGCAATGATTTTAGACATTATGATATTATCAGATAAACGCAATATACAAACATTGTTGGCAAAAACATAAACAAATAGAAAGGATCACCAAAAATCTTGCTTTTCAACCTGTTTCTAAAACTCGTACAATTAAAAATTATATTTGCGATAATACACAGAATTGCATATGTATTATGTATTAAAGACATCCCCGGTTTCAATAAATGACTTTAATACATACAGACAGAAATATCAACACATGTGTTATCTTCATAATAATTCATGATAATTAGAATTGTTTGTTTCAAATTGAGTGATACGATATGCACGGACAGCATATCAAGAACCAGAATATATTATTTCATTTTGTTACTATTATCATAACATGGGAACTGATAAGTATATCATTATGTTTAAATAAGGCATATATGTAACCATATAATCTTCAATATACTATACACATATGCATACTAACATTTGACGGAAATCTTATTCACAGTCCAGATGGAGAGAATAAGGCAATTTACAGATAAACAAAATATGATACGGCTCTATTGTAAAACAAAATCACTGAGCAAGCAACAGTCGACTTCTGTGCGATTAAAAGACGGACTATCTGCATCACAGAAGACAACGTGCATGTTCCGTTTGCCGTGTTCCCAATACCCGCCCCTCTTTTCTCGTTCATGATTTGTCTGCGGATATGCTCATCACAGATTTGTTTAAACACTAGTAACACGATGAATACAACTATTGGAACATACAGGAGCTACATACCCACTGGGAGTTTCTCCGTTTTTAAGAGTGGTTTGTGTTTATC
Organism: Bathymodiolus septemdierum; assembly: GCA_963383655.1. Taxonomy (NCBI): domain Eukaryota; kingdom Metazoa; phylum Mollusca; class Bivalvia; order Mytilida; family Modiolidae; genus Bathymodiolus; species Bathymodiolus septemdierum. The sequence goes on from OY726518.1 coordinate 75,073,657, forward strand.
AATATTTAGCTTCTATGCATAGCTTTGTGAACAATGCTTTTCTTTTTTTTACCTTTTTTACCTTTTATATATATATATATATACGTCTAAAAAGTTGCCATTGTTATTATGTAAGGTCAACTATTCGCGATTTATCATCAGTCCTACGGAAGACATAGCAAAACGATATTGTGAGTATATATATAAATGCATAGCATATTTAAAAATTAAACGAGTTATTCTATACCATTGGTGTTATACAGCTGAAAAGTATCCATTTTCTTTTTCACAAATTCACCCTAATTTTATCTGTAAAATTCGCTTTGATAAATGTTTTCTAATCCAATCACGGAAAGATTGTTAGTATTAAAATGGTTCGCCATTTGATCATCTGTTTTTCCACGCATAAGACATTGAATTGTTTTTGGAGTTTTGTTGTCTAAGCTAAATTCATTATATGAACTATCTTCTGTATTTCAGAATGCTCCAGAGGTTTCTATGGATTTAATTGTGCAAATATTTGCAATACATGCAATGTTACTTTGTGTGAACGATATGAAGGCAATTGTACACATGGATGTATTGAAGGCTACACAGGATACCAGTGCCTTTCCTCAGGTTTTTGAAATATAATTGATATATATTCCTTTCAGTAGCAATACCAACAATCGATACAAACATCGTCTGACATGTTATGATAATTAATTCGTGAGTAATGTCATGAAATCCAACCAAACATACATTTCACGAGTTCATTCGAATTTTATTTATTTATGGGTCCGGTGTTCACATCTGAATTGATACAACATATGAAGCGGATCTTTGAAATGCTAACTTTAAGTGTGTTATTGGAAAAGTCGAAACCTGGGGCTAATGAGAAAGCTCAGCAAAGCAATTGATGGTGTAGTTTACCCTCTAATTAGTATGCTTACACCTGAGTTCACCCCCGGTTTTTAGTGGGGTTCGTGTTACTCGATCTTTAGATTTATATGAATGTTTTGTAGATCGTTGTTTGTCCTTCTGTGCTTTTTCTTTTGGAAATTGTGTTGCCTGTTCTTCTTCGATTTACGGATTCTGATTACCCCTTTGGTATCTTCAAACTCTTCTTAAATGTTGTGTTTTCCCCCAGACATTCAGAATGGTATTTTCGAAATCAGAGGGCACTTAACAATGATTGTATAAATTTGGAGAGCAGCATCAATCAGGATATATTTATTAATTGTCAGATAGTAACAATGTCAGAAATATTTATTGTATATTCCAGTACTGTAGTTTTACTACTAGCACAATAATAGAAGTACTTTTGTTGTGAAATAATGTTACATATTTAATTTCACAAATTGGATAAGGTCACTGAGGTCACTCACATTTGTTTTCCGAGGACAGCATGGTAGTGGCAAAGGAAGTTGTAGTTCGTTATGATGCATTTTTTGTCTAGGGAAAACACTAGACATGCAATACGGTGAAGCATGTACATAACGGACACCATGGGGACGTTACACATTTACAAATTATGAGCAGTTGCTCGTTAATTACAGGTTAAAGTTATATAAAATCATAAAGTAAATATTTACGTTTTTATATACATTATATATCAAATGGAGAAAATGAAGCTGTCCTTTATAGACAATGGCTTCTTATTAACGGGTGTTCTGTTAAAGTAAAGTGACTGTATGTGATTTATCGTTACCCCATGTATTTTACCTGTCTTAAGCAAATCCTAAAGGTGCGTTAAAACGTTAAAAATGTTCCTTCAACTTCGCTTCAAAGGACTGGGAGCTATAAGGGCCAAAATCGGCCCCACCTCAGATGTCGATAAAATTTCCTCCAAAATGTATTCACAATATGTGATTTTCAGAAATAAATACAGTTACTTAATATGTGTATCTAATTCCTCACAGCGGATCGACAAATTCAGGTAACGAAAAGCAGTGAACGTCATTTTTTTTATTATACAGAACATACGTATCATTGTATTATAGTGCAAAAAAACAAAAACAAAGCATAATAAAACTCAATAAACACAGCATAAATTTGACATAATATGCAATGTGGATGATTTCAGGAATAAAAACATGTTCCGAAACTGTATTATGAAATTAAAGTGAACGAACAGTAATGTCACAACGTCACCCATTTTCGACGGTCTCCTGTTTTCGACGGTTTGTTTCACGTGATAAAATTTCTCATTATTTTGATTGCTTAATTTGTCAGAGGTTATATTATGATGCTGAAATTGCATGAATGATCTCATGAAATCTGATCTAAAAATGTCATCTTTAAATATAAGAACAATAGAACTTTATCATATCTGAATTTTTTTTAAACACTTTTTTAACCGTACTTTATTCTTAACGACAACCAATGCGATGATATAGTCCAGTAAATCTATATAAAAAAAAATGTCCAATATTTAAAAACCGCTTTTTTTATAATATGGAAATATTTTGGGAAATGGTGTGAAGCAAAATGTTTAATGTGTAACGATTTTAGCAAGGACCCTGTGAGAATTATTTTTGTTTTCTTGATAAACTGATAACAAGCCTTGGAATCAGATATCCCATAGAAAGTGGTTGTCGATAGATAATTGTTTTACAATCAAGTATTTCATATATATTTATGATGAGAACAAGTTTACAACCATATGATTAATCGTGTAGGTAAAATGTGTGTCGCTGCCATGAGTCTATGTATGATTGTTTTGATTGTCACTAGAAAAAGAGGAGATGGTAGATATTATTTTGCTTTGTGACAAACCAACAACAACACTCCTAATAAACTGTTGCTATCAGAATCTGCTGAAAGTTGTCTTTTACGTGTAAGGAGTGTGTCCTTTACATCCCGCGCTAAGGGATGTATTAAATTCGTTCCTCATAGCTGGCTGGTGTCCCTTTCACTTAAAGTCGGCGTTTTCCTAATGAAAGCCATTTGTTATTTTATTTATGTCAAATTCGCAGTCATGTTAGGATTCTAATAATAATAGAATATGATACATTATTATACAGCTATAATTTTAATCCAACCAAAAACAATATGGTTGTGATCGTCTTCCGTAATTAGAATCGTCAAAATGAAATACAACCGAATTAATATCAAATGGTGACTTGTTTCAACCTCATTTAAAATATACCTGGACATTCTTTAATACTTGTACATCACGTTCACGATCTTTTATTACAATACTATTTCACCCAAGTGAACATTTTGTTCCTGTTCTAGTTAAAGGACTTTATCAAACAGAATCATACAGTTTACATGTAATGCAGTTAATACGCATTCAAACCACAGAAGAATATTTCTATTTTCCCACACCTTGTGGTGTGGGGTCGCTATTGTGCATGTTCAGAAGCTAGAAAACAATATGATGAATATTGTCTGTCAATCATGCAAACAATAACTTATGCACGTGACAGAACGCATTTTCAATGCACTACATACACAAACTTGCGATCCATCATTTGTCCATTGGAGGTTGATTTAAGAGAATGGAACTGATAGAAGTTAAAAGTTTAATTTGGGCGCAAAAGGGGAAACTTTATATAATTTATGAAAATGTTATGTGAATTCAGTGGCCAACCATCCCAGTCTAATGGCAAAAGAAAAGGTATTGTTCTGATATGCCTAACGTTGTGTCTGCAATCGACGGAACTTCACATGAGATACAAATTCCATCCAATGAACCCCAACAAAAAACCTACTTTCAGCAAACCAATTCTTTTCATTGATTGATATGAAAAGAAATTTTATAAACAGTGATAATCATAAATTCCATCAATATCAATAAAACAATTACCTTTCATCTTAACTGAACTTGAGCCGTCGTGGTCGTATGGTAGTTGAATTTACAACTACCTTTGCAATCATTGCTTATCACCACTTAAGTTGAGAGTTTGAACCCCATTCATGGCGAGATGTACTCGATAAAACATTATGTGATAAAGTTTGTCAGTGACTTGCGACAGGTTTGTGGATTTCTCTGGGTACTCCAATTTCCGCCACAAAAGTAGTAAATGAAATATTTTTGAAAGTGGTGTTTAACACCTAACCTCCAATGGACAAATGATGGATCAAACGTTTGTGTATGTAGTGCATAACATAAAACACCTTTGGGTCATAATGTGAGAGCTATCTGTTGGATTGTGCCCATATCTACTCCTTTTGGATCAAACTATTTTACTTCATTTTAGAAGTAGCATCGATAGACCATTAAACGGCTACCTCCGTATCCCTGTAGTAATAACTATTTCAGTATCCCGGAAGAAAATATATAATCAATCATTGGGGGCTTATGAAAAAAAAACTATTTTGGATGAAGTGGTGTTTATTTTATTTTTATCTTACATTTGTATATGACTGTTACGTGCCGACATACCATCGTTTTTTAGGGCAAAGATTGCTTCTCAAATATCAAAACGTCATCTAAGCGCTTGGAATATTTGAACATTTTTCCGTCGTTTTTCAAGAAATTTAACACCTCGTGAAACCCAAAAAATACTTTAACAGTATTTCTGTTTTATTTATTTTAATAATTTGGTAAAATATTTTTCTGGTGCACGACTGGTGCTTAATTTCTTCGAAAACCGTCCAAATATCGCGGGCAAAATTCCACGAAATACAGAAAACAAATAACGCTCATGGCGTCACAATGACGTCAAATAGGTATCGAGTTTGCTGGAAACAAGTTTTAACATCAAAAGTATGATCTCGTCTATAATACATCAAATTTTAATCAAGTATTTTCTAAGATAATGATTCATTAAATATGGGGCCATATATGGCACTTATAGTCCCCAATTCTTTTTATGGCATTGACGCGGGATTGCATGCACTGAGTTTTTCTCTTGGTTTCAATGTACACAAACTGTATTTAAAATAAATACAATTATCTACAGAAACATAAGTTATTTACTGATGAATTTCATTACTTGAAATGAATCATGAAATGTACAGATTGTGTATATAATGGTCTCATATATACAATCAGAAGAGTGAACATATTTATTTTAAGGGTCTGGCTGCGGTTATAAATAAATTAATATTTAACAACCTCCACAATCCTCCACCAACAAAATATTTTGATATAATCATTAACCCTCTATACTCAAAACAGCTGCTCAATTTGGTGTTGGTGGAAGACTGTGGAGGTATATAAAATAGCTAAAATGTACATTAAATATGTCGTTTGTAGTCCATTTTTAGCATTATCCGTCTAATTATGATGTCATTATGACGTCATAGCGCACCCAATTTCACGGAAAGTTATATTTTTTGAAAATTTGTTTATCTATCAATTAAATTAGTAAATTGTTTTTATTCTATGTCGAGCATTATTTTTTAATATAATGTGGGGCCAATTTTGCACCTTAACGCCTCTCCCTCTTTACCTGTGAACCTGTTTCAGACACGAGTTTTACTGTATGAATACGTCATCAAGCATATTTGATGGATCCATCAAATGTTGAAAGAGGGTATGATAGGTGTTTAGATTGTCAGATGTGTGTTAGAAAGAGGTGGACAGATAGAGCTTGTAGCGAATTTGAAGGAAATATTTGTTCGTGTAACCCCACCATTGGTTAATGAGCACTGTCAGGTTTTTTTTAATTTCATGTTAGAGCATGTAATGCGTAGAGCATGCCAGGTTTAGGAAGCAACTGTAATACTATTAATGATTGAGATTTTGCATATTGAAGTTAATATTTGGGAAATTTTATTTTAACAACTAAATATGATTAGCGTAATTGGTGGCGTAAACTTAGATCACGTTTTACTGATGATCACTTCAAAGTAAACAGAAAAGGGCATTGATGGAATATCACAAGAACGAATTTTACATGTTTAAATGCTAAATAGAATATAACATTCGGATACAAAAGACTGTCGGAACCATCCCTCATTTACGAATATAAATCGACAATACCACATAACACAAAAACAGTAAATACATGTATACATTATTATACCATGTAATGACTGTTAGGGGACGAACACGTATCATAACTGTGTTCCTTACCTTTTGTTTTCCATCAGTATTTCAGGTTTCTCTTAATTCTTATTATTTTCTTATTTTTTTATGTTTGGTTTTAATTAATATGTAATATGACACGTACTTTTGATTTACAGTCGCAACAGAGTCAGATGGACAAATTACAAAAGATAATACAATGAACACGGTATATGCCGTTATTGGTACATGCATTGTGACTACATTGATGTGTGTCATTATATTCCTGGCAATATTGAGGTATTCTTTGATTTAATGTATCATTCAATGTTGTGTATGTGCTACATAAAATAAACAATTCAATGTTAATTTTGGCAAAGTAACATATGTGACTTCCCCCTTATAACATTGTTCATAATTGTAGAGAGACAAATTGCAATTCAATGTATATGTAGGAGGGTTTAGCGTACACACATTTTGATGAAATATTCCAAGTCAAAAAATTACAATAACTCAAATCCTAAAGCATAATGAGGTCACTGACGCACTAAGTGAAAATCATATTAATAACTACAGGAAGTATGTCATCATGTTAGAGTCATTTAATGGTTTACTTGTCCAATGTCAAATAGTCACAGCGCAGTTAAGAATGGCATACAATGCCGAACTTTAAAAAATAAACACCAGATCGGATTATCTTGCAATAGGATCTTGCCCAAACAATTCACTCATAATCATAATATTGGTAATTAATGAGAAATAATAGTATATTGTTATTTAAGCTTGACATGTTTTGTAAACATACGGAGTGTTATTTAATTATGTTAGAGTTTTATTATATACATGACCGTTGTTTGTTAGGTGAATAGATTGACAGATGAAAAACATACATACTGTATTGTAATCGCAGAATATCATCTCTCGTAAATTCACGATTAGAAATACACATTAAACAGTGATAACCGACTATCTCACTTCAAACACGAAAACACTTAATCCTCTCCCACATCTCGAGCTTACAAATACACAAAAGGAAGACAACGACGGAAACGGAATTGATTGCCTTGGAATAGAAAAAAAAGGATCACGACAGCAATAATAGATATTATTAAATAATAAAATGAAAATACCTCACTGTCGAACAAACTCGAGGCAAAATCGGTACTCAAACAAACATATACATGACTACTCAATTTCCTGACCTGGCACAAACATTTCAATAAAATCTGACAAGTTAATGTGGGTTGATTGGTCCAAATATCCCCTCGTAGTGTTGTGAGACGATGCGACCATGGAAGTATCATCTGCATCTGCGCAAAATGATTTTAAATGCATTAATATATTGGTTTAGATCCTGTTGGAAAACATTTTGATTCTTATATACTCTCTAATGATACATACTCACTGATATTAAATCTGTAATTGAATAATGGTCTTTCACCATAATATTTTACCTTCCTTGCTAGTAGTGGGCTAACTACGAGCATTAACTGTCACTGCTATTTTACTGTTTATATTTTCATTCGATTTTATGATAGTATTTGGACTGTTTAAGTGTAAGCGGATCTGTGCAGGTTTTTTTATTGCTTATTTATGTCCATATTTCCGTTGGAAATGAAATTATCAAGACAAGAACAGAAGGGTTAAAATCGAATTTCCGGTTTCACAGCGCTACATATGCATGTCTGTCCACACACAGGACATGGATTTCTCACGTCATATGTCATGGTGTTTTATATGTTCAGTGATCTCATTTGAGAAATGATTGTTCGTTTTTATTTTGATATCGGTGGAATTGTTGAATATTGTTTTTCATAATATTGACCTCGACCTACGGACTCCATAAAAACTCATTTCGAACATGGTAAAACGCTATCATTGTATAATTTTTATTTTAGATTTAGACGAGGAAAAACAGCTGGAGATACAAAGAAACAAAATGGACAAAATACAAGAGGATATTTAAATGATGCATTCACTAATGATTATGCAAATATTGGTAATATATTTCCTGACTACATTGCATAGTGGGCATCCGTAAAGAGTGTTAGGGTTATGGTGCTTAACGCCACTTCCACACTATATGTCAGTTATATAGGAGTGGTCATTTTAATTGGTGGAAGAAACCAGAGAATACAGTGAAGAGTAAGTCACGACAAACTTTATCACATCATGTTGTATGGAACAAACCTTGTCATGAACTGAATTCGAACTCACAATTCTAGTGGTGATAGGCACTCATTGCATAGGTTGGCTTAAATCCAAATACCATACGATCACGACCACGACCTCCTCTCCCATCCGAAAAGAATATGATCAATACTATGAATATCTGTTAAGTTCATTGTCTCGCTGACATTCAACTGTTCTAATATTATTTGTAACCTGTGATCTTACATTGTAAATCTGTCAGTAATCTCGACTATGAACAATGATATTGACAAATTCATCAAGAAAGCACTAATACAAAGAAGCACAATTTATAAATGGTGTCACATTTTCACAAGGTGCAATTTAAAATGTTATATTAAAGTAAAATGCACTTTATTTAAACATGTACATTAATGCTGAATTGTTGGGGACCATGGGCCTAAATAAATAAATGGTGGTGTTGATGAAACCAACAGAGAAGTCAGGCTGAAGGTCTTGTAAAATGCAATTGGAAAAAAATGCCCATCTCAGAATATGTACATGATTATTCACTGCTCATTCAGATGTTTACCTCTAAATTCCCGCATTTGCTATTGTATCTTTGTTGAATACAAATTAACATGATAATCATTAGACCTCGTTGTATTTATGAGTCTGATATCTCAGTATTATCAATATACTTTGTGCTTAATAGTCAGTTAATGATAGTAATTTTGGTATAAATGTTAGATTTTAGAGAATAAAATGAAGAAACAAAGCAACAAATACGACACCATTAGAATCAGTTAATACAATTAAAATTAGAAGTTCACCTTCACTCCCTTTACTGATATGTGGCGGAGTGTGAGACCTAAGAAAATCCCATTATGGATCAAATTCGAGTGACCGTATGTCATGAATGTGTAATGATATAATAAATACGGTTATTACCTTTTCCGTCTATTCGGATTTCCCATAGCATGCACAACAAGTTTAACAGGACTTTAATAATCTCCCAATCTCCATTTGCATTGGATGGTATATAGGGTCACTCGCGAGTGGCAGATAATGAAATTTCCTCATATCTACCATGCCGCGACATCAGTAAAGGAGAGCAATTAAGATGTCTTATTTCAATTAGATTTCAGAAAAGTTGGCATCCAACTGGAAAATCGTGGAAATTAATAGAAACATTTTTAAAGATATTTATTTCCATTCCACCAAAATGTTTAATATTCAGTCATTGTTCATTTGCAGCATTTTGATATGGTCTATGCATAAATTGTTGTAATCATAAATCTGCAAACTAGATTCATTACCCTTAATCCGTATTGTCTATTGATGATAAATTGATAGGAGGCCACGTCTGAATGCTACGATAAAATGCAAACATCCAATACTACATTACACTTTTAATTAATAACTTTTCAATTAATGCCTGTAACTCTGTCAGATAATACTGATGCAAAGGACAACAAAGTCGTGTCTGGTAACCTTTCCATCATATTTGACCTTCCAATCTTATGCAAAACAGATAAATATATTGACCAATCAAACAACTTCACTTGGCGTATATCCGGTTTTCAAAACTAAGTTAGTTCATTCGTGATTGGTAAGATGAAAATATAAAACCTGACATGATCGCAAACGGGATGTCATTAGATGTTAGTGTATCGCTAAGCACAAAATACAACAAATATATAATTTCAATTAGATTGTAAGTCAAGGTATATAGAAGTCGGTAAATAACTTTAACACATGCACTAATAACTAAATGTAGATAATTAACTAATCCATTCCTAGAAGCTATTTCAGTTACATTTATATATAATATCATATTGTCACTAAATATTGTACAAAAAAAACAACTGTATTTTATTTGACAATATTGTTATTATAGGTCATAACAACACAGAACCACATTATGAAGAGACTATTCCTTCATCACAGGAACAAACTTATGATACAATATAGCAAGAACGATCGGAATTATTTAACATCGTTGTTCATGGTCAGTGGCAGCAGTCATCTGACTTCCTGAAACATTGAAAAAATGGATGTTCCTCGTATAAACATTTTATAGAAGAATTATGTCAGAAGTCGTCTTTTTGGTGCAAGTGTGAATACAAATCGTCATTTATTCTGTATATTGTAATACATTCTTGCATTTTTGTTATTTTCATCATAAGCGTCGATCCCAGTAACAGGCTATTTCCTACTCATGTCTGTGTCTGTTCCAAGACAGGACCTGCATTTCCAATGTAATATGTCGTGATCTCTTTTGTGTTCAGTGGTGTCAGGTAGTATGAGAGGTGATTGTTCATTTTGTTGATATTGGTTAAATTGATGACCATCACTGTTTAAACTTTCTTTTCCGAAAATTTATTTTAGTAATACAAGAGTTGGTACGTAAATGAAGATATTTCGAGTATTATTTCAAAGCTTAGTGATAGAAAAGTTTCAGTTTCAATGGATTAGATGAAATAGGTTTTACTCATCATTTGTAATTTGGGTAACCTATAAGCATTGTACAGGATGTAGCAAATACACAACGTGTTTAGAGGATGTCGACTTCCGTGGATACTAAAAAGCTGTTTGTTTAAATTTCTATTTTGTGGCAACATTATCTGATCCTATCCATTATGTTCAGTTTAACTTGCCTGTGTTAATGTACACAAACACATAGTACACAAGTCAGAATTAACTTGAGTAAAATAAAATTCGATTGAAAAGCAAAACGAACAACTGGGACCTCCCACGGGAATAGGACAATGTACCTCTGAATTGAAAGAATTCCCTACCTCATTAATGATAGCCGATGGAAATCCAAGTGCCTTCAGCGTGATACAAAAAGCTTAACTATATCGAAAAAATATCCCATTGACAGTGGAGTCATGCATGTTTCTACTAAAGATATGTTAATTTACTGAATTAGAAATTGAAGTCATTACGTTTATCATAGATCTTGCAACACACCTGTCCCACATCGTCAATGTCTAGATAAATTTCTATATATGAGGAGGATCTATCAATATTAAGATCAATTTCATGTTACACGGACGTTCAAATTTACAGTTCTTAAATCATGTAATTATAATAAAAGCTAAGATTCTCTTCCCTCAGGCATAGGTAACCTTAGCCGTATTTTGGTTACCCTGTTAAGGTCCTTTAAATGTCTTGTCTTGGTTTTCAAATATTTTGGCCTTAAGTTTGATATCTACGTTTTTACTATAAAGTATACCTAATAATAATAATAACAATGTAGATATTCAACCTAGTGCACACGACACGTTTGCAAAAAAAAACAGTCATCAAATATGCTTAATATCAACAACATGACCAGTCAAAATGGAAACTGCAGGTGCAGCTCTATCATCATTGAAGCCTTGTGTAGGATTTTATGGCCTTATTTGAGCAATGTGTTGCTAAATCATCAACAGGCTATTGGTGGATTTATCATTTTGGTTCCTAATTGAATGTAGACTTTGGATTTAACCATAGATGATTGTTCGCAATTTTAGCAGGTGCTATTTTATTCAAACTAATGCTAAGTTGAACATTTTATATTATTAAGTGGTGGTTTTAATAAAGATATTCAGATAAACGGATACAACAACCGTAAGCATGATTTGGTGGATAATCCGTGTTTTCGATTATGTACAGTCAAAGTTTGCTTCCTTAATTTGGAGTGAAGGTTCGTTTGCCGCAACAAACAAATGCAGAGCTTATAAATGCTCAAAGAGGATTGTATATTATATTTAAACATGTGATTTACCAGTGGTTCATAAACAATATTACTCCCTTTGTTTCCTTTGTTTTGTAATGAGGATTAGGTTAGTCGCAATATACAGACTGTCAGCTGAAGAGCTAGATGATTGTATAAAGAAGTGCAATGTATGGCTACCGGGCGGGCCCATAACCAACATTACAATGTACCATTATCTATCTTTGATATTAATCTTCATGAAAATATTTAGAAAGTCTTAAATTCTACTTTAATTGTGCGGTTTCTGAAAAACTTCTCTATATTTCATTCTAAATTAGATATTTACAAGTGAAGCTATATTTAAATACCAGATATTTATAATAAATCCAAACATACCAATAAAGCTAGAACAATCCGAACTGTCACACAAACAAGAGTTCGACCATACATGTTCCGGAAGGATAGCCATGTCTTATCCTATAAATGGCAACCACAGTGATGTCCTACCTACTAAATCCAGGTATAAACATTATCAAGTTAATATCGGAAATATATATGCAAGCAGTTGGAATATTACAATGCCGTCTTGATGATGAGTACATAATGTATGTACAGATGAATTATGCTTACGTTTCTCGTAGCAATATGCTATATTGTGGTTTATAGAAAAAAGTTGCATTTTCATTGGACGCCAAGCCAGGAATAACAACTGGAACCGTAGATATTAAAATATAACGTGGTTCAAATGATATGACGGCTGAACAAGGTCACTTCATTGCGCTAGCATATGTATTTCATTGTCGATAAAAAATAAACATGTATCAAGGACGTAGAAAGAGGGCAAAACCGATACCCCCTACCACACAAATACATGACCGCTCACTTTCATGACTGGTTTGAACCAGTCTTATGGGCCCAAAACTCTCCTCCTACGGAAATGATACGGTCATGTAAGTGGTTTCGACATGTGAACGTATTCTACAACCAACAAAAATGACCTATGAAAAACGCTTTCTCTAATGTTCAAAAAGGGTATGCAAATGAATGGGTTTTTTATAATTAAAAGCAAAGCACCATATACCGGTACCCTGTCTAGCACCTGAACAGCATATGATATGATTTCTATGTATAGACCATAAGGAAGACGAGCTATCAAACGTCCAATACGTAATGAATATAGAAAAGGTTAATTATAAATAAACAAAGTCAAAGCTGTTATCAGTTAAATGTAAGGTAAAGTGAACATCATGAACTAACACGCAAAGTCGAATTGATATGGCAATTTAAAATATAAACGAGTCTAATTTGCTTTTCAGAAATATGATACTATTTTTTATGAATGTTAAATATCTGTATAGATAATCAACATTTATATGGATCAGAAAATATATTCCCTACCTATATTTTCTTTTTCAACACACTAGAGCCTCACACATACTTTATATATTTAAAATGAAAAAAAATACTAATTTGGCAAAACATGTTTCGACATAATCGATGATATGATGTGAGTGGTAATTGTTCGTTTTGTTGATATTGGTGGATTTGTTGACACTCATTGTTTACACTTTCTTTTTATTTAGAATATTTTAGCATTTTGTGCATCAACTACTATTTTCAAGTCATAATGCAATGTCACTACTCGTCATTTCAGCACATTCATGTGCATTTTGATAATATTAATCTTTATTTTTTACATATCACTAAACATCAGACATTTAAAGATGTGACAATATGTATCTCCTTTGAATTAGGAAAGATTTGCTTGTAATGAAACAAAATGTATGCATGCATTACGTTCATTCATTGAATGCCTTAAGGTGTACTACCACTAAACATGGGTACCAGTCGAAAAGAACGTATGGGAAAGTAGTACGTAAACAGAAAATGGATTCCTACATTGTTGGATAAAAAATAAACCCTATTAGATACTGCAAAATACTGAATGTCAGCAGAAACCTACACATTTTAGGATAATTTTAAGCCCATATTTGATGTCCTTGTGGTTTTAAATAAAAAAATTATTGCATTGGAAAGAAACCACCTGAATTTGTGTTAAATCGAAAGTGAAAGTAGGATTTTTGACGGTAGACATCTTCAGACTGTCTGTTTTTTCTTATATGCCTTTAAATGTATGTTGATTTTCGGAGTTAAGCTTCCTATTAGGTACCCCTTCCATGAGATATGAGTGTCACTTAGATTAAACTTAAGGTGAATCCTGTATGAAATTTCAAAAAGATGTTATTTAACATAGAAGGCTAGGGAGAATTCTTTAGTGGTATTACACCTTAACGTCCACAGCGATCAGTGCTTCAACTATATTCAGGACCAGAACAAAGTAAATAATATGCATAAACTATATGGGAGAGGTCAACCGGGTGAACGAATTTTGACTGCCACTGAAAAAGTATGAAGAGTTAGGTAGGGACGAACTATTCAGTCTTGCGTAGCGGTAGCAATGCACCTACTCTTGTTCGAAATATACAAAATATGTCTTTATCGTGAATGGATCGCGACACTCTTCAAATACGTTATCTACCATCTTCCATTGCCATGATATCTGTATTACAACATGCATATAGTAAGATTGTTTCCGTGAACCCATAATCATGTTTGCATATCATAGATGACACAATAATTGCACAAAACACACATATAAGTTCAATTCGGGTACAATTCATATATTTTTTAAATGTGTGTGATATTATATATTATTACTCTTCATGTAAGAAACTTTCATTATAATTGACATGATATTATCGAAACATAATTTTACAAAGAATAAATAGCGTCGTTGTACTATGCACTCGCATAGTACTATTGTTGGAGTCATTACTATGCTGATGGGCGGAGCTTAGAGCAATGTTACGTCATTTAAATAGGCGGGGTCTAAACCGAATCACCTGAACGCTTTTAACAGTGTACAATTTACAATGTATTACACGTTTTCTTTAACGTTGATGCTGTCGTCTGTCAAAACAATGGCCAGTTCCAGGTTTGGGAAATAAATATTTGACAGTTCATTGTTATTGTTGAGGTTAAATATTTCTTGAATTTAAATGCATATTATTTTCCAATCTTTATACTATCAATACTATTTAGACAAATTTCTTTTTTTTTAAATCACCAAAGACATTCAGAGTATAAAATCACCAAAGACATTCAGAGTAATAATAACAATAATATTGTGTTGTCCATGTTGTATGCCGAAATATTTCCCAAGGTTAGAAGGCATAATGCACGCCCCTTCCGGGTCGTGCATTATGCCTTCTAACCTTGGGACATATTTCGACATATAACATGGACAACACAATATTATTGTATAATTAACAATAGAAAGCAAATGAAATGAGGAATAGCGAAGGTAAATATAGTATTTACACTAACTGAAGAGTATTTTGTATAACCTCTACGTTTGTTAAATGACATTAATTTCAAATTGAACACAGATAAAGGGGGTATAAATCATTTTGTTTTGTCGTTTCCGTACTTAAGATTGTTCGTTCTCTAACTTGTCACCAGGAACATTCACTCATTAAATACTCTAATAATTCTTTCTTACCAATTGATTGTTAATGAAATACGATGAGGCGATTTATCATCAATTAAAAAAAGTTGAACTATTTATTTAAATCTATTTATTGTATTTTTTGGTTGTTGTTGTTTTTTGTTTGTTTGTTTGGTTTTTGTTTGTTTTTGTTTGTTTGTTTGTTTGTTTGTTTGTTTTGTTTTTCTTAATACGATGTTTTATAGCAAGTTAGGTACAATTGCTCAACATATACAGATGTAATCATAACCCAGGAAATATAATATCTTCTTATCTATATAATCATACAATGGGCATGTACAAGTTTTTTTTAAACACAATGCAAGCTATGTGTTAGAATACATTACACGATGTATATTTACCTTTTTTCTTTTCTTGTTTGTTTTGTTTATTTCTTTATTGGTTTATGATGGTATATAATCATTTACGCACATAACAAAGCTTCCTGTTTCTGGTTTATAGTTAAAAAAAATTATAGTCGTAGGCATATTATGTATATTTCAATCAGTGAGTGCATGTAAATATTTTCATAATATAGGTAAGTTGACGAGAAGGGTATCCAGTAATAAAAATGTAGTTATCAAATTTATGGAATAACATTTATCCGGTACACAAGAAACCCAAAGGACGTAAACAGGATCGTATATGGTCGTCTCAGACTGAGGGAAGAGAAAGTTAGTTTTAATAATAATTACATGATTCGGCAGCTGTGAATTTCGATAAAAATATATCTAATAAGCGATGACAGTATCGAAGCCCTGATCACTGGGTGGATGACATCCACGGAGACTAATAGTTCAGTGAATATATTCAGTACCTCGTTGTGCATTTTGAATATAGCATGCCTTAGATTCAATAATGTCGATGTACGAATCATTGATATTTTTGAAATTTATCGTTAGTGTTCCTGTGTCAATTTTAGAGTTTTATGTTTAAATAACAGAATACTATGACTTGTATAGTTATTTGGTAGTTCTTTTGTACTGGACGTTATTTGATCAAATTCCCTTGTACGTTCCTGGATTTTACCCCTTCGGCATCACCATTTTCATACGATATCCATTAAAGAAAAGTGGATCTAATGTATTAGAGAAGAGTTTTGACTGTTTGATTTTTTATCAAAGGAATAGTACCATCTGTCATTTTTAGCTGCGAATCATTAGTTTAAACAGCGAAAAGAAAAAAAATGAATATTCATTTCACTTTCATAATAACGATTTGTTTTAGCTAACACATTAACTATAATGATAAACATACCAAGAAAAATGTCTTACACTTTATTGCAGCAGTCTGTTATCGCATGGTCTATTTTGATGTAACAGGCTGTTATTGCATAGTCTATATTGATGTAGCAGTCTGTTATTGTAAGATCTATATTGATGTAGAAGTATGTTATTGTATAGTCTATATTGATGTAGCCGTCTGTTATGTTATAGCCTATATAGATGTAGCAGGCTGTTATTGTATAGTCTATGTTGATGTAGCAGGCTGTTATTGCATAGTCTATATTGATGTAGCAGTCTGTTATTGTATAGTCTATATTGATGTAGCAGGCTGTTATTGTATAGTCTATATTGATGTAGCAGTCTGTTATTGCATAGTCTATATAGATGTATCAGTCTGTTATTGCATAGTCTATATAGATGTAGCAATCTGTTATTGTAGTCTATATTGATGTAGCCGTCTGTTATTGCATAGTCTATATAGATGCAGCAGGCTGTTATTGCATAGTCTATATTAATGTAGCAGTCTGTAATTGTATAGTCTATATTGATTTGTTATTCCATAGTCTATGTTGATGTAGCAGGCTGTTATTGAATACTCTATATTGATATAGCAGTTTGTTATTGTATATTCTATGTTGATGTAGCAGGCTTTTATTGTATAGTCTATGTTGATGTAGCAGTCTGTTATTGTATAGTCTATGTTGATGTTGCAGTCTGTTATTGCATAGTCTATATAGATGTAGCAGGCTGTTATTGTATAGTCTATATTGATGTAGCAGTCTGTTATTGTATAGTCTATAATGATGTAGGAGGCTGTTATTGTATAGTCTATATTGATGTAGCAGGCTGTTATTGTATAGTATATATTGATGTAGCAGGCTGTTATCGTATAGTCTTTATTGATGTAGCATGCTGTTATTGCATACTCTATATTGATGTAGCAGTCTGTTATTGCATAGTCTATATTGATGTAGCAGTCTGTTTTTTGCATAGTCTATATAGATGTATCAGTCCGTTATTGCATAGTCTAAATAGATGTAGCATGCTGTTATTGCATAGTCTATATTGATGTAGCAGTCTGTTATTGCATAGTCTATATTGATGTAGCAGGCCGTTATTGTATAGTCTATATTGATGTAGCAGTCTGTTTTTGCATAGTCTATATAGATGTAGCATTCTGTTATTCCATAGTCTATATAGATGTTGCAGGCTGTTATTGTATAGTCCATATTGATGTAGCAGTTTGTTATTGTATAGTCTATATTGATGTAGCATTCTGTTATTGTATAGCCTATATAAATGTAGCAGGCTGCTATTGTATAGTCTATATTGATGTAGCAGGCTGTTATTGCATAGTCTATATTGATGTAGCAGTCTGTTATTGTATAGTCTATATATATGTAGCAGTCTGTTATTGTATAGTCTATATTGATGTAGCAGTCTGTTATTGTATAGTCTATATTGATGTAGCTGTCTGTTATTGTATAATCTATATTGATGCAGCAGTCTGTTATTGTATAGTCTATATTGATGTAGCAGTCTGTTATTCCATAGTCTATATTGATGTAGCAGGCTGTTATTGTATAGTCTATATTGATGTAGCAGTCTGTTATTGTATTGTCTGTATTGATGTAGCAGTCTGTTATTGTATGGTCTGTATTGATGTAGCAGTCCATTATTGTATAGTCTATATTGATGTAGCAATCTGTTATTGTATGGTGTGTATTGATGTAGCAGTCTGTTATTTAATAGTCTATATTGATGTAGCAGTCTGATTGTATAGTCTGTATTGATGTAGCAGTCTGTTATTGTATGGTCTATATTGATGTAACAGGCTGTTGTTTTAGTCTAAATTGGTGTAGCAGACTGTTATTGTATAGTCTATATAGATGTAGCAGACTGTTATTGTATAGTCTATATAGATGTAGCAGACTGTTATTGCATAGTCTATATTGATGTAGCAGTCTGTTATTGTAGTCTATATCGATTATGACGTACCAGGCTGGTTCTATGGGAAAGAGAGTAAAAGGAATATCAAAGAAGAAAAAAACAACAGAATTGATTAATAAAAGTAACCCAAAAAATTAGTTAAATAGGTACACAGAGTTCTTCAGAAGCTTTGCTGGTAATGAAATAACACCCGTTGACAGCTCTTTGATCAGTATCATTACCAGAACAGTCAGACATACTACAATCGCATTGCATTCCTTGTTTGTTTCGCTGACTACGCTCGTGAAACATCACTGTTGTTCTGTTTTACATTTTTGAATATTATTCAAGATGGATATGTGTTGATAAAAATTCCGAATGGTGTGATAATTTTTGTGATATTTAATCGTTCATAGTAGAGCAATAGAAACAAATATAAATACACTGATAACATTAATATGTTATGGTAGGGAGTAACTCTTCATCGATAGACATCTGCAACGATCTTCTGTCCTATATAATACATGATATCTTTGACAATCTCTTTTGTTCGAATATTCATGGTCGTCAAGTCTTAAATAAATTTGTTCATTTGTATTTAGCCATTCAGTCGTAAAAAGACTTCCTGATCCTGGTTGATTTTTTAAAAATATATTTTGTGGTAGGCATATTATGTATATTATGAACAGTTATAGCGTGTATATATTTGATAAAATATGTAAGTTGACGAAAAGAATATCTAGACCGCTTAGCATATTCATATGACGATTAAATTTGTTCAATGAAATTTAAATTGGAATGTAAAGACGAAACGTTCATCTCGTATGATATTGAAGACAAAACAAAAAATACAAAGTATATACTTTGGTATCTAAGCTTCCTACGTCTGATGGGAGAAATATATATATTGTGGAAAAGAGGAGACAACAAATCGGCACCACTTTGTGTTCTACGAATAGCGGATGTGACCCGGTGGTCAAGGGTGTATGACATCAGGCTACGCGTCTGGTGCTATATGTTACAAAAAGTGTGAGTTGGAATACCGAAGATGGAAACACATATTTTTCATGTTGAAAAATATATTCTAACACTGTTGTGTTCAAGCACACACACATACACACACCCGCGTGCACACACACACACGTACATATTTAATATTAACCTAGTATGTCAAGTAATTTTGAAATGAAGTGAAGAAGATATATTGTATGATTTTCACTTAGACGATTGCATTATTTACGTTATTTCCTGTGACTCTATGGTGAATTCTTCGTCATCCCATACAATGCATTCTGTCTAACCCAGATTCGTCTTACGAGACCAGGTATCACTTCGACTGTCGAAGCTATACTTTTCATAGCGGATGTGACCGAGTGGACATACGACTAAGCTGCTGGTACTGCAGTGTATACAATTCTGTCGAGGGAGGACAAACATTTGTCATCTCAAAAATTTAGTTCTAACACAATTGGGTTTAATTTTCAGATATATATTATATATAATGGGTATTGTAGTGATTCTTTATTTATTATTATTTATATATATTTATTGGTCCCTAGTAAAACGTGCTGAAGAAGATGGGTAGCGCCATCGAAAGTGTCATGCAGCGTTAGTTTAATTTGTATTATGTATATCAATAGAGACTTCGATTATAAATTTATAGATCGATTTATATGTATCAATGTAATCAGTGTTTATCATCACTACAGTTGGGGGTTTCCCTCCCTTCATGCGTAAATGATCTAAGATACATGTTGGCAGTCAGAAAAGTTTGAAGATACTCAATTGTGAATGAGAATGCCAACACATGGCCAAAATTAACAGGAGAAAATTAAAATCAACGATCTACAAAAATTGCACACAAAGCTAAAGATCTATCATCTCGAAACCCACCAAAAACCGGGATGAGCTCAGGTGCTTTGAAAAGCAGTTCATACTCCGCATGTAGAACCTTTTGTACATCCTTTGTTACAAACCCGATGATAAATCATGGATGATAAAAGAACTGGAATGTGATTACGATAAACGGAACAAAGCCGTGGTCATTTGTGACACAGATACTCCGTAACGGTTAACCTAGTCATGGTGGTAACTGTAAAGCTTTCGAAGTGAAGACTTCATCGTAAACACTAGGAACCCTTATTAGAAGTGACCCTCTATTATGACAGGTGGCAGGTTTATGATTCTTCCGCATACTCCAGTTTTCACGACCAATTTAACTGATTGCCATGATATAGTTGACGTATTGTTGAAAGTAGCACTAAACAACAATACCACATCGACACACATATTTCATCATTACTTTCTTTTCTGGACTTCATGCAAAATACCTTGCACTCAACACTCACATTTTATTATAAATCTTCACTTAAGGAAATAAGGAAATGCATCACTACCTCAATGTGCATTCTGAATATATATTTCTTATATTTCAGTAGTATTAATGGACGAACCATTCATATTTATAGAATGTGTCAGTAGTATTCGTATCTAGTTGTGATTTTTGTGTATTAATCAAAGAATACCAATGATATGCTAATGGCTATTTTGATGGTTCAGTTGTACTGCTAGTTATTTAACCATGTATCTTTGTACGTTTCTAGTTATATCCTTTTAGGATCCCCACACTTGATACCATATGCATTATAGAGAAGTAAATATAATGTATTGTAGAAGAGTGTTATGTTTTTTCTGTTTTTGTTTTATATCTATGTTTCCTGTTTGATTGTTTTATAATAGGAATAGTGTCTGCAAATTCAATTTAATTCGATTTATCATATTTTGCAGTTAACCATTAATTTGTATATTGAAAAAACAAATAGCTATTTTATGTTGTTATTAGGATTTTTTTTTTAATTTCATCTATTTTTTATGGAGTTTTTATTTGGAATGATTGTAGAAAGGAATTCAGGCGGATGAAGCGGATTTACTCCATCAGTTAAGATTTTCGAGTAGGACGAAGTACTTGTCCACTTGATAAGGCTGACTTATCACCGGGTTTGTAATTAGATTAACAAGACGGCGCCACTAGTGGAGCAGGAGCTATCTACGCTTCCGGAGCAGCTGAGTTCATTCCCGTTTTTAGTGGGGTTCGTGTTACTCCATCTTTAGTTTTATGTGTATGTTTTGTGGATCGTTGTTTGTCCTTTTTCTTTTGACCATTACGTGTCTGTCATTCTACGATTTACGAATTCTGAATGTCCTTTCAGTATCTTCATACTCTTCTTATTCTACACTGGTTAGCATATCATTAAATAGATAGCATAATCAATGCGATATTGAATAATGCTAACTTGATCGCAATACGCGGGTATGGAAGGAAAGGAGTGAATATGATAAGGGTAGATTTTGGCCCAATCTCAGAAATTGTGTATATAGATATAATATTAAACACAATCATTGAAAGGTAATATTTTTTTTTTATGATCTCACTTTGTCCTTTGTTGCTTAGCAACGTAAATGGAGGAGGGTCCAATTAATCAGTGGAAATTCAAATAGGGTGGTTTTATTTTACATATCTTGCATAGTCTTTTCGACAAAATGTTATATTCTGTGTATGTACACTCTAAAAACAATATTCCAATTCTCTATATAGTACTTTTGTGTAGTTTTGTCACCCTAGCAACGGTTTTGTAAGCATTAAATTAGCCTATATTATTGCAATTAATGGTTGAATTTTGACTTGATATTTGATTAAGCGGTACATTTTTGTCAAGTTATACACATTACAAATGCCATTTCATATTTCAAAAATACATTTTGATATTTTTATTCATAGATATGCCCCGTCCATAGCAACAGGTTTCCCTGTGCACAGTATTTTCCTGTAGATCTAGTGGACCTTTTATTTAATCAAGAAAAAACTTTCTACAACAACACCTTAGCAGATCTAAAGACATCTTATCATTTACTAACCAGTATATATTATCCCTAGCAACCGCAGAAACTCGTCAATGCTGAGCTCTGTAAATTGTTTTTAGCTCACCTGGACCAAAGATCCAGGTGAACTATTGCCATCAGTTGGCGTCCGTCGTCTGTAAACTTTTCACATTTCAAGCTTCTTCTCCGAAACCACTGGGCCAATTGGAACCAAACTTAGCAGGAATGTTCCTTGGATGGTCCTCTACAAAGTTACTGTTTTTAGTTCCAGTCGGATATTCAACATGACTGTCAGGGCCAATGATACGCTCTGATTGGCTGAAATTTCAAAGATCTTCTTCTCTGAAACTAATGAACTGACTGAATCCAAACTGTAATTGAATGATCATTGGAATGTCCTTTACCATGTTTCTGTTTTCTATGCCGATCGAAAATCCAAGATGGCCACCACCGCAGGACATAGATTAACATTGGACCCTATCGGAAAATGTTCAAATGCCGCCTTCTCAGAAACTACAAATATGATTAAAGCCAAATTGTACATGAATGTTCATTGAATGGTTCTCTACAATATTTAGGTTTTTTGTTCCGATATGAAATTCAAAATGGTGGCTACGGCAGGACTTATTTTAACATTGGACCCTATGGGAAAATGTTTCAAAATGCTTCTTCTCTGAAACCACTTGGACAATTGAAACCAAACTGCCCAGGAATTATCATTGGAAGGTCCTCTACAAAGTTTTTGTTTTATATGCCGATCGGAAATCCAAGATGGCCGCCACCGCAATACATAGATTAACATTGAATCCTATGGGAAAATGTTCAAATGCCTTCTTCTCAGAAACTACAAATATGATTACAGCCAAACTGTACATGAATGTTCATTGGATGGTCCTCTACAAACTTTACGCTTTTTGTTCTGATATGAAATTCAAAATGGCGACTACCGCAGGACTTAGTTTAACATTGGACCCTATGGGAAAAATGTTTCAAAACGCTTCTTCTCTGAAACCACTTGGATAATTGAAACCAAACTGCCCAGGAATGATCATTGGAAGGTCCTCTACAAAGTGTGTTTTTTTTATGCCGATCGGAAATCCAAGATGGCCACCACCGCAGGACATAGGTTAATATTGGACCCTATGGGACAATGTTCAAATGCCTTCTTCTCAGAAACTACAAATATGATTACAGCCAAACTGTACATGAATGTTCATTGGATGATCCTCTACAAACTTTACGTTTTTTGTTCCGATATGAAATTCAAAATGGCGGCTACGGCAGGACTTAGTTTAACATTGGACCCTATGGGGAAAATGTTTCAAAACGCTTCTTCTCTGAAATCACTTGGATAATTGAAACCAAACTGCACAGGAATGATCATTGGAAGGTTCTCTACAACGTGTTTTTTTTTCATGCCGATCGGAAATCCAAGATGGCCACCACCGCAGGACATAGGTTAATATTGGACCCTATGGGAAAATGTTCAAATGCCTTCTTCTCAGAAACTACAAATATAATTACAGCCAAACTGTACATGAATGTTCATTGGATGGTCCTCTACAAACTTTACGTTTTTTGTTCTGATATCAAATTCAAAATGGCGGTTACGGCAGGACTTAGTTTAACATTGGACCCTATGGGAAAAATGTTTCAAAACGCTTCCTCTCTGACACCACTTGGACAGTTGAAACCAAACTGCCCAGGAATGATCATTGGATGGTCCTCTACAAAGTTTCTGTTTTTCATGTCGACCGGAAATCCAAGATGGCTGCCACCACAGGTCATAGTATTAACACAGGACCAAATGGGGAAAATACAGAAATATATTCTTCTCTGAAGCTATTGCACTGATTGACACTAAACTGTGCATCAATCATTGGAAGGTCCTTTGTGTTTTTTATGTTGATCGTAATTCCAAGATGACTACCACTGCAGGACATAGTTTTTACATAGGACCAATTGGTTCTTTTTATAACCAGGTGAACGATACAGGCTCTTGAGAGCCTCTGGTTTTTAAATCTTTTTATAACCGAATGTTGATCTTTTTATTTTTTAAATCATGAGAGGAAATTATTCCCAGTAATTAGAATGTCAAAGGAACCAAGTCAACTGCATAACATGGTAAAGCAGCGCTACAGCGGCAGGAGAGGATATAATCCATGTTGAATAATTAAGAAATAAATCATGGAAGCCAGAATGTGTTGGGAGTTTCAACATGGATTGGCGGATATTATACGTTATTAGTCTCGAGATGTTATATATCCCGTTTTAAAGGGCAGTGGTTTTGTTAAAAGGTGAGGCGTCAGCCGAACCTTTTAGCAAAACCACTGCCCTTAAAAACGGGATATATAGCATCTAGAGACTGATAACATTTTTATCTGAATGTTCCAACATTAATAAGTATGTCCTTATTGTAGGAAAAACATAAATACGTGTATCTTTGGACAAAGATCACAGAGAGCGATTATTGATTTTTTTCTCATCTGTGAAATGTTTGTCGTCTGCTGTGCACAATGTAAATGGACAGCACATAGGTGAGAGCGATTATTGATTTTCTGTCACCGCACGGCTTCCCTGAAGTTTTAAAAGTACCTTTTTAGCCAATCAAAATTCTACTTGCCACGAGAACATCAGAGAATAGTATTTTATCCCGAGCCAGAAGCGAGGGATAAAATTTACTAATATCCGCCAATCCATGTAAAAACTCAAAACACATTCTGGCTTCCATGATTTATTTCGATTCTGATATGTCTAAGAGTACAAATATGGTAGTATACTTTGATTGGAAGACGGTAGTTTATATTTACGGTATCTTCAAACTTTTTTTGTTGAGAAAAGTAAAACGTGATAGATTATATAAATAGAATGTTTGGTAATACTGTATTATTGGTCATGACCCATTAAAGTACAATCATACCACTAAAATTCCAAGTAATACTACACATTTAGCACTGACTCATAAACGATAGACTATATCAATGAAATTCTTAGTAAGGATAACAAAAGGACCATTATAAACTAGCCACCGAATATGTAAATCAAACCTGACATCCGTTTACTATGTTAAAACATGCACGTTATATCGTTTTATGTACTGTATTAGATGAATTATCAAATATATTGTTTGTTTTTCCATACTTTATTGAAATAAGTAAGAATAAAATATTGATCTGACGATGTTGTTATCGGCAGTCATGTGTGCCAAACCATTACACCACCGCAACGTTAACATTAAGCTATATATAAATCAAATTTACGTTAATACAATTAATCATCGGGAATTCACTTTGCGAAAGAGCTAAATAAAATATATTTGTTAAAGAAAAAAATAAAATAATAAAAAGTAAAGGGACTACTAAAAATAAAAAGTTCCGATGTGTTTACATGTCCAATGAATTAATTTCTAAGATAATCTGACGTACTAATTTTCTTTTTGGTTGCTTGTTTTGTTTTCTGTACTTTTTGTGAATTGTGGGGATAATATTAAAGTATACTTTAGTATAGTAACACATGAAATTCCACTGAGGGTTAGAAAAACACACGTCAGACTCAATGCACAATCAGGTCGGCAGCAAATCACCTCCAAAATTTATTTAACGTCAAAACTGTTTCATAAAAATTGTTCAAGTTTTACCCCCGTAGCAAAACAACTATGATAACCAACTTTATTTTGGATGAGATTAAAAGGTCGATTTCTATTTCTGTCTATTACGGATGAAAACGGTCAATAAAAAATGGCTGCTGACGAGAAATCGACCTTAAAATTATTTTTTGATTGCAGATTTCATACTCTCCACACTCGGGTACCAACACAAAAATTAAATGAGATATGTGTTTATGTATATTAAACATCATACTAAAATATGCCGTTGGTACCTGCTTGTGGTTATACTGAAAATTGACATTAAATACACAATTCTTGTTAGATTTCATATATTTTCACGAAACGATAAACTTTTCATTGACTAGTGTGACGTCATCGCACGTGCACATATGGAAAATTGTTACCAATATAGTAGTTGGGGTAAAGGTCTTATAAAATCAAGAAACAACGAAAACTATGCGTTTCATTTATAATTTGTCTATTTTTTAGGCCAATTTCTGCCCTTATCATACCTACTCCTTTGCACGAGCAAGCTCATAACCCGTACAAACCAGTTGTAAAGCACTATCGCACCAAAATGCCAATATTTAAATCAAGCTAATAACTCATGAGTTGCAAAACACGTCCAAACAAACTAGCAATTAGAGTGCACCAGGTAGTAACTCGCTCGCACAAGTAAAGCTTATTTTTTCATGTGGTACTTAATCGGTTTCGTATTTCTAGATGCATGGTTTTGGTTTTAGTTTAATTTTTTTTTATTACATAGGAAGTGACTAGAACAATATGAGAGTCTTGGTTGTAATGATATCACTACTGTCTGTTGTCATCTCGCAAAGTAAGTATTTAGGTATAGAGCATGACAGGTAACATATTGCAATACAACTACTGCAAGGCCAAATGATACGTTTACTAGATCATATGATGTTTCCATCCTTTCAGTGTGTCGCGCATGTATACATAGAAAAGTTCTAAGATACAAAAGGTGTAATCAGAAGCAGTAAATCGAACGATAGACAATCCCAATAGCCAAACGACAAGAGAAAGCTAGGTCAAATAATGATCTACAAAACATTACACAGCAGCCTCAGCTATCCCTGAAGGATTAACAGTTCCTGCGTCACTAATAACGCCCATCGTGTTACTGTTTATCGACGCGATTATCATATGATCTGGAAATCTTGTTGGGCATTAGTATGTGTAAATAAATACATTATTAACATTAATAAAACATGAAACCCCTACAAAACATTTCAAACGAATCGAACCTCGTTTTACGCAGAAATCGTAGCGTACATCACAACACTCAACTAAACACGTGAATACATGTAATTTATAAAGTAATCAACACGAACCCATTTTGATAATTGACTAATGTCTTCATATTATAATTTTGTCATTCGTTTTCCCTGTCTGAAACTTTATCGATAATATTTTGATCAAAAACATGCAATCAACAAATAATGGTTACCCAATTGAAATGACTGCGAGCTACCATATTGATAATATACATGCAGTTCCCGATTAAACTTATTTTGATTAAATTTTTCATGATACATATTTTTAAATATCTCTCATTGACAAAGACCATATTGTATTTTGTGGGATGGGGGATGGTAGTGGATTTTTTACGTCACTTTCAACAATATTTCAGTTATATCGTGACGGTCAGTTTTATTGGTGGAAGAAAATGGTGAAAACAACGGACATGTCGCAATTTACTGACAAACTTATCACATAATGTTGTATCGGGTACACTTCGCCATAGGCGGTATTCGAAATTACAACTTCAGTGATGCTTGGAATAGATTGCAAAGGTAGTTGTGCATTCAATAACCATGCGATCGCGACAACGACGGTCCATGATAACTGAATAAAACCAACGCCTGGAACGTTCGATATAAGGATATTTAGTGCGTATGGAGCAACATGTCTTACCGCGGACTGTTGTTTCAGGAGCTACAACTGATAACATCCAACTAACTTCCTACTAGTAATCTAGTACAAAGTAAGCATCATTCTCGTATCGTCGAAATATAACTAGTCACCATGCCATAGCTAAACAATTGATCAGTTGGCGTTACTAATTCATTCAAACATTTGAACATGAGACATTGCTATTTTTGAGATATTTCATTTTATTAGCAACGCATAGAACCATTAATAACGATAGTATTAATCTTATTATTGCTTAAATAATTTATTTGTTTTTTGGAAAGCTATGCCTATTACATGTCAAGAATAACCAATTTTCATAAGAAAATTATTTGTCGTATTATTCGAAAAAATGTAATATACATGAATTATGTTATTTATATAGAAAACTTGGCATCAAATGGAACTGCTTCCCAGAGTTCAGATTGGTACTGGAAAGGCGAGGATAAAACTATGACAGCAGATTTAGCCGTTACTGGTGGACGTACACACGACCTTCTTAGTCTATCATGTTCTATAACACAGGCTGATCCTAAACTATATGTTGCGTGGTGGATTTTGACGTTTCCTGTTGATACAGTATATATCACTAATGTCTTGATTTATTATCGGGGAAACAGTAAGTTTTTTATTCGTGGAAACAGCTCAATTTATTTGTCTTTCCTTATTAGCTTAACTGTTTCATACATTGTACACAAATAACTTGTTACTAGATATAAATGTAATAACGAGATCAGGGAGATATGTTATCTGAATGTCAGCTGTACATTCATCCTGGTCTATGCAAGACGTATACATTGGCCCGTTTTGTGGCTTAAGTGTTAAAACGTGACATTACAATATTCAGTTGTAAAATAAACTCATGTAAATACTTACACCTTTGTTTATTTATTGTTTTAACAGCTCTACCACGTTTTGCGGGATATTATTTGTATGTTAGTAACTCCAGCATATCAAGCAAGACGGGTGGTTCTCTCTGTTATCATCACGAAGGAAGAGTACCTACATCGGCTTATAAAGATGTCAATTGTAATTACTTGGGAAATCAAGTTATTTTTTATAATAAACGGGATATAAACAATATCTCTGCTGGATACAGTGATTTTGCGATTGTAGAACTATGCCATATAGAGGTCTATGGTAAGTAAATGTATCAGCTGTTTTTCTAACTGAGACAGATATAAATGACAAATTTCATTTCCTAATCTGACCGGATGTTTATTGCAAACTGTACTCCAATAAACTACAAATATAACCTGCACAATTCTAATTCAACGTTGTAGTCTGTACAAACGGAAACCAAGTAGCCAATTTTAGGAACCCTTTCCTCACCATATCATATAAAGACTCAATCGGGACCTTGCGAGTACAATCGATAAATTTAAACTAGATTTCTTCCTTATTGTGTAGACTTATTTTATTGTACGGAATATACTGATAAACAAACCTTGCTGTCATTAAGTAAGTAAGTAAGTACGCTTTATTTAAAGTCGGGATATGTACACAAAATAACAAAGCCAATAGTATGCAATATCATGCATGAATTAAATAATAGTAGCGCACTACGAATATAAGCACATATAGAAAGCAAAGAGATAGATAATAAATAGCATTAAAGCAGCTGGGAGCAAAAAGATCAGTTGTGATGCAGCACATGAAATGCATTACATTGACATTTTTTCTTCAAAACCAAATATTGACATAATTCTTAAGATGGTAAACGTAGGTCATAATCCTGGTCTCATTTGTGAGTGAGTTCCATACTAGTTTTGCCTCATACCTGAATGAATTGGTATCATATGTTGAAAGAATATGCCTGAGATATGTTTACATATCTGATGTTTTGTGTTCATGTTCCCGATATACCACAATAACTCACTAGCAGATAATCCGAATAATCCAGTCTCACCTCGATCACTCCACTCACACCCGAATGCATTCACAGTCAAAACGCGTCACTTGATAAAAATGACACAATGCATGTTGTGGCTCTCACATTGAATATGAATGAAAAGTAGGCTGCGCTAATAGTCTCTGCACACATCATCGATGGTAGATTTAACTTGTTCAATTGTAACATGGTAACGACGTATTCGCTACACATAACATGAGTGGAAAATACAGAAGAGACGTGAAGAAAAACCAACGAACATTGCAGGCGAAATGGACATATAGAAACTATTCAAAAGATCGTCGTATTGCGCACACTTAGTTATATCTGGTTGCTGATACAGAAAGCATGTGACGAAATCTTAGTCAACTTAGAAGTCAAGTCCTCGTAAGACTTGATTGTCGATAGAGAACACAGTAATCATTCGAGTTAACTTGGAAAATTAGCTTGCTGTCTTATCGAACGGCGGAATGTGTTAGATCTAATTGTAATCTACGTTATAATAAATTAATGAATAAAATGTGTTAGCTAATTCAATGAAACAGTGAGGATATAGTGGTTTTCTTATTGTAATAAAATGAAATGCAAAAAGAAATACCACACTGTCTGAACAATTCCAAAATCAAATATCAAAATCGTAGGAAGAGGCAAAGTCGATATCCTAACACAAATACATTACCACTTACTTTCCTGTCTTGGTACACTAACTTCAATAAAAAGTTGCTGGGTTAAGCTAGTTTTATTGGCCCTAACCTCCCATCTTGCGATCGTATATATGAGAGTAAAATTCGAGCCCTCGTACATAACCGGTTGAACAAGTTTATATTCCTGGTGTTCATTGGACCACAATGTGAACGATATTGTCTAGCCACAAGTAATAAATGTTGGCACATTTATTTTAAATGTAAATATTTGAACAAGAAAGAAATATTATATATATATATATTATATGTAGGATGTTATAAAGGTTGGTGGAATAGTACTTGCAGTAAGCCATGCCCAGCTACGTGCGTTGATAGACATTGTTATCCTGATAATGGTAACTGTGTGTGGGGCTGTAATCCAGGCAACTGTCTAAATGATATATGTGATACTGCCACCAGTGTATGTACACAAGGTTGTAAAATAGGACTAAGTGGGGACTATTGTGACAAACGTAAGTTTTAATTTTAATTTCCGTATAAAAATACATTTACTGCCATGTTCATTTTATCCAATAATATAATACATCAATGGATGTAAATGTGATTCGTGTTTTCTGTATGAAGTGCCTCCTACAAATAGAGCAAAGCACAAAGAGAAAAAACATAGAGAGAAAAAAGTAGGAGAAGATGGCAACAAATGTGACAGGTGTAAGTTCAATTGTTCAGTTCTTGCAAAAACAAAACCAATATAATGCTGGAGTTCACGAATAAATGGGTGCATAATATACACTTCGACTAACGTTAAGCGCCACTTGATTTATTTTAAAAAATATTTTTTTTTTGTGGAAAATTACTTCTTTTAAATGCGATTACTGTAAAGTGTATCTTTATGTAAATGTGTGAAACGTCATCGATCGATAAAATCGTGTTTGTTTAAAACCGGTTTACAATTGGTTTCATACCTAATTACAAACAGTGTGTTTGCAAGTTGAGATTGTATAAACTTTCGTATAGAGTGTTTTCACCGATAAATTATGGTTAGGCGTAAGTTGACTTTAGCAGAGAGATAGCAAGCTGTTGGCATGACACATACAGGTTTTAGCAATATAAAGGTGGCAGGGCAAATGGCGGTACATCATTCTGTAATTGATCGTCTTATGCCGCGTTTGCAAGCGACTTGAATTGTTGATTAACATCCGCTCTCTGGCATGACCCGCAAAACTACACCTAGAGAGGATAGGCTACTAACCCGGTGTGTCAGCTCGTATTCGAAATCAATTGAATTATGTGTGTCAAGTATATGTAAGGCAACCCATAAAACAACCACAACTGTCATTACGTCATCGGCGGGCTCGTGACCAGCTCCATTGCAATATTCATAATTGGTCAGATGAAAGTCGATTTTTTTGCGCACCGTCGGTCGCCGCGTTTGAGTCTGCCGGCATAGAAACATTGCATTTTAGGAAGGGAACGTGATGGGTACAACAACGTTCGGTGGCGGCGGTGTAACTGTCTGGGGTGCTTTCCTTTTAATTGTAGGCTAGATTTACATGTCTGACAATGTGACCTCAATTGCGGTGCAATACCACGATCATGTGCTTAGAGTACACGTTGTACCCCATTTTGATAATGATCCATTGGATGACAGGATGATCTTTATGGACGATAACTCCAAGCCGCTTAGAGCTCGCGTTGTAAGAGAATTCAGGCAGCAAGAGGCGAATGATATATTTCATTGGCCTACCATGTCCTTTGATATGAACCCAATCGAGCACGCAAGGGACTTTATTGGCCGCTAAGTGAATCAACGTAATCCACAAAATCCACAATGTCAAAATATATCTGTATTAACAAAGGCAATTCTGGAAGAATGGCGGCGATTCCCACAAGAGAGGCTTCGGCGCCTAGTTCGTGGAATGAATATGCGAGTGCGTGAACTTTGGCGTTAAGGTGGTAATTACAATCGCTACTGAGTAAATGTGTACGACAAGGCTTCTCCATACATTCATTAAAACGTTTTGAAAAAAATATGACTCGCCCGTTTTCCTGAATTGTTGAAAGACAATAACCAAATAAAACTGTTTTGAAGTTTTAAAATGTCCGTGTTATATCACTTTTTCCAGTTGTAATAACCAATAATTTGATTTCAAAACCAGCTTCAAATTATGTTAATAATAAATATAATGTTACTTGTCCTGGTTAATAATTGTTTTGTTTTCATCACGCAAAGGTCTACTTTTGAGTACCACGATCGAGATAACATTTTCGTTATTACATAGTACCTTCATGTTACTATGTATAAATACTTTCTACATTTTTTTCTTATTTCGACAGGACAATCACCAGATATATTGTATTAATTACACTTATTTGTTTTGACAAGATACTTGACATTTTCGAACAACAAACTAATATTTCTATTATGTACATGTTAATATTATACCGACATTATTCCATAGCAAATACACTACATTTGGTAATCCTATAGAGTAGCGGCGTAAATTGGGATGCCTTGTAGACCTACTATAGCATAGCGGCGTAAATTATTAAAGCAATTTTAAAGGTTGTATATTGACAAAACACATGAAATAATATTGCTACACAATAAGTAGGACAAAATATGATGTAATTATATCAAGTTATACAACATATAAGTCAGCGATGCAACACATAAGTGCATTTAACTTGTCATTAATCCGGTGAAAGTTCCTCCATCGAAATTCGGAAAGGTATGTCAGAAACATTTTTGCATTCTTTGCAATACCATCTGAATCTGTCGACTTCGTCATTATACACATTCAAACTGTGCTCTTCATTACACGGAACACAATAAAGTGAATTCTTTATTAATCGATGTGCTGCTAGCCATTTCAAGATGTTATCAGAATATATCCTTGCGTTACAAAGACCTTAAAGAGACCATTTCGCGGTATGAATAGCCTGATTATCAAGTACGTCTTGAGGAGGTACTATTTTAGTATTTGTGTTAGAGCTCTATGGCGACCCGCCAATGTATAATTTTTAAAATTGCCCTTAAATATTAAAAAAAAGCAATTTACGCCGTCCATTTGAAAATTGCGAATTTACGCCACTACTCTATATGATTACCGTACATTTTACGCCTATTTGTAGCGTGTGACTCGGAGAAATTTGGAAATAAATGCGCCCACACTTGCCATTGCATAGACCAACCATGTGATCCAAAGACAGGTGCATGCTCTGATAGTGGATGTAAACGAGGATATATAAGTTTTAACTGCAGTATAGGTATGTTATGCCAATACATTGTTTCTACTCAGTTTCTTGCAATAATTCATCCGACTTTTATCCAATTACCAGCATTTTACCTGTTCCAAGAGAGGGAACCTGAGCTAAGAATGTATATTCACGATACAATCAGGGAAATGGTTAATCGATTCATATTCTGAAAAATCAGACAGGTGAATAAAAGTGAGTCTTTGCTAAAGCATGACATATTTGCTACGTGTGTAGGACTTTTTAATGTCACATCAGTGAGGTATGCAAAACTGCTAGGAGTTGGGTGCATTCCAAACGAACCCCCTCTGAAAAAGTTATGATTCCAGTTTATCAATAGTTACCCGTATAACATACCCTGAGCGTAATAAAACGTTTATATTTAATTTACTGCTCACATGGCGTTTCTGTGTGCAATATTCCCCTGGTACACCCATGATCAAAAGACTTAAAAACAAATAATGTAAGCAATTCAGAGCCCAAAAGATTTGTCCATTTTTTAATATTCAAATAATTTGAAGAAGTTCGGTAAAATAAAGTTTCATGTTTGTTCAGCCCTACTTTCCGTACATTTCTACATAATGTACATTTCATAGCTCCGTTCACACTTTCTTAATCAATATGTTTTTATAATGTAATATGTTCGCAGACATGTATCTTCTGGGCAGTGTGCTGGGGATTTATGCATATATGGTTTCAAGGTATATGTGCTTTCGATTTTTTATGTGCTGGATGGGTGGCGTTTCTTCCAAACTATACGAGTAATACATGAGTGAGTATTATTTCCAAAGTACAAATCTGAATAAATTGAAGTGTAACATTAAAGTACATATGTCAAGATGTTGTCCTAGTTATTCTTTTTGTTCTTAGTTATGGTATGTGATTAGTGTACAGTGATCTCACAGGGTGAACCACATCGCTGATGAAATGATTACTGTGCGCGTCTCGAGTGTGGTAGATCGTGAGTTCGAGTTCCGTCGGGTCAAATCAATGACTATAAAATTGCAGCACACAGTATTCTTAAGAAGAAAGAGCAAAGACTGGTTTGTACACAATCAAGATAATGTGCCCGAGTGAACAGACATGTCTACCCGGGAGCTAGCACATTTAAAATCTAACCAAGCGTGTTGATCTAGTACAAAGCGGATATCAACATATCCTCGAATGTAACTTGTTCTCTTCACGATATAACTGGAAAAATTGTCATCGTCAATAATCACTCGCTCCTTCATTCACCCAAATCACTCCAAGTAAAACATTGAAGATGGGGTGTCAACATAGTTAATGCTACTGTTCCCAGTTAATAGTAATTTTACGTTTTGTTAATTGCTTCCTTTCAATGATATTTTACTCCGAATTTACAAATGTTATTTGGGTGCTACAGTTTCACAGGCAATTTAACTGTCTTTTCGTCTTTCTTTGTCCATTGTATTGTCCGTTCTTTTTCGTTTTACGGTTCCTGATTAACCCTGTGATATTTTTCTATTTCATAGCGTTATTTTAAAATGACTAAACGACAAGCACTCATAGAAAACTAAGGATTGTGCAGTGCATATTTTTATATAATCCGAGAGTGAACAGAAGGTAATATGTTCCTGCTTCACGAGTAGCTTCGGTTGTGATACTCTTGTAGCAAACCCGATGATAACTCAGAAATGAAGAGTAGAACAGATTGTGCTTGCAACAAACGGAACTTATCCGTGCTCATTTGTGATATGGTTATTCTATAATGTTTAACCAAGTCATGCTTTTAACTTAACCATCTGGGCCCCTGGGTTCGGTAGTGCCTTGTTACCAGTAACACTCTATCATGGAAATCATGATAGGAACCACAAGCTAAGCTCTGGAATATCGCTTCAACTGAAAGACATATATAAAGGATCAAGAAAGCTACATGGTCTTAACAGGATAGCTAATATCTGCTAACGTCACTGACGGAGGAGAAACAATGATTACTTGATGTTTATAATAAATTCATGTTAAGGTTGTTATTAGTATTCCACAGGGTTTTGTCCTGGAGTAATGATCTTCATCCAACAGATTGTATTATCCTAGATAGCAGTCAGTTAGCTACGAACATTCATTGACCCTGCTATAGTACTGTCCATGTGTACGTTGTCATTCATTGTTGTGATAGTATGTTGTCTATTTGATTGGAAGCAAATTTGTTCAGGTTTTTGTTATTCTCTTGTTTATAGTTACATTGCAGTTGGTGATCCAATTGTCTAGAGGGGAGGTTTGTTGATTCCCAAATTTACCTGATACACTGAAAACAAGAATATATCTACAAACAGTATTTTGATTACATTGCATTTTTTATAATTATTTTGGCTATATGCATATATACATATATCAAATAAACGTTAGAGAAAGCCAATCAGGAATGGACAATATTGGGCATACAAGAGACAGGACGCAGACCAACTAAGCAACAAATAACATAAATAAGACATGATCCCTTCAACAATCAAGTTGGGCGAAAGACGTACCGAACATCGTGTTCATGTGGAAATCTTAGGGGATATCTCAACACGGAACACACACAAATAATATATATATTAGACATGAGTCTGTTTACAAACAACTGGAGGAAAGAAGTACCGAACATCATTTTTGTGCAGAAATAGTAACGGACATCACACACACCGCCAAATTCCGGGATGCCCTCCATGATTAAACATTTCCTGCATCTAATAAGACACCCATCGTGTTACTCATATAGTCTAGTCCGGTAAAGGTCTGGTCGGTGGTAGTGTAAAGAAAAGCATCGACTTTAAAAGGTATATATCCATTGTCATTTGAGATGAGGATATTTCTTAATGGTCAACCATATAATGATGTCGACTGTATAATTTTTATAGCGGTGACTTCAACCTAGGAGCAACGTAACCTTGTTTGAATAGCTATTGCGTCTGCCGCTGAGTTTTGGTTCAGAAAATCATTGTACTGGGAACAAGCCATTGAATAACGTATATGTTGTGAAATTTAAGCTTCATACGGTGGTGATTATGGAATATTGTTTCTGATGA
The DNA here is from genome assembly GCA_963383655.1 of Bathymodiolus septemdierum. Lineage (NCBI taxonomy): Eukaryota > Metazoa > Mollusca > Bivalvia > Mytilida > Modiolidae > Bathymodiolus > Bathymodiolus septemdierum. The sequence goes on from OY726518.1 coordinate 75,110,352, forward strand.
AAAGGACGTTGACTAGTGAGAAAGTGAAGTTATCAAGATTTTCGTAGTGTTTTGTTTTTAATATTACTCCATTGTCGATTCCAAGGTGAAGGTCAGGGTAAGAATCAGACATATTGAGTGTCAGTAGTATCCTTCACTTCAAGCTCATTTGGAGGGTATTGGGATTCTAGTATACTGCAATGATTGCACTTTGTTTGATCTTCTTATTTGTCGAAATTACCTCCCTGTGTTTAGGTAAATTGTAGACATTAACTCTTGTACCTTCGTACCTTTGCTGGAAGAATCGATTATCACTATTTATATTACATACATGTTTGGTGGCATTGTTGAGTTCCACTGATTAATGTTGCTTATCTGTGTTTATTCGTATTAGTAAATACAGATAGTAACTGTTCTAAAATTAATTACCTCATTGTGACGATTATCTTTGCATGAAGTGTGTTATCTGTTTAATAACTAGTTAATAGATTGGATGGGATCTGTTAAATAATTAATACAGCATTTGATCGGTGTTGAAAATGAAGCAACTAAGACCTTTCTAACTTTAATAAACATGTAATCTAATTAACTTATAGAAATAAAACTAATTAATTTTGATATCTTTTTCATTATTATAAAACATTATAATATAATACACTGGTATAATACCGAACAAAATATATGTCAACTGTCTTTTCACTGGGATTTCATTGAAATTGGCTATGAGTAATCATGTTTTCCTAACAGATATTATTGTACTGTTTGTTTTTAAACACTACTTTAATAATACTTCACAAATACTACGGCGAAAACAAGTTAAACAGCCTTTTTTCACAAGATAATGATGATGTCTTACCTATACTAGACCAACCTGTTGTACTGGATCTGTCTAATACTAGATCGTTAAAACTAAAGTATGCACGTAAACATGTCTCGGTATAAACAATTTCTTACTGGCATTCCAATAATTATGATATATGTGAATTTTAGTTTTTTTTCGGTCAAGTCCGGCATTTTGGAATTTCTCAGATGATTCATATTTTAATTTAATTAAATGTTTTACATTGTAGAATGCAGTCATGGTAGCTATGGATACAATTGTAATGAATCATGTGATGGATGTTTATCTGATTCCTGTGATAAAGAACATGGTGTCTGTACAAATACATCTGGATGTAAACCTGGATGGCAACACGGGCAGACGAAGTGTGATTTACGTATGTTCTAGAAATGATTTATTATTACACCAGAACAACACACAAAAACAGATGAATGCATAAACTATAAGTCTGTGCTCTGTTAGATTTCCTAGTCATTTTGCTTGAAGTTTAACATTTTCAATACCACGTACATGATTCCTATGCGTTCTGTGAGAATATCAGGGGCTGTTTAAAATCTTGCAATGAAATACCAGGCTTCGGAACATCTCCTACTCTACCAATATCACCAATATTCCCATAGATTCTCTATCAAACTCTCCGTTAAGTTATTTAAAAACAACTAAGCAAATCAAAGTCGGTCTCAAGATTTTCTTTTTTCATTGATTTTCAATTACTATTTTTATTTGTGCCATTCCATGTATTTCTTTTAAAAAATGACAGAAATGAAATTTTTTGTTTAATAATGACTATTTGTGTATCACGTTCTAAATTTTATTTGGTGAATTAATGCTGTTTTACCTTTATTTTAATCAAAGGTATCATATTATTTCTTATGTTTTGTTTCTTTGTTTGTTTGTTTTTGTTTTTGTTTTTGTTTTTTGTTGTTTTTGTTTTGTTGACAACATGGAAAAAGAATTATAATATTGAAGTAAATTGTATATACGTATAGTGACAATTATAGTTTTAATGTATACTTATATTAACATGATGCAAGTTTCCCATTGAAATTTAAGAAGTTAGCTAGTCTGATACAAGATGTTATATCACAATTTCTCAGATGATTCATATTTTAATTTAATTAAATGTTTTACATTGTAGAATGCAGTAATGGTAGCTATGGTTACAATTGTACTGAATCATGTGATGGATGTTTATCTGATTCCTGTGATAAAGAACATGGTGTCTGTACAGATACATCTGGATGTAAACCTGGATGGCAACATGGGCAGACGAAGTGTGATTTACGTATGTTCAAGAAATGATTTATTATTACACCAGAACAACAAACAAAAACAGATGAATGCATAAACTATAAGTCTGTGCTCTGTTAGACTTTCTAGCCATTTTGCTTGAAGTTTAACATTTTGAATACCACGTACATGATTCCTATGCGTTCTGTGAGAATATCATGGGCTGTTTAAAATCTTGCAGCGAAATACCAGGCTTCGGAACATCTCCTACTCTACCAATATCACCAATATTCCCATAGATTCTCTATCAAACTCTCCGTTAAGTTATTTAAAAACAACTAAACAAATCAAAGTCGTTCTCAAGATTTTCTTTTTTCATTGATTTTCAATTACTATTTTTATTTGTGCCATTCCATGTATTTCTTTTAAAAAATGACAGAAATGGAAATTTTTGTTTAATAATGACTATTTGTGTATCACGTTTTAAATTTTATTTGGTGAATTAATGCTTTTTAACCTTTATTTTAATCAAAGGTATCATATTATTTCTTATGTTTTGTTTCTTTGTTTGTTTGTTTTTGTTTTTGTTTTTGTTTTTTGTTGTTTTTGTTTTGTTGACAACATGGAAAAAGAATTATAATATTGAAGTAAATTGTATATACGTATAGTGACAATTATAGTTTTAATGTATACTTATATTAACATTATGCAAGTTTCCCATTGAAATTTAAGAAGCTAGCTAGTCTGATACAAGATGTTATATCACAATTTCTCATATGATTCATATTTTAATTTAATTAAATGTTTTACATTGTAGAATGCAGTAATGGTAGCTATGGTTACAATTGTACTGAATCATGTGATGGATGTTTATCTGATTCCTGTGATAAAGAACATGGTGTCTGTACAGATACATCTGGATGTAAGCCTGGATGGCAACATGGGCAGACGAAGTGTGATTTACGTATGTTCAAGAAATGATTTATTATTACACCAGAACAACAAACAAAAACAGATGAATGCATAAACTATAAGTCTGTGCTCTGTTAGACTTCCTAGCCATTTTGCTTGAAGTTTAACATTTTCAATACCACGTACATGATTCCTATGCGTTCTGTGAGAATATCATGGGCTGTTTAAAATCTTGCAGCGAAATACCAGGCTTCGGAACATCTCCTACTCTACCAATATCACCAATATTCCCATAGATTCTCTATCAAACTCTCCGTTAAGTTATTTAAAAACAACTAAACAAATCAAAGTCGTTCTCAAGATTTTCTTTTTTCATTGATTTTCAATTACTATTTTTATTTGTGCCATTCCATGTATTTCTTTTAAAAAATGACAGAAATGGAAATTTTTGTTTAATAATGACTATTTGTGTATCACGTTTTAAATTTTATTTGGTGAATTAATGCTTTTTAACCTTTATTTTAATCAAAGGTATCAAATTATTTCTTATGTTTTATTTCTTTGTTTGTTTGTTTGTTTTTGTTTTTGTTTTTGTGTTTTGTTGTTTTTGTTTTGTTGACAACATGGAAAAAGAATTATAATATTGAAGTAAATTGTATATACTTATAGTGACATTTGTAGTTTTAATGTATACTTATATTAACATTATGCAAGTTTCCCATTGAAATTTAAGAAGCTAGCTAGTCTGATACAAGATGTTATATCACAATTTCTCATATGATTCATATTTTAATTTAATTAAATGTTTTACATTGTAGAATGCAGTAATGGTAGCTATGGTTACAATTGTACTGAATCATGTGATGGATGTTTATCTGATTCCTGTGATAAAGAACATGGTGTCTGTACAGATACATCTGGATGTAAACCTGGATGGCAACATGGGCAGACGAAGTGTGATTTACGTATGTTCAAGAAATGATTTATTATTACACCAGAACAACAAACAATAACAGATGAATGCATAAACTATAAGTCTGTGCTCTGTTAGACTTCCTAGCCATTTTACTTGAAGTTTAACATTTTCAATACCACGTACATGATTCCTATGCGTTCTGTGAGAATATCATGGGCTGTTTAAAATCTTGCAGCGAAATACCAGGCTTCGGAACATCTCCTACTCTACCAATATCACCAATATTCCCATAGATTCTCTATCAAACTCTCCGTTAAGTTATTTAAAAACAACTAAACAAATCAAAGTCGTTCTCAAGATTTTCTTTTTTCATTGATTTTCAATTACTATTTTTATTTGTGCCATTCCATGTATTTCTTTTAAAAAATGACAGAAATGGAAATTTTTGTTTAATAATGACTATTTGTGTATCACGTTTTAAATTTTATTTGGTGAATTAATGCTTTTTAACCTTTATTTTAATCAAAGGTATCAAATTATTTCTTATGTTTTGTTTCTTTGTTTGTTTGTTTTTGTTTTTGTTTTTTGTTGTTTTTGTTTTGTTGACAACATGGAAAAAGAATTATAATATTGAAGTAAATTGTATATACGTATAGTGACAATTATAGTTTTAATGTATACTTATATTAACATGATGCAAGTTTTCCATTGAAATTTAAGAAGTTAGCTAGTCTGATACAAGATGTTATATCACAATTTCTCATATGATTCATATTTTAATTTAATTAAATGTTTTACATTGTAGAATGCAGTAATGGTAGCTATGGTTACAATTGTACTGAATCATGTGATGGATGTTTATCTGATTCCTGTGATAAAGAACATGGTGTCTGTACAGATACATCTGGATGTAAACCTGGATGGCAACATGGGCAGACAAAGTGTGATTTACGTATGTTCAAGAAATGATTTATTATTACACCAGAACAACAAACAAAAACAGATGAATGCATAAACTATAAGTCTGTGCTTTGTTAGACTTCCTAGCCATTTTGCTTGAAGTTTAACATTTTGAATACCACGTACATGATTCCTATGCGTTCTGTGAGAATATCATGGGCTGTTTAAAATCTTGCAGCGAAATACCAGGCTTCGGAACATCTCCTACTCTACCAATATCACCAATATTCCCATAGATTCTCTATCAAACTCTCCGTTAAGTTATTTAAAAACAACTAAACAAATCAAAGTCGTTCTCAAGATTTTCTTTTTTCATTGATTTTCAATTACTATTTTTATTTGTGCCATTCCATGTATTTCTTTTAAAAAATGACAGAAATGGAAATTTTTGTTTAATAATGACTATTTGTGTATCACGTTTTAAATTTTATTTGGTGAATTAATGCTTTTTAACCTTTATTTTAATCAAAGGTATCAAATTATTTCTTATGTTTTATTTCTTTGTTTGTTTGTTTGTTTTTGTTTTTGTTTTTGTTTTTTGTTGTTTTTGTTTTGTTGACAACATGGAAAAAGAATTATAATATTGAAGTAAATTGTATATACTTATAGTGACATTTGTAGTTTTAATGTATACTTATATTAACATTATGCAAGTTTCCCATTGAAATTTAAGAAGCTAGCTAGTCTGATACAAGATGTTATATCACAATTTCTCATATGATTCATATTTTAATTTAATTAAATGTTTTACATTGTAGAATGCAGTCATGGTAGCTATGGTTACAATTGTACTGAATCATGTGATGGATGTTTATCTGATTCCTGTGATAAAGAACATGGTGTCTGTACAGATACATCTGGATGTAAACCTGGATGGCAACATGGGCAGACGAAGTGTGATTTACGTATGTTCAAGAAATGATTTATTATTACACCAGAACAACAAACAATAACAGATGAATGCATAAACTATAAGTCTGTGCTCTGTTAGACTTCCTAGCCATTTTACTTGAAGTTTAACATTTTCAATACCACGTACATGATTCCTATGCGTTCTGTGAGAATATCATGGGCTGTTTAAAATCTTGCAGCGAAATACCAGGCTTCGGAACATCTCCTACTCTACCAATATCACCAATATTCCCATAGATTCTCTATCAAACTCTCCGTTAAGTTATTTAAAAACAACTAAACAAATCAAAGTCGTTCTCAAGATTTTCTTTTTTCATTGATTTTCAATTACTATTTTTATTTGTGCCATTCCATGTATTTCTTTTAAAAAATGACAGAAATGGAAATTTTTGTTTAATAATGACTATTTGTGTATCACGTTTTAAATTTTATTTGGTGAATTAATGCTTTTTAACCTTTATTTTAATCAAAGGTATCAAATTATTTCTTATGTTTTATTTCTTTGTTTGTTTGTTTGTTTTTGTTTTTGTTTTTGTTTTTTGTTGTTTTTGCTTTGTTGACAACATGGAAAAAGAATTATAATATTGAAGTAAATTGTATATACTTATAGTGACATTTGTAGTTTTAATGTATACTTATATTAACATTATGCAAGTTTCCCATTGAAATTTAAGAAGCTAGCTAGTCTGATACAAGATGTTATATCACAATTTCTCATATGATTCATATTTTAATTTAATTAAATGTTTTACATTGTAGAATGCAGTAATGGTAGCTATGGTTACAATTGTACTGAATCATGTGATGGATGTTTATCTGATTCCTGTGATAAAGAACATGGTGTCTGTACAGATACATCTGGATGTAAACCTGGATGGCAACATGGGCAGACGAAGTGTGATTTACGTATGTTCAAGAAATGATTTATTATTACACCAGAACAACAAACAATAACAGATGAATGCATAAACTATAAGTCTGTGCTCTGTTAGACTTCCTAGCCATTTTACTTGAAGTTTAACATTTTCAATACCACGTACATGATTCCTATGCGTTCTGTGAGAATATCATGGGCTGTTTAAAATCTTGCAGCGAAATACCAGGCTTCGGAACATCTCCTACTCTACCAATATCACCAATATTCCCATAGATTCTCTATCAAACTCTCCGTTAAGTTATTTAAAAACAACTAAACAAATCAAAGTCGTTCTCAAGATTTTCTTTTTTCATTGATTTTCAATTACTATTTTTATTTGTGCCATTCCATGTATTTCTTTTAAAAAATGACAGAAATGGAAATTTTTGTTTAATAATGACTATTTGTGTATCACGTTTTAAATTTTATTTGGTGAATTAATGCTTTTTAACCTTTATTTTAATCAAAGGTATCAAATTATTTCTTATGTTTTATTTCTTTGTTTGTTTGTTTGTTTTTGTTTTTGTTTTTGTTTTTTGTTGTTTTTGCTTTGTTGACAACATGGAAAAAGAATTATAATATTGAAGTAAATTGTATATACGTATAGTGACATTTGTAGTTTTAATGTATAGTTATATTAACATTATGCAAGTTTCCCATTGAAATTTAAGAAGCTAGCTAGTCTGATACAAGATGTTATATCACAATTTCTCATATGATTCATATTTTAATTTAATTAAATGTTTTACATTGTAGAATGCAGTAATGGTAGCTATGGTTACAATTGTACTGAATCATGTGATGGATGTTTATCTGATTCCTGTGATAAAGAACATGGTGTCTGTACAAATACATCTGGATGTAAACCTGGATGGCAACATGGGCAGACGAAGTGTGATTTACGTATGTTCAAGAAATGATTTATTATTACACCAGAACAACAAACAATAACAGATGAATGCATAAACTATAAGTCTGTGCTCTGTTAGACTTCCTAGCCATTTTGCTTGAAGTTTAACATTTTCAATACCACGTACATGATTCCTATGCGTTCTGTGAGAATATCATGGGCTGTTTAAAATCTTGCAGCGAAATCCCAGGCTTCGGAACATCTCCTACTCTACCAATATCACCAATATTCCCATAGATTCTCTATCAAACTCTCCGTTAAGTTATTTAAAAACAACTAAACAAATCAAAGTCGTTCTCAAGATTTTCTTTTTTCATTGATTTTCAATTACTATTTTTATTTGTGCCATTCCATGTATTTCTTTTAAAAAATGACAGAAATGGAAATTTTTGTTTAATAATGACTATTTGTGTATCACGTTTTAAATTTTATTTGGTGAATTAATGCTTTTTAACCTTTATTTTAATCAAAGGTATCATATTATTTCTTATGTTTTGTTTCTTTGTTTGTTTGTTTTTGTTTTTGTTTTTTGTTGTTTTTGTTTTGTTGACAACATGGAAAAAGAATTATAATATTGAAGTAAATTGTATATACGTATAGTGACAATTATAGTTTTAATGTATACTTATATTAACATGATGCAAGTTTTCCATTGAAATTTAAGAAGTTAGCTAGTCTGATACAAGATGTTATATCACAATTTCTCAGATGATTCATATTTTAATTTAATTAAATGTTTTACATTGTAGAATGCAGTAATGGTAGCTATGGTTACAATTGTACTGAATCATGTGATGGATGTTTATCTGATTCCTGTGATAAAGAACATGGTGTCTGTACAGATACATCTGGATGTAAACCTGGATGGCAACATGGGCAGACAAAGTGTGATTTACGTATGTTCAAGAAATGATTTATTATTACACCAGAACAACAATCAAAAACAGATGAATGCATAAACTATAAGTCTGTGCTCTGTTAGACTTCCTAGCCATTTTGCTTGAAGTTTAACATTTTGAATACCACGTACATGATTCCTATGCGTTCTGTGAGAATATCATGGGCTGTTTAAAATCTTGCAGCGAAATACCAGGCTTCGGAACATCTCCTACTCTACCAATATCACCAATATTCCCATAGATTCTCTATCAAACTCTCCGTTAAGTTATTTAAAAACAACTAAACAAATCAAAGTCGTTCTCAAGATTTTCTTTTTTCATTGATTTTCAATTACTATTTTTATTTGTGCCATTCCATGTATTTCTTTTAAAAAATGACAGAAATGGAAATTTTTGTTTAATAATGACTATTTGTGTATCACGTTTTAAATTTTATTTGGTGAATTAATGCTTTTTAACCTTTATTTTAATCAAAGGTATCAAATTATTTCTTATGTTTTATTTCTTTGTTTGTTTGTTTGTTTTTGTTTTTGTTTTTGTTTTTTGTTGTTTTTGTTTTGTTGACAACATGGAAAAAGAATTATAATATTGAAGTAAATTGTATATACTTATAGTGACATTTGTAGTTTTAATGTATACTTATATTAACATTATGCAAGTTTCCCATTGAAATTTAAGAAGCTAGCTAGTCTGATACAAGATGTTATATCACAATTTCTCATATGATTCATATTTTAATTTAATTAAATGTTTTACATTGTAGAATGCAGTAATGGTAGCTATGGTTACAATTGTACTGAATCATGTGATGGATGTTTATCTGATTCCTGTGATAAAGAACATGGTGTCTGTACAGATACATCTGGATGTAAACCTGGATGGCAACATGGGCAGACGAAGTGTGATTTACGTATGTTCAAGAAATGATTTATTATTACACCAGAACAACAAACAATAACAGATGAATGCATAAACTATAAGTCTGTGCTCTGTTAGACTTCCTAGCCATTTTACTTGAAGTTTAACATTTTCAATACCACGTACATGATTCCTATGCGTTCTGTGAGAATATCATGGGCTGTTTAAAATCTTGCAGCGAAATACCAGGCTTCGGAACATCTCCTACTCTACCAATATCACCAATATTCCCATAGATTCTCTATCAAACTCTCCGTTAAGTTATTTAAAAACAACTAAACAAATCAAAGTCGTTCTCAAGATTTTCTTTTTTCATTGATTTTCAATTACTATTTTTATTTGTGCCATTCCATGTATTTCTTTTAAAAAATGACAGAAATGGAAATTTTTGTTTAATAATGACTATTTGTGTATCACGTTTTAAATTTTATTTGGTGAATTAATGCTTTTTAACCTTTATTTTAATCAAAGGTATCATATTATTTCTTATGTTTTGTTTCTTTGTTTGTTTGTTTTTGTTTTTGTTTTTGTTTTTTGTTGTTTTTGTTTTGTTGACAACATGGAAAAAGAATTATAATATTGAAGTAAATTGTATATACTTATAGTGACATTTGTAGTTTTAATGTATACTTATATTAACATTATGCAAGTTTCCCATTGAAATTTAAGAAGCTAGCTAGTCTGATACAAGATGTTATATCACAATTTCTCATATGATTCATATTTTAATTTAATTAAATGTTTTACATTGTAGAATGCAGTAATGGTAGCTATGGTTACAATTGTACTGAATCATGTGATGGATGTTTATCTGATTCCTGTGATAAAGAACATGGTGTCTGTACAGATACATCTGGATGTAAACCTGGATGGCAACATGGGCAGACGAAGTGTGATTTACGTATGTTCAAGAAATGATTTATTATTACACCAGAACAACAAACAAAAACAGATGAATGCATAAACTATAAGTCTGTGCTCTGTTAGACTTCCTAGCCATTTTGCTTGAAGTTTAACATTTTCAATACCACGTACATGATTCCTATGCGTTCTGTGAGAATATCATGGGCTGTTTAAAATCTTGCAGCGAAATACCAGGCTTCGGAACATCTCCTACTCTACCAATATCACCAATATTCCCATAGATTCTCTATCAAACTCTCTGTTAAGTTATTTAAAAACAACTAAACAAATCAAAGTCGTTCTCAAGATTTTCTTTTTTCATTGATTTTCAATTACTATTTTTATTTGTGCCATTCCATGTATTTCTTTTAAAAAATGACAGAAATGGAAATTTTTGTTTAATAATGACTATTTGTGTATCACGTTTTAAATTTTATTTGGTGAATTAATGCTTTTTAACCTTTATTTTAATCAAAGGTATCAAATTATTTCTTATGTTTTGTTTCTTTGTTTGTTTGTTTGTTTTGGTTTTGGTTTTTGTTTTTTGTTGTTTTTGTTTTGTTGACAACATGGAAAAAGAATTATAATATTGAAGTAAATTGTATATACTTATAGTGACATTTGTAGTTTTAATGTATACTTATATTAACATTATGCAAGTTTCCCATTGAAATTTAAGAAGCTAGCTAGTCTGATACAAGATGTTATATCACAATTTCTCATATGATTCATATTTTAATTTAATTAAATGTTTTATATTGTAGAATGCAGTCATGGTAGCTATGGATACAATTGTAATGAATCATGTGATGGATGTTTATCTGATTCCTGTGATAAAGTACATGGTGCCTGTACAGATACATCTGGATGTAAACCTGGATGGCAACATGGGCAGACGTGTGATTTACGTATGTTCAAGAAATGATTTATTATTACACCAGAACAACAATCAAAAACAGATGAATGCATAAACTATAAGTCTGTGCTCTGTTAGACTTCCTAGCCATTTTGCTTGAAGTTTAACATTTTCAATACCACGTACATGATTCCTATGCGTTCTGTGAGAATATCATGGGCTGTTTAAAATCTTGCAGTGAAATACCAGGCTTCGGAACATCTCCTACTCTACAAATATCACCAATATTCCCATAGATTCTCTGTCAAACTCTCCGTTAAGTTATTGAAATACAACTAAACAAATCAAAGTCGGTCTCAAGATTTTCTTTTTTCATTGATTTTCAATTACTATTTTTATTTGTGCCATTCCATATATTTCTTTTAAAAAATGACAGAAATGGAATTTTTTGCTTAATAATGACTATTTGTGTATCACGTTCTAAATTTTATTTGGTGAATTAATGCTTTTTAACCTTTATTTTAATCAAAGGTATCACATTATTTCTTAGGTTTGTTTCTTTGTTTGTTTGTTTTTGTTTTTGTTTTGTTGACAACATGGAAAAAGAATTATAATATTGAAGTAAATTGTATATACGTATAGTGACAATTATAGTTTTAATGTATACCTATATTAGCATTAGTCAAGTTTCCCATTGAAATTTAAGAAGTTAGCTAGACTGATACAAGATGTTTTATCACTTCACTGTCATGATAAAAGAATGAAACCACGTTGAACGAGATGTTCTCAACCGGATAACTTGTTCATGACGTCATAATATTGGAAATACTGTTCAATTTTCGCTGATTCATATTTGGGCGTTCATCCGACAGATGAATGTATCGCGAATTCACATTTCCATTTACATAATTTCAATATTTCCGATCCAGTATGTAAATATTTACTGCACATTTCTCCGAGAGAAACGTTGTCGCATGATTATATAGTGATATTGATACATTATAATTTTAAGGCCTGGGTAGGAAACCATCTATATATATATTCAATTTTCTTTAAAAGTACTAATTATGATTTCATTAAAAGTCTGTATACGACAAATGTGAAATATAACTTTCATTCAAGGGCATTTTGTGGAAATCTTTTGACATAGTTGCCATCTGAGATTCAATGTCAATTTCCAATTGTATTTCTTTAAATTTTATTTTTTATTAGTTGTTAACTTTACTTTATTATAGCACTAACATATGCCACTGACCTAACCGATACTACATTATGACAATACATTTAACATGCATAATGCTCTGTACCTTTAGCTTTGTCATCTATTTGAAATTGGTAGACCTTAGTAATAGTAGAATGCCTTGTGATCAATATTTATTTCATTTCATAAAGATGAAAAGACAAGAAAGCTAATCAATAGATAATGAACAGAGAGGTTAAAGGTTATTGATGAAATTATTAGTTATTCCATTAATGAAATCCCTGCTTTCCATAAGGGCATAATTGATATATCATCTGTCTACTTTTGTTTTGATCGTTTTTATGGATTCGATGGTAGCTGTACTTGCACGGATCAAATACAAATGTTAAAACACTATCAGAAGGCCAGTACAAAAACAGATAGTTAATGACACTCAGTTAATTATATACATTCTTATTTCACCATGTATGATTGTATGGCAAATGTACCTGTATTTATATCTTTTGTATAAATTTCACGCCATATAAATTATAATTATTCAATTACGTGTCTTTAACTAGCTGTCGTTCGATTTACGGCTTATGATAGCCCCTATGATATCTTTAAACTTTTCTTCATCAGGTACTTGCAATGTCCAATATAAGAAGGACACATAATTTGAAAGTCATTGGAAGCATGAAAACAAACAGATCTTAGAGGATAATCCATTCTTTTGCTTAATATGTAAATGTATACTTTCCATCTAAAATAATTCATCAATATCAATATTTAGCCAAATTACTCAAAATGTATTACTGTTTTTAATTTGTAGCATGCGAACCAGGACAATTTGGATATAACTGTGCCGAAACTTGCTACTGTCTCAACGAACCATGTGATCCTTCTACGGGTGAATGTTCTGCTGGTGGATGTGAACGTGGGTATACAAGCAGTAACTGTAGTACAGGTATGTAATCTAGTAATTCATTTGTACATGTATTATATTAATTAATTAATTTAATCAATCAACCCGATTTTAAATTCAAACATATCAAACCGCTAACATTTCTAAGAGACCTAACCCGAGTCATTATGTGGCAATTTGTTCAAAACCTGTTAACACTAGTGGACGTGAAGCTAGTTATTTTATACATATCTTAAAATACATTGTTTGAACATAATAGAATACAGCCAGACACCCTGCCATTAGTGTATCCTACCGTGACATCTGCTCGGTCATGCAATAAAGTCGGTCACTTGTTTTGATTTACAATTCTCGCGCAGCACGAGACCAATGACGTCATTATGTATATTCATAGCGTACATAAACACAGAGGGAATTCTTTTCAACGTCAAAATTACAAGATGAGATTAAAACAGAGAAGTTTGAATTGAAAAAATTCCATGCAAGTAAAAAAGATCCTTTTTACTAATGTCTTTTTTTCCTGATCAGTATGCTTCTACAATATGTTTCCATCCATGGTATTCTCCAAGCATTTTTATTTTTCAGGTTTGTTGACATAATCGTCATCACAGTTCATGACCGTTTCTGGAATGTAGGCTAAGCAAATTGTATTTTAAAATACTTTGAAAATATGATGATTGATCATTCAGATTCCACCATTTTCTAGAAAATGGCTGATTTTACCGGCAAAATACATGCAAGTGCTCTCCATTAGTCACTAAATGGCAGATTATTTTCCATTTCCACTGCTGCTTTAATAACAAATATGCCCCTTACTTCTTGGGGTAATGAAATGAAATTCACAGAGAAGATAGAAAAAGAATTAATTTACAGCAATAATCAAAATTTATAGCATAAATTGAACAGAGCATTAAAATAAACCAGACAGAAAAATGAGATTATCTGGGTAAAAAAAACCTGTCATTATTACAAATAGCATCAACAAAACTGTATTGTTACCACTCTATGATAATAAATGTGATTAAAATAAATTGTCATCAGTCATTAATTGTTTTACAAAAATATGGCAGAATGTAGTCAGTCTAATAGATTGTATTGACAAAAGCAAAAACACCAAATTTACTGGATTAAATACTTTATTATATGGGTAAGCAAGTTTAACATTTGCATCAATTAATTAATTTTTAATACTTCAATTTCAAACTATTTAAAATAAACATCCTTTAAAATTGTTCAGACAAAGCAATTACACTGAAAAAGCTAAAATACTGTACTTTCTTAATCTGGTTTACTTTTTAAGTTTGGTTGGCCTATGACAAAATCATGTGCTTTATTGACCTTTGACCGACTTTATGTGACGTAATAAGACGCCATTTGGAAAAAGGGTAGTAAACAAATATCGGTCAGTGTGTTCTTAGTATCGATCTTGTTTCCATGGAACTTTACACATGTGAGCAAGAATAGATGAGGAACATAATTAAAAAGAAATATATCAAACCGCTATCATTTCTAAGAGACCTAACCCGAGTTCAAACCTTTTAACACTAGTGGACGTGAAGCTAGTTATTTTATACATATCTTAAAATACATTGTTTGAACATAATAGAATACAGCCAGACAGCCTGCCATTATTGTACTATTAGATGAATATATAATGGATTCAGAATCTGAAATATCCAGACTAAACATCAATGTTTATTAACAATAACTGTTAAAGGCTAAATTCGCATTTTTCGACATGATGGAAGCAAGTTGCGTTTTGATCGGAGGATAAAATATAAACACATTCTGGTTTGGCAAATACAAAGCAAATACTCTTCTCTGCAACTGCCTGTTAAATTGAAATTCAAGTTTGTAGAAATTATTAAATGATGGTCTAAAGTCCTGAATTCTGTTGCAATTTATCAAGCAACATGACAGCAAGAGGATATTCTAGTTTCTGATTCGTCAGACATAATAAATATTTTCCTCTCAAACTACTGAGCAAATTATAATTCTACTTTTAAAAGAATACTGTATAGAAGATCCTATACAAATATTTCTCATTGTGTTGCGATTTGTCAACCAACATCAACGCCAGAGGAAATTCAAGTTTCTTATAGGTCAAACACAAAAACTAAATTTCCTCTGACACTGCCTGGTCATTTGGAACAGAACTTTCAAAATTTGTTCGTGCTCCCGAGATCAATTTTGTACCCACTGGTTTTCTTATTTGTAAAGATTTTGTGATTTGTAATAATGCTGTGGAATTGACATTAAATCAGAAGATGAAAATAGCTTACTTACACAGTGGCTGCATATTAAGCTCTGTTTTGTAAATAATTTAAATTGCAGATCTAAGATGTGTTATTGTAAACATTGCAAGTACGGTACCATTATAATAGACCTCAACTGTACTTGACCCTATTCGTTTTGACAGTATTGTGTCATTCAAAACTTGATGTAATGGAACGTCAGTCTCTTTGCAATGAAACAAATTCACAGAGCTGTCTACAACAATTGTGCATGCTTTGTACCCTATTATATTGGTAAACAAGTGCTTAAATATATATTATATTATATAGATATTTTTTATCAAGAACTCTGTATATGAGAATCGATTTAAAAACCTTTCTTCGTAATAGTAATGTAAAATTAACATTCCAAATCATGACAAAATGATAGGTTCATACTCTGCATTAACTATCTTCTATTCTTCAGAATGTTCCAGTAGTTACTATGGATTTAATTGTGAAGACCAGTGTAATAAATGCAACAGTACTTTATGTGAACGATTTGAAGGAAATTGTACATATGGATGCATTGAAGGCCACACAGGACACCAGTGTCTATTCTTAGGTTTATATAATATACATTTCAATATTATAATAATATAAAATAGATTTACTGTCAATATTCATCATTAGTATGGTCGTCTGACGTTTTCAGTTGCCTACATGTATTTTACCTTTCTTGATATATGTATACCGGTTATATATATTGACAAATCCTTTGTTTATGAGCAATATGGCACATTCTTTTGGACATACTTTGCACTGATTTGGATTTTCTAAAACATGAAGAAATGAGTTTTGAATCTTTAAGACGCCATACTATGTTATTAATTATATGGCGGGGTTATATCATTTTATCTCCCCGAACTTAGTGGACTGGAGATGTATCAAAGGCCTCTCCTTTCTTCGATCCGTCAGATAATATAAAATGGGTATTTTCTGTTTGATTTCGATGAAAGTCTACAGGAAACTTTTCCTTAGAAATATTTTTACTAAGTTCAAAGATAAAAATATCGGACTATTTTTTTGGTGGAAATGGATTAAAAGTTTTTTTATTTACACAATTACATGACATTATTACTAAAGTTTGATAATATTTTCCAAATAAAAAATGGCTATTAGGAAAACTTTAGCTCAGTTCGAAACAAAGCAATATCCGTATATTAATTTTGTGAATAAATCAATGGAATTTCGAAAATTGTCCATTATTGATGACATAGCATGGGCAATTGTTATTCAACTTATCCACCTCATCAACGACTTTTTGTTGGGGTCACATCACACCTCTCAATATGCATATGCATTCGCTTATATTAGGAGAACCTATTATACCAAAGGTCATTAATACATATTTTACCTTGTTATATATATTCTATGAGCGCAATTCACTTTGAGAATATAATATATCAAGAGAATAATGCTTTACAGAAATATTCATTATATTATTTTACTTTTGCAGTGCATTCGTCTCAATTAAAGACCGAACCAACTAACATTGTTCCTATAGTAGGAGGTATTGGTGGTGTAGTAGTGGCTATAGTGTTGGTGGTAATTCTTGTCATCTTTATCAGGTAATATAGTAGTAGTACAACCCCCTCCACCAGAGCCTTAGATAAGTAATATTAGCCCTATAGCTGGAGGTATTGGTGGTGTAGTAGTGCCTACTGTGTTGATAATAATCCTTGTCATCTTTATTAGGTTAGATAGTAGTAGTATAAACCCCTCCATCAGAGCCTCAGACATGTAATATTGATCCAATATCAGGAGATATTGGTCCTGCAGTAGTGGCTTTTGTGTTGACAGTTATCCTTGTCGTCTTTATAAGGTAAAATGTAGTATTACAATTCTCTCCATCAGAGCCTCAGACAAGTGATAGTGCTACGATAGTAGGGTTATTGGTGGTGTAGCAGCAGCTTTTGTGTTGGCAATACTCGTTGTCGTCTCTAGCAGGTAAGATAGTAGGGGTGTATCTCCCTCCACTAGAGCCTCAGACAAGTAATATTGGACCTATAGCTGGAGGTATTGGTGGTGTAACAGTAGTTCTAGTGTTGATAGTTATCCTTGTCGTCTTTATTAGGTAAGATAGTTATAATACATCTCACTCAATAAGAGCCTCAGACAAGAAACATTGGTCCAATAACAGGATGTATTGATGGTGTGTCATTTGCTATAGCAGTAACCGGTGTCATGTTTATCACGCTAGATACATGTAGTCTATGCATATTATATACTATGTAAATTCATAATTAGGAAAAGAAAGGCTAAGCAATTCCACACAACGATCAACCAACTCTCACCTCAAACAATTCACGACAAATGAAATACAATACAAATAGATACGACGTTGAAAATCCGAGTCTGGCTTGACACAGGCACAAAATGGGGCGAGATTAAGCCGCGTCTTGAATATTGGATTTACATGTACTGTTGTTCATTTATGCATTACTATTTGTCTCCAGATATAGATCTCGCAGCAATAAAACGAAGTATCGTGAAAGCAGACATTCAACACACACTGATATTGACAAGAACAACTATGTTAGTAAGTAATGTATTTCAGTTATAGTTTAGTATCAGCTGCATGTTAGATAAGATTTTCAACGGTCATGTCTGATTTTAGTGGAAAGATAAATCGCTAGAGGCTAACACAATGGGACATTTTGAATTTAAAATTAAACATTTCTTTTAGACATTGCTTATTTTATTTTATGTGTATGTATTAAATGTGCTCTTTGGATATATGTAAACAAAACAATGCACCGCCATCTGTGACGATACGTTTATGTTTACACTTACAGTATACACAACGTTTGAAAAACAATATTTTGGCATTGCATCCATAATTCAAGTACGGTATTTAGACAATGAAAGTATTGACACAGATCATTAGATATTTTAAAGACTGTAATCTAACTAATTTCATTTATAGGACACAGAAGGCTCACTGTTTTGTTTTTTAAATATAAATCAACATATCTTGTATTATTTCTCTTCTCGTTGTGTGGTCATACTTTGATCGATCTTATGATTCTTTTGTACAGATTCAAAATCATCACGTTTTGTAAAAAATCAAGGTATCATGAAGTCGATCTTGTCTATGAAATGATCGTAATTTAAGATTATTGACAGCATGCGTATGGCTGCTATTATTGACAAAACCATGTATATGACTGATATAATAAGTTATTAAGCAATATATTTCTTAATTTAGACACAGATATTGGATCTTTAAAAGGAAACAAACAAGTTGATTATGCAGTTGCTTCGACAAGAACTACCGAGGACGTAAAAATAGTAATGTCCGAGGCCAATACACAAGACCGCATATACACTAACCATGTATCTGACGAAGAAGGAGGTAATGATGAATGCGTGTATTCCAATCGTGAAGACAGATATAGAATTCCTGTGACAGAGCTACAAAATGTGATCGATGAGAAACAGAAAGATGATGGCTTCCTTAAGGAATATGAAGTAAGTTTAGTTGATATGGGACCAACAATATTATGAATGATTCTATTGACATATTGTATTCAGTCATATGTCCATTACCTCATAGTACTGATTTCTGAAAATACTCTTGAGTATATTAGTGATATGTTATGATAGTGTGAATGATTTAAACAAGTTATATTCCAAACTAATATATTGCTGAAATGCAAACTAAATGTCGTTCTTTTTGGACTGCGTATTTACGCTTTGTTGAAAGCAAAGACTTTCTTTGAGGATCGTTGTACACGTTACAATACGAAGACATTGTGGTATTATGTTTTTTTTTTTATTATTATTATTTTATCGTTCAACTGATGGTGAAAACAGGCCATAAAATACCAGAAGTAATATTCATAGGACGTTAATTCTGATTTGATACAGAAAGAATCCAACGACTACATCGTGAACACGCCGTTCGGACATCTGCATGCAGGGCAACGATCTAAAGTCATTGTATATGTACTATTCACCGTCTACATGGACGTTAGAGTTGCATTCAACAGTATCATTCATATGTAATTTATCACAGGGTAGTTATATCCATCAGCGGCACTTAAAAAATCTATTTCCTAGATGAACCCAAACAACTCAACATATAGTTGGTACCAACCACCGATGAATATGTCATTTTTTGTCTTCGAACTTGATTGGTCGCGCACAATATGAGATATCGTCTGATGATCTGTTCTAAACAAATTTCCCGTTTATATCAATTTTATTATTTTTAAATTTGAATTTTAACGCCTTTTTGTATCATACAGTAGATGTTATATATAACATTATCATATTTGTTGTTTTGGTAGAACACATTCTATAACGTTTTAACTAAAGTGTAAATTAGAATGGTCTTGGTTGGGACATCACGTGGGATTTTATGATAATTAAGGAGGTTGTATTTTAAACAACAGATCGGCCATGATTTCACAGTTAATACTAGATAACGCCAGAGAACAATCAATGTTTTGTATGACGCTGTGGAAAGGTTCCAGTTTATCATTTTACGCCGGACAATGGTAGATTGCAATAACTATGACTTCTCCTGTTTGAATACGTACACATGCGTACCCACCATACAATCTGACAAAATCTAGTAACATTTGATAATCTGTATGTTTGCTTTATTGGATCTTTTAAGGTATTTGATGATCTAATTTCATAATTAGATAACATATTTTTATAATGAATGCATTTTTGTCATAGATACTACCAAAGGGTTTAGTACGTCCGCATGTTGAAGGGTCGAAAGAAGAAAATAAGATAAAGAATAGATATTTGACAACCTGGCCATGTAAGAAATCCAATTATATTTCAATTTCACTAATATAATATAATATAATATAATATATTTTGTTGTATGTTCTAATTACTTCAGTCTCCTGATTCAAACGTGTGCATGTCACTCTTAAATGTTATGAAGACCATATTTCTTTAACTCTTCCATAACAAAACTTCTTCAAATTTAGATTAGAGATGTACAATATAAGTGGTTATTATTACTATTTTTATTGTTATCATTGTTGGTAGTTTTTTTTTGTTTTTTTTTGTTGTTGAGGGGGGGGGGGGGGCGGGGGGTTGGTAGAGAGGCTAATTTTCCTTTCTCCAAGTCAAACACGTAGCGCGGTCATAATTCATCGATTTGTCTAGCTTTAGAAGTCATTATTAGCATACTCTGCTTGACCATTACATTATTCCGTATCTCAAACACTTGTCTGTTATATCGGAATATTTCGTCCTGTGTCATATTTTGTTAGTCTATGTGGAGTTCGTATATAAGTCTCATGGATGGTCAAATGAAAAAGACAAAAAGACAAAACACTACACAGATAACACAAGCTGCGCCACTCGAACCCCACTATAACAAAAATGAAGTAAGATGAGTTTGTGCATTGCCAATATAGATTTATCGGAAATGAATCATGTATATGTTAATTCATTGAGACATTACGCTTAGTATAATGTATTATTTATTGACTGACGAAACATTAAATCAGTTTTAATATAGTTGTACTTGTTGGATTTAATATTGTATTTATCAATACACTTGTATTACAGATGACCACTCAAGAGTCATTCTGCAGGGAAATACATCTTCTGATTACATCAACGCCAATTATATTGATGTGAGTTTTCTTTTCAGAATAGAAGGGAGATTACTAACACCACAAATAATTCACAGGGTAACACATGTTATAACCAAGTTTAACCACAATCACAACCTTTTTAATCTCAACCTGATTATACTTTCTTCCTTGATAGCTCGATGTGGAAAAAATAGTTCGTCCATAGCATTGTTGTGCTACGTCTTTGCCACGACATAGCGACGCTTGACTGTATGTATGCCATGGAGTGTTACCACAAATACAACATCGTAGTTCTGAATAATTCATCAGTCTATTTCATTGGTAGCGTCACACAAACATAAATTAATACCGACTAGTCAGATAGTATTTTTCCTCACTTGTGATTTCGGTCAATATGAAATGTTGAGTGATAGGTTGAATCTACTAAATACAGAACAGTTACGGGAAAACAATCCAGTTTTCATATGAGTTTATCCAATAGTGATGGAGGAGGCGAAACGAGCGTAGCAAATTGTGGTTTACCAACGAGCGATTTTTCCCCATATCGAAATTATTCTTTCCTCTATTTTCACAATATTTAATAAAGCTTTACTCCATGTTTCATATGATTCCAGATAACGTTTAATTCTTTGGTTCGATATCTTTATGTACCAATATTATAAACAATAATCTTACAAACGACAAAATGTAGCAGCATTTCATGTTTGTTGTTGGGGTTTTCCATAATGTTATTAAGATTGTTTTGTTTTGTTATCAAAATCCTTAAAGCAACCCTAGGGTAACCAAACTATGACGAAATAGCCACATCGGAACAAAAGAAACACCAGAAGTTCAAACACAAAAATCAACAAGTTCAAAAGAACAGATGTTGTGACATAATGAACTCCCAGAACAAAAACCGAGTGTATCCAGTTTCGCCAGACGGATTATGATCTTCAGTCCTCATATACAAAATATGTATTAAAAATGTTTCTTTTTTTTCTTTTATGCACTGTATAATTGTGTTGTTGTTTTTTTTAATTAGAGCTACAGTACAGAAAAGGCATATATAGCATCTCAAGGTAACGCTAATATAGAAATAATTCCTTTTCGATCATGTCTAACGACATGATGAAATGACGGGTAGACAAATACGAGAAAAGCAACAAAAGACAACACGAGATCTTTTCCGTATTTTAGCGTATTAGAAATGTAAAATAATGGTAAAAACGTTATTCTAATTACAACAGTGTAGCGTCATATAGTACATCCAAATTAGTGTGTTTTCTCCTATCAATTGTACTGATAAATTAAAAATCTTACTTTACTCTATTTGTTGTCGTTACTGTAATCAACACTGCGCGTGACATCAAAGTGAACATAACAATTTAACTGAAAGACGATCCTTACTAATATTGTATTATTGTCTACTACTGATGAAACTGTTTTCCAGTAGTATGAGTTGGTGAGGTATAGTGCCCTCACCAGACAACATTATAGGAAAACTGTTCCCGAGAGGGAAGACAATAATATGCTTAGTACATAACATATCATTCTTGTTTTAAAAGAAAAAAGCACACTCAAATTCAACATTTTTAACAAAATTGCCAAACATCACCAAGTGATAAACATACTACTGCGCCGTTTATTTTAAGGGTGGTAAATCTTGCCAAGGATATATTAATAATAACGATGAAAATCTATTCCACGGGTATAATCCGTGTGGGAAATTGTTTCAAACTGGCATAGTTCCCGTGGCTAGGTATGGCAACCCGTTGCCAAGATGAAGCATAAACTGTCCACAAATAGTAAACACTGATCATCTAATCAAAATTAAGCATTTTCACATGATATGTACTAAAATATTTTAATACATGCCAGTGAATTATATCATGTTAAGATCAGCTGTTTCAAAGGAAATTCAAATTTTACTCAATTTCATTATCTTTGTTAATTCGAATAATGTATACAAATATAAATTATTTAGAAGAGTTTGAAGATACCAAAGGGGCAATCAGAATCCGTATATCGAAGAAGAACAGACAACACAATGACAAAAAGCACAAAAGGAGAAACAACGATCGACAAAACATACATATAAAACTAATGATCGAGTACCACGAACCCCACTAAAAATCGGGGGTGAACTCAGGTGTTCCGGAAGGGTAAGCAGTTCCTGCTCCACTAGTGGCACCCGTCGTGCTAATCTAGTTACAAACCCTGTAATAAGTGGTGAATGAGGAAAGGACCGGAAGGTGTTTATGACAAGTGGAACATATCCATGGTCATTTGTGACACAGATATTCCATAACGGTCAACCAAGTCATAGTTATCTTTCAGAGATAGAAGTTTGAAATACATCTTAAGTCCCATCTTGGTCTCCTTTTTTTCTTTCAGGTCCAAAGAAAAATACTATTAAAGATTTCTGGCAAATGGTTTGGCAGGAGAAAGCGGATATAATAGTTATGGTAACAAACCTGGAGGAAAAAAGAGTGGTAACATACTATTTTTTTAAACTTTGATTTCAAATCTGTTAATCAAGTGCGATAGCACCGTCTCGAATGTGTGAACCTTTCATTAATTGATAATTTCTACCTTCAAATGAAAATATTTTCTGTATCTTTAAAACCTTATCCTGTTATGGTGGACATTGCAGACATAATTGCATAATCATATTCTCTTCAAACATTGAATTGCAATTAGCAATTGACAACCGTTATAATAAGACAATAACAATCATAATATATGAGTTTCCAATTGTGGGCTTTCCATTCTTCAATACCAATATTTCTACTTTTCATGTGCTGTGTACGTATCCAAACTGATACGTAGCTCTTCATCAGTTACATGAAATCAGGAAATTCTACTTACGAGTCAACTTCTGTAACACAAGTTCTGCGAATAATATATGAGAGGTTTTCGTGTCCAAGTAAGTTGCGACATTATATCAGCTTTGTGATGTTGGTCTTCATTGCACTCAAGAGCTAGATACCCTTATATGGTAAGACAATGCAATACAAATATATAGTTGTGTCCAGCTAATTAGTTGAGTATATTTTATGTACTTGGAGATTGTAAATAATACCAATGACAAACCCGTTGTATCATTAAGTACAGTATTGAACAATGATAAGAAGCATCATATATTAGTTATATATACATTTTTGTATTAACTATTGCTAATTATTTATAATGTAATTTTTATCTAGAAAAAATGTGAGCAATATTGGCCTGATTCTACTTCTAATCCATTCGTCACTGGCCAATTCAAAGTGTCATTGAGACAAGAACGAGAGCATACTGGCCATGTGTATAGGATGATTGGGCTCTTGAACAAAGAGGTAATAAAAACATTTTTAGACTCGTATGGTAAGTACTTTACATTACATTACAAATGTGATTGATTGATTAATTGGTTGATATTAGTTAGTTTACGACATATGCGAGGTAAGCAACTGAAAGCAAGATTGCGACCACGCTGGTAAAAGACGTACTATTAGTTCATCAAAGTATTAATCAAAAGCAGGGACCATCTGCTGTGAGATAAATGTAGTTTGTATTTGAGTTTCAATGCAAATGAGTAGGGAATGGACATGTACAAAATCATTTTGTCTAAATATTTGTCAGGAGAAAGGTCAATGACACATATCTGCAAGTAGACATAAATCAAACATTTATATATTGGATTGGACTCTTTCTTCATAGTGATGTTATGTGTTTGGTCACTTAACACTCCATCCGTTTAATATGTGGCAATATGCTTTTTCTCCTCAATATAATATACGAAGTATGTCTGATACCACTATAACCTCTGTTTACTTTTAGTCAAAATCTGAGAGGACAATTCACCACTTCCATTTCACTCAATGGCCTGACCATGGTGTTCCCGATAAAATAAAACTGGTTAGTTTTTACAGAAAAGTGAAGAGTACAACGACATGTCTGAACGGCCCAATGGTTGTTCACTGCAGGTGACTGTTTATGGTCAATTTTAGATTATATTTTGTTTTGGGGTAATTTTGTTTCAAAAATGTCTCAAATATATAATGTACGCATATCATGAGTTTTATTGATTCTTGTTTAACATCACATTAGCGGTAATCGGTTTTATTTCTATGGAGAATTATCTAAGAAATTTACTCTACAATCAGAGTGTGGGAACGCCTAGTATTGTGTGTAATATGAACGAAAATATTTGTTCCGCTGGACTGATTGCCATGTCTTGTTCATATATTTACAATAAGGGTAATAACAAAATTATCGAACTCCGAACAATCTTACAAAGGAAAAGTCAAAACTCATAAGTATATAAACAGACAAAATCAGTCAACAACCGGCAAACTGTGAAAATGAAGGTGTCCAAGTCTTTCATGCAATATATAGCAACTATAGGTGCAAAAGATTAACAGAGGTTAAAACCGAAGCTAAAGGAACACAACTGTTTTAATGTCAATCTTTAATTTAAATATTCAGTGCTGGTATTGGCAGAACGGGAACTTTCATAGCAATTGACGCCTTGTACGAACATGGTCAGGAAACCGGTTATATAGATATCATGGAGTATGTTCAAATGATGAGAAAAGATCGAATGAATATGATTCAAACAAAAGTAAGTTTCGCTATAAAATGTACTGCAATATAATATTACTGTATTTGGTATGTGACAATGCATCTGATATGTTTATAATATCCCAAGAGTGATACATGTTACTGTTTTAAGTGAATGTAAATTGACTATCACAACTATCTCTTCGAATTTGTCAAACATGTTCACATTATATCGTCTTTATATAATGGGATTTTGTATTAATCGTAAATACGAAAAAGAATGCAATTGTCGGTAAATCACTGTCAATTCAAATGCATGTACATGGTGTACTTAAATATATAGATGAAAGAAAAGCAAAACATGATGTAACTTATACATATGACATTGGCAGTCTTAAAAAATTATATAATGTTGAACACATTTTAACTATATATCCAAAAAAGCGGCACACTGTTTTAAAAGTAGATGCCATAGTCAGAAGTCCTGGGTGACCGAATTGGTATAATAGACTACTAGCGTGCTATGCGACCAATATTTATTAAAAAAAACCAATTTGATTTTAGATACAGCCGAAGTTATCTCCACCAATACCTCAAGTGCGAACATTTACATAGAAGAAGCTCTTTTTTTTATTTTAATTTCTAGAGTACAAGTCGATTAGTAGCATTCGTGTTATTCATTTTGACCAATTGCAGGTCTCCATCCCTTTAGGTCGGTATTATGATGTCCGGTACGATTCCCGCGTGTAAACGGTGTTTGGTTCGTATTTCGTACCATTTGTTTTCTAAAAGAGGCCCATGTTTTATTTCTGCTATTTGTATTTATTTGCGTATATTACTGTACAACATTATTTCTATTTCAGATGATGCTTGTGTGGTCAAATAGTAATACGACCGGTTTTCAGTGGGGTTTATGTTGCACAATCTTTAGATTTCCGTGTTGTGTTCTCTCGATATTTGCATAATATTTATCATTTTTTCTTGGACCATTGCATTGTCTGCCCTTCTTCAATATACGTCTTCAGATTTCCTCTTTGGTATCTCGAAAGTGTTCTCATTTCAGTAATTTTGCTTTGTTATACTTTTATATTTATTCTGCTATTTTTAATTGTGTCTGATTATATTGTCTGACTTTGTATTCAGTATGTCTGACAACACGAACTGTTTCTTCTAATTTGTTCTATTGTTATCAATATGCTTATTTGAAATGTTAATGATGTATTGGTTCTTTGCAGGAACAATACGCAACTGTGTTTGAAGCCTTACTGGAGGCTTTCACTGTGCCTGATACTGCCATTGACAAAAACCATTTCTGTAATTATTTGGAGAATCAGCAACTGAATATTACACCAAAAAATCAAACTTTTCACAAACTAGAATTCCAGGTATAATAGATTAGAGGAATGATTGTATATCTATTGATTGAAATGCGTTCTGGTTAACATACTTAGATGCAGAACACGAAAATGGAGGTTTCCGATATTTCTGTAAGCAAGTCATATTATGTTGAATATTAATATACGAATGAAAGCTGAACTAACATAGTCGTGTTTCTGTAATGGTTAACAAGTAAGATCATCATTGCTAGAAACAGTTCCTGGCTGACAGTCTGTACCATGGTATATCATGCTGCTATGCAAGATACTGTATGAATATCAAATATTCTCTCGTAATGAAAAAAAAGAAGCATTTGAATATTTCAGTGAATACAATGTGACATTGTTGGGGTTTTTTTTGTTTTGTTTTGTTTTGGGGTTTTTTTTTTGGGGGGGGGGGGGTTTGTTTTTGTTTTTGTTTTTGCTTTTTTATCTTTTCTTTTTTAGTATTTTTTTATTTGTTTGCTTTTTTTGTTTTTTTGTTTTTTGTTTGTTTGTTTTTTGTTTGTTTACTATTTTTTTTTATTACGTTAGTCCCATTTCGCACAAACTTTTCCATCGATTGTGTATATTTTTGCATTGACAGTAAATATAAAGTAAATGTCCCTATATTATAATGTGTGCACGCCTTCATACACTGACAGACTACGACATAGCCAGTCAGAAATAAGGGTAATAACAAAATTACCGAACTCCGAACAATCTTACAAAGGGAAAGTCAAAACTCATAATTATATAAACAGACAAAATCAGTCAACAACCGGAAAACTGTGAAAACCGTAATGACCCTGACTTGGTACAGGCATTTCTAAAGAAATGGTGGGTTGAATCAGATTTTAAGGCGCCAAACCTCCCGCTCTCATTACGGTTCAAAGGTTCCGGCTTTCACTATAACAGTATTTAAATACAGAAACAAAATAGGTAAAATAGTTGTCAAAGCAGTACCGTAATCGGTGACGTAAATGTCAACAATATTTTTACGTCACACATTGACAAAAAAAATATCCTTGACATTTTTTGACTTCTTTATCTTTATACATTTTCACTATATGAAAATGCATCGCTTTTAATTTTTTCTGCAGACACGGAATATATTTCGACAAGATCTTGGTATCGGAATATAAACTTTTTAAGAGATCGAATAAGGCGAATCTTTTCATAGCCCTGGTCCAGTAGCCTGTTTCTCAGATGAAGATGACGTTTCAGGAAATCAGAATAATTGCTACTGGCCCTTGCATAGCGAATCAATTGCGAGATGTAAACACCATATGCAGGAGAAGCTGGTATATTGCTGCACATGTTTGGAAAATTTTTGATTTTAAAATTGAAGTCGTCCCGCTTATCATAAATTTTAGTACTGAGTTGACCACTGTCGTTAAATTCGAGGTATAAGTCCAAAAATGATGCGGACGAAGCTGTATCGGTTGTCTCTTTAACTTCCAGCTCTGGGGGATATATCAATGGAAGAAATTCTGCAAATATAGAATTATTGATAGATAAAACGTCATCAATATACATGTATGTGAAATTAAAGGCTCTAGCCTCATGAATCTTCTTATCTTTTACAAGCTTTTGAAGAAACTCCGACTCATATGAGTATAAAAATAAGAAAGACATACATTGGTAATAGAACAGTAAATGGGAGAATCATTTTTACGATGTTTATGTGATGTTATACCTTAGTATAGTGATACGGTGGGTTGTGTTCACTATTCTGGGAATGTGATATTCTGGGTAAACTTGGTATTACAAAATGCACTAAAACACAGAATGAACGATAAACGACACCACGATATACAAATATATAATGGTATGTGCAGATATATATATAATTAGTTATTCTGAATGTATCGGTTTTATCGCGGGTCGAGAATCATATGTATATGTATATTATTTAGAGCTGTTTGGTTGTTGAGCTTAAATATTGCAACGTACAACCAACATGTTATTACATAATACATAGTGGGTGCTCTGTATGGTTTGGTATTATGTATGATGGGTACATTTCTTAACTATGTATTGTATTACTTTATAACCAACATCCCTGGTAAACCTTACCATCAATATATCAACTTTCGTAAATAACCATTGTTTTTTTGTAGAAACTGAAGGACATGAAACCTACATATTCCGGTGTATCCTACAAGGCGGCCTTGTCTAAGGAAAATGCTGCCAAAAATGCTGTCCAGAATATTTTACCACGTACGTTGTCTGTGATGATGCTGATCATTATATTTACTTGCAATTTTCTGTATGCATGGTGTTCTATGAGAAAATGATTTTAATTCTTGGGAAGTAGTTATTAGTTGACATAAAAACGCGAAGATTCATATTTACCACGTACAATAAAGATGCGTATATGACATCATAATTAAAACAAGATGAACTGTGAGCTAATGCTCACTTATGATACCCCTGCATATATGTTCAATGTGCATAAAAACCAACCAAGTCGGCAAGCAGGAAGTAGAAATGTGACGGGTCCAAAAACGTTTCCCACGATATGGGGTACCTATATGAAGCTTCTGACCAAATATCAGATTTCTACCATCAATAGTTGCTGAGAAAAATGCGACGGAAAATATCTCGCGACGAACGGAAGGACGGACAGAGGTAAAACAGTACACCCCCTTTCGGTGGAGCGGGTGTATAATTAATTCGTTGTTACAGAGAGAGAGAGGGAGATTCATATTCCTTAAAGAGCAGAATTGTTTATTGTTTATTATGGAGAAATACAGCTATATTAATACATTGTCATGTTATATTTCCATTTACATGCAATGTATCTAAGGTAAACATGTATTTGATCAATTAACATTGTGTTTGTATTCCTAGATGATGATTACAGACCGTTCCTGATGTCATTTGAAAAATCAGGAAATGACTACATCAATGCTGTAATTATACCAGTAAGTATAAATTACATACACTAATTGATATGTTAAACATAAACTAATAGCATTCATAGTATTTGTTAGATAACTCGAATATTCGGCTAAGTCGAATTGAAATAGTAGATAACTTCAACTTGTTAGGATTATATGTATATACATTATATGTTTTGGCAATTTTTAAAACCTTGAATAACAAATTAGGTGTCATTTCATGAATTGATGGCACGAACGTTGTTGTAGCACTAAAACAGATACAAACAAATTTGTAAGTGAGATGATATATTCAGGAAAATATTTTCATTTTTAGATATATTAATTGTTTTCTGTTTCTTACATCCAGTATCAGAAATAACGATTTACATGTTTACGATAGGAAAACAACATCTGTATTATATGTACTCTTAAAACGTTGATAAATAATTACCCAAATAGGAAACACTGACTATATATGATAATAACAAAATACTACTTTTATTTTATACTTCAAATTTAACACAATTATAGCAAATTGTCAATTGAAATACGCTTAGCTATTGCAAAAAGTATCCAATTACTCTACTTTTACAAAGATATGTACAAGCAGATACTGTTATTTAGCACCATTAGCATGTGTAAATGTGTATGACATAATTTTTCTTTAATGTTATATAACATCCTTTATTTCAAAATAGTATTCGTTTACCTGGCCTCTTACTCCATATCTACTAACCTTAGTTTGATATAACTGTTTTTAAAACTTAACATTTTGTTGTTAATCAACAGGGATATGCTAGAACAGTGAAGTTTCTTGCTACTCAGTACCCACTACAAGACACAGTAGTTGACTTCTGGTCAATGGTGTATGATACTGACTCTACTGTTGTTGTTATGTTGGAATATGTTGACGAGGTTTGTATTTGTCTCTTTACTTGTATATCATTCATGGCAATGCTATTTAATCAAAAACGTTAAAACAAAAAGTAAATATATATCAATTACTGACAATTATGAGTGATGTTATCATGCATGCAACTTTTCAGATGATGGACTTGGGCAGTGCAGACGTATAAATCGTAAGAGAGGGATGTTTACTGTTGTCTACTATGGATGTAAATTTCACTTTGTAGTATTAGTGTAGATTAAACATGCAGTTGCTGAATGATATTATCTACCTTTGTCAACTCCTCAATTGCTTAAGAGTGCCCGGATGGCTCAATGAGTTAGGTAGCTGGATTACCTAATAACTCTTACAAACCTATCACCAATACGACGTGGGTTTCCACTCGGCTTTGTAAATTACAAGAAAGGTACACTTGACTCGCAGCCGCATGTGGAAAAGTTTACGAGTTGCTTGCAAATGGTCGGTGGTTCTTTCCGGGTATTCCGGCTTCTTCCACCACTAAAACTGGTCGCCATGATATAGCTGAAATATTGCTGAAAGTGGCATTCAACACCAAAAATTGAAAAAAAAAATCATTTGGTTAAGTAAATTTGGATTGTGATATTGTTGTGACAACCAATAACATGTATAAGATATAATATATAACATGTCTTCAATGATTACGCCTTTTATTAGTTTACCTGTTCCAAAGTGTCCAGTGAGTAATTGTCATCACGTCGTGTCCGTCGTTGTCATCGTAGTCAGTTTACCATTTTCTCACAAACTACTAGACAATACAGTTGTTTCGAATCATGTCAATTCCGACCACGTTCCGTCTTGTTCGTGTCTTGACGTCTGAATTTCTCGGCAGAAGACTTCCTGTGTTTACGCTATTACTGTGACAACGTCAGCATATCATAGTCGTAGATGCGGTATATTATAAGTAATTGTAACATGGAAACGCCAAGGAAACCGCTGAATAAATACTGGTCTTCTGTACCACACTGTCTGTCTGATATCAGAAATAATACATGAAGGCAGATCATTTTCCTTTGATGATGCTGACAGCCGCAAATAAAGAAAGAAAACAAAAATAATTTTAAAGAAGTAATTGTCTCTGCATTGTAGTCTTTGATATAAATAAAATAATTTAATTGATATCTGTCTTTTACAGAAAATGTTAAGATTTTTTAAGTTGATGATCGAACGGCAAAACGGTACATATTGTTTGGAGTTTTTGTTGTGTACATTGACACCAGAAGTTCAGCGCTGAGCATTCCATCGAAATCACGTGATCTAGCGGACGAAAATAACAAAATGTTGACGGAATGGAAATGATTCGAAACAACCGTATTGGAATCGTATGACAATGTTCGTCGGATGGTCCTCAGAATTGTATATGATTTTCGTTTCATGTGGATATTCAACATAGGCTGTTTGATTAAATATATTGTCTAATCAATTGGTTGAAATTCAATTATCCTTTTATCACAAATCATGTGTTTTATAATATTGCGACAAGTAGAATATACTTGGACATGCATATTCTTCCTTGTATGAGTTATGAACATTCTTTTTTAATTAATTGATTAATGGAAACAATTCATTTCAGAGTGTCCCCTTGTGGCCACAGAAGGGTGACGTATTCCACTTCTCAAAATTCAACGTCAGCCTGAATTCAGAGAATACATCGTTTCCGTTGAGTCTTACTTTAAATCACAAGGTATGTTGCGTACATTTTCCATATACCTGCTCTGTTTTAACAATGATTTTGTTTATATGATATCAGTTTTTATCTTCATCTGTTCTATAGTCAATTGCAACAAATATATTAAGGATGTAATTGAACATGAGAGACTATCCAATTTACAGAATCTTGAGCGTACATGATGAATGTTATTCCAGAAACACGTTGTATGGACTAAATTAGATATCGTGCGCACTACATTTGATATCTACGTTTTTATGAGATACCAATGATTACTTGATTACAATGTAAATAGTGGTCTCCTTTATTATAATTTGTACAAAGCATTTTTCACGTACGTAATTTATAATGTTTCAATCAGTGTGAATAAACGTTAGAGAAAATCGAAGCTGCAATCAAAAATAAAAATCCAGAGCCAATGGCAATATTTGGCACAAACGACACAGGACAAAGACAAGCAATACAAAAAAAAAACACAGAAACAAGCACAGATGAGCACCACGGACCCACCAAAAATAAACCGGGGAATCCAGGAAAAGCAGTTCATGCTTCTTGAAAACACTCGCCTGATGAAATCCGTTAAGCATTACATTGCATATATTTTATTACACAATTTATTCCGACTTGAATGTGGGTAAACAGTAAACATTCGCATACTTATTGGTTAAGCATTCCCTAATATAATTGGGAATTAAACCATGTGCATTTACCTGACTGTGTTTCAAAATCTTCAATCGGTCTTTTTGCCGATTCGTAAATGTGTGTTTGAATGAGGAACAGGTTTAATAAGTTATTTATCCCCCCCCTCTCTCTCTCTCTCTCTCGCTCTCTCTCTCTCTCTCTCTCTCTCTCTCTCTCTCTCTCTCTCTCTCTCTCTCTGTGTGTGTGTGTGTGTGTGTGGGAGGGAGGGTGTCTGTGTGTGTTACATGCAATTGTTTATATGTATTAAGATATTTATTCTAAAAGGCTCTCACTCCCGTGAAACATTATTTTCTGAATATGTCTCTAATTTGATGTAGGAGACAAACAGGAATAGAACAGTACGCATACTTTCAATGGATGAATGGAATACAGAGAATGTACCATCATCTGGGACATGTATGCTAAACCTCTTGAACAATGTTTTATCCTGGAGAAAAGACCATCCAGGATCAGTTACCGTCGTTTGTCAGTAAGTCTATTTTTTTCATATTTTGAAAAATAAAACATTACTCTTACATTATCATTATTAATATAAAACAGACTACGAAAAAAGTGTAAAATGATTTAACTATAATTCTAAATAAACGTTAGAAAACACCGAAGGGGCAATCAAAATGGACAATGCAGGGAAACTTGCAACACAAGACGAAGAAAAATAAGACAAAGACACAACACAATATGTGTTGGACACCACTATGCGCAAACAAACACAAATAACGAAACTAATACATCAGCCCTCATACAAACAATCGCATGTCAGCTTTTCACTTTTATGTTAAATGTTCCCTTTATCTATTTGAGATGTTTGACTTCTCTCGTTAATTCCACATGACAAGACAATGTCGATGTATTCGTATTTCATGTTTTTAAGGTTCCATTTTATCTATTCCACCAAATTAATTTCATTTAGCGAACGAGCTTTTAGTTTATATTGGCAGTATTTCTATTTTTATAAGGGATGGCTGTAAAAGAAGTGGTGTCTTTGTTGCTCTCAGTCTGGTTTTGGAGAAGATAGAAATAGACGACGAAGTAGACATATTCCAAGTGGTGAGAACAATACAAATACGAAGACCAGAATTCTTCCCAAACTTTGTAAGTGTGTGTTCATTTTCCAGAATACAAGATTTGTGTGTAACACTAACAAAGCAATTAAATAAAACTAAATATGATTATGTACCTAAATAATCATAGGAAGATTCAATTATTCTATGAACTATATGATGCTGGAGATGTCCAACGGCCACAATACATCTAGCATAGTGACGTTTATTCTTTGATGTGATTGTGATATGAATTGATATGCACTGACAACTACAAACATTTTGGTTATGTGTGTTAAACACCATTTTCAAACCTACAATGTTTTTCGATTATATCGTCATTTCTTTGCCTTTACTCTTTTTTGTTGGGTAGATGGAGTGCCGATTAAATTTCCTGGGCATTCGCAAGTCAATAACAAACTTTGTCACATACATAATATCGAGAACATCTCGGCATGGGCGGCATTATCAATCACAACTGCAGTTGTGGTATTTATTGTTTACATAGTGATAAGTAAAGCCAACTTTCATATGAATACGGACACGATGCATGCATGAGCTACGGATAGTCCTCCTTATAGTCATGATACTGCACCGATCCAATATTCAACATGGCTGCCTCGAGACATAACTATGCTGTTCCTCATCGGGCATTGCTGAAAACGTTTTGATTGTTAAATTCTAAGTGCATGTAATTAACTGAATTTATTATGTATATTTTCAGAATCAATATGAATACTGTTACCATTGTATCAAGGAACATCTAGAGGGAAATTCCCTTTATGCTAACGTATAAAGGATGATGACAACTTCACGGAAGACTATGGAGTTTATCCAACTTTACATGATTTAACCTTAACATAACTCACCAATAATTAATACACTATATATGTGCTCTTATGTAACCAATATCTCAAAATGCAAATGGTTGGACTAGAAACATCAAAATGTTGATTAAATTTAGTGTGTTTCCATATTTATGTTATTACATTGGTCGTATATGGACCAAATATTTAATTTCGTGCCCAATACTATATTTATATAAACATTCTATATGGAAACAAATGGTACCGGTGTCACCTATGTTCAATGCCATTTTTGTTAGACAAGTTCTTATATTTGTTTGTGTTTAGATTTTCTTTCTGATATATTAATGTAATTTTTAATTTGCTAATTATCATCATCTCTAATTTTGTACTGACTTTTCTATTACATGTATGTACCCATCTATGTAGTGATCCTGCTTAGCAATTCAATCAAAACCATTTGAAATACATTTTACACTTTTTTAACTTTTGCATACATTTAGATAATAAACTTTATTAAACGGTAACATGGCTCACTTTTTTTTATTTCCAAGTAGTAGGTTACAGTTACAATATCATATTACATAATTCAATTTCAACATCATATGATACTTTTTCCGATAGGTGTACTCGATACGACATCATGTGATAAAGTTTGTGACTTGTGAGGGGTCGGTGGTTTTCTCTGGGTACTCTGGTTTCCTCCACCAATAAAACTGACCGCCACGATATAACTGAAATAGTGTTGAAAGTGGCTTTAAACACCATAATCCTAACCCCCTATAACATGGCACGTTTATTAATTTAATTGATACATGGATTTATAACCTTGGAAAAATAGGAACGGATAAGATTGTTCAATATTATCTATAATATCACATCTTAAATGTTTTGTCTTTGAAAAAAAAACAAGTTCATTCGTGAATGACTAATACTGTAGTACAGAATGTAACATCAACGAACTTATACAAACTGTAAGTCAATGATAAACATGTATTGATATCATCATTGTTGTAAAATATGTTTATTTATAGATAATGTGTAGAATAATTTTTAATGTATACTATATGGCCTTTTCTGAGTGCATTTTACAATGATAAGCTATTAAAAGTTATATACGATCATATCCGAAGACGAGGTATTGAAGGTTGCTAAAATATTCTTATAGCCATTCACAGTCCAATACTTTTACTAAGTCGGTGATAATGGTTGTTAGTTGTTGGGGTGTAACGCCAATTTCAGCAAATTAAGATTTATCGGGGTGATCAGTTGGATTGGAAATAGCAATCAGAGTGTATTTGGAGAAAACTATCGATCTGCTGCAAATACACTGACAAAATTTGTCATATATAGACAATTCTAGTGATGTGTCTTTAATCTGGGATCAATGCGAGATTCACCGAGACTTTCCGCACTTTTGTGCCGCATACACATAAATTCTATATTTTAAGACACTGCATTAATATTGTGTTTATCCCGTCACAAATTAACAATATTTATAAATATCTCTGGTAAATATCTAGGGATTATCCGAGACATCATGCTGACTCTTTCCCAATCGTTTACGCAAAAACGGTACCGTAAACGAGATCATATTGGAAATTGTTATTGCGGTACTCGTCCTTTCATGTACAACGAAAACCAATACAAATAGATATGTGTACTACGTTCAACAGATACACAGGTTTATATATATTGCTTTAGTACATAACATACGAAAATGTGGTATTTTGATTGGATAATCAGTGTGTACTATTTTTGAACAGTACACTTCACAATGGGTGACTATACTTAGCGACGGGAAATATACCAGTTTTAATGGATTTCCTGCTAGCACTATAGCTCTGGCATAGATTTTCCCGCGTAATTTTTACATATTTTTGTCAAGATTTATCCTCCTTAATGAACAAACTTACAAGTCGTGCAAACTGAAAACAGATCTAAAAACACTTTCAGTTACCCAGCATTTAACTTCAGTAACTGCAATGTTACCATTAATTATTAACAGTAATTAATTCATACGGAAATGTTCCATTTCAACATATTGAACAAAATCTTGTTGCATGTACTTTTCTTCTGAACAATTACAAAAAAGATGTGTTTTGTTGACTTTCAGGTTTTGCTATAAATATTACTTTTATAACGTTACATTGTAAATTTTGTTATTATTATTATTATAATTTTGAATTTAAGTGTGTTTTTCTTTTCTTTTATGTCTAGAATGGGATGTTATGTATTATATACAATTATAGTCTTTTGCTTAGGTCAATACCTATTTTGACAGTTCACCGGAAGTTGAATTTCGGGGGCACAATACAGGTTTTTGAGAGCAAATACGGATATTTGCTCCGAGGGCAAATAACAAGCACTGACTTCCGGCTATTATTGGACATGCAAAAACGAACATATTGCAACAAAATATGTGGTAAAGCATATTATTGCCTTCTCCCTCAGTTTTCCTATAGTGTTGTCTGGTGAAGTATAGTGCCCTCGTCGTTGGCTCGGACACTATACCGCATCAGACAACACATTAGGAGAACAGTTCCCTCAGGAGTAGACAATAATAGAATAATAGTACACAACATATGAAAATGTTTTATTTTGATTGGATGATTAGTGTTTACTATTTAGCGACGGGAACTATGCCAGTTTCAAACCATTTCCCGCGTGCACTATACATGTGGCATAGATTTTCCCGCGTAATTTTTATATATCTTTGACAAGATTTAAATACGTTAAAATAGACGACGCCTTACATTGATAATGAAATCAATTCTGTTATTCTAAGATTGAATCAAGTAATTTATATTTTTATATTGGGAACAAATCCTTTCCACAAATCACAATGTAACCCACTTTTATGGTGGAAAGTAAAATAACCGACGCACAATTTTTTCATGGTAGTTCGATCACTTTTACAGGATGAATTGTTGATATAATGGTGTGAATAAATAAATGTGGTACATAATCTATTTTATTTGGAAATTTAAAGTGATGTTAATTGTAAATGAGACTATATTTTTATGTTACTTCAATATTGTAAAGCGATCACATGGAAGGCTGGGCCAAGGTGATGTATGTTAACAGGCAGAATAAGACAATACAGAAATACAAAGAAATAGACGGCGTTGTAGTCTATTTATTGTTTTGCTGTCAATATGGCGAGGATCGGCAATATAAACGCCGATCAATCTAGCCATTTGTTTTTCTTTTATTCCATAATGAGATGCTATGTACTATAAATATTATTGTCTTCTCCCTAGGAAAAAGTATTCCTATGGTGTTGTCTGGTGAGGTATAATGCCTGAGCCAACAGTTCTCTCAAGAGAAGACAATAATAGGATATTATAAAGCGTAGCTGGTGAAGGTTATTCCATAAACGCGTTGTGCTTCCTAAATAAGATTTGTTTAGCTTAATATTTATATATTTCAATATGACATAGCAACTCATGCATATTTCCCTGACAGATATTCAATCCGGGTACATAATGACTTTTAAAAAGCTTAAATATCTCGGTAATTCTTCCGTAATAGTATACGTGTGTAAAGGAAACTGGACATAACGCAGGTAAATACACCTCATATATGTTATGGTATTAGTACCTTATTAGAACCTGTTTTAACCATTACCTACATTTGTTATTTGTTCAGCTCGTCATCAATGACATGCACACTATTTTCTTTTCAATGTTTTGACATTATCTTTTATTCGAATACAGAGTGGTCTTTTCTAATTTCGTTCGACGATGACATTTAATCATTTGTGCGTAAAAACAACTTCCTGGTTCTGCTTATGATATTTTTTAATAGTGTATATGCTAAAGCGATTTTACACATATTTATTGTCGTATGCATAGTATGTATATTTGGAATATATAATGCAGATTGTTTTCTATAAAACAAGGTAAGGTGATAACAAAATATATACAATATAGTCATATATATATTTATAACAGGTTTAATTTGTTTAATGAACTTTAAATTTGTAGGGAAAAATAGTTTATTTCTATATGATCAGCATGAATGATATTTAATATATAACTGACACTTACACATGTTTGTATTGCATACTACGAAAGCCCAGAAGGATCATTCGAGATTCAAGATTCGAAATTCGAGATTCAATATCTGAAATTCGAAATTCGAGAATCGAAATTCAATATCTAAAACAACCAATCAAGAGAAAGCTTTTAAATTAAGAATTTGTTATGGCCAATGAAATGTCTTTTAACATAATTTCATACAGAACAAACTAGAAGGGAAACCCCTCGCCCCAAAAAAATAAGAAATAAGTTCATTCATAAACTGAAATAAAAGAACAAACAAACTAAAATTAATAATAAATAATTGAAAACAACAGGTAGGTTTGTTTGTTTATGAACTGCACTAGTTCATTGCAGTTAAGAATGTTTGAATGTACAGATGGGAACATTTATGACATTAATTAGAATAGGTTTATTATATCCATCAATTCACAACTCATTTATAACCAATAAACGGATTGAAGTGAAACTCGTACACCATAATGGTGTATGCAATGTAGTACATTATGCTTTTTCAAATGGTTATTTATTTTGAGGGTCCAAAGGAGTGATAGGAGAAATTAACACCCTGAAATCCGCATCTACTAATGAATTTAAGGCAAATTTGTATCATGTCCACTATAAGGGTAATAACAAAATTACCGAACTCCGAGCAATCTTACAAAGGGAAAGTCAAAACTCATAAGTATATAAACAGACAAAATCAGTCAACAACCGGAAATCTGTGAACACCGTAATGACCTTGACTTGGTACAGGTATTTCTAAAGAAATGGTGGGTTGAATCAGATTTTAAAGCGCCAAACCCCCCGCTTTCATTACGGCTCAAAGGTTCCGGCTGCCACTATAACAGTTTATAACAATATTGGAACAAAATAGGTAAAATAGTTTTCAAAGCAGTACCAAATTCAGTGAAGTAAATGTCAAGCACACTCTTATGTGTAAGCTAGTTTTCTTTTTATTAAATAAGTTTTACTGGTACTGCTGGGGCACCCTAGTTATCCAAATAACATTGTTAAAGGGTTATGTCCTGCAATCCACATCTCCTCTAAAAGGAAGAAATGGATTGTTATGCAATCACAACTCATTTAAAAACCAGTGGTTATTATTTCCGAGCAGGTGTTCGTTGCATTGGGGTCTTAGGGATTTCTGTATCATCCTCAACGTTAGTAAGAGGAATGAGAACAGCAGGATTGTCATCGCTCTGAAAGTTATTATCCAATTGTTAGCTCAACTCACCTAAAAGGTCATGTCGGGTATTGTCATCACGACCCCTTAGAGCAGGAAAATGTTCAATATAAAGCTATAGGTTACTCAGATATCCATAGCTCGGTAGATATCCGATATTTATATTCCAATATCGTTAATTGGCATACATTTACATATTCAGTAGAAAATTGAGCTATGTTAAGCTTACAGGAAAACATGCAATATATGTATATATGTTAAAATATCATTATCGTGTATAGCTAGAGTTCATGCTTTTGTCAATTCCATCATTTCAAATGGAGATATCGTATTACACTCGAAGATATTATTATACACTTCTGCCAAGTTTATTGGAATGTTAAGTTATTTACAGAGGAAGGATAGAGAGGCGACAAGGGCGTAGTCAAAAGTGTGAGGCGTGGGGGTAGCAAAACTATGTTTGCCACCATCTTTTTGGCCACTATCAAGAAAAACTGAATTTTTACCATGAAAGCAAATATGTTCAGGAAAAATAGGTATAAGAGTATGCTTCGAAAATAGAAATGACTTTTTTCTTGCCTGTACATGAATTTATAATGCAATAAACAAATGCAAATTTCTTAGTTCAAATATAATACTTTGAAGTAAGCACCATTCATCGTTCTCCAATAAAATGTCGTCCACCTGATTGAACTGCCATAGGGGAACATATTTTTAAATTATGTCAGAGAGTTGTAGTGAGGGAATTGGAGAACAAAATCGCTTTACCCCCCTCCTTATAAGTCCAAATTATTTACGAAAGTCGATTTATTTCTACAATATACACAATTAATAGGCACTAAAGTTTTTATGACTTTGTCAATAAGGCATATCATTTTGGTCGTTAGGATAGCGGCAATAAAATGGCCTTGAGATATTTATGTATGTTTGAAACGATACATTTAATTGAATGTGTCTAAATAGTAGTCACCCTTGGTTCAAAAACGTTTCTTAGAACATACAAATTGTTTGATATTAATTATTGATATGATGACTCGAAATTCTTTTAATTTCAATGTTTTTATCAATTTAATTGCTAACAAATGTTGCCTGCAACAGTTTGGAGAAAATTGTGCGTTTCAATAAAGATTTCTGTAAAAAAAAAAACACACTTTTCAATTCAATGAACTTTTAAGTGCCGTTGTGTCTAAAATGTGTGAATGATTTACACTTTCCACATATAGCTGGTGTTACTCTCCTATTAATTGATAGATAAACATATTGTGTTTGTAATTGTTTTACTTTTTAGTTCACCTTGCCAAAGGCAAGGTGAGCTCTTTGCCATCACTTGGCGCCCGTCGTCTGTCGTCCGTTAACTTTTCACATTTTAATCTTCTCTGAAACCCCTCAGCCAAATGAAGTGAAACTTGGTAGGGAGCATATATGGAAGATTTTCTCTAAAAATTGCTCATTTTGTCCTGATCCATTAACAAACATAGCCGCCATAGGCAATTCTTGTTTCTGATTGGCCGATTTTAAAAAATCTTCTCTTCTGAAACCGCTTGGCCAAATCAACCGAAACTTGGTAGGATGCATCTATAACAGGTCCTCTATAAAGATTGCTCGATTCGTCCCGATCCGTTAACAAACATGGTCGCCACAGGGAATTCTTGTTTCTGATTGGTTAATTTCTAAGAAAAAAACCTTCTCCTCTGACACCGCTTGGCCAAATGAATCGAAACTTGGTAGTAAGCTTCCTTGGAAGATCATCTATAAAACTTGCTCATTTAGTTCCGATCCCTTAACAACCATGGCCATCACAGGCAATTCCTGTTTCTGATTGGTTGATTTCTAAAAAATCTTCTTCTCTGAAACCGCTTTGTCAAATGAATCAAAAGTTGGTAGGAAACATCATTAGAAGGTCGTCTATTAAGAGTGCGCATTTAGTTCCCATCCGCTAATAAACATGGCCGCCATAGGTAATTCTTGTTTCTGATTGGCCGATTTTTTTAAAAATCTTCTCCTCTGAAACCGCTTGGTCAAATGAACCAAAACTTGGTAGGATGCATCTATGGCAGGTCCTCTATAAAGATTGCTTGTTTCGTCCCGATCCGTTAACAAACATGGCTGCCACAGGGAATTCTTGTTTCTGATTGGTTAATTTCTAAAAAAAATCTTCTTCTCTGAAATCGCTTAGCCAAATGAATCGAAACTTGGTAGGAAGCATCCTTGGAAGGTCGCCTATGAAAATTGCTCATTTAGTTCCGATCCCTTAACAAACATGGCCACCACAGGCAATTCTTGTTTCTGATTGGCTGATTTCTAAAAAATCGTCTCCTCTGAAACCGCTTTGCCAAATGAATCAAAACTTGGTAGGAAACATTCTTAGAAGGTTGTCTATAAAGAGTGCGCATTTAGTTCCCATCCGCTAATAAACATGGCCGCCACAGGCAATTCTTGTTTCTGATTGGTCGATTTCTAAGAATCTTCTTCTCTGTAACTGCTTATCTAAATGAACGGAAGCTTGGTGGGAAGCACCTATGGAAGGTTCTGTATTAAGTTTCCTCAAAGCAAAATGAAAGGTGAGCGACACAGGCTCAGCCCACTGAACCTTTAGTTTTATGCTTACATCTTCCATATTTTATTTACTGATTTCAGGTCCTGATTTTATACGGTAGTTCTGTATCCGGATTTTATATACTAGGAGGTACCTAGTCCGCGTAGCTATCTTGATTTTATTAATGATCTAAACTGTCAGTTTATACACATTTAATTTTATCCATCATGTAATCGAGTGACTTTGATTTTGTCCATTATTGCAGAAAATATGCAAATTTGGCTGATTTCGACAAAAAAATAAGTCGGAAATCCTCCTCTGAAACCCTTGCATTAATTTAATCCAAAAACATATATATCAGAGTAGCACATGACAGACTATATATATATATATATAGTAAACATGCAGAAAGCTTTCTTCTCAGAAAATTGTATTATTTACATTAATATATATTTAATATTTAAAATATATATTAAACATTTTATTTCTATATGAAAATGAAAATTTTCTAGACATTGTCTTAGATAAGAGCATTATTTCAAAAACGTCTTATCTGTTTTTCAAATCTGAATGAAATTCTGCACTAGTTTTGTCCAGCTGATGGTTGTACAGTAATAAATGTCAAAATATGTTGATGAAACAGACACATAAAATAATCAAACCAAACTGGTTAAACAAAAGTAAACAGTGAAAATATTAAAACATTCTATGATATTTAGTGCATATGTTGGAATAGTGTGTTGTTGACCAACTAAGCTTTAGTTGTATCGTATGATGATAACAATGATGATAACAATGATGAAATACAATTCTGTTGTTAAATTGCACGAGGTGTCAGATGATTAGGAAAATATTTTGAATGACCTGATGCCTGATGACATAGGTATAAGCTCAATGCACTCATCAGGAAAATTATTTCAAATGATAGATAATAAAAATAAAACCATGATTGTAGAAATGAAAGCACCTTCTGTTATACTCTCTCCGTGATTTTTACATTATCCTGCTTGTATTCTCGTGAAAAAAAATATGCTAAGACTGAAATGAGGTAACATCTTATTTGATCCACACAATTTACCCACAATATGTTTTTTTATACCTCAAAATGTAAGACGCATTGAACCTGTCTAAGGCAAGCCAAGAGAGGTGAGATAAGTGATCCGTACCACCCCTTTTATATTTTGGAACTTCGTTTGGCTTTATACAGAATCTCTTAATAAATCTTGAGTCGACCTACCCTTTTTAAATAATAAAAACAAAGTCCCAAGGATGTTTTTCGAAAAGTCTTGTATTGAATTTGATTGCTGTATTTCGGATAAAGACATATGAGGATTTTGATACCAATGTTCCATTGATGGGATTTTCTATTGACGTTTTTCATTTTATGGGAAATAAACAAATCTGGGTTTGTGGGAAATCGGCATCCATATTTCCCCTAAACCCTCTCTGGTTTTTCCACGTTTACTTGTATTAATGAGTCGTTGAGTCTCCGTAGCTTGATCAGTCAGGCAGTAGGAACACATTTTATTTAAGAAGAGGCGGAAATGGTTTGCTTACTGCTGAAAAATGTGAGCCTGCGTAGCAATGCGAACATGCTAAGGGAGTTTAAAGAAATCCATCCTCAAGAAAATTCCGAAAAAAGGTGAAAAACACAGCACAGTAATTTATGTTGCGGAGTAAAATGATAAAGTTGCAGTGGAATTGTTTGATTTTAACGATGTATAACAAACGATATAAATCACTATGCACATTTAATATTTACAATATTTACAGTCAATTTTCACAATTTCAAAACGTCGTTTACCATTCGATTACGATGACCAAACTCGACATACTTTTCGATTACGATGACCAAGTTCGACATACTTTTCGATTACGATGACCAAACTCCAACTTACTTTTCGATTAACGATTACAAAACTCCAACTTACTTTTCGATTAACGATTACCAAACTCCAACTTACTTTTCGATTAACGATTACAAAACTTGAAATCGATTAAAATACAACACAAAAAAACTTACCAGACTCTCACTTTCACAGTCTACAGTTTGAAAAACAAAAATATTTCAATCTAAAATTTAAAACGATTTCTACTCTGCTATATAAAAAGATTCTAACAACGAAAATATTACGG
Organism: Bathymodiolus septemdierum; assembly: GCA_963383655.1. Taxonomy (NCBI): domain Eukaryota; kingdom Metazoa; phylum Mollusca; class Bivalvia; order Mytilida; family Modiolidae; genus Bathymodiolus; species Bathymodiolus septemdierum. The sequence continues at coordinate 75,155,268 of OY726518.1, forward strand.
CACTAATTAATCTAAAATTACTATTGTCTTCTGACCAATTTAGGCATTCCAAATGTTAACACAAATATGCACAAAATTATAGTTTGTCATTTTCAGCAAGATTGTAACATATGTGAAATTTATTGATAACTGACACATAATTTGTGAAGTAAAAATTATAAATTTTGGCAAAATAATATGGGGCATCCCTTTGACCCCTCTTCTACTTCGGATTTGTCAGCGTGTGATGAGAATTATATATATATATATATATATATATATATATATATATATATATAACCATAAATTTGCAGAGATGACATTTTGGCTACAGCTTGGACGGAATACATAATTATAATAACAATATCGTTCCTAGTTCACAGAGAGTGCAATAATTTTCAATTATGAAAAAGTATTCTTCATTGCTGTTAACTGCTATATTGACGAAATTGTCATTTTCATTAATTGTTTTAATTACTCGTGCAGTAATTTGTTAAACGGCATTTAGTTGCTCAGAAAGAACATCAGTTTTTTATCGTTACACCCATTGCTTAATCAGGATATTTAATTTCGAATCTCGAATTTCAGATATTGAATCTCGAATTTCGAATCTCGAATTTCAGATATTGAATCTCGAATTTCGAATGATCTTTCTGGGCTTTCTACAGTGGGGTATCTACAGTGGGTTATCTGCATTTACCTGTTGCTTGCCCATGGTCGGTGGTTCTCTCCGGGTACTCCGGCTTCTACCATCACTAAAACTGGTCGTCATGATATAGCTGAAATATTGTTGAAAGTGGCGTTGAACAAAAAAATCTAATCAAATCAAATATATATGTAACACGCTTGGGAAAAATACAACATGTATGATTAAGGGCTATGATGCTCAACGCCACTTTCAACAATTTTTCGGTTATAGCGTGGCGGTCAGTTTTTATTGGTGGAGCAAACCGGAGTACCCGGAGCAAACCAACGACCTGCCGCAATTCACCGACAAACTTTAACGCATAATGTTATATCGAATACACCTTGCTTGAGTGGGATTCGAACTCACAACGTTAGTGCTGATAGGCACTGCTTTCATCAGGTAGTTGTAAATCCAACTCCCATATGATCACGACCTCGACACTGCCTAAAACATGTATTCAATTGAAATTAAGTAAGTTAAGATAGAAATAAAAATATAAAAGAAATACATGTAATGTGTCGGCATCATAGTGATTATGTATCAGCATAACAATTGAGGCACCAATGAATGTATGTTGTGTACTATAACAGTTACAAGTATAATTATAATAGGTGTATTAATCGTCCTTTTTTCTAGATTTTAGATTTTGTTGACTGTATTCATAATCCAACTAATCCGTCAATAATAGGAAAACTATTAATATACTAAATTTGTAGCTATATTTTGAAGATAAATCTATATTTAAAGAAAAAAAAGATTAAATCTTGTCTGATATAAAACTTTACAACTTAAAATTAATTTAAAACATTTACTTTCTGACACATCACCCAGTGCCATTGTTGTATTAAACAGGTAGATTATGTATATTAATGTATATACATTTTGTTGACTGTATTCAGAATCCAATTGTACCTTCAATAATAGCAAAGCGATTTATAGAATAAAATAAAATAAAACATTTCAATAGTATACATTTTTGATTAATGTAAAAAATCATATACAAAATACAAAATAAATAAATGTTTCTTAAATGTATTTAGCATGTACTACTTTGTGTATGTTCAGCAATCGTACACAACCTGCTATGAAACATCGGATTAGAAAATAATAAAAATAAAAATATATATATCTATATATATATAGATATATATAAACGTCTAAAATATAGCACAACAACACCAAGAAAAGATGTTAAAATATAACAAAATAACTATAATCAGATTACACACGCTGATGAAACTTGTCGGTCAAGCGAAGTATCCGTCAACTTGATTGTAATTATAGTCTTTTTGTAGACTTATAGTTATTTTTTTTATATTTTAGCATCTTTTTTTGGTGTTGTTGTGCTACATTTTAGACGTTTATTTATCATTTTGCTTGTTTACACAGAATCGTTAACACTTGTTTCCGATCCGACATCTCGTAGGTTCATACGTAGACTACTTTTTCAGACTTTTATTTTATATATATATATATATTTGAATACATAGTACATAGTACAACTTTTTTTTAATTGATAAGAAATCGCCTCATTTTATTCCAATAACATTGCATTTCTAAGAAACAATTAGCAAAAATGGAGCTTTTTTGTGAAAAATAATAAGGAAATTATTAATCGCGCAAATTCTTTTGTCCACCCCTCATGCATAGGTGATCTCAGCCGATTTTCGTTATCCTGGTTAGTCCTATTTATTTTCTTGTTTCGAAGTAAATTTTAACTTAATTGGTTTCGCATATTCTGTCTTGGAGCGTAACTAGTGAATGTTATTTCAGAATCGCGTCGTTCGCATTAAATTTGATATCTAAATTTGTTCAACAACATAATATATTTCATTAATTTTGGTGTTTTCCTGTTACGTTCTCTTCTGATTATTCACGGCTATGCATTGCATGAAAAACATTCAAATAATCTTTATTGTATATTCTATATTGATGTAGCAGACTGTTGTGGTATAGTCTATATTGATGTAGCAGTCTGTTATTTTATAGTCTATCTTAATGTAGCAGTCTGTTATTTTATAGTCTATCTTGATGTAGCAGTTTGTTATTGTATTGTCTATATTGATGTAGCAGTCTGTTATTGTATAGTCTATATTGATGTAGCAGTCTGTTATTGTATATTCTATATTGATGTAGCAGTCTGTTATTGTATGGACTATATTGATGTAACAGGCTGTTATTGTATAGTCTATATTGATGTAGCAGTCTGTTATTGTATAGTATATATTGATGTAGCAGTCTGTTATTGTATAATCTATATAGATGTAGCAGTTTGTTATTGTATTGTCTATATTGATGTAGCAGTCTGTTATTGTATGGACTATATTGATGTAACAGGCTGTTATTGTTTAGTCTATATTGATGTAACAGTCTGTTATTGTATATTCTATATTGATGCAGCAGTCTGTTATTGTATAGTCTATATTGATGTAACAGTCTGTTATTGTATAGTCTATATTGATGTAACAGTCTGTTATTGTTTAGTCTAAATTGATGTAACAGTCTGTTATTGTATATTCTATATTGATGTAGCAGTCTGTTATTGTATAGTCTATATAGATGTAGCATCTGTTATTGTATAGTCTATATTGATGTAGCAATCTGTTATTGTATAGTCTATATAGATGTAATAGGCTGTTATTGTATAGTCTATATTGATGTAGCATTCTATTATTGTATGGTCTATATTGATGTAGCACTCTGTTATTTTATAGTCTATCTTGATGTAGCAGTTTGCTATTGTATAGTCTATTTTGATGCAACAGTCTGTTATTGTATAGTCTATATTGATGTAACAGTCTGTTATTGTTTAGTCTGTATTGATGTAGCAGTTTGTTATTGTATGGTCTATATTGATGTAGCAGTCTGTTATTGTATAGTCTGTATTGATGTAACAGTCTGTTATTGTTTAGTCTATATTGATGTAGCATTCTGTTATTGTATGGTCTATATTGATGTAGCAGTCTGTTATTGTATAGTCTGTATTGATGTAGCAGTTTGTTATTGTATTGTCTATATTGATGTAGCATTCTGTTATTGTAGAGTCTATATTGATGTAACAGTCTGTTATTGTTTAGTCTATATAGATGTAGTAGTCTGTTATTTAATAGTCTATATAGATGTAGCATTCTGTTATTGTATGGTCTATATTGATGTAGCAGTCTGTTATTGTATAGTCTATATAGATGTAGCAGTCTGTTTTTGCATTTTATGCATAAATGTAGCAGTCTGTTATTGTATTGTCTGCATAGATGTAGCAGTCAGTTATTTTATAGTCTATATTGATGTAGCAGGGTGTGTTATTGTATAGTCGATAAAAATGTAGCAATCTGTTATGGTATAGTCTATATTGATGTAGCAATCTGTTATTTTATAGTTTATATTGATGTAGCAGTCTGATATGGTATAGTCTATATTGATGTAGCAGACTGTTTTATTGCATAGTCTATATTGATGTAGCAGTCTATTATTGTTTAGTGTATATTGATGTAACAGTCTGTTATTGCATTGTCTATATTGATGTAGGAGTCTGTTATTTTATAGTCTATATTGATGTAGTGGGCTCTCATTGTATAGTATATTTTGATAGAGCATTCTGTTATTGCATAGTCTATATTGATGTAACAGTCTGTTATGTTAGTCTATATTGATGTTGCAGGTTGTTATTTTATAGTCTATATTGATGTAACAGTCTGTTATTGCATAGTCTATATTGATGTAACAGTCTGTTATTGCATAGTCTATATTGATGCAGCAAGCTGTTATTGTATAGTCTATATTGATGTAGCAGGCTTTCATTGTATAATCTATTTAAATGTAGCATTCTGTTATTGTAGTCTATATTGATGTAGGAGTCTGTTATTTTATTGTCTATTTTGATGTAGCGGTCTGTCATTGTATAATCTATATTGATGTAGCAGGCTGTGTTATTTTATTGTGTATATTGATGTAGCAGTCTGTTATTGTATTGTCTATATTGATGTAGCAATCTCATATTTTCTAGTCTATATTGATGAAAGGAGTCTGTTATTGTATAGTCTATATAGATGTAGCAGGCTGTTATTGCATAGTCTATATTGATGTAGCAGTCTGTTATTGCATAGTCTATATTAATGTAGCAGACTGTTATTGTATAGACTATGTCTATGTAGCAGTCTGGTTTTTTTCTAGTCTATATTGATGTAGCAGTCTGTTGTGGTAGAGTCTATATTGATGTAGCAGCCTGTTATTGTATAGTCTATATTGATGTAGCAGACTGTTATTGTATAGTCTATATTGATGTAGCAGTCTGTTATTGTAGTCTATATCGGTTATGACGTACCAGGCTGGTTCTTTTGGAAAGAGAGTAAAAGGAATATCAAAGAAGAAAAAAAACAACAGAATTGTTTAATAAAAGTAACCCAAAAAATCAGTTAAATAGGTACACAGAGTTCTTCAGAAGCTTTGCTGGTAATGAAATAACACCCATTGACAGCTCTTTGATCAGTATCATTACCAGAACAGTCAGACATACTACAATCGCATTGCATTCCTTGTTTGTTTCGCTGACTATGCTCGTGAAACATCACTGTTGTTCTGTTTTACATTTTTGAATATTATTCAAGATGCATATGTGTTGATAAAAATTCCGATTGGTGTGATAATTTTTGTGATATTTAATCATTCATAGTAGACCAATAGAAACAAATATAAATACACTGATAACATTACTATGTTATGGTAGGGAGTATCTCTTCATCGATATACATCTACAACGATCTTCTGTCCTATATAATACATGATCTCTTTGACAATCTCTTTTTTTCGAATATTCATGGTCGTCAAGTGTTAACAAAATTTGTTCATTTGTATTTAGCCATTCAGTCGTAAAAAGACTTCCTGATCCTGGTTGATTTTTAAAAAAATTATTTTGTGGTAGGCATATTATGTATATTATGAACAGTTATAGCGTGTATATATTTGATAAAATATGTAAGTTGACGAAAAGAATATCTAGACCGCTTAGCATATTCATATGACGATTAAATTTGTTCAATGAAATTTAATTGGAATGTAAAGACGAAACGTTCATCTCGTATGATATTGAAGACAAAACAAAACATACAAAGTATATACTTTGGTATCTAAGCTTCATACGTCTGATGGGAGAAATATATATATTGTGGAAAAGAGGAGACAACAAATCGGCACCACTTTGTGTTCTACGCATAACGGATGTGATCCAGCGGTCAAGGGTGTATGAGATCAGGCTACGCGTTTGGTGCTATATGTTACAAAAAGTGTGAGTTGGAATACCGAAGATGGAAACACATATTTTTCATGCTGAAAAATATATTCTAACACTGTTGTGTTCAAGCACACACACATACACACACCCGCGCGCGCACACACACACGTACATATTTAATATTAACCTAGTATGTCAAGTAATTTTGAAATGAAGTGAAGAAGATATATTGTATGATTTTCACTTAGACGATTGCACTATTTACTTTATTTCCTGAGACTCTATGGTGAATTCTTCGTCATCCCATACAATGCATTCTGTCTAACCCCAGATTCGTCTTACGAGACCAGGTATCACTTCGATTGTCGAAGCTATACTTTTTTTAGCGGATGTGGCCGAGTGGACATACGACTAAGCTGCTGGTACTGCAGTGCATACAATTCTGTCGAGGGAGGACAAACATTTGTCATCTCAAAAATTTAGTTCTAACACAATTGGGTTTAATTTTCAGATATATATTATATATAATGGGTATTGTAGTGATTCTTTATTCATTATTATTTATATATATTTATTGGTCCCTAGTAAAACGTGCTGAAGAAGATGGGTAGCGCCATCGAAAGTGTCATGCAGCGTTAGTTTATTTTTTATTATGTATATCAATAAAGACTTCGATTATAAATATATAGATCGATTGATATGTATCAATGTAATCAGTGCTTATCATCACTACAGTTGGGGGTTTCCTTCCCTTCATACGTAAATGATCTAAGATACATTTTGGCAGTCAGAAAAGTTTGAAGATACTCAATTGTGAATGAGAATGCCAACATATGGCCAAAATTAACAGGACAAAAGGATAATCAACGATCTACAAAAATTGCACACAAAGTTAAAGATCTATCATCTCGAAACCCACCAAAAATCGGGATGAATTCAGGTGCTTTGAAAAGCAGTTCATGCTCCGCATGTAGAACCTTTCGTACATCCTTTGTTACAAACCCGGTGATAAATCATGGATGATAAAAGAACTGGAATGTGATTACGACAAACGGAACAAAGCCGTGGTCATTTGTGACACAGATACTCCGTAACGGTTAACCTAATCATGGTGGTAACTGTAAAGCTTTCGAAGTGAAGACTTCATCGTAAACACTAGGAACCCTTATTAGAAGTGACCCTCTATTATGACAGGTGGCAGGTTTATGGTTCTTCCGCATACTCCAGTTTTCACGACCAATTTAACTGATTGCCATGATATAGTTGACGTATTGTTGAAAGTAGCACTAAACAACAATACCACATCGACACACATATTTCATCATTACTTTCTTTTCTGGACTTCATGCAAAATACCTTGCACTCAACACTCACATTTTATTATAAATCTTCACTTAAGGAAATAAGGAAATGCATCACTACCTCAATGTGCATTCTGAATATATATTTCTTATATTTCAGTAGTATTAATGGACGAACCATTCATATTTATAGAATGTGTCAGTAGTATTCGTATCTAGTTGTGATTTTTGTGCATTAATCAAAGAATACCAATGATATGCTTATGGTTATTTTGATGGTTCAGTTGTACTGCTAGTTATTTGACAATGTATCTTTGTACGTTTCTAGTTCTTTCCGTTTGTTATTACCCTTATTTAGAATCCCCACACTTGATACCATATGCATTATAGAAAAATCGATATAATGTATTGGAGAAGAGTGTTATGTTTTTTTTTTTTTTGTTTTATATCTATGTTTCCTGTTTGATTGCTTTATAAAAGGAATAGTTTCTGCAAATTCACTTTATTTCGATTTATCATATTTTGCAGTTAACCATTAATTTGTATATTGAAAAGAAAAAAATAATAGATATTTTATGTTGTTATTAGGATATTTTTTTTTTAAATTCATCTATTTTTGATGGAGTTTTTATTTGGAATGATTCTAAAAAGGAATTCAGGCGGGTGAAGCGGATTTACTCCATCAGTTAAGATTTTCGAGTAGGACGAAGTACTTGTCCACTTGATACCGCTGACTTATCACCGAGTTTGTAATTAGATTAACAAGACGGCGCCACTAGTGGAGCAGGAGCTATCTACGCTTCCGGAGCACCTGAGTTCATTCCCGTTTTTCAGTGGGATTCGTGTTATTCCATCTTTAGTTTTATGTATATGTTTTGTGGATCGTTGTTTGCCCTTTTTCTTTTGATCATTACGTTGTCTGTCATTCTACGATTTACGGATTCTGAATGTCCTTTTAATATCTTCATACTCTTCTTATTCTACACTGGTTAGCATCTCATTAAATAGATAGCATAATCAATGCGATATTGAATAATGCTAACTTTATCGCAATACGCGATATTGAAGGAAATTTGCACGAACAAGCTCATAATCCGTACACACCAGTTGCAAAGCCCTATCGCACCAAATTGCCAATATTGAAATCAAGCTAATAACTCATGAGTTGCAAATCACGTCCAAACAAGCTAGCAATTAGAGTACACCAGGTAGTAGCTCGCTCGCACAAGTAAAGCTTATATTTCTATGTGGTACTTAATGGGTTTCGTATTTCTAGATGCATGGTTTTGGTTTTAGCTTAACTTTTTTTAATTATATAGGAAGTGACTAGAACAATATGAGAGTCTTGGTTGTAATGATATCACTACTGTCTGTTGCCATCTCGCAAAGTAAGTATCTAGGTACAGAACATGACAGGTAAAATATTGCAATACAACTACTGCAAGGCCAAATGATACGTTTACTAGATCATATGATGTTTCCATCATTTCAGTATGTCGCGCATGTATACTTAGAAAAGTTCTAAGATACCAAAGGTGTAATCAGAAGCAGTAAATCGAACGATAAAACAATCCCAATGACCAAACGACAAGGGAAAGTTAGGTCAAATAATGATCTACAAAAACATTACACAGCAACCTCAGTTGTCCCTGAAGGGTTAGCAGTTCCTGCTTCACTAATGACGCCCATCGTGTTACTGTTTATCGACGCGATTATCATATGATCTGGAAATCTTGTTGGGCATTAGTATGTGTAAATAAATACATTATTAACATTAATAAAACATGAAACCCCTACAAAACATTTCAAACGAATCGAACCTCGTTTTACGCAGAAATCGTAGAGTACATCACAACACTCAACAAAACACGTGAATACATGTAATTTATAAAGTAATCAACGCGAACCCATTTTGATAATTGACTAATGTCTTTATACTATCATTTTTGTCATTCGTTTTCCTTGTCTGACACTTTATTGATAATATTTTGCTCAAAAACATTCAAACAACAGATAATTGTTACCCCATTGAAATGACTGCGAGCTATCATATTGATAATATACATGCAGTTTCCGATTAAACTTATTTTGAATAAATTTGTCATGATACATAATTTTTAAATATCTCTCATTGACAAAGACCATATTGTATTTTGGTGGGTGGGGGATGGTAGTGGATTTTTTACGTCACTTTCAACAATTTTTAAGTTATATCGTGACCGTCAGTTTTATTGGTGGAAGAAAATGGTGAAAACAACCGATATGTCGCAATTTACTGACAAACGTATCACATAATGTTGTATCGAGTACACCTCGCCATGGGCGGTATTCGAACTTACAACTTCAGTGATGCTTGGAATAGATTGCAAAAGTAGTTGTGCATTCAACTACCATGCGATCGCGACAACGACGGCCCATGATAACTGAATAAAACCAACGCCTGAAACGTTCGATATAAGAATATTTAGTGCGTATGGAGCAACATGTCTTACCGCGGACTGTTGTTTCAGGAGGTACAACTGATAAAATCCAACTAACTTCCTACGAATAATCTAGTACAAAGTAAACATCATTCTCGTATCGTCGGAATATAACTAGTCACCATGCCATAGCTAAACAATTGATCAGTTGGCGTTACTAATTCATTCAAACATTTGAACATGACACATTGCTATTTTTGAGATATTTCATTTTATTAGCAACGCATAGAACCATTAATAACGATAGTATTAATCTTAATATTGCTTAAATAATATATTTGTTTTTTGGAAAGCTATGCCAATTACATGTCAAGAATAACCAATTTTCATAGGAAAATTATTTGTCGTTGTATTATTCGAAAAAATATAATATACATGAATTATGATATTTATATAGCAAACTTGGCACCAAACGGAACTGCTTCCCAGAGTTCAGATTGGTATTGGATAAGCAAGAATAAAACTATGACAGCAGATTTAGCCGTTACTGGTGGACGTACACACGACCTATTTAGTGTATCATGTTCTATGACACAAACTTTTCCAAAGCAATATGTTGTATGGTGGATGTTGACGTTTCCTGTTGATACAGTATATGTCACTAATGTCTTGATTTATTATCGGGGAAACAGTAAGTCTTTTATTCGTGGAAACAGCTCAATTTATTTGTCTTTCCTTGTTAGCTTAACTGTTTCGTACATTGCACACAAATAACTTGCTACTAGATATAAATGTAATAACGAGATCAGGGAAATATGTTTTCTGAATGTCAACTGTACATTCATCCTGGTCTATACCAGACGTATACATTGGCGCGTTTTGTGGCTTAAGTGTTAAAACGTGACATCACAATATTCAGTTGTAAAATAAACACATGTAAATACTTACACCATTGTTTATTTATTGTTTTAACAGCTCTATCACGCTTTGCGGGATATTATTTGTATGTTAGTAACTCAAGCATATCAAGCAAGACGGATGGTTCTCTCTGTTATCATCACGAAGGAAGAGTACCTACATCGGCTTATAAAGATGTTAATTGTAATTACTTGGGAAATCAAGTTATTTTTTATAATATACGGGATGTAAACAATATCCCTGATGGATACAGTGACATTGCGATGATAGAACTATGCCATATAGAGGTCTATGGTAAGTAAATGTATAGAGGTCTATGGTAAGTAAATGTATCAGCTTTTTCTGTAATTGAGACAGATATAAATGACAACTTTTATTAGCTAATCTGACTAGATGTTTATTGCAAACTGTACTCCAATGAACTACAAATATAACCTGCAAAATTCTAGTTCAGCGTTGTAGTCTGTACAAAGAGAAACCAAGTAGCCAATTTTAGGACCCGTTTCCTCACAATGTCACATAAAGACTCTATCGGGACCTTGCGAGTACAATCGATAAAATTAAACTAGATTTCTTCCTTATTGTGTAGACTCATTTTATTGTACGGAATATACTGATAAACAAACATTGCTGTCATTAAGTAAGCAAGTAAGTACGCTTTATTTAAAGTCGGCATATGTACACAAAATAACAAGGCCAATAGTATGCAATATCATGCATGAATTAAAATAAAAGCAGCGCACTACGAATATAAGCACATACAGAAAGCAAATAGATAGATAATAAATAGCATTAAAGCAGCTGAGAAAAAAAATGTTGTGAGACAACACATGGCATGCACTACATTGACATTTTTTCTCCAAAAGCAAATATTGACATAGTTCTTAAGTTGGTAAACGTAGGTCATAATCCTGGTCTCATTTGTGAGTGAGTTCCATACTAGTTTTGCCTCATACCTGAATGAATTGTTAGCATATGTTGAAGGTATATGCCTGGGATATGTTTACATATTTGAAGCTATGTGTTCATGTTCCCGATATACCACAATAACTCACTAGCAGATAATCCGAATAATCCAGTCTCACTTCGATCACTCCACTAGCACCCGAATGCATTCAGAGTCAAAACGCGTCACCTGATGAAAATGACACAATGCATGTTGGGGCTCTCACATTGAATATGCATGAAATTTAGGCTGAGGTATTAGTCTCTGCGCACATCATCGATGATACATTTAACTTGTTCAGTTGTAACATGGTAAGCACGTATTCATTACACATAATGTGAGTGGAAAATACAGAAGAGACGTGAAGAAAAACCAACGAACATTGAAGACGAAATGGACATATAGTAATTATTCAAAGGATCGTCGTATTGCGCACAATTAGTTGTATCTGGTTGCTGATGCAGAAAGCATATGACGCAAGATTAGTCAATGCAGAGGTCAAGTCCTCGTAAGACTTGATTGTCGATAGAGAACATAGAAATCATTCGAGTTAGCTTGAACATTTAGCGTGTTCTGTTATCGAATGGCGGAATGTGTTAGACCTAATTGTAATCTACGTTATAATAAATTAATGAATAGAATGTTTATGCTAATTCAATGAAACAGTGAGGATATCGTGGTTTTCTTATTGTACTAAATGAAATGCAAAATGAAATACCACACTGTCGGAACAATTCCAAATTCAAATATCAAAATCGTAGAAAGAGGCCAAGTCGATATCCTAGCACAAATACATCACCACTTACTTTCCTGACTTGGTACAATAACTTCAATAACAAGTTGCTGGGTTCAACTAGTTTTATTGGCCCCAACATCTTCTCTTAGTGAAATGATGCGATCGTACAGTGCTTTCTACATGCGAGTAAATTCCAACCCTCGCACATAACCGTATATATATATATATATATATATATATATATATATTATATAGGATGTTATAAAGGTTGGTGGGGTAGTGCCTGCAGTAAGCTATGCCCAGCTACATGTGTACGTGGACATTGTTATCCTGGTAATGGTAGCTGTGTGTGGGGCTGTAATCCAGACAACTGTCTAAATGATATATGTGATACTGCCACCGGTATGTGTACACAAGGTTGTAAAATAGGACGACGTGGAGACTATTGTGACAAAAGTAAGTTTTAATTTTAATTTCCGTATGGAAATACACTGACGACCGTATTCATTTTATCCAATATACATAAATGAATATAAATTTGATTTCCGATTTGTATTGTTTGTATGAAGTGCTTCCTACAATTAGAGCAAAACACAAAGGAAAAAAATAGAGAGAAAAAAGTAGAAGAAGATGGCAAAAACAAACAAAAACAATATAATGCTGGAATCCACGAATAAATGGTTGCATAATATACACTTCGACCAAAGTTGAGCGCCACTTGATTTATTTCATGAATATATTTTTTGGGAAAATTATTTCTTTTAAATGCGATTACTGTAAACAGTATCTGTACACATAAGCTTTAATTAAATGTGTGACACGTCATCGATCGATATAGTTGTGTTTGATTAAAACCGACTTACTGTTGGTTTCGTACCTAATTACACAAAGTGTGTTTCCAAGTAGAGGTGGTATAATCTTTCGTATATAGTGTGTTCAACGATGAATTATGGTTGCGCGAAATTTGACTTTAGCAGAGAGGTAGCAAGCTGTTGGTATGACACAGACAGGTTTTAGCAATAGAAGGGTGGCAGAGCAAATGGCGGTACACCATTCTGTAATTTATCGTCTTATGCAGCGCTTGCAAGCGGCTGGAATGGTTGATGAACGTCCACGCTCTGGAATGCCTCGCAAAACTACACCTAGAGAGGATAGGCTAATAGCCCGGTGTGTCAGCTCGTATTCGAAATCAATTGAATTTTGTGTGTCAAGCATATGTAAGGCAACCCATAAAACAACCACAACTGTCATTACGTCATCGGCGGACTCGTTACCAGCTCCATTTCAATATTCATAATTCGTCAGATGAAAGTCGGTCGCCGCGTTTGAGTCTGGCGGCATAGAAACAATGCATTGTAAGAAGTGAACGTGATGGGTACAACAACGTTCGGTGGCAGCGTGTAACTGTGTGAGGTGCTTTCCTTTTAATTGTAGGATAGACTTACATGTCTGACAATGAAACCTGAATGGCGTTGCATACCACGATCACGTGCTTAGAGTACACGTTGTACCCCATTTTGATAATGATTCCTTTGCTGACAGGATGATCTTTATGAACGATAACTCCAAACCGCTTAGAGCTCGCATTGTAAGAGCATTCAGGCAGAAAGAGGCGAATGGTATATTTCATTGGCCTACCATTTCCTTTGATATGAACTCTATTGAGCACTCAATGGACTTTATTGGCCTTTAAGTGAACCAACGTAATCCACAATGTCAAAATATATCTGAATTAACAAACGCAAGAGAGGCTTCGGTGCCTAGTTCGTGGAATGGATAGGCGAGTGCTGGAGCTTTGTCGTAAGCGTAGTGATTACACTCGCTACTGTGTAAATGTGTGCGACAAGGCTTCTCCATACGTTCATTAAGAGGTTCTGACAAAATTATGACCCGTCCGTTTTCCTAAATTGTTGAAAAACAATAACAAAATAAAACTTTATTGAAGGTTGTAATAACCAATAACTTGATTTTAAAATCAACTTCAAATGAGTTTCAAATTGTAACCCGTCATATATTTATATATTATATACACCTTTGCGTATCTAACATGTTCTATATTATCTATATGTTGCTATACATGATGCTAATAATAAATCTAACGTCAATTGTCGTGGTAAATAATTGTTTTGTTTTTATCACGCAATGTTCTACTTTTGAGTACCACGTTCGAGATAATATTTTCGTTATCACATAGTACCTTCCTGTTACTATGTATAAATACTTTCTAGATTTCAATTATTCATCAAAATGTTTGTCTTTTTTCTAAAGAAACTGTTGACAAGGTATCTGGCCTTTTTCGAACCACAAACTAATATATATATCTATGTTAATATTATACCGATATCATTCCATAGCAAAGACACTGAATTTTACGCCTATTTGTAGCGTGTGATGAGGGGAAATTTGGAAATAAATGTGCCCACACTTGCCATTGCATAAACCAACCATGTCATCCAAAGACTGGTGAATGTTCTGCTGGTGGATGTAAGCGAGGATATACAAGTCTTAACTGCAGTATAGGTATGTTATGCCAATAAATAGTTTCTACTCAAGTCTTATCAGTTACTTAAAATAAGTTAGCCGACGTTTATCCAATTACCAGCATTTTACCTGTTCCAAGAGGGGAAACCTGAATTAAGCATGCGTCTTTATGATACTATCAGGGAAATGGTTAATCGCTTCATATTCTGAAATATCAGACAGGTGAGTAAAAGTGAGTGTTTCTACATAATGTGCATTTCATAGCTCCGTTCACACTTTCTTAATCAATAGGTTTTTATAAAGTAATACATTCGCAGACTTGTACCTTCTGGGCAGTGTGTTGGGGAATTATGCATAAAAGGTTCCAAGGTATATGTGCTTTCGATTTTTTATGTGCTGAATGTGTGGTGTTTCTTCCAAACTACTTTTTCTGTGTATTACATGAGTGAGTATTATTTCCAAAGTATAAATCTGAGTAAATTGAAGTGTAACATTACAGTGCATATGTCAAGATGTGGTCCTAGTTATTCTTTTTGTTCTTAGTTATGGTATGTGATTAGTGCTCGATGATCTCACAGGGTGAGCCACATCGTTGATGAAATGGTTTGTGTGCTCGCCTCGAGTGTGGTAGATCGTGAGTTCGAGTTCCGGTCGGGTCAAATCAATGACTATAAATTGCAGCACGCAGTATTAAGAAGAAAGACCAAATACAGGTTTGCACACAATCAGGATAATGAGTGAAGAGACATGTCTACCCGTGAGGTAACACATTTAAAATATAACCAAGCTTGTTGATCTAGTACAAAGCGGATATCAACATATCATCGAATGTAACTTGTTCTCGTAATAATATAACTGAAAAAATGGTTATAAACAATAATCACTCGCTCCTTCATTCACCCAGATCACGGCAAGTAAAACAATGATGATGGGGTGTCAACATAGTTAATTCTACTGTTCCCAGTTAATAGTAAATTTATCCTTTGTTAATTGCTTCCTTTGAATGATATTTTACTCTGAATTGACAAATGTTATTTGGGTATAACAGTTTCACAGGCAATTTAACTGTCTTTTCGTCTTTTCGTCTTTCTTTGTCTGTTGTATTGTTCGTACTTTTTCGATTTACAGTTCCTGATTAACCCTGTGAAATCTGTTTATTTCATAGCGTTGATGTCATGTCTTCAAAAAGTAAAAAAAAGTATTCTGTAGCATTATTTAGGACAAATGATGCGACTTTAGAAAGACCCTTCTAAGCAACAGTAATGTCATGTACCCAAACGATATATTTGCTGTAAGAATATCAATGGGGTAATCCCGGAAATCGTAAATAGAAGAATGACAGACAATACAATTGCAAATGTTAAAATGACCAAAGGACAAGCACTCATAGAAAACTAAGGATTGTGCAGTGCATATTTTTATATAATCCGAGAGTGAACAGAAGGTAATATGTTCCTGCTTCACGAGTAGCTTCAGTTGTGATACTCTTGTAGCAAACCCGATGATAACCCAGAACTGAAGAGTTGAACCGATTGTGCTTGCAACAAACGGAACTTATTCGTGCTCATTTGTGATACGGTTATTCTAGAATATCTAACCAAGTCATGGTGGTGACCGTAACACTTTCGAAGTGATGATTTTAACTTAGCCATCTGGGTCCCTTGGTTCGGTAATGCCTTGTTACCAGTAACACTCTATCAAGGAAATCATGATAGGAACCACAAGCTAAGCTCTGGAATATCGCTTCAACTAAGATATATATATAAAGGATCAGGAAAGTTACATGGTCTTAACAGGATAGCTAATATCTGCTAACGTCACTGACGGAGGAGAAACAATGATTACTTGATGTTTATAATAAATTCATGTTAAGATTGTTATTAGTATTCCACAGGGTTTTGTCCTGGAGTAATGGTCTTCATCCAACAGATTATATTATCCTAGATAGCAGTCAGTTAGCTACGAACATTCATTGACCCTGCTATTGTACTGTCCATGTGTACGTTGTCATTCATTGTTGTGATAGTATGTTGTCTATTTGATTGGAAGCAAATTTGTTCAGGTTTTTGTTATTCTCTTGTTTATAGCTACATTGCAGATGGAGATCCAATTGTCTAGAGGGGGGTTTGTTCATTCCCAAATTTACCTGTTACACTGAAAACAAGAATATATCTACAAACAGTATGTTAATTACATTGCATTTTTATATAAATCTTTTGACTATATGCATATACTTTATCAAATAAACGTTAGAGAAAGCTGATGGTGCTATCAGGAATGGAGAATCCATAGACACTGAAAATGTTGGGCAGACAAGAGACAATACGAAGATTAACAAACAACAAATAAACACAAATAACCTAAATAAGACATGAGCCCTCCTACAATCAAGTGGGGCTAAAGACGAACAGAACATCCTTTTCATGCATAAATCTTATGGGATATCGCACCACGGAGCAAACACAAACAAAATAAATAATACATGAATCTTTTAACAAACAACTGGAGGAAAAGAAGTACCGAACATAGCATTTGTGCAGAAATCGCAACAGACATCACAACACAGAACAACGAACGTCAAGACAAATAATAGGACAAAATGAACACCAAAAACCTCAATGCATAAAACTTGGGAGTGAACTCAAGAGTTGTAGACATCTGTGTTCACAAGACACAGAACAAAGAAACAGCACAGAAAACTAAAACAATGAACAACACACACACACCGCCAACTACCGGAATGCTCTCAATGGCTAAGCACTTCCTGCTTCTTATCAGACACCCACCGTGTTACTTATATAGATATGTCCGGTAAAAGTCTTGTTGGTGGTAGAGGAAAGAAAAACATCGATTTAAAAAGACTTAAAAACAATGATTGCACTTTGCTTAGTCTTGGCGGTCTTAATTGTTGACATTTTCTCCCTGTGTTTAGCTAAATAGTAGACAGTAACTCTTGCACGTTCGTACCTTTGCTGGAAGAATCGATTATCATTATTTACATTACATACATGTTTGTGGCATTGTTGAGTTCCTCTAATAAATGTTGATTATCTGCGTTTAAAGGAATTCGTATAAGTAAATTCAGATAGCAACTGTTCAAAAATTAATTACCCCATTGTGACGATTATCTTTGCATGAAGTGTTGTATCTGTTTAATATCTATTTTGTAGATTGGATGGGATCTGTTGAATAATTAATACAATATTTAATCGGTTTTGTAAAATGAAGCACGTAAAAAAAAGCCATGAACAATTAAGACCTTTCTAATTTTAATACAAGTGTAATCTAGTTAACTTATAGAAATAGAACAAGCTGATTTTGATATCTTTTCCATGTTTATAGAAAATAATAAAATAATACTCTGAAAAATACCAAGCAATATTAATCAGCTAAAATACATTTTTTTTAAACTTTCTTTTCACTGGCATTCCATTGAAATTTGATATTGTTAATCATGTTTTTCTTAAAACATAGTGTGTTGGTGTTTGTTGTGAAATACTACTTCACAAATGCAATGGCCAGAACAAGTTAAATAGTGTTTGTTCACGAGATAATGATGATGTCTTACTTTTACTAGACCAACCTGTTCTACTGGATTTGACCAATGCTAGATCGTTAACGCAAGTGCACAAGTAATGATTGCGTGGTGTAAAACATGTCTTACTTGATTGCCAATGAATAAGGCTTATATGGACTTTTTTCGGTTTTGCAATTTCTCAGAAGATTCATCTTTCTAATTTAATCAAATGTTTTTCATTGTAGAATGCAGTCTTGGTTACTATGGCTACAATTGTAATCAATCATGTGATGGTTGCTTATCTGATTCCTGTGATAAGGAAAATGGTGTATGTACAGATACAGCTGGATGTAAACCTGGATGGCAGTATGGACAGCTGAAGTGTGATAAAGGTATTAAAATAATATTAATAAATAGTAATAGGTAAAGAACAATATAAACTTTGGCACAAATGATATCCATTTTATTAGATACCAAAAAAATGTACATTCCCGACTTTAATAACTCACATTATCCTGTTCGTGTTCTATTAGAAAAGTCACTTTGCATTGACTGGGTAGCTTTGTTTGTTATACACGGATACTCATCGAAATAAAAATGTTCTCGTACATGATTCATACAGAGCTAACAGTATACGCACGTATATGATAGAGCCGCCACCCCCCCCCCCCCCCCCCACCCTTGAACACGATTAGTATGACGTTTTTCAGAAAATTTGGCATTAATTGTAGACATAATATTATCAGATAAACGCAATATACAAACATTGTTGGTAAAAAAATAAACAAGTAGAAAGGATCACCAAAGTCTTGCTTTTCAACCTGTTTCTAAAACTCGTACAAATAAAAATTATATTTGCAATAATACACATAATTGCATATGTATTATGTATTAATGACATCCCCGGTTTAAAGAAATGACTTTAATACATATAGACAGAAATATCAACACATGTGTTATCTTCATAATAATTCATGATAATTAGGATTGTTTGTTTCAAATTGAGTGATACAATATTCCATGTCAAAACTTTATATTTGATCTCGTTTAACAGAGATATTTACAGTTTATGATGTTAAACCGATAACTTCATCTCAATTGTATCCCAAACATAATGTTATTTTCTTTGAAAAAGTTCATTGATAAATATCTTTAAATGGATAACAATTTGAATAATGTTCTTCTACTTCTATCAAGTACTGACCGTCTTAAACAAGTTGAAGATTATATCAGAGGTAACACATGACAATCTAAATAAAAGGTTAAAGGTAGTTTGCACGTTGCATAGTTATATTCATACACAAGAAGAAGAAATATTTTGCATAAATAAAGGATTTTTTTTCTCGTTTTTTTTAACAATAAATATATAAAAAAAGAAGTGGGACACATTCGACTTTTAAGATTCATATATCTGGGGAACGGTCTTTTTTACCGCGTAGATCTACGAATATCACTCGTATATAAACTTTCGGCGACTGATTATATTGATATCGTTTGGTTCGTTAAATATTTTTACCATCCCATATAGTTAATTACCGTTGCATAAGTACATCTACGTCATTCATGACTACGACAGGTGTCATTAGTGGAGTAGGAACTGCTTACCCTTCTGGACCGCCTGAGTTCATCCCCCGGTTTTAGGAAGGTTAATGTTGCTCGATCTGTAGTTTTCTGGGTAGTGATTTGTAGATCGTTGTTTGTCTCTTTTCCTTTGGCAATTATGTTAGCTGTCCTTCTTCAATTTACGGATTTTGAACTCTTCTTCAATGGAATACATGTTCCGCCTTATTTTCCCATTCGTCACCACTCGGATGATTTTATTCACCTCATCAGACGGAGATCATCGGATTAACCAGGGGTTTTGTTATTTTCTTTTTTAAGATATCTCGTAAATGAGAAAAGTTTGAAGATACCAAGGAAATAATCAGAAGCCGTATTTCGAAGTAGGACAGACAATACAATTGCCAACAGCAAAAAGTCAAACGAACAAGCAATGATATACAAAGGACTTCATAAAAATCGGGAGTAAGCCATTGTATTGTGTGTCCATCTTTGATTTATGGCTTCTGATTCCCGCTGATGTCCTCAAATTGTTTTCACTTGATGACCATTCCTGTTTTGGCTCCGATTTCTTAGTAAATATATTTCAGTAAAGATTTCTATAAGCTGGTCCATTGTGACGACAATTCGGATTATCTAATTGGAAGAATGGTTATTGAAACCAAAATGTATCCTCATTAACAGCTTAATTGTGGTACTGCGAAGCATACTAATTGTACTTGTTTTGTTTGTCATGGGATGACAATAAATATTTGCTTCTGCTATAGCAATAATCACATCTACATATTAATGTGTGCTTACTTATTACATAGCTTGTGATGATGGATATTTTGGCTATGGTTGTATATCGCAATGTTATTGCCGAACTGATACTTGCGAAACGCTTACAGGAATGTGTTCTGGAAATCGGTGTCAACTAGGATGGATGGGAAAGTCTTGCAGTCAAGGTAATATATTTCAGAGTTTGATAAGAGGAGTGAGTTAGTGGTAGTTGATTAACACCAACTAAGCAATTGTTTAGCTGTATGATGTCGAGAACAAGTTACTGTTCAAAGAGATGATGATGAGGTCCGCTTTGTACTAAAGCAACACGCTTAGTTGGATTTGATTCTTGCTTGCTCACTGAAACAACAGTCCGCGAATAAACATGTCACCCCACTTGTATACATTATACTGATTTCGAGACTATCAGTTTTCGTTCTTTCTCCTTAATGCAACATGCTTAGAGGAGAAGCAATAAATACCAATGTTATAGTCCTTGGGTCGACCCGATCGGGTCTCGAACCCACGACATACCACAAGCGAGACGAGTACGTTAACCATTACACCACCGCGTTTAATACGTTATCAGTGTATGTAGATATATGATTGTTATTGCAAATAGTGTTCTCAGCTGAAATAAACATGACATTTACTTGTTATAGTACCATAAATCGTACAATTTCTGTATTGATCAGGATATAGATACGAGGATAGATGACACGTCTCTGTCCGATCATCTATTACAGAACCAATACAGAAATGGCAAACTAATGACACTATCACTTAGTAATTTGTTTCATAAGGCATGAAACTGAAAAAAAAATAGATTTATGCAATATTAGTGAATTTGTCCTTCAAGCACGGACAGCATATCAAGAACCAGAATATATTATTTCATTTTGTTGCTATTATCATAACCAGGGAACTGATAAGTATATCATTATGTTTAAATAAGGCATATATGTAACCATATAATCTTCAATATACTATACACATATGCATATCAACATTTGACGGAAATCTTATTCACAGTCCAGATGGAGAGGATAAGGCAATTTACAGATAAACAAAATATGATACGGCTCTATTGTAAAACAAAATCACTGAGCAAGCAACAGTCGACTTCTGTGCGATTAAAAGACGGACTATCTGCATCACAGAAGACAACGTGCATGTTCCGTTTGCCGTGTTCCCAATACCCGCCCCTCTTTTCTCGTTCATGATTTGTCTGCGGATATGCTCATCACCGATTTTTTTAAACACTAGTAACACGATGGATACAACTAGTGGAACATACAGGAGCTACATACCCAATGGGAGTTTCTCCGTTTTTAAGAGTGGTTTGTGTTTATCAATATTTAGCTTCTATGTATAGCTTTGTGAACAATGCTTTTCATTTTTTTTACCTTTTTTACCTTTTTTATATATATACGTCTAAAAAGTTGCCATTGTTATTATGTAAGGTCAACTATTCGCGATTTATCATCAGTCCTACGGAAGACATAGCAAAACGATATTGTGAGTATATATATAAATGCATAACATATTTAAAAATTAAATGAGTTATTCTATGCCATTGGTGTTATACAGCTGAAAAGTATCCATTTTCTTTTCCACAAATTCACCCTAATTTTATCTGTAAAATTCGTTTTGATAAATGTTTTCTAATCCAATCACGGAAAGATTGTTAGTATTAAAATGGTTCGCCATTTGATCATCTGTTTTTCCACGCATAAGACATTGAATTGTTTTTGGGGTTTTGTTGTCTAAGTTAAATTCATTATATAAACTATCTTCTGTCTTTCAGAATGCCCCAGAGGTTTCTATGGATTTAATTGTGCCAATATTTGTAATACATGCAACATTACTTTGTGTGAACGATATGAAGGCAATTGTACACATGGATGTATTGAAGGCTACACAGGATATCAGTGTCTTTCCTCAGGTTTTTGAAATATAATGTATATTCCTTTCAGTAGCAATACCAACAATCGATACAAACATCGTCTGACATGTTAAGATAATTATTTCGTGAGTAATGTCATGAAATCCAACCAAATATACTTTTCACGGGTTCATTCGAATTTTATTTATTTATGGGTCCTGTGTTCACATCTGAATTGATACAACATATGAAGCGGATCTTTGAAATGCTAACTTTAAGTGTGTTATTGGAAAAGTCGAAACCTGGGGCTAATGAGAAAGCTCAGCAAAGCAATTGATGGTGTAGTTTACCCTCTAATTAGTATGCTTACACCTGAGTTCACCCTCGGTTTTTAGTGGGGTTCGTGTTACTCGAACTTTAGATTTATATGAATGTTTTGTAGATCGTTGTTTGTCCTTCTGTGCTTTTTCTTTTGCAAATTGTGTTGCCTGTTCTTCTTCGATTTACGGATTCTGATTACCCCTTTGGTATCTTCAAACTCTTCCTAAATGTTGTGTTTTCCCCAAGACATTCAGAATGGTATTTTCGAAATCAGAGGGCACTTAACAATGATTGTATAAATTTGGAGAGCAGCATCAATCAGGATATATTTATTAATTGTCAGATAGTAGCAATGTCAGAAATATTTATTGTATATTCCAGTACTGTAGTTTTACTACTAGCACAATAATAGAAGTACTTTCGTTGTGAAATAATGTTACATATTTAATTTCACAAATTGGATAAGGTCACTGAGGTCACTCACATTTGTTTTCCGAGGACAGCATGGTAGTGGCAAAGGAAGTGGTAGTTCGTTATGATGCATTTTTTGTCTAGGGAAAACACTAGACATGCATTACGGTGAAGCATGTACATAACGGACACCATGGGGACGTTACACATTTACAAATTATGAGCAGTTGCTCGTTATTTACAGGTTAAAATTATATAAAATCATAAAGTAGATATCTACGTTTTTATATACATTATATATCAAATGGAGAAAATGAAGCTGTCCTTTATAGACAATGGCTTCTTATAAACGGGTGTTCTGTTAAAGTAAAGTGACTGTGTGTGATTTATCGTTACCCCATGTATATTACCTGTCTTAAGCAAATCCTAAAGGTGCGTTAAAACGGTCAAAATGTTCCTTCAACTTCGCTTCAAATTTACCTGTGAACCTGTTTCAGACACGAGTTTTACTGTATGAATACGTCATCAAGCATGTTTGATGGATCCATCAAATGTTGAAAGATAGGTGTTTAGATTATCAGATGTGTGCTAGAAAGAGGTGGACAGATAGAGCTTGTAGCGAATTTGAAGGAAATATTTGTTCGTGTAACCCCACCATTGGTTAATGAGCACTGTCAGGTTTTTTTTTATTTCATGTTAGAGCATGTAATGCGTAGAGCATGCCAGGTTTAGGAAGCAACTGTAATACTATTAATGATTGAGATTTTGCACATTGAAGGTAATATTTGGGAAATTTTATTTTAACAACTAAATATGATTAGCGTAATTGGTGGTGTAAACTTAAATCATGTTTTACTGATGATCACTTCAAAGTAAACAGAAAAGGGCATTGATGGAATATCACAAGAACGAATTTTACATGTTTAAATGTTAAATAGAATATAACATTTGGATACAAAAGACTGTACATGTATACATTATTATACCATGTAATGACTGTTAGAGGACGAACACGTATCATAACTGTGTTCCTTACCTTTTGTTTTCCATCAGTATTTCAGGTTTCTCTTAATTCTTATTATTTTCTTATTTTTTTATGCTTGGTTTTAATTAATATGTAATATGACACTTACTTTTGATTTACAGTCGCAACAGAGTCAGATGGACAAATTACAAAAGATAATACAATGAACACGGTATATGCCGTTATTGGTACATGCATTGTGACTACATTGATGTGTGTCATTATATTCCTGGCAATATTGAGGTATTCTTTGATTTAATGTATCATTCAATCTTGAGTATGTGTTACATAAAATAAACAATTCAATGTTATTTTTGGCAAAGTAACATATGTGTCTTCCCCCTTATAACATTGTTCATAATTGTAGAGAGACAAATTGCAATTCAATGTATTTGTAGGAGGATTTTTGCGCACACACATTTTGATGAAATATTCCAAGTCAAAAAATTACAAAAAAGAATACAATTCCAAGTCCAAAAATTACAATAATTCAAATCCTAAAGCATAATCAGGTCACTGACGCACTAAGTGAAAATCATATTAATAACTACAGGAAGTATGTCATCATGTTAGAGTTATTTAATGGTTTACTTGTCCAATGTCAAATAGTCACAGCGCAATTAAGAATGGTATACAATGCCGAACTTTGATAAATAAACACCAGATCGAATTATCTTGCAATAGGATCGTGCACAAACAATTCACTCATAATCAAAATATTGGTAATTAATGAGAAATAATAGTATGTTGTTATTTAAGCTTGACATGTTTTGTAAACATACGGAGTGTTATTTAATTATGTTAGAGTTTTATTATGTACATGACCGTTGTTTGTTGGGTGAATAGATTGACAGGTGAAAAACATACATACTGTATTGTAATCGCAGAATGTCATCTCTCGTAAATTCACGATTAGAAATACGCATTAAACAGTGATAACGACTATCTCACTTCAAAAACGAAAACACTTAATCCTCTCCCACATCTAAAGCTTACAAATACACAAAAGGAAGACAACGACGGAAGCGGAATTGATTGCCTTGGAATAGAAAAAAAAGGATCACGACAGATATAATAGATATTATTAAATAATAAAATGAAAATACCTCACTGTCGAACAAACTCGAGGCAAAATCGGTACTCAAACAAACATATGCATGACTACTCAATTTCCTGACCTGGAACAAACATTTCAATAAATTCTGACAAGTTAATGTGGGTTGATTGGTCCAAATATCCCCTCGTAGTGTTGTGAGACGATGCGACCATGGAAGTATCATCTGCATCTGAGCAAAACGATTTTAAATGCATTAATATATTGGTTTAGATCCTGTTGGAAAACATTTTGATTCGTATATACTATCTAATGATACATACTCACTGATATTAAATCTGTAATTGAATAATGGTCTTTCACCATAATATTTTACCTTCCTGGCTAGTAGTGGGCTAACTACGAGCATTAACTGTCACTGCTATTTTACTGTTTATATTTTCATTCGATTTTATGATAGTATATGGTCTGTTTGAGTGTAAGCGGATCTGTACAGGTTTTTTTTTTTATTGTTTATTTATGTCCATATTTCCGTTGGAAATGAAATTATCAAGACAAGAACAGAAGGGTTAAAATCGAATTTCCTGATTCACAGCGCTACATATACATGTCTGTCCACACACAGGACATGGATTTCTAACGTCATATGTCATGGTGTTTTATATGTTCAGTGATCTCATTTGAGAAATGATTGTTCGTTTTTATTTTGATATCGGTGGAATTGTTGAATATTGTTTTTCATAATATTGACCTCGACCTACGGACTCCATAAAATCTCATTTCGAACATGGTAAAACGCTATCATTGTATAATTTTTATTTTAGATTTAGACGAGGAAAAACAGCCGGAGATACAAAGAAACAAAATGGACAAAATACAAGAGGTTATTTAAATAATGCATTCACTAATGATTATGCAAATATTGGTAATATATTTCCTGATTACATTGCATAGTGGGCATCCGTAAAGAGTGTAAGGGTTATGGTGTTTAACGCCACTTCCACACTCTATGTCAGTTATATAGGAGTGGTCATTTTTATTGGTGGAAGAAACCAGAGAATACAGAGAAGAGTAAGTCACGACAAACTTTATCACATCATGTTGTATGGAACAAACCTTGTCATGAACTGAATTCGAACTCACAATTCTAGTGGTGATAGGCACTCATTGCATAGGTTGGCTTAAATCCAAATACCATACGATCACGACCACGACGTCCTCTCCCATCCGAAAAGAATATGATCAATACTATAAATATCTGTTAAGTTCATTGTCTCACTGACATTCAACTGTTGTAATATTATTTGTAACCTGTTATCTTACATTGTAAATCTGTCAGTAATCTCGACTATGAACAATGATATTGACAAATTCATCAAGAAAACACTAATACAAAGAAGCACAATTTATAAATGTTGTCACATTTTCACAAGGTGCAATTTAAAATGTTATATTAAAGTAAAATGCACTTTATTTAAACATGTACATTAATGCTGAATTGTTGGGGACCATGGGCCTAAATAAATAAATGGTGGTGTTTATGAAACCAACAGAGAAGTCAGGCTGAAGCTCTTGTAAAATGCAATTAGAAAAAAATGTCCATCTCAGAATATGTGCATGATTATTCACTGCTCATTCAGATGTTTACCTCTAAATTCCCGCATTTGTTATTGTATCTTTGTTGAATACAAATAAACATGACAATTATTAGGCTTCGTTGTATTTATGAGTCTGATATCTCAGTATTATCAATATACTTTGTGCTTAATAGTCAGTTAATGACAGTAATTTTGGTATACATGTTAGATATTAGAGAATAAAATGAAGAAACAAAGCAAAAAATACGACACCATTAGAATCAGTTAATACGATTAAAATTAGAAGTTCACCTTCACTCCCTTTATTGATATGTGGCGGAGTGTGAGATCTAAGAACATCCCATTATGGATCAAATTCGAGTGACCTTATGTCATGAATGTGTAATGATATGATAAATACGGTTATTACCTTTTTCCGTCTAATCAGATTTCCCATAGCATGCACAACAAGATTAACAGGACTTTAATAATCTCCCAATCTCCATTTGCATTGCATGGTACATAGGGTCACTCGCGTGTGGCACATAATGTGGCTTCCTCATATCTACCATGCCGCGACATCAATAAAGGGGAGCAATTAAGATGTCTTATTTCAATTAGATTTCAGAAAAGTTGGCATCCAACTGGAAAATCGTGGAAATTAATAGAAACATATTTAAAGATGTTTATTTCCATTCCACCAATTTTTTTGATATTCTGTCATTGTTCGTTTGCAGCATTTTGATATGGTCTATGCATAAAATGTTGTAATCATACGTCTGAAAACTAGATTCATTACCCTTAATCCGTATTTTCTATTGATGATAAATTGATAGGAGGCCACGTCTGAATGATACAATAAAACACAAACATCCAATACTACATTACACTTTTAATTAATAACTTTTCAATTAATGCATGTAGTTCTCTGTCAGATAATACTTATGAAAAGGACAACAAAGTCGTGTCTGGTAACCTTTCCATTATATTTGACCTTCCAATCTTATGCAAACCAGATAAATATATTGACCAATCGAACAACTTCACTTAGCGTATATCCGTTTTCAAAGCTAAGTTAGTTCATTGGTGATTGGTAAATTGAAAATATAAAATCTGACATGATCGCAAACGGGATGTCATTAGATGTTAGTGTATCGCTAAGCACAAAATACAACAAATATATAATTTCAATTAGATTGTAAGTCAAGGTACATAGAAGTCGGTATAATAACTTTAACACATGCACTAATAACTAAATGTAGATAATTAACTAATCCATTCCTAGAAGCTATTTCAGTTACATTTATATATAATATCATATTGTCCCTAAATATTTAAAAAAAAACTGTATTTTATTTGACAATTTTGTTATTATAGGTCATAGCAACACATAACCACATTATGAAGAGATTATTCCTTCATCACAGGAACAAACTTATGATACAATATAGCAAGAACGATGGGAATGATTTAACATCGTTGTTCATGGTCAGTGATAGTAGTCATCTGACTTTCTTTAATATTGAAAAAAGGAATTTTCCTCGTATAAACATTTTATAGAAGAATTATGTCAGAAGTCGTCTTTTTAGTGCAAGTGTGAATACAAATCGTCATTTATTCTGTATATTGTAATACAATCTTGCATTTTTGTTATTTTCATCTTAAACGTCGATCCCAGTAACATGTTATCTCCTACTCATGGCTGTGTCTGCTCCAAGACAGAACCTGAATTTCCAATGTAATATTTCGTGATCTCCTTTGTGTTCAGTGGTGTCAGGTAGTATGAGAGGTGATTGTTCATTTTGTTGATATTGGTTAAATTGATGACCATCACTGTTTAAGCTTTTTTTCCGAACATTTATTTTTAGCAATGCAAGAGTTGGTACGTAAATGAGGATATTTCGAGTATTATTTCAAAGCTTAGTGATAGAAAAATTTCAGTTTCAATGGATTAGATAAAATAGGTTTTACTCATCATTTGTAATTTCGGTAACATATAAGCATTGTGTAGCAAATACACAACGTGTTTAGAAGATGTCGACTTCCGTCGATACTAAAAAGCTGCTTATTTAAAATTCTATTTTGTGGCAACATGATCTGATCCTATCCATTATGTTCAGTTTAACTTACCTGTGTTAATGTACACAAACACATAATACACAAGTCAGAATTAACTTGAGTAAAATAAAATTCGATTGAAAAGCAAAACGAACAACTGGGACCATCCACGGGAATAGGACAATGTACCTCTGAATTGAATGAATTCCCTCCCTCATTAATGGTAGCCGATGGAAATCCAAGTGCCTTCAACCTGATACAAAAAGTTAACTATATCGGAAAAAACATCCCATTGACAGTGGAGTCATGCATGTTTCTACTAAAGATATGTTAATTTACTGAATTAGAAATTGAAGTCATTACGTTTATCATAGATCTTGCAACACACCTGTCCCACATCGTCAATGTCTAGATAAATTTCTATATATGAGGAGGATCTATCAATATTAAGACCAATTTCATGTTACATGGACGTTCAAATTTACAGTTCTTAAATCATGTAATTATTATAAAAGCTAAGATTCTCCTCCCTCAGGCATAGGTGATCTTAGCCGATTTTGGTTATCCTGTTAAGGTCCTTTAAATGTCTTGTCTTGGTTTTCAAATATTTTGACTTTAAGTTTGATATCTACGTTTTTATTATAAAGTATGCCCAATAATAATAATAACAATGTAGATATTCTACGTAGTGCACACGACACGTTTGCGAAAAAAAAACAGTCAGCAAGTAAGCTAAATATCAACAACGTGACCAGTCAAAATGGAAACTGCAGGTGCTGGTCTATCATTATTGAAGCATTGTGTATGATTTTATGGCCTTATTTGAGCAATGTGTTGCTAAATCATCAACAGGTTATTGTAGGATTTAGCATTCTTCGGTTCATAATTGAATGTAGACTTTGGATTTAACCATAGATGATTGTTCGCAATTTTAGCAGGTGTTATTTTATTCAAACTAATGCTAAGGTGAAAATTTTATATTATTAAGTGGTGGTTTTAATAAAGATATTCAGATAAATGGATAAAACAACCGTAAGCATGATTTGGTGGATAATCCTTGTTTTCGATTATGTACAGTCAAAGTTTGCTTCCTTAATTTGTAGTGAAGGTTCGTTTGCCGCAACAAACACATGCAGAGCTTATAAATGCTCAAAGAGGATTGTATATTATATTTAAATATATGATTTACCAGTGGTCCATAAACAATATTACTCCCTTTGTTTCCTTTGTTTTGTAATGAGGGTTAGGTTTGTATCAACAGACAGACTGTCACCTAAAGAGCTAGATGATTGTATAGAGAAGTGTAATGTATGGCTTCCGGGCGGGCCCATAGCCAACATTACAATGTATCATTATCTGTCTTTGATATTAATCTTCATGTAAATATTTATAAAGTCTTAAATTCGACGTTAATTGTGTAGTTTCTTAAATATTTCTTCATATTTGATTTTAAATTAGATATTCACAAGTGAAGTTATATTCAAATACCAGATATTTATATTAAATCCAAGCATACCAATAAAGTTAGAACAATGCAAACTCTCACACAAACGAGAGTTCGACCATGCATGTTCTGGAAGGATAGCCATGTCTTATACCATAAATGGCAACCACAGTAAAGTCCTACCTACCAAATCCAGGTATAAAAAGAAAATTATCAAGTTAATATCGGAAATATATATGCAAGCAGTTGGAATATTGCAATGCCGTCTTGATAATGAGTACATAATGTATGTACAGATGAATTATGCTTAGGTTTCTCGTAGCAATATGCTATATTGTGGTTTATAGAAAAAAGTTGCATTTTCATTGGACGCCAAGCCAGGAATAACAACTGGAACCGTAGATATTAAAATATAACGTGGTTCAAATGATAAAACGGTCATTCACTTGCACTTTACTTTTATTCTATGACGGCTGAACAAGGTCACTTCATTGCGCTCGTATATGTATTTCATTGTCGATAAAAATTAAGCATGTTCTTTTTGGGAAACAAAACTATCAATAGAGCTGATATGTCACCGATATAACGTAACTGATGTAAACATCTCTAATAAAATGGGGAAAAAAATACCACACCGCCGAAACATTTCCATAATTAAATATCAAGTATGTAGAAAGAGGGCAAACCCGATACCTCCTACCACACAACTACATGACCGCTCACTTTCATGGCTAGTTTAAACTAGTCTTATGGGCCCCAAACTCTCCTCCTACGGAAATAATACGGTCATGTAAGTGGTTTCAACATGTAAACGTATTCTACAACCAACAAACATGACCTATGGAAAACGTTTTCTCTAATGTTCAAAAAGGGTATGCAAATGAATGTTTTTTTTTAATTAAAAGCAAAGCACCATATACCGGTACCCTATCTAGCGCCTGGATAGTATATGATATGATGTCTATGTATAGACCATAAGGAAGACGAGCTATCAAACGTTCAATACGCAATGAATATAGAAAAGGTGGATTACAATTTACATCCAATACTTATGATTTAAATTATAAATAAAGTTAAAACTGTTATCAGTTAAATGTAAGGTAAAGTGAACATCATGGACTAACACGCAAAGTCGAATTGATATGGTAATTTAAAATATAAACGAGTCTAATTTGCTTTTCAGAAATATGATACTATTTGCTATAAATGTTAAATATCTGTATAGATAAGCAACATTTATATGGATCAAAAATGTATTCCCTACCTAGATTTTCTTTTTCAACACACTAGAGCCTTACATATACTTTATATATTTAAAATGAAAAAAAAATTGGCAAAGTATGTCTCGACATAATCAATGATATGATGTGAGTGGCAATTGTTCGCTTTGTTGATATTGGTGGATTTGTTGACACTCGTTGTTTACACTTTCTTTTTATTTAGAATTTTTCAGCATTTTGTGCATCAACTACTATTTTCAAGTCATAATGCAATGTCACTACTCGTCATCTCCGCATATGCATATGCATTTTGATAATATTAATCAGTATTTTTTGCATATCACTAAACATCAGAAGTTTAAAGATATGAAAGGATGTATCACCTTTGAATTAGGAAAGATTTGTTTGTATTGAAACAAAATATATGCATTACGTTCATTCATTGAATGGCTTAACGTTCAGCGAGCAGTACTTCAATTATATTCAGGACCAGAACAAAGTAAATAATATATATAAACTATATGGAATGGGTCAACCGGGTCAACGACTTTTGACTGCCACTGAAAAAGTATGGAGAGTTAGGTAGGGACGAACTGTTCATTCTTGCGTAGCGGTAGCAATGCACCTACTCTTGTTCGAAATATACAAAATATGTCTTTATCGTGAATGGATCGCGACACTCTTCAAATACGTTATCTACCATGTTCCATTGCCATGATATCTGTATTACAACCTGCATATAGTATGATTGTTTCCGTGAACCTATAACAATGTTTGTATATCATAGATGACACACTAATTGCACAAAACACACATATATGTTCAATTGGAGTACAATTCATATTTTTTTAAATGTATGTGATATTATATATTATCAATAGAAGGCAAATGAAACGAGGCATAGCGAAGGTAAATATATTATTTACACTAACTGGGGACTATTTTGTACAACATCTACGTTTGTGAAATGACATTAATTTCAAATTGATCACATATAAAGGGAGCATGACTCATTTTATTTTGTCGTTTCTTTACTTATGAGTGTTCGTTCTTTAACTTATCACAGGAACCTTCACTCCTCTTTCTTAAATACCCTGGTAATTCTTTCTTACAAATGCATTGTTAATGAAATAAGATGAGGTGATTTATTATCAATTAAAAAAAAGTTGAACTATTTATTTAAATCTAGTTATTGTATTTGTTGGTTGTTGTTTGTTTTTTTGTTTTTGTTTTTTGTTTTTTGTTTTTTTTCCTAATACGATGTTTCATAGCAGGTTGTGTACAA
This sequence comes from Bathymodiolus septemdierum, assembly GCA_963383655.1. Classification (NCBI taxonomy): domain Eukaryota; kingdom Metazoa; phylum Mollusca; class Bivalvia; order Mytilida; family Modiolidae; genus Bathymodiolus; species Bathymodiolus septemdierum. The sequence goes on from OY726518.1 coordinate 75,188,082, forward strand.
TTGCTGAACATATACAAATGTAATCATAACCCGGGAAATATAATATCTCCTCATCTATATAATCATATAATCATACAATGGGCATGTACAAGTTTTTTTCTAAGCACAATGTATGCTATGTGTCAGAATACAATACACGATGTATATTTTCCTTTTTTCTTTTCTTTGTTATTTTGTTTATCTGCTTATTGGTTTGTGATGGTATATAGTCATTTATTCATAGCAAAGCTTCCTGGTTCTGGTTTATAATCCATTTTGTGTTTTGTTTTTTTAATATTGTGTATCTTATGTTACATACACATATGTCTATAGTCGTAGGTATATTATGTATATTTTAATCAGTGAGTGCATGCAAATATTTTCATAAAATAGGTAAGTTGACGAGAAGGATATCCAGTAATAAAAATGTAGATATCAAATTTATGGGAAAACATTCATCCAGTACGCAAGAAAACCAAAGGACCTAAACAGGATAGCCAAAATCGTATACGGTCGCCTCTGACTGAGGGAGGAGAAGGTTAGTTTTAATAAAAATTACATGATTCGGGAGCTGGAAATTTCGATAAAAATATATCTAATAAGCCTTGTCAGTATCGAAGAACTGATTACTGGCATGGGTGGATGACACCCACGGGGACTAATAGATCACCAGTAGAGATATCGTCATTGAATATATTCAGTACCTCACTGTGCATTCTGAATATAGTATGCCTTATATTCAGTAACGTTAATGTACGAATCATTGATATTTTTCAAATTCATTGTTGGGGTTCTTGTGCCAGTTTTTGATTTCTATGTTTGATTAACAGAGTACTATGACTTTTATAGTTATTTGGTGGTTCATTTGTACTGTAAGTTATTTGATCAAATCCCCTTGTACATTTCTGGATTTTACCCCTTCGGCTTCACCCTTTTGATACGGTATCGATTAAAGAATAGTGAATCTAATATATTGGAGAAGGGCTTTGACTGTTTGATTTTTTATCAAAGGTATAGTACCATCTGTCATTTTTAGCTGCGAATCATTAGTTTAAGCATCGAAAGGGAAAAAAAGAAATAAACATTTCACTTTCTTAACAACGATTTGCTTTACCTAACACATTAATTGCAATGATAAACTAAACGAGGAAAATGTCATCAACTTTGATATAGCAATCTTGTTATTGCATAGTCTATATTGATGTAGCCGTCTGTTATGTTATAGTCTATATTGATGTAGCAGTCTGTTATTGTATAGTCTATATTGATGTAGCACTCTGTTATTGTATAGATTACCGATAATGTTGAGGTGGCAGTCTGTTATTGCATGGTATATATTGATGTAGCATTCTCTTATTGTATAGTCTATATTGATGTAGCAAGCTGTTATTGTATGGCCTATATAGATACAGCAGTCTGTTATTGTATAGTTTATATTGATGTAGTATTCTGTTATTGCATAATCTATATTGATGTAGCAGTCTGTTATTGTATAGTCTATATTTATGTAGCAAGCTGTTATTGTATGGTCTATATTGATGTAGCAGGCTGTTATTGTATGGTCTATATAGATGTAGCAGTCTGTTATTGGCTCAAAATTTGTTGTGTTAGGCTACAATTCCACATATTTTTCAAACAAAATTCAAAAAGGTAAAACATGCTACTCCGAAGAACAAGTGATCAGTATGCTGGAGTTCCTCATCGATAACATATTTGTCTCCTTTGGAGGGACACTGTTTCAGCAGGTCGTCGGCATACCAATGGGTACGAATTGTGCCCTTCTTCTAGCCGATTTATTCTTATACTCATATGAGTCGGAGTTTCTTCAAAAGCTTGTAAAAGATAAGAAGATTCATGAGGCTAGAGCCTTTAATTTCACATACAGGTGTATTGATGACGTTTTATCTATCAATAATTCTAGATTTGCAGAATTTCTCCCATTGATGTATCCTCCAGAGCTGGAAGTTAAAGAGACCACCGATACAGCTTCGTCCGCATAATTTTTGGACTTATACCTCGAATTTGACGACAGTGGTCAACTCAGTACTAAAATTTATGACAAAACGGGACGACTTCAATTTTAAAATCATAAATTTTCCAAACATGTACAGCAATATACCAGCTTCTCCTGCATATGGTTTTTACATCTCGCAATTGATTCGCTATGCAAGGGCCAGTAGCAATTATTCTGATTTCCTGAAACGTCATCTTCATCTGAGAAACAGGCTACTGGTCCAGGGCTATTAAAAGATTCGCCTTATTCGATCTCTTAAAAAGTTTATATTCCGATACCAAGATATTGTCGAAACATATTCCGTCTCTGCAGAAACAATTATAAGCGATGCATTTTCAAATAGTGAAAATGTATAAAGATAAAGAAGTCAAAAAATATCAAGGATATATTTTTTGTCAATGTGTGACGTAAAAATATTTTTGACATTTACGTCACCGAATATGGTACTGCTTTGACAACTATTTTACCTATTTTGTTCCTGTATTTAAATACTGTTATAGTGACAGCCGGAACCTTTGAACCGTAATGAGAGCGGGAGGTTTGGCGCCTTAAAATCTGATTCAACCCACCATTTCTTTAGAAATGCCTGTACCAAGTGAGGGTCATTGCTGTTTTCACAGTTTTCCGGTTGTTGACTGATTTTGTCTGTTTATATAATTATGAGTTTTGACTTTCCCTTTGTGAGATTGTTCGAAGTTCGGTTTTGTTATTACCCTTATTGTATAGTCTATATTGATGCAGCAGTCTGTTATTGTATAGTGTATATTGATGCAGCAGTCTGTTATTGCATAGTCTGTATTGATGTAGCAGTGTGTTATTGTATGGTCTACATTGATGTAGCAGGTTGTTATTTTATATTCTATATTGATGTATCAGTCTGTTATTTTATAGTCTATATTGATGTAGCAGGCTGTTATTTTATAGTCTATATTGATGTAGCATTCTGTTATTTTATAGTCTATATTGATGTAGCAGGCTGTTATTTTATAGTCTATTTTGATGTAGCAGGTTGTTATTGTATAGTATATATTGATGTAGCAGGCTGTTATTGTATAGTCTATATTGATGTAGCAGGTTGTTATTGTATAGTCTATATTGATGTAGCAGGCTGTTATTGCATAGTCTATATTGATGTAGCAGGTTGTTATTGTATAGTATATATTGATGTAGCAGGCTGTTATTGTATAGTCTATATTGATGTAGCAGGTTGTTATTGTATAGTATATATTGATGTAGCAGGTTGTTATTGTATAGTATATATTGATGTAGCAGTCTGTTATGGCATAGTCTATATTGATGTAGCAGGCTGTTATTGTATGGTCTATATTGATGTAGCAGGCTGTTATTGTATAGTCTGTATTAATGTAGCAGGCTGTTATTGTATGGTCTATATTGATGTAGCAGGTTGTTATTGTATAGTCTATATTGATGTAGCAGGTTGTTACTGCATAGTCTATATTGATGTAGCAGGTTGTTATTGCATAGTCTATATTGATGTAGCAGGCTGTTATTGTATAGTATACATCGATGTAGCAGTCTTTTATTTTATAGTCTGTATTGATGTAGCAGTCTGTTATTGTATAGTCTATATTGATGTAGCAGTCTGTTATTGTATGGTCTGTATTCATGTAGCAGGTTGTTATTGTATGGTCTATATTGATGTAGCAGGTTGTTATTGTATAGTATACATCGATGTAGCAGTCTGTTATTTTATAGTCTGTATTGATGTAGCAGTCTGTTATTGTATAGTCTATATTGATGTAGCAGTCTGTTATTGTGTGGTCTATATTGATGTAGCAGTTGTTATTGTATAGTATATTTTGATGTAGCAGTCTGTTCTGGTATATTCTATATTGATGTAGCAGTCTGTTATTGTATAGTCTATATCGATTATGACGTACCAGGCTGGTTCTTTGAGAAAAAGAGTAAATGGAATATCAGAGAGAAAAAACCAGCAGAATTGATTAATAAAAGTACCCCAAAAAAGAAGCTAAATAGGTACACCGAGTTGTTCAGAAACTTTGCTGGAAATGAAATAACACCCGTGGACAGCTCTTTGATCAATATCATTAACAGAACAGTCAGACATACTACACTCGCATTGCATTCCTTGTTTGTTTCGCTGACTACGGTCGTGAAAGATCACTGTTGTTCTGTTTTACATTTTTGAATATTATTCATGATGCATATGTGTTGATAAAATTACCGATTGGTGTTATAATTTTTGTGATATTTAATCGTTCATAGTAGAGATAATTATTTTATCTCAGCTGTATCATGAATTAATTATTGTACAGTGCTGCATGTATGTACATTAATATTTACAGATTAATACATGGGCATTTCCATATTGGCCTGGTTATCATCCCGAGACCCCCATATTGGCCAGAAGGATGAAAACCAGGCCAATATGGAAATGCCCATGTATTAAACTATTTATTACATACTTCCTACAGCTAGAAAAGAGACACCCATATTGGCCTGAGACGAAGTCGAGGCCCATATAGGCCTGAGCCAATACGGGCCTCGATATCGAAATGATTTTGTAGTAATCCAATAACCGGTTATTTTCCCGGGGTGCGAAAATATGGACAGTTTACTTCCGGTCATATTGGTCATACAAAAATGCCTTTATTTGAACTAAGTCTGTACTAAATACTAGTATTGTACTCATCCGTATTGCACTGAAAACCCGTATTCAACATACCTCTGTACAATAACAAATATATATTTGTGATTAAATAACAGAGATGACATACCAACTCGTGCATATTACACACATACAAAGTCAATCTGGGTACAATTCATAACATTTAAAAATATATATATATCGGTGTTACTTCCGGAGCGATATGTTTTTCAAATAGAAATCAAATGGAAAGAGGCATAGAGAAGGTAAATATAACATTTATACTTTATTCTATATCTAACTATAAACTTTTATAAGACTTTGAAATCATTTGGTTCTCCAATCTTTCGACTTTTAAAGTACCTGATGAAGGTTAATCCAGAAACGAGTTGTGCATCTAAATATGATATTTACGTTTTTATTATACTTGTCATACCTACATTTGCATGAGTTCAAATTAAGCACAGATATCAACACAGATAGTAATCATTTTATGTTCTTGTTTCTCTAATAATCATTGTTCATTCTTTGGCTTCTCACTGGGAAAAGGAGGGGGTAATTTCTCACCTACTCTCCTATTTGGCAGTTGTCCCAACACTTTCTCTTGTATTAGCATAAGGTGAGAGGACGTTCATTTGTCCTTTATTTAATAGGTTTTTAATTTTGATTTTTATTTCATTTTTTATTTGATCTGTTCGTTTATAACAGGTGGTACACAATGGAGTACTGTGAACAAATATAAATACACAGATAAGATTAATATGTTATGGTAGGGAGTAACTCTTCATCGATATACATCTACAACGATCGTCTGTAATCCTATCTTTGACAATCCATTTTGTTCGAATATACAGGATCGCCAAGTCTTAAATAGATTTGTTCTATGGTATTTAACCATTCACTCGTAAAAAGACTTCCTGATTGTGGTTGATTTTTAATATATTGTGTGTATTTAAATAATTGTACACATATTTATTGTCGTCGGCATATCATGTATATTATAAACAGTGAATGCATGTATAGGTGTGAAACCACTAATTAATTTCTTTAAGGTTTTCTACTAAATTTGTGTTTTTTCGAGCATACCTGGCCATTTTATCTTAAGTTTAACCTTTCCAAGACCATATATTTTCTGAAGCGTACAGGATTCCTCTACGTTCTGTCAAAATATCAGGGCATGTTTAAAATCTTGCAGTGACATGCCAGGCTACAGAAAACACCTGCTCTAATAATTGCTCGGTCATCCCCCACAAATTCAGTATTTATAGAACATGCATCATATCCTCCATAGAGGTATTAAAATACAACTAAGTCCATCAAAATAATCCCTATATATTTAACTTCAATTATCAGTTTTCATCATTCCATTCCATTCAGTAGTTTTCAGAATACTACAAAGTGAAAGGAACTTTTTTCTTGGAAAGGGACTACTTTCGTATACATTCTAAGCTCTGATTGGTGAATTAGTGGTTTTACACCTAAAGAGCAAATCAACTTGTTTCTTTAACAATTTGTTGGTCTAGTTTCTACTCCTTAGGCAATATCAACCTATGAAAACCTCATTGGATGTGTGGCTGTCTCATATTTACAAGAAGAAGTGTGCAAATGCAAAGGTACCCCCTTGAAGATTTTTAATGAAAATACATTCATTTAAAGCTGTTGAGTTCAGTTTGTGTAATATAACACAACTTACTAATTCTCATTATAGTTATTAAACTAATTTCTAACATAATAAACAATTTCAACACATCTATATGCCTCAGTTGTATGCTTAATATCGAAATACTATGAAATGTTTGCATTTTCAAGTAAAACTGTTTTCTATGGCCTTATATTGTTTTCCAAGTACATTTTGCATGTATTCTAACTGAAACTACAAAAATTTATGAGGACAAATTTGTAGGATTGAAAAAAATCCAACAATTCTATCACCATATTCTATGGTTGAAGTCGACCAAACTGGGTCATGATGATTTTTTTTAAAATTATTAATATCAACCATATTTTCAATAATATATGCCCTTCTACTACAAAAACACATTCAATCACATATTCCCAATAATTATAAAGTCATGAATAAAAATAAGATGAGTTGCAATAACCTCTGTCCATGTATATCCAGTGTTGGGGAGCAATATTCCAGAATATTACATAACATGCATTTTGACCATGTAATCTGACACCACAATGCATTTTGTAATATTTTTGCATGAAAAATGTCACTCTGGGTCTGTTATCTATTATCATTATGACCAAACAGATATGCATTACTGTCAGTTTTTGCATTCCTTTCAGTTTTAGAAAGAATCTAACTTTTGTTTTCTTTATATTTATGTTGAGCCTCCACTTCTCGCAATAGTTGTCCAAGGCGTTTCTACAGTGTTGTAAACCAGTTGGAGATTCTGAAAGGATTACTAAATCATCTGTGTATAATATATGATTAAATGTATGAACGCCTAAACTTACTGGTTTAGCTTTTGTGTTGTCAATAAAACTTGACTTAATGTCGTCCACATATATGTTGAACAATGTGTGGCTTAAGCTATCCCCTTGTTTTACTCCAAGGGTTGTTAAAAATGGTTCACTATATGAGTCGCCAAATTTACATGAATATAATGTATTAGAATACATATCTTTTATAAGTTTGAGAAAGTTACCCCCAATGCCATTATTCTCTATTTTCTGGAAAAGAGCATTTCGGTCTGTGCTGTCGAAAGCCTTTTTGAAATCGACAAAGCATGCATAAAGTTTACTCTTAAGTTTATGTAAATATTTTTTTATCAATGTTTTCAAAATAAAGATGTGATCAATGGTTCTGTAACCACTCCTAAAGCCTCCTTGATTAAAGCTTTTAAGCTTATTTATTTCAAGATAATCTGTCAACCTTTTTTGTAGCAAGGAGGTAAAGAATTTATCAAGGCAGCTAGTAACACTGATACCCCTATAGTTATTAGAGTCATTTGGATTTCCAGATTTATGAATGGAGGAAATAAGTGAATGATTCCAAAGTTTTGGAAACTTTCCACTCTTCAGTATTTTATTAAATAGCTTTACTAAAGTTAAAATTAAAGTAGAGTTTCCTGTTTTTATGAATTCGTTTAATATTAAGTCAGTACCTTCTTTTTTACAATTTTTTAGTCGTTTTATACCTTTCTTTATTTCACTACAGTTAAAAGGAAATCTAAAGAGGAAGGGGTTTGAGCTGTCCCAAGATTGGGTTCAGCTCAAGTTAAGTCACTTGAATTATTATCTAATAGAGATTTATAATATTCAACCCACTCAGATTCAGAAACTGAATTTAAAGACACATTTTTCCTCTTTTGTATTTTCTTTAAAGACTGCTAATATTGTTTAGAGTCTCTCGGAGCAATATTAATAATTTCATCAATGAGAGAGGAGAAAAACTGATGTTTAAAATGTTTTTTAAGTTTATTATATTCTCGCACACAATTACAGTATGTAATACGAGTCCAAATATTTTTGGGATCTTTTTGCAACTTTTTACCAAGAGATCTCAATTCTCTTCTGAGCAGAAGACAGTTATTTGACATCCAAGGTTTCTTAGGTTTTGCCTTTTTAATTTTATTATTAGGACGCCTTGGACGTTTGTAAATTAAAGTTTTTGAAGCTGCATTTAGGTAAATGTTGTTCATCTTTGATACCAGAACATCAATATCATCAAATTTGTCATTATCTAATAATGAATTTAAGTAAATAATACTATCTATTGAGTCTTTTTCTAGTAATGCATCCCTATAGGCATCGCATTGATTTTCATCCCATTTATAATGGCCTGTACAAGTTAAATTTTGGGTTGGAACTATCTCTCTTTGTATAACATATTTCATATCAACTGATATCAAACAATGATCAGAAAATTCTACAGGAGAGTGTACTATGAAATGTTCAATATCATAAAAGAATACTATGAGAAACAATCATGTAGTCAGCTATGCTCTGTCCATTACTATTATAAAAAGTGAAATATCCCAATGAGTCTCCGAGGAATCTCCCAATCAAGATTCGTAATTTAAGATCCTTACAAATATTTGTAAAAAGGCTACCATGCAAGTTATGGCTTTCGTCTAATTGTTGACGATGAAGAGGAAAATCGGCACGATAGTCTGATGGAACAGGGCATTCATTTATATTATCATTATTATCATCATTTGGAATAAAATCTTTTAGTCCGCTAGTCCGGGCGTTTAGATCACCGCAGAGTATAATTTCACCCTGTTCCTTAAATTTCAGAATCTCATCATGTAATTTTGAAAACACTAACTCTGATTCTACCTTTGAATAATATGGTTTAATACAGCAAAAACACAAATAGGTAGTTTTCTTTAAACCGAAGGTAAATTCATATAACTTGAGCAATATTGAAAAGCTAGGTCTCTGCACTACTGTGACATTTTTTTCCTATATAAGGTTTGCAGTATACTGCGTTCCCTCCGGATGGTCTTCCTCGTCTTTTAGGCTTTGTAGCTTTTATTATTAAAGGAGGGGGGATATTAGGAAGATTCCTTGGAGTATCATTAAGAGTTTCAGCAAAACCAGCTATATCATAGCTATTTACATAGGATAGAAAATCCTCATCTTCACTCTTATGTTCATTTAAACCATGAACATTCCAAAATCCAATATTAAGCATCATGAAAACACAACAAAAACGTACAATGTAACCAGCAACATCAGATGAATCGATATTGAGTTTAAATAGACAATAAAGCATATAATTATACTTAGAGTTGGAATGGTTATATTAATATGGATATGTGAAACTTTGATTGAATAAATCAATCAAATTGTTTTTGAAAAACTAGAAGGAATGAAATACATTTGAGAGCTTTGCATACAGCAAGGCAAAGTGCAAGCAAAATTTATTAATTTCTTTGCCAAAAGTAATGTTTCTCTCTTACTATCAAGATAGTTTCCTTCCCTCATATTTGAGTAGGTACATGTAACTGAAAAGACTAGATTGTATCAATATCAAACTATTTGAAAACTACATAAAAATGCATTTTAAAAAATATTAGACAAAAGAGTTGTCTACCTTTATATTAATATGAAAAGTAATTCATGAACATAATAAAAGGAATCTTTCTGAGGTTTCAAATTTCAGCTCCTGGAACCAATATACATGTCCGAAGAAAGCAAATCATAGATATATATTTATATATATATAATAAATTGTATGAAATATGGGAAATCATAACATAAACAATTTGTTACACCAAGAAACAACTCGCATTTAATTTAGCAATTTTGCCAGATCCTTAAGTAGTTCACCAGCTTTATAATTATTTCGCTTTTGTCCTTGAAGTCTCTTATTGTTTTGAGGTTGTCCTGGTTTTCCTCTGTATTGACGGTTACCAGGAGTTCGTCTACTCGGATTTTGGCTTCTTACGTACTCTGAATAGGGTTTCATTCCAAGTATTGGATTTAAATGAGTTTTTAAATTCGAACAAAACTTCTCTTGCCATTCGGACTGAAATGAGTCCCATCAGTAAATCAGTAAATAACGATTGATCTGCACTCGATATAAGCGAGTTTTCAATGAGTAGGCACTTATCTGATTGTTCACAGAATTTCTCTATTTCCTTGTTGAATTGTCGAACTTTGTCGTTGAACGATCTCATGTTGACCCTCTCAAATGTTGCTAAAATATGAACGTTACAATTATCAGACTTGCTCCTGACTGAGCAAATAAGTCCTTTCATTTCTGCGACACAACTATTTGTGGGCTTTTTGTCGAGATCATTGTTACCCATTCCTATAATCAAGTGTTTTGGTAGCTTTTGAGAAGCACAAACATGTTCAGCTCCTTTTATATTCTTTTCACCTGATCCTAGGATTGCCATATGGATTTCTTGGTTTCGGTACATTTTACTTGAGCCTATTCCGTTGCCCTGAGTGTCCATTATAAAATGAATGTCATTTGGCTCCTTATTTTCGGTATTTTGTTTCGATTCCCTATTATCTTCAACATAGAGATTCTCTTCGCTATTAGTGTCATCAGAAAGAATGTCAAATATATTGTGAATTGGTACTGTCACTGGTTGACTATGTCCAGGAAGCTTTATTGTCATTGAATCAAGTTGGCGTTCCATCTCAGCTAATCTAAGCTTCATATGGTGGTTTTCACGTTTCAGTTCTATATTTTCTTGAATAAGGTTAAGATTGTTCGAGTTAGCACTGTCTTCCCACTGAGTGTGAAGTTTTGAAACAACTTCTTTCAATTTTGTTTCAAGCAGACTCATTCTTTCATCTAAGGTATTTCCGCTTGTCCTATTAGAGTCAGATAAACCTTGAAGATTAGACTCGACAGTTAAAATTTTATCTCTTTGAGATTTGTAACTTTGCTCTATTTCTTTTAACTTGACCACTATGTCGTCTTTTGAGTTTTCGTTTATTTTTTTTATATAGTTTTTCCTCCAGAAGTTTAATTCTACTGTCCCAAGTCAGATATATTTGATTTAATTATTGTATCAAATTTGTCTATTTGTTTCAGTTTTTCATGTATGCACTCAATGTGTTTATCAAAGGTAGAGCTAAGTTGGCACACCCTTTCTTCTATAACATGAATTGAGGAGATTACATTTTGATCGACCTTTGTTTCCTCTGAAGTAGGTATTGTTTTGGATTTGTCTGATTTATTTGACTTGAGAGAGGATGTTACTTTTAATTCGGTTTCACTAACATCTAGGACGGTTTCGAATTGTGAGAGATTTGGGTCACTAAATTCAAGTTCCTGTTCCATTTGATTATCTTCACCTGAAATAATGCCACAAGCTGCATCAACCATAGATCTCATAATATAAAAATTCATGGTCAGACCAGTATTTATGATGATTTCCTTGAGTTGTTATTAGGAAAGTTGTGGGGTGAAGATGGAATGTCGATACATTATTTGAGTCTTTCTTTGATTATGCCTGTGAGCTCCCTTTGATGATTTGAATAAAGATTTCTACGATAGGGCTCCCATCATGCTGAACTTTGTCAAGCCAATTTGCAGTATAGTCAGAAAATTCACCAAGTTGATAATGATATCTAAATGCGAACACCTTTAGCCAGTTCAAAAAGCGTTCCCTTGTTCGGACTCGAAAAGCTGGCATCCTGGCATTTGGGAGGTACAAAGCCCCATTATCTGCATCTTCAAATTTGGCGAGTACCCCTTTCCCTGTAGGTTCATTTGGGATTTCTGGGAGTTTGTATTTTTCGGAGTCTTTATTGTCCCAGTAATTTGATTTTGTAATTTTTTTTAGTTCAACTTTGACTATTCTGTCAAACAAGGCCACCGCCATTTTGGAAATTTTGTGTTCTGGAGGCCGGTGTGATGGGGGATTATTACGTCGTTGGACGGGTATTAATTATGAAAAATGTCACTCAGGAAGGTTACATATAATGTTTTCTAGTTATCTGCTTATAGTTGTGTTGCTAGTCACTCTGTGTCGACATGTTTAATAGTTTGTCTCCTCCGGAAATTGTCCGACATGCTTTGTCAGGGGAGATCAATTACGTATATAATACTTTGAAGTAAGCACCATTCATCGTTTTCCTGTTTCCCCAATAAAATTTCGTACATCTCATTGAACTGCCATATGGGAACATTTTTTAAAAAGTATGTCAGGGAGTTGTAGTGAGGGAATTGGAGAACAAAATACGCTTCATCCCCTTCCTGATAAGTCCAAATTATTTACGAAAGTTGATTTATTTCTACAATATACACAATTAATAGGCACTAAAGTCTTGATGATTTTGTCAATAGAGCATATCATTTTGGTCGTTAGGATAGCGGCAATAAAATGGCTTTGAGATAGCTATGAATGTTTGAAACGATGCATTTAATTGAATGTGTCTAAATAGTAGTCACCCTTGGCACAAAACAATTTCTTAGAATATACAAATTGTTTGATATTAATTATTGATGACTCGAAATTCTTTTAATTTCACTATTTGTTAAATTTAATTACTTACAAATGTTGCCTGCAACAGTTTGGGGAAAATTGTACGTTTCAATAAAGATTTCTGTAAAAAAAAACACACTTTTCAATTCAATGAACTTTTAGGTGCCTTTGTGTCTAAAATGTTTGAATGACTTACATTTTCTACATATAGCTGGTGTTGTTCTCCTATTAATTGCTAGATAAACATATTGTGTTTGTAATTGTTTTACTTTCTTTATGTTTATATCTTCCGTTTTATGAAGATACATCAAGATTCAACTACAATTACATGCATAATAAACTATTAATTTATATAAGACTACAATAAAAGTCAATAATACTCATTATATTTCAAAAATCAACTACTGAGCTAAAACATGTACCAGTATGAAGATGCTACGAGAAAGGACATATTATCACATTATCCATCGATCTTTCTCCTGTCTGGGGTCGGTATTTCATCTGATGGGTCGGTTCCATATTTTATTTACTGATTTCAGGTCCTGATTTTATACGGTAGTTCTATATCCGGATTGTATATACTAGGTACATAGTCCGTTTAGCGATCTTGATTTTATTAATGATCTAAAATGCCTGTTTTATACATATTTAATTTTATCCATCGTGTAATTTCCACATATATATTAATAACTTTTAGGACGCTGCATTCGCTTTATGTGAGAATCAGCTGAATTTTAAGGGTATAATCTTATTTTGCTATATAAAGATTTAAATTATTTTAGTATATTTTTTTTTAAATGTTTTTGATTTTCGTATGATGTGTATTTTATCCATTTTTCCTATTGCATTTTTAGTGTAAAATATTATTTTTATGTGTACTTTTAGATTTGTATCACTTTCCTTTAACTTTTTAATTTATATTTCTATTTATTTATTTTTCTCCAACAAATATTTAGTGCTTTAATTTTTTTTATGCGATAGATTAAATTATTTTAGACTATTTATCATATATGTTTTGATCCTCTCTCGTTTTACTGGTATAATCTATGTTTTCATTATCTTCGTATCCATTGTAAATATGTTTTATAATTATGTTGACTGTATATATTAGTGTAAAGTAGTTTTATGATTATATAATGCGCTATGCAAATATGTGATAATAATAATAATAATAATAATCAAGAGTCTCTGATTTTGTCCATTATTCCAGAAAATATGCAAATTTGGCTGATTTCGACAAAAAAACATGTCGGAAATCCTCCTCTGAAACCCTTGCTTTTATTCAATCCAAAGCAAAATATATCTAGGTAGCACATGAAGGGATATATATATATATATGTTACAGTAAATTCGTATAATCAGGAATTATGCATAATTACTGAATTTTCAGTAATTATGTATAATTACTAAACATGCTAGTGATTATATATAATCCCTGAAATTGACCAGTAAATATACATAATTACTGAAAATTTTGTAAATTATTCTACAAATTTACTGGTTTGATTTTAGGAAATTTGAATAATAATAATCATCTCTAGACTTGATCAGTCAATGTTAATGCCATATATTAAAACATAGACATTGAATGTTAATCTTTTTAAAAACCTTAAAAGTGAGTAGATTTTGTTTGGTTATTTCTTCTCAAGTTAGTTAATCTTAAGTGAACACTAGTTTTAAGAATGACATTTTAAATTCAACTGTTACAACATTGATGCATAAAATATGGCTCAGGCACAAATGTCTCTTGGATTGGAGCAAAACTATGCTCAAAAGTTACTGCAACTTGCAGAAGATAAATGAGCAAATATGATGAGATTGTTGACTGGATGACAAAAGAGACAAGCAAAGAAGACAAAACTCCTGAGTATTATTACCTGTTTAAAAAGTAAGTTTATTTTAAACATTTTACTTTTGTTTACTTACGTGACCTATTACCAATACAAAAATATTTTCTATGACGACAGTTTTCAAATTACAAAGATATATGGGTTTGAAAGGTATTTAAAATGAGACCCTTACTATATCTGTCAACTAAATATTCATAGACTTAAGCACTATCTAAAGTGCATCTTAAGTACTTGTACTTAGTTATGAACTTGAACATTGCAATAACATAGAACTGAACCTAAATCAGTCACTAAAAATTGAAAGCATATGGTAACATTGAAATAGACAAAAAGTTTCCATTTTCTGTTTTGACTCTGATCACTTTCTTACATCTGTTTTATGTATGAAATCCTTCAGTGTGGTGATGTACAAAAGATAATCAGGAAACGCAGTTCTTGTGAAGATGATATAACGTATTATGTTTGTCTAGAAGATATGCTTAATGTTGTACAAAACATCACATTGCAACCGGACATGGAGGCCGAGATAAAATGATCAAGGAGGCTAATAAAAAATATGCTAATGTTTCTATAGAGGCGCTTGAACTTTTTAAAGAGCTATGTGAAGAATGCCAGCTAAAGAAACGCAAACTTGCCAGTAAAGGTCTTGTTGTTAAACCTATTGATAGCAAGCAATTTAATCGATATGCAATCGCTATCCCATAATGATTATAGGTACATCATGGTTTACCAAGATCATATGACAAAATTTGTTGTTCTGCGGCCATTGAAATCAAAAAGAGCGACTGATGTAGCGATACAGATTTTGGATATTTTTCTTCTTTTTGGAGCTCCAAGTATTTTACAGAGCGATAACGGTGCTGAATTTACTGCCAGCATTATATCTCAATTAAAGGAGTATGGCTAGAATGCAAAATCGTTCATGGGAAGCCGAGACACCCACAAAGCCAGGGAAGTGTAGAGCGGACAAACGCAGATATAGGAGATATGACCGTAACATGGATGTGTGAAAACAGTTGTAAAGATTAGCAAGTTGAAATAAGATTTGTGCAATTTCAGAAAAACCTTAGCTACCATTTGGGAATTAAACGAACACCATATAAGGCAATGTTTGGAGTAGAAGCGAAAGTTGGACCTCATCTTCCTTACCGGATGAAATAATTTCAAAAGTCAGCACTGAAGATGATCTTAAAGATATCACAAACACTGGATTTAGAAATGACTTTGACATTATTGAAATAACCGATGAGGTTTCTGGCACTGGAAACACAGACAGTGTAACATGTATTGTGTGTCAGAAACCAGCTTCAAACGCTCATCCATGTTCAAAATGTAGCAACACTGTACATGTGATTTGTGGAAAAACAAATGGTGAAGAAGGCTTCGGGAGATCAGTCTTATGCTTCTTATGTTTTAATGAAAAACAAATTGAACTTGAAAGATGTGAAACAAATAGATGTGCATGCAGAAAGGCTGGACAAATGTGCAAATAGTAGATGCCATCCAAATCTTGCTTGTAAAAATAAATGAATGCATTTATCACTTCTTCTTTGTAAAGTGTTTTATGTGACATTGATTTGATTAAAGCGTTAAACTGTTTAACCCTTTACTAACGCCTGTAAAGTTAAGCAAGGAGAAATGAGCATTTCAGTAATTATGCATAATAAATGGCAATATATTTAGTAATTATACATAATCACTGAAAATTTCAGTAATTATATATAATTCCTAAACCCGTCAGTTATTATACATAATTCCTAACAAATTCAGTTATTATGCATAATTCCTGACTATACAAATTTACTGTAACATATATATATATTGTAAACATGGAGAAAGCTTTCTACTCAGAAAATTATATTATTTACATAATATTTAAAATATATATTAAACATTTTATTTAATATGAAAATGGAAATTTTCTAGACATTGTCTTGGATAAGAGCATTATTTCAAAAGCGTCTTATCTGTTTAAATCAATTTTTAAGATAGCAATCTCTTTTCCAACCCTGAATGAAATTCTACACTAGTCTTGTCTAGCTGATGGTTATAGTAATAAATGTCAAAATATGCTGATGAAACAGACACATAAAATAATTAAACCAGACTAGATAAGCAAAAGTAAACAGTGAAAACATTAAAACATTCTACGATATATAGTGCATATGTTGGAATAGTGTGTTGTTGATCAACTTAGCTTTAGTTTTATCGTATGATGAAAACAATGATGAAATAAAATTCTGTTTTTAAATTGCACGAGGTGTCAGATGATTATGAAAATATTTGAATGACCTGATGCCTGATGACTTAGGTATAAGCTCAATGCACTTATCATGAAAATTATTTCAAATGATAGATAATAAAAATAAAACCATGATTGTAGAAATGAAAGCACCTTCTGTTATACTTTCTCCATGTTTTGTTTTTTACATTATCCTGCTTGTATTCTTGCGAAAAAAAATATATGCTAAAACTGAAATGATGTAACATCTTATTTGATCCACACAATTTACACACAAACACTCGTGCAGTAATTTGCTAAACGGCATTGAATTGTTCAGAAAAAACATCAGTTTGTTATTTTTACACCCATTGGTTAATCAGGATATTGAATTTCGAATCTCGAATTTCAGATATTGAATCTCGAATTTTGAATGATCCTTCTGGGCTTTCGTAGTAATCATATCATTCGATTTACCTAACTTCTGAAAGTCTTCGATGTCTTCACAATATTGAAATTCATCAATTGTGTTACAATTTATTGATTTTTTTATTATCGAAAATAAAAAAATAATAACAAACTCCATTTGATTAATTAAAACTCTTCTATAATCTGTTATTATGTATTGTTTGTTAGCGTTATGACATCTATTGAGTTATGGTCATTGCATCTTTTCTATTTACATGTTACAGTGTACGCGTTATTGTTTTGTTTTTCTATTATGAAGGTGGTAACTAGAACACAATGAAGGTCTTGATTGTATTGATATCACTGATGTCTATTGTCAAATCACAAAGTAAGTATTTCTTTACATGTCGTGTGAAATACTTCTTCCAATATAGATCACAAATAACTTAGACATACTTGAAAATGATAACTTGGAGAGCGTGGGCAAGAGGTTGCGATACGGAATAATTTTACCAATATATGCTCTTTCTAAGCAGAATCTGGGTTGTAATTGTCACATATTGAAATTGTGGCTTTGCTACATTAACGACTGTTTCTAATGAAGAATGTTCTGACAAAGAAATAGAAACTAAAAAGTGAGAGAGAGGAATGTTCTGAAAAAGAAATAGAAACTTAATAGTGAGAGAGAAGGGGGGTATACATATTTCTGATCACATTATATATAGCTTAATTAGAAGGATGCGCGTTTCATTTTAAATATTGTAATAATGTTTAATCGGTAGTTTGTTGAATATAGTTTCATAGTTGTCTGAATCTCACATACAGCTTGTTTTACATCAGCAGTTGGAAGAAAGTCGAAACATATGTATAACACCAGGAAGTTGCTTAGCAACTGCCCTGGATCTCCCCAAACAAATACGGTAATCTGTTTATAATGTATACAAAAGATTATTTCAACCAATCGCATCATAGAACAAAGCAAGTGATACAAAAAAGCTGTTTCTATGTTTATGTAGAACTTGATCATCCCTTTCTTCGTGACTTAGATTGATGCGAATCGGAGACCTAGTTATTAGGGATGTTGCACAATTGACATACCTACATTACTAGACGTACATTTACGTGGATCGATTATTGATATAGTTTTTGACAAAGCAATATGCGTCATTTTATCGTTGTAATATACTCTTCTAAAGTATATACTAGAACATATTGTTAATGAAATGCAATTTCCATTACTCGTATTTCACAAAGCATGATATATCGATAGAAAAAATAAGTGAGGTGCACTCATTTGGGTAGACGAGGCTCGTTATGTCAACGATTTCACGCCAATTACTTTACTTATCTCGACTTAAATTGGTGGTCTTTACCAACACAATATCCTTATTTATAGAAAAATAAAACGCCAATATCAGTCATTTGATACCGATAAAAAACGCCCAACGAATTATGATATTAACTTTTATACTTAGCTTGGAAGAATTACAATTCAATTTGCAAACATATGAAGGTTCGGGTTAAGTCAAATGTCTGTGTTTCTGCAATGAGTATATTAAAGAATATGTCAAACAAAAACAAGAGACAGTTTTGATGTATCATCGTTTCCAAAGGGATCAGCTAAATTAACGCAAAAAATAAAATACACGTGCGAACGCATCCGAGTTGGAAAAAAAACGCGCAAGTAAATTACTGTAACTGTATGAGAAAACAAATATGTTCATGTCGTTATCATAGTGACAATATCTTCAAAAAACATACATGGTCACCAAAAGAAATGTCATTGAAACAATGTTTTGAACATTTGTTCATGAATTTACGCTTTTGGGTCCTGATAAAAAAATGTTGCTTTTCTGTGTAAGTAGTTTGTTTTTGTTTTAGATCAATGTTTTAAGTCTTCAATCTGTGAAAATTTGTTGATAATGAGATTAAGGGACACCATTTAGCATATGAGGGTTGTCTATGTTTTTCCCCTATCCAGAATTTTTTGGGACAGGAAATAAAAATTTTTTTTTAAATTTTATTCATTTTTGAAACTGGAGGGTCAGATTATTTAAGTTTAACATATTTCAGTTCAAGATATTTTTCTATAGCATTTGAAGAGTTGACAGTTCTAATTATTACTTGATTAAATTAATCTAGAGGTTATCATGAATAAATTCCTTTGGGTTCAGTATTCAAAATAAATGAACGCTGTTTTCTTGAAGTTGCTCACTACAAAGAATTTAACAACACACACTGATTAAATCACATTGTGAATCTGCATGAACACGGAATATACAAATGGTGACATTTTTACAAGGGAAGAAATTGATTAAATGTAACGTCTTCTGAATACTTACCAGTAGAATACTTACATAGTCTCTAAAGGTAGTAAATAAATCTAAACAGTTTTCAACGGTCGCAAAGTCGAAGAGCTGGCACCACCCGACAAGGACAATTTACATGAGAATGCAAACTTGCAATAACTCTGTCAAATTCTGTGAAACTATGTTAATTGCGAAGAACAAAACACGATTCTCAGTAGAATTATAAACCGTTTTTCTTGTCCAGATGTTAATTGATATTTTGATTAAATACATATTTCTAATTGCGTTTCTTTCAATTAATCATGTGTTTTGCTCACCTATGTCTCACTGTTATATGGCCCCATATTTTGGATAGGTTTATAAACTTGATAGGAAATGATTATTCAATCTTTTATTAAGAACATGGTTTGTTACTTACATCACAAATTAGAACAACAAATTTCAAACTACACGAGCTTGGACGAGGTCACCTTTCTGTGTTTGAAATCAGGAAATAAATTTTTTTTTTTAATTTTATTCATGTCAGATTATTTAAGTTTAGCATATTTCAGGTCAAGATATTTTTCTATAGCATTTGAAGAGTTGACAGTTCTAATTATTACTTGATTAAATTAATTTAGAAGTTATCATGAATAAACTCCTTTGGGTTTAGTATTCAATATAAATGAACACTGTTTTCTTGAAGTTGCTCACTACAAAGAATGTAACAACACACACTGATGAAATCACATTGTGAATCTGCATGAACACGGAATATACAAATGGGGACATTCTTACAAGGGAAGAAATTGATTAAATGTAACGTCTTCTGAATACTTACAGAGGTCTCTAAGGGTAGTAAATAAGTAAACTACTTATCCGAGTTCGAGATAATGATGTTCTATTGTATTGTACTTAACCATGATTAATGTTATTTCAATACACAGAAAACTTATCACCAAATGGAAATGCTTCCCAGAGTTCAACTTATTATTGGATAGATGAGAATATCTATTTGCCAGCAGATTTAGCTATTACTGGTGGACGTACACATGCATTTACTAGTAAATCATGTGCTCTAACACTGTATGCTCCTACACAGTATACGGCGTGGTGGATGTTGACGTTTCCTGATACTATATATATCACAAATGTATTAATTTATTTCCGAAGCAATGGTAAGTATTCCTTATCATGTGTATATAATCTCAATTGAATTTTCTGTCATCATTGACTGGAATATAATAACATTATCTACCACACTGGAAAAGAGGTAGATAAACTTTAAAAAAGTGGAACAAGTTACATTTATTAACTCATTGCATGCTGTAGACTAGTCTTGAATTTTACAAGACGTGTAGAATGAGTTATTCACCATACAAGGATATTCAATAACTGCATGATTTACGGACTACATCAACGTAAACAATACAATACTCAGTTGTTAGACTTTTCAAACCAGTTGGATCAAACAGATACATGTATTGAGGAGGAAGGTTGACCTCTAAAACATTGGTTTCTAGCAAAGATTTGGGTGCGAGGAACTTTCGCTATATCCTTCATTATAAAACGGTTAAGATTGATATGCTAATGTACCATCAAGCATTCAAACAAAAATACTCTGAAAATGACACTTTTTTCATAGACAACATATTTGTTTGTGCTTGATGGTCATTTTGTTTTCAACAGACAGTTATTATTTCAATGAGTTCTAGTTGTGCGTTTCTCCTAGCCGATGTATTCCTATCATCTATGAAGTTGACTTTAAACTAAAAATACGATATTAGTTCAATTCACTAATATCAGTTTCGGCTGTATATTTGACTTCCTATATTTAAATAATGTACGGATCGTATCAACCCTATTCAGATTGAAATGGAGGATACCACACACACTCTTAAGTTCACTTATCTTTTGCCTAGAAATCGATGATGAGGACCGAGTATGATCCAAATTACACGACAGGAATTTGACCTTTGTAGTGTACATTTCCTATTCTAGTTGTACACTTGGGTTATATAGCGTGATGAGAGTGAGAGTCCATTTGTTTCTGTTTCTATGATTTTCCGATTATAGTTTGGAACCCTTTGGTTTAACTGTGTGATATATTTTGTTTTTATTGTTATCAATCGATAATCCCGGGTATTTGCATCCTATCTGGAGTGTCAGGAGAGTTGTTCAGGAGATTAAATTGCTATGTCGATATTTTTATGGCCGTAGTCATGAATAGGTTGATCGTTGTAAAGTGCCAGTCCCACAAGTGACACTATTTTTACTATCTGAATTTCGTTCCACCATCTGTACTTCGCTTGTGAGATTGACTTTCATTTGAACTTCACCCTGAGTAACATGGCGAATGTCCCATGTGGAGTAAAAACTGCTTACCCTTTCGAAACACCAAAGTTTTGTTAGCTGGACCCGTGTTTTTCATCTTTAATTTTCTATCATTGTTCGCGTTGATTATTATTTTGTCGTCTCTTTTTCCCACTTTGTTTCTCTTTCTGTATTGAATTAGTATTGTGTATCATATCTTGATATCTGAAGATTTTCTTTTTTCCTGTATACCATTTTACGTATATATTGACAATATTGCATATTTATTGTTTTTGCAGATGAAAATCGCCTTGCGGGCTATTCTTTGTATGTTAGTAACTCAAGTACAACAAAGACTGATGGTCATCTATGTTATCATCACAAAGGACCAAAACTTCCAACCTCCGTATATCAGGATGTAACTTGTAATCACTTAGGACAGTATGTTATTTTCTATAATGAACGAGACGCAGGAGGCGATAACCCTAGAGGATACAGTGCTGAAGCGATAGTATTACTATGTAACGTTGAAGTAAACGGTAAGTAAGCGTGTCTACTATCACCGGGAGTGGTTGAGTTGGAGGGGGATTTCACAGGTGATGATATGATAATTTGTCTGATCATTGAAGACGCTGGGTCGTGGAACCCAATGGTATTTCTGAGCTACAAACTCTATTCAATAAGATATTGTAATGACAAGTTACGACGCAATGATATATATATGTATGAAACTGAAAAAAACGACACCTTCAAGTGACATACCTGAATATACCTTAATATAGAAAGTATCCCATCCCTCGCGGCTACTGTTTGTCATTAAATGGAAACCATAAAGAAAGGACAACTTTCAATTCACAATAATTATTTGGTATGGATCGTTTATTTATTTATTTATTTTATTTATTTATTTATTTATTTATTTATTTATTGTTTATACAAATAAATACTAGTTACCCATATTTTTCATATTTTAGCAATTATTAAGCAACTCAGAAACGTAACTCTACAGAATGACTAACATATAATTATCTTGCGATTGCTATCGAATTATTTGTTGTTCTTTTCCCAAACCGTGACTTTATATTCCTAAATTATGGAGGACGTCCTTGTCGTGATTGCATGGTAGCTTGATTTACAACTACACATCCGATCAGTGCATCTCGCCATTTAAATTATGAGTTCAAATCCCACTCATAGCGGAGTGTACTCGATGCAGCATTATGGGATTAAGTTTGGCAGTGACCAGCAGCTGGTAGATGGTTTTCTGTGGGTACTCCGGTCCCCTCACCAATAAACTGATCGCCACGATACAATTGGAATTCTGTTTAAAGTGGCGTTAAATACAAGACCCCTAACTGTAATCCCAATTTTTTTGTATGGGTACATGCATTTGGTTTTGGTTTGTTTGTGTACTTCTATTGAGTATTTTGTTAGAAATCATTACAATTTCATCTTGAAATCACATTACTGTGAACCACGTCGGGGGTTTAATAGTTAGAGTTCTCAGCTGGAGTCCGGTAGGTCGGTCCAAAGCATAGACTTATAGAATTAGTATATTTTTCTCTTTCTCTTTTAAGCACACAACATTAAGGAGAAAGAACAAAGCTTGGAATATTGTGTTCTATTGGCGCGACATGTCTAACCGTTCACAGTTGTTTCAGTGGGCTAGCACTATTAAAAATCCACCTAAGCGTGTTAAGCTAGTACAAGTAGGATGCCATCATTATTTGATTGAAATGCAACTTCTTATGATATAGTTGGGGAATTGCTCATTGTGCTTTAAGAAACAATCACTCGCTCGCACACATAACTGTGCATCTGCTTATTTTTGGCAATAAGATATATTCCCATGTAATTGTGTGGTAGAGATAATGTACCTTTATGTGCTTGAGCGAAAAGAAAGATGCGGTGAAAAGTGTTAACTAGAATGGTATTCATTCATCCACACTCACCAGCGTTAAGGCCGCTATTCAATGTTGTCTTACAAACGAAGTCAGAACTTGATAATTATTAAAACAAAAAATTCTAGCTTATACTTGTGTTCGTTGCTTAAACATGGGGTCATGTAAATAGATAACCGCATACATTTGTGCTACATTGGGTAATCAACTTGCTGAGACCACAGTATACCCCTCGGAACAATAGTTTAAGTTATTTCCTGATCGGATTCCAATATTGTGAAGAACTTATAAAAAAAAACTATGCAAACTTCCGTTCAACAACACAAACTATGTAAGGTTCCAATTTAAGTTTCGTCCAAAACACATTTTCTGGACAATCAGGAATTTCAAAATAATCGAAAGATTTGTGTTTGCATACTACGCTGTAAACCTATTTGTTGACCATGAAATATCCAATATTGTCATATTTATGTTATGAATATATATTTTTACAATAAAGAAATATGCTTACACAGGATGCTATAAAGGTTTATGGGATAATACCTGCAGTAAGCCATGTCCAGCTACATGTGTTGGTGGACATTGTTATCCTGGTAATGGTAACTGTGTGTGGGGCTGTAATCCAGACAACTGTCTAAATGATATATGTGATACTACTACCGGTAAATGTACACAAGGTTGTAAAATAGGACGACGTGGAGACTATTGTGACAAACGTAAGTTTACTAATAGCTACTGATCAGTTATCCTCAGACTCTATAATGATAGATTCAAAAAGTGAACTCGGCATAAAAATGATTGTAAATATACGATATTTATATTTAAAATTATAATCTCAACTCTCCGTTTTCCTACTGTTTTATTATTTTTGTAATTGAAATAAGTCATGTAGATTAAAACTTCAACCGTGGATTTTTAGAAAGAAGTAACACGACCCATCATAGTTGAATTACCTATGATTAACAATCTACGATTTGGAGTGTATTCTCTTACCCAATATAATTACATTTTGTTTTAGATTTTTATTGTTGGCAAACTTTTATTAGATGTAATCTACAAACATATAATGATAATTTGCATTGGAATACCTCCATTCAGTTCCCGTTAATATTTAGATATTTCAAGTGTCTCAAATCTTCAACTATGGGCTGACTGATTTGTAACTAAAGCCAGTCGATTCGATAATTGTTGTTTGCATTGCAAGAATATATTTGAAAAAGACCAGAACTATACAATTTGCCAGAATTGAATAATTTGTTCCATGCTTTGTAAAAATTAAACAATTACTCTAATAAATAAGTTGTTGATATTCTAAACAACAATTTACTGTCAATAGAAACATATTAAAAAATGGGCGTCGTTATCGTGGTAGTAAGGTAGATGGATTCAGAACTACATACGCAATCAGTGCCTATCACCACTAACGTTGTGAGTTCAAATTCCGCTCATAACGAGACGTACTCATTACAACATTATGTGATAAAGTGTTTCAGTGACTTGCGGTAAGTCGTTGGTTTCTCCGCCATCCACCACCAATAACACTGACAGCCACAATTTAGCTGAAATATTATTGAAAGTGGCATTAAACACCATAACCTTAACCCCATGTATATTAAATATTTGGTATATTAGTGTGATCACCATGGTTTGGTTGTAAGGTGAAAGTTTTGAAATTCAAAAGCAGAGTTGGAAAGTGCAGTTGGTGTTCGATATTAGCAATTACCAACCTACCATAGCCAATTTCCAATCATATTAGACAACAGGAATTGTATTATTTTCGTTTATAAATGAAGTCATTCATTCGGTTCGTCTTTACTCTCATTTGTTTTATCGGATTTTTATAAATGTTATTTTTGTCACCTCGTCTCTGACAGACTTCTGCTTTTTCTATGCAAACTCAAAGCCAAGTGTGAATTGAAATAGGCCATTTTAGTATTAAAATGACAAAGTATATTATAAAAACAACATATATACAAAAATGTACACAAAAACACTCAGCAGACGATTATCATAAAATTGTGACAGTTTACCACCTCTCTGAAAATCAAAGGTGAGGAGCCAAGATCTGCCTAGCTACTATAATTAAAAAACAATAAACTGACAATCTTAGTGTTGATACATTGTATAAAAGAATCTAACACAATGAAAAAGTGTTGTTTCTTTTAGAATAACTACAACTATTATTCTAGGATTTGAATAAAATAAGCAACTACAGTATCATTATAGAAGGCAATACAAATAACAAGACCAAAATCATACTACATGTAGATGTTCACAGGTTTGGGAGGGAGGTGGGATTTTCCATACAATTTTCCTCTGACATAACCTGTGTTTCGAGTTATGATGTAGGCTATCTCATGAATATTAATTAGGTTTCTCCCTGTTTTACCGCCTATATATAGCTAGCCTACTATAGGAGCACCTCCAATGTCCTAACGGACATAAGTGCAACTAGAGAAAGAAAAAACTTTCACATGTGTCAAAGATGCATTTATAGAACTATAAAAGTAGTTTTGTATTTACTTACCATAATGGTGTCAACTTCTCTGGAGCTTAGTGTGGTTAATGTTGGTCGATCGTAAGTTTCCGTTGCATTTTATGTAGATCATTGTTTGTCTTTTCATCCATTTTCTGTTGGTTATTCTGTTATTTGTCCTTCGATTTACAGCTCTTGATTGCTCCATTGATATCTTCAAAATTTTATTACAGAATTGTAATGTTTGAGCTGAAAATGTGTGAATTAAATATCAATGATGTTCTGAAAAAATAGTGACTGATAAATTGTTGACATTCGTGGTTGTTCCATATCGATATCTGTGGGTTATTTTTAATTTCACCATCAGTTTCAGTTTTATGATATTAACTTAACATACATATTCCAAAACGTGGCTTTACAATTGTTCTGATAAAATGAATTTTAGAATGTGGTAGTTGTGGGATCCAATACATCGATAGTACAGTTCAATCATTTAATAAAACTATTAATGATCATAGGAGGGACATTAAGCATGTCCGACTTGCTTTTTAGTCAACATCTCTTTTCGGCTAGCCAACATAGTGAAAGAGCTTTACACAAACAGAATCATTAGGAAAAAATTCGAAGGGTCAATGAAATATTTTCGATCGAGAGAAAAACGCAACATCTGAGGCAAGACCCCAACAAAAGACACAAAATAAGGGAAAAAAACGCAGATAGCTAAAAAGATGCAGAAAACGGATTTCACAACAAAAAAAAACAAAAAAAAATAGCCCTACAGTTCGTGTAGAATAAGCACAGTCTGGCAAACGTATTGTCGCTGATAACAAGAAATTATAGATTCTCCAACCGTAATCACATCAAGAACAAATTCTATTACGTATTGTCTTGTAGTGAAGCAATGTTGTTACAGGTTACATGGTGCTTACTTTAAATTAATTTTTGAACAGTATGACATACAATTATTAACGACTAAAATGTATCAAAGAACCAAACAGTACGGAACCAACATTACTGTTTCAGTTTTGCATAAACATAAGAACGTTCGGAAGCAATGGCGCACACCAATGAGTATGTTCAAAGATGCTATTTTAAATACAATGTTGAATACATTTTCACCTCCATTATGTATAAAGTATTAGCGCTTTTACAAAGAACACAGAATTACATTTATTTGATAGCATGTGCATCGGGGACATTTGGAGATCAATGTTCTAGTAATTGTCACTGTGTTAAACAACCATGTAATCCTATGAATGGCACATGTCCTACTGGTGGATGTCAACGTGGATATAAAGGTGATAACTGTATTACAGGTACGTATCATGGACTTATTATTGTCTTTTAGTACCCACATTTTGCACCTACTTAATTTCAATTAGATACTGAGCAAAATAATACAGTGCCATTTCATTTTGTTGGACTTTACATTGCGGCTATTAGGGTCACGCTCGAGCAATGATCTTGATAACTTTATAAAGAGAGCACCAACCTTAGTCTCTGGCAACCTTCCTGCATTGGCTATTTGCTTCGTATATTGATGTCACTATATGAAGTTAAAGGTACTGAAATAGATGTGACTTTTATCTTTACCCAAAATGCAAACGGCAGGAGGGAAAATAAATGGAAAAAAGAGAACGAAGAGTTTGAAGATACCAAAGGGCTAATCAAAATCCATATATCGAAGAAGAACAGACAACACAATGACCAAAAGAAAAGTGCAAAAGACAACCAACGATCTACAAAACATACTTATAAAACTAAAAATCGAGTAAAGATGGAAAAATGTGTTAAATAATTTATGTGAATTCGATATAATATGCAAAAAGAGTAATGTCACATTATTTGATAATTTAGACACAAGTATTTCTTTCATGCAACATTCCTCTTACTTTTATACCTCTCGCTTTAGATAATATAATCAATATTAATATAGCTCCTATTATTGTACAAACGGCGTTGAACACATTTCTTCATGAATTTTTATTTGCAAACGTTTAAGTTTAATCAGAGGGTATCTCCTTTTTACAATACACACGTGTTTCAAATAGAAATCACCTTGACATAAATTCACATGAATTCTAGTTTTAATGCGTATCTGATTGGCCAATTCAAATAGTAATGTCATATCGATAGTAGGCTCTAATCATTGCCAGTGAAAACGAATATTTGGGCATTTGTAGATTAAAATCACATTAATTTAAATTCAATCACCCCTTAAAAATACATGACTTTCGGTTTGTTTATAATACAAAAATAAACAAATCGAGCACTCCCAATTATGATGTACTCAAAGGCCTTGCCAAATATTAAAATAAGATGAATTGAAGCACATCTTTACAACATTGCCTTTAGCTTCTTACAAGAAGGTTACGAAAATAAAAGTGTAATTCATTGCAGAAAAAGCACACTTTTGATACATTGTTCACACAGGAAATGGGTGCGCGCGATATGCTAGCACATTATGGAAACAGAAGTATTTAATGACAATAATAACAAGGAGAGATAACATGTTATTTATTTTACCAAATGTTTTAAAAAGACCAAAAATGTCATTTACGACATAGAATGTACACTCTATGGACTTTTGTATGTTGGTGAAACTTGTCAAGCATTGCGAAGTAGAATGAGCCAACATCGATATGATGCAAGAGATCCCAAATACAGGATTTTGTATAATCATTTCAATCAACGGTGTCATGACCGCTGTTTGACGATGAAAGTTCGAATCATCGAGAAGATTTACCATCACACAAACAGTCCTATGCTTAGTACACCTTACCGTACCGATGGAGAGTTGTTTTGGATTAAAGAGTTAGATACTGCAATGCCTTACGGTTGCAATGATAACATCAAAGGAGTGGGAAATTTGTCAAATCCTGGATGTAGCGAAATCAACCGAATGAGCCTTTGTTATACTATTCCTAGAACTAAACGTAGCCATGGTCATAAACAAATTCAACATCCAAATGTTAAAAAGTCCTCTAAACCAAGAACGCTACAATGTACTTTTAATGATTTACTTTCTAATATACAGAAACCTCTTGGAATTCATCACATTCATGCAATCTTATTTTCACTACCTATAAACTACCTCCAAGATCTTAGGGATTTTGGACTTGACAAAGGAGGCGTAGATCCTTTTTCTCCTAAATACAGATTGTCTAGTATTATATGTGACGTGGCGTCCTTTCGTCTTTTCAAACCAGTTCGATCTGAACCTCTTCATGAAAACAACAGAAAATTCCTTCATATTCCGTTTGCTAACAAATGAATCGATGCTATTAACATCAGCAACATTCTTAATAGAAAAGAGGTCGTAAAAGAAATTCCACCATATTGCAAATATCAATCTGTTCCTATTGTCTCCTATAGCTACACTAACAGCATCGGTCGTAAAATTTTCAACTACAAAGAAGCATTGCAAGATATTAACATAGAAGAGTACCGTAAGAACCCTCTGGCGTGTGACTGCTCCCACTCTCCTTTTCAATACAACCCATCTGGACATGTAATCACTGGTGATCTGAATATCATTCAACATGAGAGGTGATTTCTCATGGTCCTAAATTCAGGGAACCTCTACACATCACTTGGAAACACAATTTCAATATAATTATGGATGCTGTTGAAGATTATGCCAGAAGGTGGATAAAGAGAGAAGTAGACCAAGTTCCTGAGTTAGAGTCCTTGTCAGACTGGGTTAGAACAATTAGGTCTTCTAGTACAAGGTCGGATTCACAAAGTCAAAAATTGTGTTAATAGTCTACCTAAGTCTGTATTTAAAGACCAAGAAGCTGTTAAGTGTCTTTCCTCTCTTCATGACAAATATGTTATCGTTCCTGCGGCCAAGTCTTCCAACAATATCGTGTTTGTATGTGAATCATATTACTTCGAATGCCTAATCAAGGAATTAGGCATAAATAGCAACACATCCAGTAATACCACATACAAACCAAATTCGTTCGACAAAGATGAAATCCTAGCTAACCACATATCATTCATGACCTCTTTAAACATTCCCTCTGGTAAAGAGTCTGAGGATTTACCCTATTTATATTGGATACCTAAACTCCATAAGACACTATACAAAGAAAG
This sequence comes from Bathymodiolus septemdierum, assembly GCA_963383655.1. Taxonomy (NCBI): domain Eukaryota; kingdom Metazoa; phylum Mollusca; class Bivalvia; order Mytilida; family Modiolidae; genus Bathymodiolus; species Bathymodiolus septemdierum. Next base: position 75,218,166 of record OY726518.1, read on the forward strand.
GTACATAGCGGGATCATCAACTTGTTCGACGAAAGAATTGTCTATTCACCTAACAAAGATTCTGTCTGCAGTAAAAGAGGGACAACATAAATATTGTGAAACTGTTTACTCGCGTAGTGGCATAAATCACATGTGGATTTCGAAAAACTCTAAAGATCTTTTGGATAACCTTAAATCAAGATCTTTCAACTCTATGTACCACCCTACCGCATGACAAATTAAAAACCCGCTTCAAAGAAACAATTCACAAAGCTTTCAGTCATAGAAACCATAGCTCAACATTTGTTGTGTTAGGTTACAATTCCACATATTTTTCAAACAAAATTCAAAAAGGTAAAACATGATACTCCGAGGAACAAGTGATCAGTATGCTCATCGGTAACATATTTGTCTCCTTTGGAGGGATACTGTTTCCGCAGGTCGTCGGCATACCAATGGGCACGAATTGTGCCCCTCTTCTAGCCGATTTATTTCTATACTCATATGAGTCGAAGTTTCTTCAGAAGCTTGTAAAAGATAAGAAGATTCATGAGGATAGAGCCTTTAATTTCATATACAGGTGTATTGATGACGTTTTATCTATCAATAATTCTAGATTTGCAGAATTTCTTCCAATGATATATCCTCCAGAGCTGGAAGTTAAAGAGACCACAGAAACAGCTTCGTCCGCATCATTTTTGGACTTATACCTCGAATTTGCTGACAGTGGTCAACTCAGTACTAAACATTATGATAAACGGGACGACTTCAATTTTAAAATCATAAATTTTCCAAATATGTGCAGCAATATACCAGCTTCTCCTGCATATGGTGTTTACATCTTGCAATTGATTCGCTATGCAAGGGCCAGTAGCAATTATTTTGATCTCCTGAAACGTCATCTTCCTCTGAGAAACAGGCTACTGGACCAGGGCTATGAAAAGATTCGCCTTATTCGATCTCTTAAAAAGTTTACATTCCGATACCAAGATCTTGTCGAAATATATTCCGTCTCTGCAGAGACGATGATAAACGAGTGAAATTGTATAAAGTTAAGGAGGTCAACAAAAACGTCAAAATATTTTTTTTCAATGTGTGACGTAAAATTGTTTTTGACATTTGCTTCACTGGGTTTGGTACTGCTTTGACAACTATTTTACCTATTTTGTTCCCGTATTGTTATAAATACTGTTATAGTGACAGCCGGAAGCTTTGAGCCGTAATGAAAGCGGGAGGTTTGGCGCTTTAAAATCTGATTCAACCCACCATTTCTTTAGAAAGACCTGTAACAAGTCAGGGTCATTACAGTTTTGACAGTTTTCCGGTGGTTGACTGATTTTGTCTGTTTATATACTTATGAGTTTTGACTTTCCCTTTGTAAGATTGTTCGGAGTTCGATAATTTTACTATTACCCTTATTTAGTGTCATTTCGCATTGTTGGCTTAAAATAGAAAGCACTAACCTTAGTCTCTGGTACCCTTCCTGCAGTGGCTATTCGTTTCGTATATTGATGTCATTCTATGAAGTTAAAGGTACTGTAATACATGTGATGTTTAGCTTTACCCAAACTGCAAAGGGTATGAGGGAAAAATAAATCGCAAAAAGATAAAAGATGGCAAAAATTTGCTAATAATTTATGTAAATATGATAAAATATGGAAGAACATTATTGTCACATTATTTGATAACTTAGACACAAGTATTTCTTTCATGCAATGGTCCTCTTTCTTTTATACCTCTCGCTTATTTTGAATAATATATTCAATATCAATATAGCTCCTATTATCATTTGCTAAACGGCGTTGATCGGTTTTTCATGAATTTTTCTTTGCAAGCGTTTAAGTTTATTCAGAGGGTATTTCCTTTTAACAATACACAAATGTTTCAATAGAAATCACCTTGACATAAATTCACACCAATTCTAGTTTAAACGCGCATCTGATTGGCCAATTCAAATAGTAATGTCAAATCGATAGAAATAATAGATACTAATCATTGCCAGTCAAAACATATTTTGACATTTATCAATTAAAATCACCTTGAACAAAAGTAAAAACAGACAAATTAAGTAATCCCGATTCTGGTGTATTCAAAGGCCTTGCCAAATATTAAAATAAGATGAATTGAAACACATATTTACATCATTGCCTTTAGCATCTTACAAGAAGGTCACGAATATAATAGTGTCTTTTTGTGCAGAAAACGCACAATTTTAATATATATTTCACACAGGAAATGGGTGCACACGATATGTGATCATATTATGGAAACGGAAGTATTTAATGAAAATTTAACACAAGGAGCTATAAACTGTTATTTATTATACCAAATGAACATTTATATTAGACACAGGCGCATGGGGCATGGATTTCGTTTCCTCCTCCCCCCTTTTCTCTACTACCTCCCCCCCCCCCTTTTTCACAATTTTCATTTAAATTATTCCTTTTTCAAAATGTTCATAATCATTCGTTTTTCTTCATTTGACAATATCAGTAGACGTCATACATCATGAATAATACGTGTATTCTGTGCCCACAGTTTTTCGACTGACACAGTATAAGAAAGAAGGTATGCAACTCCATTTTCATATTTCGCGCCATATCGCTCACCTCGGTTGGGAAACCCCCGTGTTTGTTACACTTTTTACCTTGTCTACATATGGCACTGTCGTATCAAACTGTTTCTAAGACACTTACCTAATTGCCCATGTTCGAATTTCAGTCGGTACGTCGATCTTTTCCAAGAAATCTCGCCGAGAATAGCGAAGCAGCTTCGTTTCTAGGTCAAACTACGTCATATTAGACGGAAGTGCAAGAACGGTAACCCTGGGTTTTTAAGAATGGATTACCTGCAATGAAAAACCCAGATGCGCTCCGAATATTTTTCCCGGAATGTTTTGGCGGGAAATATAAACCGCTGAAAAAACATAACAGCAGACGGATTATTTCGAAAAAATGGCACAACCATCTGAATACGGAAACATTGAAATAATTTGATGGTAAATAACTGTTCAAAAAAGAAATTCAAACTGAGAAATAGATATGATAGAATGGTTAGAACTGAAGTCAAAATTTCAATGAAAAAGAAATATTCAGCTTGCCTCTACTTCAAATTATTAAAATCAAACCCAAACAAATACACATACAACTCAAACAAAAAATAAATAAATAAATAAATAAAACAAAGGAAGAAGAAGCTGAGAACAGCTATTGAATGGGACTATGGCATTTTACCCCCCTCCTCAATAAAGGGGCTCCCAACTGATAAAAATATGCAAGGGAGCCGGAGGGACCATTATGCTAAGGGGGCTATTTCTTTTTCAGGGGTGAAAAATAAATAACTAGTGTAACTATTTGAACGTGAAATAATAATTCGTGAACTTCATTTTTCGCGTATTTAACCTCCTCGCGAAGAAAGCGAAAATTAAATACCCACCAAAATAACCACTTATACGGTAAAATAGGATTTTTTTCCTGGATTTCAACACTGATTTCTGTCACTGCTGAAAAGTGGAGTTACACAAGTTATTTATTTGTTACCCCTGTAAGACAGACTATTGTTTTATCAGTGACATGAAATGAAAAAGAAATAGCCCCTTAGTTAAATGGTCTCTCCGGCTCCCTTACACATTGTTATCAGTTGGGAGTCCTTTTATTGAGGCACTGGAAGGGGATAAAATGCCATAGTTTCATTCAATAGCTGTTCTCAGCTTCTTCTTCCTTTGTTTTTTTTTTATTTATTTATCTTATTTTATTTTAATTTTTTATCTGTATATGTATTTGTTTGGGTATTGTCTTTAATAATTTGAAGTAGAGGCAAGCTGAATATTTCTTTTTCATTGAAATTTTGACTTCAGTTCTAACCATTCCATCATATCTATTCCTCAGTTTGAATTTCTCCCAGAGAAATTATTTGCATGTGTTAACAGTTATTTACCATGAAATTATTTCAATGTTTCCATATTCAGATGGTCGTTGTGCCATTTTTTCGAAATAATCCGTCTGCTGTTGTTTTCTCAGCGATTTATATTTTCCGCTAAAAAATTCCGGGGAAAATATTCGGAGCGCATGTGAGGTTTTCATTGCAGGTATTCCATTCTTAAAAAACCCAGGGTTATCGTTCTTGCACTTCCGTCTAATATGATGTAGTTTGACGTAGAAACGAAGCTGCTTCGCTATTCCCGGCGATATATCTTGGAAAAGATCGACGTACCGACTGAAATTCGAACATGGGCAATTTGGTAACTGTCTTAGAAACAGTTTGATACGACAGTGCCATATGTAGACAAGGTAAAAAGTGTAAAAAAAAACACGGGGGTTTCCCAACCGAGGTGAGCGATATGGCGCGAAAAATGAAAATGGAGTTACTTACCTTCTCTCTTATACTGTATCAGTCGGAAAACCTGTGGACACAGAATACACGTATTATTCATGATGTATGACGTCTACTGATATTGTCAAATGAAGAAAAAGGAATGATTATGAAAATTTGAAAAAGGAATGATTTATATGAAAATTGTGAAAAAAGGAGGTAGTAGAGAAAAGGGGGAGGAGGAAGCGAAGTCCATGCCCCATGCGCCTGTGATATTTGACAGAAACAAGATGCATTTTATCAACGGCATCTACTATTTTTTGCAAGGACAATTCGCATATACACGACTCAGTAGCAAATTAGTTTTGATAATTTAAACAATTTGTACGAATGGTTTTGGCTTAGGATTCATTATTTTGATGCTCTACCTTTATAGAATGTAGACCTGGTCGCTATGGTTACAATTGTAATAAGTCATGCTATGGATGTTTATCTGATTCCTGTGACAAAGAACTTGGTGTTTGCAGAGATACATCTGGATGTAAACCTGGATGGCAACATGTACAGCCGTGGAAGTGTGATATAGGTATACAAACAATGTTTTTATTTATCATATACAACAAATGAACTTGTTAATTATCAAGAAAAGTTCGCGGGCAAACGAAGCAATGACAATAGATATATATTTAAAACAGACAAACATTAAGGACCTAAATAGTTACTTCTTCAGTACTGTATCAGTTGCGAACTTTAAAAGAAATGCCACATCCATGTCTGCGTATTTTACGATCCTCAGATAAATAAGAAAAATCATATATATCATAGAAAAGATACTATTAAGCTATTGATTTTTGTAGCATGTGTACCGGAAACATTTGGGGATAACTGTACTAGTAATTGTCACTGTGTCAACCAACCATGTGACCATGAAGAAGGAACATGTCCTGCTGGTGGATGTCAACGTGGATATGAAGGAATTAACTGTAGTACAGGTATGTGATACGGATGATTAGATTTAATATATGTCTACTCATATTTCCTCTAGTGGAAAAATCCCCCAACAGTAACAATGGTAAAGAGAGCGTGCCAAGCATAGTTATCTGGTTAATATTTTTATATAAATATATACAGTGGTTGGTTTGTTTTGCGAGAATAGATTTTTCAGAACAATCTGGCATCGAAGGAGAAGACTGAGATGAGAGAGGCGATGTAAAGTCCAGTTTGATCAAAGGGAAATTGTACAAATTATCGATAAATTGGGGTAATAATTATGCATGTCCTTTTTTGTAGTCAATGGTAACACTGGCATTGATTGATGACTATGCAATTCTTTAAAATAATTACTCCTAAAGTGAAAAAGGTATATACGTAAACTATTTTATTTGATTTGCCAATTCCCAAGCCGTAACATGAATAAAGACAGCGTCAACCACACTTTCTGAACAATTCGGAAAACCATAGAAACAGGGGATATATCGATACCGCTAACACACATATACATGACCTCCCACTTTCCTGGTTTGGCATAGGCATTTATACCATGAAATTTCATGACCATCCCATCTTAGTGAAATGAGGTGGTCATTGGCGTGGTTTCTACATCCGAGTTAAATGCCAACCCGCACATTGTTATTAGGATTACTATAATCTTGAATGTAATGCATAATATATTTATTCTTTATGGCACAGAGGTTGTCATATACATAATATTAGTTCTATTTAAGAGAACCGATGACATCATCCATCTTTTAAATATTAGATAGTACACAAGGACATCGTAAGACATAATAGGGAAACAGAAGTACATTTTGATCTAAGATATAATTGTCAATACAATCTTTCATAATATGTACGCAAGTAACAGAATACGTTTCAACACGATGTTAATATCTTCCGACAAACGAACTGAAAGATATTCTTAAAGACGATTCTTTAATTATCTTGACTTAATAAATATGAAGACGATGGCATTGGAAAAGGTCTGAATACAAGCTATGGCGGAATACATATGTATAATTTATTAAATACAAAAGTGTCTCATCCGACACACCATGGAACCAGGGAAATGTGGCGGATTGTACATGATGTCGGAATATTCAGGTTATACGCTTTAGGTAACGGACATTTGCACAAGAGAATTGTGTATGTTTGATTTTGTAGGGTGGTTTAAATATTTACAACTACAATGCAAAGGGATGTTTATACAATGTAGATGAAAAAATTAATACACAATATTTTTAGAACAATTTCATAATCTGATCAGATTATCGTTGTACCCATGTCGTTTACAAAGAAAGTGAAAATAGTTAACTGTAAAATTGTAATTATAATATTCTTGGTAAACTTACTTTTAACTCTTATTAATGAGTCTCTAATCACCTGCCAATTAATAAATGCAAATCATAATTTATTTGTGTACACAAACCTAGATCAATTTCATAATATATGAGATATTGGTTGTAGCAATGTTCTTTACAAAGAATGTGAAAACTGTCAAAAGTTTAGTTATTCCATGTATATTCATTGTAAGCCTACTTTTAACCCTTTCTAATGAGCCTCTAATCACCTGCCAATATTTAAGTTCAAATCATAATATATTTGTGTACACAAGCCTGTCAATTTGTCAATAGTTTATATTAAATGATACACATGGAAGGAATGCAATGTATAAATGAGCATATCAAAGGGTCGGAAAATACACGATTAATTAAGTGCAATCAATAACAATGGGACCGTAAGACAGTGTCGGATGTCTGAAGTGACAGGTTTCGGAATACAAAAGGTTTTTAAACAAAGAGTGTTAAAGAAATACTTTGGGACCATGAATGTGTGTCGGATGTCACAGGATGTGGGAAGACTCAGGTGTTGGATGGCACAAGTTCCACTCAAGCACGATCTATCACATTTAGCTGTGTTTAGCTCTCTTTCTAACTTATTTTTACAGTGTCAATGTTTGCTTACTTTTTGTAAATAGAAAGTGCCACCTTTTGACAAAAAAAAACTCAGAAGTTTCGAAAAATGCAAAATGTGGGTCAACTATATGTTATGTTATTTATCGCTGACCTTGTAGGATTTAAGGATACGATCTATAAATTGTATTACATTTAAAATACTGTCAAGACACGGATGTATTTACTTCAGCAATGGAAAACAATTTTGTGGGAAAACGCTCGTGAAGCTTGTCTTACCCAGGAGCCTTAGTAAGATAGAAAAAAAGCATTTCCACCTAAATTAACGGACTACTGTATCTAATAGGTGAAAAAACGAGACCCGTTTTAAGATATATGTATATAAATCGTATAGAAACTAGTCAAAATCAAACTTACATGATGTGTAACGAGGTAACAGGTTACAAATTATTCTGTCATTTTAAAACAGTAACTATTTATTACTAGTTATGCACTTGGTGTTGTTGTGCAAATTGTTTACGTATATTTATATATATTTCAATCATATATTAACTTTCATTAGTTTTCTCTTTTGCTTAATATTCATTATAACATGACCTCCTTCTTTCGATTTGCTAACAAACGAGCGAGTTATCCATTCGGTATAATCTCATTAGCACATGCGCCTGTGAATGTGACTGACTTTTCCATTGGCAACATAAATTGTAACCCGAATAATGCCGATAGAGGGCGCAATATTATTCGAGTTACATAAATTGTGTGCGACATTTTCCGCAAGCTTAAATATAAATTATCGTCTTCCAATCGAAGTATACTACCGTATTTGTACTTTTAGACATACCAGAATCTAAATAAATCATGGAAACCAGAATGTGCTTTGAGTTTTAACATGGATTGGCGGATATTAGTAAATTTCATCTCTCGCTTCTGACTCGGGATAAAATACTAATATCCGCCAATCCATGTTAAAACTCCCAACACATTCTGGTTTCCATGATCTACTTCTTAATTATTATAATGCTCTGTCATAATAGAATGCAGTCCTGGTAACTATGGTTACAATTGTAATCAATCATGTGACGGGTGTTTATCTAATTCTTGTACCACGACACATGGTTACTGTAAAGACCAATCTGGATGTAAACCTGGATGGCAATATGGACAGCATGGACAGCGGAAGTGTGATATAGGTATAATTATACTATCACTTTTAGCTAGCATGCATACCAATGGAAATTTATCAATCAAGAATGTTTCTAAGCAATATAACTAATCAATGTCTGCGTTCTTGACGATTATAAGATGTTTGATAAATTAAAGATCATGCATATAATATTTGAGATATACTATAGGTTTTTGATTTCGGTTTACTCTAACGTTTGTTTCTTAATGTATTGTTACGCGTACTTGTGCATAAAGCTTTCAATATTACTAAAAATATAATTATAGCGATTTGGGGGGATGGATGGTATGGTGCTTAACGCCACTTTCAACAATATTTCAGATATATCGTGGCGGTCAGTTATATTGGTAGAGAAAACCGGAGACAACCACCAACCTGCCGCAAGTCACTGACAAGCTTTATTACATAGCGTTGTATCGATTGGACTGTAAAGATTCGTATTCTTTGAGTATTGCTAGTATGAAACGGGACATTTGGCTCTTCAATACAAAAAGAATGATTTTGCACTATTGAAAGTATCGACTATTGGCGTTCAAGCTTTTCATTTAAAGTTCTAATTCCGTCAGGCCATGACAGGATGATGTCAAGCAAAATGGAAAATGGCATGCAAAAACTTCGCAGTCTACAACGATCAAATGAAGAAGTTTCTAGTAAACATTGACGAACAGAAATGCAGTCTACCACGATCAAATGCAAGAATTTTTAGTAAACATTGTAACACACAGTATAATTGTTGTAGATTCAAACTTGTGGTTGCCATTGGAAATTATTGAAAGTGATATTTTACTCAATATTGTAAACAAGAAAGTCATACAGTAATGATATCAGTAATCAATAATATAATGAAACAACTAGAGCCTCTTGAATTTGGTTAATGCTTCGATTTATAGACCATATCAACATATCGAAGCTCGGAATTCGTCCTCGGTCGACATACTTTTATATGGTAAATAAATCATGACAGTCTGAACGCATTAAAATGCTATCATTGTATGTTAGTCCCTTGTCAATTTTTTAAATAAATACCATTGATATTTGTAGTGTGTGGATCGGGAACGTTTGGTAATAACTGTTCTAGTAATTGTCACTGTGTCAACCAACCATGTGACCATGAAGACGGAACATGTCCTTCTGGTGGATGTAAACGTGGATATAAAGGGATTACCTGTAGTACAGGTATGTGATGCGTATGCAATAAACATACATTCAAAGTCAAGCGATTGGAAAGCCAAAATAACGTAATAGTCGTTGGGAGAAGGCAAGTCAAAGGTCCTACATTGGACTGTCAAAATCGATTGAGGTAACCTATGTCTGAGGAAGATTAACCTTCATTTTGTTCCAGTATTGTTATAAATACTGTTATAGTGAGAGCCGGAACCTTTGTGCCGTATTGAAAGCGTGAGGTTTAGCGCTTTAAAATCTGATTCAACCCACCATTTCTTTAGAAATGCCTGTACCAAGTCAGGGTCATTACGGTTTTCACAGTTTTCCGGTTGTTGACTGATTTTTTCTGTTTATATAATTATGAGTTTTGACTTTCCCTTTGTGAGATTGTTCGGAGTTCGGCAATTATGTGTTTACTCTTATTTAATAGCATTAAGTTATTGGGACGCTGAGATTTTTGTAGGAAAGTTGGGCAATTTATCGATGTTAGTTTAAATAAGATGAGAAGGGCAATCCAGTTATCGGGGATGTACAATTACTACCCACAGAACACAGTGTTTTCGGGTTTTCCAAAAAAAAAAAAAAATTCTCCGAGATCAATATATTATCCAGTTGTAATATAAATAGTTGCTTTACCATTATATTAACATGTCTTATTTATTTTTTGGTATATTTTCCACTATTTTAATGTTCTTTCATAATAGAATGCAGTTTTGGTAAACAAAATCACTGAGCAAGCAACAGTCGATTTCTGTGCGATTAAAAGACGGACTATCTGCATCACAGAAGACAACGTGTATGTTCCGTTTGTCGTGTTCCCAATCCCCGCCCCTCTTTTCTCGTTCATGATTTGTCTACGGATATGCTCATCACCGATTTTTTAAACACTAGTAACACGATGGATACAACTAGTGGAACAGACAGGAGCTACATACCCACTGGGAGCTTCTCCGTTTTTAAGAGTGGTTTGTGTTTATCAATATTTAGCTTCTATGTAAAGCTTTGTGAACAATGCTTTTCTTTTTCTTACCTTGTTTACCTTTTTTATATATATACGTCTAAAAAGTTGCCATTGTTATTATGTAAGGTCAACTATTCGTGATTCATCATCAGTCCTACGGAAGACATAGCAAAACGATATTGTGAGTATATATATAAATGTATAACATATTTAAAAATTAAATGAGTTATTCTATACCATTGGTGTTATACAGCTGAAAAGTATCCATTTTCTTTTCCACAAATTCACCCTAATTTTCCCTGTAATATTCGTTTTGATAAATGTTTTCTAATCCAATCACAGAAAGATTGTTAGTATAAAAATGGTTCGCCATTTGATCATCTGTTTTTCCACTCATAAGATATTGAATTGTTTTGGGGATTTTGTTGTCTAGGTTAAATCCATTATATAAATTATCTTCTGTCTTTCAGAATGCCCCAGAGGTTTCTATGGATTTAATTGTGCCAATATTTGTAATACATGCAACATTACTTTGTGTGAACGATATGAAGGCAATTGTAAACATGGATGTATGGAAGGCTACACAGGATACCAGTGCCTTTCCGCAGGTTTTTGAAATATAATTTATATTCCTTTCAGTAGCAATACCAACAATCGATACATACATCGTCTGACATGTTAAGATAATTATTTCGTGAGTAATATCATGAAATCCAACCAAATATACATTTCACGGGTTCATTCGAATTTTACTTATTTATGCGTCCTGTGTTCACATCTGAATTGATACAACATATGAAGCGGATCTTTGAAATGCTAACTGTAAGTGTGTTATTGGAAACGTCGAAACCTGGGTTTAATGAGAAAGCTCAGTAAAGCAATTGATGGTGTAGTTTACCCTCCAATTAGTATGCTTACACCTGAGTTCACACCCGGTTTTTAGTGGGGTTCGTGTTACTCGATCTTTAGATTTATATGAATGTTTTGTAGATCGTTGTTTGTCCTGTGCTTTTTCTTTTGGAAATTGTGTTGCCTGGTCTTCTTCGATTTACGGATTCTGATTACCCCTTTGGTATCTTCAAACTCTTCTTGCATGTTGTGTTTTCCCCAGACATTCAGAATGGTATTTTCGAAATTAGAGGGCACTTAGCAATGATTGTATAAATTTGGAGAGCAGCATTAATGAGGATATATTTATTAATTGTCAGATAGTAACAATGTCAGAAATATTTATGGTATATTCCAGTACTGTAGTTTTACTACTAGCACAATGATAGAAGTACTTTCGTTGTGAAGTAATGTTACATATTTAATTTCACAAATTGGATAAGGTCACTGAGGTCACTCACATTTGTTTTCCGAGGACAGCATGGTAGTGGCAAAGGAAGTTGTAGTTCGTTATGATGCAGTTTTTGTCTAGGGAAAACTCTAGACATGCATTACGGTCAAGCATGTATATAACGGACACCATGGGGACGTTACACATTTACACATTTTCAGCAGTTGCCCTTTATTTACAGGATAAAATTATATAAAATCATAAAGTAAATATCTAAGTTTTTATAGACATTATATATCAAATGGAGAAAATGAAGCTGTCCTTTATAGACAATGGCTTCTTATAAACGGGTGTTCTGTTAAAGTAAAGTGACTGTATGTGATTTATCGTTACCCCATGTAAATTACTTGTCTTAAGCAAATTCTAAAGGTGCGTTAAAACGGTCAAAATGTTCCTTCAGCTTTGCTTCAAATTTACCTGTGAACCTGTTACAGACACGACTTTTACTGTATGAATACGTCATCAAGCATGTTTGATGGATCCATCAAATGTTGAAAGTGGGTATGATAGGTGGTTAGATTGTCAGATGTGTGTTAGAAAGAGGTGGACAGATAGAGCGTGTAGCGAATTTGAAGGAAATATTTGTTCGTGTAACCCCACCATTGGTTAATGAGTACTGTCAGTTTTTTCTTAATTTTGTGTTAGAGCATGTAATGCGTAGAGCATGCCAGGTTTAGGAAGCATCTATAATACTATTAATGATTGAGATTTTGCACATTGAAGGTAATATTTGGGAAATTTTATTTTAACAACTAAATATGATTAGCGTAATTGGTGGCGTAAACTTAGATCATATTTTACTGATGATCACATAAAAGTAAACAGAAAAGGGCATTGATGGAATATCGCAAGAACGAATTTTACATGTTTAAATGTTAAATAGAATATAACATTCGGATACAAAAGACTGTCAGAACCATCTCTCATTTGCGAATATAAATCGACAATAACATATAACACAAAAACAGTAAATACATGTATACATTATTTATATAATAATATAATAATAATATGGTCTTGTTCAGGTAATATTTTGGCATAATACCTGGAAAAGACCACATCAATATCATTATCATACTGAGTATCTAATTGTCCAGGTAATATGCCAAAATATTACAGTACCAAATATCACTACATAAACTTACACGAAGTATAATAATATACGATGCAATGACTGTTAGGGGACGAACACGTATTATACCTGTGTTCCTTACCTTTTGTTTTCCATCAGTATTTCGGGTTTCTCTTAATTCTTATTGTTTTCTTATTGTTTTATGTTTGGTTTTAATTAATATGTAATATGACACGTACTTTTGATTTTCAGTTGCAACAGAGTCAGATGGACAAACTACAAAAGATAATACAATGAACACGGTATATGCCGTTATTGGTACATTCATTGTTACTACATTAATGTGTGTCATCATAAATCATATTAATAACTACAGGAAGTATGTCATCATGATTAGTCATTTAATGGTTTACTTGTCCAATGTCAAATAGTTACAGCGCAATTAAGAATGGCATACAATGCCGAACTTTGAAAAAAAAACACCAGATCGGATTATCTTGCAATAGGATCGTGCACAATAAATTCACTCATAATCAAAATATTGGTAATTAATGAGAAATAATAGTATGTTGTTATTTAAGCTTGACATGTTTTGTAAACATACGGAGTGTTATTTAATTATGTTAGAGTTTTATTATATACATGACCGTTGTTTGTTGGGTGAATAGATTGACAGGTGAAAAACATTCATACTCTATTGTATATTGCAAAATATCATCTCTCGTTAATTCACAATTAGACATACACATTAAACAGTGATAACCGACTATCTCACTTCAAAAACGAAAACACTTAATCCTCTCCCACATCTAAAGCTTACAAATACACAAAAGGAAGACAACGACGGAAACGGAATTGATTGCCTTGGAATAAAAAAAAAGGATCACGACAGAAATTATATATATTATTAAATAATAAAATGAAAATACCTCACTGTCGAACAAACTCGAGGCAAAATTGATACTCAAACACACATGTACATGACTACTCAATTTCCTGACCTGGCACAAACATTTCAATAAAATCTGAAAAGTTAATATGGATTGATGGGCCCATATATCCCCTCGTAGTATTGTGAGACGATGCGACCATGGAAGTATCATCTGCATCTGAGCAAAACGATTTTAAATGCATTAATATATTGGTTTAGATCCTGTTGGAAAACATTTTGATTCTTATATACTATCTAATGATACATACTAACTGATATTAAATCTGTAATTGAATAATGGTCTTTCACCATAAGATTTTACCTTCCTGGCTAGTAGTGGGTTAACTACGAGCATTCACTGTCCCTGCTATTGTACTGTTTATATTTTCATTCGTTTTTATAATAGGATATGGTCTGTTTGGGTATAAGCGGATCTGTGCAGGTTTTTTATTGTTTGTTTATGTCCATATTTCCGTTGGAAATAAAATTATCAAGACAAGAACCGGAGGGTTAAAATCCAATTGACCGGTTTCACAGCGCTACATATGCATGTCTATCTACACACAGGACATGGATTTCCCACGTCATATATGTCATGGTCTGTTATATGTTCAGTGATTTCATGTGAGAAATGATTGTTCGTTTTTATTTTGATATCGGTGGAATTGTTGAATATTGTTTTTCATAATATTGACCTCTGCCTACGGACTCAATAAAAACTCATTTCGAACATGGTAAAACGCTATCATTGTATAATTTTTATTTTAGATTTAGACGAGGAAAAACAGCCGGAGATACAAAGAAACAAAATGGACAAAATACAAGTGAATATTTTAATGATGCATTCACTAATGATTATGCAAATATTGGTAATATATTTCCTGATTACATTGCATAGTGGGCATCCTTAAAGAGGGTAAGGGTTATTGTGTATAACGCCACTTCCAAGAATATGTCAGTTATATAGGGGTGGTCATTTTTATTGGTGGAAGAAACCAGAGAATACAGAGAAGAGTAAGAGTAAGTCACGACAAACTTTATCACATAATGTTGTATGGAGCAAACCTCGTCATGAACTGAATTCGAACTCACAGTTTTAGTGGTGATAGGCACTGATAGGATAGGTTGGTTTAAATCCAAATACCATACGATCACGACAACGACGTCCTCTCCCATCCGAAAAGAATATGAACAATACTATAAATGTCTGCTAAGTATTTTGTCTCACTGACATTCAATCTTACATTGTAAATCTGTCAGTAATCTCGATTATGAACAATGATATTGACAAATTCATCAAGAAAGCACTAATACAAAGAAGCACAATTTATAAATGTTGTCACATTTTCACAAGGTGCAATTTAAAATGTTATATTAATGTAAAATGCACTTTATTTAAACATGTACATTAATGCTGAATTGCTGGAGACCATGGGCCTAAATAAATAAATTGTGGTGTTTATGAAACCAATAGAGAAGTCAGGCTGAAGGTCTTGTAAAATGCAATAAGAAAAAAATGTCCATCTCAGAATATGTGCATGATTATTCACTGCTCATTCAAATGTTTACCTCTAAATTCCAACAATTGTTATTGTATCTTTGTTGAATACAAATAAACATGATAATTATTAGATTTCGTTGTATTTATGAGTCTGATAGCTCAATATTATCAATTCATCCTGCAATCAGTACATTTGCTGTACACATATGCTATGCGAATACATTTTTGCTCTATTCGTACTAGACGAATAAACGTTTCGGCCTACGAATAAACATTTCAGCCTACGAATAAACTTTCCTGGTAGCTTGTAGCTATGTACAGCGGAGGGCGCAGAAAAGTATGAAACTGGTACTAATGTAATGCGGACCACGAAGAAGACACCCTTGACAATATTTATGAAAGGCGAGGAATGACGATTGTTTCTGTCCTTTTTGTTTAAATCTGACAAGTTTTCCGACTTTTTGACATTGCAGAATAAACACAATATACGTACATTGTCGTTAAATATCAAATGCATTTGTACTCCTGCGAAACAGGCATGAAAAGCTCGCCTAAGGCTCGCTATTCTGCCTGTTTCTAAAGCTCGTATAAATAAATTTTATATTTACCGACAATGTACGTATATTGTATATATACGTTGTGCTTAATGTAAATTTGGTATAAATTCTAGATATTAGAGAATAAAATGAAGAAACACAGCACAAAATACGACACCATCAGAATCAGTTAATACAATTAAAATTAGAAGTTCACCTTGACTCCCTTTATTGATATGTGGCGGAGAATGAGATCTAAGAAAATCCCATTATGGATCAAATTCGAGTGACCGTATGTCATGAATGTGTAATGATATGATAAATACGGTTATTACCTTTTCCGTCTAATCAGATTTCCCATAGCATGCACAACAAGTTTAACAGGACTTTAATAATCTCCCAATCTCCATTTGCATTGGATGGTACATAGGGTCATTCGCGTGTGGCACATAATGGAGTTTCCTCATATCTACAATGCCGCGACATCAGTAAAGGGGAGCAATTAAGATGTCTTATTTCAATTAGATTTCAGAAAAGTTGACATCCAACTGGAAAATCGTGGAAATTTATAGAAACATTTTTAAAGATGTTTATTTCCATTCCACCAACATTTTTAATATTCTGTAATTGTTCGTTTGCAGCATTTTGATATGGTATATGAATAAATTGTTGTAATCATACGTCTGCAAACTAGGTTCATTACCCTTAACCCGTATTGTCTATTGATGATAAATTGATAGGAGGCCACGTCTGAATGATACAATAAAACACAAACATCCAATACTACATTACACTTTTAATTAATAACTTTTTCAATTAATGCCTGTAGCTTTCTGTCAGATAATACTGATGCAAAGGACAACAAAGTCGTGTCTGGTATACTAACCGCCCAATCATATGCAAATCAGTTAAATATAGTGACCAATCGAACAACTGTACTTGGCGTATACCCGGTTTTCAAAAGTAAGTTCATTCGTGATTGGTAAGTTGAAAATATAAAACCTGACATGACCACAAACGGGATGTCATTAGATGTTAGTGTATCGCTAAACACATAGAAGTCGGTATCATAACTTTAACACATGCACTAATAACTATATGTAGATAATTAACTAATCCATTCCTAGCAGCTATTTCAGTTACATTTATATATAATATCATATTGTCACTAAATATTGTACAAAAAAACCCAACTGGATTTTATTTGACAATATTGTTATTATAGGTCATAACAACACAGAACCACATTATGAAGAGACTATTCCTTCATCACAGGAACAAACTTATGACACAATATAGCAAGAACAATCGGGATTATTTAATATCGTTGTTCATGGTCAATGGCAGCAGTCATCTGACTTCCTGAAACATTGAAAAAAGGGATGTTCCTCGTATAAACATTTTATAGAAGAATTATGTCAAAAGTCGTCTTTTTAGTGCAAGTGTGAATACACATCGTCATTTATTCTGTATATTGTAATAAATTATTGCATTTTTGTTATTTTCATCATAAGCGTCGGTCCCAGTAACAGGTTATCTCCTACTCATGTCTGTGTCTGTTTCAAGACAGGACCTGAATTTCCAATGTAATATGTCGTGATCTGCTTTGTGTTCAGTGGTGTCAGGTAGTATGAGAGGTGATTGTTCATTTTGTTGATATTGGTTAAATTGATGACCATCACTGTTTAAACTTTTTCTTCCGAAAATTTATTTTAGTAATACATAAAGAGTTGGTACGTAAATGAGGATATTTCGAGTATTATTTCAAAGCTTAGTGATAGAAAAGTTTCAGTTTCAATGGATTAGATGAAATAGGTTTTACTCATCATTTGTAATTTGGGTAACCTATAAGCATTGTACAGGATGTAGCAAGTACACAACGTGTTTAGAGGATGTCGACTTCCGTGGATACTAAAAAGCTGCTTGTTTAAAATTATATGTTGTGGCAACATTATCTGATCCTATCCATTATGTTCAGTTTAACTTACCTGTGTTAATGTACACAAACACATAGTACACAAGTCAGAATTAACTTGAGTAAAATAAAATTCGATTGAAAAGCAAAACCAACAACTGGGACCACCCACGGGAATAGGACAATGTACCTCTGAATTGAATGAATTCCCTGCCTCATTAATGATAGCCGATGGAAATCCAAGTACCTTCAGTCTGATACAAAAAGTTTAACTATATCGGAAAAAACATCCCATTGGCAGTGGAGTCATGCATGTTTCTACTAAAGATATGTTAATTTACTGAATTAGAAATTGAAGTTATTACGTTTATCATAGATCTTGCAACACACCTGTCCCACATCGTCAATGTCTAGATAAATTTCTATATATGAGGAGGATCTATCAATATTAAAATCAATTTCATGTTACACGGACGTTCAAATTTACAGTTCTTAAATCATGTAATTATTATAAAAGATAAGATTCTCCTCCCTCAGGCATAGGTGACCTTAGCCGATTTTGGTTATCCTGTTAAGGTCCTTTAAATGTCTTGTCTTGGTTTTCAAATATGTTGACCTTAAGTTTGATATCTACGTTTTTACTATAAAGTATACCCAATAATAATAATAACAATGTAGATATTCAACCTAGTGCACACGACGCGCTTGCAAACAAAACCAGTCATCAAATATGCTAAATATCAACAACATGAGCAGTCAAAATGGAAACTGCAGGTGTTGCTCTATCATCATTGAAGCCTTGTGTAGGATTGCATAGCCTTATTTGAGCAATGTGTTGTTAAATCATCAACAGGCTATTGGTGGATTTATCATTTTTGGTTCCTAATTGAATGTAGACTTTGGATTTAACTATATATGATTGTTCGCAATTTTAGCAGGTGCTATTTTATTCAAACTAATGCAAAGTTGAACATTTTATATTATTAAGTGGTGGTTTTAATAAAGATATTCAGATAAACGGATACAACAACCGTAAGCATGATTTGGTGGATAATCCTTGTTTTCGATTATGTACAGTCAAAGTTTGCTTCCTTAATTTGCAGTGAAGGTTCGTTTGGCGCAACAAACAAATGCAGAGCTTATAAATGCTCAAAGAGGATTGAATGTTATATTTAAATATGTGATTTACCAGCGGTCCATAAACAATATTACTCCCTTTGTTTCCTTTGTTTTGTAATGAGGATTAGGTTAGTCGCAACAGACAGACTGTCAACTGAAGAGCTAGATGACTGTATAGAGAAGTGCAATGTATGGCTACCGGGCGGGCCCATAACCAACATTACAATGTACCATTATCTATCTTTGATATTAATCTTCATGAAAATATTTAGAAAGTCTTAAATTATACTTTAATTGTGCGGTTTCTTAAAAACTTCTCTATATTTCATTTTAAATTAGATATTTACAAGTGAAGCTATATTTAAATACCAGATATTTATAATAAATCCAAACATACCAATAAAGCTAGAACAAAGCGAACTGTCACACAAACGAGAGTTCGACCATACATGTTCCGGAAGGATAGCCATGTCTTATCCCATAACTGGCAACCACAGTGAAGTCCTACCTACCAAATCCAGGTATACAAATTATCAAGTTAATATCGGAAATATGTATGCAAGCAGTTGGACGATTGCAATGCCGTCGTGATGATGAGTACATAATGTATGCACAGATGAATTATGCTTAGGTTTCTCGTAGCAATATGCTATATTGTGGTTTATAGAAAAACGTTGCATTTTCATTGGACGCCATGCCAGGAATAACAACTGGAACCGTAGGTATTAAAATATAACGTGGTTCAAATGATAAAACGGTCATTCACCTGCACTTTACTTTTATTCTATGACGGCTGAACAAGGTCACTTCATTGCGCTCGTATATGTATTTCATTGTCGATAAAAATAAGCATGTTCTTTTTGGGGAAAAAATATAAATAGAGCTGATATGTCACCGATATAACGTAACTGATGTTAACATCTCTAATAAAATGGAATAAAAAAACACCACATCGCCGGAACATTTCCAAAATCAAATATCAAGGATGTAGAAAGAGGGCAAACCCGATATCCCCTACCACACAAATACATGACCGCTCACTTTCATGGCTGGTTTAAACTAGTCTTATGTGCCCAAAACTCTCCTCCTACGGAAATGATACGGTCATGTAAGTGGTTTCAACATGTGAACGTATTCTACAACCAACAAAAATGACCATTGGAAAACGCTTTCTGTAATGTTCAAAAAGGGTATGCAAATGAATGAGTTTTTTTTTATTAAAAGCAAAACACCATATACCGGTACCCTATCTAGCGCCTGGATAGCATATGATATGATGTCTATGTATATACCATAAGGAAGACGAACTATCAAACGTCCAATACATAATGAATATAGAAAAGATGGATTATAATTTACATCCAATACTTATAATTTTAATTATAAATAAACAAAGTTAAAACTGTTATCAGTTAAATGTAAGGTAAAGTGAACATCATAGACTAACACGCAAGTCGAATTGATATGGCAATTTAAAATATAAACGAGTCTAATTTGCTTTTCAGAAATATGATACTATTTTTTATAAATGTTAAATATCTGTATAGATAATCAACATTTATATGGATCAGAAAATATATTCCCTACCCAGATTTTCTTTTTCAACACACTAGAACCTCACATGTACATTATATATTTAAAATGAAAAAAATATTGGCAAAACATGTTTCGACATAATCAATGATATGATGTGAGTGGCAATTGTTCGCTTTGTTGATATTGGTGGATTTGTTGACACTCGTTGTTTACAATTTCTTTTTATTTAGAAGTGTTTAGCATGTTGTGCATCAACTACTATTTTCAAGTCATAATGCAATGTCACTACTCGTCATTTCCGCATATGCATATGCATTTTGATAATATTAATAAGTATTTTTTGCATATCACTAAACATCAGACGTTTAAAGATATGAAAAGATGTATCACCTTTGAATTAGGAAAGATTTGTTTGTATTGAAACAAAATATATGCATTACGTTCATTCATTGAATGGCTTAACGTTCAGCGAGCAGTACTTCAATTATATTCAGGACCAGAACAAAGTAAATAATATATATAAACTGTATGGAATGGGTCAACCGGGTCAACGACTTTTGACTGCCACTGAAAAAGTATGGAGAGTTAGGTAGGGACGAACTGTTCAGTCTTGCGTAGCGGTAGCAATGCACCTACTCTTGTTCGAAATATACAAAATATGTCTTTATCGTGAATGGATCGTGACACTTCAAATACGTTATCTACAATGTTCCACTGCCATGCAATCTGTTTTACTACTTGCATATAGTATGATTGTTTCCGTGAACCCATAACAATGTTTGTATATCATAGATGACACAATAATTGCACAAAACACACATATATGTTCAATTCGAGTACAATTCATATCTTTTTTAAATGTATGTGATATGATATATTATCAATAGAAGGCAAATGAAACGAGGCATAGCGATGGTAAATATAGGTTTTACACTAACTGGAGACTATTTTGTACAACATCTACGTTTGTAAAATGACATTAATTTCAAATTGAACACATATAGTCATTTTATTTTGTCGTTTCTTTACTTATGATTGTTCGTTCTTTAACTTATCACAGGAATCAGCACTCTTCTTTCTTAAATACCCTGGTAATTCTTTCTTACAAATGCATTGTTAATGAAATAAGATTAGGTGATTTATTTTCAATTAAAAAAAAGTTGAACTATTTATTTAAATCTAGTTATTGTATTTGTTGGTTGTTGTTGGTTTTTTTGCTTTTTTGTTTTTTTTGGGTTTTTTTTGGGGTTTTTTTTCCTAATACGATGTTTCATAGCAGGTTGTGTACAATTGCTGAACATATACAAATGAAATCATAACCCGGGAAATATAATATCTCCTTATCTATATGATCATGCAATGGGCATGTACAATTTTTTTTTAAACACAATGCATGCTATGTGTCAGAATACACGATGTATACTTGCATTTTTTCTTTTCTTTGTTATTTTGTTTATCTCCTTATTGGTTTGTGATGATATATAATCATTTATTCATAGCAAAGCTTCCTGGTTCTGGTTTATTATCCAATTTTTTTTTTTAAATATTGTGTATCTTATGCTACATACACATATGTTTATAGTCGTAGGCATATTATGTATATTTTAATCAGTGACTGCATGCAAATATTTTCATAAAATAGGTAAGTTGACGAGAAGGATATCCAGTAATAAAAATGTAGATATCAAATTGATGGGAAAACATTCATCCGGTACGCAAGAAAACCAAAGGACCTAAACAGGATTGCCAAAATCTTATATGGTCGCCTCTAACTGAGGGAGGAGAAGGTTAGTTTTAATAAAAATTACATTATTCGGGAACTGTAAATTTCGATAAAAATATATCTAATAAACCTTGTCAGTATCGAAGAACTGATTACTGGCATGTATGGATGACACCCACGGGGACTAATAGTTCACCAGTAGAGATATCGTCATTGAATATATGCAGTACCTCACTGTGCATTCGGAATATAGTATGCCTTATATTCAGTAACGTTAATGTACGAATCATTGATATTTTTCAAATTTATTATTAGTGTTCCTGTCCCAATTTTTTATTTCTATGTTTGATTAACAGAATACTATGACTTTTATAGTTATTTGGTAGTTCATTTGTACTGGAAGTTATTTGATCAAATCCCCTTGTACGTTCCTGGATTTTACCCCTTCGGCTTCCCCCTTTTGATACGATATCCATTAAAGAATAGTGAATCTAATATATTGGAGAAGGGCTTTGACTGTTTCATTTTTTTTCAAAGGAATAGTACCATCTGTCATTTTTAGCTGCGAATCATTAGTTTAAACATCGAAAGAGAAAAAAAGAAATAAACATTTCACTTTCTTAATAACGATTTGCTTTACCTAACACATTAATTGCAATGATAAACTAAATGAGGAAAATGTCATCAACTTTGATATAGCAATCTTGTTATTGCATAGTCTATATTGATGTAGCAGTCTGTTATTGCATAGTCTATATAGATGCAGCAGTCTGTTATTGTATGGTATATATTGATGTAGCAGTCTGTTATTGTATAGTCTATATTAATGTAGCAGTCTGTTATTTTATAGTCTATATTGATGTAGCAGTCTGTTGTTGTATAGTCTATATTGATGTAGCAGTCTGCTATTGTATAGTCTATATTGATGTAGCAGTCTGTTATTGTGTAGTCTATATAGATGTAGCAGTCTGTTATTGTATAGTCTATATTGATGTAGCAGTCTGTTATTGTATAGTCTATATTGATGTAGCAATCTTGTTATTGCATAGTCTATATTGATGTAGCAGTCTGTTATTGTATAGTCTATATTGATGCAGCAGTCTGTTATTGTATAGTCTATATTGATGTAGCAGTCTATTATTTTATAGTCTATATTGATG
This sequence comes from Bathymodiolus septemdierum, assembly GCA_963383655.1. NCBI lineage: Eukaryota > Metazoa > Mollusca > Bivalvia > Mytilida > Modiolidae > Bathymodiolus > Bathymodiolus septemdierum. The sequence goes on from OY726518.1 coordinate 75,241,505, forward strand.
TAGCAATCTGTTATTTTATAGTCTATATAGATGTAGCAGTCTGTTGTTGTATAGTCTATATTGATGTAACAGTCTGTTATTGTATAGTCTATATTGATGTAGCAGTCTGTTATTGTGTAGTCTATATAGATGTAGCAGTCTGTTATTGTATAGCCTATATTGATGTAGCAGTCTGTTATTGTGTAGTCTATATTGATATAGCAGTCTATTATTTTATAGTCTATATTGATGTAGCAGTCTGTTATTGTATAGTCTATATTGATGTAGCAGTCTGTTATTGTATAGTCTATATTGATGTAGCAGTCTATTATTTTATAGTCTATATTGATGTAGCAGGCTGTTATTGTATAGTCTATATAGATGTAGCAGTCTGTTATTGTATAGTCTATATTGATGTAGCAGGCTGTTATTGTATACTATATATTGATGTAACAGGCTGTTATTGTATGGTCTATATTGATGTAGCAGGCTGTTATTGTATAGTCTATATTGATGTAGCAGTCTGTTATTTTATAGTCTGTATTGATATATCTGTCTGTTATTGTATAGTCTATATTGATGTAGCAGTCTGTTATTGTATGGTGTGTATAGATGTAGCAGTCTGTTATTGTATAGTCTATATTGATGTAGCAGGCTGTTATTGTATGGTCTATATTGATGTAGCAGGCTGTTATTGTGTAGTCTATATTGATGTAGCAGTCTGTTATTTTATAGTCTGTATTGATATATCTGTCTGTTATTGTATAGTCTATATTGATGTAGCAGTCTGTTATTGTATTGTGTGTATAGATGTAGCAGTCTGTTATTGTATAGTCTATATTGATGTAGCAGTCTGTTATTGTATGGTCTATTTTGATGTAGCAGATTGTTATTGTATAGTATATATTGATGTAGCAGGCTGTTATTGTATGGTCTGTATTGATGTAGCAAATTGTTATTGCATAGTCTATATTGATGTAGCAGGCTGTTATTGTATAGTCTATATTGATGTAACAGTCTGTTATTGTATGGTATATATTGATGTAGCAGATTGTTATTGTATAGTATATATTGATGTAGCAGGCTGTTATTGTATGGTCTGTATAGATGTAGCAGTCTGTTATTGTATGGTCTATATTCTTGTACCAGTCTGTTATTGTATAGTATATATTGATGTAGCAGTCTGTTATTGTATAGTCTATATTGACGTAGCAGTCTGTTATTGTATAGTCTATATTGATGTAGCAGTCTGTTATTATGTAGTCTATATTGATGTATCAGTCTGTTATTGTATAGTTTATATTGATTATGACGTACCAGGCTGGTTCTTTGGGAAAAAGAGTAAATGGAATATCAGAAAAAAAAACCCAGCAGAATTGATTAATAAAAGTATCCCAAAAAAGAAGTTAAATAGGTACACCGAGTTGTTCAGAAACTTTGCTGGAAATGAAATAACACTGGTGGACAGCTCTTTGATCAGTATCATTAACAGAACAGTCAGACATACTACACTCGCATTGCATTCCTTGTTTGTTTCGCTGACTACGCTCGTGAAAGATCACTGTTGTTCTGTTTTACCTTTTTGAATATTATTCAGGATGCGTATGTATTGATAAAAATACCGATTGGTGTGATAATTTTTGTGATATTTAATCGTTCATAGTAGAGATAATTATGGATCAATTTGTTGAAATCTCATACCCTTTAAACAAATTTAATTATTTTATCTCAGCTGAATTAATTATTGTACAGTGCTGCATGTATGTACATTAATATTTACAAATTAATACATGGGCATTTCCATATTGGCCTGGTTATCATCGCGAGACCCCCATATTGGCCAGAGGGATGAAAACCAGGCCAATATGGAAATGCCCATGTATTAAACTATTTATTACATACTTCCAACATCTAGAAAAGAGACACCCATATTGGCCTGAGACGAAGTCGAGGTCCATATTGGCCCGGACCAATTTGGGCCTCGATATCGAAATGATTTTGTAGTAATCCAATAACCGGTTATTTTCCCGGGGTGTGAAAAAATGGACAGTTTACTTCCGGTCATATTGGTCATACAAAAATACCTTTATTTGAACTAAGTATGTACTAATTACTAGTATTGTACTCACCCGTATTGTACTGAAAACCCGTATTCAACATACCTCTGTACAATAACAAATATATATTTGTGATTAAATAACAGAGACGACATACTCACTCATGCATATTTCACACATACAAAGTCAATCCGGGTACAATTCATAACATTTAAAAATATATATATATATCGGTGTTACTTCCGGAGCGATATGTTTTTCAAATAGAAATCAAATGAAAAGAGGCATAGAGAAGGTAAATATAACATTTATACTTTATACTATATCTAACTATACACTTTTATACTACTTTGAAATCATTTGGTTCTCCAATCTTTCGACATTTAAAGTACCTGATGAAGGTTAATCCAGAAACGAGTTGTGCATCTAAATATGATATTTACGTTTTTATTATACTTGCTTTACCTACATTTGTATGAGTTCAAATTAAGCACAGATATAAACACAGATAGTAATCATTTTATGTTCTTGTTTCTCTAATAATCATTGTTCATTCTTTGGCTTCTCACTTGGAAAAGGAGGAGGTAATTTCTCACCTACTCTCCTATTTGGAAGTTGTCCCCAACACTTTCTCTTGTATTAGCATAAGGTGAGACGACGTTCATTTGTCCTTTATTTAATAGGTTTTTTAATTCTTATTTTTATTTCATTTTTTATTTGATCTGTTCGTTTAAAACAGGTGGTACACAATGGAGTACTGTGAACAAATACAAATACACAGATAACATTAATATGTTATGGTAGGGAGTAACTCTTCATCGATATACATCTACAACGATCTTCTGTAATCCTATCTTTGACAATCTATTTTGTTCGAATATACAGGGTCGCCAAGTCTTAAATAGATTTGTTCTATGGTATTTAACCATTCACTCGTAAAAAGACTTCCTGATTGTGGTTGATTTTTAATATATTGTGTGTATTTAAATAATTGTACACATATTTATTGTCGTCGGCATATCATGTATATTATAAACAGTGAATGCATGTATAGGTGTGAAACCACTAATTAATTTCTTTAAGGTTTTCTACTAAATTTGTGTTTTTTCGAGCCTACCTGGTCATTTTATCTTAAGTTTAACCTTTCCAAGACCATATATTTTCTGAAACGTACAGGATTCCTCTACGTTCTGACAATATATCAGGGCATGTTTAAAATCTTGCAGTGACATGCCAGGCTACAGAAAACACCTACTCTAATAATAGCTCGGGCATCCCCCACAAATTCAGTATTTATAAGACATGCATCATATCCTCCATAGAGGTATTAAAATACAACTAAGTCCATCAAATTTAGGCTCAAAATAATCCCTATATATTTAACCTCAATTATCAGCTTTAATCATTCCATTCCATTCAGTAGTTTTCACAATACTACAAAGTGAAAGAAACTTTTTTCTTGAAAAGGGACTACTTTCGTATATATTCTAAGCTCTGATTGGTGAATTAGTGGTTTTACACCTAAAGAGCAAAACAACTTGTTTCTTTAACAATTTGTTGGCCTAGTTTCTACTCTTTAGGCAATATCAACCTATGACAACCTCATTGGATGCGTGGTTGTCTTATATTTACAAGAAGAAGTGTGCAAATACAAAGGTACCCCCTTGAAGATTTTTAATGAAAATACATTCAAGTACAGCTGTTGAGTTCAGTTTGTGTAATATACCACAACTTACTAATTCTTATTATAGTTATTAAGATAATTTCTAACATAATAAACAATTTCAACACATCTATTTGCCTCAGTTGTATGCTTAATATCGAAATACTATGAAATGCTTGCATTTAAGCCCCCCCCCCCCTTTTTCGTCTCATAAAATGAGGGTTCACAGCATTCTAAGCTTTGTTAATTTATGCTTTAACCCTGTCGAAAGCTTTTTTGAAATCGACAAAGCATGAATAAAGTTTACTCTTAAGTTTATGCAAATATTTGTTTATCAATGTTTTCAAAATAAAGATGTGATCAGTGGTTCTGTAACCACTCCTAAAGCCTCCTTGATTAAAGCTTTTAAGCTTATTTATTTCAAGATAATCTGTCAACCTTTTTTGTAGCAAGGAGGTAAAGAATTTAACTAGGCAGCTAGTAACACTGATACCCCTATAGTTATCAGAGTCATTTGGATTTCCAGATTTATAAATGGAGGAAATAAGTGAATGATTCCAAAGTTTTGGAAACTTTCCACTCTTCAGTATTTTATTAAATAGCTTTACTAAAGTTAAAATTAAAGTAGAGTTTCCTGTTTTTATGAATTCGTTTAATATTAAGTCAGTACCTTCTTTTTTACAATTTTTTAGTCGTTTTATACCTTTCTTTATTTCACTACAGTTAAAAGAGAAATCTGAAGGGGAAGGGGTTTGAGCTGTCCCAAGAGTGGGTTCAGCTCAAGTTAAGTCACTTGAATTATTATCTAATAGACATTTATAATATTCAACCCACTCAGATTCAGAAACTGAATTTAAAGACACATTTTCCCTCTTTTGTATTTTCTTTAAAGACTGCTAAAATTGCTTAGAGTCTCTCGGAGCAATATTAATAATTTCGTCAATGAGAGAGGAGAAAAACTGATGTTTAAAATGTTTTTTAAGTTTATTATATTCTCGCACACAAATACAGTATGTAATACGAGTCCAAATATTTTTGGGGTCTTTTTGCAACTTTTTACCAAGAGATCTCAATTCTCTTCGGAGCAGAAGACAGTTATTTGACATCCAAGGTTTCTTAGGTTTTGCCTTTTTAATTTTATTATTAGGACGCCTTGGACGTTTGTAAATTAAAGTTTTTGAAGCTGCATTTAGGTAAATGTTGTTCATCTTTGATACCAGAACATCAATATCATCAAATTTGTCATTATCTAATAATGAATTTAAGTAAATAATACTATCTATTGAGTCTTTTTCTAGTAATGCATCCCTATAGGCATCGCATTGATTTTCATCCCATTTATAATGGCCTGTACAAGTTAAATTTTGGGTTGGAGCTATCTCTGTTTGTATAACAGATTTCATATCAACTGATATCAAACAATGATCAGAAAATTCAACAGGAGAGTGTACTATGAAATGTTCAATATCATAAAAAATACTATGAGAAACAATCATGTAGTCAACTATACTCTGTCCATTACTATTATACAAAGTGAAATATCCCAATGAGTCTCCGAGGAATCTCCCAATCAAGATTCGTAATCTAAGATCCTTACAAATATTTGTAAGAAGGATACCATGCAAGTTATGGCTTTCGTCTAATTGTTGACGATGAAGAGGAAAATCGGAACAATAGTCTGATGGAACAGGGCATTCATTTATATTATCATTATTATCATCATTTGGAATAAAATCTTTTAGTCCGCTAGTCCGGGTGTTTAGATCACCGCAGAGAATAATTTCACCCTGTTCCTTAAACTTCAGAATCTTATCATGTAATTTTGAAAACACTAACTCTGATTCTACCTTTGAATAATATGGTTTAATACAGCAAAAACACAAATAGGTAGTTTTCTTTAAACCGAAGGTAAATTCATATAACTTGAGCAATATTGAAAAGCTAGATCTCTGCACTACTGTAACATTTTTTCCTATAAAAGGTTTGCAGTATACTGCGTTCCCTCCGAAGGCTCTTCCTCGTCTTTTACGCTTTGTAGCTTTTATTATTAAAGGAGGGGGAAAATTAGGAAGACTCCTTGGAGTATCATTAAGAGTTTCAGCAAAACCAACTATATCATAGCTATTAACATAGGATAAAAAATCCTCATCTTCACTCTTATGTTCATTTAAACCATGAACATTCCAAAATCCAATATTAAGCATCATGAAAACACAAAAAAAAGTACAATGTAACCAGCAACATCAGATGAATCGATATTGAGTTTAAATAGACAATAAAGCATATAATTATATTTAGAGTTGAAATGGTTATTTTAATATGGATATGTGGAACTTTGATTGAATAAATCAATCAAATTATTTTTGAAAAACTAGAAGGAATGAATTACATTTGAGAGCTTTGCATACAGCAAGGCAAAGTGCAAGCAAAATTTATTAATTTCTTTGCCAAAAGTAATGTTTCTCTCTTACTATCAAGATTGTTTCCTTCCCTCATATTTGAGTAGGTACATGTAACTGAAAAGACTAGATTATACCAATATCAAACTATTTGAAAACTACATAAAAATGCATTTTAAAAAATATTAGGCAAAAGAGTTGTCTACCTTTATATTAATATGAACAGTAATTCATGAACATAATAAAAGGAACCTTTCTTAGGTTTCAAATTTCAGCTCCTGGAACCAATATACATGTCCGAAGAAAGCAAATCATAGATATATATTTATATATATATAATAAATTGTATGAAATATGGGAAATCATAACATAAACAATTTGTTACACCAAGAAACAACTCTCATTTAATTTAGCAATTTTGCCAGCTCCTTAAGTAGTTCACTAGCTTTATAATTATTTCGCTTTTGTCCTTGAAGTCTCTTATTGTTTTGAGGTTGTCCTGGTTTTCCTCTGTATTGACGGTTACCAGGAGTTCGTCTACTCGGATTTTGGCTTCTTACGTACTCTGAATAGGGTTTCATTCCAAGTATTGGATTTAAATGAGTTTTTAAATTCGAACAAAACTTCTCTTGCCATTCGGACTGAAATGAACCCCATCAGTAAATAACGATTGATCTGCACTCGATATAAGCGAGTTTTCAATGAGTAGGCACTTATCTGATTGTTCACAGAATTTCTTTATTTCCTTGTTGAATTGTCGAACTTTGTCGTTGAACGATCTCTGGTTGACCCTCTCAAATGTTGGTAAAATATGAATGTTACAATTATCAGACTTGCTCCTCACTGAGTAAATAAGTCGTTTCATTTCTGCGACACAACTATTTGTGGGCTTTTTGTCGAGATCATTGTTACCCATTCCTATAATCGAGTGTTTTGGTAGTTTATGAGAAGCACAAATATGTTCAGCTCCTTTTATATTCTTTTCACCTGATCCTAGGATTGTCATATGGATTTCTTGGTTTCGGTACATTTTACTTGAGCCTATTCCGTTGCCATGAGTGTCCATTATAAAATGAATGTCATTTGGCTCCTTATTTTCGGTATTTTGTTTCGATTCCCTATTATCTTCAGCATAGAGATTCTCTTCGCTATTCGTGTCATCAGAAAGAATGTCAAATATATTGTGAATTGGTACTGCCACTGGTTGACTATGTCCAGGAAGCTTTATTGTCATTGAGTCAAGTTGGCGTCCCAACTCAGCTAATCTAAGCTTCATATGGTGGTTTTCACGTTTCAGTTCTATATTTTCTTGAACAAGGTTAAGATTGTTCGAGTTAGCACTGTCTTCCCACTTCTTTCAATTTTGTTTCAAGCAGGCTCATTCTTTCATCTAAGGTATTTACGCTTGTCCTATTAGAGTCAGATAAACCTTGAAGATTAGACTCGACAGTTAAAATTTTGTCTCTTTGAGATTTGTAACCTTGCTCTATGTCTTTTAACTTGACCACTATGTCGTCTTTTGAGTTTTCGTTTATTTTTTTTATATAGTTTTTCCTCCAGAAGTTTAATTCTACTGTCCAAGTCAGATGTATTTGATTTAATTATTGTATCAAATTTGTCTATTAGTTTCAGTTTTTCATTTATGCACTCAATGTGTTTATCAAAGGTAGAGCTAAGTTGGCACACCCTTTCTTCTATAACATGAATTGAGGAGATTACATTTTGATCGACCTTTGTTTCCTCTGAAGTAGGTATTGTTTTGGATTTGTCTGATTTATTTGACTTGAGAGAGGATGTTACTTTTAAGTCGGTTTCACTAACATCTAGGACGGTTTCGAATTATGAGAGATTTGGGTCACTAAATTCAAGTTCTTGTTCCATTTGATTATCTTCACCTGAAATAATGCCACAAGCTGCATCAACCATAGATCTCATATATAAAAATTCATGGTCAGACCAGTATTTATGATGATTTCCTTGAGTTGTTATTAGGAAAGTTGTGGGGTGAAGATGGAATGTCAATACATTATTAGAGTCTTTCTTTGATTATGCCTGTGAGCTCTCTTTGATGATTTGAATAAAGATTTCTACGATAGGACTCCCATCATGCTGAACTTTGTCAAGCCAATTTGCAGTATAGTCAGAAAATTCACCAAGTTGATAATGATGTCTAAATGCGAACACCTTTAGCCAGTTCAAAAAGCGTTCCCTTGTTCGGACTCGAAAGGCTGGCATCCTGGCATTTGGGAGGTACAAAGCCCCATTATCTGCATCTTCAAATTTGGCGAGTACCCCTTTCCCTGTAGGTTCATTTGGGGTTTCTGGGTGTTTGTATTTTTCGTAGTCTTTATTGTCCCAGTAATTTGATTTGGTCATTTTTTTTAGTTCAACTTTGACTATTCTGTCAAACAAGGCCACCGCCATTTTGGAAATTTTGTGTTCTGGAGGCCGGTGTGATGGGGGATTATTAAGTCGTTGGACGGGTATTAATTATGAAAAATGTCACTCAGGAAGGTTACATATAATGTTTTCTAGTTATCTGCTTATAGTTGTGTTGCTAGTCACTCTGTGTCGACATGTTTAATAGTTTTGTCTCCTCCGGAAATTGTCCGACATGCTTAGTCAGGGGAGATCAATGACGTATATAATACTTTGAAGTAAGCACCATTCATCGTTTTCCTGCTTCTCCAATAAAATTTCGTACATCTCATTGAACTGCCATATGGGAACATTTTTTAAAAAGTATGTCATGGAGTTGTAGTGAGGGAATTGGAGAACAAAATACGCTTCATCCCCCTCCTGATAAGTCCAAATTATTTACGAAAGTCGATTTATTTCTACAATATACACAATTAATAGGCACTAAAGTCTTGATGATTTTGTCAATAGAGCATATCATTTTGGTCGTTAGGATAGCGGCAATAAAATGGCTTTGAGATAGTTATGAATGTTTGAAACGATACATTTAATTGAATGTGTCTAAATAGTAGTCACCCTTGGCACAAACAAATTTCTTAGAATATACAAATTGTTTGATATTAATTATTGATGACTCGAAATTCTTTTAATTTCACTATTTGTTAAATTTAATTACTTACAAATGTTGCCTGCAACAGTTTGGAGAAAATTGTACGTTTCAATAAAGATTTCTGTAAAAAAAAAAACACTTTTCAATTCAATGAACTTTTAGGTGCCTTTGTGTCTAAAATATTTGAATGACTTACATTTTCTACATATAGCTGGTGTTGCTCTCCTATTAATTGCTAGATAAACATATTGTGTTTGTAATTGTTTTACTTTCTTTATGTTTACATCTTCCGTTTTATGAAGATACATCAAGATTCAACTACAATTACATGCATAATAAACTATTATTTTATATAAGACTACAATAAAAGTCAATAATACTCATTGTATTTCAAAAATCAACTACTGAGCTAAAACATGTACCAGTATGAAGATGCTACGAGAAAGGACATATTATCACATTATCCATCGATCTTTCTCCTGTCCGGGGTCGGTATTCTATCTTATGGGTCGGTTCCAAATTTTATTTACTGATTTCAGGTCCTGATTTTATACGGTAGTTCTATATTCGGATTGTATATACTAGGTACATAGTCCGCGTAGCGATCTTGATTTTATTAATGATCTAAAATGCCAGTTTTATACATATTTAATTTCATCCGTCGTGTAATTTCCACATATATATTTATAACTTTCAGGACGCTGCATTCGCTTTATGTGAGAACCAGCTGAATTTTAAGGGTATAATCTTATTTTGTTATGTAAAGATTTAAATTATTTTAGTATATTTTTTTTTAAATGTTTTTGATTTTCGTATAATGTGTATTTTATCAATTTTTCCTATTGCATTTTTAGTGTATAATATTATTTTTATGTGTACTTTTAGATTTGTATCACTTTCCTTTAACCTTTTAATTTATATTTCTATCTATTTATTTTTCTCCATCAAATATTTAGTGCTTTAATTTTTTTTATGCGATAGATTAAATTATTTTAGACTATTTATCATATATGTTTTGATCCTCTCTCGTTTTACTGGTATAATCTATGTTTTCATTATCTTCGTATCCATTGTAAATATGTTTTATAATTATGTTGACTGTATATATTAGTGTAAAGTAGTTTTATGATTATATAATGCGCTATGCAAATATGTGATAATAATAATAATAATAATAATCAAGAGTCTCTGATTTTGTCCATTATTCCAGAAAATAAGCAAATTTGGCTGATTTCGACAAAAAAACATGTCGGAAATCCTCCTCTTATACCCTTGCTTTTATTTAATCCAAAACAAAATATATCTAGGTAGCACATGAAGGACTATATATATATATGTTACAGTAAATTTGTATAATCAGGAATTATGCATAATTACCGAATTTTCAGTAATTATGTATAATTACTAAACATGCTAGTGATTATATATAATCCCTGAAATTGACCAGTAAATATACATAATTACTGAAAATTTTGTAAATTATTCCACAAATTTACTGGTTTGATATTAGGAAATTTGAATAATAATAATCATCTCTAGACTTGATCAGTCAATGTTAATGCCATATATTAAAACATAGACATTAAATGTTAATCTTTTTAAAAACCTTAAAAGTGGGTAGATTTTGTTTGGTTATTGCTTCTCAAGTTAGTTAATCTTAAGTGAACACTAGTTTTAAGAATGACATTTTAAATTCAACTGTTACAACATTGATGCATAAAATATGGCTCAGGCACAAATGTCTCTTGGATTGGAGCAAAACTATGCTCAAAAGTTACTGCAACTTGCAGAAGATAAATGAGCAAATATGATGAGATTGTTGACTGGATGACAAAAGAGACAAGCAAAGAAGACAAAACTCCTGCATATTATTACCTGTTTAAAAAGTAAGTTTATTTTAAACATTTTACTTTTGTTTCCTTACGTGACCTATTACCAATACAAAAAATATTTTCTATGACGACAGTTTTCAAATTACAAAGATATATGGGTTTGAAAGGTATTTAAAATGAGACCCTTACTATATCTGTCAACTAAATATTCATAGACTTAAGTACTATCTAAAGTGCATCTTAAGTACTTGTACTTAGCTATGAACTTGAACATTGCAATAACATAGAACTGAACCTAAATCAGTCACTAAAAATTGAAAGCATATGGTAACATTGAAATAGACAAAAAGTTTCCATTTTCTGTTTTGACTCTGATCACTTTCTTACATCTGTTTTATGTATGAAATCCTTCAGTGTGGTGATGTACAAAAGATAATCAGGAAACGCAGTTCTTGTGAAGATGATATAACGTATTATGTTTGTCTAGAAGATATGTTTAATGTTGTACAAAACATCACATTGCAACCGGACATGGAGGCCGAGATAAAATGATCAAGGAGGCTAATAAAAAATATGCTAATGTTTCTATAGAGGCGCTTGAACTTTTTAAAGAGCTATGTGAAGAATGCCAGCTAAAGAAACGCAAACTTGCCAGTAAAGGTCTTGTTGTTAAACCTATTGATAGCAAGCAATTTAATCGATATGCAATCGCTATCCCATACTGATTATAGGTACATCATGGCTTACCAAGATCATATGACAAAATTTGTTGTTCTGCGGCCATTGAAATCAAAAAGAGCGACTGATGTAGCGATACAGATTTTGGATATTTTTCTTCTTTGTGGAGCTCCAAGTATTTTACAGAGCGATAACGGTGCTGAATTTACTGCCAGCATTATATCTCAATTAAAGGATTATGGCCAGAATGCAAAATCGTTCATGGGAAGCCGAGACACCCACAAAGCCAGGGAAGTGTAGAGCGGACAAACGCAGATATAGGAGATATGACCGTAACATGGATGCGTGAAAACAGTTGTAAAGATTAGCAAGTTGGAATAAGATTTGCGCAATTTCAGAAAAACCTTAGCTACCATTTGGGAATTAAACGAACTCCATATAAGGCAATGTTTGGAGTAGAAACGAAGGTTGGTCTGACCTCATTTTCCTTACCGGATGAAATAATTTCAAAAATCAGCACTGAAGATGATCTTAAAGATATCACAAACACTGGATTTAGAAATGACTTTGACATTATTGAAATAACCGATGAGGTTTCTGGCACTGGAAACACAGACAGTGTTACATGCATTGTGTGTCAGAAACCAGCTTCAAACGCTCATCCATGTTCAAAATGTAGCAACACTGTACATGTGATTTGTGGAAAAACAAATGGTGAAGAAGGCTTCGGGAGATCAGTCTTATGTTTCTTATGTTTTAATGAAAAACAAATTGAACTTGAAAGATGTGAAACAAATAGATGTGTATGCAGAAAGGCTGGACAAATGTGCAATAGTAGATGCCATCCAAATCTTGCTTGTAAAAATAAATGAATGTATTTATCACTTCTTCTTTGTAAAGTGTTTTATGTGACATTGATTTGATTAAAGCGTTAAGCTGTTTAGCCCTTTTCTAACGCCTGTAAAGTTAAACAAGGAGAAATGAGCATTTCAGTAATTATGCATAATAAATGGCAATCTATTTAGTAATTATGCATAATAAATGGCAATCTATTTAGTATTTATACATAATCACTGAAAATTTCAGTAATTATATATAATTCCTAAACCCGTCAGTTATTATACATAATTCCTAAAAAATTCAGTTATTATGCATAATTCCTGACTATACAAATTTACTGTAACATATATATATATTGTAAACATGAAGAAAGCTTTCTACTCAGAAAATTATATTATTTACATAATATTTAAAATATATATTAAACATTTTATTTAATATGAAAATGGAAATTTCCTAGACATTGTCTTGGATAAGAGCATTATTTCAAAAGCGTCTTATCTGTTTAAATCAATTTTTAAGATAGCAATCTCTTTTCCAACCCTGAATGAAATTCTACACTAGTCTTGTCCAGCTGATGGTTACAGTGATAAATGTCAAAATATTCTGATGAAACAGACATATAAAATAATTAAACCAGACTAGATAAGCAAAAGTAAACAGTGAAAAAATTAAAACATTCTACGATATATAGTGCATATGTTGGAATAGTGTGTTGTTGATCAACTTAGCTTTAGTTTTATCGTATGATGATAGCAATGATGAAATAAAATTCTGTTCTTAAATTGCACGAGGTGTCAGATGATTATGAAAATATTTGAATGACCTGATGCCTGATGACTTAGGTATAAGCTCAATGCACTTATTATGAAAATTATTTCAAATGATAGATAATAAAATAAAACCATGATTGTAGAAATGAAAGCACCTTCTGTTATGCTTTCTCCATGTTTTGTTTTTTATATTATCCTGCTTGTATTCTTGCGAAAAAAAAATATATGCTAAAACTGAAATGATGTAACATCTTATTTGATCCACACAATTTACACACAAAAACTCGTGCAGTAATTTGCTAAACGGCATTTAATTTTTCAGAAAGAACATCAGTTTGTTATTTTTACACCCATTGGTTAATCAGGATATTGAATTTCGAATCTCGAATTTCAGATATTGAATCTCGAATTTTGAATGATCCTTCTGGGCTTTCGTAGTAATCATATCATTCGATTTACCTAACTTCTGAAAGTCTTCGATGTCTTCACAATATTGAAATTCATCAATGGTGTTACAATTTATAGATTTTGTTATTATCGAAAATAAAAAAATAATAACAAACTCCATTTGATTAATTAAAACTCTTCTATAATCTGTTATTATGTATTGTTTGTTAGCGTTATGACATCTATTGAGTTATGGTGATTGCATCTTTTCTATTTACATGTTACAGTGTGCGCGTTATTGTTTTGTTTTTCTATTATGAAGGTGGTAACTAGAACACAATGAAGGTCTTGATTGTATTGATATCACTGATGTCTATTGTCAAATCACAAAGTAAGTATTTCTTTGCATGTCGTGTGAAATACTTCTTCCAATATAGATCACAAATAACTTAGACATACTTGAAAATGATATCTTGGAGAGCGTGGGCAAGAGGTTGCGATACGGAATAATCTTACCAATATATGCTCTTTCTAAGCAGAATATGGGTTGTAATTGTCACATATTGAAATTGTGGCTTTGCTACATTAACGACTGTTTCTAATGAAGAATGTTCTGAGAAAGAAATAGAAACTAAAAAGTGAAAGAGAGGAATGTTCTGAAAAAGAAATAGAAACTTAATAGTGAGAGAGAAGTGGGTATACATATTTCTGATCACATTATATATAGCTTAATTAGAAGGATACGCGTTTCATTTTAAATATTGTAATCATGTTTAATCGGTAGTTTGTTGAATATAGTTTCATAGTTGTCTGAATCTCACATACAGCTTGTTTTACATCAGCAGTTGGAAGAAAGTCGAAACATATGTATAACACCAGGAAGTTGCTTAGCAACTGCCCTGGATCTCCCCAAACAAATACGGTAATCTGTTTATAATGTATACAAAAGATTATTTCAACCAATCGCATCATAGAACAAAGCAAGTGATACAAAAAAAGCTGTTTCTATGTTTATGTAGAACTTGATCATCCCTTTCTTCGTGACTTAGATTGATGCGAATCGGAGACCTAGTTATTAGGGATGTTGCACAATTGACATACCTACATTACTAGACGTACATTTACGTGGATCGATTATTGATATAGTTTTTGACAAAGGCAATATGCGTCATTTTATCGTTGTAATATACTCTTCTAAAGTATATACTAGAACATATTGTTAATGAAATGCAATTTCCATTACTCGTATTTCACAAAGCATGATATATCGATAGAAAAAATAAGTGAGGTGCACTCATTTGGGTAGACGAGGCTCGTTATGTCAACGATTTCACGCCAATTCCTTTACTTATCTCGACTCAAATTGGTGGTCTTTACCAACACAATATCCTTATTTATAGAAAAATAAAACACCAATATCAGTCATTTGATACCGATAAAAAACGCCCAACAAATTATGATGTTAATTTTTTTACTTAGTTTGGAAGAATTACAATTTAATTTTCAAACATATGAAGGTTAGGGTTATATCAAATGTCTGTGTTTCTGCACTGAGTATATTAAAGAATATGCCACACAAAAACAAGAGACAGTTTTGATGTATCATCGTTTCCAAAGGGATCAGCTAAATTAACGCAAAAAATAAAATACACGTGTGAACACATCCGAGTTGGAAAAAAAACGCGCAAGTAAATTACTGTAACTGTATGAGAAAACAAATATGTTCATGTCGTTATCATAGTGACAATATCTTCAAAAAACATACATGGTCACCAAAAGAAATGTCATTGAAACATTGTTTTGAACATTTGTTCATGAATTTACGTTTTTGGGGTCCTGATAAAAAAATGTTGCTTTTCTGTGTAAGTAGTTTGTTTTTGTTTTAAATCAATGTTTTAAGTCTTCAATCTGTGAAAATTGGTTGATAATGAGGTTAAGGGACACCATTTAGCATATCAGGGTTGTCTATGTTTTTCCCCTATCCAGAATTTTTTGGGACAGGAAATGAAAAAAAATGTTTTTAATTTTATTCATTTTTGAAACTGGAGGGTCAGATTATTTAAGTTTAACATATTTCAGTTCAAGATATTTTTCTATAGCATTTGAAGAGTTGACAGTTTTAATTATTACTTGATTGAATTAATCTAGAGGTTATCATGAATAAACTCCTTTTGGGTTTAGTATTCAAAATAAATGAGCGCTGTTTTCTTGAAGTTGCTCACTACAAAGAATTTAACAACACACACTGATTAAAACACAGTGTGAATCTGATGAACACGGAATATACAAATGGTGACATTTTTACAAGGGAAAAAATTGATTAAATGTAACGTCTTCTGAATACTTACCAGTAGAATACTTACAGAGGTCTCTAAAGGTAGTAAATAAGTAAACTACTTATCCGAGTTCGATATAATGATGTTCTATTGTATTGTACTTAACCATGATTATTGTTATTTCAACACACAGAAAACTTATCACCGAATGGAACTGCTTCCCAGAGTTCAACTTATTATTGGATAGTTGAGAAGATCTATTTGCCAGCAGATTTAGCTATTACTGGTGGACGTACACATGCATTTACTAGTAAATCATGTGCTCTAACACTGTATTATCCTACACAGTATACGGCGTGGTGGATGTTGACGTTTCCTGATACTATATATATCACAAATGTATTAATTTATTTCCGAAGCAATGGTAAGTATTCCTTATCATGTGTATATAATTTCAATTGAATTTTCTGTCATTATTGACTGGAATATAATAACATTATCTACAACACTGGAAAAGAGGTAGATAAACTTTAAAAAGTGGAACAAGTTACATTTATTAACTCATTGTATGCTGTAGACTAGTCTTGAATTTTACAAGACGTGTATAATGAGTTATTCACCATACAAGGATATTCAATAACTGCATGATTTACGGACTACATCAATGTAAACAATACAATACTCAGTTGTTAGACTTTTCAAACCAGTTGGATCAAACAGATACATGTATTGAGGAGGAAGGTTGACGTCTAAAACATTGGTTTCTAGCAAAGATTTGGGTGCGAGGAACTTTCGCTATATCCTTCATTAAAAAACGGTTAATATTGATATGCTAATGTACCATCAAGCATTCAAACAAAAATACTCTGAACATGGCACTTTTTTCATAGACAACATATTTGTTTGTGCTTGATGGGCATTTTGTTTTCAATAGACAGTTATTATTTCAATGAGTTCTAGTTGTGCATTTCTTCCAGCCGATGTATTTCTATAATCTATGAAGTTGACCTTAAACTAAAAATACGATATTAGTTAAATTCACTAATATCTGTTTCGGCTGTATATTTGACTTCCTATATTTAAATAATGTACGGATCGTACCAACCCTATTCATATTGAAATGGAGGATACCACAAACACACTTAAGTTCACTTTATGCCTTATCTTTTGCCTAGAAATCGATGATGAGGACCGAGTATGATTCAAATTACACGACAGGAATTTGACCTTTGTAGTGTATATTTCCTATTCTAGTTGTACACATGGGTTATATAGCGTGATGAGAGTGAGTGTCCATTTGTTTCTGTTTCTATGATTTTCGATTATAGTTTGGAACCCTTTGGTTTAACTGTGTGATATATTTTGTTTTTAATGTTATCAATCGATAATCCAGGGTATGTGCATCCTATCTGGGGTGTCAGGAGAGTTGTTCAAGAGATTAAACTGCTATGTCGATAATTTTATGGCCGTAGTCATGAATAGGTTGATCGTTGTAAAGTGCCAGTCCCACACGTGACACTATTTTTACTCTCTGAATTTCGTTCCACCATCTGTACTTCGCTTGTGAGATTGACTTGCATTTGAACTTCATCCTGAGTATCATGGCGGATGTCCCATGTGGAGTAATAACTGCTTACCCTTTCGAAACACCAAAGTTTTGTTAGCTGGACCCGTGTTTTTCATCTTTAATTTTCTATCATTGTTCGTGTTGATTATTATTTTGGCGTCTCTTTTTCCCACTGTGTTTCTCTTTCTGTATTGATTTAGTATCGTGTATCATATCTTGATATCTTAAGATTTTCTTTTTTCCTGTATACCATTTTACGTATATATTGACAATATTGCATATTTATTGTTTTTGCAGATAAATATCGCCTTGCGGGCTATTCTTTGTATATTAGCAACTCAAGTACATCAAAGACTGATGGTCATCTATGTTATCATGACAAAGGACCAGGACTTCCACCCGTATATCAGGATGTAACTTGTAATCACTTAGGACAGTATGTTATTTTCTATAATGAACGAGACGCAGGAGGCGCTAACCCTACAGGATACAGTGCTGAAGCGATAGTAGAACTATGTAACGTTGAAGTAAACGGTAAGTAAGCGTTTCTACTATCACCGGGAGTGGTTGAGTTGGAGGGGGATTTCACTGGTGATGATATGATAATTTGTCTGATCATTGAAGACGCTGGGCCGTGGAACCCAATGGTATTTCTTAGCTACAAACTCATATTCATTAATATATTGTAATGACAAGTTGCGACGCAATGATATATATATGTATGAAACTGAAAAAATCAACCCCTTCAAGTGACATACCTGAATATACCTTCATATAGAAAGTATCCCATCCCTCGCGACTACTGTTTGTCTTTAAATGGAAACCATAAAGAAAGGACAACTTTCAATTCACAATAATTATTTGGTATGGATCGTTTATTTATGTATGTATGTATGTATGTATGTATGTATGTATGTATGTATGTATGTATGTATGTATTTATTTATTTATTTATTTATTTATTTATTTATTTATTTATTTATTGTTTATACAAATAAATACTAGTCACCAATATTTTCCGTATTTTAGCAATTATTAAGCAACTCAGAAACGTAACTCTACAGAATGACTAACATATAATTATCTTGCGATTGTTATCGAATTATTTGTTGTTCTTTTCTCAAACCGTGACTTTATTATCCTAAATTATGGAGGACGTCCTTGTCGTGATCGTATGGTAGTTTGATTTACAACTACACATCCGATCAGTGCATCTCGCCATTTACATTATGAGTTCAAATCCCACTCATGACGGAGCGTACTCGATACAGCATTATGGGATTAAGTTTGGCAGTGACCAGCAGCTGGTAGATGGTTTTCTGTGGATACTCCGGTGCTCCCACCAATAAAACTGATCGCCACGATACAATTGGAATTCTGTTTAAAGTGGCGTTAAATACAAGACCCCCTAACTGTAATCCCAATTTTTTTGTATGGGTACATGCATTTGGTTTTGGTTTGTTTGTGTACTTCTATTGAGTATTTTGTTAGAAATCATT
The DNA here is from genome assembly GCA_963383655.1 of Bathymodiolus septemdierum. NCBI lineage: Eukaryota > Metazoa > Mollusca > Bivalvia > Mytilida > Modiolidae > Bathymodiolus > Bathymodiolus septemdierum. The sequence goes on from OY726518.1 coordinate 75,260,483, forward strand.
ACAATTTCATCTTGAAATCACATTACTGTGAACCACGTCGGGGGTTTAATAGTTAGAGTTCTCAGCTCGAGTCCCGTAGGTCGGTCCAAAGCATAGACTTATAGAATTAGTATTTTCCTCTTTCTCTTTTAAGCACACAACATTAAGGAGAAAGAACAAAGATTGGAATATTGTGTTCTATTGGCGCGACATGTCTAACCGCTCACAGTTGTTTCAGTGGGCTAGCACTATTAAAAATCCACCTAAGCGTGTTAAGCTAGTACAAGTAGGATGCCATCATTATTTGATTGAAATGCAACTTCTTATGATATAGTTGGGCAATTGCTCATTGTGCTTTAAGAAACAATCACTCGCTCGCACACATAACTGTGCATCTGCTTATTTTTGGCAATCAGATATATTCCCATGTAATTGTGTGGTAGAGATAATGTACTTTTTTGTGCTTGAGCGAAAAGAAAGATGCGATGAAAAGTGCTGATTAGACTGGTAGTCAGAATAAAGTAAATCTGGCGGGTAATACACCCGTAGTTATTGTGAACGTGGGATTCTACTATACGAAATCATTTAACATGTGCATTTAACTAGGTGAATCAGTTTGTACTGTTTCTGATACAGCTGTTCAAGTATCAATAAGCAATATTCATTCATCCACACTCACCAGCGTTAAGGCAGCTATTCAATGTTGTCTTACGAACGAAGTCAGAACTTGATAATTATTAAAAAATAAATGCTAGCTTATACTTGTGTTCGTTGCTTAAACATGGGGTCATGTAAATAGATAACCGCATACATTTGTGCTAAATTAGGTAATCAAGTTGCTGAGACCACAGTATCATCCTCGGAACAATAGTTTAAGTTATTTCCTGATCGGATTCCAATATTGTGAAGAACTTATAAAAAAAACTATGCAAACTTCCGTTCAACAACACAAACTATGTAAGGTTCCAATTTATGTTTCGTCTAAAACACATTTTCAGGACAATCAGGAATTTCAAATAATCGAAAGATTTGTGTTTGCATACCACGCTGTAAACCTATTTGTTGACCATGAAATATCCAATATTGTCATATTTATATAATGAATATATATTTGTGCAATAAAGAAATATGTTTACACAGGATGCTATAAAGGTTTATGGGATAATACCTGTAGTAAGCCATGTCCAGTTACATGTGTTGAAGAACATTGCTATCCTAGTAATGGTACCTGTGTATGGGGCTGTAATCCAGACAACTGTCTAAATGATAAATGTGATGAGACCACCGGTAAATGTACTGACGGTTGTAAAATTGGACTACTTAGGGACTATTGTGACAAACGTAAGTTTACTAATAGCTACTGATCAGTTATCCTCAGACTCAAGAATGATAGATTCAAAAAGTGAACTCGGCATAAAAATGATTGTAAATATACGATATTTATATTTAAAATTATAATCTCAACTCTCTGTTTTCCTACTGTTTTGTTATTTTTGTAATTGAAATAAGTCATGTAGACTAAAACTTCAACTGTGGATTTTTAGAAAGAAGTAACACGACCCATCATAGTTGAATTACCTATGTTTAACAATCTACGATTTGGTGTGTATTCTCTTACCCAATACAATTACATTTTGTTTTAGATTTTTATTGTTGACAAACTTTTATTAGATGTAATCTACAAACATATCATAATAATTTGCATTGGAATACCTTCATTCAGTTCCCGTTTATATTTAGATATTTCAAGTGTCTCAAATCTTCACCTATGGGCTGACTGATTTGTAACTAAAGCCAGTCGATTCGATAATTGTTGTTTGCACTGCACGAATATATTTGAAAAAGACAAGAACTATACAATTTGCCAGAATTGAATAATTTGTTCCATGCTTTGTAAAAATTAAACAATTACTCTAATAAATAAGTTGTTGATATTCTAAACAACAATTTACTGTCAATAGAAACATATTAAAAAATGGGCGTCGTTATCGTTGTAGTAAGGTAGTTGGATTCAGAACTACATATGCAATCAGTGACTATCACCACTAACGTTGTGAGTTCAAATTCCACTCATAGCGAGACATACTCATTACAACATTATGTGATAAAGTGTTTCAGTGACTTGCGGTAAGTCGTTGGTTTCTCCGCCATCCACCACCAATAACACTGACAGCCACAATTTAGCTGAAATATTATTGAAAGTGGCATTAAACACCATAACCCTAACCCGATGTATATTAGATATTTGGTATACTAGTGTGATCACCATGGTTTGGTTGTAAGGTGAAAGTTATGAAATTCTAAAGCAGAGTTGGGAAAGTACAGTTGGTGTTCGATATTAGCAATTACCAACCTACCATAGCCAATTTCCAATCATATTAGACAACAGGAATTGTATTATTTTCGTTTATAAATGAAGTCATTCATTCGGTTCGTCTTTACTCTCATTTGTTTTATCGGACTTTTATAAATGTTATTTTTGTCACCTCGTCTCTGACAGACTTCTGCTTTTTCTATGCAAACTCAAAACCAAGTGTGAATTGAAATAGGTCATTTTATTATTAAAATGACACAGTATATTATAAAAACAACATATATACAAAAATGTACACAAAAACACTCAGCAGACCATTATCATAAAATTGTGACATTTTACCACCTCTCTGAAAATCAAAGGTGAGGAGCCAAGATCTGCCTAGCTACTATAATTAAAAAACAATAAACTGACAATTTTAGTGTTGATACATTGCATAAAAGAATCTAACACAATGAAAAAGTGTAGTTTCTTTTATAATAACTACAACTATAATTCTAGGATTTGAATAAAATAAGCAACTACAGTATCATTATAGAAGGCAATACAAATAACAAGACCAAAATCATACTACATGTAGATGTTCACAGGTTTGGGAGTGGGTGGGATTTTCCATGCAATTTTACTCTAACATAACCTGTGCTTCGAGTTATGATGTAGGCTATCTCATGAATATTAATTAGGTTTCTCCCTGTTTAATCGCTTATTTATAGCTAGCCTACTATAGGAGCACCTCCAATGTCCTAACGGACATAAGTGCAACTAGAGAAAGAAAAAACTTTCACATGTGTCAAAGATGCATTTATAGAACTATAAAAGTAGTTTTGTATTTACTTACCATAATGGTGTCAACTTCTCTGGAGCTTAGTGTGGTTAATGTTGGTCGATCGTAAGTTTCCGTTGCAGTTTATGTAGATCATTGTTTGTCTTTTCATCCATTTTCTGTTGGTTATTCTGTTATTTGTCCTTCGATTTACAGCTCTTGATTGCTCCATTGATATCTTCAAAATTTTTATTACAGAATTGTAATGTTTGAGCTGAAAATGTGTGAAATAAATATCAAAGATGTTCTGAAAAAATAGTGACTGATAAATTGTTGACATTCGTGGTTGTTCCATATCGATATCTGTGGGTTTTTTTTAATTTCACCATCAGTTTCAGTTTTATGATATTAACTTAACATACATATTCCAAAACGTGGCTTGACAATTGTTCTGATAATATGAATTTTAGAATGTGGTAGTTGTGGGATCCAATACATCGATAGTACAGTTCAATCATTTAATAAAACTATTAATGATCATAGGAGGGACATTAAGCATGTCCGACTTGCTTTTTAGTCAACATCTCTTTTCGGCTAGCCAACATAATGAAAGAGCTTTACACAAACAGAATCATTAGAAAAAAAATCGAAGGGTCAATGAAATATTTTCGATCGAGAGAAAAACGCAACATCTGAGGCAAGACCCCAACAAAAGACACAAAATAAGGGGGAAAAACGCAGATAACTCAAAAGATGCAGAAAACGGATTTCACAACAAAAAAAATAAAAAAATAGCCCTACAGTTCGTGTAGAATAAGCACATTCTGCAGTCTGGCAAACGTATTGTCGCTGATAACAAGAAATTATAGATTCTCCAACCGTAATCACAACAAGAACAAATTCTATTACGTATTATCTTGTAGTGAAGCAATGTTGTTACAAGTTAAATGGTGTTTACTTTAAATTAATTTTTGAACAGTATGACATACCATTATTAACGACTAAAATGTATCAAAGAACCAAACAGTACGGAACCAACATTACTGTTTCAGTTTTGCATAAACATAAGAACGTTCGGAAGCAATGGCGCACACCAATGAGTATGTTCAAAGATGCTATTTTAAGTACAATGTTGAATACATGTTCACCTCCATTATGTATAAAGTATTAGCGCTTTTACAAAAAACACAGAATTACATTTATTTGATAGCATGTGCATCGGGGACATTTGGAGATCAATGTTCTAGTAATTGTCACTGTGTTAAACAACCATGTAATCCTATAAATGGCACATGTCCTACTGGTGGATGTCAACGTGGATATAAAGGTGATAACTGTATTACAGGTACGTATCATGGACTTATTATTGTCTTTTAGTACCCACATTTTGCACCTACTTAATTTCAATTAGATACTGAGCAAAATAATACAGTGCCATTTCATTTTGTTGGACTTTACATTGCGGCTATTAGGGTCACGCTCGAGCAATGATCTTGATAACTTTATAAAGATAGCACCAACCTTCGTCTCTGGCAACCTTCCTGCATTGGCTATTTGCTTCGTATATTGATGTCACTATATGAAGCTAAAGGTACTGAAATAGATGTGACTTTTATCTTTACCCAAAATGCAAACGGCAGGAGGGAAAATAAATGGAAAAAAGAGAACGAAGAGTTTGAAGATACCAAAGGGGTAATCAAAATCCATATATCGAAGAAGAACAGACAACACAATGACCAAAAGAAAAAGTGCAAAAAACCACCAACGATCTACAAAACATACTTATGAAACTAAAAATCGAGTAAAGATGGAAAAATGTGTTAAATAATTTATGTGAATTCGATATAATATGCAAAAAGAGTAATGTCACATTATTTGATAATTTAGACACAAGTATTTCTTTCATGCAACATTCTTCTTACTTTTATACCTCTCGCTTTAGATAATATAATCAATATTAATATAGCTCCTATTATTGTACAAAAGACGTTGAACACATTTCTTCATGAATTTTTATTTGCAAACGCTTAAGTTTAATCAGAGGGTATCTCCTTTTTACAATACACACATGTTTCAAATAGAAATCACCTTGACATAAATTCACATGAATTCTAGTTTTAATGCGTATCTGATTGGCCAATTCAAATAGTAATGTCATATCGATAGTAGGCTCTAATCATTGCCAGTGAAAACGAATATTTGGACATTTGTAGATTAAAATCACATTAATTTAAATTCAATCACCCCTTAAAAATACATGACTTTCGGTTTGTTTATAATGCAAAAATAAACAAATTGAGCACTCCCGATTATGATGTACTCAAAGGCCTTGCCAAATATTAAAGTAAGATGAATTAAAGCACATCTTTACAACATTGCCTTTCGCTTCTTACAAGAAGGTTACGAAAATAAAAATGTAATTCATTGCAGAAAAAGCACACTTTTGATGCATTGTTCACACAGAAAATGGGTGTACGCGATATGCTAGCACATTATGGAAACAGAAGTATGTAATGACAATAATAACAAGGAGAGATAGCATGTTATTTAGTATACCAAATGTTTTAAAAAGACCAACATTTATGTTAGACAAATCGGACATATATTTTATCATTTTATTTACGGATACTATTATTTTTCAAACACAATATTAATGCACACATAGACGACATCGTAGTAAGTTATTTTTGCGAATCTTAACAATTCTTACTTATAGTTGTGGTTTAGTATTCATTATTTTTATGTTTTTTCATGATAGAATGCAGCCTTGGTAACTACGGTTACAATTGTAATCAATCATGTGATGGGTGTTTATCTGATTCCTGTGAAAGTAAGCATGGTTACTGTATAAATCAAACTGGGTGTAAACCTGGACGTCAGTATGAACAGCCTGGTCAGCGGATGTGTGATAAAGGTATAATATCACAACCAAATTTAGTTACCATGCATAACAATGGAACTTGTTAGTTTTGAAGACACTTACAAAGACTATTGACGATTTTTATTAAGATGCAAAGAAAATGGTACAAAGCTGTTATTTCTTCATTCCTTTATCAATCAAGAATGTTTCGAAGCAATACAACAAATCAATGTCTGCGTTCTTGGCGATCAGAAGATATTTGATTAGTTTTAATGTATACTTATATTAACATTATGCAAGTTTCCCATTGCAATTTAAGAAGTTAGCTAGTCTGATACAAGATGTTATATCACTTCACTGTCATGATAAAAGAATGAAACCACGTTGAACGAGATATTCTCAACCGGATGACTTGTTCATGACGTCATAATATTGGAAATACTGTTCAATTTTCACTGATTCATATTTGGACGTTCATTCGACAGATGAATGTATCGCGTATTCACATTTCCATTGACATAACTTCAATATTTCCGATCCAGTATATAAATATTTACTGCACATTTCTCCAAGAGAAGCGTTGTCGCACGATTATATAGTGATATTGATACATTATAATTTTAAGGCCTGGTAGGAAACCATCTATATATATATTCAATTTTCTTTAAAAGTACTAATTATGATTTCACTAAAAGTCCGTATACGACAAATGTGAAATATAAGTTTCATTCAAGGGCATTTTGTGGAAATCTGTTGACATAGTTGCCATCTGAGATTCAATTTCCAATTTTATTTCTTTAAATTTTATTTTTTATTAGTTTTTAACTTTACTTTAGTATAGCACTAACATATGCCACTGACCTATCCGATACTACATTATGACAATACATTTAACATGTATAATGCTCTGTACCTTTAGCTTTGTCAACTATTTGAAATTGGTAGACCTTAGTAATAGTAGAATGCCTTGTGATCAATATTTATTTCATAAAATAAAGATGAAAAGACAAGAAGGTTAATCAATAGATAATGAACAGAGAGGTTAAAGGTTATTGATGAAAAGCTTATTTATTCCATTAATGAAATCCTTGCTTTCCATACGTGCACAATTGCTATCATCTGGTTACTTTTGTTTTGATCGCTTTATGGATTCGAAGTTAGCTGTACTTGCACGGGAGCCAATCAAATACAAATATATTAAAAAACTATCACAGGAGCAGTACAAAAACAGATAGTTAATGACACTCAGTTAATTATATACATTCTTATTTCACCCTGTATGATTGTCTGGCAAATGCACTTGTATTTATATCTTTTGTATAAATTTTATGCCATATAAATTATAATTATTGAATTAAGTGTCTTTAACTAGCTGTCGTTCGATTTACGGTTTATGATATCTTTAAACTTTTCTTCATTAGGTACAGTACTTGCAATGTCAAATATAAGAAGGACACATAATTTGAAAGTCATTGGAAGCAGGAAAACAAACAGATCTTAGAGGATAGTCCATTTTTGTTTAATATGTAAATGTATACTTTCCATCTAAAATAATTCAACAATATCAGTATCTAGCCAAATTACTCAATATTTATCACTGTTTTTAATTTGTAGCATGCGAACCAGGACAATTTGGATATAACTGTACCGAAACTTGCCACTGTCTCAACGAATCATGTGATCCTACTACGGGTGAATGTTCTTCTGGTGGATGTGAACGTGGGTATACAAGCAGTAACTGTAGTACAGGTATGCGATCTGGTAATTCATGTGTACATGTATTATATTAATTAATGAATTAAATTAATTTACCCGATTCTAAATTCAAATATATCAAACCGGTATCATTTCTAAGAGACCTAACCCGAGTCATTATGTGGCAATTTGTTCAAACCTTTTAACACCAGTGGACGTGAAGCTAGTTATTTTATGCATATTTTATTATATTTTTTTTAGCATAATAGAATACAGCCAGACACCCTGCCCTTATTGTACTATTAGATGAATATATGATGGATTCAGAATCTGAAATATCAAGACATCAATGTTTATTAACAATAACCGTTAAAGGCTAAATTCACATTTTTCGACGTGATGGAAACAAGTTGCGTTTTGATCGGATGATAAAATATAAACAAATTATGGTTTGGCAAATACAAAGCAAATACTCTTCTGTGCAACTACTTGTTAAATTGAAATTCAAGTTTGTAGAAATTATTAAATGATGGTCTAAAGTCCTGAATGTTGTTGCAATTTCACAAGCAACATGACAGCAAGAGGATATTCTAGTTTCTGATTCGTCAAATACAATAAATATTTTCCTCTCAAACTACTGAGCAAATTATAATTCTACTTTTAAAAGAATACTGTATAGAAGATCCCATACAAATATTTCTCATTGTGTTGCGATTTGTCAACCAACATCAACGCCAGAGGAAATTCAAGTTTTTAATAGGTCAAGCACAAAAACTAAATTTCCTCTGACACTGCTTGGTCATTTGGAACAGAACTTTCAAAATTTGTTCGTGCTTCCGAGATCAATTTGTACCCACTGGTTTTCTTATTTGTAAAGAATTTGTGATTTTTAATAATGCTGTGGTATTGACATTAAATCAGAAGATGAAAATATTTTACTTATACAGTGGTTGCATATTAAGCTCTGTTTTGTAAATAATTTAAATTGCAGATCTAAGATTGTAAACATTGCAAGTACGGTACCATTATAATAGACCTCAACTGTACTTGACCCTATTCGTTTTGACAGTATTGTGTCATTCAAAACATGATGTAATGGAACGTCAGTCTCTTTGCAATGAAACAAATTCACAGAGCTGTCTACAACAATTGTGCATGTTTTGTACCTATTATATTGGTAAACAAGTGCTTAAATATATATTATATTATATAGATATTTTTATCAAGAACTCTGTATATGAGAATCGATTTAAAAACCTTTCTTCGTAATAGTAATGTAAAATTAACATTCCAAATCATGTTAAAATGATCGGTTCATACTCTGCATTAACTATCTTCTATTCTTCAGAATGTTCCAGTAGTTACTATGGATTTAATTGTGATGACCAGTGTAATAAATGCAACAGTACTTTATGTGAACGATTTGAAGGAAATTGTACATATGGATGTATTGAAGGCCACACAGGACACCAGTGTCTATTCTCAGGTTTATATAATATACATTTCAATATTATAATAATATAAAATAGATTTACTGTCAGTATTCATCATTAGTATGGTCGTCTGACATTTTCAGTTGCCTACATGTATTTTACCTTTCTTGATATATGCATACCGGTTATATATATTGACAAATCCTTTGTTTATGAGCAATATGGCACATTCTTTTGGACATACTTTGCACTGATTTGGATTTTCTAAAACATGAAGAAATGTGTTTTGAATCTTTAAGACGCCATACTATGCTATTAATTATAAGGCGGAGTTATATTGTTTTATCTCCCCGAACTTAGTGGACTGGAGATGTATCAAAGGCCTCTCCTTTCTTCGATCCGTCAGATAATATAAAATGGGTATTTTCTGTTTGATTTCGATAAAAGTTTACAGGAAACTTTTCCTTAGAAATATTTTTACTAAGTTCAAAGATAAAATTATCGGACTATTTTTTGGTGGAAGTGGATTAAAAGTTTTTTTTATTTACACAATTACATGACATTATTACTAAAGTTTGATAATATTTTGCAAATAAAAACTGGCTATTAGGAAAACTTTAGCTCAGTTCGAAACAAAGCAATATCCGTATATTAATTTTGTGAATAAATCAATGGAATTTCGAAAATTGTCCATTATTGATAACATAGCATGGGCAATTGTTGTTCAACTTATCCACCTCATCAACGACATTTTGTCGGGGTCACATCACACCTCTCAATATGCATATGCATTCGCTTATATTAGGAGAACCTATTATACCAAAGGTTATTAATACATATTTTACCTTGTTATATATATTATATGGGCGCAATTCACTTTGAGAATATAATATATCAAGAGAATAATGCTTTACAGAAATAATCATTATATTATTTTACTTTTGCAGTCCATTCGTCTCAATTAGAGACCGAACCAACTAACATTGTTCCTATAGTAGGAGGTATTGGTGGTGCAGTAGTGGCTATAGTGTTGGTGGTAATTCTTGTCATCTTTATCAGGTAAGATAGTAGTAGTACAGCTCCCCTCCACCAGAGCCTTAAATAAGTAATATTAGTCCTATAGCAGGAGGTATTGGTGGTGTAGTAGTGCCTACTGTGTTGATAATAATCCTTGTCATCTTTATTAGGTTAGATAGTAGTAGTATAAACCCCTCCATCAGAGCCTCAGAAATGTAATATTGATCCAATATCAGGATATATTGGTCCTGTAGTAGTGGCTTTTGTGTTGACAGTTATCCTTGTCGTCTTTATAAGGTAAAATGTAGTATTACAATCCTCTCCATCAGAGCCTCAGACAAGTGATATTGCTACTATAGTAGGGTTATTGGTGGTGTAGCAGCAGCTTTTGTGTTGGCAATACTCGTTGTCGTCTTTAGCAGGTAAGATAGGAGGAGTGCATCTCCCTCCACTAGAGCCTCAGACAAGTAATAATGGCCATATAGCAGGTGGTACTGGTGGTGTAACAGTGGTTATGGTGTTGATAGTTATCCTTGTCGTCTTTATTAGGTAAGATAGTTGTAATACATCTCACTCAATAAGAGCCTCAGACAAGAAACATTGGTCCTATAACAGGATGTATTGATGGTGTGTCATTTGCTATAGCAGTAACCGGTGTCATGTTTATCACGCTAGATACATGTAGTCTATGCATATTATATACTATGTAAATTCATAATTAGGAAAAGAAAGGCTAAGCAATTCCACACAACGATCAACCAACTCTCACCTCAAACAATTCACGACAAATGAAATACAATACAAATAGATACGACGTTGAAAATCCGAGTCTGGCTTGACACAGGCACAAAATGTGGCGAGATTAAGCCGCGTCTTGATTATCGGATTTACATGTACTGTTTTTTCATTTATGCATTACTATATGTCTACAGATATAGATCTCACAGCAATAAAACGAAGTATCGTGAAAGCAGACATTCAACACACACTGATATTGACAAGAACAACTATGTTAGTAAGTAATGTATTTCAGTTATAGCTTAGTATCTGCTGCATGTTAGATAAGATTTTCAACGGTCATGTCTGATTTTAGTGGAAAGATAGATCGCTAGAGGCTAACACAATGGGACATTTTGAATTTAAAATTAAACATTTCTCTAAGACATTGCTTATTTTATGTGTATGTATTAAATGTGCTGTTTGGATATATGTAAACAAAACAATGCACCGCCATCTGTGACAATACGTTTATGTTTACACTTACAGTATACACAACGTTTGAAAAGCAATATTTTGACATTGCATCCATAATTCAAGTACGGTATTTAGACAATGAAAGTATTGACACAGATCATTAGATATTTTAGAGACTGTAATCTAACTAATTTCATCTATAGGACACAGAAGGCTCACTGTTTTGTTTTTTAAAAATAAATCAACATATCTTGTATTATTTCTCTTCTCGTTGTGTGGTCATACTTTGATCAATCTTATGATTCTTTTGTACAGATTCAAAATCAGCACGTTTTGTAAAAATCAAGGTATCATGAAGTCGATCTTGTCTACGAAATGATCATAATTTAAGATTATTGACAGCATGCGTATGGCTGCTATTATTGACAAAATCATGTATATGACTGATATAATAAGTTATTAAGCAATATATTTCTTAATTTAGACACAGATATCCAATCTTTAAAAGGAAACAAACAAGTTGATTATGCAGTTGCTTCGACAAGAACTACCGAGGACGTAAAAATAGTAATGTCCGAGGCCAATACACATGACCGCATATACACTAACCATGTATCTGACGAAGAAGGAGGTAATGATGAATGCGTGTATTCCAATCGTGAAGACAGATATAGAATTCCTGTGACAGATCTACAAAATGTGATCAATGAGAAACAGAAAGATGATGGCTTCCTTAAGGAATATGAAGTAAGGAGTTCGGTAATTTTGTTATTACCCTTATTTAGTTGATATGGGACCAACAATATTATGAATGATTCTATTGACATATTGTATTCAGTCATATGTGCATTACCTTATAGTACTGATTTCTGAAAATACTCTTGAGTATATTAGTGATATGCTATGATACCGTATTTAGGGTTGTATAATGCGCATGATTTTGCCCAGATTCTTTAATTTGTAGGAGGGGCGCGCATTATAAACAGGAACAATGTGTTTCACTCTTTCCCAGACCGGGAAATCACATGTCCGCCAATAAAACCCAACACATTTAATATTTTGCAATTTGATTGAAGATGAAAAGAGATAAATGGTTCTTAAATTCTCCCAGCAAATGAAACATGCTCAAAGGACTGAAAAATATACACGATTGATATTTAATTATTACATTTCCGACGGCGAATTTTTTAAAAGTCCATGCGCATTATAGACACGAACTAGTTTTTTTCTGGTAGTGTGAATGATTTAGACAAGTTATATTCCAAAATAATATATTGCTGAAATGCAAACTAAATGTCGTTCTTTTTGGACTGCGTATTTACGATTTGTTGAAAACAAAGACTTTCTTTGAGGATCGTTGTACACGTTACAATACCAAGTCATTGTGGCATTATGTTTATTTTTATTATTATTATTTTATCGTTCACTTGATGGTGAAAACAGGCCATAAAATACCAGAAGTAATATTCATAGGACGTTAATTCTGATTTGATACAGAAAGAATCCAACGACTACATCGTGAACACGCCGTTCGGACATCTGCATGCAGGGCAACGATCTAAAGTCATTGTATATGTACTATTCACCGTCTACATGGACGTTACAGTTACATTCAACAGTATCATTCATATGTAATTTATCACAGGGTAGTTATATCCATCAGTGGCACTTAAAAAATCTATTTCCTAGAGGAACCCAAACAACTCAACATATAGTTGGTACCAACCACCGATGAATATGTCATTTTTTGTCTTCGAACTTGATTGGTCGCGCACAATATGAGATTTCGTCTGATGATCTGTTCTAAACAAATTTCCCGTTTATATCAATTTTATTATTTTTAAATTTGAATTTTAGCGCCTTTTTGTATCATACAGTAGATGTTATATATAGCATTATCATATTTGTTGTTTTGGTAGAACACATTCTATAACGTTTTAAGTAAAGTGTAAATTAGAATGGTCTTGGTTGGGACATCACGTGGGAGTTTATGATAATTAAGGAGGTTAGTATTTTAAACAACGAATCGGTCATGATTTCACAGTTAATACTAGATAACGCCAGAGAACAATCAATGTTTTGTATGACGGTGTGGAAAGATTCCAGTTTATCATTTTACGTCGGACAATGGTAGACTGAAATAACTACAGCTTCTTCTGTTTGAATACGTACACATGCGTACCCACCATACAATCTGACAAAATCTAGTAACATTTGATAATCTGTATTTCTGCTTTATTGGATCTTTCAAGGTATTTGATGATCTATTTTCATAATTAGATAACATATTGTTATAATGAATGCATTTTTGTCATAGATACTACCAAAGGGTTTAGTACGTCCGCATATTGAAGGGTCGAAAGAAGAAAATAAGATAAAGAATAGATATTTGACAACCTGGCCATGTAAGAAATCCAATTATATTTCAATTTCACTAATATAATATAATATAATATAATATATTTTGTTGTATGTTCTAATTACTTCAGTCTCCTGATTCCAACGTGTGCATGTCACTCTTAAATGTTATGAAGACCATATTTCGTTAACTCTTGCATAACAAAAATTCTTCAAATTTAGATTTGAGATGTACAATATAAGTGGTTATTATTACTATTTTTATTGTTATCATTGTTGGTAGTTTTTTTTTGTTTTGTTTTTTTGTTGTTGAGGGGGGAGGGTTGATAGAGAGGCTAATTTTCCTTTCTCCAAGTCAAACACGTAGCGGTCATAATTCATCGATTTGTCTAGCTTTAGAAGTCATTATTAGCATACTCTGCTTGACCATTACATTATTCCGTATCTCAAACACTTGTCTATTATATCAGAATATTTCGTCCTGTGTCATATTTTGTTAGTCTATGTGGAGTTCGTATACAAGTCTCATGGATGGTCAAATGAAAAATGAAAAAAGACAAAACACTACACAGAAAACACAAGCTGAGCCACTCGAACCCCACTATAACAAAAATGAAGTAAGATGAGTTTGTGCATTGCCAATATAGAATTTATCGGAAATGACTCGTGTGTACGTTAATTCATTGAGACATTACGCTTAGTATAATGTATTATTTATTGACTGACGGAACATTAAATCAGCTTTAATAGATTTGTATTTGTTGGATTTAATATTGTATTTATCAATACACTTTTATTACAGATGACCACTCAAGAGTCATTCTGCAAAGAAATACATCTTCTGATTACATTAACGCCAATTATATTGATGTGAGTTTTCTTTTCAGAATAGAAGGGAGATTCTTAACACCACAAATAATTCACAGGAAAGCATATGTTATAATCAAGTTTAACCACAATCACAACCTTTTTAATCTCAACCTGATTATACTGTCTTCCTTGATAGCTCGATGTGGAAAAAATAGTTCGTCCATAGCATTTTTGTGCTACGTCTTTGCCACGACATAGCGACGTTTGACTGTATGTATGCCATGGAGTGTTACCACAAATACGACGTCGTAGTTCTGAATAATTCATCAGTCTATTTCATTGGTAGCGTCACACAATCATAAAATAATACCCACTAGTCAGATAGTATTTTTCCTCACTTGTGAATTCGGTCAATATGAAGTGTTGAGTGATAGGTTGGATCTACTAAATACAGAACAGTTACGGATAAAAAATCCAGTTTTCATATGAGTTTATCCAATAGTGATGGAGGAGGCGAAACGAGCGTAGCAAATTGTGGTTTACCTACGAGCGATTTTTCCCCATATCGAAATTATTCTTTCCTCTATTTTCACAATATTTGATAAAGCTTTACTATAAACAATAATCTTACAAACGACAAAATGTAGCAGCATTTCATGTTTGTTGTTGGGGTTTCCCATAATGTTATTAAGATTGTTTTGTTTTGTTATAAAAATCCTTAAAGCAACCCTAGGGTAACCAAACTATGACGAAATAGCCACATCGGAACAAAAGAAACACCAGAAGTTCAAACACAAAAATCAACAAGTTCAAAAGAACAGATGTTGTGACATAATGAACTCCCAGAACAAAACCCGAGTGTATCCAGTTTCGCCAGACGGATTATGATCTTCAGTCCTCATATACAAAATATGTATTGAAAATGTTTATTTTTGTTCTTTTATGCACTGTATAATTGTGTTGTTGTTGTTTTTTTAATTAGAGCTACAGTACAGAAAAGGCATATATAGCATCTCAAGGTAACGCTAATATAGAAATAATTCCCTTTCGATAATGTCTAATGACATGATGAAATGACGGATAGACAAATAGGAGAAAAGCAACAAAAGACAACACGAGATCTTTTCCGCATTTTAGCGTATTAGACATGTAAAATAATGGTAAAAACGTTATCCTAACTACAACAGTGTAGCGTCATATAGTACATCCAAATTAGTGTGTTTTCTCCTATCAATTGTACTGATAAATTAAAAATCTTACTTTACTCTATTTATTGTCGTTACTGTAATCAACACTGCGCGTGACATCAAAGTGAACATAACAATTTAACTGAAAGACGATCCTTACTAATATTGTATTATTGTCTACTACTGATGAAACTGTTTTCCAGTAGTATGAGTTGGTGAGGTATAGTGCCCTCACCAGAAAACATTATAGGAAAACTGTTCCCGAGAGAGAAGACAATAATATGCTTAGTACATAACATATCATTCTTGTTTTAAAAGAAAGAAGCACACTCAAATTCAACACTTTTCAACAAAATTGCCAAACATCACCAAGTGATAAACATACTACAGCGCCGTTTATTTTAAGGGTGGTAAATCTTGCCAAGGATATATTATTAATAACGATGAAAATCTATTCCACGGGTATAGTCCGTGTGGGAAATTGTTTCAAACTGGCATAGTTCCCGTGGCTAGGTATGGCAACCCGTTGCCAAGATGAAGCATAAACTGTCCACAAATAGTAAACACTGATCATCTAATCAAAATTAAGCATTTTCACATGATATGTACTAAAATATTTTAATACATGCCAGTGAATTATATCATGTTAAGATCAGCTGTTTCAAAGGTAATTCAAATTTTACTCAATTTCATTATCTTTGTTAATTCGAATAATGTATACAAATATAAATTATTTAGAAGAGTTTGAAGATACCAAAGGGGCAATCAGAATCCGTATATCGAAGAAAAACAGACAACACAATGACAAAAAGCACAAAAGGAGAAACAACGATCGACAAAACATAAATATAAAACTAATGATCGAGTAACACGAACCCCACTAAAAATCGGGGGTGAACTCAGGTGTTCCGGAAGGGTAAGCAGTTCCTGCTCCACTAGTGGCACCCGTCGTGTTAATCTAGTTACAAACCCTGTAATAAGTCGTGAATGAGGAAAGGACCGGAAGGTGTTTATGACAAGTGGAACATATCCATGGTCATTTGTGACACAGATATTCCATAACGGTCAACCAAGTCATAGTTATCTTTCAGAGATAGAAGTTTGAAATACATCTTAAGTCCCATCTTGGTCTCCTTTTTTTCTTTCAGGTCCAAAGAAAAATACTATTAAAGATTTCTGGCAAATGGTTTGGCAGGAGAAAGCGGATATAATAGTTATGGTAACAAACCTGGAGGAAAAAAGAGTGGTAACATACTATTTTTTTAAACTTTGATTTCAAATCTGTTAATCAAGTGCGATAGCACTGTCTCGAACGTATGAACCTTTCATTAATTGATAATTTCTACCTTCAAATGAAAATATTATCTGTATCTTTACAGCCTTATCCTGTTATGGTGGAAATTGCAGGCATAATTGCATAATCATATTCTCTTCAAACATTGAATTGCAATTAGCAATTGACAATCGTTATAATAAGACAATAACAATCATAATATATGAGTTTCCAATTGTGGGCTTTCCATTCTTCAATACCAATATTTCTACTTTTCATGTGCTGTGTACGTATCCAAACTGATACGTAGCTCTTCATCAGTTACATGAAATCAAGAAATTCTACTTACGAGTCAACTTCTGTAACACAAGCTCTGCGAATAATATATGAGAGGTTTTCGTGTCCAAGTAAGTTGCGACATTATATCAGCTTTGTGATGTTGTTCTTCATTGCACTCAAGAGCTAGATACCCTTATATGGTAAAACAATGCAATACAAATATATAGTTTTGTCCAGCTAATTAGTTGAGTATATTTTATGTACTTGGAGATTGTAAATAATAGCAATGACAAACCCGTTTTATCATTAAGTACAGTATTGAACAATGATAAGAAGCATCATATATTAGTTATATATACATTTTTGTATTAACTATTGCTAATTATTTATAATGTAATTTCTACCTAGAAAAAATGTGAGCAATATTGGCCTGATTCTACTTCTAATCCATTCGTCACTGGCCAATTCAAAGTGTCTTTGAGACAAGAACGAGAGCATACTGGCCATGTGTATAGGATGATTGGGCTCTTGAACAAAGAGGTAATAAAAACATTTTTAGACTCGTATGGTAAGTAATTTACATTACATTACAAATGTGATTGATTGATTAATTGCTTGTTATTAGTTAGTTTACGACATATGCGAGGTAAGCAACTGAAGGCAAGATTGCGACCACGCTGGTAAAAGACGTACTATTAGTTCATTAAAGTCTTAATCAAAAGCAGAGATCATCTGCTGTGAGATAAATGTAGTTTGTATTTGAGTTTCAATGCAAATGAGTAGGGAATTGACATGTACAAAATCATTTTGTCTAAATATTTGTCAGGAGAAAGGTCAATGACACATATCTGCAAGTAGACATAAATCAAACATTTATATATTGGATTGGACTCTTTCTTCATAGTGATGTTATGTATTTGGTCACCTAACACTCCATCCGTTTAATATGTGGCAATATGCTTTTTCTCCTGAATATAATCTACGAAGTATGTCTGATACCACTATAACCTCTGTTTACTTTTAGTCAAAATCTGAGAGGACAATTCACCACTTCCATTTCACTCAATGGCCTGACCATGGTGTTCCCGATAAAATAAAACTGGTTAGTTTTTACAGAAAAGTGAAGAGTACAACGACATGTCTGAACGGCCCAATGGTTGTTCACTGCAGGTGACTGTTTATGATCAATTTTAAATTATATTTATTTTGGGGAGTAATTTTGTTTCAAGAATGTTTCAAATATATAATGTATGCATATCATGAGTTTTATTGATTCTTGTTTAACATCACATTCGCGGTAATCGGTTTTATTTCTATGGAGAATTATCTAAGAAATTTACTCTACAATCAGAGTGTGTAATATGAACGAAAATATTTGTTTCGCTGGACTGATTGCCATGTCTTGTTCATATATTTACAATAAGGGTAATAACAAAATTACCGAACTCCGAACAATCTTACAAAGGAAAAGTCAAAACTCATAAGTATATAAACAGACAAAATCAGTCAACAACCGGAAAATTGTGAAAATGAAGGTGTCCAAGTCTTTCATGCAATATATAGTAACTATAGGTGCAAAAGATTAGCAGAGGTTACAACCGAAGCTAAAGGAACACAACTTTTTTAATGTCAATCTTTAATTTAAATATTCAGTGCTGGTGTTGGCAGAACGGGAACTTTCATAGCAATTGACGCCTTGTACGAACATGGTCAGGAAACTGGTTATATAGATATCATGGAGTATGTTCAAATGATGAGAAAAGATCGTATGAATATGATTCAAACAAAAGTAAGTTTCTTTATGAAATGTACTGCAATATAATATTACGGTATTCGGTATGTGACAATGCATTTGATATGTTCATAATATCCCAGGAGTAATACATGTTACTGTTTTGAGTGAATGTAAATTGATTATCACAACTATCTCTTCGGAATTTGTCAAGCATGTTCACATTATATCGTCTTTATATAATGGGTTTTTGTATTAATCGTAAATACGAAAAAGAATGCAATTGTCGGTAAATCACTGTCAAATCAAATGCATGTACTTGGAAAGAAAAGCAAAACATGATGTAACTTATACATATGACATGGCAGTCTTAAACAATTATATAATGTTGAACACATTTTAACTATATATCCAAAAAAGCGGCATACTGTTTTAGAAGTAGATGCCATAGTCAGAAGTCCTGGGTGACCGAATTGGTATAAAGGACTACTAGCGTGCTATGCGACCAATATATATTAAAAAAACAATATGCTTTTAGATACAGCCGAAGTTATCTCCACCAATACCTCAAGTGCGAACATTTACGTTGAAGAAGCTCTTTTTTTATTATAATTTCTAGAGTACAAGTCGATTAGTAGCATTCGTGTTATTCATTTTGACCAATTGCATGTCTCCATCCCTTTAGGTCGGTATTATGGTGTTCACTACGATTCCCGCATGTAAACGGTGTTTGGTTCTTATTTCGTACCATTTGTTTTCTAAAAGAGGCCCATGTTTTATTTCTGCTATTTGTATTTATTTACGTATATTACTGTACAACATTATTTCTATTTCAGATGATGCTTGTGTCGTCAAATAGTAATACGACCGGCTTTTGGTAGGGTTTATGTGACACAATCTTTAGGTTTCCGTGTTGTGTTCTCTCGATATTTGCATAATATTTATCCTTTTGTCTTGGACCATTGCATTGTCTGCCCTTCTTCAATATACGTCTTCAGATTTCCTCTTTGGTATCTTGAAAGTGTTCTCATTTCAGTCATTTTGCTTTGTTATACTTTTATATTTATTCTGCTATTTTTAATTGTGTCTGGTTGTATTGTCTGACTTTGTATTCAGTATGTCTGACAACACGAACTGTTTCTTCTAATTCGTTCTATTGTTATCAATATGCTTATTTGAAATGTTAATGATGTATTGGTTCTTTGCAGGAACAATACGCAACTGTGTTTGAAGCCTTACTGGAAGCTTTCACTGTGCCTGATACTGCCATTGACAAAGACCATTTCTGTAATTATTTGGAGAATCAGCAACTGAATATTACACCAAAAAATCAAACTTTTCACAAACTAGAATTCCAGGTATAATATATTAGAGGAATAATTGTATATCTATTGATTGAAATGCATCCTGGTTAGTTTAATAATATTTTATTGTACATAAAAAATAGGATTGGATAGCAAGTTATACCAACTTATATGAAGTCCTCTCCTTACAAATTATACACATGAATTAATGACAGCAAAACAAAACACAGACCATAGACATTTAAAATTGTGACACTGGAAGAAAGTAAGAAGTACAAGTGAAAAAGTGAAAAAGTGAAAAATTGCTGACATTAGCCCTAAAATCTTGTTGATTGATTTATAAAAGTTCGAACTTTTCCAAATGTTTTGGAGTTGACGTCATAACTATACTTATCGTTCCCAAAGAGCAAAGTTTCAATATTGATATTGATATCGTCGCAATTACTCAGAAGTGTTCTTCTTTCGTTCAGGTATAAAGGACATTCCAGAAAATAATGTATAGCATCTTCAAAAGAAGCACCGCAATTACATTTAAAATTATTTATTATATGTATTTTTGACAGATCGGCATCGAGTGAGCTGCATTGGTGTCTAAGTCTAGTATGTAATATACTTAGTTTCCGTGGGCCTTCATTATAATACTTTGGGGCTTTATAGATATCGACTTTCACTCTATTTTTAAACGAGGATAATGTAGGAGAATTTCTTATTGATATGTCTAGATTGTTCCAAAGCGAAACGGTAGATGGAATAAATGAGCTTGCTGATGTTCTCAGTCTGCATACTTAGATGCAGAATACGAAAATGGAGGTTTCCGATATTTCTGTAAGCAAGTCATATTATGTTGAATATTAATATACGAATGAAAGCTGAACTAACAAAGTCGTGTTTCTGTAATGGTTACCAAGTAAGATCATCATTGCTAGAAACAGTTCCTGGCTGGCACTCTGTACCATGGTATATCATGCTGCTATGCAAGATACTGTATGAATATCAAATATTCTCTCGTAATGAAAAAAAGAAGCATTTGAATATTTCAGTAAATACAATGTGACATTGTTGGGTTTGATTTGTATTGTTTTGTTTTGGTTTTGTTTTGGGGGGAGGTTTTGGGGGGGGGGGGGTATTTTGTTTTTGTTTTTGATTTTGCTTTATTTCCTTTTCTTTTTTTGTATTTTTTTATTTGTTTGCTTTTTTTTGTTTTTTTGTTTTTTGCTTGTTTACTACTATTTTTTATTACGTTAGTTCCATTTCGCACAAACTTTTCCATCGATTGAGCATATTTTTGCTTTGACAGTAAATATAAAGTAAATGTCCCTATATTATAATGTGTGCACACCTTCATACATTGACAGACTACGACATAACCAGTCAGAAGACATAAATTGGTAATAGAACAGTAAATGGGAGAATCATTTTTACGATGTGTATGTGATGTTATACCTTAGTACAGTGATACGGTGGGTTGTGTTCACTATTCCGGGGATGTGATATTCTGGGTAAACTTGGTATTACAAAATGCATCAAAACACAGAATGAACGATAAAAGACACCGCGAAATACACATATATAATGGTATGTGCAGATATATATAAAATGAGTTATTCTGAATGCATCGGTTTTATCGCGGGTCGAAAATCATATTTATATGTATATCATTTAGAGCTGTTTGGTTGTTGAGCTTAAATATTGCAACGTACAACCAACATGTTATTAAATAATGCATAGTGGGTGCTCTATATGGTTTGGTATTATGTATGATGGGTACATTTCTTAGCTATGTATTGTATTACTTTATAACCAACATTCCTAGTAAACCTTACCATCGACATATCAACTTTCGTAAATAAACATCGTTTTATTGTAGAAACTGAAGGACATGAAACCTACATATTCCGGTGTATCCTACAAGGCGGCCTTGTCTAAGGAAAATGCTGCCAAAAATGCTGTCCAGAATATTTTACCACGTACGTTGTCTGTGATGATGCTGATCATTATATTTACTTGCAATTTTCTGTATGCATAGTGTTCTAAGAGAAAATGATTTCGATTCTTGGAAAGTAGTTATTAGTTGGCATAAAAACGCGAAGATTCATATTTACCACGTGTGTGTACATAAAAACCAACCAAGTCGTCAAACAGGAAGTAGGAATGTGACGGGTCCAAAAACGATTCCCACGATATGGGGTACCTATATGAAGCTTCTGACCAAATATCATATTTCTGCCATCAATAGTTGCTGATAACAATGCGACGAAAAATATCTTGGGACGGTCGGAGCGGGTGTATAATTAATTCGCTGTTACAGAGAGAGAGAGAGAGAGAGAGAGAAAGAGAGAGAGAGAGAGAGAGAGATTCATCTTCCGGAAAGAGCAGAATTGTTTCTTATGGAGAAATACAGCTATATTAATTATTAGTCCATTGTCGTGTTATATTTCCATTTACATGCAGTGTATCTTTGGGGAAACATGTATGTGATAAATTAACATTGTGTTTGTATTCCTAGATGATGATTACAGACCGTTCCTGATGTCATTTGAAAAATCAAGAAATGACTACATCAATGCTGTTATTATACCAGTAAGTGTAAATTACATACACTAATTGATATGTTAAAAAAAACTAATAGCATTCATAGTATTTGTTAGATAACTCGAATATTCGGCTAAGTCGAATTGAAATAGTAGATAACTTCAACTTGTTAGGATTATATGCATATACATTATATTTTTGGCAATTTTTCAAACCTTAAATAGCAAATTATGTGTCATCTCATGAATTGATGGCACGAACGTTGTTGTAGCACTAAAACAGATAAAAACGAGTGATATGATGTATTCAGGAAAATATTTTTATTTTCAGATATATAAATTGTTTTCTGTTTCTTACATCCAGTATCAGAAATAACGATTTACATGTTTACGATAGGAAAACAACATATGTGTTTTATGTACTCTTAAAACGTTGATAAATAATTACCCAAATAGGAAACACTGACTATATATGATAATAACAAAATACTACTTCTATTTTATACTTCAAATTTAACACAATTTTAGCAAATTGAAATACGCTTAGCTATTGGAAAAAGTATCCAATTACTCTACTTTTACAAAGATATGTACAAGAAGAGACTGTTATTTAACGCCATTAGCATGTGTAAATGTGTATGACATAATTTGTCTTTAATGTTATATAACGTTTCATCCTTTATTTCGAAATAGTATTCATTTACCTGGCCTCTTACTCCATATCTACTAACCTTAGTTTGATATAACTGTTTTTAAAACGTAACATTTTGTTGTTAATCAACAGGGATATGCTAGAACAGTGAAGTTTCTTGCTACTCAGTATCCACTACAAGACACAGTAGTTGACTTCTGGTCAATGGTGTATGATACTGACTCTACTGTTGTTGTTTTGTTGGAATATGTTGACAAGGTATGTATTTGTCTCTTTACTTGTATATCATTCATGGCAATGCTATTTAATCAAAAACGTTAAAAAAAAGTAAATATATACCAATCACTGGCAGTTATGGGTGATGTTATCATGCATGCAAATTTTCAGATGATGGACCTGGGTACTGCAGACGTATAAATCATAAGAGAGG
This sequence comes from Bathymodiolus septemdierum, assembly GCA_963383655.1. Lineage (NCBI taxonomy): Eukaryota > Metazoa > Mollusca > Bivalvia > Mytilida > Modiolidae > Bathymodiolus > Bathymodiolus septemdierum. Next base: position 75,284,294 of record OY726518.1, read on the forward strand.
GATGTTTACTGTTGTCTACTATGGATGTAAATTTCACTTTGTAGTATTAGTGTAGATTAAACATGTAGTTGCTGAATGATATTATCTACCTTTGTCAACTCCTCAATTGCTTAAGAGTGCCCGGATGGCTCAATGACTTAGGTAGCTGGATTACCTAATAACTCTTACAAACCTATCACCAATACGACGTGGGTTTCCACTCGGCTTTGTAAATTACAAAAAAGGTACACTTGACTCGCAGCGCAAGTGGAAAAGTTTACGAGTTGCTTACCCATGGTCGGTGGTTCTTTCCGGGTATTCCGGCTTCTTCCACCACTAAAACTGGTCGCCATGATATAGCTGATATATTGCTGAAAGTGGCGTTCAACACCAAAAATTGAAGAAAAAAATCATTTGGTTAAGTAAATTTGGATTGTGACATTGTTGTGACAACCAATAACATGTACAAGATATAATATATAACATGTCTTCAATGCTAACGCCTTTTATTAGTTTACCTGTTCCAAAGTGTCCAGTGAGTAATTGTCATCACGTCGTGTCCGTCGTTGTCATCGTAGTCAGTTCACCATTTTTCTCACAAACTACTAGACAATACAGTTGTTTCGAATCATGTCAATTCCGACCACGTTCCGTCTTTTTCGTGTCTTGACGTCTGAATTTCTCGGTAGACGACTTCCGGTGTTTACGCTATTACTGTGACAACGTCAGCATATCATAGTGATAGATGCGATAGATTATAAGTAATTGTAACATGGAGACGCCATGGAAACCGCTGAATATATACTGGTCTTCTGTACTACACTGTCTGTCTCATATCAGAAATGATACATAAAGGCAGATCGTTTTCCTTTGATGATGCTGACAGCCGCAAATAAAGAAAGAAAACAAATATAATTTTAAAGAAGTAATTGTCTCTGCATTGAAGTCTTTGATACAAATAAAATAATTTAATTGATATCTGTCTTTTACAGAAAATGTTAAGATTTGTTTAAATTGATGATCGAACGGCAAAACGGTACATATTGTTTGTAGTTTTTGTTGTGTACATTGACACCAGAAGTTCAGCGCTGAGCATTCCATCGAAATCACGTGATCTGGCGGACGAAAATAACAAATGTTGACGGAATGGAATCGTATGACAATGTTCGTCGGATGGTCCTCAAAATTGTATATGATTTTCGTTTCATGTGGATCAACATAGGCTGTTTGATTAAATATATTGTCTAATCAATTGGTTGAAATTCAATTATCCTTTTATCACAAATCATGTGTTTTATAATATTGTGACAAGTAGAATATACTTGGACATGCATAGTCTTGCTTGTATGAGTTATGAACATTCTTTATTAATTAATTGATTAATGGAAACAATTCATTTCAGAGTGTCCCCTTGTGGCCACAGAAGGGTGACGTATTCCACTTCTCAAAATTCAACGTCAGCCTGAATTCAGAGAATACATCGTTTCCGTTGAGTCTTACTTTAAATCACAAGGTATGTTACGTATATTTTCCATACGCCTGTTCTGTTTTTACAATGATTTTGTTTATATGATATCAGTTTTTATCTTCATCTGTTCTATAGTCAATTGCAACAAATATATTAAGGGTGTAATTGAACATGAGAGACTATCCAATTTACAGAATCTTGAGCGTACATGATGAATGTTATTCCAGAAACGAGTTGTGTGGACTAAATTATATATCGTGCGCACTACATTTGATATCTATGTTTTTATGAGATACCAATGATTACTTGATTACAATGTAAATAGTGGTCTCCTTTTTTATAATTTGTACGAAGCATTTTTCACGTACGTAATTTATAATGTTTCAATCAGTGTGAATAAACGTTAGAGAAAATCGAAGCTGCAATCAAAAATAAAAATCCAGAGTCACTGGCAATATTTGGCACAAACGACACAGGACAAAGACAAGCAATACAAAAAAAAACACAGAAACAAGCACAGATGAGCACCACGGACCCACCAAAAATAAACCGGGGAATCCAGGAAAAGCAGTTCATGCTTCTTGAAAACACTCGCCTGATGAAATCCGTTAAGCATTAGATTGCATATATTTTATTACACAATTTATTCCGACTTGAATGTGGGTAAACAGTAAACATTCGCATACATTATTGGTTAAGCATTCCCTAATATAATTGGGAATTAAACCATGTGCATTTACCTGACTGTGTTTCAAAATCTTCAATCGGTCTTTTTGCCGATTCGTAAATGTGTGTTTGAATGAGGAACAGGTTTAATAAGTTATTTATCCCCCTCTCTCTCTCTCTCTCTCTCTCTCTCTCTCTCTCTCTCTCTCTCTCTCTCTCTGTGTGTGTGTGTGTGTGAGGGGGGTGTGTCTGTGTGTGTTACATGCAATTGTTTATATGTATTAAGATATTTATTCTAAAAGGCTCTCTCTCCCGTGAAACATATTTTTTTCTGAATATGTCTCTAATTTGATGTAGGAGACAAACAGGAATAGAACAGTACGCATACTTTCAATGGATGAATGGAATACAGAGAATGTACCATCATCTGGGACATGTATGCTAAACCTCTTGAACAATGTTTTATCCTGGAGAAAAGACCATCCAGGATCAGTTACCGTCGTTTGTCAGTAAGTCTATTTTTTCATATTTTGAAAAATAAAACATTACTCTTACATTATCATTATTAATATAAAACAGACTACGATAAAAGTGTAAATTGATATATCTATAATTCTAAATAAACGTTAGAAAACACCGATGGGGCAATAAAAATGGACAATGCAGTGAAACTTGCAACACAAGACGAAGAAGAATAAGACAAAAACACAGCGCAATATGTGTTGGACACCACTATACGCAAGCAAACACAAATAACGAAACTAATACACCAGCCCTCATACAAACAATCGCATGTCAGCTTTTCACTTTTATGTTAAATGTTCCCTTTATCTATTTGAGATGTTTGACTTTCCTCGTTAATTCCACATGACAAGCCAATGTCGATGTATTCGTATTTCATGTTTTTAAGATTCCATTTTATCTATTCCACCAAATTAATTTCATTTAGCGAACGAGCTTTTAGTTTATATTGGCAGTATTTCTATTTTTATAAGGGATGGCTGTAAAAGAAGTGGTGTCTTTGTTGCTCTCAGTCTGGTTTTGGAGAAGGTAGAAATAGACGACGAAGTAGACATATTCCAAGTGGTGAGAACAATACAAATACGAAGACCAGAATTCTTCCCAAACTTTGTAAGTGTGTGTTCATTTTCCAGAATACAAGATTTGTGTGTAACACTAACAAAGCAATTAAATAAAACTAAATATGATTATGTACCTAAATAATCATAGGAAGATTCAATTATTCTATGAACTATATGATGCTGGAGATGTCCAACGGCCACAATGCATCTAGCATAGTGGCGTTTATTCTTTGATGTGATTGTGATATGAATTGATATGCACTGAAAACTACAAACATTTTGGTTATGTGTGTTAAACACCATTTTCAAACCTACAATGTTTTTCGATTATATCGTCATTTCTTTGCTTTTACTCTTTTTTTGTTGGGTAGATGGAGTGCCGATTAAAATTCTTGACCATTCGCAAGTCAATAACAAACTTTGTCACATACATAATACCGAGAACATCTCGGCATGGGCGGCATTATCAATCACAACTGCAGTTGTGGTATGTATTGTTTACATAGTGATAAGTAAAGCCATCTTTCATATGAATACGGACACGATGCATGCATGAGCTACGGATAGTCCTCTTTATAGTCATGATACTGCACCGATCCAATATTCAACATGGCTGCCTCGAGACATATCTATGCTGTTCCTCATCGGGCATTGCTGAAAACGTTTTGATTGTTAAATTCTAGGTGCATGTAATTAACTGAATTTATTATGTATATTTTCAGAATCAATATGAATACTGTTACCATTGTATCAAGGAACATCTAGAGGGAAATTCCCTTTATGCTAACGTATAAAGGATGATGACAACTTCACGGAAGACTATGGAGTTTATCCAACTTTACATGATTTAATCTTAACATAACTCACCAATAATTAATACACTATATATGTGGTCTTATGTAACCAATATCTCAAAGTGCAAATGGTTGGACTAGAAACATCAAAATGTTGATTAAATTTAGTGTGTTTCCATATTTATGTTATTACATTGGTCGTATATGGACCAAATATTTAATTTCGTGCCCAATACTATATTTATATAAACATTCTATATGGAAACAAATGGTACCGGTGTCACCTATGTTCAGTGCCATTTTTGTTAGACAAGTTCTTATATTTGTTTGTGTTTAGATTTTCTTTCTGATATATTAATGTAATTTTTAATTTGCTAATTATCATCATTCTAATTTTGTACTGACTTTTCTATTACATGTATGTACGCATCTATGTAGTGATCCTGCTTAGCAATTCAATCAAAACCATTTGAAATATATTTTACACTTTTTTAACTTTTGCATACATTTAGATAATGAACTTTATTAAACGGTAACATGGGTCATTTTTTGTATTTCCAAGTAGTAGGCTACAGTTACAATATCATATTACATAATTCAATTTCAACATCATATGGTACTTTTTCTGATAGGTGTACTCGATACGACATCATGTGATAAAGTTTGTGACTTGTGAGGGGTCGGTGGTTTTCTCTGGGTACTCTGGTTTCCTCCACAAATAAAACAGACCGCCACGATATAGCTGAAATAGTGTTGAAAGTGGCATTAAACACCATAACCCTAACCCCCTATAACATGGCACGTTTATTAATTTAATTGATACATGGATTTATAACAATGGGAAAGTAAGAACGGATAAGATTGTTCAATATTATCTATAATATCACATCTTAAATGTTTTGTCATTAAAAAAAACAAGTTCATTCGTGAATGACTAATACTGTAGTACAGGATGTAACATCAACGAACTTATACAAACTGTAAGTCAATGATAAACATGTATTGATATCATCATTGTTGTAAAATATGTTTATTTATAGATCAAGACTCATATCTTAAGTGTAAAATATGTTTTAATGTATACTGTACCAAGTCGGGGTCATTACGGTTTTCAGTTTTCCGGTTGTTGACTGATTTTGTCTGTTTATATAATTATGAGTTTTGATTTTCCCTTTGTAAGATTGCTCGGAGTTCGGTAATTTTGTTATTACACTTATATGCCCTTTTCTGAGTGCACTATACAATGATAAGCTATTAAAAGTTATATAAGATCATATCCGAAGACGAATTGTGTACAAAGGTACTGAAAGTTGCTAAAATATGCATATAGCCAATCACAGTCCAATATTTTTACTAAGTCGGTGATAATGGTTGTTTTTTGTTTTTTTTTACAACGTAATATATTTTATTCAAATGCTTGCTACAATTAACACGCCAAAAGTCCAAGCTCCTTTTGGTGTTTCCCTGTTACATCATGTTCTGATTATCCAGGGCTATAATCAGAATTACATGAAATATATATACAACTTAAGTACACTTTCTATTTAATACCTTTTGAAAACATTTATTTATTTTGCATTTATTATATTATTTTTTACTTTCATTAAAAATGTACACTTTTGAAGTGTTTTATTTTCATTTATTCTTTTAATATATTCATTGGCAAATATTTTATAAACATCAATATATTTTGTTTTCTGTTCAGATAATGGTTGTTAGTTGTTAGTGTATAACGCCAATTTCAGCAAATTAAGATTTATCGGGGTGATAAGTTGGATTGGAGAGAGCAATCAGAGTGTATTCGGAGAAATCTATTGATCTGCTGCAAGTCACTGACAAAATTTGACAATATTAGTGAAGTGTCTTAAAATATTAATATTATGTGTATGAGGCTTGAAACTGGTTAAGCACCATACCCCTCCGATTCTACATGTAACTGTAGGCCTAAAATACATTCAAACCTGCCCATGTCGTAACCTCTATTAAGCAATCACCTGTATTAAAAGTTCATCTTTTTCTTGTCCTGTCATAGAAAATTCTATATGAATTGAACCCCTTTTAGGATGTCACCTGTCTTAAAAGGTCACTTTGTTTTGTCCCAATGGTGACCTCTTAATACAGGTTTGACTGTACTTGTTTGCACTGTATTTAAAAAAAATCATGTCTCAACAAACAAACAGAACAAGATTTACCTTATAAGTTCTAGTGACTTGACTCATAACAAAGTTTTCTGTTCTAACGAATTGATGTGTGCATCAAATATGTATTGCTCTGTGTAATTTAATGCTCACATTGCTAGTCAAATAATGTACTTCCGATTAACAAAAACATAAACTTTTTAGAGAAACATCCAATGAACATCCCTACCAAGATTGGTTTCAGTTGACCCAGTGATTTCAGAGAAGATTCAAAACTTTAAAAAACACCTTTTTTGACACATTTGGGCCTCTTATTTTTTCTGTGTACTTCCAATCAATGAAAAACATAAACCTTTTAGAAGATCATCCAATGAACATTCCTACCAAGTTTGGACCTAAAATGTATTATGGTAAACCACTATTTGTCCACACTTCCAACGATAATTCAAATTTGTCTTGACAAAATTTCATGAAATTTGACACAGTATTAGGATTGATAGAAGTTTGGTCCCTTTAACTTCTGCCTCTTGACATCGTCCGAATTTAAATTATTTCTATTCTCTACCAATTGGCTAAATAAGAGACAAATCAGTATATATAGGATTGTTTGCTGGCAGTAACTTCATGTTTTTTATGCGAATGCAAAATTTTATTAATTAACAATAGTCATACAAATAATATTTTTAATTATTACATAAATCATACATTGTCAAAGTAATCAATGCAGGACTTCAACACTTCTTTTCTCTCCAAGTCACTGTGAGCAATCTCGATACAATATCGTATAAACGCCCAATTTTATAACCCCATTTAATTAACCGCCAAAGCTTATTCCGTGCACATGTAATACCATACAAATGATACATATTAAACAGACCCATCATAAACTGACAAACGAACAGAATGCATTAAAAATGGAAAACCCCAATAGACACAAATAGAAATACATTTCTATTTTCTCAATATTCACTTTTGATGTTGCAGAGTTATGAGACTTTGTTCGTCACAAAAAAAAACATTTCTTCACATGTCTGACAATAACAAAAGTAACTTTGAAGAAATTTTCCGCAGACAAGTGTTGGCGAAAGTACAAAACCTTTGTATTTTCAAGGTTTTCACTTTGACTAAATGTCAAAAAATATTTAGCTCACCTGGCCCAAAGGTCATCATTTTGCGTCCGTCGTCGTCGTCAATAAACTTTCACATTTTAATCTTCTCTGAAACCACTGGGTCAATTGTATGGAACGCCATAGCTGCCTTATCTTGAACACTGTTATGTTGTGTACCTACATGTTTGGTCAGAATAACTTGTTGTAATGTTGTAAATCCATGTCCTAAAGTTGGTTAATAAATATGTAAGGTTTAATCTGCTTTATGTTGAGTTAACACGACATTATCTTTCGTGGAAAAATCAAATTGTAAAGGTGAAATCTCATTATGTTATGTTGAAATTTCATTACTTGAAGTTAACAATTTCTTACGTTAAGCCAAAACAACACTATGTAAAGTGACCACGGGATTATGATAGCTTAAAACTTCATTATATTGAGTGTATTTACCGAAATGTTGGGTCGTTGGGTGGTTCCCTTCAAAAATTATATCCGACAATTCCACCCTATATCCAAGATGACCACCACCGGGGAACATAGTTTAACATTGGACACTATGGGAAATTATTTCAAAAATCTTCTCATCAGAAACTACTTGGCCAATTGAAACCAAACGAGGTCACAATGGTCCTTATGTGGTCCCCTGCAAAATTGTGTCCGATATTTTGACCCTTCATCTGAGATGGCGCTATTGGGGACATAGTTTGAAATTGGATTTTTTTTTAAATTCATATTCTCAGAAATTTGTAATCAAAGTTTTTGAAGTCCCAATACAAGCATATATTATGTTGTATGTCTGTCAGTTTGGAAACTAGGTGAGCGATACAGGGCCAGGTTTTTAATACTATTTGATATATATGATCCAAATATTAAAGTTGCATATTTGGTCATAAAAAATAAATGAATCAAAAGCTGAAAACAGGAACAGCTTGTTGCATGTTTGATAGTTTACCTTTGATTTTTATTAGTCGTTAATAAACTAATATATAAAAGACTTGTGCATTTATTTTATTTCAAATTAGTGTGGTTGCACAGCTATGAATACTTTTGTAAGGTTTATTTAATATTTGTCAGAATTCACATCTGTTATTTTTTATGTTTCACTTGGATGATGACGGTTTATTATTGTCGGGACTTTCTGGTATATGGCAATTCTATAGTTGTTGGAGATCCACTGTTGGGTAACATTGGCTGAAAGGTCATTTCTACATTCCTCGCTTATGTCAAAGGAAAATGGGAACATTAAGGGCCTGCCTTCATTATCATCATCTTCATCATCAAGAATCCCTTCGGTACCGTAGTTTCCTAAATCTGATACTGATATACCAGTTGGACTTTGAATTTGTTCAGAAACCCACAGTGCTTGTGGTGAAGAGTGAACGGTTCTCATTCCGTGTTGTGCCCAAGCCTCTCTCCATATATTACGTTTTTCATTTATTTATTAGGAGAATGTATAATGTAAGGCAGCTACATGACTGTCATTAAGTGGATCCATGATATTTTGTTCCTCCATGAAATGAAATAGGTTGTAGTAAATACACATGACCCCTTGAAAAACATCCCTCCACATTTTTTCAATGCGTTGATTATGTACGCTCTTTCCTGTGATCATGCTTACTTTTCCAGCTCCTCTAGCGGAAATAATAAAATCAGCAACTGCTGTGTTTTCTAGGCCTTTATCTGATGTAACTCTGTGAAGAAGTCCAAATTTGGAAACGCCAGATAGAAAACATTCTAAGACAGTAGCAGATTTGTTATTGTCCTTACACTGTAAAAAAAAGTTACAAGTCTGCTGTAGCCATCTATACCTCCGACAATAACAAAATGCCAACGAATGAATTTATGGTTTGTATCAATATGCCAGAGGTGGTTGGGTCCTTTCACATTGTACACTCGTCTTTGAAGTCTACCTTTTTTTCTTTCTTGTATGCCAGTTTCGTCTAGTAAATATAGAGCATCCCGAAGTCGCCATCGCTGTACACGGAATCCCCTTTGTTTCAGTAGTTGCATTACCATGTTTTCACCACAGAAAGGAAATTCCTTCACGGTTTTTCCAACTTCAAGGAAAAGGACATCATCACTTATGTCAGAAAAGTTTTCAACATATAAATTAAATTGCTGCATTCTGCGGTAAATCGTTCGTTCAGAGACGCCCAAAAACTTTGCAATATAGGAAATCTTGAATCCATCACTTATAAAATTGCTTAAAATGGATTTTGGTATATCGAAATGTGGTGGGCCACATCCATGGTTTGACCTTAGTAGCTTTCCTGGACCAAACAGTATACATGCATTTCGCAGCTTCATCATATCTGACTTATGCAGTCCCAGTATTCTCATTTCGTATTCGGATAACATATGGACTATTTCCGGGGAAATGGTTTCCTTTTGGAATTTCCCCACAACATGGACCAAGCCAATTTTTGACACCTGATCAGAATCCATTACTCTTCTATTCAATATTATTTAAAAATTTGACAATAATAAAGTTTTAACTTTACATTATAACTTTTCATCTTTACATTGAAACTTTTCGACTTTACATAATGTATTTTCAGCATAAATTGGTTTGATGTTTGCTCGACCTAACCGACTTTGAAACATAATAAAGTTTCAAGCTAGCATAATCCAATGCTTACTTTACATAGTGTTGTTTTGGCTTAACGTAAGAAATTGTTAACTTCAAGTAATGAAATTTCAACATAACATAATGAGATTTGACCTTTACAATTTGATTTTTGGACGAAAGATGATGTTGTGTTAACTCAACATAATGCAGATTAAACATTACGTATCTACTAACCAACTTTACAGGATGGAATTACGACTTAACGACTTTAGATACTAACTACAGGACATGGATTTACACTATTACAACAAGTTATTCTGACCCAACATGTAGGTACACAACATAACAACATAACAGTGTTCAAGATAAGGCAGCTATGGCGTTCCATACAATTGGAACCAAACTTGGTAGGAATGTTCATTGAATGGTTCCCTACAGATATTATGTTTTTGTTGATCAGAAATACACAAAAGAAACAAGAGGTCCAAGGGTGTCAAAAAGGATGTGTCCACATTATATGGGTATAAATTATTTATTGTTCCTTCGTTTTTGATGAGAATTTTTTTTAATGCATTCCTTCAGAAAAATTCCTTTTCAGAAACATGCTTAACGTTATTATTATGTAACTATTACTATTTTGACATAATGGTGATAAAAAAAGGGTATATAAAACGAACTTTTTAAATTTTCATCCAATTTTAATGCAGATTTTTGCAACGTGTTCATCTCTATGAGTTATTGATGTTCTATAAAATGGCTTGCTATTTTTTTTTATTTTTTTTGAAAAGGAGTCTAAAAGGAGGTTAAATTCCTGAACATCGCATATGTGAATTTTGCTTTTATAGAATTTTGAATTTTGATGTGGTGTTGTTTTTTGTTTGTTTTTGTTGTTGTTGTTCAATGGATTGTGTTGAGAGCTTTCGGTAGTATGTTATCAGATTTCCTCTATCTTTTACCATTTCTGAGACAAAATTGATCGAGTGAGTGAAAGATTGTTGTTTAACCCCAACCCATCAATTTTCAGTATATCATGGCGAGAACAAGTTAATTTTCAAGGAGATGACGATGCGGTTCGCTTTCTACTGCACTAACACGCTTAGTTGGATTTGCATAGTGCTAGCTCACTGAAACAACAGTCCGCGAATAGACATGTCGCCCCACTCGATCAATCTTTGTTCTTTCTCTTTAATGCTACGCGCTGAGCGGAGAAGCAACGAATACCAATTTTATAGTCTTTGGTTTGACTCGATCGGGGCTCAAACCCACGATCTATCCCACTCGAGGCGAACACGCTGACCATTACACCACCAATGTGGTTCAGAACTTGACCGAAAGAGGCTGATATGTGCCAATTTCCTAAATTTGAAAGCTTTTATTTGTCATTCAATTTTAATGTAGTTTTTTACGTAGTGATCATCTTAATGGGTTATTGATGGGCCATTAATAAAATTAAGTATTTTATTTTGAAACAGGGCCTAAAAGGGTTCAAATTCCAAAATTTCGTATATTTGAAAGGTATGTACAATTTCTATATTCCATCCAATTTTTTATATGTTGAATGGATTGCTTTGAGAGCCTTCGTAGTATGTCGTCGGATTTTCTCTATCTTTTAATATTTCTGAGACAAACTTGATCGAAAGAGGCCAAAGAGTGCCAATTTCCAAAATATGAAAGTTTTTATATCTAAACCAATTTTAATGCATTTTTTATTTTTATTTTTGCGAACTGTTCGTCTAAATAGGTTATTGATGGGCCATTAAAAGAAATTGCTGTTTTATTTTGAAAAAGTGTCTAAATGGGGACGAAATTCAGAAAGGTTTGTGTCGAGTGTTTTCGGTAGTATGTCTACAGATTTCCTCAATCAACGCACATATTTTTTATTGGACACTTTGCATCAGATTGCATTAAAATTAGATCAAAATTTAAAAAAGTTCAAATTGCCCCCCCCCCCCCTTGTTCACTAAAACAGCAGTCCGTGGATAGACATTACGCTCCACTAATATACATTATCCTGATTATGAACCCACCAGTATGTGCTGTTACTCCTTAATGATATAGCAGAGAAACAACAAACACCAATTTTATAATCTTGTTAACCTACATCGACATACAAAAGTCATAACATAAGTTATGTTTAAGCTGGGGTGAGTTCGTAATGAATTGGAGGGTGGTGAATACAGAAAAAACTATATACAATCACTGCCGTCTTAACGCTAGGCAGATTCATCGGCATATGACTCCCATGCTAATCTATGTATGTTGTGTACGGCATGTTTTTTTAATGTTTAAACACTGATTGTGTGAATACAATAAATATATTGTTTAATCTTATCGACCATTTACAGTTTTATTCCTGTGAGTGGTTGTGTAGGTAGGGGCCCCAGTGCACTGCTTTGCACGGGGGTTTATAATGATGGTAAGACTACCCTGGGTACAGTGTGTCAAGAGGCGACTATTTCTACTTACTGGATCAAAGTAATGAGGAAAGAAATGACAGAAAATGGAAGACATTAGAAACCAGTTTAATGATTTAGGGATATCCATACTACATATTTTACCAGAACCTTTGAAAACTACAGAGAGTGGAAAAAAGTATTCCGTTTCTTCCTATTTTTTATGGCATGTGATATGAAAAATGCCATATCATAACCTATTTATCATATACTTCAATGCGTCTTTCTTCATATTTGTGAGATCTGATCGTTTTCAGGAATCATGTAGCTTGATTTCGGATATCATGCAATAAAGTCATATTATATTTACGTTTTTATTATATGTATTTAGAGACATAATCCTTATACAGTTACACTTTTCATACAACACAAGATGATTCAATCTTTGGTTCATAAAGGAGTGTCATCATTCGTTGCATAATGAGCATTTTCCATGTTTTCTTCGTAATCCATTTTGACAGTAGCAGACGACGGAAGTAAACAAAGATACATTAATAACGAAAACTGATCGGACCGGTAAACGTGAATTTCGGAAGAATTTTTTCTTTCCAAAAAAACCAAAATAATTGTGAAAAACTAATTACTCGATTTCATGCAAAATTTCCGGCTGCCATTTTGAAAAATCCATATTACATATTCATGGGGTGTATTTGGGATGCATCGCCTGCCTTGCCACTGATGGCTTGTCGATTACTTTCTCCGGCATAAAAAATAATCATGCAGACAGGCAGGCTGCTAACCTGCGCTGCCTTTCTCCTGCATAGAAAAGAAAAACACGCACGCAGACCGCTAACATCCGCTGCCTTCGCGCTGCTGACTCCGCTGCCTTTCTCCTGCAAACACACAAGGAAAAGGAAAAAGAATAATATAACACGACCAAATTGGACACTGAAACCCATGAAATATATGCACAGTCTATTATATTTAGAAACCACGGATTATTTATTTTCTAATTATTACATTGTATTTGAGAAAGAAAAAAAAACCAAACAAAACAAACAAACAAAGGAAAAGGAAAACTAATAATATAACACGAAAAAATTGGACACTGAAACACATAAAATAAATGTGCAATCTCTATATATTTAGAAACTACGGATTAAACAAATATTTTTCTCAAAATGAGTACACAGGCTGTCAAAATTAACACTAAACCCCCAAGAAGTAAATTGTAATTACTATATATGTAGAAAGTGTGAAACAAATGTATTTTCTACATGGGGCCGAGTGGTCTATCGTCTGCCTTTCCGCTGATGTCTCTGCTGCCTTCTCGCTTATGGCAGGCCGCTGCTGACTGTCCGCCGATGCCTCTGTTGCCTTCCCGCTTATGGCAGGCCGCTGCTGACTGTCCACTGATGCCTCTGCTGCATTTCTGCTGATGGTATCCACTGATGCCTCTGCTGCTTCCTTCCCGCTTATGACAGGCCACTGCTGACTGTCTGCTGCATTTCCGCTGATGGTATCCGCCTATGAGGCATAAGCGGATACCATCAGCGGAAATGCACCAGACTGTCTGATGCTGCCTTTCTCCTGCTACGCCTCTGCTGCCTTACTACACGGGGAATGTTTCACTGCATCGCATGCCTTTCCGCTGATGGCTATACGCTGATTTCTCTGCTGCCAGGCTGCTGCTGACTGTCCGCAGAAACCTCGGCTGCCTTTCCGTTGATGGCAGGCCGCTGCTGCCTTTCTCCTGCTTAGCCTCTGCTGCCTTAGTACTCGAGGCATCTTTCACTGCATCGCAAGCCTTTCTGCTGATGGCTATCCGCTGATGCCTTTGCTGCCTTCCCGCTTATGACAGGCCATTGCTAACTTTCCGCTGATGGCTATCCACTGACGCCTCTGCTGAATTCCCGCTTATTGGCAGGCCGCTGATGCCTTTCTCCTGTTAGGTCTTTCCGCCGTTGCCTTCCGCAGTGTACATGGGTTTTCTTAGATTTAAACACCTCACGTCACGTGAATTGATGGCTGCTTGAAAAATTCGAACCACTACTTTTCTGTCTTTTCTAGTGTTTTCATCTGATGAAATGAATTTCTAGTGATGTAAAATAGTTATTTGGATGAACATTGTGTTGCAGTCTACTAACTTTAAGTTTATTTAGTGACTCTTTCGAAAAAATCGGATTGAAATAGCATAAACTGTATATTGAAGGATCTGAAATTCTTATATGGTAGGATCACCTTACTTAAAACCATAATTTGACTTTTATCGCATTAAATTGCTATGTTATCATTAACATTGTGTACAACGCCACACCATAGACACTATCTTTAAAAAACATGGCCCGAAATAACGAAACTCATATACGCGAAATGTAATTGTAGGATAAAAAATTGGATTGACAGTAAAGCTTTGCATTTATAATGGCAGAAAACACAGAAGAAGGATTGTCTAATATCAGCGATATAGATCAAACCTTCAATGGATCATTGTCCGAATCCGAGATAATAATAAACCGTAAACTGAAGAACAGAAAGAAAATTAACAAAATCAACAGTGAAGAGGATATAATTTTGTATACCCAATTTACAGGTTTGGAGATGATGGGAATGAACTTCGAAAACCGTGTAGTGTTAAAATAAATACTCGCCCAGAAGACACACAAAAATGGATAGAATCTTTCCGTGTAAAGATGATCGAAATTTAAGACTTGGAAGTAGGCCTACACAACATTTTTATCAATTTGCATTATACAAAAATGGAAGTGCTACCATTTATAGCACGGGAACAATGTTAGTTCAAGGACTTGGAACATGCTTAGACTTGAAAAACAATCATTGCGCAGAATTAAGAGCTTTAATTGATCAAAGTAACATGATAGCGGTAAATACTTCTGAAACCGATTTAAAACAACTTCTTTCATTGAATGAAGAATTAACAACTACTGTATCTCATTATAGCAAAATCGGAATATGAAATAGGAGAAGCAATTCAAAATGGAAATTCGATTCCATTAGCGACCGACATTGCCAACAGCTCAGTACAAATATAAAATATGAATGACAGATTCGACCAAATTTTTGCCGAATCAAAACATTTACTCGGAACTAGAAAACCAGATTTTTCAATTAAAGGCATGTGTCATAATAATCCCTGCAATTGTAATAAAAGATAAGAATATCAAAATTCAGCACTAAAACAGCAAGATGAAACAGAAAATCTTCAAACAACAGTAACCAAGTTATCAACGAAGCCCGATCAAAAAACGACCACAACATCAATAAGTCCATCCGGAGAAGACTTCATAAGTTTACAACTTGTGTCTTATCCATTTGTCTTGTTTTGTATGACAATAAAATATGCTTAAAGTCCATCCAATTCGTTTACCGGAGTTTTCGTCAACTTCAACACCGGTATCGAGGAAAGGTACGGTAGAACAACCTAAACGGAAAAATCAATTTAAACTAAGAAACAATCAAAGGAAAACGGGAAATGTACTCATCATTAGAAGTTCAATCACCAAAGACATCAAAATCAAAACATTAAAGGATAACGTTACAGTAAATACAAATAGAGGTGGCACAACTACGTTTCTCAAGAAATATATTGAATATCTAGACTTAAAACCATTCAACACTGTTATATTACAGTTTGGAGGAAATGACGCTGACCGAGATATCGAAATTCACGATTCTAACAGAAACTATATGAATATAATACAAGAAATTCAGATATGTAATGAAGTTAAACATATTGTTGTTGG
Organism: Bathymodiolus septemdierum; assembly: GCA_963383655.1. NCBI lineage: Eukaryota > Metazoa > Mollusca > Bivalvia > Mytilida > Modiolidae > Bathymodiolus > Bathymodiolus septemdierum. The sequence goes on from OY726518.1 coordinate 75,300,256, forward strand.
TGGTATAATACCTCAATCAAAGCCAAACACAGAAAAGTACAAGGAACTTAACAGTATATGTCTCAAAGAACCATTCAGAGAACTTTCTGCAGAAGAATGGCAACATTGTCAACGGACGACTTTGTTGAGTACACTTAACCAAGAATGGAACATCACTCCTTATAAACAATATAGACGACAAAAAAGAATCCCGCGTCGTAAAAATGACCAACATGAAACTCCAAGGAATGATGCACCAAAAAGATGCAGTGATGTACATGTTAGCTCCCCTCATCGTCGGCCATGCCTTAGCTGTGGAGAGAACAATCATTCACAAAATCAATGTCGATTTAATGCTAGACTTGAATGTTATCAATGTCACAGTCTTGGTCACAAAGCTAGACTTTGTTGTTGGATGAACTCAAATCAATAGTCAAGAACGTCATAGGGAACATTATGGTTACCCACCGCATTGGTACTAGGAAAACGGCGAAGAAGAGCAAACCGATTTGACTTCAATCAATCCATTTAATTTACTTTTAAATACTGTGTGTTCAAATTGTGAAAATGGTTCTTTTGATTGCATTTGTTGTATATCTGCTAACGTTTTTAAATGAAGAAAATGCAAAAAGAATTCACGCGAATTGAATTTAGATAATTTCACATACATTAGAAAAGATGGAACGAACAAAAATGGGCGAGGCTTTATTGTATATTTTCATGATTATGTAAAGTATGGAAGAAGAGTACAATAATAATCAGAGAATACTGAATCTATGTGGTTTGAAATATTTCCAAGACATCGAACATCATTTTTATTGTGTTTCATATATATACCTCCAGCAACAATGTGTCGTGGGATCAACATTTTGACAAGGAACTGATTAATGATTTTGCTAAGCATGAGTATGTACTTATTACTGTTGATATCAACATAGACTATTTGAAACCCTTGCAACGTAACGTGGAAACTATTTTATCAACATATGGCCTTGATCAATTAGTCCATGATCCAACTTGAGTTACCAGTAAGAGTGTAACTTTAATAGATCACATCTATGCAAGTCGACCATAAGAAGTCATACATGTACGTGTTTCTACTTACTGTCCAGGTGACCATTATCCTGTCAGTTGTTTAGTAAAATATGGTAAAAGCAATAAGAGCAAACCATGTTTTAATAAGCATACTGTATAATTACATACAGAAATCTTAAAAATTTCGATGAAGAACTATTTCTTCGGGACTTGAAAAATCAGAATTTTAATTCAGTACTACAGATCACCGATCCCGATCTAGCTCTTGATTCGTGGCATGACAAGTTCATGTATACCCTTAATAAGCATGCCCCTTTAATTTCTAAAAGAGTGAGCAAAACAAGCAGCCGAAATGAATGACATAATAACGAGTTTGCTAGTACTTGCTATCTTATCTAAGCTATTTGAAGAAAAAAATAGTTCATGCACAGATTTAAGAATATTTAATAAAATACAAACTGATTCACCTGAATCAATCTGGTTTCTATGCGTTCTTGTATGACAGCTCTTACTAACATTGTTGATCATAATCTAAAGGAAATAGAACAAGGGAATTACACAGGGGTTTTGTTTCTTGATTTTAAAGAGGCACTATCTTGACATGGTTAATCGCAATATTTTATTATCAAAGTTAAGCATATATAAACTTGATGACTTATCTTTTAAATTGGTTTAGATAATATTTGTCGGGAAGATCTCAAAAAGTAATTATAGATAATTATGAATCATGTGCACAAGATATTAGATATGGAATACCACAAGGAAACATTGCTTTTTCTTTTGTATATAAATGATTTACCCCTTTATGTCAAACATATTATGTCAGATTTGTATGCAGACGATACCAATATACACTTCTCGTCTAATTCCATATCTGACATTAACATAAGTTAAATGAAGATATGGAAAAAGTACAGACATGGTGTACTAGTAATGATATGGTTATAAACACTATGAAATCAAAATCAATGATTTGATTTGATTTGATTTATTGTGTTTAACGTCACTTTCAGCACTATTTCAGTTATATCATGGCGACCAATTTTAGTGGTGGAGGAAGCCGGAGATAACCACCGACCATGGGCAAGCAACTGGTAAACTTTATCACTTGGGATGCGAGGCGAGTGCACCCTTTTTGTAATTTACAACGCCGTATTGGTGATAGGCTTATGAGTTGTTAGGTAATCCAATTACCTAACTCATTGAGCCACTCGGACCCTCCTCCAAATCAATGATAATAGGTTCATCACGAAAGATACAGTATCTTGAGGGTGATTTTAATATTTTTTATGACAATGTTTCAGCGTGCAGCAAGAATTATTCTTAATGCTAAATTTGATATACCATTTCTTCAATTATTTTAAAATAAAAACCTGGTTGGTTGTTTTTCAATATAGATTAGAATATCCTAAAAGTGTTTTAATGTATAATTAATTCTGCTTCTGATTATTTGTCTAATTTATTTGATATGAATGCAAATTATAATGTTTATTCATTAAGATCGTCTACAAAAGGAAAATTGTTTGTTCTAAGACCAAATTCTAATTTCATTAAAAGAACTTTTCATTAATAAACTGGACCATTTTATGAAATTCTTTACCTACTAACTTTAAATTAATCCAAAATATAGATCTATTCAAAAAGATATTTATATATTATTTAATGTCAAACCAAATAAGGAATGATTATGACATTTTATTCATTATACTCAGATTGTGATATTTTATTGTGAAGATGTATGTATTGTTTGATATTATATTTGTTTTATTTAATTATTATTGTTATGAATGACCACAAGGAAAATTAGCTTATTGTTGTTAACTGTGTTACCCTCTTGAAATAAAGTCATTACTTACTTACTTGCTTACTTACTTACTTACTATGGTAGTTGGATTACTACCTATGCAATCAATACCTATCACCACTAAGTTCGAATCCAACTCAGGCAACACAACATTATCTGATAAAACTTGTCACTGACTTACGGTAGACCGGTGGTTTTCTCCGGGTACTCCGGTTTCCTCCACCAATAAAACTGACCGCCACGATATAACATGTTGAAAGTGGCGTTAAACACCATAAACCAAACCAAACCCCTTTTGATATTTTCTGTGAACAGGAAGAAAAAACTGATTTACAGCTAGTTACCAAAAGCTCAGCAAATAAAACTTCATTTTACCCTTGCTACGCCTCTGGTTACTGTACATAAGAAAAAATTATCAAGTCAATGTAGCTTAAATAGATCAAGAGCAGGATCAAATGTATTATTATACTTTACTATAGAAACCGAGCAAGAAATAATTAAAATATTTTAAAGTTTTATTCCATGGAACAAGAAATAACTCATTATTCCCGCGGCAAACTGCACGTAGGTCAAATAACTTTGAGGGAATCTGCAGGTAGCACAAAATAACTGAAAGTGGCGCGCTTTTGCACGGCGAACCAATAACTAGTTATTTCCCTTAGCACGTCGAACCAATAACTAGTTATTTTCCTCATATTAGTTCAGTATAATAATACAGTTATGTCCTTCATGAGAAGTTAATATCCATAATTATTAAATCTCGAAAGGGTTATTTTTGCGAGGGCAGAGAGGCCATACTTGTATATTAGTATTCTAATAACGTTGTGTAAAACATATCTTATTATGTGAAAATGGAGATTATTCTTTGCAAAACTTGTGTCGTGGTCGTGATCGTATGGTAGTTGGATATACTGCTACCTGTCCAATCAGTACCTATCATTACACAAGTCGTGAGTTCGAACCCCGTTCATGGCGAGGTGTACTCGATACAACAATTTGTGATAAAGCTTGTCAAAGACTTGCGACAGGTCGGTGGTTTTCTCCGGGTACTCCAGTTTCTTCAACCAATAAAACTGAGCGCCACGATATAACTGAAATATTCTTGAAAGTGGCGTTAAACACCATAAAGAAACCAACCAAACAAACCCAACTATGCTTTGCAAAATTTGTGTCTCATTCAATACACATGTATCTTAATGCTTTTAAATGTATTTTTATTACACGTTTAATTTTAATTTCATGTATTGTTGTACATTTTTGAGACGTTTTACAATATATTGTGTTCGTATATCGTTTTTCGAGCCAAAGCGAACGTAAGAATTACCTTTGACTACTGTATGGTTTATAGACATCTGATAAGTAAATCCAACAGTGTTAAAATTTGATTTATGACAAATTTGTTGCGCTACCCTCGAAGGGATTCGAACCCACATTATATATGTTTTAAGCAAATGTCAATGGATCCCGAAAGGATACCGACCTGTATTAAACATTATTTTAATTCATAAGTCTCAACATTCACCCCAACAGTGTTCGAGTTAGATTGTTTGGCCGACATTTATTGTGCATTTTTCAATCTTCATTCAGGGAGATTCGAACCCACCCGTTGCTACACTACACAACCGATTCATAAGATCATAACAGAGACATGCAATAGTGAGCATAGAAGAATTTGCTTGAGCAATACAGAAACTGTGAATTGACCATAGAAGTATGACAAACAAATTCCTACCCATTGCTATATTAAAATGGAAAATGTACAGACAATATGTGATGGCCATCCTGAATATCAGCTCGACACAAATTTGAAAAATCATTTAGAAGCATTCATACAATACAATAATAAATATAATGCAGCAACAACTATATTCGGACGTTTTGATGATCCACTGCCAGTACTTTTGTAAATCTACTGTCATGCTTATCAATGATACACGATTCAGACAAGTTTGATGCACAAACAACTTTTGTGTAAACATCATACAAGAGAATGGCAATATCGATAGAAGTTGTTGGAAAACAACTAGAACAAGACAAAATTAAACGATTAAAGCTATTTGGTGAAACCAGGTGGTATGGAAATTCTAATGCAGCAACAACTATATTTGGACGTTTTGATGATCCACTGCCAGTACGTTTGTAAATCTACTGACATGCCTATCAATGATACACGATTCAGACAAGTTTGATGCAAAAACAAAACATGAAGCAAATGTTTTACTTCAGAGTCTTCTAAAGTTTGAAACCATATTGACAGCATTTATTTACTTTTATATATTTGAAACTACAGCCCTGCTATCCAGTTATCTCCAGACAAGTAGTTTAGACATGCTTACTGCATGAGGTTTGGTAGATTCAGCTACAACAAAGTTGAAGGAACAGACAATAACATTTCATAACGTTCACAGCAAGTCTTTGGAATTTGTAACTTAATGCAATGACAAGATTTCACAGATGAATATGAGTGAAAACCAAACATTGGAATTAGATGCTTTAGAAACAGCGTTGCCTGTTAAAAGATAGAAGAAGAAGAAGAAAAGAATGGCAGATGAGCTTGTTACTGATCCATTATCCAGTCACTAGAATTACGATTTGTACAACACAAACAGTTGTATAAAGATTTATCCTGCTTGTCCCCAGCAAAGTTTAAAACTACTGCAGAGAAAGGCCTTGAAGATGAAGCATTGGAAGTTATTATGAAGTTGTTTCCACAAATCAGCAAAGATCAAGTACAGTTGAAATTGTTTTCTTTTGTTTCAAACTTTGATGTATTGAAGCTATTGCTTAATGATGGTGAGAATTATATGGGTTCCAGTTGCAACAACTGTAAAACTTGCAACACTTGCCCGTCGTGTGCACTAAACATGTTATCATCCAACAGACTTCATGACAAAGCATATGCTAACCTTTATGAACTTGATAAAGTCGTCTGCACACTATCAGTTACCCAAGTACAATGTCAGATGACATTTTCAAAGCTAAAGATTATAAAGACTAGGTTAAAGAAATCGTTGTCTGAGGAGAACTTGAAATCCTACATGTTGCTATCCATTGAAAAGGAATTGTTATATGATTTGGATGCAGAAGCAATTATTGAAAGATTTGCACAATCATCTATTGAACTCAAGAATAGCTTGAAGATACCAAAGGGGCAATCAGAATCCGTATATCGAAGAAGAACAGACAACATAATGGCCAAAAGAAAAAAGTACAAAAGGACAAATAACGATCTACAAAACATACATATACAACTAAAGATCGAGTAACACGAACCCCACTGAAAACCGGGGGTGAACTCAGGTGTTCGGGAAAGATAATCAGTTCCTGCTTCACTAGTGACACCCGTCGTGTTAATCTAGTTACAAACCCGGTGATAAGTCATGAATGAGGAAAAGACCGGGAATTGTTTACGACACGTGAACATATCCGAGGTCATTTGTGACACAGATATTCGATAACGGTCAACCAAGTCATGGTGGCGGCCGTAAAACTTTCGAAGTGATGACTTCAACTTAACTAAGAGGAACCCTTGGTTCAGTAGCTTCCTTGTTAGCAGCAACCCTCTATCAAGGAGATCCTGATAGGAACCACAAGCTCTAGAATATCGTATCAACTGAGAGATTTATACTCCATATGCAGTTTGCTAACTTGCCCTTAATATAGTGGACTGCATATAATACACTCCTGTACTTTTGAACTATCTGTTAATCTTTCAGAGTAAAAATATTCATTAAAAATATTGAAACTGGTAGATAGTTTGGAGTTTATCTTCCAGTTGGTTAAAAATTCTCAAAATAACAGTATAGTTCCAGAATAACAGCATACAATACATCCATCTAAAACTTATTTAAAATTAAATTATAAAACTGTGTATTTACATTTGGTACTTCTGTGTACTGCCAGTAACAGGTATAGTACGTGTATACTGTAATTTTAAAAAAAATTGCAAAAATTAAAGTTGCACCTTTTGGTTTCCACTCATGTATTTTTTTTTTATTTTATTCATTCGTTGTAAAATTAAATGATAGCATTCTAGTTGTAGGTGGGCCCCCTTTGTTTCCTGGCAACCAATATTTTCAGACCCAGTCCGCCACTGATAGCGAGTGTTTTATATAGCCACGTGGAAAAGCAAAATATACAATCGATTCAATTTTTCATATTATGTTCATGACAGACAATGGTGTCTAAATTACGGTTATATTGATAAAAAAAAAGTTTGTTTCTGGTGGTTTGACTCTGCCACTATACTCCTTTAGTTCAAGCTACACCCATGATGTGTAATAGATGCTCCTAAAACGAATTAGCTATAATGCATTATCTGTTCACTAAGCTTGTTTATTATGTTTGTAATGAATAAAAAAGACATTACGCAAGCAACCAATATTAATTAACACCAGACTATTAATTATATTTGGTGTTTATTTATGAAAAATTGGTTATTTATCATTTCCATAGATGTTGTTATTAACAAGTTCCACCATCTGTTTTATTGGACCTTTATTAAAAGAATTGATATTAGTTTCGTATAAAACGGCAGCTTCAGTTGCTCACACATTACGAAATTAACTAATATTAGTTAATTATTCTATATTGGATTTGTTTACCTTTCTATTGCATATACGCATGAAGTGCATGCGTTTGTCATTAAGGAAAATGTATATAAGTTAAAAACAAATATCACCTAATATATCAGACGAGGATACAGCGCCAGGGGTTTGGAAGTACAGTTGTGCCAGACCAACATATCAGTATTGCTGTTAGACTGGAGTCCGAACTGGTAATAATATTTATTATAATAATATGCTTTACAAAGTCTAACATTAATTATTATTATACTTCGTCTAAGTTTCTGTAGTGATATTTGGTACTGTAATATTTTGACATATTACCTTGGTAATATTTTGGCATATTACCTGGACAATTAGACACTCACTATAATAATGATATTAATGTGGTCTTGTCCAGGTAATATGCCAAAATCCTGTCCATATCCCAGGCCTTACCACGGTGATACGGGCTCATATCCCCGGCTTGATTACTCAATCAAATTACAGGATTAGCACAAGATATTTCACTCCAGTAGAATATTTAAGGAATATTTGAAATTGTTGAACAGATTATACGATATAACCTAGTTTGGGTCAGCTTACGCTTAATAAATCGCGAAGCGGTTTATGAAAAGAGTAAACTGACCCAAACCAGGTTATGCAAGTATAACCTGTTCAACAATTTCAAATATTCGCTATAATTAAATTTTTACAACAAAATTTAAAGATTCCTCTATTTTAATTACGATTATTTCATGTAACTATTTGAATTTGTCGTTGGCGGATGAACACGTTGGTGACGTCACAATACCAACCCAGGTTATCGACTAAAACCAAAATTTTCTCCAGGCGGATTAGCCAATCAGATCGAAATATTCAAATCAAATTAAATTACTCACCAATATTCGTGCAATAAACCTATAAGATAACAATGTCAACCTTTTATACAACATATCAGATTTTGTACATGTGTGGAAATATTACAATTACATTCACTAAACTCCGATCGATGAAAGAAAAAAAAACACAGGTCTAGCGACCCTTTCCTTGCCATTACAATTATTGCTAACTAACGTTACACTTGCACTATAAACATACAGTGAAATTGCTACCGAATTCTGCATGACGACATCTAGCTCACATAATTTATTTCCAACAAATATACAGTGTTGCATTATCTTACTGCATTAGTGGCTGTCATAAAGTTTACGATAGGTCGGTGGTTTTCTCCGGTTTCCTCCACCAATAAAATTGACCGCCACGATACTACTGGAATAGTGTTGAAAGTGGCGTTACACCTACTGCATTGAATAAATGCTTTTCTCCGTGGATACAGTTACGTACAATGCATTCTATAATTTTGATAGTGAAAAACATATTCACAGACGCTTGCTTGATTGATTGATTATTGCTTAACGTCCAGCGAACAGTATTTCAGCTATATTCAGGACGAGAACAAGTTCAATTAAGGCATATTTGAAATTGTTGAACAGGTTATACGATATAACCTGGCTTGTGTCAGTTTACGCTTAAAAAACCGCGAAGCTGTTTATGAAAAGCGTAAACTGACCCAAACCAGGTTATTCAAGTATAACCTGTTTAACAATTTCAAATATTCCTTATAATTTAATTTTTACAACAAAATTTAATGATTCCTCGATTTTAATTACGATTATTTCGTGTGACTATTTGAATTTGTCGTCGGCGGATGAACACGTTGGTGACGTCACAATACCAACCCAGGTTTTTGAGTATAACAAAAATTTCTCCAGGCGGATTAGCCAATCAGATTGCAGTATTCAAATCAAATTAAATTATTATTATATAATTAAAATTATATCGAAATGAGGGAAGGGATGGGTCAACCGAGTCAACGACTTTTGACTGATAAGGTATGGAGAGTTGGGTAGGGATGAAATATCTAGTCAATGCGACTACTATTTTTCGAAATCTAAAAAGATGTCTTTAGTGTGCAGGGAGCATAGCAATCTACAAAATATGTTACCCACTCCGGTACACGGTCAAGTTTTTCATATAACCTGACAATCTCCATTCAGATTCCCCCTATCCACCACCCGAGGACACGGTGAGCAACACTGTGAATCTGGGCCCTACATGGGCATCGTCACCAGCAGCCTTTATTCATAGACGAAAAAGGGTTTTTGAAATCCTTATAAATCGCATGTACCTGTCCTATTACGATGAGTGGAGTTGTATATTTCCTCATGGTGCAGAAATTCTGAATGGTTACTATAATGAGTCAATCGAATTCAATTCGTAAATATAGACTTGCAAAACGATTTTTTTTATAGTTTATGTGCTGGTCGTAAAATTTATCTGGGTAGAAATGAGTGCTCGAAATTATCCCGACAATTCCAAATTAACAATCTTGCAGTCAATGATTATATATTATTTGTATCACAGTCCGTGTTCTTTTACTTCCGCCCTTATTTGTAACACAAATTTGACCGGCTGAACACTGCATCAAATACGCTTGATGGGTTATTCAAATATTGGATGGAGTTGAATAGGTTCAAAACGAAGCATCTAAACACATTATCAACGCACATTTTGTTAATAAAGTTTGACAATTATTCTTGCAACAGGTCTGTTATTACCTCTCTCCCGGTAATCCTGTTTTTTTCGTCACCAATTAAACCGACATCCATGATATAATTTTACAGCAAGACATCAAATTATATACTTTAATTTGAACATCTCAAGAGTCTGAGAGTTGGATTAAAATTACTGTAAACATTGATTTTTTTTTTATTAGATCGAATATATTGCTTGGGAAGAACCATAAAACCACGAATTTGTCTGGTATGGAAGACTGGAACACTACAAGTGTCGTAGACAACAACATAACAACGACGCATAAAAGTGTTCAACGAACATATGTGATTCCTTGGAACAACCCTGCAAATGTAATTTCCAAGAAAACAGCAGATGACCTCCTATTTGTCAACGAATGCATACTGTTCCCTATCATAACTCTGTTTGGTAGTAGTGGTAACATTATGAGCCTAGTAATTCTTCTCCAGAGAAAATTGCGTAACAGTACAGGATTGATTCTCATAGGCCTGGCAATAGCGGATCTATGCTACCTTATTACCAACATGATTCGGAAGTCCTCTTGTATCATCAGTAGAATCGATGAATTCGCCGAAGACAAGTTTACGGCAACATTATTCTCACCGATCTTTTACGTTATTACCTCATTCAGTCGCGTATCTTCCTGGCTGGTTGTTCTTATATCAATTGAACGGTTAATCGCCGTGGCATTCCCCATGAAGATCAAACTATGGGTGTCGACGAAGAGAATGATTGTATCCGTTACATTGATCTACATCCTTGTTTTCTTCTTAGTAAGTCCCCTTGCAGCTCAGTACACACTTGGTACTTTTTTTAATTCAAGAACAAACACGACTATATATCGAATCACAAACAGTAAATTCTATAACGAAAATAAAGATATTTTGGCGCTACACAACGAGTTTTTAGCCACGCTACTTTTGCGTCATTTCCCTGTAATACTTGTCATGCTTTTCAACTTGACGATAATTATAATTCTGCAAAGAAGAAATATGTGGCGAAAGAAGACAGATGTAAAGAAAGCCAAATCTGACGATAAGACACAGGCAAGAATTACCCGAATGTTACTGATAATTGCAGGAATTTGTTTATTGTGTACAGCACCTGGTTCTATATTTCTCTTAGTCTACAGATTGGTTGACGGTTTTGAACTGTTTGGAAAATATCACAACATTTTCCTTGTCAGTAGCGGGATCAGTACGTTATTGACAATGATCAATTCTTCTGTCAATTTCATCATCTACATGGTATTCAACAAACAATTTGCCGACGTTTATCGACGAATCTTTTGCGAATGTAAATTCATTTCAACAACACATAAGCGGAAACCAACGGAAGATATACTAACGACGCAAACCAAGACGACTCGCTTTAGGAGCGCAACGGATAAATGCGAGCCTATAAAAGCAGACGAGATTGGTCTTGCGGAAGATAAAAACAATAGTAGCACATGCTCATGATGATATCCATCCTCGAGCAAAGATCGTGGAAATTGGAGTGCGAGAAGATGACCCAGTTGAATCTGGTATTCCAACGAACCAAAACCGTGCTTAAATATAAGGGGACAATATAAGACTTTGATATGATTAACATTGTTTTAATTAGTGTTGTAAGTCATTAAAGAACATATTGTGCATTATTAATTAACTATAGATATTGTTTGATAATTAGAAAATGTCATCAAAACGGTATCTACGATAAAAAAAATAAAATTAAAAGCGTACATTACAGGTTTTTTTCTGTATTATCCAAGTTTTGATCCGGTCAATACATTTCCACACGCTACCCGATCTCTCTTAACTGATTATGCGAATATACATAAATACTGGAGACAATAGTAAACATACTCTTCGAAATCGCCTTGGGATCATGCATATTTTGCTGGCACTATTTCCCACTTTACGGAACACGTTAACAAACGAGGAGATATATGTCCTTGAAGAGGACACATTCCGTTATTATGAGAAACTGTTGTAAATAGAATAGAACAGGAAACAACATACCTTCATTAAAGTGCATCATGCTAAGGACCAAATAACAATATGTTAGTTATCAGATAATAACATCACAATGTTGCTAATATCTCAGTTGATTTATCAAGTATGATTCAGTTACCTACAACATTTTCTAGCAATTGTACTTTCTTCAAAATAATAATAGTATCATTTTAGTATTCCTGATATATATTGTTGTAATAAACGTTATGGCAAATTTAAAAAAGCCTTCTAAAATTGTATATGGTATGTTGTCTTTCTTGGGCAATTAAGTTATAATTAAATTATATTTAGAATAGTAAACCGCCTCGATGGTGTAATAGTTAGCGTGCTCACCAATTATGTAGTTTCTTTCGATCGTTGGTTCCATCACGGACGGATCAAACCGAAGTACATGTATACAGTTGATATTTGACTGCATGTTCTCAGCCAGGCACTCAACATTAAGAAGTTAGACCAAATGCTGCAGTTGGCTCGGAGTCAGTATGCGTCCTATTAGAGCAATACATCTACATGCGGATTGTTGTTTCAATGAACTAGCACGTGGTCGTCTAAAGAACAAAGCCGACATCACTATCATCTCATAAAAAAAAGTAACTCTTCTTGACATGATATAGATAAAAGCAAAATCGTTCACTCACTTGCGAGTCTGTAAGTAGCAGTTAACACACATTTAATATTACCCAAAAATGTATAGATAGCTTAAGCTTATTAAAAAGGTCAATAAAAACCAGAAGCCATCGTTTCCTCGATCCTATGGTAGTTTTATTTCCACCTACCTTTGCAATGCATTACTATCGCATCACCACTCAGTGAATTTGATTCTTGCCCGTGGTGAGGTGTACTCGATACAGCATCATATTGTAATGGACAGGGCATATGGCCTTTCCAGCATTGTTTATTTTTATTTGTTCAAGTTGTTAAGAGTTTAAAGGTTGAATTAATCTGACTTTGGGTGAAATTTTTTAATTATTATTGTTGAGTATTGATAAAGTTCCAGTTTTTGAAGTTCTAAATTATTGTTGTCAATGTTGATAATTGTTAAATGAATATTACCCCTTTTTATTGTTCTGAAAAGACAAGGCTATTTTTATTTGCGAAATGCTATTTCTTGTAAATGTCTCATAGTTCACATTAAATTTTTAATGATTCACTTCTGATAATGAATGTAAGTAAAAATCAATCAGGAACTATTGAATTTTCTCTAAGCTTCGGTTGACTGATTATCGATCTAAAGTAAACAAAGTCACATTACCTCATTTTTTTTACTTCGTCTGCTTAACTTGTTCTATTTATATTTCATGCATTTTTGAGCAATTGAAACTCGGAAGTATCAAACTAACTTCATGATTTCTTTATACTGATGTGATTTGTATTGTATTTCAATCAGTGTCACTGGGTTATTTTTCAAGAGGCCTGAATACACATTCGATGTTTATTTACGCCATTTTTTTACGATTATACCGCCAGACTCGGTTCCTCAATTTTCCTTGCCCGTATAAAATATACGATATCTATAATGTTCTAACCTTTTTGCTTGCATTCCTTACACATTTTGGAACATTCGGGCAATAAACGGGCAAACTGGGACTTGGTAATTTCTTCACAATTTGTGAAAGTCCATCACATGCATAACATGCCTTTCATGTTGCTTTTCTGTAACGGATATCGCGATTGGTCAATTTCGTCACGTGACCCGAACATTTGTCTATATGTACAGAGCCAGCCTCAGTTATGGAAGAATAGTTGCTGTGGCGGCAAAACTCAAATATCCAAGGGGAAACAACTCTAAAGTGTAAATAAGACAATTCAAGATTGTAACCAGTAAAGAAGCAGTAAAGGTAGATAGAAATACCTTATTATGATAAAATTACTCCTGAGAAAACTCAGCACATGGGAAATAGGATTTTTCCCCAAAAATAAGAATAAGTCATTCTTATTTTAATCCCAGATAAGATATCAAGTCCCCTTTTTGCAACTATTCCCCATCACATGCAGGGACCATTTTGCAGAATTTTAACCAGTATTTTTTCCAGTGTGTTGTATACATAATATTTTTCCAGTGTGTTGTATACATAATATTTTTCCAATGTGTTGTATACATAATATTTTACCAGTGTGTTGTATACATAATATTTTACCAGTGTGTTGTATACATAATATTTTACCAGTGTGTTGTATACATAATATTTTACCAGTGTGTTGTGTACATAATATTTTTCCAGTGTGTTGTATACATAATATTTTACCAGTGTGTTGTATACATAATATTTTTCCAGTGTGTTGTATACATAATATTTTACCAGTGTATTCAGTCAGGCCAACCTAGGGTTTTTGTTTGTTGATAACTTCACGTGTATTGTGAAACCAGGATGTATTTGATGTACCTTATTAAATTATAGACTTGTGAATATGGTTTTCTTGTGGATATCCAGTTGAGTGAGCTAACCTTAATGTTAGTACCTAAAGAAACAATACGGAAACTCACCAATTCCTAGTCTTGCTGTTACTGTTTGTTCCAGTCATCCCTCACCACTTCGACTCTATACCTATGGTGCTGTTCCATAAACCGAGTTCCATAGTGTCACAGCACCATAGGGTTCCTGGTACAAGGCCGGACACGTGACTGACTGTTCTGTAACGGGGCAGACCCGCTCTCTGCACCCGGACAGTGCAGTTTGTCAATGCGATAGTTACCAGCAATAACATAAACTGCAACTAACAAACCACTAAAAGTGAACACCCTACAGACACATTAATTGTATGAACGATCACTTTGGGATTGGGCAGATATGCCATTAATATCTGTGACCAACATTGTGATTTTTCATGCCGTTAATATCTGTGACCAACATTGCGATTTTTCATGCAAGATACTGAAATTTCAAGCTCAATTGTCACTGTTAAAAAGAACAGACTTCCTGGTACAGAGTTCATAGTTGGGAAGAATATAGAATTAACCTTAACGGCGCTACCCCTGGTCCCTATAACAATATGATAAAGTCTACCAGTCGCTTGCCGGGGTTCGGTTATTTCCACATATTATACCGGTTTCCTCTACGATCGCTCGATCAAGCTGAATTATTGCGTTTGTTGATAAAGTGGTTTTAAACAGCAGAACTTTTTTTGTTAAAACTAGATATAACTAACATTTCTGGTCAGTTGACCAATCCAATGACAACTGAATTTAGTTAATCTACTAAACTCATGGATGAGCGTAAACAAACAGAGAGAATGCATTAAAACATGTAGATTTTGGCCAAAAAGAACTAAACAAATTACAACATATAATAAGCTTTGTTTTATATACAATGAATTATAAGCATAAATAAATAATATTTTACATAGTAAATAACACATAATAATAGCAAAAATTTAACAAAATGCGAAAGAAATAATATGTTTATTTGGTTTTAAGTTTGTATAGAAATGAATATCACCAGGACAGTACAACGGCAAAACTTATTTGATCAAATAAAAAGGATAACACATATCTATAATACTAGTTGTGGAACCGTTGCTTATTTTTGGCAGCTGCGGATTTCACCCTTTTGTAAACTTGCGCATTTCCGACCCCCCAACTGAGGTCGGGACTTTCGGGTAATTTAATATATAATTATTGCCTTCATATGAGATGAACATCGGAAGTTGTCAATCCGAGTGAAAACAACCTCTCAAGGGTTGACAACTTGATGTTCACGTCATTTCAAGGCAATAACTGTTTTATTATACCGAAACTACTCTAAGATGTTTATAACTTAAAGGCTTTGTTTTGCAGAAAACAAAAAAATAATATCCGGTATAGAAAATACTATTACGGAACCGGGCTTAAAAACGAGGAATTTTCAACACACTTCCGGTTGTCACGAGTTGTAGATCGGGCGACAACATATGGTTTCCCTCTATATTATATATGTTTGGGTTGTTCACCGGGTTATCTCCCTCCTCAGCAAATTTTCGAAAAACATCTGAATCGTCATATTACTTTTATATAGTATAAAAAAGGTATAACAACATAATTTGTGGAGTTCGCCGAATAAGTACATTGACACTGTTCGGTTAAACATATATATATACTTTGAGATCCTGTGGGACAGATATATTGTATGGTTGTCACTTGCTTAGACGTTTGTATAATATACTTCATTATCCTATACAATATATTAAAAATTGCTGAGTTAGATTGCTGTCAAATTATAATATTAAGTATATATGTACCATCTACACACGCTTATATACATGTCTTACGTCTATCCCTAAATTTACCTTACGAGAAAAGGAAACACTACGATTATTGAAGCTCCATTTTTAGGGAGTGGATGTGGTCGAGTGGTCTAGGGCGCTGGACGTAAGGCTAAACTAATTGTGCTGCAGTGTATCAATGGTATGGGTTCAAATCCCGTCGCGGGAAGAACAAAACATTGACAGCTCTAAAATCTAATTCAACTATGAAGAGTGAAGAAATTGATTATTATATTTTTATCTTTACTTAAATCGTTTTGGTTTTTTTTGTCACAAGAGTCATGTCTATGATAATGACAGCAAGGGCCTCTGTGGACGTGACCGTACGATAGTTGGTCATTCAATACGAACACTAACATTTATGAGTTAGTTGGCACAATGAAAGTCTGCAGTTTTGTCTTGGAACTCCAGTTTCCTTTACCTCGATACGTAACTTAGATATTGTTTGAAGTTTATCAAAAGATATTGGATAAATGATAATACTTTATGTGATGATGAATATGACCTTAGGTTTGGTTTATGATGTTTAAAGCCACTTTCAACAATAATTC
Organism: Bathymodiolus septemdierum; assembly: GCA_963383655.1. Lineage (NCBI taxonomy): Eukaryota > Metazoa > Mollusca > Bivalvia > Mytilida > Modiolidae > Bathymodiolus > Bathymodiolus septemdierum. The sequence goes on from OY726518.1 coordinate 75,317,003, forward strand.
AGTTATATCGTGGCGGTCAGTTTCATTGGAGGAAACCGGAATACCAGGAGAAAACCACCGACCAGTCGCAAGTCACTGACAAACTTTATCACATAATGTTGTATCGAGAACACCTCGCTTTGAACGGGGTTCGAACTCACAACTTTAGTGGTGATAGGCACTGATCGCACAGGTAGTTGTAAATCCAACTACCATACGACGACGACCACGACGGGTCTTAAATATTACTTTTATGTGATGATGAATATTCTATCGTTTTAAATCCTACTGACATGCGCCCTTCACAAATATCCTATATTTTTTTTATCTTACTTGTCACATCCATTACCGCATCATTCCACTCAGAATGGAGTTTTGAGCCCATCAAAACACTCCAATTTTTATTGAAGTGCTTGTATCAAACCAGGAAAGTGAGCGGCCATGTATATGTGTGTTAGGGGTCATGTATATGCGTGTTAGGGGTCATGTATATGTGTGTTAGGGGTCATGTATCTGTGTGTTAGGGTGTCATGTATATGTGTGTTAGGGATCATGTATATGTTAGGAGTCATGTATATGTGTGTTAGGGGTCATGTATCTGTGTGTTAGGGGTCATGTATGTGTGTGTTAGGGGTCATGTATGTGTTAGGAGTCATGTATAGGTGTTAGGGGTATCAAGTCAGGAAAGTGAGCGGTGATGTATGTGTGTTAGGGGTATCAATTTTGCCTCTGTTTCTATGATTTGTGATATAATTACACTTTATATAAGAATGCTGGATTATGATTGGTTAATAGCCGTGATATTTTTTTACAAATTCAGGCCTTGCATTGTGAATTTGCAGAATTTTTACTTCATGTAGGTGTATTTGCATATAAGAATCATGGTATTTGCAAAATCGTATTTGCCGTTTTTACCCTTTACCGAGACGCTTGTAACACAATTTGTAATACGTTATCAGTTGTGCGTTTTATGTAACAATCGTATTTGCCGTTTTTACCCTTCACCGAGACGCTTGTAACAAAATTTGTAAAAGGTTATCAGTTGTGCGTTTTATGTAACAATCGTATTTGCCGTGTTTACCCTTCTGCATATTAAGTAATCAATTGTTTCGTCATTTAAGAAATTCTTAAATGAATATCTTCCTATCGTTTCTCCAAACACTATACATGCGTGTACAGTTCATCATATACAGAGGCGGAGTCATCTTGATTGACTTGAATTAGAGTAGCCCAGACACAAATTGTTTGCGACACGTTTTCCCCGAAATATTTCGTGAAAGCCACTTTTCGGTGTTTTTGGCTGTTTTAGATGAATTTTTACTCACATCTGTTCAAGTTTGGGGAGAAAAAATCAGATTTAAAAAATCTGACAAAATCGTAGATAAACAGGACATTCTTTGGAGGATGACATATGATCAAGATTACAATTGGCACACTTGATCGGTTTGTCACATGTAAAATTGACTGATTGATTGATTGGTGTTGTATGCCAACTTTATCAATATTTCAGCTATATCGTGGTGTGAAAATTTTTTATTATTAAACGTATCAATCTAATTAAAATTAAATCTCAGAACTTGCTCCCTATTTTCATTTTGTTGTTTACATGTCGCGCGTTTGAGATCTAAAAACACCCGATCAAGGGTCATGTCTCGGGTCAAAATCAGTGAACTTTGACCGGCCAATCAAAATTCAACGAGAGATTTCTAAACAACCAATCGCAGTAAGTCTTTCTTACGTTTATCGGCAGGACAGACAAAATGGCTGCTCCCAGCTATGATAGTGTGTTGACAAACGTTTTGTCAGAATTCGGCGTAACAAATCTTAAAGAAGAACAAAAACAAATGTTGGATTGTTTAATAAATGAAAAGGACTGCATGGTCATCCTTCCGACGGGATTCGGAAAGTCGCTTCCCTTTCAAATTTACTTGCCTGTCGTACGTGGAATGATTGTTGATCAAACAAGGTCGGATTGGAAAGTTTTAGTGTGTTGTCCTCTAGTTTCACTAATGCAGGACCAAGTGGAAAAATTGACTCGCATTCCAGTAGTAAGCGCTGCATACAAAGGTGTGTATACGTTTGAATAACATGTTATAAAAATGAATTCATTTACGTAATAATTCTTATATGATTTACATAATTAGAAATCCTATACTCTGATTGGGTATAAGTCCTTATGGAGGCGGGGTTTTTGTCAGTTTATTTTTCGATAGACGATGTTCACCGGACTACTTTTTTCGTAATGTAAACAAAATGGCGGCTTGGATTCCCGATAATAAAAAAAGATAAAAGAAACATGTTTATTGTTAATAATCAACAATTATTGTTAGATATGAAATAAAAAAATAAATGCCAATGAAAAAAAAAGCTTGTACAAAAAAATTCCGGATAAAATACTTAAGACAACCATCTATCGACTTTGACTTTTGTAATATATCGTCATTCTGTGACGTTGTTTACAAGGGACGCTGATTGACACAAGCTGGTTACTGATTTATTTTACGATTTTGTGAGCATTTTACTTGTTTGAGTAGCTAAATGCAAAATGCCATCAAATTGGAAAATATCAGTAACTTAATTACATCCCCGTCTAGTTATCAATGTAGGAAAACAACTTAAACAAGGTTAGTTCATTTTGTTATTCATGGCCGACACACATCAATGAAATGTATGTGTGCGTACTGGGGATCCCCAAAGGTAAATTTTCAAAACAAATGGAAAAAAAATACTTAGTTACAGAATTATAAGGATTAAGCGCATTTTTTTCGGAGTTTATTGATGTATAACCTGGACCAAGTCACTCACAAACTTTCGGACTTTTATTTGTTTGTGAGTGAATTGGTCCAGGTTATACATAAATAAACTCCGGGAAAAATGCGTTTAATCCTATAATAGATTCTGTTAATTGTCGCACTCCATACTTGAATTTTTAATCAAGCGACATGTTTTGCAGTTCATGATAATTATTATCAGTTCAAAACTATTTCTTCATGATGGCAAAAAGTAATTAATATTTAGAAATTTTATTTCTTTCGTAATATTGTTCTGCATCTTGTTATTCTTTAAAAAAAAAATACATTGATGGAGGGATGATTGGTGTTTTACGCCAAGTGAGCAATCTTTCAGCTATATTATCGCGAGAACTAGTTATGATACAAGATGATCCCTGCCTTGTACTAGATCAACACGCTGAGCTGGCTTTTTAATGTGCTAGCACACGAAGTAACGGTCTGCAGAAAGACATGTCACCCCAATCGGACTGTCGGAAACATTATTCTGATTCCGAGCCCACCAGTCTTTGCTCTTACTCCTTAATGCTCCGTGCTTAGCAGAGAAACAGCAAGTACCAATTTTAAAGTCTTTGGTTTGATTCCACCGGGGATCGAACCCATGATCTCCCGCACTATAGGTGAGCATGCTAACCATTACACCACAAGAAATACATTGAAATAGGTAATCAAATGAAAATACATTGAGACATTCAGCGTATTTTGTGTGTGTGTGTGTAACAGTAACCAATTGCAGCCATACAAGTGCAATATGTACTTACTTTTGCATATACACGTAGTAAATATGAAAATATTTTTTCAGGGTCATTATTTGACACAGATGAGGAAATAAAAAATGGTGCTATTGATATAATATATGCATCACCAGAAACATTAGTGGGGGACCAAGACTGGAGAAGTTCCATAAAAAACTTGAATGTTAAAGTCATCGTTGTAGATGAATTTCACACAATTGCAACTTGGTATGTATATCATGTGTAATATATACATGTACAATGTACGTGTGTATATCGCAAAACAATTAAACTACATTATTAGGAGCCGATCATTTAACATGAAGGGGTTATGGTTTTTATCCCATAGTCATCGAGTCAGAATTATTTTTCACGAGCATAAAAAGGTATTTTCATATTACCACAATGTACCACCAAAATTATTTATTTTCAGAATTTAATTTTTATTTCCAATTAGTTTTTTTTTGCTCATTTTTGTAACTGAATCAGTTACGCGCTTTATGACAAGTACATGTATACTGTCATACCTTGTAAACACTTGCGAGATGATAACTCAAATAAAAATAGAAGTTTATATGAACAATTTAGAATCTCTTTAAATTTAACGATAATAAATGTTTGAGATTTATTATTGATAATCTATCAAAATAAAAATAAAAATTGATTTTCGACTATAATCGATGGTCTAAACATCACTATTTTACACTACAATCTCTATTTGCAGCCATAGGGCAAACAAGTTATCACAATTAGATATAAATGCACAGGCTACAATTATTTAAACATTGAAGGTTCTTGACAAAGAGTTTAAATTTCACATTACTATCTTACTTTTAAGAATTTGTTTAAAGTATAGGAAAGATAAATCCAAACAAAGTTAATTGATTTTAAGCTCATGTGTTGTGTATTGCAATCACGTGGGGTCTGTTGTCTGTAAACATTTGAGAAATAAATTCTTAGTACACCTTACCGCACCGATAGAGAGTTGTTCTGGATAAAAGAATTAGGCACTGCAATGCCTTACGGTTGCAATGATAACATCAAAGGAGTGGGAAATTTGTCAAGTCCTGGATGCAACGAAATCAACGTGGTGAGCCTTTTTAATACTATTCCAAGAACTAAACATGGTCATAAAAGAATTCAACATCCTAATGTTAAAAAGTCCTCTAAACCAAGAACGTTACAAGATACTTTTAATGATTTACTTTCTAATATACAGAAACCTCTTGGAATTCATCATATTCGTACAATCTTATTTTCACTACCTGTAAACTACCTCAAAGATCTTAGGGATTTTGGACTTGACAAAGGAGGCGTAGATCCTTTTTCTCCCAAGTACAGATTGTCTAGTATTATATGTGACGTGGCGTCCTTTCGTCTTTTTAAACCAGTTCGATCTGAACCTCTTCATGATAACAACAGAAAATTCCTCCATATTCCGTTTGCTAACAAAGGAATCGATGCTATTAACATCAGTAACATTCTTAATAGAAAAGAGGTCGTAAAAGAAATTCCACCATATTTCAAAAATCAATCTGTTCCCATTGTCTCCTATAGCTACACTAACAGCATTGACCGTAAAATTTTCAACTACAAAGAAGCATTGCAAGATATTAACATAGAAGAGTACCTTAAGAACCCTCTGACTTGTGACTGCTCCCACTCTCCTTTTCAATACAACCCATCTGGACATGTAATCACTGGTGATCTGAATATCATTCAACATGAGTCTCCGAAAGGTGATTTCTCATGGTCCTAAATTCAGAGAACCTCAACACATCAATTGGAAACATAATTTCAAGATAATTATGGATGCTGTTGAAGATTATGCCAGAAGGTGGATAAAGAGAGAAGTAGACCAAGATCCTGAGTTAGAGTCCTTGTCAGACTGGGTTAGAACAATTATGTCTCTAGTACAAGGTCGGATTCACAAACTCAAAAATTGTGTTAATAGTCTACCTAAGTCTGTATTTAAAGAACAAGAAGCTGTTAAGTGTCTTTCCTCTCTTCATGACAAATATGTTATCGTTCCTGCGGACAAGGCTTCCAACAATATCGTGTTTGTATGTAAATCATATTACTTCGAATGCCTAATCAAGGAATTAGGCATAAATAGCAACACCTCTAGTAATACCACATACAAACCAACTTCGTTCGACAAAGATGAAATCCTAGCTAACCACAGATCATTCATGACCTCTTTAAACATTCCCTCTGGTAAAGAGTCTGAGGATTAACCCTATTTATATTGGATACCTAAACTCCATAAGACACCATACAAAGAAAGGTACATAGCGGGATCATCAACTTGTTCGACGAAAGAATTGTCTATTCACCTGACAAAGATTCTGTCTGCAGTAAAAGAGGGACAACAGAAATATTGTGAAACTGTTTACTCGCGTAGTGGCATAAATCACATGTGGATTTTGAAAAACTCTAAAGATCTTTTGGATAACCTGAAATCAAGATCTTTCTCTCAGGTATCCTCCATCAAAACTTTTAATTTTTCAACTCTATATACCACCCTACCGCATGACAAATTAAAAACCCGCTTAAAAGAAACAATTCATAAAGCTTTTAGTCATAGAAACTATGGCTCAAAATTTGTTGTGTTAGGCTACAATTCCACATATTTTTCAAACAAAATTTATAAAGGTAAAACATGCTACTCCGAGGAACAAGTGATCAGTATGCTGGAGTTCCTCATCGATAACATATTTGTCTCCTTTGGAGGGACACTGTTTCAGCAGGTCGTTGGCATACCAATGGGTACGAATTGTGCCCCTCTTCTAGCCGATTTATTGTTATACTCATATGAGTCGGAGTTTCTTCAAAAGCTTGTAAAGGTAAGAAGATTCATGAGGCTAGAGCCTTTAATTTCACATACAGGTATATTGATGACGTTTTATCTATCAATAATTCTAGATTTGCAGAATTTTTTCCATTGATATATCCTCCAGAGCTGGAAGTTAAAGAGACCACCGATACAGCTTCGTCCGCATCATTTTTGGACTTATACCTCGAATTTGACGACAGTGGTCAACTCAGTACTAAAATTTATGATAAGCGGGACGACTTCAATTTTAAAATCATAAATTTTCCAAACTTGTGCAGCAATATACCAGCTTCTCCTGCATATGGTGTTTACATCTCGCAATTGATTCGCTATGCAAGGGCCAGTAGCAATTATTCTGATTTCCTGAAACGTCATCTTCATCTGAGAAACAGGCTACTGGACCAGGGCTATAAAAAGATTCGCCTTATTCGATTTCTTAAAAAGTTTATATTCCGATACCAATATCTTGTCGAAATATATTCCGTCTCGTCAGAAAAAAATTATAAGCGATGCATTTTCATATAGTGAAAATGTATAAAGATAAAGAAGTCAAAAATGTCAAGAATTGTTTTGGCAATGTGTGACGTAAAAATATTTTTGACATTTACGTCACCGAATATGGTACTGCTTTGACAACTATTTTACCTATTTTGTTCCTGTATTTAAATACTGTTAGTGACAGCCGGAACCTTTGAACCGTAATGAGAGCGGGAGGTTTGGCGCCTTAAAATCTGATTCAACCCACTATTTCTTTAGAAATGCCTGTACCAAGTCAGGGTCATAACGGTTTTCACAGTTTTCCGGTTGTTGACTGATTTTGTCTGTTTATATAATTATGAGTTTTGACTTTCCCTTTGTAAGATTGTTCGGAGTTCGGTAATTTTGTTATTACCTTTATTGGCAGGACAAAACTTTGTCAGAATAGGCCCTAGGTGATGCTCTCAGATTTTTAAATGATGACCCCATCTGTCAACAAAGCTGGCAGTTGCTTCTTAAAATAGGCAGGAATTTCAAAGATATTTACTTCTCTGAAAACTACCAAGTGTGACACTTTAAAACAGTTCCTGGGATGTCCTCTCCCAGAGTAATTTCCTTCCTAGATGTCCTAGATGTGACCAATACCACCTAAACAACAGTTCTAGCGAAGTATGTTGTACTAAATGAAAATCATAATCCGAGATATCTTACTTTAATTTTAAGGGTCATCATAAATCCATACATGTGATGATTTTGAAATGTCTAAGTGTGAGATTTCTTTGGAAAAAGGGTGAGATTTTGAATGTTTACAAAGAATGTTAAAGGATTTTGTGAATCTTAAGTGTGAGATTTTAGATTTTCAGCAAAAAATGAGGTCAGTTTTGGCAAAAAAGGGTGAGACATCACATGTATGTAAATCAGAAATATTTTATTGATATACATACATTGATCATGTATAATCCGACATAGCACTTTCAAATTGAACATGTTGCCAGTAAACAAACTGTTTCATAATGATTATACTATGTGTCAAGTTAGTCATTGAACAATATTTGACTTAAAAAAACAACATGAAACAATATTGACTAGTACATTGTGTATATGTAAATTGGCTATAGGTGAATTTAAAAGTGAAAAATCGTACATTCTCCAAAATATGAAAAATTTGGCATAGTTGTAATGACAGATTTGGCATGTTTAACAATTTTTTTCTTTCCATGGCATATGTTCTTAATTATTGTTCCTGGCAACATTTAAATGGAACAGATCAAATAACTGAACACTACAACTGAACATTTTTTCCATCTCTACTTCTCCTGACAGTATTGGTGGTTCATTTTCTTTTCCATGTTCAGAAAATCCTAGAGATTTCATTGAAGACTTCTTTGTTGGTATACTAGTGGCTAGTAAATGGATTGAAGGACTTTACTAGAGTTTTAAATGCTTTCAGATATACAAATGTACTTACAGCTGTATATACAACATGTAACAATACAATTGTTAGTGAATGTACATGTAGGTTAATACCCACAATTAATTTTCTGGTTTCACAGAAAACTTGGCAGTAGAGTAAAAATTTGAAATTCTGGAACGTTCACTGGATAGTATTAAATTTCAGGGAGATTTTGGCAGCTGGAACCCATACATGTATGTTTTAGTCTATTTTTCAACTATCAAAATTACTAACACTCAAATGTATATACATTGTACATAAAGTTATGCAATTAATGTGAAAAAAAATTGTCTTTCTCTTTATGATATTTATAATTAAATTGAACTAGAAGGGGCTACGTTTTCAACCCAACCAGAATTTTTTTTTGCACACAGCACAAAAAAAATGTTCTGGACATGCTTATACAATTTTTACAATCTTACATATTTTTTATTCAACATCATGAACATGTACAAAAATCATAAATCAGAATATATTTTTGTCTCACTTTTCTGTCCAAATTACTTTTTTCTGCAAAGTTCAAAACCAAATTATTTTTAGAACCCCCCCCCCCCTCTTTTTTTCAACTTAAATAGTCTCTCTAACTGTTCATAAAATTAAGTCTACTCATAACTTACCTAGTATACTATGATGTTGGGGAACTGCATATAACTGTGCAGGCATTGGTGTTATCCTGGGCAGCACTTCTGTTGAAGCAGACAGCAGTTTGTGAAGGAAAAGCCTTTTCTTTTGTTGGTGATGCCTTCTCGAGCAACATATCAAATGTGGGGATGTTGGTCACCCTTTTAATGACTGTGTTTGGAAATGCTTTGACTGTTGGGCTGTTGCTGGTGAGCGCAGAAGCCTTTTCTCACTTTGCAATTTACCAGGAGAAGGTAAATTAAGGGTCATTTGTACAACACTTGCACGGGAAGCAGTGAGTTCTTCTCGAATTTTCAAAGAGTCCTTCTGATACTTGATTGCATTTTCGACCTTTCTAAAACATTTAACACACACCCCATTATCTTTGTCGATGTCCGGATCTAATTGAAAATAACATCACAAACAAGATATGATTATAATCTAACGATTATGAAGTCTCCCAAACTGGCCACAGACAACCGTTTAAAAAATAAATTAAAAGCTACCTTTGAAATCGAACAATGTTGAATTTTTGCGGTATTGTGGTGGCCATTTTGAAAATGGAGACCGGTAGAAATTTTTCAATGTCGGGAATCAATTCAGGACGTTGAAATCGAACAATGTTGAATTTGTGCGGTATTGTGGCGGCCATTTTGAAAATGGCGACCGGTAGAAATTTTTCGATGTCAGGAATCATTTCGGGACATCATAATCTACCCACATATGAAATGTCGTTGAAATTGGACAATGTTGAATTTGTGCGGTATTGTGGTGTCCATTTTGAAAATGGCGACCGGTAGAAATTTTGCGATGTGAGGAATCAATTCGGGACATCATAATCTACCCAGATATGAAATGGCGTTGAAATCGGACAATGTTGAATTTGTGCGGTATTGTGCCGGCCATTTTGAAAAATTTTCAATGTCGGGAATCAATTCGGGACATCATTATCTACCCACATATCAAATTTTGATGATATCGGAAAATGTTGAATTTTTGCGGTATTGTGGCGGCCATTTTGAAAATGGCGACCGGTAGAAATTTTTCAATGTCGGCAATCAATTCGGGACATCATTATCTACCCACATATCAAATTTTGATGATATCGGACAATGTTGAATTTTTGCGGTATTGTGGCGGCCATTTTGAAAATGGTGACCAGTAGAAATTTTTCAATGTTGGGAATCAATTCGGGACATCATTATCTACCCACATATCAAATTTTGATGATATCGGGAAATGTTGAATTTTTACCCCCCATTTTTTATACCGTGTTTTTTGGCAGCCATTTTCAAAATGGCAGACATCTCGATAATTTTGAAAACGCAGAATTGCTCCTCTAATGGTGACCTATCACTATGTCAAATTGTATGTCTCTATCATTATTCATTTAGAAGTTATCAACATTAATGTACGAAATTTCAACTTTCCCATAGGACTCTATAGTAACCCCCACCCCCTTTGAACCTCTCAAAATATGACTTTGACCCCCTTTACCACAAAGCTGAAAACCTTAGGACCAACTAGAAACATATATCTATAACTCCACAAAGTTTCATGAAATTCTGTCAGTAGTTCCTGAGATCTGCCGTGGACAAGTTCATGGTCCGCGGAAAGAAAGGAGAAAGAGAAAGAATAATAATAAGAAAAGGAGCAAAAACAATAAGTCTCCCAAGCTTTGTTTGGGAGACTTAATAACAGAAATCTTCCCCGGGTTGAGTTTTACTTTTTGGGTGAACGGTTTATGAACGATTCTTTCTCCTGACGATGTTATCTCTGTTTCAATGAACGAAAACCCTCAACGAACACAACGGTTCGTCCTTATACTTATTTTCCGCGGTGTTTGAAATCCTCCGGTTGTCATTGAATGTCACCAAACTTTAATCAATTGAAGAAATAACTTTGTATTCATTACGATGTGTATTTGCATGGAGGCTGCCATTTTTGTTGTTTTTCATTCGGAACCTTTCTAGCGCTTATGATACAGTCTATGCCAGCGACTACTAATACGATTTCACTAGCACTGATTTGATTGGTCAGTGAAATTTGACCCGAGACATGACCCTTGATCGGGTGTTTTTAGATCTCAAACGCGCGAAATGTAAACAACTAAATGAAAATAGGGAGCAAGTTCTGAGATTTAATTTTAATTAGATTGTAAACGTATACACCTACAAGTTCCTTAGAAATAAAACAGCAAACATACTTGTCTATAAAACAATCGGATAATATGTACAAATAAAGGAAACATTAAAAAGATAAAACCATATATTTAGAATATATGTTATACAACTATATTTTTGTATATAAAGTAATTTCTTTTAAAAACTGCAAAATTGTGTCGCCTGCGACATTTGTAAATACATTATATAAACTGTTGACATTGTAGAATGTCTGCCGAACATCGGCAACATCCACAGTCAATCAAAACATGTTTTAATGAATAATTGGAATTACACGGAATACATTCCGGTCGTTCCTCATTATTTAACAAATAACTATGCGTAAGTCTACTATGACCTATACGACATCTGGTCAAGACTACCTGCTCTTTCCGATTTTGACCGTTAGAACACGGAGCTTTGCCAACTAGGGAATGTATTTCGTGTAATTTGTTATAAATTTGCCGGTCCCAACTGTCTTGCCAGCGTTTTAAAATATATTTCATAATTAAAGGTTTTAAATTTGCATAAGGAATAGAACAATTGAATACAGTATCATCCAATGCGTTCTTGGTTTCCTGGTCAACGACTGTGTTCCCATGAATACTTATTTATATGACTAGGGATCCATGTGAAAATGACATGTTTATTAACAGCAACAAGGCTTTTATAAATTTCAACAATTTTTTAAATAAAAGGGTTTTGAATTTTACAACTCTAAATTGCCAACAGGCAAGAAAGAGAATCTGAACAGATCATGAATTTACTCTTTTCAGAAGAGGCAACGAACTTCAAAGCAAGAGGTATTGCATTAGCTTCTGCACTGGCAGATGGTAATCGAGCAGAGTAAACCTGCTGTCCGAAAACAGCAGCTGATGTTACTCTATCACCATCTTTTGAACCATCAGTATATATTGTAGAGTATTCAGATGTTATCGATCTCATTTCAGCAAAATGTTGCTGAATAAGTAAAGGGTTTGTTTAAGAATTTTTGTATTGTGTAAGTTCAAAATTAAAAGTAGGTTTTGGATATAACCATGAAGGGTTTTCAGGAATTACAATAGGTGCGATGTCATCCAAATTTATATCAGAATTTTCAAAGTGTGATTTTACTCGGAGTCCAAAAGGTTGAATTGTATTGGGTTGTTTATCGTAAACATTTTCATATAAAAGGATTAAAAACACAGTTATATCCCGGATTTGAAGGATAAGCCTTCAATTTCGTTGCATACTGCATACCAAGTTTGATACGTCTGTTTTCAAGGGAAGGCTAGATTGCTTCAACATACAAACTCTCAACTAGAGACATTCTGAACGCTCCAAGTGAGAGTCGTAATCCTTGATGATGGATTGTATCAAGCAACTTGATATACGATGAACGGGCTGAACCGTAAACGATGGATCCCTAATCCAATATTGATCGAATCAACGATCTATATAAATTTAATAAAACCGTGCTATCCGCATCCCAGTCGGTACTGGACACAAATTGTAAAATATTAAGAGCTTCAAGGCTCTTATTTTTAAGCATTTTAATACGAGGTAGAAGGTAGGTTTACTATCAAAAAGGAGACCAACAAATTTTATTTCTGGAACTATTTTTAATAGGGGAATTATATAATTATATAACATCGGGTCTGGATGGAGTCCTCTTTTATTACAAAAGTGCATCCCTACAGTTTTTGAGCTGTAGAATTTAAATCCATTCTCCATCGCCCATTTTTCTATCTTATTTAGACATAGTTGTAATTGTCTTTCAATGGTGTTCATATTCTTGCCCCGATAACATATCAGGAAGTCATCTACTTGGAGAGAGCCCTAAATGTTATCATTTAAAACTTTAGTAACTGTTTATTTTAATACTAAATAATGTAACAGAGAGGATGCTTCCGTGGGTAACTCCCATCTCTTGTTCCTGAATATCAGAATAAGTTGAATTAACTCTGACATTGAATCAGATAGAAAATTCGAAATAAAAGTAGATAGATTACCTTTCAACCTCATATCAAAGAGGTCTTTTAAAATGCCATATTTCCATGCTGTGTCGTATACTTTTTCACGGTCGAAAACGATTGACACAGCATGTTCTGTTTTGGCAATGGCGTTTCGAATAAATGTTTCAACACGAACAAGATAATCTAAAGTGCTTCTACCTTGACGGAATCCACACTGTATATTGGACAAGAGTCCATTGGATTCAAGAAACCATACAAGGCGAGCATTGATCATCCTTTTCATGGTTTTACATACGCATCTAGTTCGTGCAATAGACCGATAATTCGACGGTTCAGAATGGTCTTTACCAGGTTTTGGAATAGGAATGACATTGGCCAATTTCCAAATTGATGGCAAGTCGTCTGTTTCCCAAATGTCATTCATGAGATCTAAAAGAGTTTGGAGTGCCGATTCCGGAAGATATTTGAGAAGCTGGTAATGGATATCGTCGAGGCCACATGCAGTGTCATGCGCCTTATTCAACGCTTTTCTCATTTCATCTAACGAAAACGGGCGATTATATTCCTCTAAATTCTTTGATTTAAAATTCAATTTAGTTTTTTCTTTTTACTATTCAAATATTTGAAATTCGGGATGGTAATTTTGGGTAGAAGATGTTTTTTTTTAAATGTGTGGCCTAATTTATTTGAGATGTCCTGTTCAGATGTTAATGTGTCTTGTCCATCTTGGACGTTTGTTTTATTATGTTTGCCTTTAATTTTTTGTACCATATTCCAAACCTTATTTATCGGTGTATGGCAATTTAATTTAGAAACAAAATTACGCCAGAAAGTGCGCCGATTTTGTATCAATGTTCTTCGAGCTTTCGCCCTGAAGATGCGGAAATTGCCGAGATTGTCCGATGTAGGATGTTTTCCGAACTGTCGTTCGGCCTTTTTGCGATTGTTGATGGCGTCTTTGCAAGTTTTTCCCTGCACATCTGTTCGTACAGGAACCAGTCAGCTTTGTCAAATTGATACCGCGTAGGTCTTTCACCTACAGTAGAATTTAAGCTTTCTAGAATAATGGGAAAATGATGATTTCCACAGAGTTCATCATGGACTTTCCATGAGAAATCTAGAAGAAGAGATGGATCAGTAACAGTAAGATCAATAGCTGAATAAGACCCATTCCCAGGATGTAAATATGTATCAGTACCGTCGTTAAAGATACATAATCATTCCTGAGAGAGAAAGTCTTCAAGTTTTTTGCCTTTGTCGGTGGTTGTTTTACTACACCACAAGTGGTTATGTCCATTAAAGTCGCCCATGATAATGAACGGGGTAGGTAATTGATCAGATAAATTTTTTAGTTGAGCTAAACTGAGTGCTGTACTTGGTGGTATGTAAACCAAACACAAGGTAATAGTTGTATCTAAAGTGATGCGTACAGCAACAGCCTGCAGATCTGTGTTGAGATTAACATAACTATGTAAAATGTTATCTCGAACGAGGATTGTTGAGCCGCCTGCAGCTCGTTCATCCTCATCTACTGCTGTACAAGGAATAATTTTTAAGATTTATAGCATCACTTTTTTTTAAATGTGTCTCTTGAAGACAAAATGTTAATGGTAGAAAGGCTTGAACCAGTAAGGTAATTTCAATAAAATTTATCTTGAGATCTCGACAATTCCATTGGATAATACATGTATTGTTCATTTTGGGGGTCGGATCAGAGAAAAGCTTTTCTTCCGTTGGGATCTGCTCGGAGATCTCCGCGTTTCTGATGGCGACTCACTCGGAGGAAGATTCCATACAGATTCCTCATCCGAATCATCAAGATGTCCATATCTATTGTGGACCAGAACAGGGTCCTTAATCAATTTGCCATGTCCATGTGCGGTCCTTTGGAGAGTTGACTTTTTGAAGTTTTGTTATTAACATTTGTTTGCCTAGTAAAAGAAATTGAAGTTTTAACTGAAGTAGAGGCTGTCTGTGAAGAACTTGATGTTTTGTGTGATGGTGTTATATTTTTTTCTTTTGGTTTAAGTCAGCCGAGTTGGTTTTTCGGTGTTTTCAATCCATGTAAACATTGCTTGAGTTTCAACTGAATTGAAAACACGCTTAGCGACATTGGCATATGATTTTTGCACAGATGAATCATTCGCGGCAGAGAAGAATCTGCGCGCCTCAGGGTATGATATATTTTTTTCTGATTTAACTTTTTGGATCTCTTTTTCTTTCAGGAAATATTGACAATCTTTCGATGAAGCCATGCGAGGTTGACCACAATTGGGAGCACTTCGGATTGTTATTACAATCGAAACCCTTGTGGTCTTCCTCTGAATACTTAAAACATTTAAGTTTCCCGTTACACTGACCTTTACCATGTCCGAATTTCTGACACTTAAAGCATCGTATTGGATTTTGGACATATGGACTGACTTTAACATTGTAAAGGCCCATGCGGATTGATGATAAGATCGTGTGAAAATTAAATGTGATAAGAAAAGTGTTTAGCTTAACTGTCTGTCCATTTCTTTTCGATATAAATCGCTTGACATGAATAACACCCTGAGGTGCTAGTTCCTCGCAGATTTCTTCATCAGATAGATTGTCAAAATGTTCGTCTCTGTAGCGAATGATTTCTCGACCGGTGTTAAGAGTTCTATGAGGAGTGGAAGATTTAGCTCTACTATGAATTTGTTTTAGTGAAAGCAGGTTTAACGATTGTTGTCTTCGTTGGCACTCAATCATTAAACCGCCAGATTTCAATTTGGTGACATTTTTCACATCTCCTGCACAGCTCTTGATGCATTTTTCTATAACAAAAGGTGATAATTTGGTTAGTGGTATACAACCTTCACTACTTTCTAAAACGATAAAACGTGATCAATTGTTAGAAAATTCAATTTCCTCTTCATATCTACTGTCATTTTTTCTTTTCTTATTTGGAATCTGTTGATTTAAACACAAAGGATCCGAAGCAGCCATGTTGCCATGTATAATAGTTCACCATCCTTGTGCCCACCCACCACGGAGTGCCAACACGGGTGATACTTGAATTCCGAGGATCTCGGTCGGAAGTATCAGGAATTCCAATGATGGTCTACTCGAACAGTAGAATTTCTATTATGAACGCAAGCTTCGTATTGGGACTGGTTCCCCAATGACACAACCGTTCGAAATATCAACTACTCGTTTGACCCATTAACTTAACCACCGCCTTCTTTAGCGATCCATTCTCTTGATTATTTGGGGCAAAAACGATATAATTGTTCTATTTTGTCCTGCTGTCTCTTAGGAATTCAAGGTGGCATGCAAAATGACCCACCATCCCTTCCTTCCCACCACGGAGTGTCATTACGGACGACACCTCAACTCCGAGGATCTCCGTCAGACAGCAACAGGAACACACTCGAACAGTGTTAACAGGATCAGTTAAAGAGGCTTGACGGGGCTCGCAGTCCGAGATCGCAATGCAGTAGTCATAGACCCCACGATTGTCTGACAATAGTGAGAGCTCCCTTCAACGTGCTAATCTATACAAAGTACAAACCATTAAAGAATGAGATCAGAAACCTCTATGGAGTCGATGAAGTACAATTTCACGAACTTGTTATAGGCGCCCGTGGTGGATGCTTTTCCCAGAACACGAAATGCCTTACTTCAGTCGTAATACAGGATTACACGCATTACTGTGTCGGTTTGCACTACGCGACACGATCAATCTGCTGCAGACATTCCAGGATCTACACGGCCTAATACGGACCTAGAGTTGTCCACTATGTGGACGCTGTATTTTTTATATTTTTAATTGTCTTTTTAACATTTATTAATAAAGTACCTAACCGGTACCATCTACAAGTCAAAAGCAGACCTCTAAATGCTATCGATATGGGAAAATATCAGCCTCCAGTGGGATATCTCGCCGTTTTTATTAAGCGATATACCGAACAAACACATATAAAGTCTACAAGTGTTATTCCAATGGGTGGCCAAATGTTTCGTCCTCTAAGTAGTGATGCGCATGAATGGATTAACGAGATTCTCACTGTCCTTATCTACTATCTAGCAAAACCACAGCCAAGGAAACGGGCTTGGTAGAATCAGCGGGGAAAAAAGAACCTGTTGCGCTTGACTATAGTCCGACTTTGAGAAGAGACATGAGAGGTGTAGCATAGGTGGAGCTCCGGCAAAGTTGAAATACCACTAATTGTATCGTTTCTTTACTCATTCAGTTAAGCGGAGAGTGGGGCGCATGCTCTTCGATTCTGAGTCGACACGATATCAACCCCATGCGAAGCAGAGGTGTAAAATCTAGACGACCTAATTCTCTGTCGGGGTTTCGTACTTAGTAGAGCAGCCACCTCACTTCGATCTATTGAGACTAAGCCTTGTGACTAGTAGATTTTTCCGCAACAGACGGACATATCTGCAGTCTCTGTAGACGCAGGTGGAGAGACCCCATATCTGTTCTCTCGTTCGACGCAGAGTATTTTGTCCGTAACCTGGTGTTGACGCAATGTGATTTCTGCCCAGTGCTCTGAATGTCAAACTGAAGAAGTTCAATCAAGCACGGGTAAACGGCTGGAGTAACTATGACTCTCTATCTCCTATTGATGAGAGTCGGTAACTGGTTTTCCTAATTCCAGGCTAAAGGTGTGCACTCAGATACGCTACATATCGGACCTAATCAGATTTGTCACTGTTCTAGTCGACATATCTGAAGAAAATACTCTACATGGCCAGTTAGCTACTTCGTTTAGTTAAGATGGCACCGTTTCTAAAAGAGACGTCTTCATTTCGGTCTGTACCTATCCTGTGTAATGAGGGGAATTGCAATTTGCTCCTTCCCCATGCCACTTCTCCAGCCCGGGAAGACGTATTTAAGGGAGAAACAATAAGAATAATCTCAACAGTTCTTATTGAAAAGGGAGGTTTGACCTTCATGAATGGTGCTATAATCTTAGCAGAAGATATACCATCATGGCTAGGTCACTATGCAAACCGACAATGTAAGTGCGACAGGCAATGAAAATGAAACAGAAGAAGAAAAAGAACCTGGACGGGACTTGTTTTCGAAAGCACGCTGACTATCATAGTGCCGTTCAGCCTCCAGCGAGATATCTCGTCGTTTCCATTAATCGACTTACCGGACAAGTACGCACTATGTCATCAATATAGAAATGAATAACATGACCGTTAAAAGTCTAAAGGCGTTATTCCAATGGGTAGCCAAATGCCTCGTCATCTAATTAGTGATGCGCATGATTGGATTAACGAGATTCCAACTGTCCCTATCTACTATCTAGCGAAACCACAGCCAATGGAACAGGCTTGGCAGAATGAGCGGGGAAAGAGAACCATGTGGCGCTTGACTCTAGTTCGACTTTGTGAAGAGATATGAGAGGTGTAGAATGGGTGGGAGCTCCGGAAAAGTTGAAATACCACTACTTTTATCGCTTCTTTACTTATTCAGTTAAGCGGAGTGCAAGCTCCTCCATTCTGGAATGAAGCTCCCGGTCTCGCCGTCGGGTGTGATCCACTCTGAAGACAGTGTCAGGCAGAGAGCTTGACGGGGGCGGTACGTTGCTTTTTGATCCTTCGATGTCATGAAATTAAATGTAATGTGATTTTTTGTAATTTCACAATTGCATTGAATAATTTGAACCACCTACATCAGTTAACTTCAATTGTTTTCAGTAAACAGACATTCTTTTACTTTATTCCAAAGTGTATTCTGAGAATCGGTGTAAGGATTACTTTAGTAGTAAACGTCAACATTCCGTTGTCGATTTGCTGTGGTTCAATTATGCTTCACTCTGTCTAGCCGTTTATTATCAACTTATTTCCTTGGTCCATAGCTGTATATCAATGCAAATAAAGAATATTTATCAGACTAAAATGATGAGAACTTTGTATTTTATTATTCCTCAATTTTTTCAGATGGCATTCAATGACTACATTGTTGCTGTGTCCAATAAATACAGGAGATCATTGGGAAATAGCTTTTGCATTCCCACAATCCAAGAAAATCGTATACATTAACCCGCTTGAAGAACAACACAGCAAAATTTCTAAATATATTAGGATGGAGATCCTTAATCTACAAAAGATCTATGGAAGGTATAGACTGTGGAAAAGGACATGGAAAGTGGACAAAAGATCTATGGAAGGTTTAGACTGTGGAAAAGGACATGGGAAGTGGACAAAAGAACTATGGAATGTCTAGACTGTGGACAAAAGATCCATGGAAGGTCTACTGTGGAACACGACAGGGAAAGTGGACAAAAGATCTATGGAAGGTCTAGACTGTGGAACAGGACATGGAAAGTGGACAAAAGATCTATGGAAGGTCTAGACTGTGGAAAAAACCTGAAAGTGGACAATATCAACTGTTCCGCAACTGTTCAAAATGATTCAGTGAACTGTGGCATATTTGTAATGAAGGTATACGATTTTAACCTGTGTGATCCCCCTTTTCCCCTTCTGATTGGTCCAGTTGGATACTGACAATATATGAACTGTAATAGCAGCAAAATTTTAATTATTTAAATTGAAATGCTATACTCTTAAGCTTTAACTTACTATTCACCTGTTTCTATTAAGTTTGTTTTCTTCTCTCGGATACATAAATGATCTTGTCTCCACCAAATTACAATTTGTACGTGAACCATTATACAAATTAATTTAAACAAAACTATTAATTAAATTATCTCCCTTTAAATATTGTAAATGGAGTGGATGATTGTTGCCTCACGCCAAATGAGCAATGTTCAGCTGTATCATGGCAAGAACAAGTTATATTTATATATTATATTACACCACCGATGCGGATTTTTCAATGGAAAAACATGATATACCATAGTATACATGTAATGTCCAATACATTGGGTCGTAAAGGCCATCATGACGACAGAACTGAATATGCATCACATCTTTACGTGACTTGCAGAGACGATATCAAATTCAATCTTTTAAGATAATTATACAGACTTGTCACGATTAATATTTCACCATATAAGAAATCATCAGTGGACTTGTTGCAATAATTAAGCCAACTTGTCTAGATAATTATCTCCACAAGTCGATGACAGTTGTATGCCACCATATTTTTGAGTCTTCAATGAATTTGAAAAAAAAATGTTTTGTTTTTTGATCATTTAACTTTGCAGAATTCATGCAAAACCTGATTTTTTTGTGCGTTTATTCTGAGAATAGGTGTAAGGATTACTTTAGTAGTAAAAGTCAACATTCTGTTGTCGATTTGCTGTGATCCTATTATGATTCACTCTGTCTAGCCATTTATAATCAACTTATTTGTTTGGTCCATAGCTGTATATTAATGCAAAAAAAAGAATATTTATAAGACCAAACTGACGAGAACTTTGTATTTTATTATTCTTTAATTTTTTCAGATGGCATTCAATGACTTTACATTGTTGCTGTGTCCAATAAATACAGATCATTGGAAAATAGCTTTTGCATTCCCACAATCCAAGAAAATCGTATACATTAACCCGCTTGAAGAACAACACAGCAAAATTTCTAAATATATGAGGATGGAGATCCTTAATCTACAAAAGATCTATGGAAGGTCTAGACTGTGGAAAGGGACATGAAAAGTGGACAAAAGATCTATGGAAGGTTTAGACTGTGGAAAAGGACATGGAAAGTGGACAAAAGATCTATGGAAGGTCTAGACTGTGGAAAAGGACATGGAAAGTGGACAATATCAACTGTTCCGCAACTGTTCAAAATGATTCAGTCAACTGTGGCATATTTGTAATGAAGGTATAAGATTTTGACCTGTGTGATCCCCCCTTATCCTCCTTCAGATTGCTCCAGTTGGATACTGACAATATATGAACTGTAATAGCAGCAAAATTTTAATTATTTAAATTGAAATGCTATACTGTAAGCTTTAATTTACTATTCATCTGTTTATATTAAGTTTGTTTTCCTCTCTCAAATACATAAATAATCTTGTCTCCACCAAATTACAATTTGTACGTGAACCGTTATCAAAATAAATTTAAACAAAACTATTAATTAAATTATCTCCCTTTAAATATTGTAAATGGAGTGGGTGATTGTTGTTTAACACCAAATGAGCAATTTTCAGCTGTATCATGGCAAGAACAAGTTATATTTATATATTATATTACACCACCGATGCGGATTTTTCAATGGAAAAACATGACATACCATAGTATACATGTAATGTCCAATACATTGGGTCGTAAAGGCTATCATGACGACAGAACTGAATATGCATCACAACATAACGTGAATTGCAGAGACGATCTAAAATTCAATCTTTCAAGAGAATTATACAGACTTGTCATGATTAATATCTCACCATATAAGAAATCATCAGTGGACTTGTTGCAATAATAAAGTCAACTTGTCTATATAATTATCTCCACAAGTCGATGACAGTTGTACGCCACCATATTTTTGAGTCTTCAATGAATTTGAAGAAAAAAAAAGTTTTATATTTTGTTCATTTAACTTTGCAGAATTAATGCAAAACCTGATTGTGTTTTGGGCGTTTATTCTGAGAATAGGTGTCAGGATTACTGTAGTAGTAAAAGTCAACATTCCGTTGTCGACTTGCTGTGGTCCTATTAGGCTTCACTCTGTCTAGCCGTATATTATCAACGTATTTGCTTGGTCCATAGCTGTATATTGATGCAAGCAAAGAATATTTATAAGACCAAACTGATGTGAGAACTTTGTATTTTATTATTCTTCAATTTTTTTCAGATGGCATTCAATGACTTTACATTGTTGTTGTGTCCAATAAATACAGGAGATCATTGGGAAATAGCTTTTGCATTCCCACAATCCAAGAAAATCGTATACATTAACCCGCTTGGAGAAGAACACAGCAAAATTGCTAAATTTATAAGAGGATGGAGATCCTGATCTACAAAAGATCTATGGAAGGTCTAGACTGTGGAAAAGGACATGGTAAGTGGACAATATCAACTGTTCCGCATACTATTCAAGATGATTCAGTGAACTGTGACATATTTGTAATGAAGGTATAAGATTTTGACCTGTGTAATTCCCCCTACAGATTGACCTAGCTGGATACTGACAATATATGAACTGTAATAGCAACAAAATGTTTAATTACTTAAATTGCAATGCTATACTGTAAGCTTTAATATTCTATTCATCTGTTTATATTAACTTTTTCCCTCTCTCATATACATAAATGATCTTGTCTCCACCAAATTAAAATTTGTACGTGAACCATTATAGAATAAATTTAAACAAAACTTTTAATTATATTATCTCCCTTTAAATATTGTAAATGGAGTGGGCGATTTTTTTTTTCTCTGACAATATCTATGGTTTGTTTATTTTCCAAAACCTGATTTTTTTGTGTGCGTTTATTCTGAGAATAGGTGTAAGGATTACTTTAGTAGTAAAAGTCAACATTCCGTTGACGACTTGCTGTGGTCCTATTAGGCTTCACTCTATCTAGACATTTATTATCAACTTATTTGCTTGGTCCATAGCTTTATATTAATGGAGAGAAAAAAATATAAGACCAAACTGACGAGAACGTTGTATTTTATTATTCTTCATTTTTTTCAGATGGCATTCAATGACTTTACATTGTTGCTGGGTCCAATAAATACAAGAGATCATTGGGAAATAGCTTTTGCATTCCCACAATCCAAGAAAATCGTATACATTAACCCGCTTGGAGAACAACGCAGCAAAATTGCTAAATTTATAAGAGGATGGAGATGCTTAATCTACAAAAGATCTATGGAAGGTCTAGACTGTGGAAAAGGACATGGAAAGTGGACAATATCAACTGTTCCGCATACTATTCAAAATGATTCAGTGAAATGTGGCATATTTGTAATGAAGGTATAAGATTTTGACCTGTGTGATTCCCCTTCTGATTGCGCCAGCTGGATACTGACAATATATGAATTGTAATAGCAGCAACATTTTTAATTATTTACATTGCAGTGCTATACTGTAAGCTTTAATTTTCTTTTCATCTGTTTATATTAAGTTGTTTTTACCTCTCTCATATACATAAATGTTCTTGTCTCCACCAAATTAAAATGTGTACGTGAACCATTATAAAATAAGTTTAAACAAAACTTTTAATTAAATTATCTCCCTTTAAATATTGTAAGTGGAGTGAGTGATTGTTGTTTTACGCCAAATGAGCAATTTTCAGTTGTATCATGACAAGAACAAGTTATATGCGAGCGTAAGCGAGCTCTTTATGTTAAAAATGTGTACCTAGGATTTGTTGACAAATTTGATCTTCTTCAATCTTCTGGATTTCATGCAGCTTCAAGTACTTCATTCAACAATATGAAAAATTTGAATTCTTCTGTTCATCCAACTTCCAACTCCATGAAAGAAAATCACAAATCAGTTGCTATTCTAGCACCTACTTTGTCATCTTCCAACATTTCAATAAATGAAACTAAGTTCAATGTTTTCCCAGTCCCTTATGATGGAAACTGGTTTTTTCATTTCACTCAGCTTGATTTTCAATGGAGATTTTTCAATGTCGAATAACTATAGACAATTGATATGTTCTTTTATTTTTGAAAAATGGGCTTCTTGGGAAGATAGAATTTTCAATTTCTCATGACAAAATCTTTGTATACAAATGTAATTTTAAACAGAAATGGATGGGCAACATCTTCGGAAATTGTAGTTGCTTCGTTGTTATTAGATTTGGAAATAAATGTCTGGTAACACCAAAGAAATTTTTTACTCTTTAAATACATTTCTTTCGTGTAATTTGAATTGTTACACAGTTGATCTCCTGCTTTCCGGTTCCCATTTTCAGCCAATGACAAAAATTCATCTTGTCAATAATCCACCTTATGTTCTCAAAAGTCAATCTACAAATAGTAGTGATAGTAAGAAAAGGAACGGGTCTAAAATCTCACTTCCAAATCAAAAGATAAGGAAACAGAATAATGTTCCGTTTACCAAACCAAAGAAAACTGTTTGTAAATCCAATAAAAAGAAAATAATAAATAACAATATACAAATCCTGTCGTAGGTGTTGATTTCTTCCCCTCCTCTGTCACAACAAATACAGATGCTCCAATTATTGACTCTGAAGAGCCTAACTTCCATATTGGGGATCCGTCTTCAAATGGCCCTACTAATTCGAATTGCAAAAATCAATAAAATCCAAAAACAGATGATTTATATCAAAAGTGTAGAAAACTTAGTTTAAATTATTTATTTCCTTCTGACATTGAATCTGCTTAAGACATAAGGAAAAGAAAACAGCGCTTAAGAAGTAAAATTACTTATCAGTTAAAGACTAAAACATTCCTGAAAATGAAATTCCAAATCCTCCTCCTTTGTCTAACAATAGTCATTTTATCAAAGTAATGGACTGTATTCGCAAATTTGAATTAGAACAAATTTCTCTGTCTATAAATTTTTGTTCAATTTGCAAGGAACGGCGGATTGGAATGAAAATATCAAACGAGGTATGCAAACAATGTTCTACTTATAAAAACATAATACAATTATATTCAGAAGACAATAATATGGACCCCAAACTATCCCCTCCTGAAATGTCTGATTTAACAGTAATTGAGCAACAACTTATTTCCAGAATCTCACCATGCATCAATGTCCATTTGCTAAATCATGGTGGTATTGCCTCAAGTGGCCATTGTGTTACATTTCCCCAAGAGGTAAATGAACCAGCAAAACTTTTTCCTAGACTCCCAAAAGAAATCGAAGTTCCTAAAGTAAAAAAACAAGGACAGAATGACACATTAAACGATTTTGTAGTTAGAAGATATAAGATCAAGAACGCACTTAATTTTCTTAAAATTTAACAATCCTGCATTTTCTGACATAATAGACATAGATAGAATAAATTATTTACCTAGTGAAGGAGAATTCTCCTATATAGAAACTATTGATCATCACCACCACAATGACTTAAGTTCTGATAAAGATCCAGCTCCAGATCAAACTGACCCAAGCGAAATTTCTGGAACGACCAATTCAAGTGTCCTTTTGCCCGATCCCAATGTTGATATTAAGAAAAAGGTTGAAAATGTTGTTAATGAAGTTATTGGGGAATATCATGGTGGTATTACTGTTAACAAAAAAGGAACAGCAACAATACCATGGCCAACAAGACCAAATATTCCCATTTCTGAATTCACCACTCAATATGTTTTTACATTGGCCTTTCCAGCTCTTTTTCCTTTCGGGACAGGTGATTTTCACATCAATAGGCCTAGAACAGTTGATTCCATGAGTGATTGGGCCGAACATCTTTTATTGTATGATGATGGAAGGTTCGCACATCATCAATATTTTTAATTTGCTGTCCACAATATGATAATGAGGAAAAGGGCCATTGAAAAGTGTAACTTTGTTGTAAACCAAATGCTAGGAGACAACCATTTATCAGTTTCTGAATTGAATGATGGAGACAATTCTATTGCTAAAAATTTTTTATATTTCGGAGCATCACTAAGGGGAACTACTCAATAATGGTCCCAAAGAGGTAAAGAACTCATGGCTTTGATTCAGTATCAAATAAATTGAAAACAATGTTTACCTTCTTTATTCACCACTGGCAGCTGTGCAGAATACCATTTCAAACCTTTCGAAAAATATATTGATGAAACTAGTCGAAAAGAAATTGATTTCTCTAATCGCTCAGACCTATTTGATGCTCTTAAAAAAATACTCATATTGTAGCACAATACTTCGATTTAAGAACACAAAGTTATTTCAAAAATGTCATGTCTCCAGTTTTTAAGGTATCAAGTCCAGGGGTATGGTACATTGGCATGATCTTTGCTGGAGATCTGATAGGGGACCTCATAATTTATTACATAATGCCATAAATGATGGTCTATCAGATCCAGATTGTGCCAATGTATTGTCACAATGGGCTACTGAGCAATTTGATCTCAGTGCTTCCCATCCAGCGGGAAAGGATGAAAGTGGGAAACATAGAAATAATCTTTGGCCACCACCAGAGGGCTCTGCAGCCTTACCCCCAGAAGAAAAAAATCCACTCATAAAACTTTTAGTG
The DNA here is from genome assembly GCA_963383655.1 of Bathymodiolus septemdierum. Taxonomy (NCBI): domain Eukaryota; kingdom Metazoa; phylum Mollusca; class Bivalvia; order Mytilida; family Modiolidae; genus Bathymodiolus; species Bathymodiolus septemdierum. Next base: position 75,343,072 of record OY726518.1, read on the forward strand.
GATGTCAGTATGTCACAAGAGACTTTGTTAGAAGATTATGTTCTCTTAACTAACCATTTCAATATTCACCGTTGTTCCAGTTATTGCTTAATACAAATCAAAAACTGGTAAAGAGAAAGCTTGTAGAATGGAATTTGGCACTGAATCATCACCGGGAAAAGAAATAAGAGAGACACCTGCATTTGGTAAAGGACAAGAATGGCTCTTTGGGACTAGAAATGTCAAGAGACCATCCTTCACTTGTCCAACACTCCAGATTTCACACACAGGGTTGGCGTGTCAGTGGAGATGTCTCTCTTATTATATCAAAAAGTGATCCAGAGAACCCCTCTGTTGAGGAAATTATTTCCGTAGAAAAATATGTCTGGTTATACATGCAAAGGGTATCGGCCAACTGGTGCAGTGGTTGATTTATTTAATGATTTAGTAAACTGTACTGATGAGTCTGGTGCAACAGCAAAATCAATATGTACTAAACTATTAATGCAAACTGTTAAAAGGCATCATTTGAATTATCGTGCATACCCTTATACAGATGTAGTCATACATTTCAAAATGTCAGTTTGTCAGGGTGTATGCTGTTAAACTGCAATAATGAAGACAAATTTGTCACAAAAAATACTGCCTTGGATAGATATTTACAAAGAGATGAACAAGATATGTCATCCTTTTTGTTTGTAAAAACGGAAAGGTTCCTGTTCTAACAGGAAATATTCAAGGCCATTAGATGAAAAGTATTGTCGTACCATGTTAATTCTTCATTTTCCAAATTGGAGGACAATTTCTGATATCAAAAATTATAATATTTCTTGGATTGATCGTATGAATTCTTTTTTAATTTCCGATAACTGTCCAATTTTTTTAAAGGCAGATGTCGACAAGGCAAAACAAAATTTTAAAGTAGATAACTTAGATGATCCAGTTGAAAATCAGTTTGAGAATGAAATGCCTCAACAGCCCGATTGGTATGGAATTAATAAAAACTTAATCCAAATTATGAAGAAATTGACAAGTCCAATTTCAAATATGATGACGGGGTCGAGAATATGACTGGGGTCAGACGAGTCATCATTACCCCTCAGATCTTGGAATTAATTGGCTTAACAATTTAGATTCTTACATTAATACTGATGATACAAATTTGGACATTCCAAATGTTGATATTACTAAAATGAACAGGGATCAAAAATTTGCTTTTCAAATACCTTTAAAAACAATTCAAACCTTTATTGAAAACCTAACAAATAGAACCTTTAAGGATGATTGTGTCTGGAACAGCTGGTTCTGGTAAATCTTACCTTATAAAATGTTTAGTTAAGGCCGTAACAACAATTTTTTCATCAAATAGAGCTGTTCAAGTACTTTGTCCAACTGGTAATAGTGCAAATTTTATTTCTGGAGTAGCTTTCTAAAAATTCCTATACATAAAAAGTGCCAAGAAATGAAAAACTTCAACAAAATTGCTAAGGTTTGAAAGTCCTTCTAGTTGATGAGCGATCAATGATTGGTGCCACAATTTTAGGGTGGATGAAGTTCATGTGTCGCTATGGTGATAAATATGGAGAGAATTTTGATCAGTCTTGGGGTGGTTTGCATGTAGTTATTTTTCTAGGAGATGATGTTCAGTTACCCAAAGTACTTGATTCACCTGTTTATAACTCTTCTTGCAAGTTGCCAGCAGCTCTTCACTGTGCTCTTATTTGGAAAGATTTCAAATATTCTGTTAATCTAAAGACCATTGTTCGTCAGGGAATCAAAGAACAAGAACTAAAAGATGTGTTACTAGCAATTAAGAGAGCATAAGATAACACCTGTTCAGGCAAAATGGCTGCAAAAATATCAATGGCAAAATTTAAAATCATCCTATGGCCAAGGATTACTAAATGACATGTCTGAAAAGGGTCTGTTTGTATTTCCAATACATCAGCAGGTCTGGATTCACAATAAAATAAAGCTTTTGGTAGTTAACCAAAGTTATCCTATTGCAAAATTATCTGCTATAAGTAAGGGTGTTCATGCTAATTATATAGAAAGTGATAGATGATGGTCTACAAAAAAATTATTTTCTATGCAAAAGTCATGTTGACAACAAATCTCTGTGTTCCTTTTGGTTTGTTTAATGGAGCCACTGGCACAATCATTGATCTTATCTACAAAAATGAAAACCAACCTGAAAATTCCTTACCTGATGTAGTCATGGTACAGCTTGATAATTATAGTGGTCTCCCTTTCATAAAGGAACATTCAAAAATTGTCCCTATTGTCCCAGTAAAAAGAAAGATAGATTGTAATTGCTGTGGTTGTCGAAGAAAACAAATTCCTTTAATGTCAGGGAATGACAATTGGCAAAGGGGAAGCATATTCCTATATGATCATTAATCCAGTAATCAGGTCATTTGAATCAAGGAATCCAGGTGCTCTCTTCGTAGCCCTTTCAATACATCACCTCCAGATTTTGCATGGCATTCATCTGTTTTAGTGAAGGAGGATACACTTTGTCATAAAGTGAACACTCCTACAGTTTTAGCAAGAACACAGGAAATTAATAGATTACTTCAACTTTCCATGCAGACAAATGAAAAATGTGCATGTCTACAAACAGATGAAAGTCTAACTAATTTTCTCAATTTAAACTTGCCTAACGATCACACTGAGGAATAAATAATGAAAGAAGTATTTACACTGTCAATTCAGTCTCGTAATCTTCCTTTGAAATACAAACGCATGATAGGTGGGTGGGTGATGTTAAAATCGCTAACCTTCATATTTGTTAATTACTTTTAGAACTGATAATTCATCACTTTTCTTTCACACTTAACCAGGTTTGTTATTTATCAAATATTTTTTAAGGAACTGAAATTGATAAATATAATTCCGATTAAACACATTAAATCAAATCATCATTTTCATTAATACAATGTTTCATTATTAAATGTATGTAGTTACTCCATAATAGCTATCAAATGAACTTTTGGTTTCTTGAACATTTGGTACTGATATTTTCATTCATTTATATGAGTAGTTCACATATTTGTTTCATTCCGATTCACTTAACTGTATAAACCGATATGATTTGCATATCCAAAACCTTTGCTGTTGCATCAGTGACATTTATTTTCCGAGAGAATTTAAATTTAAAATCTTTTTAAAAACTTTTACTTTCAGACTACCTAGCAGACAGATCCTATCATATACAGATGATTTTAACCCATGATATAAAATATTTCTTATCTCAATTTACCGATGAAAAGGGCCAAAGAAGGTGGGTGATGTGAAAATCAATTTGTGTTTTGTTGCTATAGTAAATAAAGAAAAAAAAATCCCAGGAGAAATACACTGACATTCATTAAAAGTATTCAAAACTGGCTATGCAGAAGGTTGTTTTACATTTGATAATATATAATTATAGGCAACTCCAAAAAGCTGTAATTTACAATATCATTACTTGCCAATGCCTTCAGGTCTTCACTGTTTTCTGTATTTTTAATCAACCTCACAGCTCCTCAATGTGTTGTTCTTGCAAGAAGCACAAGCATTGTCACTGAGACATTGACCCACAAAACATGACAAATATAAACTTAAAAACATGTATAGAAACCTTGTCAACAATTTACTCATATTCCACTATATTTCTTTTTTAAAGGTGGGTGATGTGAAAATCGTTAATCTATATCTTCTTTCTACTGACTTTATTAACCTAATTATAGAAGCTATAATATATGTACTTATTCTCTTATCTTACACTATATAAACACATAGAGATTTTTTGCACAAAATATAAAAATGTCCACTGTTCTTTCATTTATTCAATCTCTACTCCTGACAAATTTACATTTTTTCTATAGATCCAATATTCTTATGAATTGACGGGTGGTGTTAAAAATTCTAACCTTAACAGTTACTTAAAACATATCCTTTACTGTGTTTGTTTTCATGGATGTGTGTTGATGCATTGGTGAGATTCTGCTGTTTAAGATGGAAACTTAACTAAATATGACTAAATATTACATTATTTTCCGAAAACTTTTCTTCATCATGATAGTTATCTCTTTTTTACAGAAAAGTTATCTTGACCTGATGCTTATCCTACATTGTGTGTCCTTTTCTTACAATTCTAAAATATAAATATATTTTCAAATTAAAATATCTAGTGTATTTTCTTACTATTCTAAAATATATGGTGGGTAATGTGAAAATCGCCAATCAAATGTATTAAAAAATACTAATCATTCCTTCAACCTGGGTATTGTACACTTATAAAACTATGTCATACACTTGAAGAAAAAAAAATATATTAACTTTCATGTTCTAAAAACAAGCTGTCGAATTTACGATAAGACTACTTTTGATTTTTTTAATTTTTTTTAAATTCCATAGAGAATGGGTCATGATATTTTGGTGGGAACAGATTCAAGAGGAAGAACTCTAGAGTCCTTCATTAGCAATGTAAATACCTTCCCTATTGGTTGGCAATCTGAGGTCCATTTTTTTCCTGGCGCACTCATTTCAAAAATATCATATGAACTTTTGGAGAAATTAAAATTATTAAATGTTGAATCTAATAGTAAAATTGTAGTTATGATAGCTGCTGGAATTTGCAATTTGGCCCAAAAAACAGACATAGAGAGAGGGGTGGCTATTTTTTAAATTATGAAGTTAAAACCTCCTCTGAAAGATAAGATAGAATCTGTCAAGAATGATCTAATTAATAACTTGGAAGCATTTCAGGAGAATAATGTTTTGCATAAATTTGCCACGATACCACCAGTATCTTTATTCAAAATTTTAATAAATATTTCACTGACAAGGAACTTATAAAATTAGCCGCAGAACAAAAACAGTTAGATATTGAAATTTTAAATTAATTTATTTATACATTAAATACTAATAATTCACTAAGAATTGTTATGTGGGATAGAGATGTAAAAAAATCCCGAATTAGGACAAGAGGTGTAAAAAAAACTCATATAAGACGAGTGAATCTCAAAACTATATATGTTTATAGGGACTTGTATGATGGTGTTCACCCATCTCAATGTTTTAAGTAGCAAATGGTACTGTGCTCTCTGCCAGTCCATAGTGAATGATATAAATGATAAATTGTCAGATGAGTTGGCTATGGAGGAGGATGAAGAGAATGAGGATGATATTGGTGATAGCTGGGATTTTAAAAGGCGATGAATTATTACTTCGAAACACATCTGGGAATGTGAAAAAGTGGGGTTTTTTTTAAATAGAATATCCAACTATGTAGTTCTAAAATAAGCTATATTTATTTGTATTATGTTATAACTATTTAATATAAGTGATCCATTTTCAAATTAAGGATTTTATCAATCTAATTTTAATTAGATTGGGATTTATTAAATAATGCAACACTTGTTGGATAGAAGGTGGGTGATGTGAAAATCACTAACCTTCTGAAAACAATACCAAAATTATCTTCATTAAGTTCAAAGGTTTTCTTTATTAGAATATTGAACTATGTAGTTCAAAAATAAGCTATAGTGATTTTTATAATCTTATAACTATTAAATATAAGACATACATTTTCCAATGAGTTGGTAATGGAGGGAATGAAAACAATAATGGTCCTAATTCGGGATTTTCTAAAACAATGCAACACTTTTTGAATAGAAGGTGGGTGATGTGAAAATCGCTAACCGTCAAAGTTTTTTGAACATGTTGAAATGGAATATCAGACCATGCTTTTCAAAATTAGCTATATTTATTTTTATACTCACATTTAAACAAAGTGAAGAATCTCCATGAAGAAATATTTTGTTTGATTGTGTATTTGTAAACTGTTATAACTTTTTAATTAATTGTTGATAATGAAGTATTCATAATGTTACCATTATTTATTAAATTGTTGTTACAATGAGGTATTCATTCTGTTAAAGTTATTTATTAAATTGTTGTTACAATGAAGTATTCATAACATTAAAGTTATTTATTAAACTATTTTCTAATATTCAAAAGTCAAATATTGTTATTGTAAATTATTTGTTAAGCTAAAGAGGCATGAGCTACGATTTTGACCAAAAAAAATCATGTTTTGGAAATTGGTAAATAGCTTTAAAATGATAAAATAAAGGTAAATATTTCACATTAAACAGCTTATCGTACCACTTTTCGCCTTTTGAGAACGAAAATTACCATCGATTTGTTATTTCCTTGCAAGCAAATAATTTGACCTCGCTTTCTCCGTATGCAACTGACCTTACTAGTGACAGGTAAAAACGAATAATTTGTATTTTGTCGCTTATTAGCTGCAAACTTGCATGGTTCTTTGTCCGTAATTAACGCCGACTAAAAGCAGATTCACAGAAAATAAGAAATAAATGCAGTGTTGTACTGATTTAATGACGATTCGGTAAACAATGCCGATAATTAATAAGATGGCGTCCATTTCATGATCGATCTCAAAACACGAGCAGTTGCACCTTATTTTCCCGATGCGCGTACATTTTATAACATTTATAAGTTACAGAAACACGTTTTATTAAGGCATCAATCATATCTGATAGTTTTTATGGGCAACAAAAATTTACGATTTTGGCAGATAATGCCCCTTTAAGTTAAGCTTACAAAAAAAAATTATAATAATATTTTCATCAATTTTCAAAAGTTAGCATTGTTTTCGTCTTTTACAAAATGTATATTGCTAAATATAAATGTATATTTTTATTAGCTTAAATATAAAATATAATATTAAATACATAATATTCATTCTATTCTGGAATATTTTAGAGTCCTCTCTGCTTTTTGCTAGATAAGCGTGCAAGACTTGTCACCAGAAATGAATTTATTGTTTAAGTCACAAAATATTAAAATTGTGGGGTTCGATATGCGTATTCTGATTGCCCCTTTGGTACCTTCAAACTCTTCTTAAGTAAAGACAATTTTCAAATATTAAATAGTGAGAAACAAAGAACAGTAATACTGCAATTATTTTATTTATTTTTTATTTTTTTTGGTTCATGACTTAATGAAAGTGGTGGTGGCATAAATATCTTCTGGCATTCGTTTTTTTCTTAAATATATAAAATGGAAACATTAAAAATTGAAACCTAAATTAATAGTTAAATCATTGTCATACGAGCTCTGGAGTCTTGCCTTTCCTGATGAATATCATTTCACTGACATACGTATATACATGTAAGTTAAGAGTTGTACGGCATATTTGTGTTCATAGATTTGGAACATTGTGTTTGAACTCGTCTTCTTGGTTCTTTTTGATCATTCTTAAAAATCCAATTTTTATATTTTATAAATAAGTTTTTACGGCTGTCCCATGTGTACATCAATATACAGGAGATGAGTGACAACAGGTGAAAAGGGTCAAAATGATTGATGAATGATAGACAGCCTTGTTACAATGTAAAAAATCAGACTGAAAAAGATATGAATAAATTATTTATATTTGTCTTGAAAGTTAACTTTATCATTTGATTTTAATTAAAAAAAGTAATATTGAATATGTGAAAATTAGTGTCAGTTATTAACAATCACTATGAAACTTATTTCAAAGTTGTGTGCATGCATGTATTATGTAATTAATTAATGTCATGTGTTCTCTTTATTCTTTCTTTCTAACTGTTTCTATCTTTCTGCATGTTAAGGTACATTCATACGAGTCATTGTGCATGTGTTTTACCAAAATTAAGACAAAGGGTTTATATTCTAGATGAAACAGTATGAAAATGCATATAAAAGTGTTGACACTTTCCTCCAATGTTTAATTGGTGTTATTAACCAACATTCAAATTTAACTCCTATAACATTGAAATTTAAGTGCAATAATGTGTTTTAACTTTAAGCTGTTAAGACCTACTACAAAAAATCCCTATTTTAAGTTTCCCAATACTTGAATCAGACTTCAGGAAGTCATGCAGTCTACAATGTAATATGTCAAATTTGCATTTCTTATACAACACTCATATTTCAGACTTTACAGGGACTTTATAAAAACTTGCTTAAAATAAACACCACTCCAGCATGGGTGCACAAAGGGAAAGTTGTCAACACCACCTTCTATGTGTATGTAAGTACTTGTTCTTTTTATCAAGCTTTAATCTATGATAAGGGAAATCTTGGATAGAAGGTTAATGGGGATATACAATAATGGCTTTTAAAATATTAACTAAGCAAGAGAAAGACAAAAACTAACTTCTGGACATTTTTGTAAAATGTCAACACCAATGTTTTCTTACTATTACTAAACACGAATGCTATGCTCAATATCTGCCCCTTCTAGGCTCTTTGTTCAGTTATTTATCTTATTGCATATATTTAATATACCCTATGATATATATATTGGTCTAGAAACCCGGCAACCCGTCACCAAACTGTGGAAAAGGCAAACCAGATTATATATTTAATGTGTATTTATTTGAAAACGGATTGCTTTGCCTATGATGTATCGATGATATTTAAGCCTTTCTGATCTTGCTTACGCTCGCATTTGCAGGTAATGCCCGTCTCATATTAAATTCTACCATAAATAGTCCACCAATCTATTTTTTAATAGCTGTAAAAATGATACATCGTGTTCAACTCTGTTGGTAAATAAAAACAAATAGTTTGTAACTTAGTCATATGCTATACAGGTAGCATCTTGTTGTTCAACTATGAGCACCACTACTATATATTGTTTATTTTATTTTATATTGCTTAGATTTATATGTCCCTGTTTATGTACATTGTTTTTCATTTTGTCCCTCCATTGGAAATACAGAATTTGTATTTTGGTAAACATGACAAGGGAGATAAATCCTACAAGTTTATGCTACACTTTAGTTTATAGCGAGCATCGCAAGATACGAGCTAACCAGCAACGTTTGCATTGCAAGGAGATGAATTCTCACACCAGAACAGCGTAGATACTTTACAACGCGAAAGGAGTTGTTGGCTATTATATGCTTTACTAGACAGTTTAAGCATTATTTGCTTGGTAGACAGTTCAGTCAGGACTGACCACAGTAGTCTCACGTGGTTATTGGGATTTAAAGAACCCCAGGGACAATTGGCACGCTGGATGGAGGAGCTTAGCCAATATGATATGGTGATAAAACACCATCCGGGCAAAAACCACGGAAATGCAGATGGGTTATCTCGCATTGTTGAAGACGAGGCTGCTTGTCCTAACTATTTATCAGGGGTAGAATTAAAGAATTTGCCATGTAGAGGGTGCAAATATTGTCAAAAGGCTCATGAAGCGTGGACAAAATTTATACTAGACGTGGATGAGGCTGTACCTTTAACAAAGAGAAAAAGAATATATGGTCAACCGATAGATGTATCTACTGCAATGATACGACTGTTTGGAGGAGAGGTACTTGATATTCCATCTCAAGATTTTAACCTTACATCAGGGTCAGATATGCAAGAGGATGACACTAATTTAAAGATAGTGATATCAGAAGAAAGCGTCCAAATTATAGCAATATAGGACGATGGAATAGTCTTCCAGGGTTTTACCATGGATGATATTGGACAGGCACAGTGGGAGGACCCCGGTCTTCGGTTGATTTAAAATTTTCTTAAAAATCAGGTAGAACCGATGGGAAATTAATTATTTTTGTCTTCACCGGGTGCTAAGAGCTATTGGATAAATAAGCAGATGTTTCTTCTTAACAAGCACGGAGTTCTCCGCAATACTCCAACGAAAGAGGGAGCCCGCACGATATTAGTAATCCCGACAAAATTGCGGGAAACAGTTAAGGAACTCTTATCACGAATTACCTTCTGCTGTACATCAGGATACAGAAAGAACTTTGTCTAGGGATAAGGATAAGTTCCATTGGTATAACATGTCAAGAGACATACGAACCTTCGTATTAACATGCGAATTCTGTAGTAAACATAAAAAGTCAACTAGAAATGTGCGTTGCCAGATGACTCCTTATCACGCTGGAGCCCCGATGGAGCGAGTGCACCTAGACTTTATGGGACATTTACCAAAAACAAAGAAAGGTAAGGAGTATGTACTCATGATGGTGGACCAATTTACAAAGTGGACGGAATGTATTCCACTCCCATCACAGACAGCTGAGATCACTGCACAAGCTGCGATCAACGAATTTTTTGCACGGTTTGGGTATCCTTTTCAGATCTTCAGATCAAGGCCGGAACTTTGAGAGTGTCTTGTTTAAAGCTGTACGTGATTTGCTCAAAATACATAAGGCTCGTACAACGCCTTATAGACCGTCCGCTAATGGTCAGGTGGAAAGGCAGAATAGAAGATTGATGGATGCAGCAAGATGTTTTGTGGATAACTCCCAGGAAAATTGGGATGAACACTTACCTCAACTGGCGGGAGCTATGCGTTCCTGTATCAACCGAAGTACTGGTTTCACACCAAATATGTTAATGTTGGGCCGCGAAACAAACCAGCCAGCTGATTTGATGTTTGGTGAGGGGCAGGAAAAGACTTATTCCGCCAATGATGAATATGTAATGGGCTTAGAAAACGCCATTATGAACGCACATTAGGTAGCTAGAAACACGCTCAATTCCACACAAAAGAAAATGAAACGGGACTATGATGTAAAAATACTTGAAAAACAATACAAGAAAGGCGATCTCGTATATGTTTTGGATACGGCAAGTATTAAGGGGAAAGTGTAGGAAACTTAGTCCGCCGTGGAAAATACCCGGAATTGTGTTGGAAAGACTGACACCCTACATCTACCAAATTAAACTGCAGTCATTTTTACAGCCAATCATGGCCGTCTCAAGGCGTGTAAGGACAGGAAGATACCTGTTTGGCTTCAGAAATGTCAGGCTCAGCTGAATAGGGGAGAATGTGTGATACAATCAAAGGACGTAAAAGAAAGGAAGAAATATTGTATTTGTAGAGGTCCTGATACAGAGAAGACAATGATTGGGTGTGACTTTTGTAAAGATTGGTTTCACCTGACATGCGTTGATCCGAGTCCACAAGAAGCTGAGGAATTAAGACTTGTAGAAATGCCCCCACTGTCAGTTAGTTCAACTTTAGAAATTACATATAAAAAAAGGGAGGGAGGGGGTGAATGTAAAACTTGTAAAAGGGTATTGGTTTGGTTCCTTAGTGTTAATGTTTTAGGTTCCTGTTTGTCGCTACAGATGTCTGAACAATGGTACAGTGCCAATGAAGAGTTGGATAGTGAAAGTGACAAGGAAGAGAGGAGAGACTGGGTCCAGGAGAGGGCTAGGTCAATATCTAGGGGAAGAGGGTCGGTCAGACCAAGTGACCGCTCCGCCCAGGTGGGAAGAGACATCCCCTACATGGGGGAAGGTAACCCTGTAAAGAGATCCTGCATGTGGGAGAACCCTTGCAGCTGTCCGGCATCGGAAGAGGGCTGTCGTCGACTGAGGTGATGCACAAGGCGACTGCCAGTTATTCCCGTCTAGTACGGGAAGAGGCAGTCAGGGAGTTCCCTGTGACTGAGCATGAGGTTTCGGCCATGGCTGCCAAGGACTCCCGTCCAGTACGGGAAGAAGCAGTGGAGTCTTCAGACGATTACTCCGAGGTTTCTGTGGTTTCTTCCAAGGAGCCGGAGGTCAAGAAGCAGGGATGCATGCCCTGTGGCCACCTCTGGAATGGCCCGCATCTCCAGGCCTAGTGGAGATGTGGAGTTCCCACCGGGGAGGAGAGATTACAGGGACAGTCTATGCCCGGTGCCTGGCTGTGGCATGTGGACCGGGAAATTGAAGGACCATGCCTTCAAGGTTCACCTGTCCCCGTTTTTTGGGGTTCGCTAAGGTAACGGGCGTGGACAGAGTTGTGTTCCGTCGGCTGGGTGAGGCACTAGAGATGGTCGGGCGTCTGGTGTGTGGCCCATCCTCTTGTGCCAATGATCTCTTGGGATTGGTTAATTCCCGGATTCGGTTTCCTCGGCAGTGTACAATTCCCATGGAATGTACATTGGCCATGAGAGAGGTGGACATCGCCATGGAGTGGAAACTGGTAGATTCCCCCCAGGTTAACCCTCTCAACAACCCAGCATGTCTGCTCCATTGGAGGGTGTTGCTGACCACCTTTCAGTGGCTAGATAGAACTCTGTAGGAAGCGGTACGGGAATATACTCCCGTCATGTCGGATTCTATATGCAGGTATGTGACTTCTCCCGTCCCCGTGGTTCATGACGTCCCGACATGTGGTGTGGAGGAGCCCGAGGACTGGATGAAGGATTATGCCGACACTCAGGTGGAGCCTTAGCCGTTCCAGCTGAGGTAGTACAGGTCCGGCCAACTGGTCGAAGTCCTGGCTAGTTCCATTCGTGACCTTCAGACGCTTGCCCTACAGCACTTTTCTGTAAGGGACCCTGTGATTGCTACGGATGGAGCCGCCTTGATAGGTTCCGATGGATATCTGATGTCTCTCCGTCGGGATTATGTGGTGGTAGCTGTCCCAAGTCACGTGTGGGACAGATTGTGCTAAACAGGGGGCACATTTGGTTTTCTCCGGTTCCTCTCTAAAAATCTTATTATAAATAGTTTTGGAATTGTGAACGATCCATATGGAGGCGACAGAAATATAATTGTTGTTGAACAATTGTATATAATATACTTTTTTAATGGCTCTAGTTAAGTAGCTATTGGAGGCTTGGCCAATGGTTTAGTTAAAACTTTTGAGAGGTTACCCCAGATAGGGGAAGGTTTTTCTTAGGTGTATGTGTCGCGAGTGGATTGTTACAATGATCCGTTTTAAGGCAGTGGTAAGATGGACCGGTGGAAGTGAGGGTTTGTTGGCTGTAGTATACATATATTTTTTTGGTTAATAATGTTTATTGACTAGTCAAGTCAATAACTGGCTTGGACATGATAGTTTCCTAGTATATATGTTTGTTGGGTAGTGATATATCGATAGGTTGACCGATTTAGTTGGTTGGGGCAATTGTGTGTGTCATGATATCTAGGGTATGAGTAACACTGTGGAGTTACTGGTGCTCACGTTTATAGTTTTGAATGGGGGGGTGGTAAAAGGCTAGATTGTTGTTTTGAGGAAAGAATATGATTTGGTTGTTCATGGTCCAGGCTGATTGGTTAAATAATATTTGAGGTATTGGGTCTTGTTTAGATTGTTTGTCATTTGACGGATGGTTTGGTTTTCTCCAACTTATGAAGCTGTTTTAGATACCATTATATTGATTTTATCCCCAGCCCGATAGATGAGACTTGGGGGGGGGGGGGTGGAATTTTCATGTGTTCTTGAGAGAATAGTATCAGTCGCAGGGGCTCCTTGGAAGAAAGAGGAGGGGGGTATGGAGAAACCCCGTTGTGGTGTGCGTTCCACACTGTTGGAGGAACTGTGACACGGAAGCCTGTGGCCAATGGGATGGGATGCTGAGATGCATGACCTCATGAACCCGCCCGGAAGTAGCCGGGACCCAGTCTCATTCCTGATAGCTGACTTCGAGCAGTACGGACGATATATTACTTGAGTGATACAAAAGATTGTAAGGTAACTATTGCATGTTCAGATTATTAGCGGGTGGTTATTTTGTTGGGAACTAGCAACCTCACAGTTACGAGAAACCTATGATTCGTCACTAGAATGCAAGTACGCAGGTAGAGGGACAGAATTATACAACAATATGATCAATACCAACCAGAAATGGATTCCAAGTTTCGGCATAGAATGGACAATCGGAGTGAAGTACAGGAAATAGCCTTTTAATTTGAATAAAAAATAACTATCCAGTTTAAAAATAACCCCCAAAAAATTAGAAAGGAAACCGTACAGCTTCTTTACATGAAACGATTAATTTATTTAAAAATTGACAATCTTGTTTCGCCCTTAAAGAACGATCGGCCCTAAAAAATAAATCGTCCCCGATATATCTCGGCCCAAAAAATCCCCTTTGCAATAGCATTAACTGGGTAAGTCGAATTGAAGAACAAAGAAAAATAATGAAGAAAAGAACCCAAAACTACTATTTGTACATGTACATGTCTATGCGTAGATGCGATGCTCGTCTGTAGGTTGTGCCTAATCCATATTATTCATAAGTAGTTAATTTTAATAGCTCCGCCAACGCCCTATACATGCATAACATGTCAAAATTCTTAGTTATTTGTGAGGGACGGTATACCAAAACTTTCATTGTTCTGCTTTTTATTCTTTTTGCTTTGCATTATTGTTTTATTTGTGTGCTTTATTTTGTGCTTTGCTTTGCTGTGTTTTTATGTTTCATTGCATTATGTATTACCTGCTTTGCAATTTAATTGTGCATGCTTGACATTTATGAACATGTATGTGCTACTTGTGTCTGTATGTAAATGTATTGTATATGTTTTTATGTAATATTTATATCGTCACGGTATGTGTTTTCGTATGTCATTTGTTTTCGTTTTATCCATTTTATTTTGATTTCCACAGCGCACGCAATAATTTTTGACGTGTCTTCCGGTTTCTATTTATGAAACATAAACAGGACTACAGCGTGACATCTGTACAAGATGTTAAAGTTTGCTTTTAAAGACTAAGTACCAAAAACAGTGAACATACCTACTGAACCATACTTTTTGTAATGCTAAAAATTTACTTCATTTATAAAGTAACTGGGAAAAAATCCAGAAGGGCTATATAAAATTGAACTATGTCGTCTGCCTCTCAGACACCGGCTCTTCCTGTCATGTGGTCACTGATCGTACTTGTAAACAAAAGAGCTGACTGAAATGTGCCTGTTTCTTATATAAAATACATGTCACTTTGCAGTGCATTGTGGTTTCAGTAGTTCTAATAATAAAACCCTAAATGCTCGCTTACTCGCAAGGGTTATAACGGGATGCCATTACACGTAATGGAGCAGCCGCCGAGATTTTTTGCGCTCGCTTAAGAGTTTCTGACGCCTGCATTTATCAATAATAAGACATAACCTTTCATTTTGTCCATTATTATAACAAGTTTTTATCACCTACCAGTATTTTAGAATGTAATTCCCACAAAATAAAAATCCATGTTTACTTTCACTCTGAACATTTTGAATTTCGTCATTTCCGGCCTCACTATTTGGATGTCGATACCATATTTGGCGATTAAGGCGTGAATGTTTACATCAGCCGTCGTAAGCATCGTAGTAAGAAATACCATATTTAGAAAAGCTCCGCCTTCCGTAGTTTCCGGTTATGACAAACGATCGATAAATTTGAACAAGGTTGTTGCTACCTTTGAAAAGCATACATTTCTAAGCCAAACCGATTTAACAAGGACTGGGATCATCAGTAATAGTTATAATGAAATGTTTGAAGCGTAAATAGTGAGTTTTTATGTTTCAACTGCAACTTTTGTTTTGCTCCAATGTGACGAATGGGACCGCGTTATAGCTCTGCCGAGACACAAGTTTGTCACAGGAGCTACATTATTGCAGCTATGGTTTCAGCACTAAAAAAAAAAAAGTACACAATTTTCAAACATTCTGTTATTTTATTTAGATGTAGTATGATTTGGTAGATGGCCAGAACCATGAAATTTTAAAACCAGTCATTTCCGGATTTTATATTCGTTTCCATCCCGTATATCGGCCCTGTGTTTACTTCAAACGAAAACAGATGACGCCATTTTACTGACACAAAAGTGGCCAGATAATCAAGAGTATATTAAAATACAATAACGGCTTTAAAAACAATCTTATGTACAAAGAAATATTTAACTAGCCATTCTTTGAAAATTCCAATCGTCATATGAATGAAGGGTTAACACTATTAATCGCTATATCAGAAAATCGATAATAGTACGAAAACCGATAACACGATGCTATAATATATATCGGTTCAAAAGCTCATTGCGAGCTTATATTATATTGTTTGTGTCTTGCCGACTTTAAATAAAACTTATTTGATTTGATTTGATTTGAACGTCCGGTAGCTAATTTTCACAGAGTAGCTAAATATTTTACGACACCGTCATAAAGTGTAGGTTAGATATAAACGTCTTGACGATTCAAATACACATGTAACCACCGATGGAACTACAGCGTCACCTAACGGGAAAGGCGGTAAATAATTCATATTGGACATAAACTGAGCTGTTCTTCAGTTTAATAGAAACAAGAACAAGGAATAAAAAATAACTTTGAACAATTATATAAAAGAAACACTAACTATTTATTTAGAGAACGGTTTTACTAAACTGTTATCATCTTTCACAATTGTCTTTCAGACGACAGATGTGAAAGTACGCTATATCTAAACCTACATCGTGAAAAATATTTTGTTTAATGAGAATTCCTTAATCTTTATCTTTATACATTTTAATAAGTATTGAAATCTGTATTATTAAAGGGAAACGCCAGTCAGTTGAACAATTGATTATAACTTTTTAATCGTAAATAACTAATTATTAAACAAAAAACATATTCATTAACATTACAGAGGCCAAATTCGTAAATTTTTGTTGCCCATAAAAACTATCAGATATGATTGATGCCTTAATAAAACGTGCTTCTGTAACTTATAAATGTCACAGGCGCATGGGGCATGGATTTCGTTTCCTCCTCCCCCCTTTTCTCTACTACCCCCCTTTTTTCAAAATTTTCATATAAATCATTCCTTTTTCAAAATTTTCATAATCATTCGTTTTTTCTTCATTTGACAATATCAGTAGACGTCATACATCATGAATAATACATGTATTCTGTGTCCACATTTTTTCGACTGATACAGTATAAGAGAGAAGGTATGCAACTCCATTTTCATATTTCGCGCCATATCGCTCACCTTGGTTGGGAAACCCCAGTGTTTTTTACACTTTTTACCTTGTCTACATATGCCACTGTCGTATCAAACTGTTTCTAAGACACTTACCTAATTGCCCATGTTCGAATTTCAGTCTGTACGTCGATCTTTTCCAAGAAATCTCGCCGAGAAGAGCGAGGCAGCTTCGTTTCTAGATCAAAGTACATCATTCGAGACGGAAGTGCAAGAACGGGAACCCTGGGATTTTTACGAAATATTCGGAGCGCATCTGGGTTTTTCATTGCAGGTAATCCACCTGCAATGAAAAACCCAGATGCGCTCCGAATATTTTTCCCATAATGTTTTGGCGGGAAATATAAACAGCTGAAAAAACATAACAGCAGACGGATTATTTCGTAAAAATGGCACAACGAACATCTGAATATGGAAACATTGAAATAATTTGATGGTAGATAACTGTTCAAAAAGAAATTCAAACTGAGAAATAGATGATTGAATGGTTTTAACTGAAGTCAAAATTTCAATGAAAAAGAAATATTCAGCTTGCCTCTACTTCAAATTATTAAAATCATACCCAAACAAATACATATACAACTAAAAAAAAAAAAACAAAGGAAGAAGAAGCTGAGAACAGCAATTGAATGGGACTATGGCATTTTACCCCCTTCCTCAATAAAAGGGCTCCCAACTGACAAAAATGTGTAAGGGAGCCGGAAAGACCATTTAACTAAGGGGGCTATTTCTTTTTCATTTCATGTCACTGATTTTATAAAACAATAATCTGTCTTACAGGGGTAAAAAATAAATAACTTGTGTAACTCCACTTTTCAGCAGTGACAGAAATCAGTGTTGAAATCCAGAAAAAAAATCCTATTTTACCGTATAAGTGGTTATTTTGGTGGGTATTTAATTTTCACTTTCTTCGCGATGATGTTAAATGCGCGAAAAAAGTTCACGAATTATTATTTCACGTTCAAATAGTTAAACAAGTTATTTATTTTTTACCCCTGAAAAAGAAATAGCCCCCTTAGTTAAATGGTCCCTTCGGCTCCCTTACACATTTGTATCAGTTGGGAGCCCTTTTATTGAGTAAGAGGGTAAAATGCCATAGTCCCATTCAATAGCTGTTCTCTGCTTCTTCTTCCTTTGTTTTTTTTTTATTTTTTATTTTTTAGTTGTATATGTATTTGTTTGGGTATGATTTTAATAATTTGAAGTAGAGGCAAGCTGAATATTTCTTTTTCATTGAAATTTTGACTTCAGTTAAAACCATTCAATCATCTATTTCTCAGTTTTAATTTCTTTTTGAACAGTTATCTACCATCAAATTATTTCAATGTTTCCATATTCAGATGTTCGTTGTGCCATTTTTACGAAATAATCCGTCTGCTGTTATGTTTTTTCAGCTGTTTATATTTCCCGCCAAAACATTATGGGAAAAATATTCGGAGCGCATCTGGGTTTTTCATTGCAGGTGGATTACCTGCAATGAAAAACCCAGATGCGCTCCGAATATTTCGTAAAAATCCCAGGGTTCCCGTTCTTGCACTTCCGTCTCGAATGATGTACTTTGATCTAGAAACGAAGCTGCCTCGCTATTCTCGGCGAGATTTCTTGGAAAAGATCGACGTACAGACTGAAATTCGAACATGGGCAATTAGGTAAGTGTCTTAGAAACAGTTTGATACGACAGTGGCATATGTAGACAAGGTAAAAAGTGTAAAAAACACTGGGGTTTCCCAACCAAGGTGAGCGATATGGCGCGAAATATGAAAATGGAGTTGCATACCTTCTCTCTTATACTGTATCAGTCGAAAAAATGTGGACACAGAATACATGTATTATTCATGATGTATGACGTCTACTGATATTGTCAAATGAAGAAAAAACGAATGATTATGAAAATTTTGAAAAAGGAATGATTTATATGAAAATTTTGAAAAAAGGGGGGTAGTAGAGAAAAGGGGGGAGGAGGAAACGAAATCCATGCCCCATGCGCCTGTGATAAATGTTATGAAATGTACGCGCATCGGGGGGAAAAAAAGGTGCAACTGCTCGTGTTTTGAGATCGATCAAGAAATGGACGCCATCTTATTAATTATCGGCATTGTTTACGGCGTTTGCCGAATCGTCATTAAATCAGTACAACAATGCACTTATTTCTTATTTTCTGTGAATCTACTTTTAGTCGGCGTTAATTACGGACAAAGAACCATGCAAGTTTGCAGTTAATAAGCGACACAATACAAATTATTCGTTTTTACCTGTCACTAGTAAGGTCAGTTCCATACAGAGAAAGCGAGGTCAAATTATATGCTTGCAAGGAAATAATAAATCGATGGTAATTTTCGTTCTCCAAAGGCGAAAAGTGGTACGATAAGTTGTTTAATGTAAAATATTTACCTTTAGTTCATCATTTTAAAGCTATTTGCCAATTTCCAAAACATAATTTTTTTGGTCAAAATCGTAGCTAATGCCTCTTTAATATACCCGATTAGAAATATGCATATTTTGAATTTCCTGTCGTAGTGTAAGCGGCCATGACAATTCTTCATGTGACGTCTCAGAGTTGGTTTCATGTTAGTTGAATAAATAATGTATCTGACCCTTCCCAACCTCGAGACCTTTTGGTTATGTTTTAATATGAGGCAGGTGCAACCTGAAACGTTCCCGAAGAACAGTAATTGTTCTTCGTTTACAAAATATCATGTCCAGCGTATAATATCAGGAATTTTACCAAACAAATTCTATACTACAGTAGGGGGAGACGGCCTTTGTATTCGGCTGCAATTCATAGGTACAATTGTAGCAAACACACAAAAGGGAATGCATTGTATTTAGTAGGTGGTATTAATGTCTAGGAATTTAGCCCAGTCATTAAAAAATCTTCAACTTACAATCAAGATGTGACCGGAGATGCCAAGGAAGCATTCCAATTATTACCTGCCCCATTATTATGTTCCCAAACATCCCATGATTTCCAAAAGACTTATATTATTTTCACAAGATGTTTGGCTTATACCACAGACTATTTCTTTATCAACGTTCTGAATTGAAAAGATAATCCTATAGGTACTTTATATTGCAAGGCGCCTTAAAATGTTTTCAGCTCTACCAGCTGTATGTGTATTTGTGTTGGTAAAACAATGGAGCTGTGAAAATCTGTAAGTGAACCTACCTTATGATCCTTTCATTCATCATTCTGTGGAACTCTGTGACTAGATATCCTGACAAAAAAAGAATAATATATATATAATTTGTTCTTCAGAGTCTCTTCATGGCACAATTCATAAGTAATTATAGCTTCGTATATTCCCCTGGTAATTGTTTTTCATACAACATACAGCTAAGTCAAACTTTTTTCGTTTTTGCTATAATTCTGATTTCTTTTGTTACAATGCACAGAGAAATGTTACAGGGATTCAATTTTTTTCCTCCAAAAAGGGATCCCAATGAAGCAATTTATTTGTTAACCACTTATAATTTAGAGAATATTTCTGACATGCTAATTTCATGACAGCTCATTTCTTAACTAATGTATTGTAACAGTTTTCTTTGGAAAAGAGTTTGTTGATGACAAACCTGACGACTTAATTTGAACAATTTATGATTATGGTTTAGGAAAATTTCAGCATACAAAACAACAACAAAAAATGCAATATTAACCCATGCATTTATAACTGTACATTGTAAAAGATGTTTTTTTTTTTTTTTTTTTTTTTTAGAATTTTAAATGTGATAAGCTGTTCTACCCATCTTATAAATATTAAAGGTGATGCGTAAGCCAAAAGCACTACATTAAGCTACGTGTATGTCACGTATGTACATATGCAAAAGTAGTTTAGTCTCTCTCTCCCTATTATTCATATGTCAAAGTCAACTAAGTAAGTTTAGCTACACTAACTTGAAATGGAAGCTGACAATAATAATCAATTTTTACATGTCGCCCACCTTTTGGCTTTTATTATTATAATTTTTTTTTTAGACCAACCTAAATGTACTTGATAATGTATAAATAGGAAATTTCAGAGTAGGCATTTTTACTATTTAGAAAAAACTGCCAAAAAGTTGAGTTTTCTACTGGTTATTTGACATTTGACACCCACCTTATATACCATGCCAAAAAAAAGAAACGATACATACTTTTTATACCCCCCTCAACGAAGTTTCACCATGTCTGTCCGTCCGTCCGTCTGTAGACATCCTATGTCGTACGATAACTTGAGTTGTGTTTCTTAGAATCTTTTAAAATTGTATCAGCTGTTTACTGGTGAAGAGAGGAGGATCCCTTTCATATTTGACGATTTTCACTTTTGCCGTTCCAGAGTTATTGGACTTGATATCACGGAAAATAGGATGTTTACCATATGTCGTATGATAACTTGAGTAGTGTTTTTCAAAATGTTTTGAAATTTATCACCAGCTTACCGGTGAAGAGAGGAGGGTCCATTTCATTTTTGGTCGGAACAATCAGTAATGATTTGGTTATGGAAATAGGTTGGACAGATGTGGGGAGCGGGGGGTATATCTTAGTGAGCTGTGCTCACAGTAATACTAGTTTCTTCTGGTTTTAATTTAGATACACAGTGACTGTGTGTGAAATTCTAAGTTTTTGGTCAGCAAGGAATAGATTTTATAATAATAGACTATTTCATTTCCCCAGGCTCATATAGACTACACAATAAATCACATGTTAAATTTCTAAAAATTCTCATAGCGTTAACTAGATGTGAATGAAGGCCATGGGTCTGCTGTTAATTTCACACACTGCATGATATATGTACCATCCTTTGAATCAAAGATTAGGAAAGATGTCAGCAAATTTCCATCAGTTAAGGTGTCAGATGATGACACCGTAAAGGAGAATTTCTTGAATTTGAATTTAAGAAAAATAAAAATACATTGTTTAGCTTCTTAATATACAGTCCAATATGCAGTTAAAGTCTTTAGAGAAACTTTTTCTGGTGAGAAAATTTTCTTTTCATCAAGTAAATGAGTTTCCTTTACATACAAAATTTGTATAAGTGGCAAGTCTGACCATGATTTTACTAGCCTGTGATGTGGATCTTTTGGCTACAGGTAATTCTAAGATGAAAAATTCAGTATACTTTCAAAAGGAAAGTGATTTTAAGCATCTGTTGTGAAAGTGAGTAAATGAAAAAGAGAAAATTGGGACAATGGTGGATATGAAAGGGAATAGTACACCCAAAGTTGTAATCATTTGTTTATCATTTCATCTTGCCTCTGAGGGAATATATGTGTTACATTTCATGTTACTGCAAAGCAAGACATTGTTTATTCTGCATTTTGCTTAGCCATTAACACGATATATGGCAATCTTTCTCTGTATCTGTTCTGGACCCAACAACGCTCAGGATACTACATGTGTTCAAAAAGACTATCGAATCAGATCTCAAGACAATACCGGTAATTCGTGCATCCTGTTTTGGCCTTTTGTAAGTTTTGAAGTACTGATCATGAAAAAAAACAGTTAATTTTCTTTGGATGTTGATTATAGCTATTTCTGCTTGACATTCGTTGAATCCACTCTAAATACTATTCTATATTTATAGTGGTTTTCTGTTGATTTCAACTATTTTAAGAAGTTCCTCTCTTTTCAAGGTAAATGTGTAGTTTAAACATGTGGCAAACATGTGTAGGTTTTGAACGTTTCAAGTATTAAAATGTGATCTACAGTGGCCTTATATGGAAATGTACCAATGATTATTCCAAAGGTATTGACATGTATAATTTTGGGAAATATCAAAAGAGGATACCGTTTCTTTTTGTGGTTGGTATAAATGTATTGTCCTTAGTACAGGACTATGCGAAGGGGAACCAAGTAAGATTAGTTTTACATATATCAGAGAATAAAATAGCATATTATTAGTAACTTTGATGAACCAATTTTTATGTAAAAAAATCTTACCCAAGTACAATATTAATAAACTTGAATAAAACAATGGATCTTGAATAAACCAAGCGAAAAACCATATTAGTGCTATGAAAGTACCTCACTATCTAACAGTCATATTTATACTCGTAACTCTACATACAACACCAACAAGCAGGTACCTTAAATAACATGAATGAAATGAATCTTTTTGCAAGTACAAAATGTATTTGTTGACCTAATTATCAATTAAACAACAATTATAAATATCAGATACATTTACTTGTATTCCTAAATCATTGCATTGAAATGGCAAATAGTACTTATAATAATTATTTTAAGCAAAATATCCTAACAATAAAAAAAAACAATAACACAATCATTCCACAATAGAACACATTAAACTTGATCATGGAACTGACAATTATCTTGAAATCCCAACTATCATCCTCCTCCACCTCTACCACAATATCCAGCTCCTCCACAACACTGAAAGCATCAACCTCAGCAACATCCTCAACAACCTCATCTACACCTCAATCCTCATCCTCAACAACACCCAAAGCTTCATCCTCAACAATCTCATTTGCAACAGCAAATGTGAGAGCTCTATTGATTGAATCACACATGACATCAAACCAAAGCTCTGATAGAGCCATGTGTGGATGCAAACCATCATGAAGGTCAACATATCTGTAGTGAACATCGTTTTTAAGTTTCTTATCGGTTCCCCTTCGTTTAGAATGTATTTTTATAAGATCTTTGTACCATTTATAATGTTGACAGACATAAAAAAAATGAGTTGAGTAAATCTACATCAGTTTCAAGGTTTTTCTGCTCATTTAATATTATTTGAGAATCTTCTTGGGAAAATTTATGAGAAAAATGGTCTGCAACATTTAAAAGTGAAGCTGGCGGACTGGTAGTAAATTTTAAGACTACATTGTAACCACGAAAATTTTCAACAGCCTGACTTATTTCAGTTTGTACCTGCTTCACTCTGTCAGAGCTATTTTCTTCTGGATACATTAAAATATATCCACCAGAGTTGAGTTCGATTTCACTGTCAAATTGCAAATCCCACCAAGTCAAAAGCTTTTCTGAAATAGTTTTGATTGTACCTCCTGGAGCTACATCAATATGGATTTCCCAGTCATTTGAGAAAAGGTTATGTTGACTGAGAAAATCCTCAAAATATGCTCCTCTGGAATCAGTCCCGATCAAAATATGTTGCATATTTTCCTATTATGGAAAAAGAACCGATAATGAGTTAAACTATAAGGGCTAGTGATGGGAATTTCATAATTGGTTATTGGTTTTGTGCCATTCAGCAACTTTTCGATTATAATTGAAATTTCAAACAGTAATTGTTCTTTGTGCTGTCTATTTTTATGCTGGTTGTTGAAGCAGATGAAATAATATCGATAAAAATCGTGAATATGTGCATTTATCTAAATTGATCTACAACCAAACCTACTTCTCTGTACTCATATAATGAGCAATGTAACAAGCAAATGTGTTTTATACCATACTAAAGTATAGACCTAAGTAAGATATTCCTATTAATTGGAGAATTTTTATTATAGATGATCACTTTTTTGGCAATAATTGATTATTGGGACAACACAAATAAGGGCAATGATCAATGCACAACCATTGTCAAAATAGTAACTGCATGTTTCAGTATATTTGGTACACATTGAATTCAATGGTCACAAATATACCTGACTAGCAATATTCTTGAATGAATATAAATAAATTTGTGAAATTTTAATTTGAGTGCAAATATTGAGGTTAATTAACACGACTAAGGTAATTAAATGGATGCATTTATGAAAATGTTTATACTTATGGTGCTCTGATGTGCCATTGTCAGGTATCAAGTCATTATATATTTCTAGATATTCATCTAAATATTCAGAGTATTCCCCAAAATTAGTGACTCGTGATTATAAAAGTTTGTATTATTTTGTTTATACCATATAAGTCTCATGACAATTAATGAGACCACTCCTTCATTAAAAATTACCTGTATGTAAACATTAACCAGAGTGTTTTTATATCACCCACCTATACTTTTAGAGATATGGTAAAACTTTTGTGACAGACAGTACTTTGGTTATGAAATACATGTGACTGCAATATAAAACTCAAGTTGGTACAGTTTTATCCTACGAAAAGCCTCACTGTGACTTCAAGATGAAGAACAGCAATAAAAGCGCTATTCCTTTGCTTGGACATTTACTGTACGTGCATATAGGGATTTTGTTTCATGAATTAATACAACCTATTCCTTACTTTTCTGTTAAATATTGTAATGCCATCAGGAAGACCTATGTACATGTTAATTAAATAAAAGGTAAGGAATTTCCATACAACCCAGGTATAGAAAAAATAGATATGTTCCTGAATTTCAAAGAGACTTGAATTTTGAAATTTAGCCAAGGGTTATAAATATATGCCTTTTCATAATAGTAAACATCTTTGAGAAATAGGCTAGCGATTTTCTTATCACCCACCTAATTCTATGGCATTACAAAACTAGTATGTACATTTGTAGTTGCAGAGAGACCAAGAGTCCATTTGTTAGTATGACTTGAATTTCAGGCCACACCAAATTGATTTTTAGTTCATTGGATTTTTGGAAATTTGTTTACTCGTTTTTTTTTTATTGAAATGAAATTTTTTTTAGGCAAAGGTAAACTTTTGATGCGACGCAACTTTTTTTCAGAAAATTCTTGATTTTTACAAAATTTTAGAAGAGCGCGAACAGTTTTTCATTTTATTTTTAAAAAAATGAAAAATTTGAGACGGTATTTCAGCATTTTTTGAAGCGTGAGGCGGCAAAAAAAAATTTTCATTTAAAATTTAGTCATTCTGGGAAAATTGGAGCCAGCAAATCCAAAGAACTAAAGGTCAAATTGGTGTGGCCTCAGCAATGGACAACAAATATAACGGCTTATCATACTAGTAAACACCTTTTAGAAAGCTGACAGTTGGTAGAAATAGGTTGACTATTGGCTACCTATTCTATGGCAAGAAATATGCATGTACAGTGTAGTTGCAATAGCTAGCCAATAGAGTCTATTTATAAGTATGATATACATGTACATATCTTTTCCCAAAATGTTATTGAAGACAGAAGAACATGTTTTCTTTCATTGAAGATCATTCTTACTGTTTATGAAAATTTGGATGCAGATCTATAGGTTTTGATACCAAGGTTAATGGGAGTGTTGTAATACAATGTATCTAGATGTCTTGAATAATCATTACTGGATTGAATAAATCATTGTACTTCAAAAAAATGACAAATATTCATTCGTAAATGCATTAAGAGAAATTGAGTTCAAGCAATCATTGAATGGATCAAGTGGTTAGCGATTATCACATCGCCCACCTTTAATGGATACACAATATTGTTTTGTTGTTGAGAGTAGAGAATGCATTCAAGTTGCATGCAGTATTGCAGTTATCCAATCACTCACTTACATCCGTCTTTTGAGTACAAGAAAACGTTATACAGATATCATCCTATGAAATATAACTAGGTTTAATATTCAAAATACATGTAGTCCAGCTCAACATCGATGTTGGTACCTTCAAGAAGAGGAACACCTAGCAATATGCTAGAACACAACTATGCATTCTTATTTCGGTAGATGGGCTCATGGAGTACTTCGTCTCACCCTGAATGATGTCTTATAAAATTATAGGAAAATATAGGACATATTTTTTCATCATAAATTTACTCTAGTAGAAATTTAAGCTTTTAATGCCTTTTTAGGTCAGCGATTGACACATCACTCACCTATTAAGCGATTAATAATGTATGGCTAAGGATGAATAAAAATTGCAATGACTTAAGATTAGCTAGATAACATTAACTTGAATGGTTTTAAAGTAAGTAGTAATGACCTTAAAATTTACACATATTTAATTAGGGTAAACACCATCCAGTGTCAGAGTTCAGACACAATAGATTTAAACAATTATTAGGTTAGGGATTCTCGCATCACCCACCTCTTTCAGAATATATATTCAACCCTGATCGTTTCATGTGCAATAGTTAAGGTTAGCGATTCTCAAATCACCCACCTTTCAAAGAAGGTATGATCCAGTTGATGATTTAAGGTTTCAGTTTGTTATCATAGTAGCTCAAATTAGAAAGTATACAGTTATGGACTTAGAAGAAACTAAGTTAACGGATGTCAGTTCATTCTATCTCAGAATTTTGAATAAGGGTTAGCGATTTTCATATCACCCACCTCGAAATAATCTGCAATTCACAGTTCTTGTACTCATGCAATTGCTACAACACCTGAGGTGATTAATACCAGGTAAACGATAGCGGACCAAGTGTCAGGTTGACGATTTTCATATCACCCACCTGAGAACAAAGATGAAACAATATAAAGTATGAAATTACAGATATGAATGCAAGATCAATCTCAAAACTATACCAAGTGTAGATATGGACGGGCCTTAGTGACCGAGTGATCTACGCCATTGATTTAATGTATAAATGATCACTCAACCAAACACAGTGAAACTGATTGTGAATTTAAACCTAGCTTTCTTAACTACAAAAATTGGTGTGTTCATCTGTATGTCTTCAAGGTTTGTTAGTTACCGTTGTTAAGACGAGTTCTCTCCGGGTACTCCAGCTTCCTTCCTCCACCATAAAAACTACCTGCCATATATTACCCATAAGGTACGTGTAAAAAAATTAAATGGTGTTCAGTATCCAACAACCAACCAACCAAAAGGAGTACTTGTGTGCATATATATGTAGTACCTGCATGGCTAATGACTTGAGAAGAACTTGATTTTCTGAATTCAAAAGTCAAATCAACAGTTATTTCATATTTGTTGGGAAAACTATAACTGTGTGGCTAGCAATTGTCACATCACCCACCAGCCTAAACCAACAAACGAGTGGAAATAAGGACAGATCATAGAGACTAGCTAACCAATCAGAGAAAATTATTCATTAACAAGACAGAAATGAAACATTTATCAACCAAGTTGAGAAATTGCTTACAGTCAAATTGTAATAAGAGGACAATTAGCCGATTACACTGAATAACAGTGTTAAACTGAAGCTAACTTGGTAAAACAAATTAAGCACAGAAAACGTAACAGTGTAGGTTTACGACTGCCATGTCACCCACCTGAACAACTACAAAGGAGGCTGAAAAGTTTTTCTTATTCTTCTAAGTGTGGATTGTAAAGAGCCCTTTGAAGGAAAGAATGGAAACCATGGTCATACTTCAAAAAATAATAATTGTCTTTTGTTTGAGAACATAGAACAGAAATCCTCTCTATCTCTTTTGTGCGTGCTGCAACTGTAAGGCTTTTGACAACATGACAAATTTTCTCCTGGTTTACTAAAACGGAAGAATGCCAAGCAAAATCAGGATCTAACAAATTGCTGGTTTGGCTCTAGATAGCGCAAAAACAAAGCACCAGGATTTCGCGATTCAAAAGACATTGCACCAGGGTTGATAACAATATAATTGAAAGGTTCACTTTGACCTATGGTCATACCTTGGCACTTATGTATTGTGGTTGCCCACCCAGGTTTCAAAGGAATCTGTTTCCGGTAGCAACTGTTGCATGGACAGTCAATTTTTCTATCAACTGGAAAAATTGGAACAACTTTGCTGTTTTCCTGAATGAAGGCAGGACCTTTGTAAGTTTCAAATTCAACCATGACAGCATCTGGGGGTGAATTTTCTGGCCTTTTTCCGTTTAAATAAATTATATCAACTATTTTTCCTATAGCACCATTAAATAAACCATAAGGAACACACAAATTGACTGAAAGCATTACCTTAGCAGATTTACACAAGAAAAGAGTTTTTTGTAATCCACCAGCCTTTTCACTATCTGGTGATACCCCCGACATTCAGAAACAAGTTTTGCAATTGGATGGTCACTATTTAGTTGTAAAAGTTTTGACTTATTGTGACTTCAAACCTCTTCATGTGTTGGAAAAACAAACAAACCTATGTCAGACATTCTATGCAATAACTCTTCCCCATATTTCAGCCTCAAATTATGCCACTGGAAGTTGTGTAACCAGGATGCTTGCAAAGCTGTAGCTTTGTATTCCCTTAATGCCAATAGAACATCCTTCAACTGTTGTTGATCTTCAGCCTGTCTAACTATTTGTTGTGAATGTACAACACAGTTGAAATTCTGCCATACTAGAACTCCATGCATAGATGCAGGACATTTTCCAGAAGAATTGTAAACTGGGGAATCTAAAACTGATGGTAACTGTACATCATCTCCAAAGAAAACTACTACTGGTAATCCACCCCCCCGATGCAGAATTGTGACCATGTCGAACACCACACCGACACATGAATTCCATCCATCCTAAAGTGGTAGAACCAATTAAAGAACTCTCATCAAGTATGGCTTTAAGACCCTCACAGTTTTTTGTAAGCTTTCTCCAGTTGAACCCTCAGGGGCTTTCATGTCCTGTTCCCTTTTAGTAGTGGGAATTTTAAGGAAGCTGTGAAGAGTTACCCCAGAAATGATGTTTGCACTACTTCCTGTTGGACATAGTACTTGTACAGCTTTGTTTGATGAGAATATAGTTCTGATTGCCTTAACTATATACTTAATAAGAAAAGATTTTCCAGAACCAGCCGTACCTGATACAATCATTCTCAAAGGTTCAAACTCATCAGGATTTTCTATATATTTATGTATACATTTAAGAACAATATCAAAGGCAAACTTTTGATCTGAGTCCATTTTAGAGAGATCTACATCTGGGATGCTCAAATTTTTATCATCCATATTTGAGCTGGTCTCCTTCAAGTCATTAAGCCATGCAGATCCCAAATTAGGGGGATACTGGAAAGAACGTTTGTTCCAATCAAACTCAGGACCTTCGTCATAGCAAAAGTCAGCAAGATCCTCAAATTGCTTACATGGATGGATTAATTCCATCCATTCTGGTTGATCACAGCTGTCAACTAAGTCATCATCATTTTGATTGTCTTTACTTTGTTCTTCTATCTTCTGCTTAACCTTTTCTACATCAGCCTTGATGAAATTTGGACAATCTGACGACAGCAGAAAAGATTGCATCAGATCAACCCAAGAAGTACCTTCATGTTTAATATCTGAAAACCTTCGCCAATTAGGAGAATGCAATATTAATATGTTTTGACAGTAATTTTCTTCAAGAAGCCAAGATGCACGTGAAAAAGCTGTCAATACCGGGACTTTTCCGTTCTTACAAATGAAATTATAAGAAGACGACTGATCCTTAACATCTCTCTGAAGGTACCTATCCAGAGGGGTGTTTTTTGTAATGGTTATTTCAGACCCATCAGTACGTAGAATTCGTGAACCTGACAAGCTGGTGTTTTTAAAGGTGTGACTAGACCTATACAATGGTAATCTAGACAACTTGTAAGATGCTTCTACAGCAGGTATATCCCTTTTTACAGTATTCATTAATAACTTAGTACACATTGATTTTGGTGTTGTACTAATTGATTCATCATTTACAATATCCTTGAAAAGGTCTACAACAGAACCAGTTGGCTGATTGCCTTTACAAATCTTCTATCATCGTACCAGAGAAGATGTTCAGCCCAATCCCCTATCGATGTAACAGTCCTTGGTCGATTAATAAAAAAAAGTCACCAGTACCATATGGAAAAAGTGCAGTGAATGAAAGAGTGAAAAAATACTGCGTTGTGAACTCTGACACAGGTTCATTATTGCGAGTAGGCCATGGGAGGGTTACAGTTCCCTTTTTATTAACACTTACTTTACCATGGTTTTCCCCAATAACATCTTTAACTATTTTGTTTGCTTCTTCTGAAATATATATTCCAGGGTCAGGTAAAAGCACACGCGAGTGCGTTGTACCATCTACATCGCCTGGATTAATTTGATCGGGTGCAGGCCCTTTATCAGCTTCTCCTGAAGTAATATCATTGCACTGAACTGTTAATATATTAGGGAGTTCTCCATCTTCAGGCAAAGAATATAGCCTTTCTTGACTGATAATAATATCACTAGATGCAGGTTATTTTGTTTAAGAATGCATTTTGAACTTTAAAACGACGAACAGAGTAATCTTTTGATATTTCATTTTTTCCTATTTTTCTAACCCTAATTAAATTAATTTCATTGGGCAGTCTTGGAAAAATTTGAGCAGGTTCATTTACTTCCTTCGGGAAAGTGACACAGTGGCCATTTGAAGCTATACCACCATGTTTGAGCATATGTACATTCATACAGGGTGAGATGCGACATATAAGCTGCTGCTCAATAATAGTTAATCCAGATAGTCCAGTAGATAGCTGTTTGGGATCCATATTGTTCTCTGGAGAAAATAACTTTACTTGATTTTTATCTGATTTGCAACGTTTACAAATCTGATCAGAGTTGACATTCATATCTAACCTTCTTTCCTTGCAGACAGAGCAACATTTAAATGTCAGGGACATTTGCTTGAGCTCAAAGTTCCGTATGCAATCCATTACTGTATTAAAGTGTGCATTTTCATGCAGTGGCGGTGCAACAGGAATGTTGTTTTCATGCATGTTGATTTGTTTAAGTTGTTGTCTAATTTTGTAATTCATTCGTGACTTTCTATGTTTTGTGTTATATGGATTCTCATCTTTTTGGGGGAATTCATAATTAATGCCTAGTTTTCTACATCTTAGATACAGTGAGTCAGCAGATGGATCATAGTTATTAGTACGAGTGGACGAGTCAAAGTGATTATAACTAGTATTGTTGTTCTGATAGCTACCCTCAACAGAATTAAAAATATGGCCATGCACTTGTTCATCATATACTTCAGCAGTGTACATATATTGTTGTGAACATGTATCTTCATTTATATCTGTTGTTTTCTAGATGGTCTGAATATCTGACATGTCAGCAGAGTCTATATATGGTTGTGTGTTGTGGTCCTCCTTCTCAGTCACTTGTTTTCTTGTGTTTTTAACTGTTGAAGTTTTTTGTTTCTTTATTCTAATATTGGCCTCTCTTGCAACTGCATATTTGTATTTCCTCTTAGTTGAAGATATTTTAGGGGTTTCATGATTTTTGCTTGGAGAAATCATTTCTGTGGTGGCATTTTCTATAGCATGAACTTTTTTCAAGGGACTGAAATGACTACCTGATAGAAGAATAGCTATAGAAGTACCACAGTTAGGCCTTGGTGTGAAATTGTGTACAGTATATTTAAATGCTTGATTGAACCAAACATTAATCTTTATATCAAACAAAATGGAAACAACTTCAATTTCAGTTGAAGTAGCCCAGCCACTGTGGGCAATATGATTGCATGTAATATTTCTAAAAAAGAAACTGTTTTTAAGATCACCATGGATGAATAAACTTAGGGAATGAAAAAAACAATTTCCATCCCCAGGAACTGAATAGATTTGGTGAGGAATGTTGTTTATTGATATAGGTCTTCCTGACAGTGAACTGAAATCAGCTAAAACTATTTGTTTTCCAGTCTTTGCAATACCGGTATTACCTGACTTCAAATCGATATTTTCTCCAAGCTTAGCTTTCACACTGTTAGAGGAACCAGAGAGACTGCCTGAGGTGCATGCATGTTGTTCATGATTTTTGAGTGAATCAGTATCATGAGTTGGAAGTTATGATAGAGAAATATTATCTGTAGAATTAGATTGCTCAATATTCACAATTTTACTGGGTGAAATGATTTCATGGGTTTTAAACTGAGGGAGAGGTATTGGATCATATGTGTACATTCCATGGTCAAACAGCGTGCTGGGGTTCTGATGTTTAGGTTGCTGGAGATTGCCTAAAGTTTGGAACTCCGAATCACAATCATAATAATCATGCTCCAGCAAAGCACCTGTTACTCCTTGTGAATTATGCTGGATTGTAGCATTGTCACAGTAGATATGGTCACCCAGAGCACCAGTTTTGACTACATCAGCATATGACCTACTACCAGCTCTTGTATTACCAGTTGTAAAGGTAGTCTGGGGATTTTTTACATCACACGGAACTTTCAATGACATACTTATGCTAGTTAATGTATTTTTAAGCTTAAAAATAACACTACCTAAAACTCTACAGCTGAAAACTTTGGATTTCTTGCAGCAGACGATCACAATGAATGAAAATGCGTAGTGGCAAATGATTAAAGATGCGGTGTTATTCGCTTTGAGTTCGGGATTTTCCGTTTCATTGTTTCATTTTTATTTGAAAAAATCGATTAGAGGTGTATTGTTCTGTATTTCTTCTTTTTTTCTCGTTGCATCGATCAATTTATTTGCTACTCGCATATTGTTTATATTGGAGATAGTTTAGGTCACGTGACTAATCGTACTCTAGTTACGGATTATTTAAATAAATAAATGACAAGACTCCATAAAGCAAGCAAAGAAATTGCACATGCCTGGAAAAAGAGTGTCGAGTGCAATGAGTATTGAAATTTATTTTAATGCGATTCTTTTTTATCTATTTTGCGTGTGTACATCTTGTAATTTGTCTTTTAATTTATTTTGTGTTGGCAGCCATGTTGTTGAACATTTTGAAGTGCATTAGTACGTAACCTATTCATACTTCTACCATTAACGCTTCCTTCGGGAACGTAATATCAGATCAATTTCAATACAATGTTGACAATTTGTATATCGTCCTAAATTTACAAAAACAGAAGACCTCCAACAATTAACAAACCATTTCAACTTGTACTTTCAGACAAGTTTAATATAATTTTAACCAATTAGAAGCAAGAATTGCCCATGGTGGCAATATTTTTCACCCGATCAAGATGAAATGAGGAATCTTTGGAATACGCAAAGGCATCATTTGTGCCAAGATACAAATCATTTGCGTTCGTCGTTTCAGATAGAATGAATTTCAGCCAACAATAAACAAGAATTGCCTCTAGACATATTCTTCAACCGACCAAAACGAAATGAGGAATCATTGTAGAGGACATCACAAACATCATTTGTACTAAGTTACAAATCCTTTGCACATGTACTTTCAGAGGACATCATAGTATCATTTCTGCAATTGTTTGGTTCCCAGTGGCCCAGTAGTTTCACAGATGATCAAAATGTGAAATGTTAACGTTGGCCTCGGTAATTATCATTTCTTCTGAGTTGATAAATCATCGTGTCTACCTTATCAAAAAGTCATTAATTGTATAATATATGTTATGTATAACGTTCAAGATTATTGCGTTCTTCATAATAACGTTTTTCCCTGGCTATGAGGAAGGGTTGACATTTTACCCACAGGTGGAACACACCTGCATACCTGCTTCACTAATACGGGAGATTCAGGCACTTAAAACTAATTTAAACTAGCCTCTATGTATTGAAGTGCCTGTACCAAGCCAGTTAGCGGTCATGTATTTGTATATTGGTGGTATCAATTTTTCCTCTTTCTACGATTTGTTTATTAGATTTTGGAATTGTTCTGATCGTGTGGGGGTTTTTTTTCTTCATTTTATTGATGCAATGTTGATCACTGGATCATAATCACTCAAATAAGGATAAGTTTACTTCAAAGTGTAATGACTCGATATAAATCGGACTCATTAGTTGTGAACAGTTTTAACAATTAAAGTTAAGTTATTCGGCATTCATCATGAAGGTTATTCCAAAAACGCGTCGTGCGCACTAAATTTGACATCTACGTTTTTATTTTATTTCTTCATTTTCCAGAATCCAACAAATACTTGTAAGGACAAACAAAAAAATCTTTGGATCTACTAAACGAAATAATAGTGCATGTATACGAACTAGCCATAATTTGACTTTCCAATATTTTGACTATGAGCATACCTGATGAACATTATTCTAGAAATGCGTCGTGTGCACTACAATATATATCTACTTTTTTGTACACGTTTTTAACTTATCGACCTGCGGTCACTTTCACAAAAAGTTGTAAGTGTTAGTCGTTAGTTTTGTACTTAAGATTTTCCTAAGTGTGGTTCTACGACAATTTCACAAAACGTGTCGTAAGATTAATCGTAAACTTAGGATCAGTCCTACGACAAAATACTACGACCGATCTTACGATCACACTTACGATTTTCGTAAGACTAAAATACCTTGGCAATGCTACTTTCACTTCTGAAAATAATGCGCAATGGATACTTCCGATGTAAATAAAAACATCGTCTGCTAGATAACTAGAAAACATGGCCATGGACCAAGTACAGGTTGTGATGGCTAAGCGTAAACCAAACTGGTCGGAAAACGAATCCCTTGTGCTTTCCGATGCAGTGGCATCTAACATTTCAGTCATCCGCGGTCAATTTGGCCCAGGGTTAACGGCCAGAGACAAAAATACGTGTTGGGTCGAAGTTGCCGAAAGGTAAAAGCTTTCCCCGTGAGATTCAGCACGATTTACATATTATATATCCCCCGTCATATCCCTTATTTTAATTTCCATTACTTGTTTTTATTTTGTGGCACTATATACACTATGGTCAGGTTTCCTTGGTCGAATAGCTTGAGCCAATATATATACACTACAAGTCCGACCCCACTCGAGCAGTGTCCGGAAAATCGACGCGCACGTCTCCATCAAACTATTAATTATTATCTAGCTAGTCCTACTTATTGACTCGAACTTTTTTGTGCATTTCCCATTTGACATGTTTGACCTAAGTTGATTGATTGTTAGTTGTTTAACGTCCAGTCGCAAATAAGTCGGATCTGTCAAAAACTAAAACAGACAATGTACTTAGCATTGACAATAATTGCTGATTTGAGACAGGTAAAATTCGGATATAGAATTATGTGGTGTTAGAGCTGACTGCTTTCAGTAATTGTGTGTGTGCCGTGGAAGGTTGAAATATAATGAATTGGAATTTTGAGTAATTTACGCTAATTTTGAACTTGGGTAGAAAGATGATAAATATCACGACACCCGGAAATGAGGAATCACTTCGAAAATGGTTC
This sequence comes from Bathymodiolus septemdierum, assembly GCA_963383655.1. Classification (NCBI taxonomy): domain Eukaryota; kingdom Metazoa; phylum Mollusca; class Bivalvia; order Mytilida; family Modiolidae; genus Bathymodiolus; species Bathymodiolus septemdierum. The sequence continues at coordinate 75,378,613 of OY726518.1, forward strand.
TCAGTCCTCCTAGAAAGCTGTATGTTGTTGTCTCGAGAAATAGGAGAACCATGGAACGACGAAAGACTTTGTGGCTGGCTTGCAAAGTCCAGACAGCGCATCTCATGCTTATTGCCGAGTATGCAATGGTGACTTCAAAGTGGAACACGGTGGGCTGAACGACGTTACCAAACATTCTGTCACTGAAAGCACAGAACTCAACCCAGGCTGCCAGCAACCTTTTTTGTTCGACAAGATGTCTTCAGCAGCAAAGACACCAGCTGCAAAGAAAGCTGTAAAATCACAAAGAAAAACATTAATAGGCAGCACCAAAACCAAAGAAGAAGTAAAGATGTCTAGCTTCATTTATCAAAAACAGCCCTTTTAAGTGCTGCCAAGTTTTCTCAAAAAGAATCTTAAAATATTGTGTATCAGTTAAAAAAGCTTAATCCACCCAAACTCTGTAAAGTTTCTTTTCCTTATCTACTGATTCATATTATTTCAGTTCTTAAAATATTTCAGTTTTGATCAATATGAACATGAGAAACTGACAAACTTTATAGGTACAACTTTATATAGATAAATAATATGATGGGATACATGAACATGAGACACCAAAAACTGAAAATCATTTAAAAAAAAAACATATATGCCAAAATGTCGCGAAAAAACACAATCATTAAAATGTCGTCACAACAGTAATGAAAAAAAACTGATAGAGGGTAAAAATTGAAAAGACCACAAACAATTTATATCTATCGGGGGCGAATCCAGGATATAAAGTTAGGGGGAGGCGTGTGATGTCATGAAAAGTACTGGATGTGATCCCAATATTTTTCATATTCGCCTGGTTCTAAATAATAGTTGACTAAAATTACCGATAAATGTAGTTTATACAGAAAATGAAACTACAATTGGAGTTGACCTTCATCTAGTGTATTCTTTTTTAATACATGTATTTCATTTTACAGGTTTTAATGTCTGACAAAAACACAGCTGGAAGGTGTTGATGTCGGTGTTGACACCTTAGAACAAATGGGTAAAATATTTTATAAATATGGTTTTGATAGCATCTTTGTTCATTTTTCAGTTGATATAAACATTTGCAAACGTCATAGATGGTTGTTGGTGTCATAAAGGGCTTACTTGTGGTAAAACTATGATAACTTGAAGCCCCCTTTGTATGCCCTGCTTACGAAAGTAGGGGTCATATAGTGTTCGGTTAACCTACAGGTTGAAATTATTTTTCCAAGAAGGGAGTGTGTTGTCATTCTGAAATGTTATGCTCATGTGCATGAATGATTAAAAATCATTCTAAAATTGGACCCTTCTCAACAACTACATGGTTCATTGATCACAGAATGAAGGGGGATGTTATACTAGGTAAACGGTAACATACAGGTTGAAGTCAGTTTTCCATGACGACATAGTTCAGTTATCTTACAAATAAGAGTGTTTGTAAAAAGCTGCGAGGTGGAGCACCGTGTCTTTTGGACACATTTTCTTGTTATTTCTTATATTAATTGACCTTAATTCCATAGCTTACAATATTGTCCTCCATGTTTCAGGTACATCTACAAGTATATTGCCAGCCAACTTTTCTTTTGTTGAACCTAGTACATGTATGCCAGAAGCTGTAATAGAGGGGGTTACAGTTCCCATTGAAGATGTTGTCTTGGATCAGGGGACTAGTATGTTTAACAGTAATACTATGAACTCATTTATTTCCATATGATTTATTTGTCAAAATTTGTTTGGTCATATATTGAAGACTTTCAGTTTAGAATTTAAAATTATTGAAATTACAAGTTCATGGAAATTTATGAAATGTGTCCAGCAAAATTTATACTAATTAAACTATAATTACATGTATACATATATGTATGCATGTACTATGGTTTAATTATTGAGGATATCACCCCCCTTTTTTTGGTATGCAGTATTCCTGGTAATTTTAAAGAGTACTCGGTACGCAGTATACAGAAATTGAGTATTTGGTACTCAGTACGCCGAAATTATCAAATTGCTTTGTTTTACATTGAAATTTTACCAAAAGAGCACAGTGTGTGTCAAATAGTATTCGGTACTCAATTGTTTATACATGCATAAACGCCGCTCAGCGTATGAATCTATACGCCAACGAAATATTTTGATTGAGTTGGACGTCATTTTATGCTAATTTTATATTTTAGAGCATTTTTGTGGAATTATAAATAATACAAGTTGTTTTGGAGAAATTTATCGGAGTTGGTCTCATTTACACACCGATAAATTCCTCCAATACAACTTGTATTTCTATATCAAATTACAGAATGTTTCTATTATTTGATATTGCAGTATGACCAACATTCTTAAATCTTTGAGTGATGATTCAATATTTTTGCAGAAAAAACTGCAAATTATATTATTATTCATGTTGTCACGGGATGTCCCTTAAAAACAGTTATCAGGTTTGAATATGAAAAATCTAAATAATGTAGAAATTAACCCTCTTTTGTGTATATTTATTTTAGCAAGTGAATGCAGTATACAGACTGCAAGTACTAGTAAAGGAAAGACCAGAAAAAATACTATGACTAGTAAGTAGTTGTCTTAAAAGGCTTGTTTTTGTCGATAATGGAAACGGAAAACGCCAAAATTCCACGAACCTGTAGCATTTTTCAACAACGCACAAACACAATTCTATGGGAACTCATTGTCAACGTCACAAAAAATATATAGTCTAAGAATAAGAACTAAGACTAAGAAAACTTTACTTTGATTCGGTGTGTTGTACAACAAAATAACATAAGCTCTAAAGAGCTTTTTACCGAATTAAGAGATATAGTCAATGTAATTTGACTGCTCAAATAGAACAGTTGCAGCATAAATATATATTAAAGACAACGAGCCTTAAAACATCTATTAATCAAATCAGAATATGAGAAATTGTCTAATGCTGTTTTCCTCATTGATGCACTTAATTAAAATCATCTGTCTTTTATTGAAGATGACCAAGATCTTCAAGTCAAGTTCCTCAGGTTGGAGGGGGAAAAATCGTCAACTTTACAAGAATACCGACAACAAAAGCTCGAGCTTTTACAGAGGAACGTGGAGGCCAATCAGAACGTTGGTAGATATTTGCAAAGTTTTTTTTTCCCAATATTGAACTTAAAAAATAGTTTTTATACGGCCACACAATTTTTGTGGTCATATAATGGTATGATCATGTTGTTGTCAGCGTCTGAAGACAGATAGTTTTTTTTTTATTATACAACTTCTCATACAAAATTTAATGTCAAAATGTGTTTAAATTAAAACATTTTTTAAGAAAACAAACTGTTATCTAATTTATTGTGACTTTTTGTCCTTACAGTTTTGCGACTTTATCTCTGACTGTTTAATCAATTTTGAAAAGGTATACATTTAAATATGAAACTGTATTTAATTCAAAATCTTTGAATAATTTGATTTCTGATAGCTTGCGCTGCAATATTTTGTTGTTGGTGGACATGGTTGTTGTTAAGAATTGGAAGAGGATCATCTCTGTTGATGGGAATGTTTTCATCTACTGCCTTATTATGTAGTCTAAAGCAGGCCTCAATTATTCATGTACTCCTCTCTGGTTTGTAGGAAAGTGCTCCTCCAGTTTTATGAAGACATCTGTAAAACATTTCATTATTCAAATTACTATTAAGAGATCTTAATAATAATAATTTTGGAACTAGAATACTGGGAAAGAACGTTTATTTGTGGGTATCAATTTCAACAGGGTGATATAGGGTACTCGGGTTGATATGGCATGTGATACAGATTTTGCCATGTATTATTCAGTATTTACTGAGATAAGGATAGGTTTCATAATGAGTGAGAAGTGAATATCGCTTCATATCAACTCGAGTTATTTGATTTCAAAATAATAGCAAACAAATCTCTGGCGTGTTTTTTTTTTTTGTTTTTTTTTATTAATTTGAAATTAAATAAAAAGAGTTGATATGAAGCGACATTCAATTCTCACGAGTTATGAAAGCTATTTCTCTTATGATTTCTTTGGAATATTTGTTTGTATGTCACTTTGTGTTTATATTTTAATAGCTACATAGTTGATGTCATCAGTTTCACTGTGACCTCATGTCTATAGCATGCATAGTGAAATAACAAATTAGTTTTTTCTTGTTTGTTAATCATGTAAATATTTCATTTCTTCACAAATCTCAATATTTCACTGCTTTATAGGCAGTAAAAGATCTTTTTGGTCATATATGATTCAAGAATTTATAAACAGATTACAAAATACAAGTTCTTATTGTTGCAAATATTGCATTATTCGCATTGATAAAAAGAAGCAATTATTTCTGAATTTACAATATTTGATCAAAAGGCGTTGGATAATTATACACATTTTTGAACAAATAATATTTTTTTAAATGTCACCATTCAAGTATGATTAAATATGTAAACATATATACAGATCCAGAGCAGTTATGTTTTCTGGAACTTTAATCTTTGACATTTTGAAAGTTTCATATTTATGACATGCGTCTTATTCACCCTCGTCATTTGTATTTTATTTGGGGATATAATAAACATGCAAACATTTTACCTGAACCTTTGTTTTAATACTCCAAAAACACGTTCCACTACATTTCTGGTTTTGCAATGTGCCTTTTGAAATCTCTCCTCCTGTGGGGTTGAAGGGTTTCCAAGTGGGGTTATCAGCCATACCTTTAATGGGTAGCCTGAATCCCCCAACAACCATCCCTGTCCTTGATTTGCCTCCATGTATCGGTATAGGGCAAATTGTTGTAAGATGAATGCATCGTGTGTTCCTCCAGGCCACCTTACCACGATGTTTGTAAATCTAAGATGAAAATATTTTGAATTATAAAGTAGTTACTTAAGGAATGATTCTGATTTTTTTTTATTTTTTTTTTATTGGGTCATAACATTAATTTTGATTGTTTTCATTAAATAATCTGTGATTATGTCCAATGTGAACAACCAAAATTAGGAGACAACTGTATTGTATTTGAAAATTTGCCGGCATCAATTGGTGATTTGATGGTCGTAAATTGAGTTTACTGGCGACGCGTCTCCATAAAATTATGTTCATGGAAAATAAACGTAACTTTTTAACCAATCAGAATGAAGTAGTTCTCCTCAATTTATTTATAATAATTTAAATATTGGAAGTAACACTTCATTTGATTGCTTATTTTTTCAGTTTATCATCCCATAAACTAAAACAGTGTATCTTCATTGTGATGTCAACAGACAAAACAATCCTTTTGTCGCTTTATGGAGAGTTAGACCATTGCATGGAGATGTGCATATTGTCGGGATTTCCTGTTTGGACGAGTACTGTAAAAGATATGACTGTTTGAACTTAAGCAATTGTCAACAAAACTTTGTTCCATATGTTGTCGTGGGGGATATTAGTCCCTTCAAGGACAGTTTTAGTTATGACTATGTTATATAAACCCTATGCATAATAGCAGTGAGACCAATCAGTTAATTAATCATATTAAGTATGTACATTAAATAATAACCTAAGATTATGGTCTGCTACTGCCTGCACATTTATGGCGTGATACTCCTTTTTGCACACAAAGTTGGGCTCTTCCGCCCCCGAAAGGCCCTGGATGGGTATGAGTGTTTCATCAATGGCCCCTATCACGTTAGGAAATTGGGCAATGGAGTGAAAGCCCTCTTTCACTCTCCTTATATCAGCAGGAGGAAACTTTATGTTGTCAATGGTCCTGTTGATGGCTCCACAAACAGTGTGTATAATTCTTGAACAGGATGCAGTTGATATCCCGTGCAGGTCAGCTGTTTCTGACTGGTAGTCCCCTTTGGCCAAAAACCGTAAAGCTACCAAGACTTAAATTGAAATTAGAATACTTATTACATGCACTAAATAATATATTAGTAGGGCCTCACCACCTAAGTGGCGGACACACTATAGTGACCAGTCCGTCCGTAGCAAATTGCGTCCACTCGAGCTCTATTACCATATTGAAAACCATTAGTTATTGTAAGTAATAGAGGGTGTGTCACGATTTATGTCCAAATCTGTAGGTCAAATGTCACGGTAAAAATATACTATCATGGGTTGGAACACTTTTACCATTTGTGCCCGCTCTAAATATGGACTATTAATTAAGAGGCTACTGAAGTGTAATCTTTGTGATCAACAAGATGGTTGCCTCTTTATCGCGAGAGACGGACACCTTTACTGTCCGAGTTTTATCTTTGCTATCGCGAGAGACTGGGCATCACATGTTTACTACCCGGGTGTTATAATCTTAGCTGTCAAATAGGTTTTTTTTTTCTCAACAAAATGGGGGACCGACCCTCGGATTCGTCAGTGTTCCATAACTGCTTAAGACTTGGTGATCTTTGCAATCAAAAAGGGAGTTGGCTCTTTATTACCAGAGGCGTGATCATTTGCTATATGAGTGTTATCTTTACTATTAGAAAGGAAGTTGCCTCTTTATGCTATCTAAAGGAGTTGCCTGTTTATCGGTAGAGGCGGAACATTAATAACTGTCCAAGTGTTATCTTTGTTATCAACAATTTAAGGGAGTTTGACCTAAAATATTTGCTATCAACAAGAGAGTTGCATTTTTATCGCGAGAGGCGCGGCTCTTGCTGTCCTATTTTTGCTGTGAGTGTAACTTACCTATCTAGAATGGAGTTGCCTCTTTATCATGAGAGGCGGGTTCCTTTACTGTTTGCTATCGACAAAGGAGTTGTCTCTTAATCGCGAGAGGCGAGATCCTTTGCTGTTTGCTCTCCGAGTTATCTTAACTATCAACACATTAAGATTGGAGTTGCCTCTTTATCGCGAGAGACGGGACCCTTTGCTGTTTGCTCTCCGAGTTATCTTAACTATCAACACATCAAGATGGGAGTTGCCTCTTTATCGAGAGGCGGGACCCTTTGCTGTTTGCTCGTCGAGTATCTTAACTATCAACAAATCACAAATCAAGATGGGAGTTGCCCCTTTATCGCGAGAGGCGGGGAACTTTTTAGTTTTAGCTTTAAAGGCAGCAAGGGGGTTTCCTGTCTATCGGAAGAGGCGACGCCAATTGCCGACTACGTGTTATCTTTGCTATCAACAGGTGACAGGTGATACCGCCCGAGCGTTTTTACAATTTTTCCAGAAAAAGAGGGACCCCTCCCCGTCAGTAAGGTTCGTGTCGTACTCGGGTTATCTTCAATATGAAAAAAAAAATGATTTAAAATTGCATTATAATTTCTGTCAACAACATAATACTGTAGACTAATAATTAAAAAAGGTCTTGTTCCATGCACATTTATTCCATAACTTTTTACGTACCCCTTTTCTATCACATTATCTGTATAAATGATATCATTTACACGTGATTTTTTGTATGAAATATATATACCATAATTGTAATTAATTGATCGTTAAAAAAACATGTATTAAATACTTCATGACAAGTTGTCGAGAAGGAATTTTCATTATACACTTTGGGACGAATATTTCAGATGGGCCGAATATGCAGCAATGCTTGTTGGATTTCCGGTTACCTGAAGGTCTAGGTCAAACTTTGTTGTGTTTTGTAACTATGTTTTTCAATAAATTATTCATGATTTTTCAGCGTAAATGTAATTGAGCAAGTACCTGCAAATGCACCGGGATTACTTTTGATCTGCCGGTTGGTCTTTCAATCATTGGCGCGACCTGATCGACCAAATCCTCTATACTGTGCCTCGTAAACCTGAACCGCTGCACCAGCTCCGTATCTGTCATGTAGTCCGTGGGATTGTTTCGGTCTCTGAAAACCCTTTCTCTTCTCATAGCGCGTCTACCGAATAGTATATGTAGTGCGGCCATTTTCTTTTATTGTAAGACTGGTCGTAAGTATATCTCCTACACTTAAGTGAGGCTGGGGGCAGTCTTAGCTTTAGGACCGATATTGGTCGTAAGTTTTATCGTAAGATATTTTGTGAAAATGGTACTACACTTAAGATTGGTCGTAAGTGTGATCTTGGACTTACGACATTTTGCGAAATTGACCCCTGGTTTTAATACTCGGTTTCTCAACACATTCAGAAGAGCGTCCACTGGTCATGGGACAAAATCATAAACCGGTACACACCTCGTTCCTGAGACCGTGTTTGGAGAATGCCAGGCTCCTTGCTGTCTGGTTCCAACAAGTGCTGTTCATTATATACCGTGATAATTCATATGTGAAACATAAATTAGTAAATTCAATCGAATCAGAAAAATATTGAATTACCTCCCTTCGTCCATGAATTGCCTGTTACGCTGTCTTCTTGTCGATTTAAGTTTGAGATTCAATACGCTGGGTTTGTAGAAATGAGACCTTAGCTTCTGAGATAGTGTATCGTTCCGAAATGACCGTCCGCTGGTTGTTCGGGATGCACCAAATACACAGATTTATCTAAACACTGGAGATATTCCAAAGCACATTCCACCTAAAACGTCAAATAGCTCCTAACTCGCACAGGAACGACCACTGATTCTGGGAGGTCAAGTAGTTATCAGTTTGTTGTTGGTTTTTTAAAAATTGAATAGTTTTCCTTGCCATGGGATCTTTTCCTGTGTAATAACATGTGTAATATAAGTTGTTAGATCCACGAATTTATATTCTTATGTATTACTTTCGTACGGATTAAAACTATTTTAAGTGGTATTCTGTCTGAGAATCATGCTTTGAGAGATATATAGTCAGCTAGCATATAAATTATAATTGAAAATTTATTTTCCAATCAAATTACCAACTATAACAGGAAACATGACATAAGAGAAATGGAATCCCGGGCCCTAGTATAGAGATATGATATAGTTTATCGATGCAAGGCACAAACCCTCATTTGTTTGTGCGTGACAACTCATCCTAACGAGGTACAATATGTGACCCGTTATCAGACAATGCTTTACGATCCTATCCTTCTTCCCCATGTTTACTTTCGGCAATCAAAACATTCATACATATGTCTATCCTAGTACAACACGATTTATCGTTCGTGTTGGCTTGGTTTATGTGTATTTATCACCACTTCCAAAGTTTTGTTGTTGGAGGGACGCGGAATATCCACAGAAGAAAACCGTTTAGCTCACTACTTTTGTTGTGATAGACACTGATTGCTTAGGTACAGATGTGAATCCAACTACCATACGATCGCAGGCACGACGGCCACATTTATCGTTGGTAAACTCGACCTTCATATATCTGAAATATTGCTGATGTAAATGTTAAACAATAATCTAATAAATTTTCAGTAATTCTAATAAGAAAACTGGTTCAAACATGGCCTTTCTGCTAAACTACGACAAATGGAACTAACTTTTACCACTCCGAAAAATATTTGAAATCAAAGAGTTCTTGTTATCATGTAATAATTTTAAGCAAATAAACGTTAAAGAAAACCGAAGGGCCCATCAATAGAAACTGGCAACATTGGGTACACAACACACAGCACGAAGATAAACAAAACAAAAAACACAACACAGAATCCCAAAAAGGTGAACAGCAGCAAAATATTGATCATCACTATACGCAAACATACACAAAAAACACATTAAGTAGAAATTTCTGGGTTTACAATTTGCATGACTGGTGTGTTTATTTCTTTTTTGAAATAGAACGACAACGACCACTTCTTTTCAAGTTAGAATCACATCGGTGGTATAATAGTTTGCGTGTTGACCTTGAGTGCGGTAGATCGTGGGTCGGAATCGTGACCCCGATCGGGTCAAATCAAAGACTTTAAACATTGATATTTGCTCCCCTAAACATTAAGGAGAAAGAGTAAAGACTGGTTGGCTCGGAATCATGATAATGTGTCCTAGTGGCGCGACATGTCTACCCGCGGAGTGTTGTTTCAGTGAGCTAGCAATATGAAAATCCAACTACGTGTGTTGGTCTAGTACAAAGCGGACTTTTGTTGGCTGGGTTGTCGAGTTCAGATAGTACATTATACTATTCATAATAATCCTACTACTGTTTACTATAATAGTATGTTTCTGGTTAATTATGATTTCTATTAATGAGAAGAGATATAACACGGTCAAAGGTTGTGACGTTGTCTCAAATGTTGCACCCTCTGGACAAATATGGATCGGCTTGTCTAACACTGTAGATATGATAAAAAAAAAATAGTTCGGACGTAGTAAGAATATTCATATTTCGGAAAATTATATTAAAAAGTTGAAGTGACCAAAGTATTCTAAAATATTCAAAATATGGTAATTTCAATATTTAAATTACAAAATTTTAGAGAGAAACAGACATTAGGAAGACAGAATCGAAAAACAGAAAGACAATACCGTATTTGTACGGACGGGTCAGAAAAGGGGTATAAATAAGAATCGAAACATTTCGACAGTTCAGCCAAGACGAACACAATAAATCTCTGTTACTGGAAATATTTGTTTTTGTCATAATCTTAATATTGAGCTGGATGAATGTAATTTAATAAAATTGTAATAGTAAATTTAAAGATGTAGGTGGTTGAATAGAAAGAAGAAAAACATTAGTTTGATCAAGTTAATTCAGATATTTATATTTCTTTAAGAAAGTGCAAAATATTCATTTATAAAAAATGGTCATTTCGGAATGTCTAATAAAAATAAAGCAACAGTTTTACAGTTTAATTATTAATTCGAAATTATGTTAAGATAATTATGTTATTTATATCTGGAACTAAAGTGAAAATTATTATCATTATATAGCAAAACAATATAAATTTATTATCAAAAGTAAAATACAAAATATTCTACAAATAGCAAATTGATCATTTATATGTGAATCGTTAATTATGAAAATTGTGGTAATTATTGTTGTTATATTGTATTGCTAATTATTATTGTTTAAAAAGTCAGCCAAGACGAACACAATAAATCTCTGTTACTGGAAATATTTGATTTTGCCATATCTTAGATCCTGAGTTCCACGTGACAAGACAGAACGTTCTAGCAGAGGGCTCAAACTACACCTAACCACACATGATGCCATACAAAAGTTCTCTTGTCACAGAAATGTAATTTGTTCCCGACATAATTTAGATGAAAAGATGCTCAATTTGTCACTTACAAGTTCATTTCTTATCACCGCAAGTATAGACGTGGTATTCCCCAGACACGGGACACTCTTTTTACAGATCGCAATCACCTGACGCCCTTTACAGAAGGGGTAGCATCGCAGAAGCCGGAGAAAGTGGTTCATTCTGTGCACCGATGTATCCTGAGGGTATCACCTGATCAAAAAGGTTAGGAAACCCTTGTATAAAATGCTTGATTTAGTTTGCAATTTGACCTTCTTGTCAAATGAGTAAATATTATTGTGTTTACGTCTATGCAATGTGGGATTTTGAAATGAAAATGCTGCATATGCAGATTTTCAACTGTCAAAGGATTCCACTAGCACTGTATTTATACACAAGATACATTATTTAGACTATTTAGATTGGAAAGCCTGAGATCGGTTTCAGACTAACTATAAACAAGAATATTCTATCAGTTCTTTCTTACCTCATATCATCATCTTTTAGATATTATTTAGGCCCTTTGATTTCCTTGTTTCCAATGACTTTTGAATTAGTTTGCTTTCCGATCTGCGGATTGTAAGCGTACCTGACGAAGGTTATTTCTGATACGCGTTTCCGCAATAAATCATTTTCTACGTTTTTATTGAAATTTAGTAATGCATTTGTATGATCAAATCGTTTTCAGCACTCTACACTACTATTACATATCCTAAATGAAGGAAAGGGTCCGGATGGCTCAATGGGTTAGGTAGTTGGAATACATATTAACAACTCGTACAAGCCTATCACCAATACGGCGTGAGTTCGCGCCCGCCTTTGTAAATTACAAAAAGTGTGCACTCGACTCGCAGCCGCAAGTGATTGCCCATGGTCGGTGGTTCCCGGATTCTTCCAGTACTAAAACTGGTCGCCATATGGCTAAAAATATTGCTGAAAGTAGCGTTAAACATCAAAAATCAAATCTAATTGAAGAAAGAAGAAGAGTTTGAAGATACCAAAGGGTAATCAGAATCCGTAAATCGAAGAAGACCAGACAACACAATGGCAAGCAGAAAAAAGTACAAAAGGACAAGCAACGATCTACAAAGCATACACATAAAACTAAAGATCGAGTAACACGAACCCCACTAATAACCAAGGGGTGGACTTATGTGCTCCGGAAGGGTATGCAGTTCCTGATCATGGTGGCGACCGTAAAAACTTTCGAAGTAATGACTTCAACTTAACCAAGATGTGTATTTATATATGTCAGTTAACTTGTTATAAACTACTCCTGTGAACATAGCTGATGTTCTGTTCACTTGACATTAAACAACAATCAACAATCATTTTGTGTTAAGAGTCAAAATCACAAATTGTATGTAGCATCAGAATTAATTCTTCAGTATTTTGTACTGTAATAATCTGCAGATATATGACTTGATGAATAAAGATTGTACATATACCGTTTACCTTGGGCAATCTTATCTTGATTGTATTCACCTTTGGTATTTTGTTAGGTTTGTTAATAAAAATGTATTAACAGCTTCCTTATCAGCATCGATAGCAAAACATCTATTTTGATTACCGATTGATGTTTTATTCCACAAATATTAGTATCTTTGTCGATTACTTTTAGAATCAGGAATTGGTGGAGCTATTGCGTAATGCATCCAAAACGTGCTAGCTGCTTTCAAGCTGTATAGTGTTCTACCATAGTTAGAGTACGGTAAATGGTGGGTTCGAGCCCCGGTCCTGTTAAACCAAAGAATATGAAATTACTATTTGCTGTTTCTCCACTAAGCACGCAGCATTAAGGAGTTAAAACAGACAGGTTGGCGGCTCGGAATCAGAATAATGTGTCCGACTGCACTAGCACTAAAACATTCAGCTAAGCATGTTGGTCTAGTACAAAGCGGATATCATCATCATCAAAATATAACTTGTCCTAATTGCTCATATGGCGTTAAACAACCATCACTCACTCACCATCATGTCTTGTGTTTTAATACCATACGATTTAAAACACTATCTACAATTGTTTTATAGGAAGAGTTCGACGATACCAAAGGGGTAATCAGAAAATCTGTAAATCGGAGGACAGACAACACAGTGGCCAAAAGAAAAAGGAAAAAAGGACAAACAACGATGTACAAAACATACACATAAAACTAAAGTTCGATTAACACGAACCCCACTAAAAACCGGGATGAACTCAGTTTGTATTTCTGAATAATCAATTACCGCGGCCATTAAACTATGTTTAAATCGCTGTCATACTATGTTTACTCATTGTAACGTCACATTGAGTTAGGATTAGGAGGAGCTACATAATAAAAGTCCATATAGCACCAAATTATGCCGAATCGGACTACAGCGTGACGATCAATCTCTTCCATTAAGTAATCGGTTCGTACACTCCCTTAAGACTCTAAGGACAGATAACTATGTGGAACGTACACTCCCTTAAGACTGTAAGGACAGATAACTATGTGGAACGTACATTCCCTTAAGACTGTAAGGACAGATAACTATGTGGAACGTACACTCCCTTAAGACTGTAAGGACAGATAACTATGTGGAACGTACACTCCCTTAAGACTGTAAGGACAGATAACTGTGGAACGTACACTCCCTTAAGACTGTAAGGACAGATAGCTATGTGGAACGTACACTCCCTTAAGACTGTAAGGACAGATAATTACGTGGAACGTACACTCCCTTAAAACTGTAAGGACAGATAACTATGTGGAACGTACACTCCCTTAAGACTAAGGACAGATAACTATGTGGAACGTACACTCCCTTAAGACTGTAAGGACCGATAAATCTGGAACTTGCACTCCCTTAAGATTGTAAGGGCCGATAACTCATTGGAACTTACACTCCCTTAAGAGTGCAACGACCGATAACTATGTGGAACTTACACTCCCTTAAGACTAAGGATCGATAGCTCTGTGGAACTTACACTCCCTTAAGACTGTAAGGACCGATAGCTCTGTGGAACATACACTCCCTTAAGACTAAGGACCGATAACTCTGTGGAACTTACACTCCCTTATGACTAAGGACCGATAACTCTGTGGAACCTACACTCCCTTAAGACTGTAAGGACCGATAGCTCTGTGGAACTTACACTCCCTTAAGACTGAGGACCGATAACTCTGTGGAACTTACTCCCTTAGAACTAAGGACCGATAACTCTGTGGAACTTACACTCCTTTTAGACTGTAAGGACCGATAATTCTGTGGAACTTGCACTCCCTTAAGACTAAGGACCGATAACTCTGTGGAACTTACACTCTCTTAAAACTGTAAGGAACGATAACTCTGTGGAACTTACACTCCCTTAAGACTGTAAGGACCGATAACTCTGGAACATACACTCCCTTAAGACTAAGGACCGATAACTCTGTGGAACTTACACTCCCTTAAGACTAAGGACAGATAACTCTGTAACCTACACTCCCTTAAGACGGTAAGGACCGATAGCTCTGGAACTTACACTCCCTTAAGATTGTAAGAACCGATAACTCTGTGGAACTTACACTCCCTTAAGACTAAGGACCGATAACTCTGGAACTTACACTCCCTTTAGACTGTAAGGATCGATAACTCTGTGGAACTTACACTCCCTTAAGACTAAGGACCGATAACTCTGTGGAACTTACATTCCCTTTAGACTGTAAGGACCGATAATTCTGTGGAACTTACACTCCCTTAAGACTAAGGACCGATAACTCTGGAACTTACACTCCCTTTAGACTGTAAGGATCGATAACTCTGTGGAGCTTACATTCCCTTAAAACTAAGGACCGATAACTGTGGAACTTACACTCCCTTAAAACTGTAAGGACCGATAACTCTGTGGAACTTACACTCCCTTAAGACTGAGGACCGATAACTCTGTGGAACTTACACTCCCTTAAGATTGTAAGGATCGATAACTCTGTGGAACTTACACTCCCTTAAGACTGTAAGGACCGATAACTCTGTGGAACTTACACTCCCTTAAGACTGTAAGGAACGATAACTCTGGAACATACACTCCCTTAAGACTAAGGACCGATAACTCTGTGGAACTTACACTCCCTTAAGGCTAAGGACCGATAACTGTGTAACCTACACTCCCTTAAGACTGTAAGGACCGATAGCTCTGGAACTTACTTTCCCTAAAGATTGTAAGGACCGATAACTCTGTGGAGCTTACACTCCCTTAAGACTAAGGACCGATAACTCTGGAACTTACACTACCTTTAGACTGTAAGGATCGATAACTCTGTGGAACTTACACTCCCTTAAGACTAAGGACCGATAACTCTGTGGAACTTACACTCCCTTAAAACTGTAAGGATCGATAACTCTGTGGAACTTACACTCCCTTAAGACTAAGGACCGATAACTCTGTGGAACTTACACTCCCTTAAAACTGTAAGGATCGATAACTCTGTGGAACTTACACTCCCTTAAGACTAAGAACCGATAACGCTGTGGAACTTACACTCACTTAAGACTGTAAGGACCGATAAATGTGGAACTTACACTACCTTAAGACTGTAAGGACCGATAACTCTGTGGAACTTACACTCCCTTAACATTGTAACGACCGACAACTTTGTGGAACTTACACTACCTTAAGACTGTAAGGACCGATAACTCTGTGGAACTTACACTCCCTTAACATTGTAACGACCGACAACTTTGTGGAACTTACACTCCCTTAAGAATGTAAGGACCGATAACTCTGTGGAACTTACACTCCCTTAAGACTGTAAGGACCGATAACTCTGTGGAACTTACACTCCCTTAACATTGTAACGACCGAAAACTTTGTGGAACTTACACTCCCTTAAGAATGTAAGGACCGATAACTCTGTGGAACTTACACTCCCTTAAGACTGTAAGGACCGATAACTCTGGCGCTTACACTCCTTTACGAATATAAGAACCGACAACTCTATGGAACTTACACTCTCTTAAGACTGTAAGAACTGTTAACTATGTGGAACTTACACTCCCTTAAGACTGTTAGGACCGATAACTCTGTGGAACTTACACTCCCTTAAGACTGTGAGGACCGATAACTCTGTGGAACTTACACTCCTTAAGACTGTAAGGACCGATAACTCTGGAACTTACACTCCCTTAAGACTGTAAGGACCGATATCTCTGGAGCTTACACTCCCTTAAGAGTATAACGACCGACAACTCTGTGGAACTTACACTCCCTTAAGACTGTAAGGACCGATAACTGTGGAACTTTATACACCTTTAAGACTAAGGACCGATAACTTTGTGGAACTTGCACTCCCTTAAGACTGTAAGGACCGATAACTCTGGAACTTACACTCCATTAAGACTGAGGACCGATAACTCTGTGGAACTTACACTCCCTTAAGACTGTAAGGACCGATAACTGAAATTTACACTCCCTTAAGACTGTGAGGACCGATAACTCTGTGGAACTTACACTCCTTAAGACTGTAAGGACCGATAACTCTGTGGAACTTACACTCCCTTAAGACTGTAAAAACCGATATTTCTGGAGCTTACACTCCCTTAAGACTAACGACCGACAACTCTGTGGAACTTACACTCCCTTAAGACTGTAAGGACCGATAACTGTGAAACTTTATACACCTTTAAGACTGTAAGAACCGATAGCTCTGTGGAACTTACACTCCCTTAAGACTGTCAGGACCGATAACTCTGTGGAACTTACACTCCCTTAAGACTGAGGACCGATAACTCTGTGGAACTTACACTCCCTTAAGACTGTAAGGACCGATAACTCTGTGGAACTTACACTCCCTTAAGACTGTGAGGACCGATAAATCTGGAACTTACACTCCCTTAAGACTGAGGACGGATAACTCTGTGTATGTAACTTACACTCCTTAAGACTAAGGACCGATAACTCTGTGGCACTTACACTCCCTTAAGACTGTAAAGTCCGATAGCTCAGTGGAACTTACACTCCCTTAAGACTGTAAGGACTGATAACTTTGTGGAGCTTACACTCCCTTAAGACTGTAAGGACCGATAACTCTGTGGAAGACATTGCGTGACGAAAACACAAAAAAAATTTTTATCGACTATGACAATATACTTTCAAAGAACAGGAAGTTATTAGTTTGTTTTGGGTTTTTTTTTACAATTACTATGATCTGTCTGTGTTATTTACATAATCACATAAATATGAAAATATAAAAAAAAACTCATAACATAGCAATTGGTATTTAAATATTAAAGATTAACTGACACCTGCATTTATGAAAAGAAAGTTTAAACAGTGATGGTCATCAATTCCACTAATATCAACAAAACGATCCTCTCGTCTTAACTGAACACACAAAAAAACAGGAAATATGATGTTGGGAATCAAGGTCCTGGCTTGGGATATGTACAAAAATGTGGCGAGATTAAACCGGTTAATGGAATCCCAACCCTCCCTGCTTGATAACTAGATCCCAACCCTCCCTGCTTGATAACTGGATCCCAACCCTCCCTGCTTGATAACTGGATCCCAACCCTCACTGCTTGATAACTAGATCCCAACCCTCCCTGCTTGATAACTAGATCCCAACCCTCCCTGCTTGATAACTAGATCCCAACCCTCCCTGCTTGATAACTAGATCCCAACCCTCCCTGCTTGATAACTGGATCTCCAACCCTCCCTGCTTGATAACTGCATCTCCAACGACAATACATGTATAAACAAACGATTAAAAAACCGGCACAGATTCGATTTCACATATTATTATGCCTATATATTGGTCAGAAATTTGTATTCACTAAATTGTTGTCGCTGTGTGAACTCATTGAATAATAGTAATAACATTTTTTGTTAGCATACAGTTTTTATCAAATGTCCCATGGTGGGCATACAAATAATCAATATACATGTATAATAGTGAATGAGTGATATCATCCCGAGAACAAGTTATATTTCGATAAGATGATTGTTATGATATCCGCTCTGTAGTAGACCAACACACTTAGTTGGATCTTTATTGTGATAGCTCACTGAAACAACAGCCTGCGGGAAGACATATCGCTCCACTCGGACACATTAACCTGATTGCGAGCTAACCGGTCTTTGCTTTTATTCCTTAATGCTGCATGGATAGCGAAGAAGCAACAAATACCTGGCGAGCTAACCAGTGTTTTATTCCTTAATGCTGCATGGATAGCGAAGAAGCAACAAATACCTGGCGAGCTAACCGGTCTTTTATTCCTTAATGCTGCATGGATAGCGAAGAAGCAACAAATACCTGGCGTGCTAACCCGTCTTTGCTCGTACTCCTTAATGCTGCGTGGTTAGCAGCAAATACACATTTTATAGTTTTTAGTTTGATCCGCTTGGAACTCGAACCCACGATCTATCACTCACTCGAGGCGAGCACGATAACCATTACACCACCGATGTGGCATTGCAGTCACAATGAAGTTCAATGGTATATGATATCATAGAAATGTGTCTTTTACCAACCAGTAGTGATTCCGGTTACCATGGTTTCTACATATTATATTCATATGACTATAATAATCGAATGGTAAATATGTGTGTAGTAACACAATATCAGAAATGTGTTGGAAAACTGGCACATCGAACATGACATATATGTTGTTTGCCAGACAAATCGTCAATCATTTTAACAATATCAATCTCGACAATTTGGTTGTATGAACAAGACTAGCTTCATCTATTTTTCTTCAATCTCATTGTTGAAAGTGTAAATATAGGGAGAGAAAAAAAGTAAATGCTTGAAATTGCTTTTATATGAATACAGAATATAATAAGTATTTATGATTTGAATATTACAGTTAATTATTACAGTCCCTGTTTATACAAAAAATTAAAATTGTGTCTTTTCAAAAAAAAAAAGAATCGAACAGTTATCAGAAGTTGTCGCCCTTCGGGTAGGAAATACATCTATACGTTGGCATTTTACTCACATATGAAATAAAACCACTTGCATGACCGCATCAGTTCACTCAAGTGCTAGGTTTGGGTCCAATAAACACTTGCATGACCTCATCAGTTCACTCAAGGGCTAGGTTTGGGTCCAATAAACACTTGCATGACCGCATCAGTTCACTCAAGTGCTAGGTTTGGGTCCAATAAACACTTGCATGACCTCATCAGTTCACTCAAGGGCTAGGTTTGGGTCCAATAAACACTTGCATGACCTCATCAGTTCACTCAAGTGCTAGGTTTGGATCCAATAAACACTTGCATGACCTCATCAGTTCACTCAAGTGCTAGGTTTGGGTCCAATAAACACTTGCATGACCTCATCAGTTCACTCAAGTGCTAGGTTTGGGTCCAATAAACACTTGCATGACCTCATCAGTTCACTCAAGTGCTAGGTTTGGGTCCAATAAACACTTGCATGACCTCATCAGTTCACTCAAGTGCTAGGTTTGGGTCCAATAAACACTTGCATGACCTCATCAGTTCACTCAAGTGCTAGGTTTGGGTCCAATAAACACTTGCATGACCTCATCAGTTCACTCAAGTGCTAGGTTTGGGTCCAATAAACACTTGCATGACCTCATCAGTTCACTCAAGTGCTAGGTTTGGGTCCAATAAACACTTGCATGACCTCATCAGTTCACTCAAGTGCTAGGTTTGGGTCCAATAAACACTTGCATGACCTCATCACTTCACTCAAGTGCTAGGTTTGGGTCCAATAAACACTTCCATGACCTCATCAGTTCACTCAAGTGCTAGGTTTGGGTCCAATAAACACTTGCATGACCTCATCAGTTCACTCAAGTGCTAGGTTTGGGTCCAATAAACACTTGCATGACCTCATCAGTTGACTCAAGTGCTAGGTTTGGGTCCAATAAACACTTGCATGACCTCATCAGTTCACTCAAGTGCTAGGTTTGGGTCCAATAAACACTTGCATGACCTCATCAGTTCACTCAAGTGCTAGGTTTTGGTCCAATAAACACTTGCATGACCTCATCAGTTCACTCAAGGGCTAGGTTTGGGTCCAATAAACACTTGCATGACCTCATCAGTTCACTCAAGTGCTAGGTTTGGATCCAATAAACACTTGCATGACCTCATTAGTTCACTCAGGTGCTAGGTTTGGGTCCAATAAACACTTGCATGACCTCATCAGTTCACTCAAGTGCTAGGTTTGGGTCCAATAAACACTTGCATGACCTCATCAGTTCACTCAAGTGCTAGGTTTGGATCCAATAAACACTTGCATGACCTCATCAGTTCACTCAAGTGCTAGGTTTGGATCCAATAAACACTTGCATGACCTCATCAGTTCACTCAAGTGCTAGGTTTGGGTCCAATAAACACTTGCATGACCTCATCAGTTCACTCAAGTGCTAGGTTTGGGTCCAATAAACACTTGCATGACCTCATCAGTTCACTCAAGTGCTAGGTTTGGGTCCAATAAACACTTGCATGACCTCATCAGTTCACTCAAGTGCTAGGTTTGAGTCCAATAAACACTTGCATGACCTCATCAGTTCACTCAAGTGCTAGGTTTGGGTCCAATAAACACTTGCATGACCTCATCAGTTCACTCAAGTGCTAGGTTTGGGTCCAATAAACACTTGCATGACCTCATCAGTTCACTCAAGTGCTAGGTTTGGGTCCAATAAACACTTGCATGACCTCATCAGTTCACTCAAGTGCTAGGTTTGGGTCCAATAAACACTTGCATGACCTCATCAGTTCACTCAAGTGCTAGGTTTGGGTCCAATAAACACTTGCATGACCTTATCAGTTCACTCAAGTGCTAGGTTTGGGTCCAATAAACACTTGCATGACCTCATCAGTTCACTCAAGGGCTAGGTTTGTGTCCAATAAACACTTGCATGACCTCATCAGTTCACTCAAGTGCTAGGTTTGGGTCCAATAAACACTTGCATGACCTCATCAGTTGACTCAAGTGCTAGGTTTGGGTCCAATAAACACTTGCATGACCTCATCAGTTCACTCAAGTGCTAGGTTTGGGTCCAATAAAACTAGTTTAACCCCACCACTTGTTTTATTATTGAAGTGCCTGTACCACGACCGCAAAGTTAGCCGTCATTTATATGTGTGTTAGGGGTCATTTATATGTGTGTTTGGGATCATTTATATGTGTGTTAGGGGTTATTTATATGTGTTAGGGGTCATTTATATGGGTGTTAGGGGTATCTATTTGCGCCTGTTTCTACGATTTGTCTATTAGATTTTGTATTTGTTCGGAGTCTGGTATAATATTAATTGTTTTTCATTTTATGCTTTAAAAAAATAAATGTAAGATGCAAACTGATAAGCATAACTATTCTTTTTTTTTTCTTTTCTTTCTTTTTTTTTATTGCATTTTTTTATGATCGGTTCATTGTATCTGACAGTTACAAGAAAGGATGTTGTTTGTTTTATTTCATTTAATGACATTTGGTGGTAGAAGTAGTGTTATATCTATAAATTAGCTCAATAATTTCGTTTTCTTTTTGACAGAACCAATTTCCCAAAAGAATATATTAAAGTTGGTATGCATAACGATGACCAAACAGATGGACGTTTTTGAATTATTGATGTTTCTTCACTGCTTGTCAAGAAAAGCTATCTCGTTAAATTAGTGAAACTGATTACTGGAAATTTACAACTGACCGGTGAAATTGACTTGGCTCAAAATCGATAAATCCGTTAGTTAGTCCACTCTTGGACATGTGCAGCTGACCAGGTTTTACGATACTAAATATTCAATTTATATCACAAATTCACTCCTTTAATTTCATTTTGTAGAAGACCGGAATCGTTAATGGGGTCCATAATAAGGATAAAATTTGGACTTAATTGAATTAAATCTTCATAAAAAATATATTCTGCAATTATGATGGCCAAATTCTCTGTACAATAATTTGATCGTGAGTATATATAATAAATGACTTTGCTATCTACGCCTAAGAATAAGATGCTAAAAGCATTTAAGACTATTTAAAATTAAAATTGATTTACTATCATTAATGACTTGAATGATCGTCTGGAGACGGCTTTGTAAGAAGTTATTGTGTCCCTAAGCTGCGTTTTCCTCGTGTTTTTTTTTGTCTTTTTTATTTATGTTTTAATATGATGTACAAAACGGACGTGGAGTGGGAAGAAGATGTGTACCTTGGAGTATTTCTTCTTTTTGTATACATATGTCAGACATTAAAATTATATATGTTCATTTTTAAATTTTACTTTAATATAATAAATATTAACAGAATTCAACAATATAAATGAGATCCCCCTCTCGATCCTCAGACGCATTGAAATAAAAATTCAAAACAGGAAAGTCATTAATACGGACAAAATCAATAGCATTTGACCAAACAAAGAGGATTATATTATTTCTATCTGTTAATGTGTGGCATCAATTATTCTTATTTTCACAAATACCTTCAAAGTTGACGTAATTCTAGCTCTAATTACACAAAGGTCATTTGCTGCAAACGTCCCAATTATGCAATTATTCTTTCTCTGAATCTGTCCAATTTGGTCGACTGCCAGTTTTTATGTATAAAGAGTGGAATTGAATTCAAAATGTGTCACATGCTCATAAAACAAAAAAAATATTCATATTCACAATCGAGTTTAATCAAAACCGTCATGGAAGCAATTTAAAATTGAAATTCGTAATTACCCGCAGCGAACTTTATAGTTTTATTCTTTGAAGAATTAATTAATTTAATCCATAATTTTACAGTTTTATTGTGGGTAATTTGCCTTTTGCACTTTGAAAACCTCTATAAAATTCATGAATTTATTGAAAGTACTAGGCTCATAAACATATAAAAAAGGAATACAAACTTAATGAATATTTTCAAATGTGTAACATCGTTAATTGCTTCTGTTTCCTGACATGAATAAATCTGCCTCATATTGGCGTCAAACGACTTTAAATTTGAAAGTTGACTGGATTTTTTAACGCTAAATTGAAAAAAATCAAATCAAATCAACTGCACAAGATTAATTTTATTATATTTATTTGTTTGTTCTTGAAAATATTTTTTTTTTTTTTTTTTAATTGACTATTACGCGTTTTGTCAAAGATATTGGTACATTAAATGACCGATGCATCCTCTTCATTGCAATAAAAATTATGTTCTTTGTTCTATTACATGTTCCTGTCAAGTGCTGTTGTTTGCTCGCTGCTGGGCAGCTGTAAAAAAAATATACCATATGTATCTGACTTGTCAACATAATTATCTGACAAGTAGACTTAATTATCTGATATGTCGACATAATTATTTGACAAATCGACATACATATCTGACCTACTTTATTGAATTTATATACTCATTTATTTTATATGTTGACGCTCCTCGTTTGTTATATATCTCCATTTCTCCTTCATTCTACGTCCACATTTGCCTGATGGATTTTTGCAAATTTACAGAATAGTGAAATACAAGTAAAATGTTGGAGATTCATTATAGAAATTATATAAAAATGTGCAAAATAAATTGATCTTATGGGATTTTGAATCTTATAGGTGTGGTCGAAAAGGTGGGAGTAAACAAGGATGTACTCTACTCCCTACACCTTTTTCAGTATTCATGAATGATTTTGTTCACATATCAAATGATACTAATATTGGTGTAATTATTTGATCGACACTCATTAACTTGTTCTGTTCACTGACAATGTCGTGCTGTTTGCGAACTCTTCTGATGAACGTCAAGGACTACTGATCATTGTCCTCCAAACAAATGGAACGTACAACCTTAAGGAGTAGCTTGCTTCCGATTCTTACTATATGTATTTATGCGTGTGCTTTATTGTATTATGGAAAGACATTGAAAACAGTGATGACAACAATTAGATAAATACATGTATCTTCAAATCATTGAACACAAAAAAGACTTTGTAGTATGTATTTTAAATTAATAAATACGTGTAAACCCGTTAAAAGGTATAACGTTATGATTATGGGGGAAAAATAAATAATACTTGTGTTGGAAGCGATCGATGACCTTAATAAATACAAGTTTAGTTGTCTACTTTGTTTAATTTCTATCAAAATAGTTATCTTAGAGACAAAGCAGGTAAAAAAAAGAGCTCAGCTATTTGATTCGTATTTTGGATGAGCATAGGGATTTTAACTGTATCAATGTTAGGGATGTACTTGATGCTATTCTATTTGATGTCCGATAAGCATAGTTTCAGTTTTAATTTAATGAAACAGTCCTCTAGTACCAAAATGTAATTTTTAATTGATGACCTCATCTTATTAATCGGGAAATAGGATCATGTTATGATAATCACGGGTAAACGTATTTATTTGAATGTTTTATCTTAAGATATGAGTTGTTGAAACAATGTTGTATGATGTATCATTAATAAGAAGTTTATTTTGAAATAGATACATGTATCTCTTCTGATGCAACGTGGTGTACTAACTTTTAATTTTACGTGTGGGGTATATAAAAGGGTAGCTTTTACCGTCATGACCAACATTACAACAAAATAACAATATAAGTATGGACACGACTACAGAGCTCTTATCATCATATGCACAGTGTAAAACGATCGCAATTGGACAATAATTAAAATGTATGAACTGCAACAGTAAATTTAAAACATAATTGCTGGTTGAGCATGCATAAGTATGAAATAGTTTGTTCCGCTAAAAAAAATATCTTCAACTGTATGACGTTTTTTTTCTCTCCAAATAATCAATAGAATGGATTATTAAAGAAGGCGGTGGCTACTGGCTCAACCGAGTAGTTGCTATTTCGAACGGTTGTTTCATTGGCGAACCAGTCCTGATACGAAGCTAACGTTCATTGATAAATTCTTCTGTTAGGGTATGCCATCCTTGGAATTTCTGATACTTTCTCATGGAGATCCGTGGTGGGTGGGGACAAGGATGGTGAGCTATTATACATGGCAACATGGCTGCTTCTTTGGGTTCAACATCAACCAATCCTGCAAATAAAGAGATTCCAAATTCATGAAATCCTGAAAAAAAAATTAAAAATATATGACAGTAGAATGTTACAAAATTAAGATCTGGTGCTTTATTTATTGAAACACATAGGGAACAATAATATATAAACTTACTATCTATTCGACAATTCCATACTATTGAAATGTAATCCTCTCCCCATAGAACTCTTAACAGCAGTAGGGGAATCATTCGTTACAGTGACGATGATTTCGATGAACTAACCGATGATTAAATCTGCTCAGAACTAGCATCTCAGGGTATTACACAGGTACAGCGATTTGTATAAAAAAAAATGGACAGGAAATAAAACTAAAGACTTTTCTTCTGACATTTAGTTTTCCAACTATACACCGATCCATTCGCATGGGACTTTACAATGTAAAAGTAAGTCTATATGTCCCGAATCCAGTACGATGTTTTCGGTGTCAATAATTCGGACAGGGTAAAAGCCAATGGAAAGGAAAACTAAATTGTTTAAAGTGTGGAGAGGAAGATCATGAAGGATTCGCTTGAAATAACGTGTAGTAATAGTGAGCAGTCTCACATGGCTTCCTCCAAGGACTGTCATTTCTTCAAACCAGAAAAAGAGATATATAGAGTAAAATTTGGGAAAAACATTACATACCCTGAAGCACGAAGATTCGTCTCTGCAACGAATGATTCGCCTACGCAGAAATCATACGCCAATGTCGCCAATTGTCTTTTCAGTTCAGTTAAAACACAAACATTGTTCACCTGGATTGAGGACACGGTCATGCCAACCAGATTAACTGACAAACCAAAAGAAAAAAATCATTGCTCCATCAAAGAAAATATCCAGTTATTCACAAACAGTCAGCACTTTAAGAAAAGTTAAATCTTCAATTTATTCTACTTGTTCAACTCAACAAAAACAATGTCACAAATAAACCTTCAAAAAGTCAACATTCAAGAGGTCTACCACAGGGACATGGAAAAATAATGAAGGACCAGGTCCAGGTCCATGATAAATAAGGACATTCAGACAAATATTATGACGAGACAGTATGGGGCGTGCCAATGGACGAGTCACACTCCCCTACTCGGAGATCTCTAAGTAGATCTCCCGAAGGAGATCGTTGGAATAGATCTCGTCGGAAACTGCCAGACTTAACTCCCATTCGTCTTAAATAATGGATCCGAACATCCAATGGAATTGTCGAGGTCTAAAAATTAACTTTATTGTAATAACCTAACTGGTTAAAGCTTTTCTCCCAATCGTATTTTGTCTCCAAGAATCTCATTAAGAAAAGTGATAATATAACGCTGAAAAATTATTCCGTGTACAGCACTTATGTAGATGAGGATGAAAGAACTGCAGGCGGCTCAACAAGCCTTGTTAGAGAAAACATTTTACATAGTTATTTTAATCTTGACCCAGATCTGCAGGCTGTTGCTGTATGCTTCTCTTGAGATAAAACTATAACCTTGTGTTCGGTATATATACCACCACATTCATCACTTAGTTTAACTTAACTCAAAAATGTAACTGATCAGTTACCTACCCCGTTCATTATCATAGGCGACTTAAACGGACATAACCTCTTGTGGGGTAGTAAAACAACCAATGACAAAGGCAAAAAGCTTGAAGACTTTTTATCCCAGGAAGGAGAGGGGAAAAAACAAATGGGAGATTGGAATCAGTCATTAGAGTTTATGAAGATAGTTTTAGATCCACATATTATCAATGATTGTGGATTGCGAGCTGCCATGTTTAAAGCTAGTGAGGATGTAAAGGTTCCATGTGTCACAGAGGAACATGAGTTACTGTGATGGGTCACAGGTAGAAACTGAAGGAAAAAGTTCTAGAAAATGAAGTTTTGACTGTTATTCCCATTTCTGACTTTTTATAAATGGTGGAGAATTCCAAACAGGGACAAACAGAAGAAAAGACTGCTCTAATGCAATATTTACAAATGGTGTAACGACGGCAACCAGGGATCTCTATTACTCCAGTTGTGTTTGGTTTAGACAAATATGTTCAAGAATTAACATTTATTCAACAAAGATAACATAGGGAGGCTGTTTTATCAAAAGGTCAAAGTTCGGACGACAAAGAAAAAGAAGAATATTAATACTATGGTATCTCACCTAGATATAGAAGAGGCTTGTAAAAAAGCACAAATTTTGACAGAGTGTGTGGTTCAGCAGCTAGAAACACCAGAAGACATAACAGACCTATTAAAGACATATACCAAAGCAGTAGCAGAAAAACCAGGAAAAAAGATAGATTAAACTCTATTCTCGTTCCATGAAGATGGTTCAACATGTGTTGAAGTAGATAAATCTGGCCATGGTTCATTACAAGTTTGGAAACAACAGTTTCTTCAGTTTAAAAATGTTAGTCCTAATATAGCAGAGGCCATTATTTCAGAATATCCTTCAGCAATATTATTGATGAAGTGTACCATAATAGATGAAGGTGTAAAAGTCCTAGAAAATAGTGTGGTTCGAAGAGGTGCTGGCGTTCTAGAGACAACTAGACGTGTCGGAAAAGAGATGCCAAGAAGATTTTACTTATATTTTAACAATATTGACTCAACATTTATTTTAAAGTTATATTCTTTTGAATTATACTTCCTCGGTGCCAAATAAAAGAAGACAATTGAAAATAAATGGGAGGCACACATTTGAAGTGTATAATTTATCATGAATGAAACCTGTGTAAACCGAACACATGTAAAACTATATAAATTGTTCGGTTTAACAGGTGCTCGATTTTAACAGGTTTGTCAGAAAATGTGAAGTTGACCGGAGGTAAACATGAAAACGACAAAGATCCAGGAGGACTTTAAAGAGATATGGAAATTATCTGTATCTGTGGTACAATTAGCTGAAGATATTTTTACCCCAAAAAATTTATTTTTTTCAGAAAAATAACCAAATAAATACGACAGGTTTAATGTTTATATCTTTGCTTTCATTAGAATATCATCATCCATAGTTGACAGACGCATACCATATTTGTTTTTACAGTAGTGTCCTCAGCCACTGATATTAATTCCTCGAATGGTATCTGCTAAAGAGCGCAAAATCTATTAAGTTTGTCAACATTTTCATAACGTCGTCATAATTCATTTCTGAATTAGGTAATGGGATAGTTTCTATGTTTATCTCATCTCCACTTTCAGTTTCATTGTCTAGTGGTTCCGACGAAAGTGAGTCCCGATTCCCGTTCATTATCGAATATAGACTCCTTTGTCAAAAGCATCCTTTATATCTTTACGTAAACGGATGAGGCGATCGATCGCAAATGTTGGATGAGTTCATTGAGAGGAATATCATCATCCGGGTCTTCTGCTTCGACTTTATTGAGACATTCATAAGAAATCATGCATTGCGAAAACGCGATTCAATGGTTGATATTTTCGTTTCGTTCCATGATGTACCAGTTCAATGAATCGCCTTCGAAACATTAATGTTCTTGAAGGATCAGAGGTTGATTCACAAGTGTCAATCTGATTTAGAAATTGTTTTATCGTATGTTTTCGGTAATCTGGCCTTGAGTATGCGAATAACGCCCAAGTCTAATGGCTGCTACTTGGTTGTATTGTTTGGAGGGCAGAAACTTTAATTCAAAATTACTAAGTTTCAAATTGTAATTATGAGAGGTTGCATTATTTAGAGAAAAAAAATATATAGATTTTTAAGGCATCTGTCTAATGATGTCCTTGTCCCACTCGGTAAAAATATCATTTGTCATCCATGATTTTCTGTTTGATTTCCATCTCACAAGTATGGAATTCCACATCAAAATTTCAAAAACATCTAGATCTACGTGAATTTCCTATAACGGGGTTTACGTTTTTTCTGCTAGCACTACAACATTACATAACCGTAATCCGAATTTTCGACATTTTCCACCTTTGCATTCTTGAATTATTATGTTTTTCATTTGTGAGTTTAGAGATAGCTTGGAGTAAGAGGAACCACTGTATATATATTTCGCTATACATGGCATTGGGTACTGATGACTTTATTTAAGTTTGGTTTATTCAAGGGAAGTAATTGACATTGGACACATACAACCGAAAATACAGACACGTGAAAACTGTGTACATCTCGCTAACAATTTGTATTAAAGTACTGGCTAATCATAATACATGTATCGCTTCTAGTGAATATGCATTTGTGCATGTAATTAACGTTTGTCTGATGTGTAACCCTATTACATGGTCTTGACTGCGGAGACAACCTGCTGTTTTGATTTTCTGTTGCGCATTCTTGTCTTTGTGAAAAACAACGGCTCAGATAGCAAATAGTTTAATGATAAAACTGTAATGGAAAAATGGAGAACTTCCAATAAGTTGTGTAAACAAACGTAGACCTGTGATTGTTCAGGGAAAACATAACCAGGAATTACTTTAACATAACATTATTACTGATATAGCGTTTTACAAGAGTTGGCGAAGTATCAGCTCCCAAAATTTGAAAAAGTAGTTTTGGAACCAAACATTAATTTTTGACAATCGAATCGTGATAACGCCATGCTGTTAAATCAAACTCTGAGAACTTGTATTAGTAAACCATATTGCATTTCCCCTGGCGAAGAGTATGCTACGATCCGCCTCTTTATCTCTTCACCTTTAGCAGCTAAGGGTTAATCGGATTATTTGTGGTCACACGATGAACGGTTAAAATGGATGCAGACAGCGATGTCTGTAACCAACCAAATGCGTATTAGGAAATAACAGCTAACACTGCGAAGAGTGAAGATGATGTATCCCTTGGCTAGCAAAGATGGATGAGGGATTTTGAAATGGGTGACGCTGGCGTTATGAACTATTTTTGCACTAAGCTAGAATTTGACTAAAATTTGAATTATTGTATGATACTTTATTTCTTTCCTTCAAATTACAACCCACCGTTACCTTTACTAGTTATATATTTTTTTATTTTCACGACAGACCCAGCAAGCCAGAAACTGAACACTGACCTTCATGATGTTTAAATCGTGTTTACTTTGGAGTTTTTTCAATGTAAATTTGAGAACAACTTTCGATCTGGTCCTTAAATTCCATATGAAAACAACGGGCTTGTTTATCTTTCGAACAATATAATATATATCATGTGTTATATCTAATTTTGAACTTTAAAAAATCAATCTCTTACATGTAGTATAAAATCACATATCTATAAAACTTTTTTTTTCGAGATTTTAATATTCATTAAACAAACAAAAGACATAAAACGCGATACATGAAGACTATTATAAAAATCATTTTGAAATATTTTATTAAAATATCAACACGAACTTCATTTTAATGCATTTTTGAAGATGACATTTGGTACCGATTAACGACTTTCTATTTTATATTAAACAGAAGTTATGTTTTCTCTGGCTATATATGAAAATGACATTTTAACAGAATTTTGAACATCGGTTTTAGTGGATCAGTTTCAGGTTTAGTAATATGTAATTTTGCAATGCTTGTTGTTTACATAGAAACCGTTGTTCCAGAATCATATTTGATAATTCTAATCAAATATCTTCTGAGTCTTACTTTTACCTAGAAATATTTAATTATGAGATAAGATTTCACCGTTAGTCCACCAAGATTGTAGCTCATGGTCCTGGATTCTGTCGTCAATCCAACATACCACTTACAATGACGACTAACACGACAGGTGCCACATGTGGAGCATGGACTACTTACTTCCCGGAGCACCTGAGTTCACCCCGAGTTTTTAGTGAGATTCGAGTTGTTCAATCTTTAGTTTTCTATGCATTGTTTTGTAGATCATTGTTTGCCCTTTTCATTTGGCCATTGTATTGTCTGTTCTTCTTTGATTTATGGCGTCTGATTACGTTTTTTTTTGTATCTTCAAACTTTCAATAGTACAAATATAAAAACAAATCAACAATGAGAGGAGCACCAATAATTCCTATTGGAATTCCAACAATTTAACAGTAGGGAAGTAGAGTTTGTTGAAAAATCATTTCACCAAATTCTAGAATGAACAATCGTATTCGTTGGAAATTGGTTACCAAAATGTCTGACGATTATTTTGAGGAAATTGAAGGATACACATGTCACGCCTTCTCGATGCAAAGTTCCTGTTCCATAAAGTACTTTGTCGACACATATGACGCATTCCACGGGAAGATGCACGTGTCACTGTGTTTTTTATTCTATTTTGATAAAAGCAATATTTTTAAAACTTATATGCTGTCGTCTATAACAATAAATCCATATCATTGCCCTACACACTTTGACCAACAAGTACGAGTTCTGACTCATCATAATTATCTAAATATTGAACAATCTTTTAGTTATTTTTATACTATGGTTTTTTTAGAAGGACAAAACACATGTTTATTGTTGTATTTGTTATTTTTTTGTACACAGAAAACTTGACCTTTCCTCAAAATAACGAGCGTTAATCGATCTATAAAGAAAAATATAGTAATGACAAGAAATTTATATATGATGATTTTTACATTCAAAATCGATTTATTTTGATGGTTTAATGGTTTGTAATAAAATATAATATATTTATGAACGATAGATTGGTCGTTTCGAAAAATTTTGTGACCAGTCGGAAAAAGTCAAGACAGTTATATTTCAAATTTGATTGATTGTCAGTCAAAAGACCCCAGTGATAATTATTGGCATTCCACCGGAAAAAAACGTTACTTTCAATAAAATATATTTCATAGCATATTGTTTTAGCAATAAATCTGTTGAATTTCTCCAGCAATAAAACAATAAAAACCATCACAATTCATGTTCCAACGTCAAGCTTTCAAATATATTCATAAGATTTTTATATTCTTTGATGTCCAAAAAATTATACAGCTTTCATTTTGATCATAAATTTAAAATAAAAAGTAAAATGAATTTTATTTACAATGTTTTCTTGGTAAGATATAACGGTTAAGATCATTAAATCTTAAATCATCAGATTTTGTAATTAAACTGTTGTTTTGTTGATGTTTTAATAATAAACAACATGTAATTCATGCAATCAATAAACATATTATAACTAGTTGCCACAAACAAAATGCACGTAATCAGGTATAGATGCACTTTTACTAACGTTCAAATATGAACCAAATATTTAGTTTTACTCCACGACGCATATCTTTATGAAATAATAAAATTAAAAACAAAGCATGCTACACTGTCGGAACAATAAGTTCAAACAGAGAGGGTCAACAATTTCATCAATATCAACAAAACGAACAACCACCTCTCACTTCAAACCAATGTCCACACAAAATACCACGACATATGGCAAACCGGTTAATGGGTATCATAGTATATATATATATATATATATATATATAAGCAAATTAACAACCACGGAACTCAGATTCTCTAGAAGGGTAGGCGGTTTCTGCTCCACTAGTTACTCGTGTTAAGAAATACGTGATATGAACGTGATTGTGACTATGAACATATCCGTCATCTATGATACTGATACAGTTATTGTATTTCGTAACGGAATCATGGTGACGACCGTAAAACATTCATAACGGTGAATGTAAACCCTTGCATGAGGTCTGCTTCATATGAATAGAGGAACAAATCAGCTAGAAGGAGAGTACAATCAATCCACACACTCTTCAACGTGCAGTATTAAATGCAATCGAAGTTGTAGAGCAGAAAACTCGAGTCAAACGTTATTTTATACCCCAAAATTATTAAGATAAGAAAAGACAATAATGATTTGCAGCCACGGTTTAAGATGTGAAGAATAGATACAATAATTGGAGACCCGAGCCAGGACGTTACATGTCGTGGTCCTTTTGAGTTCAGTTAAGACGAGAGGTGATTGTTCGTTTTGTTGATATTGGTGGAATTGATGATGATCACTGTTTAAGCTTTCCTTTCATAATGCAAAATAGTATGATGATCAAGATTACCGATGGTTTGGTTTTGTTTATGGTGATTAACGCCACTTTCAACAACATTTCAGTTATATCGTGGCGGTCAGTTTTATTGGTGGAGGAAACTTGAGGACCCGGAGAAAACCACCGACCTGTCGCAAGTCACTGACAAACTTTGTCACATAACGTTGTATCGAGTACACCTCGCCATGAACTTTAGTGGTGATAGGCACTGATTGCACAGGTAGTTGTAAATCCATCTACCATACGACCACGACGACCCCTCATGTTTATAGAAATGTTGAAATAAACAAACTAATGCATTGCACATATTTCTTTTTCAACGCTTCAGTAGTTGATTTCTACAGAAGCCTTAAAGGAATACGCTTCATTTTATATCCGTTATCTCGATTTAGATATCCGTTATCTGGATTAAATTATTCGTTTTCTCGATTTGATCATTCGTTATCTCGATTTAACCATCCATTATCTCTATTAATCAATTCGTTATCTCGATTCATTATTACATATTCCCGTAGATTTCCTTTTTTAATCATCTTAGTGATGCGATGATCATACTTTATATAGAAAAATATATATGAGAAATTGTTAGAGGGACGTTTAAAAAAAAAAAATTAATCTCTGATTTTAAATTTGAACAGAGTGTATTAATCTGTCATCTTAAATACATATTCGTGTGTTCTATTGGTCCTATTCGCTCTTGTAACTTTTATGACCGCGATAGGGATTCATTAAAAATGATATATTAAAAATTGAACTAAACAGAAAATAATGTGTTTGTCCCCCGAGAGAAATAACTGTTTGTCTTTAAGGAGAAACCAGGAATTTTCGAAATAAACATTATACTTAGGAAAATTTCAGTTTTATTTCATTTCAAGTCACTAGTAAAGACAGATTATTTGTACTTCTTAAAATATTCATTTTATATTCTTATGTTAAGGAAGTTTAAGTTGTATTTCATATTGAATGACAAGTTAAGCCAGATTATTTGTCTGGACGGTGCATTAGTTATTGTCTGTTTGTTGTATGGGCGAATTATTTCTGATAAATTAACAAATAAATGGAGTTGAAATTTTTCTCTGCAAAATATAAAGAAAATATCCCTAAGTAGTAAACAATCACACAGAAAATAATATTTTACATAGAGAATTTTTTTCTTTGAATATTCTTTCATATTGTCAATTGTAAACATGTAAAACTTATGAGTAAAATCTAACAAATAACATTCCTGTATCAGATTATTTGACTTCTGAGTACCGTATGTATCAATTTAATGATTTATATAAACCAAATCTTTTATTTTCCCTACTTGGAGGTTTCAATGGCCTGGGTTTTGTTAGCTCACATGACCAAAGACCATGTGAGCTTTTGCCTTCACTTGGCTTCGTCGTAAACTTCCACATTTAAATATTCTCTGACACCACCGAACCAAATTCAACCAAACTTGGCTTGCATAGTCCCTGGGTGGTCCCCTTTC
The DNA here is from genome assembly GCA_963383655.1 of Bathymodiolus septemdierum. Classification (NCBI taxonomy): domain Eukaryota; kingdom Metazoa; phylum Mollusca; class Bivalvia; order Mytilida; family Modiolidae; genus Bathymodiolus; species Bathymodiolus septemdierum. Next base: position 75,412,904 of record OY726518.1, read on the forward strand.
AAAATAGTTTCAAGATTCAAGATGACGGCTGTTACTAAAAATAGAAATTCTTTTTGTCTATCGCTGCTTTATAAGTCAAAATGAGCTCAAATTTTAGCTTCCGCTACATGACATTGAGCAGTTCAACATATCTTCCGAGTTTTTCTGTGATTTTTTTTTCTGCCACTTTTATATCGATTAAGCATATTATATATTTAGGGTTTTTCTGTGACATTTTTCGTTCAATCGATGTATACCGATCAGGCAAATTAGACATATTTTAATCTAATATCACGTTTAGATCTTCTCCTCTGAAACCGTTGAACCCAATTTAAACCAAATTTGACAGTGATGGTCTCCTTTCAAAGCTATTATCCGACAGCTCCGCCTTCCATTCAAGATGGCTGTCGTTACTAAAAATAGGAATATCTTTAATTGTCTATTTCAAAATCAAAATGAGCTCAGATTTTAACTGCAGCTACATGACATTAAGTAGTTCAGCATAGTTTACGTGTTTTACTGTGAAATTTTTTTTTCAGCCAATTTATTTTGGAAATCAATTTTATATATTTTGAAGTGATTGTATCAACAAAATTTCACAATTTATGAACTCTGATATGCTAGAAACATTTCTTCCAAGGTACCATAAAAAATAAAACAATATGTATTGAACGTTTAATTTGTCGGTTCGATCCATTTTAGCGTCAATAGTTTATTGAGTTAGTCTCTCCATGGACCACCAACGATCAACCAAAAGGTCACCAAAGAGGGAACTAATTAAGTCCATTCCAATATATATTGAACACGAGTAATATTCCTTGTTCCATTTTAATAATGAAATTTTTCAATTTATATACATTTTTTTTTTGCATAGACATTTTACCGGAAAGTCAAAGAATAGGACATCTATATTATATCAAAATGAAGCCTAAACGAGATCTCTGAAAATCATACTTTAAGGTGATTTAATGATGGAATTGTAGACCTGCTGGAGTCGACATTAGATATAAATAGATCATTGCTCCCAACAACTATTCTAATTATTATAGACGTCCTGTTAAATGTTACCAAAAGTGCGCTTACAATTTGCTGATACCTTGAAGGTTAAGGTTACGCTTTTATTGCAGTTGTTTACTATTGGTAAAGTGCTATTAGAACTAATGAATGCTCTACGTTTTTGGTATGGCGTGTAAGGAAGGCCCATGATGCATTTTCTCCGGAAGTAACGTCTAAAATGTTCCTGATTCTTCGTATTGAAATTGCACGTTTTGGACCATCGCTGTGCTGTTATTTTAACGTCATTGTAAAAGAAGACGGTGATGATTCTGCGTATCAATTTGTTGTCTTCCAAACATTATCTTCATGAACTTGAACTTGATTTCACCTGAAGTCTTGTTTGTGACATTATTATTTGAATATCACGATGGGAGTCGCACGCGGAGTAAAAAAGTGCAATCATTCAGCAACACTGTTGATTTTTTTTAAATACATAAAATATCACCCACATTTGTCTTACTCATTACAATGAAGGTGAATTTGTCAATTTAATCATGCATTGTGGGAAATTTACGGCAGCTTATAGAGATAAACAAAGATATTGATTATTGGAAATATTTCCATTGAAAATACTGTGGTTTAGTAAACTTTCCGCTGCAAAGTTAGAAACATACTAAGCACTGTCTCAGTTGGTACCAAAAAAATACATTAATTTAAACGATTGAACAGTTTTGTTAGACAGTAACCGGCGTGACTAAATAGACAGAACAAAGTTTAATAAATTCATCTTACGTAACGTAAACTTGTAAAATAGTATTTTATCACGGAAAACAAGTAAAAACACAGACGAGATTAATGTCAATAGTCTATACATCATATCATCAAACAGATTCTCACAATGGCTGCAAACTGACTAGAATAACTGGAAAATAAATACAAAAATATATATCTTTTTCGTGCCGTTAATTAAACAACGTCTGGTCAGCACAGACAATCAAGGAAGGGAAGAAATCAGGAACAAATTCAATAAATTAATTTTGATGAGAGGCCGTCTTTTCAGTAATTCCAAGACTGAAAAGAAATTTACATTAAAGTGATTGCATTTCGGGAAAATGACCTTTGGTGTTAGTATAAAAACAAAACAAAATGGAGTGTCATAAAGTATACAAAATATACCAATTAATTTGTTGTTGGTTAATGCTATGGTATTCCATTATAATTCACTGCTTTTCATTTGCAGCATAATGCAATTATTTTATTGTAATTTGTTTAAGTAAAACATTGAAATCTTCGTAATACGATGAATAGATCTACACGTTTGTTTTGCATCCAAATTCTGCACGGGGTGCTAATCTATATACCTTTTATTACGCAGTAATTAAATTATATATACTGTGTTTTGTTTAATATAAGCTTTCACAAATATATACAAAATACAGTAATTGCTGAATCACTGTTATTTTCAGATTCGACTTTCAAATAAATGAACGATACAACATTATGTGATAAAGTTTGTCAGTGACTTGCGACAGATCGGTGATTTTCACCGGTTACTCCGGTTTCCTCCACCAATAAAACTAACCGCCACGATATAACTGAAATATTGTTAAAAATGGCGTTAAGCACCATAAAACCAACCAACCAACATCAAATAAAAGTATGAAGGTGGTTTTATTCAGACGTTCATTTATGCCCCTTAAGTATGTTCTGATCCCCGCGGGAAAACCCCGGGATATATATAGGAACTAATTTCTCTGCTGCATGTTACATCCCCTGATGCTTATTATACGGGACGAGTCAAATACACAACTCGCCTTTAGAACAATACGTAAATGAGTTCCTATTAAATGGACAATGTCACGCTCCGTACAACTTGCAGCAGTTCCTAATGAATAGTATCTTTTATTATCACATATTATGTTTCAATATGTTCGGTTTTGCATGTCCAATAATAGCTAGAAGTCAGTGTTGGTTATTTGCAAATATCCGTATTGGCCTTCAAATATCCGTATTGGCCCTCAAATATCCGTATTGACTCTCAAACATCTGTATTTGCCCCCGAATTTAACTTCCGGTATCTGCGCAGTGGTCTCAAAGAAAATATGTCAAAGTACAAGGAAAGATGGTGCATAAAATAGTATTTCAATCAAATTAACACGTTTCAAAATATTGGAATAAAGTTTAAATAACTTGAAATGGAATAATTAGCTCAAATGTATACGTCGTCTTGAATAGGAATTTCCATTTAAAAGTCAACGTCTTGGGTAGATTTTACAAACACTTTCTAACGTCATTGTACAAAACTCGAAGCAAAAATATTTGCAAGTTGAACAAAAGCAATTCTCGTAAGAATTTATTTTCGCAATTTGTCAGTTCAAAGATTTTTTCTGCAATATAAAAGTCAATGCTTGAAAAAAGTCAATGTAAAATATGTGATAAATAGATTATGACATGAAATTTTCTATATCGTCCCTGGTATCAGCCCTAGACCCATATCAGCCCTCCAGCTTCGCTGTCGAGCTTGATATGGGAGTCTCGGGCTGATACCAGGGCCGATTTGGAAACTGTCATGTAATAATCTCTTAGTAGTGGTCGGTTGTGGCCCGTAGCAAGGCAGGGTGTTCTGATAACTCTCTTATTTTCCTGTCACAATCTCAATTTTGCCACCCTTTTATCTACAAGATTTGTTGTTTAATCATTTAAAACTTGTCATGTTCAAGATATTTTTTTTTTATTAACGTCATATTACATCTCGTGAAGAAAAAAAATGAAACAATGAATAATAGTAGAGATTCCAGTAAAATGTAGGAGTAGATAGAGTTAACCAAGCAGATCCTTTCGTAAATATTGACATGTTCGAGACTTACGAGACTAAAACGTGGGTGTGTTCGTTCTGTTATTGTAAATCCCATCTGTGATCAAGTTTGTCAGTGACTTGCGGTAGGTTAGTGGTTTTCTCCGGGTCCTCCGGTTTCCTCCACCAATAAAACTGACCGCCGCGATATAGCTGAAACATTGTTGAAAGTGGCATTAAACATCATAAAATCAAACCAATCTTAATTCAAATTTGAATTCCTCTAAAGTTCTCCATATATAGGGAGGTATAGGATCAAATAAAGTGGCATACAAAAAATGAGGTGGGTGAGAATTTAAAAGCATGTTGTTTCTCCGTGAATAACATGCTTCATTATGTTTTGCCCTATTTCGCGGGGCCGTCGTAGTTGGATTTATAACTTTCTATGCAATCGGTGCCTATCACTACTAACGTTGTGAATTGGAATCCCGATCAGGTGAGGTGTACTCGATGCAACATTATGTGATAAAGTTTGTCAGTTACTTGCGACAGGTCGGTGGTTTTCTCCGGTTACCCCAGTTTTCTCCACCAATGAAACTGACCGCCACGATAGAACTGAAATATTGTTGAAAGTGTCATTATACACTATAGCCCTGACCCTATTTCACTGTGTACTTTTACTTTCATTATTCCATTTACACTTTATCATGGTTGATTTTCGAAATTGTAGTAAATTGTTTTACCCTATATTCTTAAAAAGAAAACTGTAAATGTTCACTCTAATGACTTGCTAATGTGTCTGTTTCTGACCTATATTTCTACACCTGATGCAGCAAGCCTTTATTAAGAAGCTTTTTGGTGTATATTATTGTGTGAGCAAGCATAGGTATGACATTTTTGTTTGTTCTTGCCATGAACAAGAAGTCAAATTTATTCGCTTGCTCGCAACAACTAAATTATTTGTAGGATTTTTTTTAAATGGTGTGTTCGATTTCTACTGCAGTCCTTTATTTTTATTGTGTAAAAAATCTAAAAAAAAAATCATACCTGCGGTTGTGAAATAGAAAAAGAAAATATACAGTACAACCTTTTCTATAAAGTGTATGCACGTATATTCTACCTCTTTGTAGGTCTATTAATTCAAATTAACGGACACTTACATTTGTATTTCATTATATTTTTTACCATGCAAATGTGCCTCGGTGTTAAATATTACTTTTAAAAAGATTTTCTTCATTCGTTTCAGAGTAATTCTATTTTTATTCTACATTACCATTTTGTTTAATTAAATTAATACTATTTGTTATAATATTGGTGATCGAAACACATTATTAATTACAGAGAAAAAAAAATGGTTCTTAATACATGTATCTGATTATTCGTATAGTTATTATTGATTTCTTTAAGAGGATGTTGTAAATGTTACACAATTAAGTTAACAGTACTCATATCAATGTCATTGCCATTTACCTACCTATACTTTGTATATTTATACTTTTTAAACAACAAAATATTTGCCACATATAATAAATAATATTTTTTTTTCTAAAGATGATTATTAAAAACAACACGGAAACGTGTGACATTAACATGATCGAAATATGGATAAATGACTTCACATTATTTGTAAAAATGAGAGACAAAACATATTTCAAAAACAATTTTTTAAGATTCTTCTTTTTTCTTGTTAAGTTGGACATTTCCATTATAAGAAATTTTGTAATAAAGAAAAAACCGAAGGTCAACTAACAATTTTGATAATTAATTAACGTCACGAATGACCGTTTCCATAAAAAATGACAAATCTAGATATCTCTTAGGCTTAGAATTTTTATATAGATACATGTATTAAAGATTGATCGAGCTATAATTAATGGTCATTCCCTGACATATTTACAAAGCTGTTAATTGTCTAACAATAAAGAAAAATGTAATAAAATAGATATTTTGTTTTGGCTCATTTATTTTTCATGTTTGACCTCGATTCATAAATTAATGTTTATTTTCCTCCAATGTTTTCCATCAAAATACAACAAATAGCAATTAAAATACAAGATGTTCATATGTCCAGCAATGTGTTTGTAAACAATGACATGAAATCTTCTAATTTAGTTTTAATATTAATATGTACATTTATGTACTATTAAAGAAGTTATTTTTCCCACACCAAATGTAAAAATAGTTCACATAAATCATATATACAAATGTATATATGAAACAACATTTAAGGGTATACGTAAATTATTAGTGAAATACCGTAATTTTCTGCATGTAATGGTAATTAAAACTGTCAGTTTAACTGTATTGTTACATGTATTCCAACATTTCTCACGAATTTATTCTTCCCCTGTTAGTACAGTATCTATATTTTAATGTTTAATTAATGTGGAGATTAAGAAATGTGTGATTGACCTTGTGTAATGGTACAATAGCATATTATGTCTTATTTATTTATATATTTTATGCAAAGGTTTTCTCATAGTACAATAAAGGGTTACAAACCATAAATAGCTACTCAGGGAAGGAAAATGGTAGGAAGGTAGCAAGGCATGACGTTGAATATGTAGATAGTGATTGTTGTTTAACGCCACGGAAGAAAGCAATTTTTATCTGAGCATATATTATCATGACGATATCCTCTTTTTGAAGGCTTAGTATTAGTCCAACGCAGTGAGCTGGTTTGTATACTGCTATCGCATTTGAGGAAACCATGGGGGCGATGAGGGGTGCTTATTGTTGCGGGGCACAACCCTCTGAAAGGGATGTCCTCTGGTTGTGTGTGACGAATCAAATACGTGACCCACTCTAAGGACAGGGTATAATTGAGCACCGGGGTTCAGAAAATGATATGTTTCTTAAAGACGACTTGGTATCTCTTTATAAGCAACACTTGGTAGGAGTGGTAGTTTATCTCCTGTTGCAAGGCCAAAAATGTCTGATCCATTAACACCATTTTAGCTTCTGGTAGTCAAAACATCTGTCATGCCAGTGGCAGAGCCATTTTTTCCGAATTGATTTATTGTTTTTAACCTTGTCCTTGTTTTGAATATTGTTGAAATACTGCTTACTTGACTTTATAAAGCAGCAATCAATTAACCGTCGAGGAAACAGCAGTGCGTAGGTAGGCACGGTCCTTTACCTACACACATTGTCCCGACTCCGGGGGAACCACTCTACTCTTAGCTCTTGGTGATACGTGCTTATTTAGCAGAGAAACAGCAAATACGAATCTTAAAATATTTTGTTTAACTCTACCGAAGATTAAGCGTACGATATTCTACCTTCGAAGCTAGCACATGTACGCATTACACCTAAAGCCGTTGAAAATATAATATAATTGTCATGGATGCTCAGCTATCCGATCTATGATATAATGGAATGGGATGTTCGGCTATGCATGGTACATGGGTTCTTAGCATGATAACAGCACTGCATTCACCCACCACTGGTCGCCATTTTATGGCATCCTACACAATTATGAAGATGTCGCACAGTGTAATCAAACACCAAAGAAATGATGGTCTGGAGACATTTTTACAACTACTGGAATATTAAAGTGTGATATAATTCTGGCACAAGTAATTAACCTCTTGAAGTTGGATATATGTGAAATTTTAACATACCAAGCTTTGTGAACTACTTCCTATCTCTGAAATACTCATGATAAAGAAATTGGTGAATATTATATTTAGCATTCAGAAACAGAAGAATAATTCGGTCCACTAGCGCACATATATCTATATTGTCTAGATTTGACGCGAAAATTTTCTTTGAAGTTTAACACTGGATTACTTTCCGTTTTATATATTGTAACTGTAGATCGTTGTGAAATATTTTCAAAGTAATGTCAATATTTTTTATCTTCAGTTACCAATTAAATTTTCCGATGACCATATAGTTTTCATAATATATCATTCTATAAAGTAATACGAAACCGTCACGACCATCAGTGCAATATCAGAAATATGGGGCGAAAGATTACCGTCCTTATGTCCATTCAACTATGTCGTCTAGTCTTCTAAAATTTTCTATATTTTTGGGTCTAGCGGCATGTTTAGTTATCCATAAAGAATTGGTGGATGTGTGTATGAGAAACAACCAAGTATATGCCATTTTTAAAGTTCTAGCTGGCAAAACAAATATCCGCATCGTGTCTCTAATCTCGGTCACATATACTGTATTCATAATTTAACTCCTCATATACGAACAAGCTAACTTATTACTACATACAAGCTAAAAGATAAAAAGTATAATTATAAAACTAGTCTAACCCTGCCACTTTTTATTGCTGTGCCAAGCCAGGAAAGTGAACGGACTTGTATGTGTACTAGAAGTATCGATACTGCCTCTAATTTTACGATTTTTCAATAAGAATTTTTGGAATGGATCCGAAAGTGTGGTATTTTTTTTTTTCATTTTATTACAAACTCACCCGGAGCTATGTATCAAGATGTATTACCATTTTTCAACACTGGGGCAGCATTCTCACTGCAAGGGTCACGTGTGTGTTGTTCTCCTGTCATTTAGCATTAAAATTGCTACGTAAATTTAAATAGACCAATCAAATTTCTTATTAAAACTGACGAGAATGTCAACAGACGAAATGTCATGATACAGTCTAATTGTCTCTACATTTTTCTTCTAAAAGGTTTATATAAAATTATAGATGCACTGACCACTTTTGATAAAAACTTGGATATCTAATAAACTACGCATGATGTGTTTCTTGGAACAAAATGCAAGATGTATGGGCGGGCATGGTTAAATCTTAACGAAACCTACGCATAGCGACAAAAGAACAATATATGGCATATGGTGCAGCATCACAATTTTGCACGATACAAAATTAACCCAAGCATGTTTAAAGTTCTACCAAATACCGAATTTACACCATGTACTATTAAAATAATGTAATATCATTTCTTCTTGATAAAATTGAGAATACTTACAAGTACATATTCATTTAGTTAGTACAGAATATGTACAACATACATCGTTACAATGATGGTATGTCTCGCCAATAAGACCTAACTGCTATGAATTACTAAAAAATTGTCTCGTGGGGTCACATACAAAGACCAAATTAGGAGCGATGGCAGAGAAGGCCGTCCATTTAGTTAAGAAAAATACAAAAATTAATGTTTCTATGTGCGTAAGTAATAAATTAAAACCACTGTCTTTATCTCTTATTCATGATCAGACCGCCTGAATAATTTTATTTTATCACAGTAATGAAATATAACCGATGGCTTTTCCGGTCAATACGAATTGAAATCGACAGTAGATTTTCAATAAATTAGTTATCTGGCTTAAAAAACAGAAATAACTGAAATGGACGTTGCAAAAATCGATGACTGGCTATTTCCAAATGAGCTACCAGTGGGTGAAGAGTTAATAAAAAATATCAGCTCGTCCACGTTTACTTCCCTTTGTAAATAAGGTTGTTATTTCATTTCCGTACCATATTAGAGTTTCTGTTCGTGGGTGGTGAATATAATTTAGAATACACCATTTTAGTACTGGTCATTTATGTGGTCAAGAATTGTCCTTTATTGTACCTTTATTTACAATATCGAACATTTTCCTGAAAAATGATAAAGAGTCATTGAAAATCGTCAATCTGTCATATAAACCATGGAAACATCTTTTGTTGTCAGAACCGTCATGAAAATTTGGAAAAAGCTGTTCAGAAAATGTCAGCACTTACAAATGCAGACAATTGATTTATAGTTATGGTAAATTCTAAAAAAAAAAAAAAAAATCATATATAGATTGTTCTATTATAGAAACGTCTCAAAAACTTATAGGATATACAGGGTGATGATCTTGATAAAAAAATCTATTGATAGAAACAAGATTTGTTTTTCAAGGATGCTACCAATTACATCTATATTCACAGAAAAATTCACGATCACTTTATTAAATATTAATATCATATTGTAACTTCTATATCAAATGAACAAGAGGTGTACTTGTATAAATCTTTAAACAACTAAAATTTACAAAAATGACATTTGAAAAATTATGGCCTATTCCACATATTTCCACTAATGACCCACCATAAGAAATTTGATAACACAAACTACAAAGCACGTGTGCACTGTCGCGCATTGCTCGATTTTCCCTTATATTCAGACACGATAGATCTAGCACAAGTAGAACATTCATAAAATGGATCTTCAAAACATAAAATTTAGAAACACTCTAAAGAAAATCGTAATATTTACGCCAAAGTTCTTCCTGTTCAGACTCGTACATGAAATCATTAAATATATTCAGCACTGTAAAGGAGGTTAGGGGAAATGGTTAATTTGATGTGATTAACAATGTTATTAATCAAGGATGTATACAACAAAGGTAAACTATATTTAGGTTAAAATATATCAACCATCCACACAACATATCTAATTGTATGCTGGATTTAAATGTTGAACAATATATGAACGTGCAAGAATGTACGTTCGTTTTTCTCTGCCAGCTTCAATAAAGATGCAAGATTTTTTTTTAAAAATGGAACATTGTGAATAGATTCCACAAAATGACACATTCAGAATGTATTCTATTACAAGACACATCTTGAATACATCCCATAACTGTTTGATTGCAGAGGCTTTATATTATGACCACAGCTTTTGTTTTTGACAAGAATTAATACTCCCACTTCTGGAAGACAATTTTTTTTTTTTTGTAAAAATGACAAAGCCGACTGTCGTTTAGAAATGTATATTGAAGAGAGTCAATAACCAGGGATCCTTGTAATAATTGATGATGTACGATTGTGTGTTAGTTTCTATTATATTTGAAATGTTATAGGCAAGAGTGTCTTAAATAACTAATGGTAAAGTTGAAGTCATCACTTGGACAGTTTTACGATTGCCACTATGTCTCGGTTAACCGTTGCAGAATATCTGTGTCAAAAATGACCACGGATATGTTCCTTCTATCGTCATTACAATCCCGTCCTTTCCTCAATCATGGCATCACCAAGTTTGTAATAAGTGTAACACGACGGGTGTCACTAGCAGAGCAGGAACTATTTATCATTTTGGTGCACTTGAGTCCACCCCCGGTCTTTAGTGGTGTTTGTGTTGGTCATATCGTCCAATTTCATGTCTTCGTGTTTTTGTTCCGTGTTGTGCTGTCCGCTAAGATATCCGCGTAAAAACTATGTTCAGTTCGTCTTTACTCCCATTTGTTTTGTAGAGGGTTCTGTTTTATATGTCATTTGTATTTATTTACGCATACTGATGTCCTACTCGATTTTCATATTAAAGGATGTAAGTGTCTTTAAACAGTTACACGACGGATGCCCCTAGTGGAGCAGAATCTGTTCAACCTTGCGGGGCAACAGGGTTCGCCTCATGTATTTTGTGGAGTTAATTGTTTGTCCTTTGTTTTTTTGCCACTGTATTGTCTCTTCTGATTACCTCTTTGGCATCTTCAAACTTTTGTTAATGCATTATTTCATGAACATTTTGTTGGCGTTGATAATTAACTTCATTTATAATTTTACTCCCTGTCGTTGTATTCAGGAGATGAAAAAGTGGAGTGTATATATTTAAGGACATGTATTTCTCTCTATTAGTTGATACTTTGTTCAATATAGTTCTTCTCTAAGATTCAATCCAAGTTTTATTTATTGTTTCTCAATCGCAGATGTTGTAAGCCAGACAATTCCAGATAGAAACAATAAAAAAAATTGACAGTGTTGGGAAACCAGCGAGATTGTGATTATTATGGATTCAATGGTCTACAGTATAACTTTTTAAAATCTTTTTGCTATTTATTATAAATATATAATGTCAGTGCAAGTAAAATATTGAAGTTAAAAAGACATTTGTGGACAATCCCTGAGACAAATTTTAACATACGTTGAAGCATCTCTTGTGAAAACTAATATTTGCGTTGTTATACTGGAATTGCCCATATAAATTGTTATGGGTTATATATGTATGTAATTATTCATTATTCAAATTTTGTTCTACTTTGAGGAAATGGGGATTATTAAACTATCATCCTAACAGAAATAATGTGTCGTGCTTCAAGAGAATAAGAAAACAACATTTTGTCCAAATATAATCCATCACTTGTCAAACGTTCATATCAAATTGATTTGTTATAAATAAAAAAAAAAAGCCTGGTCACTTTCAGAGGCGGTCGCTATAAATCAAAAGGTTAGCAAAGAAAAAAACAGTACTGTTATTGTGAAATCAACATTTCTTACACTGGACATTAAATTGATTTGAGGAAATTTATCCATGGTATGAGAAATCCTAACTTAATCAGACCATAACTCTTCCTAAATGATTTTAAGATAAGCAGTGTGTTGATTAAAATAACTATTTGTATTTCTAACAAAAATATATGTCCATGAACAATGGCATGATGCATTGTATATATATATATATATTTAACCATAGTTCAAAGAATATAAAAATCTAATTACATATATTTTTTTCATGTCTACGATATCTCAAGGGGCATTTATTTTCATGTCACTAAGGAGCAATATATACATAGTTTGTATATCAACTATAAACTGGGTGTAAAAAGACATTTGTTTTATGCTGCTTTGGAGCACTATAAATTGGTTTCAAATATTGATGCTCGTTAAGAAATTTGTAAACGGTTTTTTAAATTGATCTTCCAATGCCAGTGTTTGTTGTTCTGAATAAAACTGAAATAGAACTAAAAACTAAGGCACTCTGGCCTTATTTTTTTAATTCAATTTGATCTTATTTTATTTTTTATTCATTTTATTTTATTTTATTGCTGACGGTGCACATCTGTCAGCCGACAATTTTGAGTTGTTTTAGTTCAAAATAATGTATTAAATGTAGGTTTTTATCTCTCCCATCCGAAATTATACGTTATCAGTCTCGAGATGTTATATACACAAAGAAAAAAGTTAAGCACTCCCTGATATATTAAAACATAATAAGTTACACTAACTTTAGATTCTAATATTTATATTGATTATAGCAAGAACAATGTTCTATTAAAAAGATGTGCTCACACAGATATGACCATTATGTCTAATATCGACTAGTCATGCACGTGAACCATGCCTCTCACGCATTACTAAAAAAAATCAGTATGTTCACGCTTCGAATTTGGGTATTTAAGTCCTGTGTTTTAAAAAATGTATTCATTCTCAGTAAGCATGGTACGAAGGCGAATATCAGAAGCACAAAGATGGGAAATAATCGGCATGCATACAGCAGGGATGTCCTTCAAAGCTATTGGACGTTATGGGCTACCACTATACTGTAGTCAGCCGACTGGTGAGAAAGCACACACAAACCAACAATGTGAAAGACTTGCCAAGATCCGAGACCACGGGTAACATCTGATTGTGACGACAGGGCATTGCAGCGTTTTTTTAGACGGATGCCATTCACAACCAGTCCCGTACTCAAACAACACTAGCTGCCCAATAGACGTCTGTCAACAAGAACAGTTAGAAACCGTCTGAAATCGGCGGGATTTAAGTCAAGGAGAGTCATTAAACGTCCACTGTTGGCAGACTGACATCGACGATCACGTTTGGCATGGTGTTTAGCACGACGTGGTTGGAATTTAGGGACATGGCGCAAGATCCATTGGTCAGACGAGAGCCGGTTTCTGCTTCATGTAACCGACGGCCGGATGAGGGTTTGGAGACACAAAAATACAACCTATGCCCCAAGGAACATCCAGCCAACTGTCCCTTACGGTGGAGGCTCAGTAATGGTTTGGGGGTGTATCTCATGACTGCAAGCTGGACTTAGTCACCATACATGGCAGCCTAACTGGTGATCAGTACATCAGAGACGTCTTACAACCAGTTGTTGTCCCCCAATTCGACAACCACCCACTAACTACAAGGCCTGTATATATGGATGACAACGCCAGGCCTCATCGTTCAAGAGCAGTAACCGCCTACATCCAAAGCGAAGCCGTGACTTCTGGTCCTTGGCCAGCCATGAGCCCGGATGTTAATCCCATAGAGCATATTTGGGACATGCTAGGCCGTCGTATACATGCTCGGTAACCTTCTGTGCAAAACATTCGTCAGTTGGAAGCAGCATTGCATCGGGAATGGCAGCAGCTATCACAGCAGGACATCCGACGTCTAACTGGAGGAATGAGACGCAGGGTTGAGGCCGTCATTTCAAGCACGTGGGGATTACACCCGGTACTGAACTTTGAGCAATAGATGTCGTCAAGTGATTCATATGTGACGTTTTGAAAGTGAAATGACAATCTTATTGTGCTTTTTGAAAGTGAAATGACAATCTTATCGTGCTTTTTGAACTGTGAAGGTCAATACTTAAAATGGACATGTTTTCCTGCAAAAACTGGCCTTGTGATATTGTGATTAAATATTCATTAAATTAACATTTTTCTTGATTTTTTTGTGGTTTCTTACAACTAATGTAATGTCCTAACAGGTCACCATTGCGTTCTTGAGATTATATGGTTAGTAATCTCGTGATACTTGTAGTATCATTTGTCATTTCAAAAAAACATGGGGGTGCTTAACTTTTTAAAGGGCAGTGGTTTTCTTAAACGGTGAGGCGTTAGTTATCTCGAGACCGATAACATTTTTATCTGAATGTTCTAACATTGATAAGTATGTCCTTATTATAGGAAAACATAAATACGTGTATCTTTGGAAAAAGGTCACAGAGAGCGATTATTGATTTTCTGTGCCGTATGTGTGTCGTCTGCTGCAATGTAAATGGAATACACAGCACAGGCAATAGGTGAGAGCGATTATTGATTGTATGTGCCGTATGAAATACAACAGTCACGGCTTTCCTGAAGTTTTGTAAGTAAGTTTTTAGCCAATCAAAATGCTACTTGCCACAAGAACATCAGATAATACGTATAATCTGGATTGTTTTTTGTGATAGCATTTTCTGCTGCAGACAAGAACACAATGGGAACTGTTGTCCGATTGGTTAATATATTCGTACTATCTTGTATATGATTGGATTGTCAAAGATTAATGAAATGTTAGCTGACATGACATCATGCGGTATCTTCAAACTTTTTGAACTTTTATAAAAACTAAAATTAAAAGATCTAATAAACATGTTATTTTAATTAAACTGTATTTAAATTCAATTGTGATTTGCAATGATTGTATTAAAAGTGTGTGAATATCAACTACACTTTGTATACACCTTGTTGAATCAATGGTAGTTTTTAATAAAAACGTAGATATCTAATTAACTGATTTTTGCACATGTAAAGTTACGAAATTGCATAATGTAAGATATAATGCCGGAAAATATTTCTTTAAACACAAACAAATGGAAATTCTGAAACTACACATTTTTCATATGTTTTTTTTAATCGATTGTGAATATAGAGTTATGATTATGTTTCTTAACACCGCTTTCAACAATATCTCAGTTATATCGTGGCGGTCAGTTTTATTGGTGGAGGAAACCGGAATACCCGGAGAAAACCACCGACCTGTCGCAAGTCACTGACAAACTTTATCACATAATGTTGTATCGAGTACGCCTGAACGGGATTCGAACTTACAATGTTGGTGATGACAGGCATTGATTGTATAGGTAGTTGTAAATCCAGCTACCATACGATCACGACCACGATGGCCACTGATTGTAAATATATGTGATCTACGATACTAATTTTACTGAATTTAAGCTAAACTTTAATCATTTAGTTGTGTATAATTTGAAGTATCTTATTTTCACAGTTTTCCGGTTGTTGACTGATTTTGTCTGTTTATATACTTATGAGTTTTGACTTTCCCTTTGTAAGATTGTTCGGAGTTCGGTAATTTTGTTATTACCCTTATTCAGATGTTGTTTCTTCTGTTTTCTTACTCGTCAGTTGGAGTAAATATTTCTAATGAGCATCGGGCGTTTTTATATGTATAAGTAGCGATATTCTGAATACGTGTTCGTAGATAGTGTTGATAATCAGATTATTTGTGAATAAATTGTAATATTGATACTTAAATCGCATTGTTGTTATTCCCATTATAATGGTGTTGGTCCTAAATATCTTAGCATATATTGTCATGTCGGAATCATGTTCAGATTATATGTACATAACTTCAAGTATTAATATTCTGATTTAGTTTCAACTGTTTTATATTACATAATATGAAGTGTTGATATTCAGACTTATTTTAGTGTGGAAACTCCAATTACTTATGCATTAGATGAAGTGGTGATATCGCAATGACTTATGCATAATGTATGGGGTTGATATTCCGAATATTTATGCATTCGTTACAGTGTTGATATTTCAATTACTTGTGCACAAGTCATAGTGTTGACATTCGATTACTAGTGCACAAGTTTTGGTGTCGACATTCCGATCACTTGTGCATAAATTATAGTGTCGATATTGTAATCACCTCTCGACAGTGGATGGGTTCATCTGCACATAATTTTGTTTTCTTAAATATAAACGTGACTATTGCGATGTTCTGAAAATTTAGACTGTTGATTTGAATTGTCTCTCTTTTTTACAGGATGTGTGTAACCATTGCCGTCCATTTTCCCTGATAATGATTTATTATCTGTCAACAGCATACAAAAACATGTGGAAATGCATAGGTAAAATATGGAAGTTCAAGGTTAGAAACAGAATCACAATCCAGAGGAAAAGAAAACCATAGACACGAAGAGGAAAAGGCAAAATTAAACCAAAATATGCGAAACTACATAAAAATAATAATTCAATTTTAGAAATAGCAAAAGTGACTTCTATTTGAACAGTAGGTGTTGCAGTTAATTGTGTTCACGGTAAATAAACGTTAATGAAACACGAAGAGGCATTCAAGAATGGACAGCCAAGAGAAACTGGCAACATAGGATACACAGGACACAAGACGAAGAAAAACAAAACAAAAAACACAACATAATATGTGTTGGAAACCACTATGCGCAAACAAACAAAATAGCTTAAATAAGACCTGAGCTCCCTATAAACAACTGGGGGTAAAGACGAACCGACCATCGTTTTCTATGTAAATAATATACATGTAGTGGATGTTATTTTATAAAGAATGGATTCTTTACTGAAACGAGACCCGTGTTTAGTGTGATCATTATATCTGTTGTCTCTTAAATTATTTGGCTTTTAAATATTATAATTTTGAGCATACCTGATTATTCCAGACTCGCATCATGTGCACTAAATTAGATATCTACAGTTTTTTCCTGTAGTATGTATGTTCGGCAATGCGTTTCGTTTTGTTTCGAATTAACTTTTGCTTTAATTTGTGATTTGCTAACTTTTATGCTCTGATTTTTGTATTTGTTTTTTGCTTTTTGCATGATATGTTTTTGCTTGTTTATTTGTTTTTTATGTTTGTTTTTGATTTAGTACTTAGTTTTTCTTTCTTGTAATATCCGAACAAAACTCTTGAAGCATTGTTATAATTTAGAAAATGGTTAGATATAACGATAAGAGTACAATGAAGACATCAATTTATTATATAGATACATATTTAGTTTATACAATTTCATCTATACATGATATTTGGGAATCAATAAGTCTCCAATTTTAAGAGTTACTGACAAAAGGGGGAAATGGATAATTATATATTCATGAAAAGTAATGAAAATTAATCTCGAAGGATTTTGGACGTGGCGAAAAGGAATTAAATGTCGACGAAATCAGCAATTTTATTTCTAAATTTGCATTCTTAATCAACTCAACCACTTTTTATTCAAATTCATTATTATTTGATATTATAGAGAAAAGATGAAATTCGACCATGCAGATGAAAATTATGGAAGAGAAAGAAAATTTTATTGACATTCGAATAATTTCGTTTCGCGGTAATGTAGTATTGAAATAAACATCGGATGAAGAAAATCGTAACTGTGGCGTCGAAAAGAAATTAACATTCATGAAAGTTCAAAACGGCAAATATTTCAAGGTTCTGATTTAACATTTATTCAAATATAAAACTCATACGACAAATTGTCTCCTAGTTTGGTTCCAGTGATATTTATTTTGAGGATTTTGAAGTATTACAAAAGGCATATTTCATTTTTAAAGTCTTTCAGGCTTTGACTTATTTCATGCAGTTTTGATTAACTTCAATGCAACCGCGAACATCATCAAAAGATCATGGCACTATGAGAAATACGTAACACTCTAAATCATCGATAATCTAAAGAAATCCTAGCTTTAAATGTGAAATAAGATATTTTTCTGAATGAAATATTATACAGCCCCATCTAGGTGCAATAAATTTCAGAAAATACTGTGTAAGAAATATATTATCCTTGACGTATTTCTCAGTTATGAAGTAAAGCTACAAACATCCCCTGAAATTGTCCACGGGATTAATCTTGGCTTTTTTCATCGTTTGATTATATATGTTTTATCGTTGGAGACGCAGTTATCAAGAGGGAAGGATTGGGATTCCATTAACCGGCTTAGCTCCGCCACATTTTTGTGCCTGTCCCAGGCCAGGACCTGTATATCCAACGTCAGATGTCATGGCCGTTGTTGTGTTCACTGAGTGAAGGTGATAGGTGATTGTTTTGTTGCTGTTGGTGGAATTGTTGACCATCACTGTTTAAACTTTCTTTTCATAATATAGTATTAACTTATAAAGTTATTGGAGTGCATGAAATCGTCTTATACATCATGGCTTGAATTTATTGAAATGTCATATTAATTGTTCCAAGTGATTTTAACGTCTTAAATGAGTAATTTCCCCAAAAATCTGGCCAAAAGTTTAGTTTCAAACTTTTTTTAAAGTCGAATGCCAACTTTGGGTTGCAAATGTCTACCAAATATCGGAAAGTCTTTCATAATTGGTCTCCTTTTGTATAAAATAATATTATTCATCTCTTTGATGACTCATTAAATTGTAAAAATATGCTTCAAGTTTTCTTAAGCTTTATATCCTATAGTTATCGATAACTTAATTTCTAAGACATTACTCATTCTTGTATTATAAAGTACAATTTACATCCTATGCTTTTTAAGTTTGATGAAAAATCAAATTAAACTTTTCGGTACATATAATTCAAACCAGATTATGATTTTATTAAAACTATATTTCCAATAACTATGAATGTCATTTCAGTATCAGCTGTGATATATTACTTGAACCAGTAACAGTTTGCATTCGAAAATATGATTTAAAATTTTTGAAAGAATTAAGTTTATAAAGTAACATCTGGGTTTTGTATACCAGTAATATATTTATATACATGTATATATATATTTAATAATAATCGCCTCAAGCAAGGACAACCATACCCAACTGGATCCTGAAAGCATACCGATCTGTATTAAATAATGTATATAAATTGTCCAAACCAAACACTGTTAATTCGATGTTTTAAAATGATTGTGTGAAAGTTTTGCCTTGCAGTCGGTCACCAAGACCACTCTACACAATGCCGTCCTTTCCTCATTCATGCCTTGTAATATGATACGTAAAAAGAGTAATACGACGGGCGCCAAAAGTAGAACAGAATCTACTTACCCTTTCGAAGCACTTGCGTCCACCCCGGTTCTTTGCAGGGTTTTGTCTTTTGTTCTTTTAGCCATTGCATTTTATGTCCTTTTCCGATTTGCTGCTTCTGATCTTCAAATTTGTCTTACCTGATATTTTTTCAATTATATTTCCGGTCTTCCTTCGGTTGGATTTGAACCAACACCGTAGGTACACTGCAGCACCATTTTTCATATCCATGCGATCTCAAAATAGTCTAAAATCTTTACAAATCAACAAATCTATTTTAATTTTGGCAGAAGGAAAACTTTGCGGAAGTCAAGAATAAGGAACCATGATGATCTTTAATACTACTTTAGATTTGGATATTATTGTAGAACATCACACGAGGAAAATATTATAAATCGAGACGAAGCCGAGGGTGACAAATCATGATAACTTATAACGGATTAGGTTAAATTTTTCCGGATTGGCAGTGTTCGGTATCAGTCGGTGTAAATGATTGGTATTAACACCAATTGCTATGTGTTGGTGGGACTTATGTGAAAAATTTTGCCAGAAATTAATTGGATTTTATAAAAGTTATTGAAAATTAACCAATTACGCCTGCCCACTGAAATGATTTGATTACCATGGGAATTTTCATAAAATATTATAAAACAGATTGCTAACTTGATACAGCAAATTAGCTTAAAAACAAACAAATACTAGTGTGACCCTTCCCAACATCTGTAGTTGACGTGTGCGTGATGCTTGTACCTTCGATTTATTTACACTCGTTTTTCTCTTTTCCAGGATTGACTTTTTTCTATACCATTTCGAGTTGCTATCCCGTTATTCTTAAATGTAAATGTGTATTATCTCTTGTCATCTGTCAATAGATTACATGTATCTGTATTAGTAACTCAAACTTTAATCAATGTCAGTTGTGTTTAACTTTTAATTTCAATTTGTTTGTAATGTTATTCTTCAAAATTAAAATGTAACATCTTGTCAGACGTAAACATAATCAATAGAAACTAATTCACTCGTTAAACACTTATGGAAATAAATCTGAAAGAGATATCCTTGTAATTTTAATAACTTTTTAATTCTGACAATAACTGCAAATTTTGTCAATAGTTCGTCAAGTCCATAATTTTCATTAATTTTCAATTTAAGAGGCTCCCTTGGGGAAATATATTAAAAGATTTCTCCCTTGAACGTTTTACCCTGATGAAATTCATGTCGAATTGTTACTTTGTGCATTTTTTGTTTCAAAATCAGAGAGAGTCAACAACTAAATCTACTATGAAAGTCAACAAAGAAACACATTTTGAACAAAGTTTAAAAAAACACAATCTCATTGGCTTCCTTTGATTCAACCTCTTTTATTCTTTTTATCGATTCCAGTATTCAGTCATCAAGTGAAACAAGGCATAAACCTTCAATCTGATTTTATTAATTTTCGATTTTTAAACTCTCTTTACTTTAAATAGGTCGACCAATAGCATAATCAAAAGTTATATATCCGACGCAAGTTTTTCTCTTTACATATTGATTTGGTTCCGGCCTGCGTCTTTCAAGCTGATTCTCCAAATAGATAAGACCCTTTGAAGATTTAAGACTGTTCAAATTTCTTCAATTATTCCGACCTTTATGACTTTGAACTCATTTTTCATTTTAGCTAATTATAGAGTTCAATTGGAATACACATTCGATTTGATTCATACATACAAGCTGCCAAATGTGCATGTATATCATAATAAAGATGCTTAACTGCCTGTGAACGACTAATTAAACATACAGAAAGATAATATAAATGTGTATTTGTTTATTAGTTCGTTATTACATTGATATTTTTTCATGTTCAAATAAAAATTTTATATTGTTGCATGGCTGCATAAGGCTTCTTCCTAATTAATATAAGAACACATTCAATATACATTTATTTTTATGTTTAACAAAAACAACATCAGATCATTGTTTTTACATGGGATGTTCACCCACTGTGTAGGATGTAAATAAATCCATACCTTAAGTCCATGACGGCACGTAAATAGATATAGTTACACAGCATTCTGGGAAATGTCACATATTTCCAGTGTGTAAAAGAACGCTTACGCCAGCCCGATATGGGTGGTTGGTGATGTCTCGCGCAACCTGATGCAGTATATCATCTAACTTTTGGAAATATAACCTGACATATATCGCTTCATTTCAGCACCGCCTTTTCTCTAGTTGGCTTGTGTATTATTATTGTTTTGTAAACATGTATCTGAATTAACATATAATTCCACAGCTCGTGGTTCTTATCAGCATTTCCTTGATAGAGGATTACGGTTAACCAAGGGTTGCTAGTTGTTAGGTTGAAGTTGGCACTTCGAAACTACTGTTGTCATCATTATGACGTGGTCAAAAGATACGAATCTCTGTATCACAGATGACCACGGATATGTTCCGTTTGTCGTAGTCACAATTACCTTCTTTTTCCTCTTTCACAACGTTTCACTGTGTATTAACCAGTCTAACACGACGGGTGTCACTGGTGGAACAGAAAATGTTACCCTTCCGGAACGCTCGAGTTCACCCCCGTTTATAAGGATTCGTGGTCCTCAATCTTCAATTTCCTTTAGCCTGGTCATTATATTGTGTTCTTCTATTTACGGCTTTTACTTACCCCTTTTGTATCTTTAAACTTATTTCAGTGTCATCTGTTAAGAATTCACTTTTTCCTGTCGTTTGCCTACCAACAGATGACAGGGATCAAATTACTTGTTGAGTGCATGTTTTTTTGTGAAAACTGGTGTCAATTTATTAATTATCTTTTCCGCATTAACATTTCGATAAGAAGATGATGATGTCCACTTTGTACTTGACCATCACGCTCAGCTGAATTTATATAGTGTTAGCTCATTGAAACAACAGTCAGTGGGTAGACATGTGGCTCCACTCGGGCACATTATCCATATTCAAAACAAACCCGCTTTCGCTCTTACTCCGTAATGATGCGTGCTTAGCGGAAAAGCAGCAAATATCGATTTTTATAGTCTTTGATGTGACCCGATTGGGAATCGAACCCAAGATTCATCGTACTCGAGGCGAGGACGCTAACCATTACACCAAAGATGCGGTTCTCACGAATAAAAGAACGATCTATCCGTACTGAATGTACTTTCAAATATTTTTATTTGAAATTTAAAGGAAGCATCAGTGTATGATAACCTATTAAGAAATTACCAGTGTTCTTTCATTCAATAAAACATGCTAAAATGGTACTTTACTGTTGTTTTCAGGTGGTATTGTTAACGGTAAAGAATGTTCCTTGGCGCTGTCCGTTGCTTTGAACTACTAAAATGTCGTACGTATGTCATAATGCATTTTATATTTTGCTAAATTAAATTATCTGGACTTCTATTAAGTACGTCCATACAATGAACACGATGTGATTGATATTCTATCGTAGAAGTAGTATATTAGATATCATACCACGTATATCTATCTACAAATGGCTTCTTTTTACTTGAAATTGTCCGTAGAATTTTACATCTAGAATTGAAAAAATCGATCGCTGTGGTCATCGATGATTTGTGTGCAGACCTTCTAACGCCGTGGATAAAATATTCAAAAATAGCCATCGTTTCTGCTTGTTTATAAAATTTCATGTGAAAATGACATTACTCATACCCGTTCCCTTGACGACCAAACATAATTATAAAGATAATCGGCAATAAAATTGAAATATAATTTAAGGTCGTCAAGAAAATCAGAATGCTACTAAATTAAATCAATATATCCTCATTTAAGTTGTTAAATAACGTTTGTATTAAGATTGTCCGATATGAGAATGAAGCATCTGGTATGGAGTTTTTTAATGTTCCTCTCTGGAACCTTATCTCTTATATCTCCCCGAGGATTTTTGTTGTTTAGTTTTTGTCGATGTCAATTTATACGATTTTAACCTTTATTAAACACGTTTTTATTATATTTATTGTTTGTTCCAAGTGATGTTTGAAATAAACTAATTAGGTTACATCGTGTATTGGGTTACTTCGCTTTCTTCTTTAAGAATGGGACGTAGTGATATATAGTGATTTGAAGAGATCAATCGTTGCAGACTATTCAGTCATGTCACTTATAACGTTGGTGCACAGTTCAGAGCGACGTGATCTCGATTGATGGTTTACCAAATATACTTACTTACTCTCTGTGGTTTTCTCTGGGTACTCTGACTATATATTCTAAATATAGCTGAAAGGGATGGGTTTTTTTCTCGGTTTTCTTGACTATACATTTTACGATATAACTGAAAATTGTTGCAAGTGACAAGGTGTCATAAACCAACCAACAAATCAATGAACTATGCTTAGGTGATGCCGATAATCTCTGTCAGCATCATGTATTTATAAAAAGAAAGTTTAAATAGTGATGATCAACAATTCCTCTCATCCCAATTCATTGAACACAAAAACAAAAGGCCACGTTTGAACCTCAGGTACTGGCTTAGGACAGGCACAAAAATGCGGTGGGATTAAACCGGTTAATTGGATCCCAACACTCCCCTCTCGATGATTGGATCTCCATCACCAACGGAAATACAAGTATAACAAACAATACAAAAAATATAAAAAAACAACCTTGCACATTATGCCACATATTCGCTTCCACTGAAAAAGAAAACACACAATCACAAACATGAATGACAACCTAAAGATGGACAATACAATAGCAGGTCATATTTCACTAAAAGAACACACACAATCACAAACATGAATGACAACCTAAAGATGGACAATACAATAGCAGGTCATATTTCACTAAATGAACACACACAATCACAAACATGAATGACAACCTAAAGATGGACAATACAATAGCAGGTCATATTTCACTAAAAGAACACACACAATCACAAACATGAATCACAACCTAAAGATGGACAATACAATTGCAGGTCATATTTCACTAAAAGAACACACACAATCACAAACTTGAATGACAACCTAAAGATGGACAATACAATAGCAGGTCATATTTCACTAAAAGAACACACACAATCACAAACATGAATGACAACCTAAAGATGGACACTACAATAGCAGGTCATATTTCACTAAAAGAACACACACAATCACAAACATGAATGACAACCTAAAGATGGACACTACAATAGCAGGTCATATTTCACTAAAAGAACACACACAATCACAAACATGAATGACAACCTAAAGATGGACAATACAATAGCAGGTCATATTTCACTAAAAGAACACACACAATCACAAACATGAATGACAACCTAAGGATGGACAATACAATAGCAGGTCATATTTCACTAAAAGAACACACACAATCACAAACATGAATGACAACCTAAAGATGGACAATACAATAGCAGGTCATATTTCACTCACAATACTTGTTTGCATATATTCCGTGCAACAACGGAAAGGAGCTGAACATATTTGACCATCTACATTTTCCTTCTTTTTTTAATATTTGTTTATGATGAACTCTAATTCCTTCTTGAAATGCCTGTTATCTTTTACCTGCAGAAGAAACAGCCATTGATTCCATACAACATATCAATGCGCATGGCGTAAATCATTTCAGCCACTATAAACAATTTTTAATTGTACGAAAGAACGTTTTTACAACTTAAATGATATATTCATCTAAATCTTTTCTAACTTACAATCGACACGCAACAATTTACCTTTTAAAGTGCTTGTCAGATAAAAAAAAATAGAATAGTTTGATTTTAATGGTAGTTTAAGAATCGCCATGGTGAGGGAATTGTACAATCAATTTACACGTTATAGTAAACGACTAGTTTTATGATTCCTACCAGACAAAAGATATAAAAATGCAATTTGTTAAAGTTATGCGTTATTAAAACTTAAAACAACTGCGTAAGTGTCAGGAAGTATGGACATAAATCTGATTTTGTCCAGCTATTTTATTAGATTCCGGATAAATTGATGACGAATAGACGTACCGTATGAATATTTGATGGAGAAAATAGACAAAAATTCTGTTTAAATTTGATAAAAAAAAAATTCCAGACATTTTTTCAAACCTGCATTTATCTCGTGTCAAAATTGATTCATCATTTTCAAAATGGATAATAGTCTACAAAATTTTATAAACGTCAAATTATTTTGGCACATTCTCAGAAACGTAAATGGTTCTTCTCTATGGAATACGTTTTGTATATTTTCAATTGCTATATTCTAAAAAAAAAAGTCAATAATTACGACAGGCATTAGTTCCATGCCTGTGTCATCTTATTTAATCAGTCTATTATAGTCAGAACAGTGCTGATTCAAGTTCAAGTTAGTATATTACAAACAAGGCATACATCTAGCTATTGTTGTATATGGAATATATATCTCTCAGTTGATCCGATATTCCAGAGCCTGTCGTTCCTATCATGATATCCTTGATAGAGGGTTGATGCTAATAAGGACGCTACTGAACCAGGGGTTCCTATTGGTTAACTTGGAGTCATTACTTCGAAAGTTTCACGGTCGACACCATGTCTTGGTTAACCGTTACGGAATATCCATGTCACAAATGACTACGAATATGTTCCATTTGTCGTAAGTACTTCCCGGTCCTTAACTCATTCATGATTTATCACCGTAACTGGAGCAACACGACGGGTGCCATTTGTGGAGCAGGAACTACTTACCTTTCTGAGGCATTGCTCGATCTTTAGTTTTATGTGGAGTGTTTTGTAGATCATTGTGTGTCCTTTGTCCTTTTGATTTTGGTCATTGTGTTGTCTTTCCTTCTATTTATGGATTCTAATTACCCCTTTGGTATCTTCAAACTCTTCTTATATTGTGTGCTCTCCAAGAGCATGGGAGATTCGGTCAAGCCAGCGACTTAGTAAAGCATTAATTTCCACTTCTCTTCTTCACGGACCGGAATTTAGAGGACGCTACTGGTAGAATAATGTCAGGAATTGTTGTGTGATATGTTTACTGTATCTACATCATGTAGCACCATACGTATAGCAAATTAGCGTGATTGTCCTATACAGTCCAATACAAACAGACATCAAAAAACACTATGCGATTTGTCATCGACAATGATTACTCAACTAGTCACTCTCCTAAACTCCTACGTACACATAATTTTCTTTAAAAAAATAGATATGTTTTTGCCGATATGCTGATATATATTTTTTTTTCAATATGTGTACAAAAGATAGTTGGATTTGAAATAGAGTTTAAACATAAGAATAACATGAAACGCTTCATAAAAACCAATATTGGTCCATTCTTGAGTATCTTCCTTATAGATTGTATACGACAAAGAGGAAATATAGAAGAGACGTCCTTAGCGCCATAGAACGATATATTTTGTTGTTGTTGTTGTCGAGAATTTTTTTTCATTCAATTGTATATGATTTTCATTGGTCTGGAAAAAAGCAAAAATATCAAGTACTGTGATCATGTCCATGAGTATATAAATCAAAGACATAAATTGACGTATAATGTCGACTATTTCATGCAGAAAATTACTCTTATGAAAGTTTAAACAGTGATGGTCATACATTCTACCAAAGCCAACAAAATGAACAATCATCTCTCATCTGTCGACTACTACATATGGAAATTAGATCTGTCAATCATTCACAGTAAAACTGGTAAGAAGTCCTGTTGGAATGAAATTAGGAACATTGAAACAAAGCAATGAATGACTTAAATGAAAAGCTAATAACAGACAAAACATATTTCTTAAACAAGAGGAACAAAACTGTGAAAGAGAAAATCAACAATGTTGACGGTAAAATACACAAAACCAACGTTGCTATATAGTCTGCTTAAGCTCATTTTATCGTGGACTTTTGTAACAAGTGAGAGAGTGATTGTTGCTTAACGCCAACACAGCTATTTTTCAGCAATATCATGGCGAAAACAAGTTATTTTTCAATGAGATGATGATGAGATCCACTTTGTACTAGACCAACACGCTCATATATATAGTGCTAGCTCACCGAAACAACAGTCCGCGGATATGCATGTCGCCCCACTCGGACACATTATCCTGATTCCGAGCCACCCAGTCTTTGATCTTTCTCATTAATGTTGCCCTGCATAGTGGAGAAGCAACAAATAGCAATTTTATAGTCTTTGGTTTGACCCGATAGGGGCTCGAACCCACGATCTACCGCACTCGAGGCGAGCACGCTAACATTGCACCATCGATGTGGCTCTTTTGAAGCGATACCGACTCAATAATCTCGTTTGTCATATTCAAGTATCGCAGTTTTTATACTGCCCCTGTCTATTTTTTTAAAGAGAAGTAAACATATGATTAAAGCTATTTGTTTATTACATTTTGATGTAGATTAATGAAATGATATGTATTTCAATTTTGCTTTACTCAATTTAATTGATTGTGATTTTGTTTCTTCTTCTTTTTGTACAATTTTAATAATTATTGAAATAAAAACATATCAGTTTTCTAAAAAATCACGAAGATTTTCCATTGAATTTGACTGAAATTACAGAATTAAATTGAGAAAATCCGAATAGTGTTATTATAGCTTTACTGTTGTAAGTTTTAATTGTATCCAATGTCTTGCTAGTCATGGTCTTCAAGGAGAAGAATTCTATGTTAATGCCTATTATAGTATCTGCTTTTTTTAAATATATATTTTTTTATTTCCCAGCTTAATTCTTAATCTTTCTTCAGATTACTTTGTAAAAGGTTCTTTGAGACTTTTTCTTAAAGAATTACTAAAAGTAATTTGATTGATCAAATGCAAACAAATGCATGTTTTTAACTTGCTGTTAAGAAATTATTTCTTCATCAATTAATCTCAACGTCTTTGGGGATTTTACGACTTTACCGGAGACATTCACGTTCTTTTTAAACATGATTTAAAAGCTATAAAAATCACGATGCAATCTGGTGTTAAGACGAAACACGTAAAATAGCGAAAGAACTTTTAAATTCAAATCCGTACGGTACGTATAAAATTGACTTTAAATTTTAATATTATGACGGTGCAAGTTGGTACTTTTCATATTTCTTGAATTATTTACCTTCACTGGCAAAAGATCGATTTCCGGGTGATCTTGTAAACCCAAATCTCTTTATAACCACGCGATAAAATACGAAAGTGTCAAAAATTCTACTTAATATTGATTTTGGTCAGACAGAAAATTCTCTCAGATGAATAATATATAATGAAAATAAATTCAATCAATGAATTAGGGCTGTAATTGTGTTTTTCTTAAAGTATTTTATATACAACATTTTGCCAATGAAACTGACAACGGTCATGTCTATGACAATTAACTTGTCAATTTCATTGTGTTAAGAAATCTTCCCTTGAAATATCGGTCTGAAATGCCGCTGACGTCGCTTTGTTGTTTAGTGTATTTAATAAAATAATCAAATAAATGATTAAAGAAGTGCATAAACCAATTAACCCCCGGATAAATAGGGTCTCCAAGGGGTGGAGGATATTACACAAAAGAACTGACAAAGGATCGTGAAAGAGATATGAGCAGGGAAAACTATGTTGGAATTGATTTGGTACAATTCAACAGCTTTGAAACTTATAATACAAAAAATATTAACTTTATAATTATTCAAATCACGAAACAGAAAACCAAGGTCGCCAAGCAAGATATGAATGATATTAATATGCATGAAACATGAGCATAGTAAGAATCAGAAATGGACTGCGTAACTTACTGTCCTATTTTACTAATACCTACCCATCATGACCAGTAACATAACAACAAAAATCACTCGGCAATAGTTTCATTCAAAGAATTTCACTTGTAAATCTCATGTAATGTCACCATTTAACACTAATTTTATAGATCGTTGGTTGTCATTTTGTCCTTTTTTCTTTTTGGTCATTGCGCTGACTGTCCTTCTTTTCTTTACGGCTTCTACTTACCTCTTTGATTTAAATTATTCATAACTTAATACTAACATGTGTATTTAAGTAAACAGTAGATTTTCACAAGTCCTACGTGAAATTTTAGCATTCTAAGTAATGGCAGTGTGACATGTGATATACAAAGTGAGGTTAAATGTTTATCAAACTAATTGTATTCATTCAGATTATAGACTTCATATAGAAATATATTTGGATTAGGGGTTAGGGTTATGATTTTTAACACCACTTTCAACAATATTTAAGTTATTTCGTGTCAGTCAGTTTTATTGGAGACTGAAACCGGAGTACCCAGAGAAAGCCACCGACCAGTCGCAAGTCACTGACAAAACTTTATCACAAAGTGTTGTATCGAGTACACCTCCCCTTGAGTGGGGTTCGAACTCACAACTTTTCTGATGATAGGCACTGGCTGTACAGGTAGTTGTAAATCCAATATAAATGTGCTTATTTTGTTTATTTACATGATCAATTTTTCATGGTGGGAATCTTGTACTGCTCTTTCCGATGATGAGCAGGGCTCCATAACAAAGGGAAGGGGTTTAGTCAAGAATTTTCAGTTGTCTAACTTGCCAATTGTATCTTTAATGCTATATCTATAAAACTTTTAATAACCATGGAATCGAGACAAAAATTTAAAAAAAGTTTTAAAGC
This sequence comes from Bathymodiolus septemdierum, assembly GCA_963383655.1. Taxonomy (NCBI): domain Eukaryota; kingdom Metazoa; phylum Mollusca; class Bivalvia; order Mytilida; family Modiolidae; genus Bathymodiolus; species Bathymodiolus septemdierum. The sequence goes on from OY726518.1 coordinate 75,442,694, forward strand.
CATAAAACCACATTCGAGTTTAATATGCAAGTTATTGATGTGTGTAATGTAAGGATGTATACCTCGGTGTGAAATGAAACGATGCGAACAAGAATTGAATGTTTTCGGTGGTCAGTTCTTGAAAAAAGAACAGAATTCTGGGACAAGAAGAAAATCAGCATTATTAATATGAATAATATATGTGATATTATTTTCTATTTTATTAGAATCTGCTATTTGTGTATGTTTATCAAATATGTAATAAAAAGTCAATAAATTTTATCTACCCCTTCATTAAAATTACAAAGTAAAAAAAACTGTCCATGTAACCTGACATTAAATGTACTAATGTAAATTTGTAAAAAGATGTACAAGTGAAATAAAAATGTGGTGTACTGGCATATTTATTTACTAAGTTTATATTTTGTTTGATTCTTTAAATTGTCTGTTCTCTATTGCATAAGCTACAAAAACACCGTTATTTCTTTATTCTGTAGATACATCCTAACTTCAAAGACATGGCTGTGTTTCATCCTATTATAAAAAAAAATACACTTTCAATGAAGTATTTTTGAAAAGTCATAATTAAGATGTCACAATTCGTTTTGAAAGACATATCTCACTTTATCATGCAATTATTTGAATGCTTTCAAATTCCATCTTTGTGATTCTAATCAAATAGAAATGTTGCCAAGCCGAAAACTGTTGTTTTTTTTATTTATATGCCTACTTCACTATTATATTAAAGGACAATTTAAAGCATATGGTTCAGGTTTGGGGAACATCTTCAAAGACATTTTCGAAATGATATGCATAATTATAGAATTTCTAATAGAATTTGCGTTCATTTACATCAGAGTTTGAAATGGCCGGGGAACTTTATTATACAAATGTCGAAGTCGTTTTCTCTGTAATTTACATGCAAATAAGGTTTATTGTCTCGCTTTGTTCTTAGGACTTATGCTATAGAATTGTATCATGCAGATCTATATTTGAAACAAATTTACCATTTATTTTTCTATACAACGTACTTTTAAATTATGATATAATGGTGAACAATGGTATTTTTGAAACTTCGGGAAATTTGACACTGAAATACGAATAAAGATTTCTCAAAACAAATACAATCAGTGTGTATCCTTAATTTTCATATTATAGAAGATACTAGTTCACTGTTTTTGAAATTGGAAGGGGCCCAGTGATCTGGTGATCCAAAGTGGTTAATTACCTTCCCATCATAAATGGAGTGTCTGATCATATGCGATGCTTGCTCATAAAGTAAGTAAGGAAATAGATATAAATGAGCACGAGATACTCCATCATTACACTAAGACATATAGCTTTATGTAAGGATTGCTGTACTACATTTCACAGTCACACTCAATGTCCAGTTTTCCTGGCTTTCTCCATCACTAAACCGAATCAGCAATATAATGAAAAGTGGATAAAATGACCATTCAGTATAATCCAATCAATGTAAAACTTCTTTAACTTTGGGTTTTTTCTGCACTCACCTGCTTTTTTGTGAGAGTTGAAGCCAATCAATACAAGAAGAATATCTCGCGAAGACTAGATCAAAAACGTTTTTAGCATATTTTGTCATTTATAACTGCTGATATTAAATTAAATACTCTACGTAAATTTAACCACTAAGTTGTTACATTCACAATGATGAATAACTCGTCCAGGAAACGTTTGAAGATACCAAAGGAGGAATCAGAAGCCGTAATACGAAGTACAGACAATATAATGGCCAATAAAAAAGGTCAAAAAGACAAACAATGGTCAAACTGCATAAAAAACTAAAGATTGAGCAACACGAACCCCACTAAAACAGGAGGTGAACTCATGTGCTCCGGAAGGGTAGGCAGTTCGTGCTTCTATAGTGGTATCCGTAGTTTTACTGTCTAAAATTCCGGTAATATGTCATGTATGAGGGAAGGGGGACTGGATTGTGACAACGACAAACGGAATGTATCCGTGATCAACTGTGACAACGACAAGCGGAATGTATCCGTGATCAACTGTGACAACGACAAACGGAATGTATCCGTGATCAACTGTCACAACGACAAACGGAATGTATCCGTGATCAACTGTCACAACGACAAACGGAATGTATCCATGATCAACTGTCACAACGACAAACGGAATGTATCCGTGATCAACTGTGACAACGACAAACGGAATGTATCCGTGATCAACAGTGACAACGACAAACGGAATGTATCCGTGATCAACTGTCACAACGACAAACGGAATGTATCCGTGATCAACTGTGACAACGACAAACGGAATGTATCCGTGATCAACAGTGACAACGACAAACGGAATGTATCCGTGATCAACTGTGACAACGACAAACGGAATGTATCCATGATCAACTGTGACAACGACAAACGGAATGTATCCGTGATCAACTGTGACAACGACAAACGGAATATATCCGTGATCAACTGTCACAACGACAAACGGAATGTATCCGTGATCAACTGTGACAACGACAAACGGAATGTATCCGTGATCAACTGTGACAACGACAAACGGAATGTATCCGTGATCAACTGTGACAACGACAAACGGAATGTATCCATGATCAACTGTGACAACGACAAACGGAATGTATCCGTGATCAACTGTCACAACGACAAACGGAATGTATCCGTGATCAACAGTGACAACGACAAACGGAATGTATCCGTGATCAACTGTGACAACGACAAACGGAATGTATCCGTGATCAACTGTGACAACGACAAACGGAATGTATCCGTGATCAACTGTCACAACGACAAACGGAATGTATCCGTGATCAACTGTGACAACGACAAGCGGAATGTATCCGTGATCAACTGTGACAACGACAAACGGAATGTATCCGTGATCAACTGTGACAACGACAAACGGAATGTATCCGTGATCAACTGTGACAACGACAAACGGAATGTATCCGTGATCAACTGTCACAACGACAAACGGAATGTATCCATGATCAACTGTGACAACGACAAACGGAATGTATCCGTGATCAACTGTGACAACGACAAACGGAATGTATCCGTGATCAACTGTGACAACGACAAACGGAATGTATCCGTGATCAACAGTGACAACGACAAACGGAATGTATCCGTGATCAACTGTGACACAGATAGTCCGTAACAATTAACCCAGTCATGATGACGACCGTAAAACGTTCCAAATGGTGATTTCAACTTAACCAGTTCAATAGCTTCATTGATAGCAGCAACCTTCTATCAAGGACATCCTGTGCACTATCATATCAACAGAGAGATATATACTGCAGGGGCTGCTGGAATGTTACTACATATGAATAGAAACATGGCTTAAGAAGACAGGGTTCAAGTAAAGGAAGCGTTGGCAGTACTTTGTGTCGTTCGTCATCTTGTCTGATTTATCATTGCTTTCTCCCTTTACATTTGTATTCTAATTTGCTCCTTGAAAATCTCAATTGTTGGCCCGGGAGAACCCGATCGGAGTGAAGAAATAGGATCAAGTTTACTGTAAAAGTACTAATTTTCGCTTCTTTCGAGGAGGACGTCAGACGGCGAAAAATAGTACCCTCGAAAAATTGTAGCAAAAAATTACTTACCGTCCTTGATAGTAGTAACTTCAATCCAACATGTTAACTTTTCGTATTCTTTACATGATCAATGTGGACTATTTCTATCAAGTGTGTTTTGTGAACTTTTTATTTGTACAAAGCGTATACTATATATTTAATTATTGGTATTTTTATGTAAAGTTGAAGTGTTTTCCGGTATTTCGTTTTCATTGTGTATCCGATTGTCTCCCGTTTAACCATACAATTCAATTCTATTTATAGTTTTCAGGCCAACTGATCATGTCAAGCTGTTTTATGATCATGACCTCCTTTTATAATTAAGACATACACAAATGTAGGTTTCAAGAAAAAATAATAATTACAAAATTACAAAAAGTACTGCCATAATTACAGGTACACTGAGTGTCAATAGTAGAAATAAAATGCTAAAATCACAGTGTGCGTCAAAGCGTGAAATCATACTGTAAATGTGAAACAGATATCCGCAGTATCCTCTGCGGTGTACGCATCATAAATAGGCATCTACTGGTTGTGAGCGGATAATCTAATACACAGGACATAAACGAACAACCCCTCGTGTAAGGAGAATATCAGACTCGTTGCACGTAAAAAGATAGGAGTGGTAGTTTAGGGGCCGTTACCAGTGGAATCGTCCGATTGTAACCATCATCCACATTTCCTCGGCAATTAAGACATTCGTCCATATGTCCATCCCATCGCTATCATTTACCTATCTCATTTATTATCTGTAAGCGTGTTCTTGTTTTGTTGTGTAAAGCTTTAAAATCGAATAAATTGTTTTATTTTCAGAATCAATACCAATTTCATTTTGTTAACGCTACGTTCTGATATAAAACTCACAAACACACACACGCACACACTTGCTGGTTAGCTGCAAACTGGTACTCACAAAGACAAACACCGTCTAACAATAATCAGCAAATCAGAGATTTTACAAGTCAAAACGACCGAGTTTTGGACAAGTGAGATATACTCAGGTCCATCTTCTTTTATCAAAAACTTGTCGCTCAATTTTACTTTTTATTCCCATTATAATTTTATTTAAGATGATCGTGTACTATCACCTGCATATATCGGGGGGAAACTGAAATGTAAAAATTACCTTTCCGATAATTAATGCATTCTAGTTTCAGAAAAAAAATGTTTTAGGTATACGTGTTAGAAAAACGCTCAATGCATTAAAGCGAGATTCAAGATAATATTTAATTACACTGAATGTTTTTTTTCTATTAGTTTGGTTTTTTTTATTTGAGATTTTATTAAAGAAACATGCAAAGATTGACAAAAGAAACGACAGACAAAACATTAACTTTGGAAGTATTCCAAAAGAGACCGTTTCAATTTAAATTATTTAAACCATCAACCTTTGATTTTATCAAAAGGGCCCCCGATAACTTCGATTTTTAGTCAGTTACATCTGGCATCATGATTTAATATTAAAATTTAATTCTGTTCACGTTTTGTTTTATTTCATTTCGATTGTGATTTAAGGTCTAACATCTGTGCCTTCTTTTGAGCATGTTTTTATTCATGTTATAAGATCACTGAAATAGACTAGATAACTTGTGTATATTTAATTTCTCGATGTACGTAGCTTCTATTTGAAATGAACAAAAAAATGTCCGTCTTCGTTGATAAACGAAATTATCAATATTTTCAAAGCAAATAATTGGCTGAGATATTGGACAATATAATAAAACAAAATCTTAATCAGAAATGCAAATTGCAATTGATTACTAATTACTGGTATATATATAGTATATAAATGTAGCTATACCCAGTAACTTCTTCTCCGAAAAAAAAAAGCCCCCAGTGTTTTGTTCTAAATACAAACATATTACTATTGGTCATAAAGGTACATGTAGATAAATTTTGAATCGTGTAAATTATTTACGGATCTTGTCAAATTTGTCCTTTCTAAAAATTCTTTACATTTTCTTTCTGATTTGTCATTTTAAATTTCGTACAAAATAAACGAGCATTTTGATTTATTTTAGTGTCAAAAGTTAATGTCCAACGAAAAATGTCAGCCTGCGGTATAGAATGACAGAACAAAGTTAAATTACTAAATATATTCAGCCCTTGTTTCAAGCTATATATATAAATTTATTATAATATATTTTTTAAATCTTTCAAACGCTTTTTTTCAATCAAAAACAAATAATCTATGGTATGATACATGATAGACTTTTTGTTCATGTTGTGGCAAATTGCGAGAAAAAAAAACCTCCAAACAATTGAAATAATATACATTTATAAGAAAACTGAATATAATAAGAGATTAACCAAAGTTAAACAATCAAAGATCTTTTTTCTTTCAATGCTTAAAATGTGGCGGGGTTGAACTAGGGTTTGCGACGATATGACACTGCTATATCAAGATATGAAGCTAATCCCGAATAATACAGAGACTAATACTCTGTTGTGTCAGTGAGTTAGAGTTAGATGTAGTAAATGGAAGTAGAGGCAATACAATGGCCAAAAGAAAAAGGGCAAACAGTGGTCCACAAAACTAAAGATTAAGCAACATGAGCCCAAAGAGAAAACATTGACATCTGGTACATGTGTATATCGCACAGTTTCGCACGTTTTCTGTTGTTAAGCTAATAATTCCTGTATTTATCACCAAATAAATTGACAATAAACCTATAGTAGTTGTGGGAAACCAGACTCTGTATTACAGAGCCTGCGACTAGATCTTGTGCAATTTCCCAACAGTGAAGTTTTTCTCATCTCGTGATTGATCAAAAATAGTATTATACATGTATTTTCAGTGTTTCACTAAGGTGACGAAATAAAAAAATTAACCTGGAGAAAAGACTTGTCTATGTTATTTTCATTATTTGTTTTGCTTTGTCGAACAAAAGGGTTGTTTGGTGTTGTTGTTTTGTTGTTGTTGTTGTTCTTGTTGTTATTTAGTAGGGGTGTTTGTATATTTGTTGGGTTATTTTTAACCCTTGAAGAGGGTCGTCCGATATAGTGTACAATCAGTTTCTGTTTATAAAAGCAAAAAAAAAGAAAATAAAAGAGTTCAAGTTCTTACAGTTCACATGTACATATTACAGAATTGTTCTAGGCTATTTATTTTGCTAAAACTTTATATACTTAACTCGAATAACATTTCCTGATATCTTAATTACAAAATGTGTTGAAGGAACATTAAAAAATAAATTACAACTAAAAAAACACCCCGTCATTACCAAGGTGTTTCATCTGTCAAAAATGTCATGTTATGCCTAAAAATCTACCTAGGAGTAAATCGAGTTGGGTTGTTGTTGTTTTTTATGTTGGACCTAAATCATGTATTTTTGCTGTGCACGGGATGAGTTTTCTCTTTTTTTATATATATTCAAGGGTATATTAGACGTGTTATATACGTCATAGTATACCATGTATGGTAAGTGACGTTAAAACCTCAGTTATAAACTACATTGCACAAGGATATTGTATTTAAGAAATAAATCATGGAAGCCAGAATGTGTTTTGAGTTTTAACATGGGTTGGCGGATATTTTATCCCGAGCTGGAGGCGAGGGATAAAATTTACTAATATCCGCCAACCCAAGTTAAAACTCAAAGCACATTCTGGCTTCCATGGTTTATTTCGATTCTGATATGTCTAAGAGTACAAATACGGTAGTATACTTTGATTGGAAGACGGTAATTTATATTTACGTTTGCGGAAATTATCGCACACAATTTATACTGCCAAATTCGAGCAGATGATAATTCATCAACATGTACATTTACGACGGAAAAATCAGTCACATGCACCGGCGCATGTGCTAATGAGATTATACCCAATCGATAAATCGCTCGGGTTTTTTTTGCAAAGCGAAAGAAGGACGTCATGTTAGAATATAACTTCAAAAAGATGGCTTTCATCTTTGCAATCTTATATATTTCCGAAATTTCAAAGCTATTCTCTGTTTGACATTTAAATGCATAAAAAGATGATGGAAGTTGCTTACGGTATTGAAACAAATTCAAATAATACAAAACTTAGATATCAAATTTAGTGTGCACGACACACTTCTGGAATAACCTTCATCAGGTACTGTACGCTGAAAGAATACTTTTTTTGTATTATAAGTTTATATTGTTACTAATAAGAGTTTCATCAGTCCGTCTGTTATTAATATTCGATATAGCTGAAATATTGTTGAAAGTGGCGTTAAGCACCATATACAAAACCTAAATATCCGGTGTCCCCCCCCCCCCCCCCCCCCCCCCATTGGTAGTCATAATATAGCTAAAACAAATTGCTGATAGTGACGATAAATATCAATGACTCTCATCATTTGGATACTATCGTCTGCTCGTATATGTTTTACTTCTACTATTGAAAGTGGCGTTAATAACCCTAATCCTTATGATGGGGTCCATGTAACTTATGATGGGGTCCATGTTACTTATGATGGGGTCCATGTTACCTATGATGGGGTCCATGTTACTTATGATGGGATCCATGTTACTTATGATGGGATCCATGTTACTTATGATGGGGTCCATGTTACTTATGATGGGGTCCATGTTACTTATGATGGGGTCCATGTTACTTATGATGGGATCCATGTTACTTATGATTGGGTCCATGTTACCTATGATGGGGTCCATGTAACTTATGATGGGGTCCATGTTACTTATGATGGGATCCATGTTACTTATGATTGGGTCCATGTTACTTATGATGGGGACCATGCTACTTATGATTGGGTCCATGTTACTTATGATGGGGTCCATGTTACTTATGATGGGGACCATGCTACTTATGATTGGGTCCATGTTACTTATGATGGGGTCCATGTTACTTATGATGAGGTCCATGTTACTCATCTTTTTAGTTTTCTGTGTTGTGTTCTGCTTTTTGTGTTTTGTTTGCCTTCGTCTTACATCTTGTGTGCCCAATGTTTTTAGTGTGGTTCGTGTTACTCGATCTTTAGTTTTATGTGTATGTTTTGTGGATTGTTGTTTGTCCTTTTGTCCTTTTTCTTTTTGGTCATTGTGTTGTCTGTTCTTCTTCGATATACAGATTCTGATTGCCTTTTTGGTATCATCAAACGCTTCTTCTTGCCAGTGTCTCTTGATTGGCCATTTTCGGATTTCTCATGCGTTTATTTCACAAGTGATCCTATAATCAACAAAGTGTAAAGATTGATAACTTCTGGAAATGTATATTTATATTTACTTAGACTGTCACTGGTTTCTGAAGAATGGCTATATAGACTATGGAGAATTATAGATATATTCCTTTACATTGACTATACTGGCAATTTCAAAATAATAACTGTATTCCAATTATTTCCTCAACTTACCAATGGTTTGGACATCGCACGTTTTATAAGAAATAAATGGATAGCAGACGTCATATTGACAAATTTAAAAAAAAAAAAAAAATTCATAGACAAGATAACATAAGATTTGAGTAGATATTATTTTTCCAATAAAGGGTCGACTTAGGGTAAATATACATACAACATAGGTAATTAATGCATGTACATTCTAACAACAAAACAAGAAATATAGATAAACAACATGATACAAGACATTAACTAGCATTCTCATATTACACCCTTAACTAAAAAGAACAAATTAAAGACCTTTGCATAATCACACTGCACTCAACTGCAAAGGGTACCATGAGACAATGTACCAGAGCTTGCATTAATAAATACAGCTCATCTCGTACCTGATGCAACAGAAGACGCAGGATATGATGACCAGAGGTCAGAGGTTCACTTAGGTGAAACACTAAAGGCTTGTTATTCAATTATATAGGTGTACAAATTAAAAAGATATACGGGGTAATTTATTCTATGAGAAGTATCTAAAATGCCTTGCTAACCCGCACTCCTCTGTTCTTGCATTTACAATTAAAAAAGGGCTTAAAACAACGTCAAAATGAATAAATGTCCAGGAAGCAAAAATATGCACAACGATGACCACTCGAAAGCTATATGTGCACCAGATAGGTTAATGATCACGTGTTTGTCAACGATAAACTGGTTTAGCAGAATTTGTAAATTTACATATCATGCGCTAGTATGACATCTGTTGACATACGATTCCAACTTCGGCAAACATCGGTCAGCGATCTTCTTGTCATGCCAGTATTATCAACGAATTATATAATTTTAGGAAGATTTGAGAACATAAACCAGCTTTTTATCACATATTTTTATCACTTTTCAAACGACTAAAACGTTTCCAATGGAACAAAAAGGAACATGATCATATATTATACCTTTAAATCACTAATGTCGGCGATGTTTGTACGATTATTTTAAGTATCTTAGCAATGTAAAATTGTACCATGCTATAAAATAACCTACAGCACATAACCGATTTATATATACATTATGTACTTGTTCAGCACTATTATATTGTTAAAAGGTGAAATAGGTGCAAGCGTCTAGATTGATAAAATGCCCTTGAATGCAATAAGCTTTATCTGAAAAAAAGACAAAAATCATTTAACCATGTACAACATATGTAACAATGGGATTGTTGACTAATTGTCTAGAATTATGTGTCCATCAGCCTTCATATATATATACATTTACCAAAGATAAAATAGACAATATTGATGAGACATTCCAACAAATTGTATTTTATGAGCATTTTTTTCTGGTGAAACTGAATTTCTTCAGGGAATGTAAGTTAAAGCATTTTTTGTCAGATGTGGTGAAAGAGAAAACAATACAATTCATTTTGTCAATTAGTATAACAATTTACGATATTAAAACGTCAAAACGAAAAAAAATATATATAAAGTAATTTATAATGTCTTTACTAACTATATGTAAAATGAGATCTTTACCTCCAGTTGTTTGTAGGAGGGTTCATGCTTTGTTTATGGTATGCGTGCAGTAGTGTCCAACACATATTGTGTTGTATTTTTTGTTTTGTTTTGGGGGTTTCTTCGTCTTGTGTACCCTATGTTGCCAGTTTCTCCGGATTGTCCATTTTTGATTGCCCTTCGATATTCTCTAACGTTTATCTAATAATAAAACAACACAAAAAAACGAAAAGAGATGACTGTGGTCCTCAAACATGTTTTGGTACTTGTTTTCGATAGTTTCTCATTGTTAGTAAATTAGTGAAATAAGGTGAAAATGTATGTGATTTGATGTGTGCTCAATTTGATCACTAAAGTTTCACAAGTTTATTAAATAACTCTCGGACACATACAGTATAACATGAAACTGAAACTACAATACAGACAACAGTTTAAACTTGACAGAATAACTACATACAACGTAGATTGTAAATAAATGTATACAAAGAAACGATTGAAGATATCACAGATGTGATCAGAAGACGTTAATTGAAGATATCACAGGTGTGATCAGAAGACGTTAATTGAAGATATCACAGGTGTGATCAGAAGACGTTAATTGAAGAAGGACAAACAAAACTCAGAAACCGTAAATCGAAGAAGGACAGACAACGCAATGAACAAAATAAAAAAGACAAATGGACAAACAACGATCTACAAAAGATTACACAGAAAACTAAAGATTGAGCAACACGATCCTCACTAAGCATCGGGGGTGAACTCGTGTGCTTTGGAAGAGGAAGCAGTTCAACATAGTGAGGATGTGGCGGAACAATATACATTTGTATATGTAAAATTTCTTAATGCAATGCAACATGTTTTCCCACATGAAAACAAATTGAATATACTTGAAATATTTTCATTAAACTTTAGTTTCCTCAATTAAAGCTTTAATTGCTTATTGTATCCATATTTTCTTTTATCTACATGCCATTATAAGACCTATTTTTAGCGCAAGCTAAGCAGTAATGTGTCTTCGAAAACAATTATATACTAGTACACTTAATGATAGGGTGCCTCGATTTACCATATGAAAATATAACACAAACTTATATAATCAACATTTTCCTTATTATGACAAAGCTACTTCCTCATTCGTGACTTTATCACTGGTTTGTAACAAGAGTAACACGACAGGTGTCACTGTATGGAGCAGGAACTGCCTATCCTTCCTTGAGCACCTGCTTTCACCGACTGTTTTCAGTGATGTTCGTGTCGCTCAGTCTTTCGTTTTCTATGTTGTGTTTTGTATATCATTGTTTGTCCCTTTGTTTATTTTCTTCTGCCCATTGCATTGTCTGTACTTCTACGATTGACAGCTTTTGATTACATCTTTGGTTTGATTTTGATTTGATTTTTGGTATTTTAACGCCACTTTCAGCAATATTTCAGCTATATCATGGCGATCAGTTTTAGTGGTGGAGGAAGCCGGAGTACCCAGAGAGAACCACCGACCCTGGGCAAGCATCTAGTAAACTTTATCACTTGCGGCTACGAGTCGAGTGCACCCTTTTTTGTAATTTACAAAGCTGGGCGCGAACCCACGCCATTACATCTTTGGTATCTTCAAACTTTTCTTATCTACAAATCACCAAACAATTGTAATTTATAGAACAAATTAGTGACTTGCATCATCTAATCCAAATACACATTAATATTTGATCATGTATAATATAATATATCAATAATACATTCTTTAGATCTGCAGATCTCCAGATTTTATTGTTTGAGTGTGTGGTTAATTGTAACTTTTTATTAATTAAGTTCACTCTACCGGTCTCGTTGGAGCAATAAACTTTGCATCCATTTTAATATTTGACTGAAGGATCACTAAATTGCGATTAGTATTTAAAATTATAATGAAAATTATAATGGTTTACCACAGTGTATGTTGTAAATTGTATATCCCCTGTAAGCATCTAAACTCTTACGGTAAATCAATGGTTTCAAGTTATTATCTCATTATTTTTGTTTTTCATTCGCAATTATATATTTTGAAAGTGCATCGGTGGTGTAATAATTAGCGTGCTCGTCTCAAGTGCGATAGACCGTGGATTCGATCCCAGCTCGTGTCAAACCAAAGACAATTAAATTGGTATTTGTTGCTTCTCCGCTAAGCGCGCAATACTAGGGAGAAAGAGCAAAGATTTGCTGGCTCGGAATCAGGATAATGTCTATGAGTGGGGCGACATGTCTACCAGCGAACTGTTGTTTCAGTGAGCTAGCACTATCAAAAAATCCAACTACGCATGAGGGTCTAGTACAAATCAGACATAATTTTCATCTCATCAAAATGGAGCTTGTTCTTCCCATGATATAACTGAAAACTTGCTCAATTGGCGTTAGACAACAATCGGTCACTCACTAATATATTTCGTCATCTGACAGTTCTAGACTATATTTATAGTATAGCTACTCTTGCATTCAACAGTTGATAAATACCACAAATAAAAGTGTAAAATCTATATAATAAATATATATACATTAATATTAGATGTTTGTTGTCTTTTTTTTTCTTTGGCGATACCGCTATTATCTAACAACGTCGCGTATCAACGTCATGACATGTAACCTTCCATTCATCTTTGGACGTCCAATCATATACTAGGGGGTGGTCGTGGTCGTGATCGTATGGTAGTTATGCCTGTGCAATCAGTGCATATCATCACTAAAGTTGTTAGTTCGAATCCCGCTCATGGCGAGGTGTACTCGATACCACTTTATGAGTGACTTGCAACAGATCGGTGGGTTTTTTCCGGGTACTCCGGTTTCCTCCACAAATAAAATTGACCGCCACGATAGAACTGAAATATTGTTAAAAGTCGCGATAAACACCATAAAACCAATTAACCATATATGTACTGAACGACATGTTTTCATAATGGCAGTCGTGCCCTCCGGCAACAGGCAACAGTTACTTAAACCACAACTAAAGGCACAAACACGAGATGTGCAAATAAAACGTAACTATCAATAGAAGCATCTTCGTTAGCCAAGAGTTGCGACCCGTCACCATGGGCAGCTTTTGTTGTACTTTCGCAATTTCTGCGCATTGTAATCTGCTGGACTTTGTCAGTTACGTTCATTAAAGATATCAACCATTCAGCACATTGCATCAGTTTCGTCTCATGTCGAAATATGTACACAGTTAACTGAAAGTACCAAATGTGTCCCAAAAACTATTCTTTACTTTTATGGCAATAGCTTATTGCAGTCCATTTTAAGTTACAGTTACACTAGAAACACGTGTGTTTTTGTAAAACGCATTCTGATTGGTAGCAGCTATTTCTGACTGCATCCAGTTAATACCGTCGAGGTGTGAACACCAGTCCGGTTAACACTGTCGGAGTGGAAAGAAAGGAAGGTGAATCGTAACCCTTGCCTGGCGAAGATGCGATAGAAGCCGTTAACACGAAATCACAGAGGATATAGAAGTAAAATTAATTTTGACTCGATCCACATGTCATATCTATTGTGTTGTCAAGATTTATTAACGTAATATGCGTTTTTATGTCATCGCATATAAATTATGCAATCGCATAATATTTTCACATATACAATCACAGAATTAAATTTATGTCATCGCATAATTCCATTTATGCATTCCCCTAAATATTTTTTCAGAATTCCATTGATGCCTAGAAAAAAATACATTGTGTTATAACAGAAAAGATTCAATTGTCCAATCAAAAGCTTCCTTACATATCTGAAATACAATGAAAACGATACCTTCGGAATAACTTTCTATCGAGTATTCTTCTAGATCTTCAGAAATATTCCGGTTACTTAATTATAATTCTGATGACCACGCATCGAGTTTTATTTTTAATTCCAATTAATTCAAAATCTTCAGGGGTATGGTTTTTTTCTGATAAACATCTGCTAATTACATTTTTTTAATAATGCCTAACTACAGCATACATGTAAATATCAGTTTAGTAATTGTGTGGTACTCTGGGTTATTGTTTTTAACCAGTACGTTCGTAGCTACTTGGTACTCTTCATGTTAACCTTTTGTTTTCATTTGTCAATAATATATATATATATGCGATAGTATAAATTAAATGCGAATGCAAAAATAATTTTGCTATTGCAATAAAGAGAATTTTGCAGTGGCATAATTATTGATGAGATTGAATAAAAGCGATATTATGACAGAGTTCCTGTACCATATATTTGTGATGATAATCTAGGCACATCGATCATTGAGAGAACTGTGTAACGTGTTGTGAGAGACGACTGTTTGACACAAAAAGGGACATTTTGTGACGATATATTAATGTAAATAAACTTAAAATAAAAGCTGAAAGATATAATACAAGTTTTTCGTAGTTTACAAAAATGGGGGTGTATCCTGTCCCCAATACCTTTGAGTATATTTTTTTCAATAACATTTAGGACGGGTCAGAAAATATATTTTACAATAACTTTTTCATAACCTAATGGATTGGCTGTTGTTTAACGTCAAGTGAGCAGTTGTATTTCAAATGTATTCGTGGCGAGGAACAAGTTAAATAACAATAAATCAGATAAAGGCTGGTGGTGGGATGGACATATGGACGGATGTTTTGATTTGAAGCAGAATAGGGAAGTTGATGGATAGGGTCGGAAATTTTGCCATACAACGGGCCAACAACGATCACTCCTAGCAAACGCCCTTGTATTCTCCATACACAAACACTCGAACATTTACTTCCCTCCCTAAGGGTGGGCTGTGTATTGATTAGTCAGCATAAACAGTGGATGGGTTGTACTATCAGCGGAGACTTTAAAACCCAAGGGTTCCCTCGGTGTTTTCATTAAAAAAACTGATAACGATATCTAAGAGAACTTGACAAAAAAAACACCATGAAACTCGTGTGAAAAACAAAGGTTAACAGGAAAAGTTCGTTTGTTACTGTGCTTCATATCACAGTTAGAGGTCATTACTAAATGCACTAACTTAATATTGTCGACCTAATATTGGCGTTAATTGTATCTGAAAACCGAGTCGAATTAAAATTATATCGTTATGTAATTTCAAAAAGGTGATAATCAATGTAAAAACTGTTAACTAAATTTACAACAAAGAATTTAACTTCAATGAAATTCATAAGAAAAGAGTTAAAGTTTGTTTGTCAAAACAAAGAAAAACTATAAATGCGTGAACAGGTGGAGAGTTTTAATCCGTAAATGGACTTAATCGCCTACTGCAAACAAAGGCATGATATTTTGAAAACTCATTTTTTTTTAACTTTGACAGTCGGAACTTTGCAATCAAAAGATTGTTGGTGTTTTTGTGACAATCGAATGCGTGTTTATTTTATCATGGGAATTATTGATTTTGAAACATGTGAATTGGGGATAATTAAATTGAATTAGGGGATAATTCTACCAGATGGCTTAATTTGTATTACAATAATTGTAATATTTGCACAAGAGTTTGGATACGTTAAAACATTGCAGTTAAAAAATGATAAGTAACTTGTTTTGTGGGTCAACAAAGAAAAGTTTTCTGCGCTGTATTGTGAAATTTTATTTTCTATTTATGAATGCTATTTGACTTTATTCTAACTTATTGTTGATTAAAAACAGTTAGGGAATGTCAGGGAAAATCAATTTTTTATTACAGAATCTTTGACTTGAAGAAATAAAATAAAAGACCGATTTGTAATATCAAACAAATAAAGTTGTTACTAATAGCATTCGGAAATTCTTTAAGCTCGATCATTCATCAGATAATAAGTCCATTTGGTTTGTTTAATCCCGAATGTAGCGATTACCTCTATACAAGGACCGTATACTATTATCTAATTTGTACGTGCTTGCTCTATATTGTAACAGTTCCTCTGCGGTAAATATACCCACCTTCATCTTTACCTCCAGTTGTTTGTAGGAGGACTCATGTCTTATTTACGCTATTTGTATTTGCGAATGGTGTCCAACGCATATTGTGTTGTGTTTTTGTTTTGCTTGTCTTCGTCTTGTGTACCTTATGTTGCCAGTTTCTCTGGATTGTCTATTTTTGATTGCCCCTTCGGTATTCTCTAACGTCTATGTTGCCAGTTTCTCTGGGTTGTCTATTTTTGATTGCCCCTTCGGTATTCTCTAACGTCTATGTTGCCAGTTTCTCTGGGTTGTCTATTTTTGATTGCCCCTTCGGTATTCTCTAACGTCTATGTTGCCAGTTTCCCTGGATTGTCTATTTTTGATTGCCCCTTCGGTATTCTCTAACGTCTATGTTGCCAGTTTCTCTGGGTTGTCTATTTTTGATTGTCCCTTTGATATTCTCTAACGTCTATGTTGCCAGTTTCTCTGGGTTGTCTATTTTTGATTGCCCCTTTGCTATTCTCTAACGTCTATGTTGCCAGTTTCTCTGGGTTGTCTATTTTTGATTGCCCCTTCGGTATTCTCTAACGTCTATGTTGCCAGTTTCTCTGGGTTGTCTATTTTTGATTGCCCCTTTGCTATTCTCTAACGTCTATGTTGCCAGTTTCTCTGGGTTGTCTATTTTTGATTGCCCCTTCGGTATTCTCTAACGTCTATGTTGTCAGTTTCTCTGGGTTGTCTATTTTTGATTGCCCCTTCGGTATTCTCTAACGTCTATGTTGCCAGTTTCTCTGGGTTGTCTATTTTTGATTGTCCCTTTGATATTCTCTAACGTCTATGTTGCCAGTTTCTCTGGGTTGTCTATTTTTGATTGCCCCTTCGGTATTCTCTAACGTCTATGTTGCCAGTTTCTCTGGGTTGTCTATTTTTGATTGTCCCTTTGATATTCTCTAACGTCTATGTTGCCAGTTTCTCTGGGTTGTCTATTTTTGATTGCCCCTTCGGTATTCTCTAACGTCTATGTTGCCAGTTTCTCTGGGTTGTCTATTTTTGATTGCCCCTTCGGTATTCTCTAACGTCTATGTTGCCAGTTTCTCTGGGTTGTCTATTTTTGATTGTCCCTTTGATATTCTCTAACGTCTATGTTGCCAGTTTCTCTGGGTTGTCTATTTTTGATTGCCCCTTCGGTATTCTCTAACGTCTATGTTGCCAGTTTCTCTGGGTTGTCTATTTTTGATTGTCCCTTTGATATTCTCTAACGTCTATGTTGCCAGTTTCTCTGGGTTGTCTATTTTTGATTGTCCCTTTGATATTCTCTAACGTCTATGTTGCCAGTTTCTCTGGGTTGTCTATTTTTTATTGTCCCTTCGGTATTCTCTAACGTCTATGTTGCCAGTTTCTCTGGGTTGTCTATTTTTGATTGCCCCTTTGATATTCTCTAACGTCTATGTTGCCAGTTTCTCTGGGTTGTCTATTTTTGATTGCCCCTTCGGTATTCTCTAACGTTTACTCAATGTGAACTAACATTTTGAACTCATCTTTCTCTGTTATTTTACCTCCGATTTTATATTTAAATGTTGCTTTAAAGATTAAAAAACACGTATTATGCATAAAAACTATTTTTTTCTTATACATATAGTTAATTTTAGAGCAATGTTTGTCTGGAATATTTAACAAATTGAAAGGCCCTGTAATGAACTTTTTCTAATCGTACATTTTTGTATTTCATATTTAAGATTTTTAAGATGTGATAAATTAAATGAAATACATTTTTACTCTTCATTAATTTTTGTCAAAGCCTGGGGCCTAAATATATAAAACTAAAGAAACATTCGTTTACGTAGCCTATGAAACTAAGATAACTTATCATCTGTTTTTGATGCAGACATTTAAAATTTTATCCAGATAAGTTACGACTGGGAGGACTTGACTTTCCCTAGGGTGGTGGAATGACCCATTAGTTGTGCATAAAATATGTTTATTCTGTTCAACCTCCAAACAAACGATTTTTTTTAAACCATTTATAAATTGAAGGTCCGTCAACTACCGCTTTCATTTTGGTTGTATGGTGTTTTATTCGCTCAAGATATAGTACGCACGTTAAATTGGCATGTGAAAAACTATATTATTTCCACTCTTATTTTAATTATTCAAATGAAACGATTCAGTAACGGACACTTCATCCTTTTCATTAACATGACAGTAGTGGGATATAAATTAAAAAATATTTTCAGACAAAAAAAAGGCCAAATAATTTATACATTTAAATTTGTACTCTGTGTCTTTTGATTGATTTGTTGTTGTTTAACTTAAAAGTACAATTGTTCAGTAATCCAAGGCCACACACAAGAAGTACAATTGTTCAGTAATCCAAGGCCACACACAAGAAGTACAATTGTTCAGTAATCCAAGGCCACACACAAGAAGTACAATTGTTCAGTAATCCAAGGCTACACACAAGAAGTACAATTGTTCAGTAATCCAATGCCACACACAAGCACAAAAAACAGGTTAGAATCGAAATATTATTGTCTGTCAAATGTGACACCAGCGACCACTATTAACCAGATGTTATTCGCTGGGGGTCTTAAATGTGCAAGAGGCGTGACATCCTCCCAACACTGAGCAGACATTAACTTTTTTGTGTGTTTAATTTGTTTGTTTTCCTACTTGTATGTACTCTTTTAATGGGCGTTATTGTACATGACTTTATTACATTATCTTTAATTATTTTTGATATCTTAAAATTGTTCTAGACACAACATTATCCGGAGTAAAAGAGCCTGAACAGTGAATTGATCAACATGAATCAAACGATTTTTAAAGTTGTATGCACTTTGTGAATTACGACATGCTTTTTATTTCAAAAATTTAGCATTTGAATATTGTAGTTATATTTCTGATCAAAATTCAACAAATCTGAGCTCATTTTTCAACGTTGAGAAATGATCATAGAGCCATTTTTCTTGACGGGGTCAAAATTCTACGTTACACCAGCCAAGAAACGATGACCGTCAAGAGACGATGACAAATTATTGACGACGATCCCGTTCCATTACAACAAACTATCACATCGCTATGTTATATCCCTTGCTGGAAAAAAAATCATTGTGACAAATTTTCGCAGCATACTACCGGCAAACATTGCTTCGAGTTTGCAGTAAACATTTTCTGCATGGGCCGTCGTGGTCGTGATCGTATGGTTATTGGATTTACAGCTACCTATGCAATCAGTGCATATCACCACTAAGGTTGTGAGTTCGTATGCTACTCATGGGAAGGTGTACTCGATACAACATTATGTCATAAAGTTTGTCAGTGAAGTGCGACAGGTCGGTGGTTTTCTCCGGGTACTCCAGTTTCCTTCACCAATTCATACACTCTTTACTTTTCAATGTTTCTTGTACCCTTTCTGCAATCAATATACTATTCCCAAAGCTTTCTATAAACTTATCCCAAGCAAATATTTAAAGGTTCCTGCAAAGTTTCGGCAAAGATTTAATGCTTCTGCAAATCTGATGCATTGTTTGCAGGAAGATTGCCACTGGTTTGGGGTTCATGTGGACACATTTTGTTTGCTTCCAGTTAGCTACTGTCTGTTGCAAACTTGTCTGTTTCCTGAGGGAAGAAAAATACATTTTTTATATCGAAAATTGATAATGTCATTGCGATCATATTCGAGACGTGTTCAACACACAACATGAATAAGAACATAAAATCGAAGACAGCTCATATTATACAAATCAACAAAGTTGGTCCAGATATCTTAGCAGTTTGAATCAGTATTTCTGAAAATTACGCCCGGAACCTTTACATAATCAAACTACATATAGGCCCTACATACATCTGTATTTTTATGTAAATAATATCATATTGTAATTTCAGATATTCGGACAATATAAAACTGATCTAGAGAACAAGCTTAAGTACTTTCCTGGTATATCTGTCATCCGTCAAAAACTAATGTATTACATGTATATATCTCTCAATTTCGACAGACAACCGTAAAATACTTCTTGAATATAAATATTGACCAGCATACCTATATTAGTAGGACTGGTAGTTCCAATGTCTGTTTTTAATTACCGTGTGACTCATTGTTCTGTTTATTTTTATTTTATTTTTTTTTGTAAATTTTTTAGATTAGATATCATCTATCATTTGACGTCATATGCATGTATGTCCACTTAAAAGAATGTCACGAATTATTTAAGCCTTAATTACTTACATATGTATATATTTTTACTAATAACATGAAAAAATACTTTGTTGTCACGGATAAAACGTACATGTAATATGTGTCAATGATACTATATGATTAATGATCATCTTGACCACCCACAACAGTGCAAATGTATGCAAGACAATTAAGTATGACCACTAGGGTCATCATAACATGGCCAATTTATTTTACACTTAAGGCGGTCTAACTGACCATTTATCATCAGAATTGAAATTTTGATGTACATGCATATTTTTTTCATTGTTTTATCAAAGACATGTTACTATAATATCAGTTATAATGAATTTACATGTGACAAAGTCATGTCACCTTTGATTTTAACAAATGCCGACCAGACACAAATATATGGACGTGGTCACTTAACAAATTACCAAGCGAGACTGTCTATAGCAAATGAAATTTAGCAGCTTGTGAAAAATAAAACACGTGATATTCAGTTCGGTGCTTTCTTTATTTTCTTAGTTAATAAAACGTTTTTTTTAATAAGCTCCATATTTTGCATGTGAATGAATATTCTAAGCATTCTTAACTTTAATTTCAATATTTGTTTTCAGTTTGATTTTAAAGTTTTTGCATGCTGGCATTGGACGATTGGTAAAAAACAAATAGTTCTTAGTCATGTTAGCACTGGATACATGTGAACAAAATTCTAAATCATATTTGTACTGGTTTCGTGTGTACAAAATTCTTAACCTGGTTTGTACTTGTTGCATGTGTACAGAATCCTTAATCATATTTGTACTGGTAGCATGTGTACAAATTCCTTAATCTTGTTTGTGCTGGTTGCATATGTGCAAATCCTTAAATCTTATTTGCATTGGTTACATGTGTACAAAATCCCGAATCTTATTTGTACTGGTTGCATGTGTACATAATCCTTGCTCTTGTTTGTGATGGTTGCATGTGTACTAATCCCTTATTCATATTTGTACTGGTTGCATGTGTACAAATTTCTTAATCTTATTTGTTCTGGTTGCATGTGTACAAAATCCTTAATCATATTTGTACTGGTTGCATATGTGTAAACTCCTTTGCCATGTTTGTACTGGTTACATATGTGTACAAATATCTTAATCTTATTTGTACTGGTTACATATGTGAACAAAATCTTAATCTTCTTTGTACTGGTTACATATGAGAACACATATCTTAATCTTATTTGTACTGGTTACATATGTGAACAAATATCTTAATCTTATTTGTACTGGTTACATATGTGAACAAATATCATAATCTTATTTGTACTGGTTACATACTAGTATGTGAACAAATATCTTAATCTTATTTGTACTGGTTACATATGTGAACAAATATCTTAATCTTATTTGTACTGGTTACTTATGTGTACAAATATCTTAATCTTATTTGTACTGGTTACATATGTGTACAAATATCTTAATCTTATTTGTACTGGTTACTTATGTGTACAAATATCTTAATCTTATTTGTACTGGTTACTTATGTGTACAAATATCTTAATCTTATTTGTACTGGTTACATACTAGTATGTGAACAAATATCTTAATCTTATTTGTACTGGTTACATATGTGAACAAATATCTTAATCTTATTTGTACTGGTTACTTATGTGTACAAATATCTTAATCTTATTTGTACTGGTTACATATGAGAACACATATCTTAATCTTATTTGTACTGGTTACATATGTGAACAAATATCTTAATCTTATTTGTACTGGTTACATATGTGAACAAATATCATAATCTTATTTGTACTGGTTACATACTAGTATGTGAACAAATATCTTAATCTTCTTTGTACTGGTTACTTATGTGTACAAATATCTTAATCTTATTTGTACTGGTTACATATGTGTACAAATATCTTAATCTTATTTGTACTGGTTACATATTTGTACAAAAACCTTAATTTTGTTTGCAATGGTCGCGTATGTGTGCAAAATCCTTAGCCATGTTTGTACTTGTTGCATGTGTACAAGGTATGTATTTGCAATTTCAAAACAGTTCGCTTATCAGTTTCATTTGTATATTTGGTCTTCTCTATCAAATACACTGCTCCAACCCCGGCACCGACAATTGCAGGAAAGAATTATTCATAACATGTCCGCACGAACGGACAAACGTTATCTACCACGTAATGCATATAATTGTTCTGAGGGTATTGCTGCTCTATTCCAATCATTAAACGCTACAAATGTTCCCGCCAATGAAAATTGACGTTACAATTAAATTGATGGCCTTGGATTCAGATACCGATTTGTTTGCTTTACAACATAATGTTTACGAGGTAATAGACTCAAAGCCTTAATCTTTTATTTTAAGTTCCAGGCGGCATCTGTGTTTGACATCACCGTTTCAATTCTAAACCATTTGTAGCTTTCCATTATACATCAATATATTAGAACCCTGTGTTTTCATTTTCTTTCTTATTTCCGTAGTCAATTCATTTATTTTACTAACACGCTTTGTAACCTTTTCGGAAACTTTCGTGCCTTTACGACAATTAAATTGTTTCATTGCGAGTAGAAAAAATATTAAAAAGAACGTCTAGACCAAAATTAGTAATCAATACTGGTTCCCGATTTCTTCATCAATTTCTGTCTGTAGTTTACCAAAACTTTCTATCATAGCAATTTGACTTAAAATTCATATAATGATTTACTAAAAACGAATAAATGTATATTTGCAGAAAAATTTATATCCGTCTGTCGCATCTTAATTGTAAATGTAAAAAATTGTCTGTCTAAAACGTGAGGAATCGTCTGCTACGGGGGTTTTCTCAAAATGTATTTTGTAAGCAAATTATTTTTGATGGACAAATAATATCATTAAGATCGTATGCTTAAAAATATAATTTGTATAAATAAAAAGAATCTTTAACTTCAACACTTTAAAATTCGCGAATAAAAAGATGATTTTATTTCGCAAAATTAAAAACGAGAAATCGGACTAAATAGATTAAAATTTCGTTTTTTTTTTAAACATATTAAATTTGAGATGGAGATTGTAATCTCAATATTTTATTACGTTATATATATTAAAACTTCTAACGATCAAATTACAACTTGAAATTTAATGATGCAGAATTTCAAATATTTTATCTTTACGAAAATACCCTCAGTCCTTTTTTCTAGTTGACCTCGTCATTCTTGGGCGTTCTTTTTAAGAATATCATTAAAAATTAATTTCGCTTCAATGATCTGGTATCATGTAACAGAACAATATTTAGTACTTTTTAAAAATTTCAATGTGACCTGATTTTTTTTTCTTCATCAGATTTTAAAATATGATGGATATTTAAGAAAAAAGCAAAATTATATCCTAATATTTACGATTTAACGGTTTATAAGGGTGGTCATATTGAAATATTAAACACTTTGACCCTGAAGTCCTTACGGTACATTATATACATATTTATGGTCATGTATGCAAAAAACGCCCAAAGGTCACATACAAAACAGGTCCATCTGTAAAAATCCCCATAAGGAGGAAATTAATCACACAGACTTAAAATTTCAACATTTGTCAAAATTTTGTTAAAAATTAACTTTTTGACATAACTAGGAACGACATTTTTTCCATAGCGCATTGTTGGTGGACTACGACACTTATAATGGATATGTTTTGGTCGACAAAGGGCACGACCCTCTGTTTTTCGTTTTTTTTGTTGTTGTTAACACCTGGTCGAAAAAAGTAACTATTTTAAAATGACTTCAGGTGAAAATTTGAAATGAATTATACAAAGGAATTTTACCAGTCGTTTCATTTAGAAATGTGTCCAGAAATTGTGGGATATTTGACTAAATACGGTCAACTCTTTAAAACATGTCTTTGAATAAATGAACTTAGATAATTTCACTACAATTATGCAAATATTGAATTTAAAATTAGGCAGGCTGAAAATTCAATTACAAAATTTAAAATCAATTAGAATTTCACTATACTTATGCATGCTATTAACCGAAAATCAACCAAACTTTATATGCAAAACATTTCTTTGCATATATTTACGACATAAATTAGTGTATACACACCCATTCTCTATATCGGTGTGAAATCCGGTGTACACAGAAAACTGATAACGTTCGATAACATTTCCAATTTCAAAACGGAATAGTACATTGTATACCTATAAATAAAATCGTAGATATCTAAGCAAGTGCGCATGTTGCGTTTCTAGACTGCCTTCATTAGATGTGAACGTAGCTCATAGTCAGAAGATCGGATTGGTTTGGTTTATGGTGTTTAACGCCACTTCCAACAATATTTCAATTATATCGTGACGGTCAGTTTTATTGGTGGAGGAAGCCGGATTACCCAGAGAAAACCACCGACCTGTCGCAAGTCACTGACAAACTTTATATAACATTTTGTTGTATCGAGTACATCTCGTCAAGATTGGAAAGCTTGTAAGCGTGTGGTTGCTGTTTAATGCCAATTGAACAAGTCTCAGATTACATCGTGGCGAAACAAGTAAATTTTAATGAGATGATGTTGATTATACCTACTATATAGTTGAGCAATAAGTTGAGTTAGACTTTTACCGCGCAAGTTAACTGAAACAGTCAACTGATAGACATGTTGTTCGACATCTAATGCCACAAGAACGAGTCAGCCAGTCATTGCTCTTATTCCTCTGTACTTCACGATTAGCAAATACTAAAACAAATACTTGGTTTGACATGAAATTAATAACAACACATTACTCTCAGTTTTTACTCAACCAAAGATGGAACCTACCATCCACCGCATTTGATTCGAGAACGCTAACGATTACACCAATTTACACCAATGGTCTATAGAAATATAGCTGGGACGGTCTAAGTTTATGTAATACATGTAGTCATGAAATTCCTTTTCCTGATTTTTCATATCGTTTCATATAGATACAGTCGAACTTCGGCAGTTCGAACTGCAGGAATCAGTGGAGATATGTTCGAGATAGCGGTCGTTTCCGAAGATTTTCTAATGTCGTACCAAGGACCAGTTAGAAAAATATTGTAGACCTGTATGTCGAATTGAAAAATTTAATAGTGTCTCCCAACAGAGCTCAATTACCAATGCACTATCTTTGATTGACTGTCTGACATTTGGCTTATCGGTTTTTGTTGCTGAATTGAATTTTTGTGTATACTTTAAGATAATGAATATGTAAATCCGTCAAATCGGCTTTTGAAATGAAATTCTGAAAACCGTATATTAATAGAATTAAAATCAGGGATCATGAATTCTAACATCTGGTACAAAGGATCATTACATAACTTTCAGAGTTCATTGACGTGGGAAAAAACGTTTTCATGTATGGGTCAAGGATCATGATATTTCTAATTCTTGATGACTATCCCAAGACCAACAATCTGCTTCACTTCCGAATTACTGCTTACAAATTTGGAGTGGCATCTAGTATATCCCTCCAAACAGGCATATACTGGAATACATCCCTGTTTTTATATAGTGGGGTTCGTGTTGTTCAATCTTTAGTATTCTCTTACATAGTGGTTTATCCACTATTATTTGTCTCATTTACCTTTTTCTTTTAGCCATTGTGTTGTGTCCCTCCTTCGATTTACGGCCTCTTTCGTATCTTCAAACTTTTCTCATAATTTTGGCACGTACTTCAAAGAAAATTGCTGCTTTTGATATCTAAAACTAAAAGTGACCACAGCCAAATAAATACAAATTTAGCCTCGAGACAATTGACACTTTTGACCATTAAATATTTATACGTATAGAACATTTTCTTTTTAAAATACATGGTACATTATAAAACATACCACAACGAACAGTACACAAAAACGCCCATTTTTGCACATTGATGTTTTTTGTTTTGGAAACGGGTATGGCTGCAATATCCTTGATTAATATCAACCTTTACGCTGTGCCAAGGTTTTTGTGTTAAAAAATCAGAAGGATTAGAGAACAAGTACTAGAGTTAGAGTTATCACACAGAAACCATTGTGTTTACAGGCGGTCACCAACGACAGACCCATAACATAATAATATCGCAAACGATTTGCGGTCGCTTACAATTAAATATTAATAAGTGTTATGTTAATGACTTAAATAAAGCCTTCCATTGGATGTATCGTACGATGTTTCAAGACAACAGAAGAAGCCAGCAACTTCGTACTAGTGTTGAAACTGTAGCTTTACATGTAAAGTATAAAATGTAACGGTTTATATTCCTCTCCCGATTTATTTTAAGCTGAATGGACAGAACAATTTTCCATATGACCAAATGAAAACTTTGCAATGAACCACAAGTGATAATTCACATGTAAACATTTTCCAGTGACCATTCATGGACAATTTTTTATTAAAAAAAAATGGAAAATAAAAATTAAAAAGGATAAACAACAAAATCCACAAAGAGTGGTGAGTTAAACATCGATGGTGGTGCCTTGGGTTTCTGATCAATACATGTATAAAAGGATAATTCAAACATGATTGATATTGGGTTCTATCTTCAAATGTGGGTTTATGCCATGAGGAGAAACACCTGTGATATAATCTTATTTGTATGTCTGAACAAAAGAATGGGTACATAATTAGCCACAGAATTCAAAATTGGGGAGTGTTTTCCCCTTCAACTTTGTTTCTATATAGAGTATTTGTTTCTTGCAGCTAAGTCCAGCAGTTTGCTGAACTGTCCAAGGATGTTTAGACAGCTAATGAAGTGAATATTAATGTTGTCCATATCCC
The DNA here is from genome assembly GCA_963383655.1 of Bathymodiolus septemdierum. NCBI lineage: Eukaryota > Metazoa > Mollusca > Bivalvia > Mytilida > Modiolidae > Bathymodiolus > Bathymodiolus septemdierum. The sequence goes on from OY726518.1 coordinate 75,469,852, forward strand.
ATAATATAGTTTCAGTAATCTGGTGTGTCAATTGTATCATGAATTGTTTAACAATGTTGAATTCATTTTGATGTTCTGCAGTATTATATATTGGTAAATACTAATTCTAAAACCACAATATGGATATTCTCATATACATAAAACTGATTTGTGCTGATCTTTGTTTGTGTGCAGTTGGCATCATTCAAATTGTCCTATGACAAACTATGTCTTGCAGTAGAAGTCATCTTATGTCGGACAACGTTCCAAAAACAAACAAACAAACAAACCTAGATTACCACTGTTATAGACATCTTGATTCTATGAGGATTAAACTTTGTTCTTCTTCAATATGTGGTTTCTGATTGCCCCTTTGGTATCTTCAAATTCTTCTTGTAGAAGATCATGATGAGTGAAGTGTGAAATGTAACAAACAGTGAAATGTAACAAACAGACAGGACAGTTCAGTATGGAAGGAAAGTTATGGCCATTGCTCACCCTGATCTGTGATCATGTAAATCTCTGTTTGTTAATTCAATGTATCTTTCTTAAAGATGTAATTGGATTTCCATTTTACAAGAAAACTTCTAGAAAATACTGGTTTTGTTTGTTTTAGATTTTCCATGCAGCCTAGGTAAATAAAAAATAAGCCAACAAGACTTGGACCCTACAGATGTGCAGTCTTCATTTGAGCAAGCTTGAATGTGTTTTTTGTATTTTTGTGTACACAGGTTTTAAGGCTCTGTTTTCCTTGAAGAAAAATAAAACTTCCAGTCTGCAGAAGAGGAAACTTATTTTAAAATGAAGAACAGCAATTAAAGTTATTGTCTTACAATGTATACCAGTACTTTGTGGAATAAAGTACGTTTTATATTATTCTTTTTTTCACAATATGAGGGGGCAGTCGTGGTCAGTAATTTTCTCTGGGCACTCCAGTTTCCTCCACCAATAAAACTGACCACCACAATAAAACTGAAATATTGTTGAATGTGGCATTAAACACCATAACCCAAACCCTACAACATGAAACCTGGCATTGACATAAACTCATAACAGTTTTTCAAATTAAACAATTTTATTGCACAAATATTCACTTGAGGTAGGCAGAAAACATTGCATAATGTTAGGAAAAGGTCTTGAATTGTTTGATTTTCTTTTCAATGCACTACAGATTTACAAATTTCAATCTGAATGCAAAAAATTCTTTGTTTTTAATTTCAAGTTTTCAAGCAAAAATATTAGCTGCTTTGTAAATTCTTCAATCTTTTCAAAAGAAAACCAACCAACTTTTTAACACTATTTTCTATGATGTGAACACACATTTTCCTCTCTCATAAATTAAAATCAGGATGTGTTCCTAAGAAATGATGAAATCCCTTTAAATAAGATGTGAAAATTGTTCATATAGATATTTGGAAAACACAAAATTCACATTACAACATATTTAAAACTACATTGTATGTTTGTTTTAACACTAATTATACACTTTAATAATTCTATATACTTAATTTTATAATAATCCCTCATAAAAATTTCCAAAATAAATGAATATTAATAGATTTGCATGATTTATTTTACTTATTTTCAACTTGTCTTGGAATAATGTATCTTTTTCGAGAAATTCCCCCAAATATATTTTTCCAATACTACAGGAAAAAATTTGGCTGTAATGCAAGTATAAATATAAAACCTTATTATAATTTGTATAAGACTTGTACACAAAACGTTAAATTGGATTGCCAAAATGAGCAACATTTGGAAAAGACAGATATTACCCATATTTGTGAATCATTTTACAACAGAAAACATCAGAATATTTTTTTGGAGGAACACATCCTGCACACAAGATCTTTATGAAAACTGAACACTTTTTATAAATTATTTTGACTAGATTTTGTATTAACAAGCATTCAAATAGTTTCAAATACCAATTCATTTGTTAGTTTTACTTTACTACATAGAACAATTCAAAACTGAAAAAAAACATTTGGTGAAAAAAAAATCTTTCTGAAAGATAAATTAACCATCATTATCAAAACCTGTCAAAAAGTTCTATAAATAGATGTATGAAGATGAAATAACAAATAATATAAAAGTATACCATGACCATGTTTTGAATGACCAATGATAAATAAAAAAAGGTTTCCTTTATCTAATTGTTTAATAATTTATATATATATATAAATGTAGAACTATTTGACAGTTTTATAATATATTGAGGGTACTATTTTTCTAAAGTCTAAGCTGGTGCACTAAAATGGGTGCTTAAACAATACTGATTACTTATATAAAATTGTCTTTCAGTAACATTTTATCAATGGACCTTTTAAAATAGTTCACTCAACTCTAGAAAAAAAATAATGTGATACATTAATCTAAAATTAACTGGAAGGTAATGCACAATATTTAAACTGACATATTGGATGTTTCATAATAAATTTTAAACCTTTACAATTTCCCCAAGGCATATGACCAGAATGTATTACTAAAAACAATTTTCCTTTTCAGTATTTTACTGAAATATACATTAATATTGCCAAACACCCATAATAATGCACATCTTTTCATTAACCTTTCGTGAACTGAAAATAACAACAAAATCAGACTAGAATATTGCGTAGATTGCAAAGATTGCAAAAATTAATGCGTGCTTTACGGCAAAAAATAAATTAAAAACCAAACAATTATATATAATATAATACCGAAAAAAATAACAATCCTGTTTGAAAACTCACACTCACCCGACACACATTTTCTATAATAGATCACAATATTGCCAAATATATATATTAGTATATATCATATAGAAAAATCACACTGGAAAACCATGAAAAAAGACAAAACATATCTTGAAATCTCAACTTAAAAAAATAAACAATATTCAATGAATACACAGCAATAAATAAGCTTTCCGCTTCAAACTAATTACGACTGGACATAAACAAAATGAAGGACAAAAATCCCTGAAAGAATGATTATTTTTTTGTGAAAGCTTGAATATGGATGTTTTAGGCTAAGTACAGGCATATGTTGGGGTATTTTTTTTCAGTTATAAAATATGAAAAAAACAAGGTTCAATCCTCAAAAATAGCTAATAATAAATGTACAAACATTTTGGCTATGGTTCGCCCATGGAATTGTTTTGTTCATTAAACACTAAATACACACAAAATTCAACAATATATATTAACAAAACAAATAAATGCCACCCATCGTTCATGGCACGTTCTATACAAGTACCTACCATTTAGGTATATAAGCTATCTACATGTACACCACAAAGTTTGCTACTGCTAACCGATGGCACACTTCAAATAAATTAATATCTTTGTACATATCTCTGTCATTTCAACCAAAAACAAAAAACAAAAAAAATGTTTCAAACTTCAAATAAATGTTTCAAGATATTATCAAAACTAATACATAGATCTTATGTAACAGGAGCCTGTAATCGCTCACCTGGTTTTCAATTTGACATCTAAAGTTGATAGAAATTGGGGGTGTTACACATAAATTTGAAAGTGGGCCACCGAAAGGTCATTTCAACTCAAATTTCTGAGCAGAAGATTTTGATGTGATTTTTATCTCATAATATTCCTAAACTGGCTGAAAAAATCTCTCAGAAAAACCCAGAATATATGCTAAACTACTCATTGCCATGTAGCTGCAGTTAAAATTTGATTTCATTTTAATTTGCAATAAAGTATAGAAATTTCTATTTTTAGTAACAGCAGCCATTTTAAATGGAGGGCAGGGCTGTTAGACACAATATTGAAAGGGGACCACCCAAGGACCATCAGAGGAGAAGATTTAAATGTGATCTTTTATCAAAATATGTCTAATTTGTATAATCGGTATACATCTGTTAAAAGAAAAATTTCACAGAAAAACCCAGAATATATGTTAATCTACTCATTGTCATGTAGCTGCAGTTAAAATATGAGCTCATTTTGATTTATAATAAAGCAGCAATGGACAATTGAAGAAATGTCTATTTTTAGTAACAGCAGCCATCTTGAATGGAGGGCGGAGCTGTCGGACATAATATTGAAAGGGACCCATCCTAGAACCATCCTTGCCATATTTGGTTTAATTTGGTTCAGCAGTTTCAGAGGAAAAGATTTAAATGTGATCTTTTATCAAAATATGTCCAATTTGCATAATCGGTATAAATCGGCTGAAAGAAAAATTTCACAGAAAAATCCAGAATATATTTGAAAAACTACTCATTGCCATGTAGCTACAGTTAAAATTTGAGCTCATTTAGGTTTATACTAAAGCAGCAATGGACAATTGAAGAAATTTATATTTTTAGTAACAGCAGCCATTTTGAATGGAGGGCAGGCCTGTCGGACACAAATTTGCAAGGGACCCACCCAAGGACCATCCTTGCCAGGGTTTGGTTTAATTTGGTTCAGGGGTTTCAGAGGAGAAGATTTAAATGTGAAAGTTTACGACGTACGATGGACGCCAAGTGATATCAAAAGTGAGCTAATAAAGTACTTTAATATGTTCAGATGAAAAGAAAAAAAATCTAACCTATGATGTATGTAGAGCCCTTGCAATAAACATGAACACAACTGAAATTGGTAGACATTTTTTTTTAGGTTGAAATGACAGAGAGGAATGAACACCTTTTCATTCCCATATTTTGCTCTTTTCACATCTGGAAGAAAACAAGACCTCCCATTCATAAATATAATAGCACTCTATGCACTTTTGACACTACTCAACAAAGCAAAATAAAATTTGCCTGTTTTCATCTCACTAACCATTATTTAATTTTCAAGAAAAATTCTTCAAGAATAAAAATTAATACTGAATCTTTGTAATACCTATCTTTCTTTTAAAATAATTAATATTAAATAATATTGGAAGTAAAATATTTTCGTTTTGATTTTCGATCAATAGAATGTATAGTTTACTCCTGGCAGATAATATCAAAAAGTTATTTTGTAATTATCAACTTCTGCATATATATGTTTTTACTAATTACAACCATTTGAAACGGCTCCAATAAAAGCCTAATTTGATCTATTTTGCACGATTACAAATAACTACACACTAAAAAAAAATGCATTGACTAAAGTTATGCCTCATCTCTTTCAGCGTTGTATAGTTAGTTAACTTATTGCACAATATATATAAATTCTCAAAAATAGCAATTTTTGAAAACCTTCAAAAAAATCAATGCAGAATTTTCAAATAAAAAAAAATCACAACAAAAAATAAAAAAAAAGATGTGAAAACAACCTTAAAATTTGAACACATTACATGAACACTGGAAAAAAAGTCAAATTAAATGGACTACTGTTCCATTGGGGTTAAGTGGAAGGTAACAGTAATAGGTGCATTAACATGGTGTCTGACTGGCATCTTCACCACAGAGGTAACAAAGTCACTACATAAGGACGAACAGTCTTTAATCTTGAATGCCTGCATCTCACAATCGGATCCATTAATAGCTTGCACATGAAGATTTAGTGGCTCTGAATTGTTTGTTTTCCCTGAATATTCATCTTCAATATCCAAGCCATTTCGAGGCTCTACAATGCCGCTGTGGACTCTTGCAACATGACGCTTCAGTTGCTTCACAAACCTGGTGGAGAAACTGCAACTGTCGCAAGAATAACGAGTATTTAAAATGTTGACCGAAAAGTCCTTCTTTCTTATATGCTCTTCACGTATATGACGATTACACAGAATGATTGATGGGAATTTTCTGGTACAATTTGAACATTTAAATTTTCCCAGTTTCGAAGAATTATTTGCATGAATATTGCCAAATGTCTGTCCATTCTTCTGAGAAATATTATGCACTTTGAATTCATGATCACACAGATTGTTTAACCATTTACTTTTAAAGTCACATTGAGAACAGCTATAGTACTTTTGTTTTGTGACCAGAGAGAATTTACGTAGTCCAAGTCTAGATTTTAATTTTCGTGGCCGTGATACTGGTGGCATGTTTTCTCTTTCATTTTCATTGGTATTTAGACTAACCTGTGCGTTGTGTTCTTGAATCATGTGTAAATGCATGGCAAGTTCACTTGGAAATGAAGCATCACACATACGGCAAGCTCTATTGTCAATTTCATTTTCTGAAAAAAGTCTTCTAGCTGAAAGCATTCCATGATCTTTCATAATGTGTTGTTTCAATCGCTTAATGTTCTTGAACCTTCTTTTACATAGCTGACAGACCTCATTGTAGCTATTGTAATAACTATTTGGATCAGAATTGTCAATGTCAGTTGTCATATTCTCAGAGTCTCTATTCTTATGTTCAAATCCATAAATGCTGCTAGGGCGAGAAACATTGCTGTCTAGATGTACAGCCAACGGACTTTGGTTGTTGCGTTCTCTCATGCTGAGATCAGTCGGAAGTGATGAATTACTTTGAGTATCAAATTCTGAAGGATACGGTGAACTTCTACTTGGTGAGAGTGATGTTTCGCTTGGCAATATACCATGCTTGTTCAGCTTATGAGTGCGTAGGAAATACTTGTTGCAGACTTCTTTATTACAGAGTTCACAAATAACTCTTGAGGAGTTAACAGGTTCCTTCCATCTCCATGAATGTTTCTCAAAGCCATTTTTACTTTTCTTATTAGAGTTCATACTAAGGTTCAGTGGTTTATTATTGTTTTGGTTCACTGGAAAATTGTTTTGGTTCATTGACATTGCTAAACTGGTCTGATTTAACGACATGTTCAAAAATGCCATTTTATCGGATTCTGGGGTTTCTGGTTTTTCACTACGAATTCCATGTATGTTAAGTTTATGTGTGCGCAAAAAGTACTTGCTACAAAATTCTTTTTTGCAAATCTCGCAATAAGCTTCAGGGTCTATACCCATTTTAACTAGCTCATCTTTTGATGGTTTTTCTACAGAATTTGGAGACATATCTAGAGGACCTTCATTACCTTTAGAGAAAGCCATTGGTAAAGATGATCCCATAGACGTTGGTAATTTTGGAATTGGATCAGACAGTTCCATTTTTAATGCTGATTTGGCTGGACTAGTCATCTCATTCATATATTGATGATGAGATTTGCTAATGTCTAATTTGAGATCTTGTTCAGGTGATGGTTCAACACCGTGAACCTTTTGTTTGTGAACTTTTAAAAAGTATTTATTGCAAAGTATCTTGTTGCAAATATCACAAGTTACACGATCGGCAAGTTTAGCAGCTACCATGTTGCTGAACATGGTTGACATTCCATTTTCCATCATTCTACTATTAAAGTACTCATCCATCTCCATTTTCGCTAGAGAATTTGGAGATATTTTCATCTGAGATTCAATCCTATCCTTCATTGTATTTTTCATTATATCTTCCATTAGAGCTCCTTCATATGCCTCGTTCAACATGCCATGAATTTGAATTCTGTGAATACGATACGTGTATTTGCTGGCAAATTCTTGATTGCACAAGTTGCAATATGTTGCAGAATTTTCTGGGTTTGAAGATATTAATGATGTGCCAATCTTAGGACTCGACTCTTGCTTGTTACTTTCTGATTCATTTATAGATTCAGATTTCTCTGAGGTAGGCTTGTTATCTGAAAAGATAGGCATCTTATAAGGTGGTATCGGTGGACCAAATGGAAAGTCGTCAAAGAAGACACCATGTTTGTTAGCTCTATGAATTTTCAAGAAGTACTTGTTGCAGAATTCCTTTTGACAAAGATCACAATATGCCTCTGCATTAAGAACGCCGTTTGATGTTGGAATTTGACCAGCTGATGACGACATAGATGTTGGTGGTGGTGTACCAGCTGACGAATGAGATGGAATTGGTGGTGGTGGTGTTGGCGATGTTGGTGGTGGTTGGGACATAATGGGCGGTGTTGGCATCTGTCCCTGAGAAGGCATCAGACCACCGGCATGAAGAAGCATGGGTGCCATGAATGGATTCAAAACCATTACTCCTGGTGGCATGTTTGGTAATCCTGGCATATTGGGTAGTGAATGTGGAGGCATGAATGAGGACAGTGATGATGAAGAAGTAGGAATGCCAAGTGACATGGTTGACGATGTAATAGCATCTAGTTGTGCTTGTAAATCTTTTGGTCTTCCACGTTTATTACTTGAAGCTGATGATCCATCTGGTGGTGCTATACCATGTACATCTTGTTTATGTTTTTTGAGGTAGTACTTGTTACAGAAATGTTTCTGACAAAGCTCACAAAAGTCTTCCATATCCTTTGGAACTGGTTTGCTGGCACTATTAGACGTAGTGCTGTTGTTGATGCTTGGAGCTCCAGGTGTTGTTGGAGTTGATGGTGGGTTTGGCATCAGTGGTGACTTTGACTCAGGCTTAGATGGCTTTGGAGTATCAGGTACCTTTACTTTAGGTTCAGTTGCAGGAAGGCTCTGTATAAAATCCATTACTTTAAACGAAGATGACGTTGTTAATGTTGGTGGTTGAACTGGTGAGGCAGTCGAAGTTATATCTTGAGGTAGTGACATGCTCGGCCCCATGGATGTTGCAGAGACTGGTGAAGTGGAATTATCAAAAATACCATGCTTGTTGGCTCTATGCGTCTTCAAGAAGTATTTATTACAGAATTCTCTGTCACATATTGCACAATATGCATCTTGATGAAATATACGATTTCCTCCATCGACCTTCTTTCCTTCTTCATCAGAAGTTGTTGCCTTATCAAGCATATCATTATACCTGTCCTCACCACCATTATCATGAGATGGTTCCATCCTCCTCTCAGCTCCAGGATCTCTGTTTGTCGGAAATGCATTTGGCATAAATAGTTCACTACCAAGACGATGATACTTAGTCGGGTATGACTCAGAATTAGGATTGTTATGGAAGGATGACAAAAGCTTGTTGTTATTTTCTATTTTATGTTCTAGTTCACTGCCATTCAATTTGCCATTTAATCGCATATCTGAATCTTTCTCCATAATATGCCTTTCCATTCTCATTTCTGAAGAACTATTTTCTTCCATCTGTTTTCCTTCAACATCAGATATTTCACCATTGTTCTGAAAATCTGACTGACCTATAAAATTGCTGCCAGGTTCTACAGTCTCGCTATCGGCACTATTGGATACCCGTATTGGTTTGCTTTGTTTTCGGCGATTGCCCTTCATCTTATCAAATGCTAACATATCCATGGCTAGCATTTGATCGTTGGTTGAATCCAATACAACCATTAAAACTCCGGAATATATCGGTTAAGTTTATAAATGGTTGATGTTCAATGCTTTCACAAGATGATCTATAAACTTGTTTTATTTACCATATCTGTATAGTCCTGAAATGAGAAATAAAGGTACATTACATTTCAATCTGAAAAACAATTTTCACTCTAAAACTAAAAATATATATCTACATACGAAATCCAATTTGATGGTGACCATGAAGTATATTGCTTATAAACCACCATACACAATGCAGTACAAGAATATACTCAACAATATAAAAAGAAAATTTAAGCAGTGTAGGTTTACATCCACCAATACATGTATCAACAAAATGAACAATCACCATTCACCTCAAATCATTGAACACAAAAAAAAAAAGACCATAACATATGATGTAATAAATCAAGTTCCTGGCTTGGGACAGGCACAAAAATGTGGAACTTGTAAAAAATGTGAAAATTTAAAAAAGGAAACAAATTATAGTTTAAAATTATATTACAATGACTATACCAATATATCCAATTTGTTTTATCAATAAAAAAAAATCAAAACAAATTCAACTATACCTCACACCTCAATGTAACTTCTGTAAAACTGCCACATAACAACAACTTTTACAATGATCGAATTTATTTATAAAGAAATGTACCATTAAGAATACTGGCTGATGTTACAAAAAAAACTTTTAAAGTAGAAATGTTTCTTTTTAAATTTTAAAGGTAAATGACACATGTTCTGATGGTATTAAGGTAACAGATTGTTCTTATAAACAACTATTAATGACCTTCTATAAATTTAACTGTAGAGGTTCAACTAAATGAAATGCAATTGAGCCTACATAGAAAATTTGCTAAACAATATTCCTTTAAAAAATGCATATTTGTCAATATCAAATGATACGAAAGAACAGAAAGTGAAATAAATTGTAAATTTGTTCTAGTTCCAGAATCAGTGTGTGACCCGACACTTATTTTCTCCATTTCTACTGTAAAATAATTTCATTGTGGTTTGGCATATTGTTTGAATATATATCCATTCCATGTATCTAGCGAGGTTATATCCCAACAAACACAAACGACATTCTTAGTAATGTTACGTTAGGAATTTGAACAAAAAATCCTGAATGATTAAATCATTTTTGGCACAAACAAAATTTTATGTTTCTTTTATTCTGTCAGAGATAACTCTAGTTTTAATTAACATAATCTTTTCTATTATAAAAGGTAATAAAACTTTTTAATGACAAATCACTGAATAAAATTGATGTTTTAAATTTTCAAAGATCTTAAAAAAGTAAATTAATAATGTAGACAATAAGAGTCAGATTTGTTGAATACCTGACTGTACTGTGCTAATGAGAGCTAATGTTATCTGACAACACACAAGATTTTTTTTAGTTTCCTTTTAAAAAATTAATGTAAAAAGCTTTTAAAAATGTGATGAAATGAAAACAAATAAAGATTCTTTCTCGCTATAATGACATTTTAATTGACAAGAAAATAAATGTCTGGTCTATTATCTCATTTTAAATTTTTTTCCACAATTTTGTTACCATGGAAACAACCCAAGTTTTTTTATTAGGATGATATGCTTTAATAATTGATATTTTCTCTCATCAACAAAACAACAATAATGTTTCATATCTGCTCTTATTGAGATAGATCTACATCTATGTATGAAACTATGCAATTTAAATAACAGTGTTAATAAACATACATCATTGTGTATTGAATCAAGTCTAATACATCAAAAGATGTAATCAATTTAAAACCATCTAATTATAATGAAAGAAGAAAAAAACATTGTTCAAATTGAAAACAAAATTAAAAGCACTCACTTTTATCATTCTTGTTGTTCAAAAACCAATTTCAATTATGACAAAAATTAAAAGCATATGTTTCATACATATGGTCAGCTCAAGGTTCTAATTGAAATTGACAGTCAAATTCAAAAGATTTGACCAACAACTCCATCAATAATTCACATTATTACTAGTCTAGAGTTAATTAACACAACATGTTCAATTTCATGTTCATTTCATCCACTGTCCATTGTTAATTTCACTTGTAATTGCATGTAATAAGTCCAATGTGATAACAAGTCCTTTTGAAAAAAATTTGATCTGTAAAACTAGAAGCCTCTATTACACCAGGAGTGTGCAATTAATTTAGAAATGAAATGAAATGTAATAAACAACCCACATGTTTATTTACAGACTGAATTACTGAAATCCAACAAAGGAAAATTATCAGGTAACAACAGGTGACAGTTTTTTTATATAGAAATATGATTTTCTATTGTGAAAATGGACAGGTGGGCTTTAAAAAAGGTCAATAAATGACCATTAAACATTTAGATTAACTTTACAGTTATAATGACCAAAGGATTTTTTCTGTAATTACCAAACCTATGAATCGACTTTAAAAACAAAAACATGTATATATAACAGCTTGATTATTGTATGCTTTATCTACAGTTGAACCTATCTTGTTCTATGGAAGTGGTATATGGGGAACTAAACAATATAGTGTTATTAATAACGTCCATAATAAAGCAGGGAAACTATTTTTAGCTGTAGGAAAACCGACTTCTAACTTAGCTGTGCAGGGTGATCTAGGATTAATGACGTGTTTTAACAAACAAAAACTTTCATGCATCCCGCTAATATGTAGATTGAAACGCACCGAAGGCGACAGACTTATAACAACTGTGTCGAACTGGGCTTCAAGACGTCGAATAGGATGGCATGGAACTGTGTCCAGATTTATTAACTCTATTGAATGTGCTGATGTAGTTAACAACACTCAATTAACAGTAAAAACAGTAATGCGTATAATCAAAGATAAAATGACGGAACAGGATAATGATGAGTTTGCTACTGAACTTTTTAATGACAGAAATCAACCTAATGGTAACAAACTAAGAACTTATTGTTTGTACAAAGAAAATGTAAATGCAGAACAATTTGTACTGTCTAACATACCATGTTTGGTGAGATGAACAATGGCACTTTTTAGAACTGGGGTGTTACCGTTAGCTATTGAGACTGGTCGGTATTCCAGACCGCAAGTACATTTGAATGACAGATTCTGTAAACTGTGTGATAACTCAGTCGTTGAAGATGAACAACATTTCATGATGAACTGTCCACTCTATTCAGACATCTGGTTTGAACTGATACAAAACGTAAAACGTTTGATTGTCAATTTTGATTGTTTATCTATGGAACAGAAATTTATATCTAAATTGAAATGTAATGAAATCCAGCCACTTCTTGCTCACACACTCCATACATTTTTTTTAAGATGTAAAAGATTTTTATGACATTTTTATGTGTTAACTATTTAATTTATTAAGTTCCAATGTAAATCTTTTAAAACTAGATTTTTATTGAACTTCTTTAATTTCTTTAATTATTTTTTACGATTTCTAATGTATTATGCATACTTTTTTGTAATATTGTCCTTTAGTTTAATTTTTAAAGTTTTTATTTGTATATACAGTGTCTCATAAGTCTATAAAGGCTGGACATTGATCTTTGTTTTATGATGTAGTTTTGTACATATTTATATATTGTTGATCAATATGTGACATTATAATAAACTATCATTTATCTTAACTTATCTATGTAATTCCTTTAAGGTTTTAAGTGCTGAATTATTTGAAAATTAGAACTAAATTATTTAAAAATAAAAGAAGTCAATGTTTTTACATATATATTATCTTTTATGCAATTTCTCTACATTCTCTGTGAAAGGTTCATGCACTGAACTTTCTTTAATACAGAATTTATTATCATTATTTATTATATTTCAATTCATTTTTTTTCAACACTACTTTTGACATGAATTCTTAATACCCAATCATATCCTATATTCTTTCAATACATAACCAACATTATACATATTTGTAAATGTACCTTCAGAAGAAACAGTTAAATGAAAATGAATGACTCCTCCAAATGTACTCATTATGTAGAAGAACATATTGGTTGTCCCACTAACCCTTGTAACTTCAACATATGAAATATTATGTTGAATATGAAATTTAAAAATCCGCTGTCACCCTGTTAATTGTTGGTCATTTATTTTAAGATGGTAATGTGTCCACATCTTTTGACACATGTCAACAATTTGAAAAATAAAAATTATGACAAGTGACAATATATCATGAATATTTCCATGCATTCTTTTAGGATAAAAAAAATGTTTTTTGTGAAATAAATATTTAAAATGATTAAATTGTGTATCAAGGGAGATAATCAGAGTCATTAGAAAAAACGAGTATTGAAATGAGGAGTTTTCCTTATTACGTTTAACAACATCTAGGAAAGGAACTTTTTAACAATTAGACAAGGATACTATTAGTCTGAGGTATTAATATCACTAACAAAATCAATTAGTGGATTCTATTCTCCTGACAGTCAGATATTTTTGTATAGCACTACAGCATTTCATTTTTTTTTCTAGTGGAAATTGACCAATTTAGTCACTAAATTTGGTAGTAATTAATGAATATTAGCTGAAATAGTAAGGGACACAACTCTACAAATAACTCAAATAATTGTTCATGCCATATCACACACTGGCAATGTTTAAGAAGATGTGGTATTATTAAAAAATAGCAAACTGGACTGATATACTGATCTTTTTATTGCACAAGACAATACACTTTGAAAATCGACTTATACTTTTAAAAAAAATTATAAAGTAATTATTTCAATCTCTTATAGACAGAATCTATAAAATGCAATTAATAAAACAAAAATAATTAAAAAATATAAAATTTTCTAAACACAATGTAAATGCTATTGTGTCAATCCTTAAATAGAACATTAATGGTTCCAGCGGAAGGTAAATATTATATATACCTAACCATGCAAAAATCCTTCCATCTTTAAAAAAAATTGGGGTACTACACTAAATTTTGAATACAGTAGTTATAGAAGAAATGGTGCAGTTCATTTCTTTATATCAAGAACAATGCACGAAATATCATCCATTTCAAATTTTTTTTAAACCTCTGCTTATGTCTTGTTTGACATTTTCTGAATAGATTCCTTATTGATTTGAAAACCTAAAAGTTCATAAAACTTGATTAAATTTTATGCAGCAGATGTTAAAAGTATTAAAAGTCAATAAAACGGGGAAAAAATATTATTCAAGAAAAGTTGTGAAAAAAAAAATACTGTTTTAGTTTCAACTTTAGGAAAAATGAAATAATAAGTGAGAAAAATCAATGACCAGTAACAATACAACACTAACTTGACTAAGAACAAAACATGTTCTTTGAAAAATAAAAAAAAATCCCAAAACACAAGATGTGACATTGAATTAAGGATAAAATTAAATCAATTTTGTAAAATTTACATACCTATTGAGAGAGCCACACGTTTCAAACAAATGAAGATAACATATTTTTCCAATATTTTCATAGCAGCATATTTATAATCTAAGGATAAATGTTTAAATTATTTTTAAGTCAATCCTGAAATAACTTCCTGAACTGGATACATGGTGTTGATTGATAAATGCCCCCAGGTTGATAAATTCTGAAACAAAATTTTTTAGTATGGTTCACATTAAAGTATAAACATTCACTGGCCAGCATGTTTACAGATTAGACAAAGATAAGGAAGTTTATATTTAATCAGGAGGGATTAAAAGGAAAAAAATTCAAAACCAGAAACACCCCCTGCCAGGGCAAATATAAGCACTATATGCCATCATTATGTAATCAATTTCTGCTAATAAACCAATATTTCCTGTCATTATTTAAAGGTAATTTAATATACAGATTTAGACTGAACATGGAAGTATTAGATTGGATGCGACAAATACTGTATCATTTTGGTGTAGAAGATACACAACACTCTGTTTTCTATTGTCAATAATTGTTCATGACCTCAGCATAATTGGATATATGTCATCTTTCAGGAATCATACTATCTATAACTGTGTAACTATAGATCTTAGTAGTATCTTTTCACCCCCTCCCAAACAAACAAAGAATAGTAAAAATAGATTATGAGGGACTTCGGTTTTGAATTTAATTTCATACAAAACCAAACATCAAAAGAATGATATCCTATATTTTGAAGTGAAAAGATGCCATTCAAACATCTAGTATTGACTTGCTTACTACAATATCACAAGTTTCAAAATACAAAGACAATAAACAATGATGTATTTGTAAAATCGTTAAAAGTGGGTATTTAGCAGCAACTTCAGCATCAGAAACAATGATATGGACTTTCTGAACATCATCTGATTACAGATCAACATTCTCATCATCACGATTAATATGGACATTTTGTGGAAAATTTTATCCCCATGGTACTGAATGTCAGGCAAACTTTTACCCATGTTAATTCAGAATTAATGCAACCCAAGTGAAATTAATTTTCAGTTTCAAAATTGATTAAACTTTCAATCATCAAAGGTTTAAAATGTAAATTAATGCCCCATTAAATTCACATGTCCCATGGAACATTTTTCAGTAGCCCAGTAAAAAGATCATATAAACATCAATAATCATCATTATCCAATTTAAAATTTTACAATTTATTTGGCTTGATCTTGATCAAACAAATGTCACATTTCTCTGACTCATTCTAAGCCAGATTTGAATATTCCAGAGAAAAACAACACAAGTTTGATTTAGAAATAATGAGGAGAGGTCATTTCAGAATCCTTATAACAAGACCTATAGATGATTTTGTTAATATAATAATGTGAAGCAAGATATTGCCATGTCAATGGGTTTATTTACATTAAAAAATGTTGTAACTAGCCATAACTGAGAACCAACAGAGCATCTATTTCTAAACTTTCCTAACAATTCTTATTCAAATTACAGATAAAATGGATACCTCATAAATTTATATTTTAAATATAATACATTAAAAGTTCTAAAAAAAAATAATTTACCTCCAAAATATATGTAAAGGTTACCTGATTTCGTCATACAATATTACACAGGCATAACTTCTTAATTATATAGTTACAACTTAAAACAGAAAAAAATAGGAATAAATTTTAAGAATAATCCCCCCCATTAAAAGTTTAACTATTAATGTGTTGAGTTATCAGATAGCAGTCATATTCATTATGTTATCTTCTCTAAGCTGAGTTAACCCTGTTTTTTCATGGATTAAAACTTTTAAAAGATTAAAATTAACAGTTAATAATGAATTGAGTTAAATTTGAATTATGTTTAGTAAGATTAATTCACTAACCACTTTATAAAGACACACACATAGTAGATTTGTAAACTTTTCTAGAGAAATTAAGATACTATTATTAAAATAAAACAAACAACCTGACACAGAATTAAAAAAAAGTCAACAGAAGTCCTTTTTATTATATGATAAGAATGCAGGTCATAATAGATCACCCTTTCTTGACCCCCAATTCACAAAATGCATCATGTTAAGAAACTTCCTCTTAATTTGCAACAGTTCTATTAAATTGGTAATATGTTTTTTCAATTATCTTTGTAAAAGATTTTAATTTTTCAAACAACAGCTGGAATTCTAATTTCTGAAACATAAATTGGGATAAAAGACCAAGGCCAAAGAGCATATTTTTATCATCTTTTTAAGATGATGATGGGAAAGAAATTTAAGTGGTGCCAAATACACTTGAACCAAATACTTTATTTTACTTTGATGTTTAAAACCTGATGTCCATCATCATGTTTATATCAAAATCAAATAAGTTTCTTCTGAAATGAAATCCAGATTCAGAGACTGACAAATCTTGAAAAAATCCACAAATCAATAACTCATTACAGAAGATTTTAAATATGCTAATTACTATTGATGGAATTATAGATGGCTAAAGCTATTATCTTGAGTTTTATGAGGAATTTGGTCTTGACCATATGGTCAGAAGAGAGATTCAGACCAGATTTCTCTGTAAATCTCACTCAAGTGAAGGCAATCAGATCAAATTTCATTGCCCATTTATAGATGACACTGAAGCATGTTTTATACAAACTATACTGCAAGAAATTAAAATTATCTTTCTGTTTGATATAAAAACTTTGATATCTAATTAAACATATAACAAGATTCTGTAGTTATGAGGGCTCTAAAGGGGTACTGAAAATATAATATCAAATTCATTTTGCATAATTGTTTCTTTTTATTTTATCTGGTTCAATTTACATTTTTTAACCTATGATCTTGATATTAAAGATTTTTTTTTGGCTTTGGGCTAATTTTTCATACTTTGTATAATATTGATAAAAATTTACGACTTTTAGAAAAATTTTCAAAGTTATTAAATCTGATGATGTAGACTCCAGTGTTAATGAAACACACATTGAAAATTGATTCAAATTCAGCTTAAATAACTCATCAAAAGAATGAATATAAAGATAACACGTTTGTCACCTCAGGAGACTAATAGGGAGGTGTGTTGTTCTACTAAAATACTGTATCAAAATCTACATCACATAAATAACCAACATAAATAATAGTAACTAAGTACTGGCAACTTAACCTCTTGTACTTAACTAATGTTCAACACAGTTCTTATGTTAATATTTATAATGCAGAGTATATCATTTGGATTTTTCATCAAAGATTTTGTCTAAAATTAGAACAAGTTCAAGATCAAATTTCATTGCTGACCAATGTTTAAGCGTTTTGTAACGTCATTTTGACCTCTAGTGGTCTTAAATTTTAATGCTAGCAACATGATGTATGACACTAAATCTTCTTAATTTTTAACTCCAAAATAATCTGGCAGAATACTGGAAGTCATGACTTCAAGATTTAGTTGATGATTCAGTATTAAAAGTCATGAATTTTATCATTAAGTAAAAATCATCCCTCTTTTCACATTAACCCTTATTAACCCCTTAATTAAACAGGACAGTAATATTACTGAAAGATCCTAAATGAAATCCAATCATGGATTAATCAGATACTTTGAAAGCATTCCAAATGAATTGATATTCATCTTAATCCCCATCTTTTGATCAGAGACTCCTCTGTCTATAGTTTCATATACAATATAAAATGAAGTCTGAGGAGAAGATATGTATCAGACAATTTAGTACTTGAGTAAAAGTGGCATTTAACACACCAGCATGTTCTGCAATTAAACAGTATGTCAAACATATGAACATAATAAGAGGTATGGGGTAAAACATCAATATTTAAAACTATATCATCTCTACATTGTAGTAAATCTTTTTGAATTGGGAATTTTTGTTGTAATCAAAATGTTCATTAGTTTTTAATTATTATACCCTTACATAACATTCAGAGAAAAA
Source organism: Bathymodiolus septemdierum (assembly GCA_963383655.1). Taxonomy (NCBI): domain Eukaryota; kingdom Metazoa; phylum Mollusca; class Bivalvia; order Mytilida; family Modiolidae; genus Bathymodiolus; species Bathymodiolus septemdierum. The sequence continues at coordinate 75,488,284 of OY726518.1, forward strand.
AAAAATCAGAGAGAATAGTACTTTTTTTTTGTTACTAATAATTTGTTACAAGTTTGTAAATATTTATAAGTTGTTTGTTTTCCCTCATAAATTAAGCTTGAATCATATTACTCATGACATAGTATGTAATATGAATATGCAAAAAAAAAAAAAATATATATTTATTTTAAACTTCGAAAATGAACCATTATAATAATCCTTAAATTTAAAGCAATGTAAATGGAATATCATAGCCACATTTAACCTCTGACTGCCCACATTATCATCAGCATGTTATCCAAACTTTGAATTAAACTAATTACCCAGATGTATTATTAGACAATATCTAAAGCAAGCTTTGGGATAAAGTTTTACATATTTGAAAAGGTTATACTAATTATCTAGCATCTGTTTACAATAATATTACATTATATTGTTACTGAAGATATCCAAGTTTTTCACTGTCATTAATATTTCACATTAGCCCAAGATAAAGGAAAGTTAATATTCACATAAACCCCAATGGACTTTCCTGAACAGTAATTCAAATTTCCAATCATTTGCATGGTTTATGATCCAAGGTTTTTACCACTGTTGATATTGACCCCTGTGTGTGGCGCCTCATCAATGCTGTATGTTTTTCTCCCCTGGATATTATGTAAGGGGGAATTAACACATCAAGATCTTAAACATGCAAATTGTTTATTTAATTTGATATACATGTATTAAGCTTTTAATATCCTATAGTAACCTCTATAATTTTTATTCAAAACATCTGTTGCACAATTATTTATTTAAAAACTAAAATTTTCAGTACAAAAAAAATTAAAGTGATTTTTTTTCAAATTTATTAATTTGTAAAATTCATTTAATGTATTATAGATTAATATGTACAAAACAAATTATTTTAATTAAATGATGGAAAATTATGAATTTGAACACACAAATGCATACATAATACATGTATTATAAATATCAATATAAAAATTGTATTTATAAAGTTAAAGTACTGCAAACACACATGGACTATTGGAGTTCATCAAACTATTTAAACAACTTCTCACACTGGATTAAGTTGGACAAATCTTTTTTTTCTATCAGGTTTTATTATTTGTACTTCTACCAATTTAATATTCATTACACACCAACACCTTGGACAAGAGTTAGTGTTACATGCATGGATGGTGAAACAATTTATATTTACCAAGCAATGCTCTTCTGCTAGCAAAAACATCAAAATTCCAATATGGCTTCTTTTCACTTCACAAAGGTGCAGTTCTAAACAATTAATTCATATTTCTCTGTTGTTCTGCAAGAGAGTGTATAATTCATGACAGTTACAGTTTGGGTGATCCAAAGTATGATGTAAAATTAAACCTACATGAGAAGGTAAATTATGTATGTCTTCTCAGACTAACTTACCAGAAAAATACTTGCAAAGTAACAAAACTAATATATATGACTTGTATACTATTTTGATAAGAGAAATTATTAACACATGGTAAGCCATTAAAAACTCACGTTGTTACAAACGTCCAGATGAAACATGCATTATCTTAAATATATACTACATATTTTACTTCTAATCAAACAATAGGTGTAGCAAAAAAAAAATAATTTTCATCGTTTTTTAGGAGGTACTACAAATTATGTTATAATAAAATTGATTTAAAACTCTTCTTAGAAGATAACATGCATCAATTGCTTGCATCGTAATTAATTGTTGGCTACTGAAACACATGCATATTCATCCATTAAATAAACAAATTAATTTCTCTGCACTAGTCTGATAAAAAAAATATTGAAGATTCACATATTTTTGTTTTTTAGGTTAATAATTGAATAAAATTATTGGTTTATTACCTTGTTTCTTTCTGTTTTAAAATCCAAATCACTTTAACACAATATCTTTAAATTAATAATTCCTTTGAGGTTCTGTATTCAAATTGTTATTTGACAACTTAGTGACATATTCCTACTGTTAGCGAGTATCATAAAAAATAAGATCTATTTGAAACACTGAAAACATTAAATTATCCATATATGGAGTGATAGGAGTGGTTTTATTTTCCACACTGAGGTTATGTTTACATATTTATACCCTCTGGTCAGTATTTCATTACTGAAAACAAGAAAATTTTTGATAGATTACCTAGCTAAATCACAAAGCTATCAAAACGACAGCTTATAACTCAAGTAATGCAATGAAAAATCACAAGTATTGTTATACTATCAAGATATTTTAAAATCATCATACAAGAAAAACCCTGATAGGTTCATTTTCTGGAGAATCAATCAATGGCTAAAGACAAGAGGCATTAACATGTCAAACCGATCAGCATATGTGGATATTTTGAGTTTTTGCCATTTTCACCAGAAATTTGACACTTTTGCAAATTTAACTTTCCACAGTATCACTTTCAAAGTAGAACATATTTTTCATTATCAAACTGTCAAATGTTAAAATTAAATTCAAATCAATTTTGTAAAGTTGATCACACTAAATTACTTAAATACACTTTATAACACAAATTTTACATTGTTGTCAATTTAATTACATTGTCAACAGAGAAAACAAGTTAACAGCTTGAATACTTTTTTACTTTGTCACAACAACTTTCTTTATTATAGACTTTGACTTTGTATTAAAAATTCCATCTGGAGCCAAATAACTGACATTGATCAAACAAGTAATTTAAACAATAGAGAAACTTCTCTGGTTTCATAAAAGAAATTATACAGTTCAATTTTATCTTTCTGTTTTCAAGATATGGCTCTGGATTAATAAGTTAGGAGATTACAATGTTATGATACAGAGTCAATTTTTATTAAAAGAGATAACATTCATAAAAAACGAAGAAAAAGTAAGAATTCTGCGCAAATTATCGAATTCAAATAATTATGAAAATGTTTTGCTGACCTCACCCCATCCTACTGATAAAAAAAAATTCGTCTGCTACAAAGTTCAGCATCCCGGTACAACTTTCATAAACTAAGCTAACTTTAAAATAATCAATTGAACACAATAACATTGAGAGATTATCATCAATGAGAACATAAAAAACATCCCTGGGGTAAAATAACAATGTAATACACAAAATTATAATAATTTGACATTTTCACTTTCAGTTTTTAAGAAAGAAAAAAAATATTTATTTAAAAAAAAATGTTTTTACGTTCTACCTGAAAGTTGTAAAACATCATTAAATTGTCTGAATCATTAAACTGTTTACAACACAAGACAATGAAGATTCCAAGAAAATTGATCGTCATCAGCTGCTGAGCTTAATTTAAAATCCAGTGTCCGATTTGTGATGGACATCGCTTATTGATCATTTTTACTTGTCTTTGAAATATCTTTTCGAATCTTCCAGTTACCACATCCAAATTAACATTGACAAATACATTTTAATTTGTTTTCTCGAATAAATCACTTTTTTCGTTAATTAAACTTTTTTGACAATGAGTAAACTTTAAAACATTTACCTTAGTGTGTATTCCGTTCTGCACTAAATCGCCATCTTACAAGTTTTTTAAATTCCCAGAATCCTTTACAAAAATGGCGACCAAAATAGAAAACACGTTGGGTTTGTTGTGAAAATTTAAATGGCACAAGCGGTGAGTTGAATCAAAGTTTGAAGTGAAAATTTTAATTCAACACAGTCTGTAATATGTTCAGCAATAATTAGATTAATTACATTGTCCAATGGACACTAGTATATGGTTGATTGATCACGAGTCGGCACGTTGTATTGTAACATTTATGAAAACAATCGGCTCTATGATGAAATTCTTAATTGACCGCCCATTGTTTTTGGCCGAAGAATTATAATTCACATGAGGCATGGCATATGTCATAAACATTAACTCACGCCTACTGTAGTTTAAAAGGGTTGGACTTGCTTATATCATTTTTCAAATCTGGATTAAATTATAATTTGCAGAGACATGGTAGTTCCAAATAAGTCATTTTCTATTTCCATGGAAACAAAATTTGTGAACTGACACTTGAGTATTTTAATATAAACAGAAACTCATTGGTCGTTACATTTGTTAAATTAATTTTTTTGCTATGGGCTGCATGTCACAGAGTTATTTTATATGCAGAGTTTTAAATGAACTTGAGATGTGTGAATTTCTGTATTGATTATTTTGCACATGAAAAAAGTTTAATAAAAGATAGTTATAAGTTGATAAGGATTTTAAACTTATTATATTTTATTGATTAATTTCTAGATAATTGAGGAATAATTTTTAGATGGATTAGTCATGCAAAACATGTTTAATGACTTGATTGATTTTTAATTTATTTTGTTTTTTGAACAGTGAAGTTTCTTTTCAACTGCAAATGATTAGAAACTGTTTCTGAAATTTACAGAGATTAGAGAACATCAAATATTGGAACTGATTATCCAAACAGATTTCATACAAGAGCTTTTACCATTTTGTAATTAAAATCCAAATAATAAACATTAATGAGTTCATCAAGAAAAAAAAAAAAATAGAATGATTCACTAAGCATTTAAATTTACTATTAATCTAATCAGCAAATATGATTTTCACTGGTTAAACAAAGTTTTAGAAAATATCTATTTTCACTGAATGTATGTGTCCTTATTCCTTGTGAGTTGATGAACCATTTTTTACAGGACCACTTCCAGTCACTATTTTCAGGATGTCACATTACTGTTTTATCAAACGCATTAAATTTTTTGACAATACAATGTTACAAATACATTGTAAAGTTGTAAAATTTACATGTATACACCTGAGCAAGTTTTATCAATGAATTCTGTGAAAAGTTAGCATCTTTGAAGAGTTGGGATGCAATTTTTTTTTTGGTGATTTAGCACAATGAGCTCAAGGAGTGTTAATAACAAGATACTGGTCAAGAATTTATGAAGTTGGCATTTCCACTAATTAATTTACAAATGAGCAAATACTACATTTTGAATGGAGGGGTTATGGTGCAAAGACTGCAGACCTGCCGCAAGTTGCTGACAAACTTTATCACATAATGTATCGAGTACACCTCGCCTGCGCGGGATTCGAATTCACAATGTTAGTGGTGATAGGCACTGATTGCATAGGTAGTTGTACATCCAACTACCATACGATCACATCCATGATGACCAACTACATGCATCTTCGCTAGCCAAGGGTTACGATTCGGGTTCCCTTCTCTCCACCCTTGGCAGATCTAGAATACATTTTGAGGATTCGCACTTTAATATTTCATTGGTTACGGCTACCAGTACACGTATCCAATCAGAAGACGTTTTACACGGAGCACATGTTATCGACGAAATGTAAACAAAGATGGCACCGGAATGCTCTCATATGACAACGATTTGCCACTTCTCGTTTTGGTTTCAATGAAAACATCTTTCCCGTCTGCCAAAGCTTTGATACTTTCACTTGGTTGACAGTAAGTGCTTCCAAATTAAATTTATCACAAATAAGTTTTTCTTCACTGGGCGCTGCCATTTTCAACTCTCCAGCATACGTATAACAAAGCGATTCTGATTGGCTGGCGATGACGACTATCTAAGGGGCGCAACTTCGATAAACCACCAGGTGGCATTGCGCGCGAATTTCAAAATGTATTCTAGATCTGCCAAGGGTGGAGAGAAGGGAAACCCGAATCGTAACCCTTGGCTAGCGAAAATGCCTACATGTAAATGGAGATAAAGCTGAATGGTTGGAAAATAATTGAAACCACAAACCCAGAATGAAAGGTTTTATTAATAACAAGAGTAACATGATGGGTGCTACTAATGGAGCAGGAACTGCTTACCCCTCTGTTCATCCTATCTGATTACCTCTTTGGTACCTTCAAGCTTAGAGATAGAGAGAAAGTTATATGGTCTTTTAAATTATATATTTTTAGCAGTAATACTAAAGATCAAAGTATAAATCAGGGATATCATTAAGTTTTTAAGTTGTAGGAGAAAAAAATAAAAGTTATAAGAGAATTAATAGACTAGCTTTCCCACTTCCCTCAGCGAGGTGGTCTATGTCAGGGCATCAATGCTCTTTAACTTTCAAAGGTGTCAAATACCACCAGCATTTTGTCCAGAAAGAAAGGAAAATAATTGTACTACAACACCCTGGCAGAGTTTGACATATTTAACAGTCCTGTCCAGTTACACCAAAGTTGGTCCCCTTCATTTAATTCAGGGCTACCAATTCTTTTAAACTTTAGCCCAATTGGCTAATTGTGTACAATGCCTTAAAAAAGAAAAGCAACAAATCTGACACTGCATATCACATCATGCAATCCAACAGCTGATTGGAATTATGGGCAGTCATAAAATTGTCACTTACATCTTGCATAATCCTTCACTCTATGCTATTGATGATGGTTGATAAGAATATGACAGTTTCTTTGCTGTAGGGTACAACCCTGTTTGAAAAGGGTGTCCTGTCCGCTATTGTGCATAGAAAAATCAATAATTATAAATATAACTGAAATGCTACTCTCTTGATGTAAAACAACAATCAATCATTTCTCTTGGACATCATGAGAAATTATTACAGCACATGAACAAATTATTTAACTTCATTTTATTGTTTCTTTTGGTCTCAATAAACCACATACATTTTGTATCTATTTTAGTATTTATGACTATTTCTAATCAGTAGTTTTCACTCATAACTTGAGTGACTGCCAGCATATCTTCTTCAGAGCTTGTTCATTTTTCTGTCACTTGTATATCAGAGATGACAGATAAGGAGTAGGGGATCATAGTCTATCCTAACTCATGCCCTCGTGGATTGTGTGGCAGGCGGGGGGGGGGGGGGGGAGAAGAGGGTGCGAACAAGTGACAAACATCTTGTGTGAAAGCCCTAATTAATCATTAGTTAGATGTTGCGTTCATTTTGTTCATAATTCCTCCAGTGAACCAATGTCCTTTTGTCTACATTAAATATTCACATGGAAACTATCCCTACATTGTATTGTACATGTACATTTGTAGATTGCTAAACCAACAAAATATTTACACATTGACATTTTTAATGTTGTCTTTTATCAGTATATTCAGTCCTTTGATTACTTTTCAAACACTGATCTTTTGTTTTTACTACAGTTTGGTAATGATGTTTATTTTTAATTTTCTTTTGCAGGGAATTGGAGAAACATTAAAACATATGTTCAGAAATGAAATTAACACCTTTGTGTAAGTATCAAATCCATTTCACCCTTTGATGTCCCTAGAAATTAATTGAATTCATCTACTTATAATTATCTACATATGTTTTAGGACTTTATAATATAGATTATATTCTTTTATTAACTTGAAACTTCATAAATTTGTAATTAAAAGAAGAATCTTTTGATTAAATTTCTAAAGATTTTAACTCTTGAATTTGCCAGCAAGTCGCCACCATCTTTCAACTGATGGAGAATAAAAAAGTCAAACATTAATTTTAGAATAAATAAGTTGGAATCAAAGCTTTTTTTGAGGTGCCAAAAAGGGTAATCTTACCGATATTTGTTACATTAATGTTCAGTTAAAGACATTAAGGTAAATTTTAAAGACACCCATTTTATTTGATGATTTATAATAAAGAATAACTACAAGCATGTTATTTATTATAGAAAAACAAGAAATGTTCCAATAAACTCTGAATAAGGCAAATATTTGCCAAAACTTGATTAAAACAAGCAACAAATCTTTTAATCAGATGTCGTCCAAGTGCACTTTATTGTATCAAAAACTTAGTTACTTTTTTTTTTTAGCAAATTGTTACTTAAGAGATAAATGTATTGTATATATATGAAGATTTACCAACATCAATTGCTGATTTTATGGTAGCAAATTGAGTTTACGGAGGTACAAATATTTGCGACTAAAAAAATCAAAAATGATGCCTGCAAATCTTCAATGACCTTTTACATTTATCTCCATTCTAACTAACAAATAAGTATTCCAATTTAATTTTTAAATTAACCTGATATAGTGTTTCTGCACTCTCAAACTGTTTGATGGCATCAATTGTGTACTTGATTACTTGATGAAGGCAAATATTTGATGGCATCCAATCAGAAAAGGTGTCACATAAGTAACTATATATTAGAATTTTGGTTATGAGTAGGTGACCATTATTACTTGCTGATGTATTATTAAGGTTAAGGCCATGCAAATTAAATTTTAAATTGTTTGTTTCTTAGGCCCTTCCTATTAGGGCCAAATTCTGTTATGTGGACCTATTTATTCACTTACATTGTATGTAAGACTGACCATGTTATGTTTTCCATTTAAAAAGTATTGGTTTTCATGATAAAAGAATCTTTGCTGCTTCTTTGCATTACTATAGGTTCCAAGTTATCATTGGAGCAAAATGATTTAACTATTAACTGGCTACATTTTGTCATTTGTATTTAAAAGTAGAAATGATCATAGTCTGGCTGTATAATATCACCACTGGATGTGTCGTAGAACACTTTAGTTTATATTAAATTGAAATGTCGGAACAGAAAATTGAATAATAAAGTTAAGATCATGAGAATGTTTTTATTATTTTGTACGACTCTAGAATTGGGTAAAAAGTATGTATGGAAATTTTACCTGCAAAACTGTATGCATTAGTCACCCCTTAAAAGGCCACTCTCCCATCAGACTAGATTTCAGATGCACTGAGATAGTAACATACTGCTAAATTGTCCCCCTCAAGAGAGGTCACCCATCTTATAAGGCCACTTTTTCATTTCTGAAGGGTGGACCGTATAAGAGGGGGACTAATGAACTGACTTGACTGAAAAATAAGTCCTCACAAGTCTTTTTAATGTTGACTGTTTAGAACAAGAAAATGTACTTGGACAAACATTTAGTCTCATTAGTTTTAATAAGGCAAAACTAGCATTAATGAAGTGAATAACAGTCATTCTTGCTAAAGAACACAGGCTTAAAATATATTTAGATCAAACATTTAATGTCATACAAATTATTATCATTCATAACATAATCTGTTGTGAATTTCAGGTCCTTAGTTGTGTGAGATAAATTCTGTACAGTAACAGATATTTAAAGAAATAGTTGATTACATGTAAGTTACAACCTTTTTTTCACTAGTCTCCAATCAAATTGACAGTCAAATTCACATTACATAATCAATGTTATGCTGTTGTAACTTTATTGACCTATTGCCTGTTACATGTATGTACTACAGCCCTCCATCACATAACATATGCAATGCTATTGTTACCATATAGACTTGTTGCCTGTTGCCTGATATGTACATAAACCTACCATCTCAAGACCAATATAATATTATTGTAACTGTATAGACTTTTTGCCTATTGCCTGTTAGGCCAGCCTTAAAAATATGTTTGTTTCCCCTTTCCGACCCTAGCCTGAAAGATCTGGGTAGGTACCTGTAGGTAGGTAATTTTTTTTTTTTATCAAGCATGATTCAGGTAGACAGACAAACTGATTTCTGTGCACCCACTATCTCTGTTTATTGTCATATTATCTGTGCAATTGTAATCATAGAATGTAATTTATGTTGCCCCTTGTGGAATCTTGATTGGAAAAAATATCCATTGTCAGAAAGTGATGTCTTTGTATGTTGGGCCATATCATTGAAAAGATTGAAGACTGAACAGTTGTTATTTGACTTTCAAGACAGAACATATCACGGTATGTTCCGGAAGAGTATTACCTAATACGAATCCAATGCTGGAATCGGACACGGAAAAGTTTCCAAAAGCAGAAAATCGCCAAAAAAAAATTTGTTCACGGAACGGGCTGTAAATTTTTATTCAGTCACAGCGATTTCGGCGAGTCGGTCGCAAAGGGGAAACAAACAATATTTTAATTTAGGCCTTATGTACCTAAACCTGCCATCAAATGACAAATGTAATATTATTGTAGCTGTATAATAGACCTAATGTGTGGTACGTACTACAGCCCTCCTTCACATGACATGTATAATACTATTATAACTGTATGGACCTAAGGTCTGTTATAGTTAAATTACTTCTACAGAGGCCCAGGGTGAAGAGGAGAGTAGATGGATCTAATAGTACAGGTAATGATTATTGCCAATACCATCTTTCGTCATCTGTACTCGATACTGTTCAACAAGATGATGATATCTTCTGAAGGACTATTAGAAAGATAAGACGAGACGACTCTTTATAGAAATCCTTGACATAATAGTGTAGTACTAGAAATACAGGGATGTTGTAAAAAAAAGCCTGCATACAAACTGCAGGCTAGAGTGAAATGTAGGAGATGTGAAATATTAACTTCATACACAGGTGATTGTTATATTACTATCAAGGTGTGCAAAAGTTATAATGACAAAATTGATGTCATCATTTTTGTCAAAGATTCAGGTAGAAAGATGAAGGTAAAAATTTGAGATAAATTAGGTAGAGGAAGCTGTTTCTGTTGATTATTTTATCTCAGGTTCTTTGGGGGTATATTAATGGAATCCAGTTAGCAAAGTTTGGATTATTAATTCAATTGATAGAACATCATCGATATAAAAATGCATGTGTAAGTGAGATTAAAGGCCTAAGTTTTTTTAGTTCACCTGGACCAAAGGTCCAGGTGAACAATTGCCATCACTTGGCGTCCGTCGTCTGTCGTCTGTAAACTTTTCACATTTCAAGCTTCTTCTCCGAAACCACTGGGCCGATTGGAACCGAACTTAGCAGGAATGTTCCTTGGATGGTCCTCTACAAAGTTAATGTTTTTCGTTCCAGTCGAATATTCAATATGGCTGCCAGGGCCAATAATATGCTCTGATTGGCTGAAATTTCAAAGATCTTCTTCTCTGAAACTAATGAACTGACTGAACCCAAACTGTAAAGGAATGATCATTGGAATGTCCTTTACCAAGTTACTGTTTTTTATGCCGATCGGAAATCCAAGATGGCCACCATCGCAGGACATAGATTAACATTGGACCCTATGGGAAAATGTTCAAATGCCTTCTTCTCAGAAACTACAAATATGATTAAAGATAAACTGTACATGAATGTTCATTGGATGGTCCTCTACAATCTTAAGGTTTTTTGTTTCGATATGAAATTCAAAATGGCGGCTACGGCAGGACTTAGTTTAACATTGGACCCTATGGGAAAAATGTTTCAAAATGCTTCTTCTCTGAAACCACTTGGACAGTTGAAACCAAACTGCCCAGGAATGATCATTGGAAGGTCCTCTACAAAGTTTCTGTTTTTTATGCCAATCACAAATCCAAGATGGCCACCACCGCAGGACATAGATTAACATTGGACCCTATGGGAAAATATTCAAATGCCTTCTTCTCAGAAACTACAAATATGATTAAAGCCAAACTGTACATGAATGTTCATTAGATGGACCTCTACAAACTTTACGTTTTTTGTTCCGGTATGAAATTCAAAATGGCGGCTACGGCAGGACTTAGTTTAACATTGGACCCTATGGGAAAAATGTTTCAAAACGCTTCTTCTCTGAAACCACTTGGATAATTGAAACCAAACTGCCCAGGAATGATCATTGGAAGGTCCTCTACAAGGTGTGTGTTTTTTTATGCCGATCGGAAATCCAAGATGGCCACCACCGCAGGACATAGATTAACATTGGACCCTTTGGGAAAATGTTCAAATGCCTTCTTCTCAGAAACTGCAAATATGATTAAAGCCAAACTGTACATGAATGTTCATTGGATGGTCCTCTACAAACTGTGCGTTTTTTGTTCCGATATGAAATTCAAAATGGCGGCTACGGCAGGACTTAATTTAACATTGGACCCTATGGGGAAAATGTTTCAAAACGCTTCTTCTCTGAAACCACTTGGACAGTTGAAACCAAACTGCCCAGGAATGATCATTGGAAGGTCCTCTACAAATTTTATGTTTTTTATGCCGATCGGAAATCCAAGATGGCCGCCACCGCAATACATAGATTAACATTGGACCCTATGGGAAAATGTTCAAATGCCTTCTTCTCAGAAACTACAAATATTATTAAAACCAAACTGTACATGAATGTTCATTGGGTGGTTCTCTACAAATTTTACGTTTTTTGTTCCGATAAGAAATTCAAAATGGCGGCTACGGCCGGACTTAGTTTAACATTGGACCCTATGGGAAAAATGTTTCAAAACGCTTCTTCTCTGAAACCACTTGGATAATTGAAACCAAACTGCCCAGGAATGATCATTGGAAGGTCCTCTACAAAGTTTCTGTTTTTTTATGCCGATCGAAAATTCAAGATGGCCACCACCGCAGGACATAGATTAACATTGGACCCTATGGGAAAATGTTCAAATGCCTTCTTCTCAGAAACTACAAATATGATTAAAGCCAAACTGTATAAGAATGTTCATTAGATGGTCCTCTACAAACTTTACGTTTTTTGTTCCGGTATGAAATTCAAAATGGCGGCTACGGCAGGACTTAGTTTAACATTGGATCCTATGGGAAAAATGTTTCAAAACGCTTCTTCTCTGAAACCACTTGGATAATTGAAACCAAACTGCCCAGGAATGATCATTGGAAGGTCCTCTACAAAGTTTCTGTTTTTTTATGCCGATCGAAAATTCAAGATGGCCACCACCGCAGGACATAGATTAACATTGGACCCTATGGGAAAATGTTCAAATGCCTTCTTCTCAGAAACTACAAATATGATTAAAGCCAAACTGTACATGAATGTTCATTGGATGGTCCTCTACAACCTTAAGGTTTTTTGTTCCGATATGAAATTCAAAATGGCGGCTACGGCAGGACTTAATTTAACATTGGACCCTATGGGAAAAGTGTTTCAAAATGCTTCTTCTCTGAAACCACTTGGACAGTTGAAACCAAACTGCCCAGGAATGATCATTGGAAGGTCCTCTACAAAGTTTCTGTTTTTTATGCCGATCGGAAATCCAAGATGGCCGCCACCGCAATACATAGATTAACATTGGACCCTATGGGAAAATGTTCAAATGCCTTCTTCTCAGAAACTACAAATATTATTAAAACCAAACTGTACATGAATGTTCATTGGGTGGTCCTCTACAAATTTTACGTTTTTTGTTCCGATAAGAAATTCAAAATGGCGGCTACGGCCGGACTTAGTTTAACATTAGACCCTATGGGAAAAATGTTTCAAAACGCTTCTTCTCTGAAACCACTTGGATAATTGAAACCAAACTGCCCAGGAATGATCATTGGAAGGTCCTCTACAAAGTTTCTGTTTTTTTATGCCGATCGAAAATTCAAGATGGCCACCACCGCAGGACATAGATTAACATTGGACCCTATGGGAAAATGTTCAAATGCCTTCTTCTCAGAAACTACAAATATGATTAAAGCCAAACTGTATAAGAATGTTCATTAGATGGTCCTCTACAAACTTTACGTTTTTTGTTCCGGTATGAAATTCAAAATGGCGGCTACGGCAGGACTTAGTTTAACATTGGATCCTATGGGAAAAGTGTTTCAAAACGCTTCTTCTCTGAAACCACTTGGATAATTGAAACCAAACTGCCCAGGAATGATCATTGGAAGGTCCTCTACAAAGTTTCTGTTTTTTTATGCCGATCGAAAATTCAAGATGGCCACCACCGCAGGACATAGATTAACATTGGACCCTTTGGGAAAATGTTCAAATGCCTTCTTCTCAGAAACTACAAATATGATTAAAGCCAAACTGTACATGAATGTTCATTGGATGGTCCTCTACAACCTTAAGGTTTTTTGTTCCGATATGAAATTCAAAATGGCGGCTACGGCAGGACTTAATTTAACATTGGACCCTATGGGAAAAGTGTTTCAAAATGCTTCTTCTCTGAAACCACTTGGACAGTTGAAACCAAACTGCCCAGGAATGATCATTGGAAGGTCCTCTACAAAGTTTCTGTTTTTTATGCCGATCGGAAATCCAAGATGGCCGCCACCGCAATACATAGATTAACATTGGACCTTATGGGAAAATGTTCAAATGCCTTCTTCTCAGAAACTACAAATATGATTAAAGCCAAACTGTACATGAATGTTCATTAGATGGTCCTCTACAAACTTTACGTTTTTTGTTCCGGTATGAAATTCAAAATGGCGGCTACGGCAGGACTTAGTTTAACATTGGACCCTATGGGGAAAATGTTTCAAAACGCTTCTTCTCTGAAACCACTTGGATAATTGAAGCCAAACTGCCCAGTAATGATCATTGGAAGGTCCTCTACAAGGTGTGTGTTTTTTATGCCGATCGGAAATCCAAGATGGCCACCACCGCAGGACATAGATTAACATTGAACCCTATGGGAAAATGTTCAAATGCCTTCTTCTCAGAAACTACAAATATGATTAAAGCCAAACTGTACATGAATGTTCATTGGATGGTCCTCTACAAACTTTACGTTTTTTGTTCTGATATGAAATTCAAAATGGCGGCTACGGCAGGACTTAGTTTAACATTGGACCCTATGGGAAAAATGTTTCAAAATGCTTCTTCTCTGAAACCACTTGGACAGTTGAAACCAAACTGCCCAGGAATGATCATTGGAAGGTCCTCTGCTTTTTATTCCGATCGGAAATCCAAGATGGCCGCCACCACAGGTCATAGTATTAACACAGAACCATATGGGGAAAATACAGAAATATATTCTTCTCTGAAGCTATTGCACTGATTGAACCTAAACTGTGCATCAATCATTGGAAGATCCTTTACAAACTTGTGTTTTTTATGTTGATCGTAATTCCAAGATGACTACCACTGCAGGACATAGTTTTTACATAGGACCAATTGGTTTTTTTTATTACCAGGTGAACGATACAGGCACTTGAGAGCCTCTGGTTTTGTATAAAATCTGCATCATAGGAGTAAGGGAAAAGATCGGCACAGAGAAGGGCACAGTTTGTTCTCATGGGGATGCTGATGATTTGTTGAAAAATGTGCCCTGTGAACCCAACAGATACATATATATGTTATCATTAAGGATCTCCAACATACTGATGACTTCATTTTCTGTGTAGAAGCTTTAGCCTTTTGTTCCGTGCTTGACAAAATGCTGCTAAATAAATTTGTGACCCAAAACTACAAACTTGTAACATTAATGTTGCTTATCATTTTTAAGATAAAATGCATTATGAAGGATTTCTTTTAGGTAGGTTTTTAAATTTTCATGGGGAATGGCATGTAATGTATACTACTGTAGAAAAATCAAATGTTTGAATAGATGAATGGGAATGAAGGTTGTCCAGAAGGTCTATAGAGTTTTTTGTCAGTATCCACATTTGATTGGTGCTACTACGTGAATAGACTTTGTCACAGTATGATCGTAGAACTTCCTTCTTTAACTGCAGACAAAATTTCAGTCATAGTTATGGACAGTTCTCTTGTTTTGTTGACCAAGCAGGAGAACCAGCAATATACTTTTCTCTGTATGGATTCTTATTTTTAGTTTAGTTTTAGTATCCAATATCAAGTAGGCAATTCATCATTTTTCTCATTACGGGTAATCTGAAAATATTCATTGATGACATGAATGACTTTTGACTTGCCAATATTTCTTGAGTCAGATTCAATGGTTGAGTAAGCCTGAATACCCATAAAAAATACAATGTCGTAAAGTACTTATTTAAATTTTTTTCATTTAAAGGTTCAAAACTTTGTCTGAACCTAGGTTACTGTCTGAGCCTAGGCTAGCCTACACTTTATTGTTGATAGAACTGGATATAGAGGATCAATTTCTTTACACCAGCACACTTCTACATGTCCAACCAAATGGTCAAACATATTAATCCACAACTGATCAACTCACTTTTTATGGTATCTCGTCTGTGAAAAAAAACAAAACATGGAATATCAAGTATCATAGTGGTTAATTTAGCTTCTGCTGTTTTATTTTAAGATAAAGGGCATCAATGGTCAACTATTACATATGCCTTCTGGTATGTATTGCTCTGTCAATTGTCTTCTTTACGTCTTCTTTAATATTGAAGAAAAAAACTTGTCTGTCTTGGCTAATATAGATTTTAAAATTTTCCAATTTATGTCATTGGCTTTATAAACAACAGTTTGAATTTTAAGTCAAAGAGACTGTTTTTATGTTTGAAAAAATCAATAGCAATTTTGTCATTATTTTCCATTGTTTTGTTTAACCTCTTAGGCTATAAAATTTATTTCTGGAATCAAAATATCATATTTTCATATTTCTATTTGAAATAAACAGAAATGATGTCAATTTCATATGGACCATGTATTGATTAGCAGCGAATTTTCTGAGTTATCTGTCAAATTTAATTTCTCTATTTAATATCGTTAGTTAGATTATTTGAAAAATTCTGTCTCTTGGTCAAGTGATGTTGCTCTTGGCAACTCATTAATTTTTTTTTTTTTTTCTGAAATCAGACTTGGAGAATTAAAATCAATAACATTTCCTGTTTTTCTAAAGTGATTTAATGTTAATAGTTCACATTAACTGTACACTTATTAAAATTGCAAAATCTTGTAGTTATTGTAAATAGGTTACTAAAGTCTGTTGACATTTTTTTCATTTCAAGAGCCATGATGCCGTTTTGAAAGGGGCTGTTATCACAATTTTGTTTTATTATTGTATTGTTTGTAAAAGACTTGATATAAATTGCAAACTAAGTCAAGAGATAGGAAGTGTTTTGACTAAATTTTGCATTTATTTGATTTAATGGGACACATTCACTACAGTTTAGAATAAAGCAACACTTCAATTCTGAGTTTAACCACAGCATTATTGGATAACACTTGACAAAATAAACGAATCAATGCTCGTCAGTCCTCCCATCATTATATAATGGGGAAAAAGTAAGTTTTTTTTTTATTATTAATTTCTTCTATTCTTTCTCCCCTTGTCAGGCCTCCCATCATGTGCAACAATTGTATTCATTTCCTCTAATCTCCCTCAACTTGTCAGGCCTCCCATCATAATGAAAAATGTTTGTAACTATTTCCTGTAATCTCCCTCCCTTTGTCAGGCCCCCCCTCCTCCCCCCCCCTCCCGGCGCATTTCATCTCCACGAATCGACCCTTCAACTCTGTGAAAAAAATCCTATAAACCAAACTTCAAATAAAGTCCCAATGTAGGAAATCTTTGTTAGCTTAACCTGTATAAACAGAACATCTTACTACTCTGAGCACAAAAACTGGTGATAAAACAGGTTTATCTATGCACTGTACACTGACACATGGACACATGAACATTGTTGTATCGTACAATGCCAGACTTAAGGCAAGGTGTAATTGTGACAAACCAACAAATCTGCTTTGTCTTCTGTAACAGCTCATAATTTAGTAGGCCAACACAGTGAAGATCATATACTGACTGGCATACTATGATTGTTGCTATATATGCTCACTTGTATGAGTTACTGCGAGTCAATGCAGAAAATGAGCTTTATATTACTTTATGGAAAAGGAGGTTAAAGGGGACCAAATTCCGAAATTTGGCATATATGATAGACTCAGATCGACGTCCAGGTCTCTAATCGACGTCCACTCCTCAAATCGGCATCCACTGACGTCATTATCTCTAATCACCGTCCAATTTTAGGATATTCTCAAATCGGCGTCCTTTCCAAACTCTCATTTCTATAGGCCCGTTTACATGATCAAAGTTTGCCATTGATGGCATCAAAAATAATTGTAACGACAGTTTTGTTTTTTTAATGTTTTGTGTGTATGTGTGTGTGTTTTTTAAGCATTTTCCCATTCTTTAATATTATCAATAGGGGTAGAATCTACTTTGGCAGACCACAGAAGTCAGATATTGTAATAAATAAAGTGCATGACCCATAATCTTTCATTTTGTAACCATGCAGCAGTCTTCACGCTTAACTTTTTACCTTACAAGCCCACCAGGCCTGTAAGTTCAAATATTTACAGGCCCACCATCAATTCTACAGGCCCGAATTTGAAAACTACATTAATGACCATTAATTCAAACCACCAAAACTCAAAACATGATGATGTACCAAATATTATGTGGACATGTCAATTATGCATTAGGTAAGACCAGAATGCAAGCAAAAAAACCAAAAAGACACTATTTTGGATTCATGTTTATATTAATCTCCTGAAAATTATAAAATCATATTGTCAATAGCATCCTCAGTATATTCCATATCATCACTGTCCACCTTCTCCTCATCATTACAACCAATATTGTTATAAGACTCTTATAGCAAAAACTTATGGTGTCATCAGTACGTGTGACATATAATTTGGTGATAATTTTTAATATGTACCCTCTCCCCCTTTTTTAAAAAAATATCACTATGCTTTGAATTAATACTACACAAAATGCAAAAAGTCATATTTGTCACTTTGTAGCCTTCAGCAGAAGAAATATGTATATGCCAATTTGCTCAACGGTCCAACTATATATAGTTAGCTAGGGAATGCAAATATAGCAGAACGTATATTGACACTGACAGTCATAAACTGAAGCAAGTAAGGATTGTAATTATTATTTGTCAGACCTCAAATCAGAGTGCAACAATGGAACAAAACTACCAGTACTATAGTTCAAAGTCTATTTTCTAACTGTAGTAGACACAGGTCTGTCAGCAACAGTTCTATAAATAGATCGCAATTAATAAAAAAATACCGATCGGATTTGGAAGCTGACCGAAAAAAATCTGAAGTATCTCTGTGCATTTCAACGAATTTTGAATGATCAACCTTCTCAAAATATGAACATATTATATATGAGAACTCAGACTTTATGTCACAGGATTGAGAAAAAAATATATCAAAAGTTTGCTTGGTTAAAAGTAGCTTCGATCAACATTTCCTGTAGCACAGTGTTTGATTGCGCCCCCTTTCTCGTGGTGCCATTTTTATTTGATATTGAACGAAATTAAAGTTTCTTTAAACCGAAATGGATTACTTTTCAAGAAAGTCACTTTCAAAATACTTAATGAATACCATAGAATTCAATAAACACGATGTCGATATTTTCATAAATGGCACGTGGCAAAAATACGCGGGCAGCATAGGGAGACTCTTCAAAATTACAAGGCTACTTGAACTTCTCTTTTGACCAACGAGAAATTGAAGTCAACCTTCACAAAGCAAATACTTTGCCCTCTAACATGAGCCCTGCTTCTCGTCCTTTTTTAAAACCTACATGATGGTAAAAATATCAACCAATCAAATTGCAAAAAACAGACACACCTAAATGTATTTCGAATATCGGAAATTCTTAAAAGGACTTGTTTGCCTACCCATTTTTTGCATTAACTCGGCAGCAACTGAAAACGGAGAACAATAAACTAGATATCTACACACAATATCTTATGAAATCAACTTGAAACTATATGACTTTTTTTTCACAGGCCCGTTGGACTTGTGGAACTACTCATTTTACACACCCGTGTACAATTTTACACGCCAGGGCATCGGACTACCGCCTAATTTCGAAGACTGTTTAATTGCAGTTATGACAACAAAAGGGTTAGGTTTAGGTTAGGGTTAAGGTTAGAGTAAGAGTTAAGGTTAGGGTTAGGGCTAGGGTTAGGGTTAAGGTTAGGGTTAGGGTTAAGGTAAGGGTTAATGTTAGGGTTAGGGTTAATGTTAGGGTTAAGTTTAAGGTTAAGGTTAGGGTTAGGATTAAGGTTAGGGTTAAGGTTAGGGTTAAGATTAAGGTTAGGGTTAAGGTTAGGGTTAGGATTAAGGTTAGGGTTAGGATTAAGGTTAGGGTTAGGGTTAAGGTTAAGGTTAGGATTAAGGTTAGGGTTAGGATTAAGGTTAGGGTTAGAGTTAGGATTAAGGTTAGGGTTAGGATTAAGGTTAGGGTTAGGATTAAGGTTAGGGTTAGGGTTAAGGTTAAGGTTAGGGTTAGGATTAAGGTTAAGGTTAGGGTTAAGGTTAAGGTTAGGGTTAAGATTAAGGTTAGGGTTAGGGTTCGCTAAAGTAGAAGTACAATGCACTCCTAAAAACAATAGGATTTTATCTACAGTAACTATAAAATACATAGGCATTTTTGTCATCAAGAACTCCTCATCTGGAATCTGGCCTTGTCACTTTTCCATCATTGCTTTAAAAACATTCCCTAATGGGTGTGACATGATTTGAAGTATACGTCAGTGACGTCATTGGACGTCGATTTGAGAGAGTGAAAAACGGCCATATATTTGAGAATTGGATGCCGATTAGAGGTTGGACGTCGAACTGAGTCTTACATATATATGGAAGATATGTACATATTTTATATTTTCATCTATTCTTTATGTGTTTTTTTTTCTTTGAATTGATTGTGACATTCAGGTGATTTCCTCTATCAGTTATGTTTTATCAAGTTAAACTTGAATGAAATAAAAGTGGTGCAAGCTCAAACTTTTGTCGAATTTAAGCAGTCGTATCATGCTGCTCCCTGCTGTAGCCAGCCGTTTGTTTTACTATTAGACCAGGAGGATTGTTTTTGTACATGAATATAGCACAGACTTAGTTTAACTATAGATTTTTAAGATTTGTCTGCAGTTAAAGGAATTGTTTGTAAATCTTGATTTTTAATCACACAATTCAAGAAGTTTTATGATATTGATCAGATTTCATTTAATATAAGTATTAAGATATAGATGTGTATTATATTATTGTAAGTACAGGATGTATTTTTTAATTACAAATTTTGCTAAATATTAATTTTTCATTAATTTTTTTAGAACAAATGAATGTTGTGAAGAAAAAAAATAAGAACAACAGACAGTTAGATTATGTATTTGTAGGAATCACAACTTATGATGTAAAATGATCAATTTTTATTTAGGGAGAAAATATAATGTAAAAAGAAAATAAAATTACAATGCTTGTCATGTTTCACAAATAAAATCCATTACTTATGACAAATGACCCACTAGAATTTTTTTTATTCCATAAAACAAATGGTCATAATCTGTCATAAATGACCAACACTGGACAATGGCCATTAAGTGTCAATAATAAATTTTTTGTCTACCACCAATAATTATGTAGTGACCTCCATGTTTTTACTTTTTTATGGTCAAAGGTTTAAAATCGTAATAAAAAATATACTACGAAAAATTGTCAAATTGTAAGAATATTATATTGCAAGTGTCAACTGACTTTGTTGCCCTGGGGGCAAAACCTGTCACGGTGATTTTTTTCACCCTTCCAAACTTTTAAACATAAAATATGTTTTTAAAAGTCGTTAGTCACTTCCCATCAAAGAAAAATGACCAAAAGAATGACAAGCTTCACCATAAAATATCATCCTTTCCCATCGTTTCACGATCACACAGTATTTTGAACAGTTTTGTTTTCATGGGTTTTTTGTTTATGTGTTAATATATACATTTTTTGTATATTTATATAAACTCAGTTGAATAACCTTAAAAGGAAAAAATTAAGAAATTGACTTGTATGTTATATTTTGACGTCATGTTTACAAAATATGTCAATATTTTTTAACAACTTTTAATAATTATGGATTTCAAGTCATTGCAAATTTTTTTTTTATTTCAGCCTGTATTATTAGACCAACTATTGTATTTGAACGAAAAGCAATTGTTAAATTTTTTTAATTCAATGTATTATTGATAATTCTGTGTTAAAAGCTATAAATTATTTCTTGCTTAATAAATGCAAATTGAAATTGTCAAAAGTCTCTTATCAGCTTTTTGAAATTAATTTGAATTCATTTCAGATAAATTTAAATTGAAAAATCCAGATTTAATCGAAAGAATGAACTTTCAATAAAATACTTTTGGAAAATATCAAATTCAGAATGATTTGATGTATGAAATTTCTCTTTATTATGAAGTTTTAATGACTAAGGATTAAAAATGAATAATTTACATTAATTTGTTTACAGAATTGTTCACAAAAGTAAATATATATTGATTTTAGTCTTATGTTTCATGCATGAGTGCACTTTAAAGCTCAAATGTTTCTAAGACTGTCTTATACAAGCTACAATAGCAGCCAATCTGTGTCTTTCCCTCAACTAGTACAATGTTTGATACAGCTAAGGTTTATTGAAATCTTCAGACATAGCTTCTATTCTTTCAAGCCTGATTTTTAAAAGTTTGCAGTTCTAATTTTTGAAATCGTTTAAAGTTGTTCCGAGTAGAATTCCATTCTTATCAAAATATGGTTAAACCCATGCCAGTCTGTCTCCCAGAAGGATAAGGGGATATTATCATTCAAATTTTTTTCTTTGATGCACTTTTACTCATCAGTGAGTTATCTCCCATTATCCAGTTGCATTGGATCAGGTTAATATAAAAAAAATGAACATTGATTTATACCTAGCTTAGTATAGGATCTCGATAATAACTGTTTAATCAGCTTATTTGTTAGAAAAAATACTAGTTGTCCTAATTGATTTTGAATTTGTACAGACAGGTGCAGACTAATCTTATACTTTTTATGTTCTCAGAAACCACCAGGACAATATGAACCAAACAGGGCATGCAGGGTCCCAGATTAACTTTTTGTGTATAATAGCCAACTGGGCTACTGAAATTTTGAGACTGCTAGCCCAGATTGAAAAGCAGTAGCCCAGGTGAAAATGACGAGGGCCGCTAGGGGGGTTGGGGGGTTATTCCCTCTCCCCCCAAGAAAATTTGTATTTTTCAAGCCAAATCCTGCATTTTACACACATTTTTGAAAGAAATAAAACTAGTTGAAAAAGTGGATTTTCCCCAATATATAAACATTTGGTACGTTTTTCTTGATTTAAAAAAAAATCAACTACCAGAATAGTAGTATGGTCTCATTATCTTAATTTGTGGAATTCCACATCACTAATGGCTTACTTTAATTTTCGATAGACTTAACACAGATGTTGATAAAAGATTAAAAATAAAAAACAATTCCGGAATTGTCTCGATTTAATTCTGTATTTTGGTACATTTTAATATATTAACGACATACTATAATCTAAGCAATAACAATTAATTAATTACAAAATATAAAAAAAAACTCACCTTTTCTCGAATCCTTCCGTAAGCTTTATGACCGCACTGGTATTTTTTGAACTTTGGAAATTTAGAGTGCTCCTTAGCCGGAGGATTATTCTATAAATTACTCATTCTAGTTCCCTGTTTGAAAAGCCATAACTGATGTTCCTTTGAGTTAGAAACATTTCAGTTGAACAGGTAACAGAAAAACAATCACGATACAAACTGACAAACGATAGTTTAAGGATACAGGGCTACTGGAATTTTTAATAGCCAGCTGGGCAATCTTTCTACGTTTTCAAGTCACCCAGGTGACATTTTGGTTGCCATGGGCGACTGGGCGACCGCTAATTTAGACCTCTGGGCATGAATGGTTTTTTGGTGGTCCCCATTCTACATTATATCTGATAGGTCCGAACTCCATCCAAGATGGCTGTCATAAGTAAAAATGAAAATGGCAAATCCAGCTCTATTTGAAGCCAGAATCTAACGTATTCCAATTCTAAATGTGATAACATGGTTAGGAGCTCTTTAGTACATATTCCTGGTTTTTCCATCAGCTTTACACTTTTGCACATTTTTAAAAATTGCAGAAATAAGGGGTATTTTAAGCAAATAAATAGTTAAAAAATCTTCTTCTGTGATAGTGCTCAGCCAATTTGAAACAAACTTGGCAGGAATAATCCTCAGGTGGTTGTGATTCCCAAATCTGGTTGGTCCAAACTCCATCGAAGATGGCTGTTGTTATTTATAATTGAAAATTCTTAAACTGACCAAACTCACCTTATTTCAAGCCAGAATCTACTTAAATTTGAACTATAAGAGCATGCACAATTAGGAGCTGGTCCTCAGTCAAAAACATGATGAAACATGTCATTTTTTTTAGATAAATGCATGTTCAAGTGAGTGCTTCAGGCTCAGGTGAGCCTCTAGTTTCTTTATGTTCCTTTTGAAATTCTCTTTCTGTGGTATGCCAACAGATTCTGTGTGACTCTTACTGTTTTTCAAGATATGAGGGGACCAAAAGGGGACAATGCCCAAATATTGAATTTTTATTGTTTATCAAACACATTTGACCTAATGCTAATGATTTCTTAGTTGAATATGGATCAAAGGAAGCCAAAAGGGACAAACACCCAACATGATAACTATTTACTTTATGTCTGAATTTCCTTTAAAAAAATCCTGTGTGAAGTGTTCCATCAGATCTGTGTTTATAATTTAGGACAAACCAAATTTGTTATTATAAGTATTTAGTTAAGTTTTGTGTAATTGATTGTGAAAAAAATTGGTTTCTGCTAAAAACAAAAATTACCTAAATGGTCTTAAGTTCTTATGACAGAGCTCATGATCCCCCAAACAAGTCTTTTGAAGAACACCAACTTCCAACATCAAACATGAATTACATAAGTATCTCTTTATGTTCAACACTTGAAATGCAGAACTTTATGTCTTCTGTCTTGAGTATTTATATATTTTTTTATTTGTTTACTTAACTTTTGTCACCATTGCTTTTAAGAGAACCAAAAGTGCATCTTATTAAATCAGCTGTTTTTGTGACAAAAGATGCTGAAACATCAAAAAAGATACTTTGTTTTGTGTCATTTCTTCAATATAATTGTTAAAATGTGCAGACCAGATGTAACATTTTGAATAATTTCCAAAAAACATAAACATTTGACAAAACATTAAACGAAGATGAATAAACGAGTGGAAGAGTCAGTCATGTCACTAATGTTTATTGTTTTAATGTCCCTTGCAGACGACACAATATTTGAATTTCCTGCGGCTTTTCGAGATTTGTCTGAGAGTAAATTCTTCAAATAGCTTAGTCTGTAGAAACAAGCTTTTGATTCATAGTGTTTGAAAGGTTTTTTATATGTCCGTCACATTGATGACTTCGTTACAATTCCGGTCAGGAATTTTAAGTCTGTTCTAACGGATGGGATGATTGTTTCTGAAAATCCTTTTGTTTTTATAGATCCAAGAATTTAAGTGATTTTGATTTAAAGCCGCTTTTATATGATTTGATAGGAGTTTTAAGACTCAAGGGTCCAGAGAATGGTTTTTGTTTTTGGTATAATGGTTTTATTCGTTAAAGAGGATTTGATGTTGAACAAATCATTTCCAGATTTCATATTGTGATCGATTAGGCAGCAATTTAATTTTGATTGAAAAAATTCTGTTAGGAGAGAAGTGCCATAAGTGGTTTTTACACTGTACTTGTACTTTGCTAAACTTTTTCAGAAGATTGGTTTGAGCATGTAATTTTTCGAGGTAAATTGTGAAGAAGAAGAAAAAAAATAAACATTTGACATAGATGATCATGAGTGGGATAGTTGTCAACAATCGGCTTGACTCATTTGAGAAATGTCAAAATTGTCTGGCATTTTAACTTAATGATAAGTTTCCATGGAAATCAACTAAAAAGATCTTAAATTGTAATGAGCTTATGACAGAAAATTAATGAACTTTTAAATCATACAATTTTAGCTATCAAAAACAGACACAAAATGTTTGAGTTATTTATTCATGTTTGTACCCAAAAGTTAATATCCTTAATTTTATAGAATTATTGGGTTTCTAATGGTTCAGTTGATAAACAGCCAAGAAATGATTTATATATAGCTGCATAAAATCTCTATTTTGAGGTATTCAAATTTTCTGATTTTTTAATAAAATGACATATTTTTGCCATTATCTTGGTCGTTGATATGTTTTTTAAATGCTTATAATTATGGTGTTATCCAGTTGTGGAACCGTAGTTAACTTTTACGTAATTGTGGAAGAATTATTGCAAACTTTGAAATTATATGGTGACTAAGATTGAAGTTGACATTAAGAAGAATATAATTGTTATATATGATCCATATTATTAGGCTAGAGACAGCAATTTTATATTGTTTTTGTTCTATAATTGTGTTTTATTCATATATGGCATTTTGTAAGTTTTAGATTATGAGGATTTGAAATAGCATTCACCATATCATTAATTTAGTTACAAATTCATGAAAAGCTTAAAAAATGTTTGAAATTAACATTCTGATCTCTATGTTATGATAACAGAAACAAAATGAAATTGATTGTTTGTGGTTTTGATTTTTCTAGCAAAGTAGGTAGTAATCATTTTCATGGATTATTAGAAGCTTATTACATATTTTTACTTTCAATCCTCTCTTTAATTGCTTTGTCTTATTTTTATGCAAGTAATTTGCAAACACAACACAAGGTATTGCAATAGAGCACTGTAATTTCAACATGAAACAGACGATTTACGAACAAAGACCTGTCAGAGAAATGCAAATAAAGTTGTCAGTTAAAAGAAATCTACATCACTTGCAAAAATTACAAAAGTTTCAGTTCACAGCATTCAATGTTTTTAACACATTTTCCTTTGTTGGGTATATTTTTTCCATGTAAAGTTTTGCTGTTATTTTAGACATCTGAACTATTATTTTTTGTAACAGTAAATTCCTCAACATACTTCACTAATAACAATTACGTAATCGTAATCATAAAAAAGATCCACCAGACGACAGCATGGGTAATGTGTAAATTTTTCAAGTGAGTTATTGGCCTTGGTTTCCATTCAGGTTCTTCTAGTAGTGGGAGGAAATTAATGGGTTGTCTCTTGATGCATGCCATTTTTATGTCTTCATGTTTGACAGAAGGGTGCATTTCTGATAGTTAAACCCTAATTTTCTACCAGAAAGAGGGTAGAATTTGAAGGAAAAGTTATAAATAAAGTATTGTAAAATAATCGAAGCTATGATTTTCAAAATTAGATTTGAAAACTCATCCCTACAGTTGTCCTGTGCATGGTATTATCTTCGAATGCATTTTTTCACTCCTGAAAAAAGTATAAAGTATATAGGGGTGGGAGGGGTCATTTAAGGTTGGGTATGGAGATTCAAATAGGGATCAGGTTCACTATACAATAATTATGGAAATTGTGTTTTTTATGCTTTCATTTGAAACAAGTGTGGCTTCTTTGTTCATTCACTGAATATGCATTGTACATAGATCTGCTTATGACCATTATTTGTCTTTTGCAATGGGGTCCTTAAGGAGAGTTTGGGGAGGAGGATTCAAATTAAGGATTACTATAGAACAATATTAAAAATATTAACATTCTGTACTTGTTATGGCCAAATGTATAGAATCTTCATGAAACATCATATATGCATCCAATGTCCCAACAAATGAAGGTTGGTTCCACAGTTGTTGAGTTTAGACATGTTTCACTGACTTTATTATGCAAAAATTGAAAAACACCTGGTCATGTAGTTGTGAATTCTCTCCTCCTACATGTGTATGAACCTCCTCGATGGTGAATGGTTAGCGTGCTCACCTCGTGGGTTCGAGCCCTGGTCGGGTCAAATCAAAGACTATAAAATTAGTATTTGTTGCTTCTTCGCTAAGCATGCAGCGTTATGGAGAAAGAGCAAAGACTGGTTGTCTCGAAATCAGGTTAATGTGTCTGAGACTGAGTGGGGCGACATGTCTATCCGCAGACTGTTGTTTCAGTGATCTATCACTATAAAAATCCAACAAAGCATTTTGGTCTAGTACAAAGTGGACCTCATTATCATCTTATAGAAAATTAACTTGTTCATGCCATGATATAGCTGAACAATTGTTGAGTTGGCGTTAAACAACCATCACTCACTCACTCCCTACATGTATATGCAAAACTTGTTATTTTCTCTCCTGTCTGTATGAAATCAAAGAAAGCCACCACCAGTGAACATTGTTTGACCAATATGTACGACTTTATGAGAAAAATACAAAGCTGTACTCTGAGATCATATTTATTGATTAATTAAACCCAAACCCTACATAAAAGATCAGTAGATTGTCCTTGACAAAAATACATAGTGTTTTTTTGTGTTTAATTGAAGTTCAAGATTACAGCACTGCAGGACATAATTAATCCTCTTATTAGAAACTTCTGAACTTTTTTTTTAGCTTGCTTAAGGGTGATGAGGTTACTTATACATGTAATTGTCATCACATAGCATCAATTGTTTGTAGTAAACATGGCACATTTCAATATTCTCCTCTGTAACCACTGCACCAATTCAAACCACACTTGAATGAATACGAATGTTCATTATATTGTCCCCTACAAAAATTATCTTCATGGTTTCAATTGGATGGGGAGGGAGTTAGGGTTATGGTGTTAAATTCCACTATCAACAATATTTCAATTATATCGTGGCGGTCAGTTTTATTGGGGGAGGAAACCAGAGTATCCGGAGAAAACCACTGACCTGCTACAAATCACTGAAAAACTTAATCACATAATGTTGTATCAAGTACACCTTGGCTGAGCGGGATACAAACTCAGAATGTCAGAATGTGCAGATTGGAACTACAAGATAGTCTTCAATGCAGGACTACATGTACCAGTATTTTAACATAGGTCCTTAAAAAAAAGAGTAAAATTATGGAAAAGTTTCATTGACACTTGCATACAAGTACAGTCAAATCTGCACATGCAGTCTCCTCCATTAAGCTGTCACATTTTTCTTGTTCTTTCATAGAAAATCTCATATGAATTGAACCTCTATTAAGAGATCACCCTTCTTAAAAGACAACTTTTTCTTTGTTCCAAAGGTGACCTCTTAATACCAGTTTGACTCTACATGGTATCAGCTAGAGAAATCTGTAAGAAGTCTGATCTAATAATACAACTGTTACATTATTAAAATGTCACGATGTCATGCTATGCAGTTGTGCAACACACAGTATTGCTGTGTAAGATCAAACTATCTGTTGTAAAATATTTTCAACATTTTTACATGTGTCCATAGCAGTGAGTACAGGTCAAGGAACACTGGGAGGGTACATACATTGTAGTTTCTCTGGATTGTCCATTTTTGATTGCCCCTTTGGTATTCTCCAACGTTTATTTATATTATCTGTAACTGCAACAGTTTTCATTCAGCATTATTCAAATATTGCACAGTGATTGCACACACATTGAAGACGTGCGTCTACCATTTTGGACAGATTTGAACAATTCTAAGAAAAAATAAAAAATCCATGTGTGGAACTTGAGGGTACCTAGTTTGTGTAACTGCAGCAGTTATCTTTCAACATTATTCAAACTTTGCACTATGTTTGCACACAGGTTAAAAATGTGCACCTTTTATTTTGGACAGATTTGACCAAATTAAAAAAATATTTTTAATGTGTGGCCTCACATGCCATAGAGGATATATACCGGTAGTTTGTGTATTAATCTGAAACTGCAGTCTGCAATAATGTTAATTATCAAAACTGCATAGAAATTAAGCACAAATTCTGGATGTGCACCTCCTGAAATACGATTCCATACATACTTGTGATGTACACCTCTCATTAAATTTTTCAGAACTTTAATAAGCAAAACGTAATAAATTCCCCTAAATTTATATAATTTGTAACTATAGTGATACCTATTCTGCCTGCCTGTATTTCATTATAATTTCATATTGTACACCTATGCTATTCCCAAAATATATACATCTAAAATGCAGTCAGTGTTGTGCAGTGAGGGAGGTCCAGACCCAACTTTGGTCTTTCTTTTTTTTTATCAATACTTAGTATATATATATATATGAATGTATCATTAACCAGAGCCCAAAGCTGCAATTTTGAACGGGTAAACACTTTTTCTGAGATAATTGAATTCACGACTGAAAACAATTTAATTTTAAAACTCATAAATTTTTTCATTTGCCCCTCCAGTGTATTATCTTGTCGATTCATGTGTCTGTGTTGTAATTGATAATGGAATTAGATACAGAATTGATACAAGAGGGAACAATCAAACTTAGAAAAAAAAATACCATTAAAATCTTATTCTTAATGATTTTAATGGATTTGAGAATTTAAGAAATGCTTTTATTCATGTACTAGATTCAAAGAAAATTTCCCTCCTTCCAAGAGTATTTCTTCTATAAAGATATTGTTGTGAAATAGTGTAACCTAGACATAGTTCTCAGCACTGTTAGTCAAAAGACCAAAAACAGTATTTAATTTTTCTGTTGAAAGTAGATACATGGATAACAGCACAATTCCTACTTACTGGGTTATGACAGGGGCAGTCGTGGTCGTGATCGTATGGTAGTTGGATTTACAACTACCTGTGCAATCAGTGCCTATCACCATTAACGTTGTGAGTTTGAATCCTGCTCAGGCAATATTTACTTGATACTACATTATGTGATAAAGTTTGTCAGTGACTTGCAACAGGTTGGTGGTTTTCTCCGGGTACTCCGGTTTTTCTCCACCAATAAAACTGACCGCCACGATATAACTGAAATAATGTTGTTAGTGGCATTAAGCACCGAAACTGCAACCCCTAAACCCCATATCTTCTTCTGCAGAACTACAAGCACTTTTAATGTACAATAAAATTAGGCTTAGCTATATGAATAAAGGATATATTTTGTACTCTTAAAAACAAGTTAACTTGTACGAAAAAATTTCTGTAATTCTTGTAGTGACTAAAATAGTTCTATCTGGCTATGTTTGTCTGTATGCCTACAACATTTTTTGTAAGTATGAATGTGAAATTTGAGGAATGCATTTCCTTCTATGGATAAGATATACATATAGAATATATGCAGATTAACTTTATTTTTAAGTACATGTCAAAAATCTTATCTTAAAATATACTTTTGGTATGCATAATTATGTCTTGTTAACATGCAAGATATTGACTTAAGTACCGATAGATGTTGTTTCACTTCAATATTTTATGCCGTTGCTTTCCCCGGTGGAATAGTAAAGGGCAGAAACTTTGGAATGCAAATTGGTTTCTTTTGATAGTTTTAATTATGACAAAGACGGAAATTTGAAAGATTTTTTTTATTCCGTTTGCATGTTTGAGTGTGTTGTGAAAGTTTATATGAAATATCTGTTGTATTTTTGTTTGTGGTTTTAATTAAATTTCTGCCAGTTTTCAAAGCCTCACAGACATTTGTGTCGGCTAGTAATTGAATTTTTTCATTTAGAAATTGAATTGTAACTGAGAACTTTGAATACTGAATTATTTCTGTTTTTAATTTAATGATTTTTTTTTAGATTTGCTAGATTCCCTCTAGCATGAAAGGAAACTTTCGTGTATGATCACACAGTCTCTATTTCAATTTATGGACCACAATTCCCCTGATTGTGTATAATAGAGCTAACATTACATATATTTTTTGTTTTGTTCCCCCCAGTTTTTGAAACAATAGACAAAATAGACATATGATGTTTAATGTGTAAAATAGGGCAATGACCATTCTTGATAATTAGATAGGGCAATTGTATACCATAATATATTTTTACTGATACTCATAAGTTTTTTGGGAAAAATACAAAATGTATATGAAATATAAATAGTGGTTCATTACAATAATGTTTTTGACTTTTCAATTCTAAATTATAATAGAAATATAAACTTTCTAAATTCTTCTATATACCATGTGAAAAAATGAAGCTCCTACTCAACATTTGTACGATGATGAGACCTTACCCATAGATCCTTTATAAAGTTATGTTTACACTGTATAAGTCTAATCATTTTTTTAAAGGAAAATTACATTTTTTTCACGTGGTCAGTCTTAATTACATACAACAAGATGGGAAATAGCAATTCAATTTTTTCATGTTTTGGCTGAAGCCTCTAATGTCAAATTTGTAAAAAAAATCAATTCCAGTTTTATTATGATTGAAAAGCATCGTATTTAGCGTGATCATAAAGCACAACAAATTTAATCACAGGCTGACCAGCGGCCTTCAGTAATAATCAATTTTTTCTCCATTTCTGCGAAAGTGAAGTTTATTGGCAATACCCTCAAAATAATAAAGGCATGGTATCTTCTGTGACTTATAAATATTTGAAGAGATTTATTGCTGTCCTGATGACAAAGTCCAATGAAATTGTCACATTGTAAATTCAAATTACAAAGTTGTGTCCACATTGTCCTTGCCAGTCTAGATTAAAAAATTTGAAGATGAGATGAAGATTTGTAATGTCTGGACAGTCTTGGCTTAATATACTGTGGCTATTGTAATTTAGAGTATAGTAGGGGAATTGTCACCATAAAGGATAATTTGTTTTTATGGAGAAATATCTAGTTTAGATAAAAAAACAAAGGCAAATATTGATGGTCAACACATGAATAGAAGTTTTTTTTTTTTAGATATTGTGATGAATTTCATTTTACGCTTTTACTACAACAGGTTAATTAGGTAGGGGAGTTTTGAACTTGGTTCTGTGATTACATACCATTTTTATGAAGTCGTTAACCAGTCTGTTCACATGCTGACTGATGAGCCAATTACAAATTTACATACATTCGTAAATGATTTTCAAAGTTATTTAGACCATTGTTAAATAGTTGCTGATATTTGTCCAATAGTAACAAAATTCAACAAATAGTTACACAAGTTGAAAGAAATCAAGAAAACAAATTCTAGAATGGTCACCCCTTGCTTTGACTGATGCTTATGTATAAACAGTCTTCACGCTAACCCACTTGCCCGAAGACCGGTACAAGTTAAACTGGATTCAGACAAGTGAAAATTATGAAAGAATTTGTTTGAAAAAATAGATTTTTTTTCTAAATTTGGCTTTAGGCAAGTAGGTGAAAAAAATTATGGTAGCAACTGTATAAACAGTATATATTCTGCTGGACAAACTAATCAATTATATTGTGTTTAATCAGGCCTTTTTCATGTAGCACCAAAACTGAAACTCAATTGTGTTTATTCTTTTTGTGTGAAATACACTATGTCTCTAATACTCATTCCACCCTGCTCCATTCTGAAGAAGATGGAACCCCCCCCCCCCCCCCCCCCCCCTACAATCATGAGAGATATTCAAGCTTCTCTTATACATGTAATATATTATTGAACAACCTATTAGTAGTAATATCTCTCATGTGAGACCCAAAAATGTGCTAATGTTAATTTAATGTTTTGAATAATTATGTTAGATCTGGAATAACTTGTTTTCTCATATTTCTCTATTTTATCCATTTTAGTATTTACAGTATGCATTTTACCAAATGTGCTTCTTATGAATTGCTCTTAGCGTGTGCTCAGTTTTAATATCTCAAGATTTGGTATGTTCATCACTGATTGGTCAATTAAAAATATGAACCCATCAGTTGGTGGTGTATTCAGCAAAGACAACACACAAACAAAAAACTAAAAGAAAATTAAAAAAAAGGGGAAAAAAATCAAATATATATTTACAGTAATTTTCTAAAATAATGCATGTCTTGTTTCAGTGTTTAGTGTAAGGAATTGGGATATCTATGATGAATGTTGTTTGTATTAATCTAACCATTAATAGCCAAGCACTAAGTAGACATACATGCATCAAATTTGATTATTTTCACTTTGTTATTTTCAGTTCATTGTAGAAAAAAAGGAGCAGAAGTCATTTTTTTAGGACAAGGTAAGCAATGGTCTATTGAAGTGCATTTTGTGATTTCAACATAATGGGGATTTTTTTTTAAACTTCTTTGGTTTGTTGTGAATAGTTTTATGCTTTCAAAGTTAGAAATTTATTATTATTGTAAATTTTCTTATACATTTTTTTTTCTGCCACATTATGGTTGCACTACTGCAAAGTTGTCATTAGATAAGCAATAAAAAGAATTAAAAAATTGATAGAAGAACATGGTGGGTAACACATATGGATTATATTAAGTAAAAAGGTCATGCTTAATATGGGATGAATGGATGTAGGAGACATGTCTAACAGTAGGATGAGGAAGTGGAATGGATTAAGGAGGTTATGCAGACAGAATAAACCTCATACACAAACTTATAACTAATGTCCCCACCATCCAAGGCTAATTCTGTAGGACTGATATCATATAATTGAACAGGATGGTGAGGAGGATAGTTGTAGGTTTGTGTATGAGGTTAATTCTGTATGACTGGTATCATATAATGGAGCAGGATGGCAAGGAGGATAGTTGTAGGTTTGTGTAGGAGGTTTATTCTGTATGACTGGTATCATATAATGGAGCAGGATAGTGAGGAGGATAGTTGTAGGTTTGTGGAGGAGGTTTATTCTGTATGACTGGTATCATATAATGGAGCAGGATGGTGAGGTGGATAGTTGTAGGTTTGTGTAGGAGGTTAATTCTGTATGACTGGTATCATATAATGGAGCAGGATGATGAGGAGGATAGTTGTAGGTTTGTGTAGGAGGTTAATTCTGTATGACTGGTATCATATAATGGAGCAGGATGGTGAAGAGGATAGTTGTAGGTTTGTGGAGGAGGTTTATTCTGTATGACTGGTATCATATAATGGAGCAGGATGGCAAGGAGGATAGTTGTAGGTTTGTGTAGGAGGTTAATTCTGTATGACTGGTATCATATAATGGAGCAGGATGGTGAAGAGGATAGTTGTAGGTTTGTGGAGGAGGTTTATTCTGTATGACTGGTATCATATAATGGAACAGGATGGTGAGGAGGGTAGTTGTAGGTTTGTGTAGGAGGTTAATTCTGTAGGACTGGTATCATATAATTGAACAGGATAATGAGGAGGATAGCTTTAGGTTTGTGTAGGAGGTTTATTCTGTATGACTGGTATCATATAA
The DNA here is from genome assembly GCA_963383655.1 of Bathymodiolus septemdierum. NCBI lineage: Eukaryota > Metazoa > Mollusca > Bivalvia > Mytilida > Modiolidae > Bathymodiolus > Bathymodiolus septemdierum. The sequence goes on from OY726518.1 coordinate 75,522,753, forward strand.
TGGAGCAGGATGGTGAGGTGGATAGTTGTAGGCTTGTGGAGGATGTTAATTCTGTATGACTGGTATCATATAATGGAACAGGATGGTGAGGAGGGTAGTTGTAGGTTTGTGGAAGAGGTTTATTCTGTATGACTGGTATCATATAATGGAACAGGATGGTGAAGAGGATAGTTGTAGGTTTGTCTAGGAGGTTAATTCTGTATGACTGGTATCATATAATGGAGCAGGATGGTGAGGAGGATAGCTGTAGGTTTGTGGAGGAGGTTAATTCTGTATGACTGGTATCATATAATGGAGCAGGATGGTGAAGAGGATAGCTGTAGGTTTGTCTAGGAGGTTAATTCTGTATGACTGGTATCATATAATGGAGCAGGATGGTGAGGAGGATAGTTGTAGGTTTGTGGAGGAGGTTAATTCTGTGGGACTGGTATCATATAATGAAGCAGGATAGTGAGGAGGATAGTTGTAGGTTTGTGGAGGAGGTTAATTCTGTAGGACTGGTATCATATAATTGAACAGGATGATGAGGAGGATAGCTTTAGGTTTGTGTAGGAGGTTTATTCTGTATGACTGGTATCATATAATGGAGCAGGATGGTGAGGTGGATAGTTGTAGGTTTGTGTATTAGGTTAATTCTGTATGACTGGTATCATATAATGGAGCATGATGGCAAGGAGGATAGTTGTAGATTTGTCTAGGAGGTTTATTCAGTATGACTGGTATCATATAATGGAGCAGGATGGTGAAGAGTATAGTTGTATGTTTGGGTAGGAGGTTTATTATGTATGACTGGTTTCACATAATGGAGCAGGATAGTGAGCAGTATAGTTGTAGGTTTGTGGAGGAGGTTCATTCTGTGGGACTGGTATCATATAATGAAGGATAGTTGTAGGTTTATGGAGGAGGTTAATTCTGTATGACTGGTATCATATAATGGAGCAGGATAGTAAGAGGATAGTTGTAGGTTTGTGTAGGAGGTTAATTCTGTATAACTGGTATCATATAATGGAGCAGGATGGTGAGGAGGATAGTTGTAGGTTTGTGTATGAGGTTAATTCTATAGAACTGGTATCATATAATGAGGTTAATTCTGTATGACTGGTATCATATAATGGAGCAGGATGGTGAGGTGGATAGTTGTAGGTTTGTGTATGAGGTTAATTCTATAGAACTGGTATCATATAATGAGGTTAATTTTGTATGACTGGTATCCTAATGGAGCAGGATGGTGAAGAGGATAGTTGTAGGGTTGTGTAGGAGGTTTATTATGTATGACTGGTTTCACATAATGGAGCAGGATAGTGAGCAGGATAGTTGTAGGTGTGTGGAGGAGGTTCATTCTGTGGGACTGGTATGATATAATGGAGCAGGATAGTGAGGAGGATAGTTGTAGGTTGATAGTTGTAGGTTTGTGGAGGAGGTTCATTCTGTGGGACTGGTATCATATAATGGAGCAGGATAGTGAGGAGGATAGTTGTAGGTTTATGCAGGAGGTTAATTCTGTATGACTGGTATCATATAATGGAGCAGGATGGCAAGGAGGATAGTTGTAGGTTTGTGTAGGAGGTTAATTCTGTATGACTGGTATGATATAATGGAGCAGGATGGTGAGGAGGATAGTTGTAGGTTTGTGGATGAGGTTAATTCTGTATGACTGGTATGATATAATGGAGCAGGATGGTGAGGAGGATAGTTGTAGGTTTATGGAGGAGGTTAATTCTGTATGACTGGTTTCATATAATGGAGCAGGATGGTGAGGAGGATAGTTGTAGGTTTGTGTAGGAGGTTTATTCTGTATGACTGGTATGATATAATGGAGCAGGATGGTGAGGAGGATAGTTGTAGGTTTGTGTAGGAGGTTAATTCTGTATGACTGGTATCATATAATGGAGCAGGATGGTGAGGAGGATAGTTGTAGGTTTGTGTAGGAGGTTTATTCTGTATGACTGGTATGATATAATGGAGCAGGATGGTGAGGAGGATAGTTGTAGCTTTGTGTAGGAGGTTAATTCTGTATGACTGGTATCATATAATGGAGCAGGATGGTGAGGAGGATAGTTGTAGGTTTGTGGAGGAAGTTAATTCTGTATGACTGGTATCATATAATGGAGCAGGATGGTGAGGAGGATAGTTGTAGATTTGTGGAGGAGGTTAATTTTGTGGGACTGGTATCATATAATGGAGCAGGATGGTGAGAAGGATAGTTGTAGGTTTATGGAGGATGTTAATTCTGTATGACTGGTATCATATAATGGAGCATGATGGCAAGGAGGATAGTTGTAGATTTGTCTAGGAGGTTTATTCAGTATGACTGGTATCATATAATGGAGCAGGATGGTGAAGAGTATAGTTGTATGTTTGTGTAGGAGGTTTATTATGTATGACTGGTTTCACATAATGGAGCAGGATAGTGAGCAGTATAGTTGTAGGTTTGTGGAGGAGGTTCATTCTGTGGGACTGGTATCATATAATGGAGGAGGATAGTTGTAGGTTTATGGAGGAGGTTAATTCTGTATGACTGGTATCATATAATGGAGCAGGATAGTAAGGAGGATAGTTGTAGGTTTGTGTAGGAGGTTAATTCTGTATGACTGGTATCATATAATGGAGCAGGATGGTGAGGAGGGTAGTTGTAGGTTTGTGTAGGAGGTTAATTCTATAGAACTGGTATCATATAATGAGGTTAATTCTGTATGACTGGTATCATATAATGGAGCAGGATGGTGAGGAGGATAGTTGTAGGTTTGTGTATGAGGTTAATTCTATAGAACTGGTATCATATAATGAGGTTAATTTTGTATGACTGGTATCATATAATGGAGCAGGATGGTGAAGAGGATAGTTGTAGGGTTGTGTAGGAGGTTTATTATGTATGACTGGTTTCACATAATGGAGCAGGATAGTGGGCAGGATAGTTGTAGGTTTGTGGAGGAGGTTCATTCTGTGGGACTGGTATCATATAATGGAGCAGGATAGTGAGGAGGATAGTTGTAGGTTTATGCAGGAGGTTAATTCTGTATGACTGGTATCATATAATGGAGCAGGATGGCAAGGAGGATAGTTGTAGGTTTGTCTAGGAGGTTAATTCTGTATGACTGGTATCATATAATGAAGCAGGATAGTGAGGAGGATAGTTGTAGGTTTGTGTAGGAGGTTAATTCTGTATGACTGGTATCATATAATGAGTTTAATTCTGTATGACTGGTATCATATAATGGAGCAGGATGGTGAGGAGGATAGTTGTAGGTTTGTGGAGGAGGTTCATTCTGTGGGACTGGTATCATATAATGGAGCAGGATAGTGAGGAGGATAGTTGTAGGTTTATGCAGGAGGTTAATTCTGTATGACTGGTATCATATAATGGAGCAGGATGGTGAGGAGGATAGTTGTAGGTTTGTGTAGGAGGTTAATTCTGTATGACTGGTATCATATAATGGAGCAGGATGGTGAGGAGGATAGTTGTAGGTTTGTGTAGGAGGTTAATTTTGTATGACTGGTATCATATAATGGAGCAGGATGGTGAGGAGGGTAGTTGTAGGTTTGTGTATGAGGTTAATTCTATAGAACTGGTATCATATAATGAGTTTAATTCTGTATGACTGGTATCATATAATGGAGCAGGATGGTGAGGAGGATAGTTGTAGGTTTGTGTAGGAGGTTAATTCTGTATGACTGGTATCATATAATGGAGCAGGATGGTGAGCAGGATAGTTGTAGGTTTGTGGATGAGGTTAATTCTATAGAACTGGTATCATATAATGAGTTTAATTCTGTATGACTGGTATCATATAATGGAGCAGGATGGTGAGGAGGATAGTTGTAGGTTTGTGTAGGAGGTTAATTCTGTATGACTGGTATCATATAATGGAGCAGGATGGTGAGGAGGATAGTTGTAGGTTTGTGTATAAGGTTAATTCTATAGAACTGGTATCATATAATGAGATTAATTTTGTATGACTGGTATCATATAATGGAGCAGGATGGTGAAGAGGATTGTGTAGGAGGTTTATTATGTATGACTGGTTTCACATAATGGAGCAGGATAGTGAGCAGGATAGTTGTAGGTTTGTGGAGGAAGTTCATTCTGTGGGACTGGTATCATATAATGGAGCAGGATAGTGAGGAGGATAGTTGTAGGTTTATGGAGGAGGTTAATTCTGTATGACTGGTATCATATAATGTAGCAGGATAGTGAGCAAGATAGTTGTAGGTTTGTGGAGGAGGTTAATTCTGTGGGACTGGTATCATATAATGGAGCAGGATAGTGAGGATAGTTGTAGGTTTATGGAGGAGGTTAATTATGTATGACTGGTATCATAATGGAGCAGGATGACAAGGAGGATAGTTGTAGGTTTGTCTAGGAGGTTAATTCTGTATGACTGGTATCATATAATGGAGCAGGATGGTGAGGAGGATAGTTGTAGGTTTGTCTAGGAGGTTAATTATGTATGACTGGTATCATAATGGAGCAGGATGACAAGGAGGATAGTTGTAGGTTTGTGTAGGAGTTTAATTCTGTATGACTGGTATCATATAATGGAGCAGGATGGTGAGGAGGATAGTTGTAGGTTTGTGTATGAGGTTAATTCTGTATGACTGGTGCCATATAATGGAGCAGGATGGTGAAGAGGATAGTTGTAGGTTTATGTAGGAGGTTAATTCTGTATGACTTGTATCATATAATGGAGCAGGATAGTGAGGAGGATAGTTGTAGGTTTGTGTAGGAGGTTAATTCTGTATGACTGGTGCCATATAATGGAGCAGGATGGTGAGGAGGATAGTTGTAGGTTTGTGTATGAGGTTAATTCTGTATGACTGGTGCCATATAATGGAGCAGGATGGTGAAGAGGATAGTTGTAGGTTTATGTAGGAGGTTAATTCTGTATGACTTGTATCATATAATGGAGCAGGATAGTGAGGAGGATAGTTGTAGGTTTGTCTAGGAGGTTAATTCTGTATGACTGGTATCATATAATGGAGCTGGATGGCAAGGAGGATAGTTGTAGGTTTGTGTATGAGGTTAATTCTATAGATCTGGTATCATATAATGAGGTTAATTTTGTATGACTGGTTTCACAAAATGGAGCAGGATAAAGAGCAGGATAGTTGTAGGTTTGTGGAGGATGTTCATTCTGTGGGACTGGTATCATATAATGGAGCAGGATAGTGAGGAGGATAGTTGTAGGTTTATGGAGGAGGTTAATTCTGTATGACTGGTATCATATAATGGAGCAGGATGGTGAGGAGGATAGTTGTAGGTTTGTGGATGAGGTTAATTCTATAGAACTGGTATCATATAATGAGGATAATTTTGTATGACTGGTATCATATAATGGAGCAGAATGGTGAGGAGGATAGTTGTAGGTTTGTGTATGAGGTTAATTCTGTATGACTGGTGTCATATAATGGAGCAGGATGGTGAAGAGGATAGTTGTAGGATTGTGTAGGAGGTTAATTCTGTATGACTGGTATCATATAATGGAGCAGGATGGCAAGGAGGATAGTTGTAGGTTTGTCTAGGAGGTTAATTCTGTATGACTGGTATCATATATTGGAGCAGGATGGTGAGGAGAGTAGTTGTAGGTTTGTGTATGAGGTTAATTCTATAGAACTGGTATCATATAATGAGGTTAATTTTGTATGACTGGTATCATATAATGGAGCAGAATGGTGAGGAGGATAGTTGTAGGTTTGTGTATGAGGTTAATTCTATAGAACTGGTATCATATAATGAGGTTAATTCTGTATGACTGGTATCATATAATGGAGCAGGATGGTGAGGAGGATAGTTATAGGTTTATGGAGGAGGTTAATTCTGTATGACTGGTATCATATAATGGAGCAGGATGGCAAGGAGGATAGTTGTAGGTTTGTCTAGGAGGTTAATTCTGTATGACTGGTATCATATAATGGAGCAGGATGGTGAGGAGGATAGCTGTAGGTTTGTGTAGGAGGTTAATTCTGTATGACTGGTATCATATAATGGAGCAGGATAATGAGCAGGATAGTTGTAGGTTTGTGTAGGAGGTTAATTCTGTATGACTGGTATCATATAATGGAGCAGGATGGTGAAGAGGATAGCTGTAGGTTTGTCTAGGAGGTTAATTCTGTATGACTGGTATCATATAATGGAGCAGGATGGTGAGGAGGATAGTTGTAGGCTTGTGGAGGAGGTTAATTCTGTATTACTGGTATCATATAATGGAGCAGGATGGTGAAGAGGATAGCTGTAGGTTTGTCTAGGAGGTTAATTCTGTATGACTGGTATCATATAATGGAGCAGGATGGTGAGGAGGATAGTTGTAGGCTTGTGGAGGAGGTTAATTCTGTATGACTGGTATCATATAATGGAGCAGGATAATGAGCAGGATAGTTGTAGGTTTGTGTATGAGGTTAATTCTGTATGACTGGTATCATATAATGGAGCAGGATGGTGAGGAGGATAGTTGTAGGTTTGTGGAAGAGGTTTATTCTGTATGACTGGTATCATATAATGGAACAGGATGGTGAGGAGGATAGTTGTAGGTTTGTGTAGGAGGTTAATTCTGTATGACTGGTATCATATAATGGAGCAGGATAATGAGCAGGATAGTTGTAGGTTTGTGTAGGAGGTTAATTCTGTATGACTGGTATCATATAATGGAGCAGGATAATGAGCAGGATAGTTGTAGGTTTGTGTAGGAGGTTAATTCTGTATGACTGGTTTCACATAATGGAGCAGGATGGTGAGGAGGATAGTTGTAGGTTTGTGTAGGAGGTTAATTCTGTATGACTGGTATCATATAATGGAGCAGGATAATGAGCAGGATAGTTGTAGGTTTGTGTAGGAGGTTAATTCTGTATGACTGGTATCATATAATGGAGCAGGATAATGAGCAGGATAGTTGTAGGTTTGTGTAGGAGGTTAATTCTATAGAACTGGTATCATATAATGAGGTTAATTCTGTATGACTGGTATCATATAATGGAGCAGAATGGTGAGGAGGATAGTTGTAGGTTTGTGTAGGAGGTTAATTCTGTATGACTGGTATCATATAATGGAGCAGGATGGTGAGCAGGATAGTTGTAGGTTTGTATATGAGGTTAATTCTATAGAACTGGTATCATATAATGAGGTTAATTCTGTATGACTGGTATCATATAATGGAGCAGAATGGTGAGGAGAGGAGTTGTAGGTTTGTGTATTAGGTTAATTCTGTATGACTGGTGTCATATAATGGAGCAGGATGGTGAAGAGGGTAGTTGTAGGTTTGTGTAGGAGGTTAATTCTGTAGGACTGGTATCATATAATGGAGCAGGATGGTGAGGAGGATAGTTGTAGGTTTGTGTAGGAGGTTAATTCTGTAGGACTGGTATCATATAATGGAGCAGGATGGTGAAGAGGGTAGTTGTAGGTTTGTGTAGGAGGTTAATTCTGTATGACTGGTATCATATAATGGAGCAGGATAGTGAGGAGGATAGTTGTAGGTTTGTGTAGGAGGTTAATTCTGTAGGACTGGTATCATATAATGGAGCAGGATGGCAAGGAGGATAGTTGTAGGTTTGTGTAGGAGGTTAATTCTGTATGACTGGTATCATATAATGGAGCAGGATGGTGAGGAGGATAGTTGTAGGTTTGTGGAGGAAGTTAATTCTGTATGACTGGTATCATATAATGGAGCAGGATGGTGAGGTGGATAGTTGTAGGTTTGTGTATTAGGTTAATTCTGTATGACTGGTGTCATATAATGGAGCAGGATGGTGAAGAGGGTAGTTGTAGGTTTGTGTAGGAGGTTAATTCTGTAGGACTGGTATCATATAATGGAGCAGGATGGTGAGGAGGATAGTTGTAGGTTTGTGTAGGAGGTTAATTCTGTAGGACTGGTATCATATAATGGAGCAGGATGGCAAGGAGGATAGTTGTAGGTTTGTGTAGGAGGTTAATTCTGTATGACTGGTATCATATAATGGAGCAGGATGGCAAGGAGGATAGTTGTAGGTTTGTGTAGGAGGTTAATTCTGTATGACTGGTATCATATAATGGAGCAGGATGGTGAGGAGGATAGTTGTAGGTTTGTGTAGGAGGTTAATTCTGTAGGACTGGTATCATATAATGGAGCAGGATGGTGAGGAGGATAGTTGTAGGTTTGTGTAGGAGGTTAATTCTGTATGACTGGTATCATATAATGGAGCAGGATAGTGAGGAGGATAGTTGTAGGTTTGTGTAGGAGGTTAATTCTGTAGGACTGGTATCATATAATGGAGCAGGATGGCAAGGAGGATAGTTGTAGGTTTGTGTAGGAGGTTAATTCTGTATGACTGGTATCATATAATGGAGCAGGATGGCAAGGAGGATAGTTGTAGGTTTGTGTAGGAGGTTAATTCTGTATGACTGGTATCATATAATGGAGCAGGATGGTGAGGAGGATAGTTGTAGGTTTGTGGAGGAAGTTAATTCTGTATGACTGGTATCATATAATGGAGCAGGATGGTGAGGTGGATAGTTGTAGGTTTGTGTATTAGGTTAATTCTGTATGACTGGTATCATATAATGGAGCAGGATAGTTGTATGTTTGTGTAGGAGGAATTGATTTTGCTTGGTGACCTATACTGAAGGCAGCACTTTTTCTTTACTCTACATATGAAGACACCTCTTAAGAACTGATTATCTATTAATTGATTAATGTTTTGCCAGATGTGTCTACAGTTTGGCTAACCTTATAGTTCAAAGTTTAACTATTCTTTTGTTCAAAGTGAAAAAAAAAGTTATTATGTTTTAATAGATTTTAAAGGTCTCTTTAGGAGATTGTATGTTGATAAGTCTTTGAAAACGATTCAATTACATTTTTGTTTCTTCATTGATGAAAAGGATGGCAAAAAAAAGATAGATATATTCAGTGAGAAGTAAATCATTATTAAAATTGAACTGATAGTGGAAATAGAAGTATTTATTACATTTACAAGATCGTTTTCCATCAGAAAGGGTGTTAGGAGATCAAAAGTTGAAATCGCTCTTAACTCCATGTGCTGAAGGATAAATGTCAATTTGAATAATGGATAGCTTTTGTTAAAAAATATAGATTCCACTAATTTAACAGGCAATTAATATGATGATTTCTGGTATGACGGAGGGAGATAAAAACTTTGATGGAATGATGGGTGAAGTAGATAATAGCAGCATACATGCTGGTATGAAAACAAAATGCTAGTAAACTTGATTAAAACAAATTGCAGCATTAGTTTTTTCAATAACAATAAAAAATGTATATAGTCCAATCACCAACCCACCATGCCAAGGTTGATGGGGGAACTCATTTTACATCAAATTAGCAATTTAGTAAACCGTGGCGATATACATGTCTCATTACTGTATAGGGACTGTATATTCACTGGAACTGGACCAGACAGAGTATTCTAAGGTCCCCATCGGGTCCAGGGCAGTACCCTGTGGGGGAAATATATCTCCAGAGAATTAGTTGTAAGACAATGTAAATGGTTATATGTTAAAGGGGTGCACATATTGTGGATGAGTAATCTAATGTCCCCATCGAGTCCAGGACAGCACCTGGTGGAAAATGAAAAGTTTTAACAGAAATAAAAATGGATGGTGTAACAGTATAAGCTAAATATCAATGAGAAAAAATATACAAACAAAAACAATTTGCTGTTTGCCTCATATTTTAAAAAAGAAAAAGAGGCAACATAAAATTGGTTGAGAAAGTCCTGAAACAAATTAAATGGTATGCTGATTTTAATTGTACTACTGGTAGAGATACCTTGACTATTTAGACATAGTGGATTGAACAAAGTATGGTACAAACTGGATCTGACATAGATGAGGCAGATGTGTACTGGAATTTAGTGATTAGAATCTCAATCAATTCACATTGAATCATTTATTCATTACAGAAACAATAGAGACAAATTAATATAATATATTTACAAAACCATGTCAAATATTATTAATTTAACAAAATGTCAGCGAGGGAAATATGCATGTATTTACCATTTTAAATTATTTCATTTACCAAAAAATATTTCGCTGCCACTTTGGAAAAAATTCTGTTTATTATGAATCATGGCCAATTATGAAAATTAAGATGATCTGCCAAATTTCTGTGCAAATTTTATGGAAAAAACATAAAAGAGTGAAATCATGCATGAAAAACATATCATTTTCATTGTATTGATAAATACTTTGGATATCTAATAGCAAGATATGTTTTAAAAAAAAAGGAGGAGATGGGGAATAAACTTAATTACAGGGTTAGTGGTTAAGATTTAATGGCAGCATTCTAAATTGCATCAGAAAAAAAAATAGACGACTAGACTTTGCCAAATTAAGTTTCCTTGCGTAAAGATGAAAAAAAATTTGATAGAGAAAATGAATGTTGTATGAGACTGTCTACTTTATTAAATCTGTACATCACATCTTTAACAAGTGTTTCCATTTTAAAGTTCGCTAGAGTATTCACCTTGGCAGGTGGTTTCACGTTTTTGCAAATGTTCTAAAAATAGGTATTCCTTTAACTTGCTAGGAAATTTACAATCCATTTCCCATATTTAGCTCACCTGACGTGAATGATCATTTGATGGTTTATGGTTTTATGATGTTTAACGCCACTTTCAACAATATTTCAGTGATATTGTGGAAGTCAGTTTTGTTGGTGGATGAAACCGGAGCACCCAGAGAAAACCACCAACCTTCCGCAAGTCACTGACAAACTTTATCACATAATGTTGTATCGAGTACACCTCGCCATGAACGGGTTCGACCTCACAACATTAGTGGTGATAGGCACTGATTGCACAGGTACATTAACATTTTGTAGTTGTAAATCCAACATCCATACAATCATGACCATGACGACCCCAGGATCATTTGAACTATTGCCATTACTTGGGGTCCATATGTAAACTTTTTTTTAATCTTCTGTAAAACTGGTGAACTAAATGATACCAAGCATGGGGACTTTGGGAAGAGGTGATTTTTATTTGTTCAAATGCAGTTGATTCTCCATGAGGAAGGGCTATTGGAGAGCCTAAAAGGGGACTTTAAGAAAAACTTTAAAAAATATTTCTCTCAACAACCAACAATAGAAATGCTACAATATTTAGTGTGCAGCATCATGGGGATATGTAGATAAATATTTAGATTGTGCCCGGGGTCTATGGTTTCAAAGGCATTGTGGTCCAAAGTTTGAATTAGGCTTCAATGGAGAACATTTTTCAAAATCCTAAGTACCAGAAATGGACATTATATTTTGGAGGAAGGAACATTGTGATATGCATATGCTGCAATAGTCAATGGTTCAATAAATCTCCTTTACTAGGTCAGTGATATAGACTCATTTTAGCCTCTAGTTCAGCTATTTCATGGCAAGAACAAGATGCTACATTTCAATGAGACGATGATGGTGTCTTCTTTGTACTAGACCAACAGTCTTTGTTAGATTTTTATGATGCTAGCTCACTTAAAAAGCAGACAATAGATAGACATCTGGCTCCACTTGGACACATTATCTTGATTCTGAGCTCGTCTTTACTGGTATGTCAATGAATGGGAGATCTGAAGAAGCCATGAACGGGTCACATGCAAGTGACCCTATGGCTTGAATATTTATTGATACAATAAATATGGGTTGTGACCTTTTTCGACCAATGCAGTTTAATTTTAAATTATAGCTCTTTCATAGTTGCCTAGGCTCTGTTTTCATTGGACAGTAAGGTCATGACATAGGGTCACTTGCATAATAGACACACAACAAGACATATCATTCAGATTGTAATGCTGAATGCTTGGCGGAAGAGGAGCAATAACCTGTTTTATAGACTGGTTGGAACTGACGGGGGTTCGAACTCAAGATCTACCACTCGAGAGGCAAGGATGGTAACAATTATAACACTGATGCAGTTTTCTCCACAAAGAAGGAGATTGAAACAAAAACTTTCAGGTTAGGTAATTCTTGTCATCTTATGTGAATCTTACAAAAAATGTCTATCTAATGTACTGAAACTTGGAAATAACATTGCCAAAAAAAAATATATGTGTGTTTACTGTCACATGTCAAAAAAATCTAGGGTCGGTCGGTTGGGATTAATTTTTTTTTATTTTTTTTTTTTTTTATTATCGACAAAACCGGAAATAGTCGTTCCCGGTTCCGGAATCCGATTCCGATATTTAATTTTCAAAAATTCCGGTAAAATGACGAAATATGCAGTTTTTCTACCTTCTTTGCTCTCAATTTCGACAAAAAGCTAGCAGTTGAATAAATAAAACATTGCTGCTGGTTAAACAACAAAAATGGTTATCGGAATTCTGTGTAAAAATGCATAGGGTCGCTAGCAAAAATTAGGGTAGGTCGGGTGACCGTAAACACACATATTTTTTTTTTTGGCCTTACAACAGATACAAAGTTATTTCTGTTAGATAACTCACATACCCTGTTTATTTGAAGTTGTATAGTTACATTTCTTATTTAAAGGGAAATCAGGATTTCACATTTCTGATTGGTACTCTCCCATCCCCTCTAGATATCTATATTTACTTCCCTCTTAATTCTCCATGCTTCCTCCAACATCAATTCCCTTTTGACATGTGATATTGTCATTATGCGGTTGTGAAAATTAATTTTAGTAACATAACTTATTAGACATTTTAAATAGTGATTTGATATTTGTAATTAATTTTAGAATAACTCGCTGAGGGAATTGTAGGGGAAAAAAACAAAATTGATTCATGTTTTTTCAATTAAGACAAATATTCTTTTGACTTTCTGTAAGTCCATTTAAACAGTTTCTGTTTGTAACATTTAACATTTTACATCTCAAAGGGTTTAAGAAGACTAACAAAATTAATTCACCAAACAGATTTAAGTAGTAAAGAGCCACATTTCTCTTATCTTTAAACCTCAAAAGAATTTTAAGTAAATTTTCAAAGGGAGATAAATTTATATAAAACAACAAAAATATGTTTAGTTTTAATGACCACAGGGGTTGATTTCCACTTCAAAAGCAAAAACATCTTTTTTGAAATTTTGTTTGAAATTTATTTTTGAAGATTTAATAAACATCTTTTGATCATATGAGTAATTGTGTTTTAAAAAGTTGTTTGATGAAAGAAAAACAAGTAATATTAGTTAAAGTAATGTAATATACCAGCTATTAATTTGACATGATGAAAGCCTTTCACTTACTGTTAGGCAAAACAATCTTTTTTGCAGAGTTTCCAAGACCAGTTTGCTGATGTATTTATAATAAGAAAACAATATTATTTCCCTTTACAAACCAGAGCCATATTGACATTGGTTGACCTTAACTTCTAAGAAAAAAACGACCTTCCAAATCATGTATGGTAAAATTAAGTCACTTCAAGTGATTGACCTAATTATGTATCAGTTGTAATGATTTGCTAATTTGCTCATCACCTCTCATCCATTTGAATGTTTACTCTTTGGCAACTGTACCTCTCTCACTAATTTGCACATTTACTCATTGGTAACTGTACCTCTCTCACTAATTTGCACATTTACTCATTGGTAACTGTACCTCTCTCACTAATTTGCACATTTACTCATTGGTAACTGTACCTCTTACTAATTTGCACATTTACTCCTTGGTAACTGTACCTCTCTCACTAATTTGCACATTTACTCATTGGTAACTGTACCTTTCACTAATTTGCACATTTACTCATTGGTAACTGTACCTCTCACTAATTTGTACATTTACTCATTGGTAACTGTACCTCACTAATTTGTACATTTACTCATTGGTAACTGTACCTCTCTCACTAATTTGTACATTTACTCATTGGTAACTGTACCTTTCTCACTAATCTGCATGTTTACTCATTGGTAACTGTACCTTTCTCACTAATCTGCATGTTTACTCATTGGTAGCTGTACCTCTCTCACTAATTTGCACATTTACTCCTTGGTAGCTGTACCTCTCTCACTAATTTGTACATTTACTCCTTGGTAGCTGTACCTCTCTCACTAATTTGTACATTTACTCATTGGTATCTGTACCTCTCACTAATTTGTACATTTTTACTCCTTGGTAACTGTACCTCTCTCACTAATTTGCACATTTACTCCTTGGTAACTGTACCTCTCACTAATTTGCACATTTACTCATTGGTAGCTGTACCTCTTTCACTGATTTGCACATGTACTTGGTAACTGTACCCCTCTCACTAATTTGCATGTTTACTCCTTGGTACCTGTACCTCTCACTAATTTGTACATTTACTCATTGGTAACTCACTAACTGTACCTCTCTCACTAATTTGCACATTTATTCCTTGGTAGCTGTACCTCTCTCACTAATTTGTACATTTACTCCTTGGTAACTGTACCTCTCTCACTAATTTGTACATTTACTCCTTGGTAACTACCTCTCTCACTAATTTGCACATTTACTCCTTGGTAGCTGTACCTTTCTCACTAATCTGCATGTTTACTCATTAGTAACTGTACCTTTCTCACTAATCTGCATGTTTACACATTGGTAGCTGTACCTCTCTCACTAATTTGCACATTTACTCCTTGGTAGCTGTACCTCTTTCACTGATTTGCACATGTACTCCTTGGTAACTGTACCTCTCACTAATTTGCACATTTACTCCTTGGTAACTGTACCTTTCTCACTAATCTGCATGTTTACTCATTGGTAACTGTAGCTTTCTCTCACTAATTTGCATATTTACTCCTTGGTAGCTGTACCCCTTTCACTGATTTGTACACGTACTCCTTGGTAACTGTACCTCTCTCACTAATTTGCACATTTACTCATTGGTAACTGTACCTCTCTCTCACTAATTTGCATATTTACTCCTTGGTAACTGTAGCTTTCTCTCACTAATTTGCATATTTACTCCTTGGTAACTTCCTCTCTCACTAATTTGCACATTTACTCATTGGTAGCTGTACCTCTCTCTCACTAATTTGCACATTTACTCCTTGGTAACTGTAGCTTTCTCTCACTAATTTGCATATTTACTCCTTGGTAACTATACCTCTCTCACTAATTTGCACATTTACTCATTGGTAACTGTATCTCTCTCTCACTAATTTGCATATTTACTCCTTGGTAACTGTAGCTTTCTCTCACTAATTTGCATATTTACTCCTTGGTAACTTCCTCTCTCACTAATTTGCACATTTACTCATTGGTAGCTGTACCTCTCTCTCACTAATTTGCACATTTACTCCTTGGTAACTAGCTTTCTCTCACTAATTTGCATATTTACTCCTTGGTAACTGTACCTCTCTCATTAATTTGCACATTTACTCATTGGTAACTGTATCTCTCTCTCACTAATTTGCACATTTACTCCTTGGTAACTGTACCTCTCTCTGTCACTAATTTGCACATTTATTCATTGGTAACTGTAGCTTTCTCTCACTAATTTGCATATTTACTCCTTGGTAACTACCTCTCTCACTAATTTGCATATTTACTCCTTGGTAACTGTACCTCTCTCACTAATTTGCACATTTGCCCTCTGGTAGCTGTACCTCTCTCACTAATTTGCACATTTGCCCTCTGGTAACTGTACCTCTCTCACTAATTTGCACATTTGCCCTCTGGTAACTGTACCTCTCTCACTAATTTGCACATTTGCCCTCTGGTAACTGTACCTCTCTCTCACTAATTTGCACATTTGCCCTCTAGTAACTGTACCTCTCTCACTAATTTGCACATTTGCCCTCTGGTAACTGTACCTCTCTCACTAATTTGCACATTTGCCCTCTGGTAACTGTACCTCTCACTAATTTGCACATTTGCCCTCTGGTAACTACCTCTCTCACTAATTTGCACATTTACCCTCTGGTAACTGTACCTCTCTCTCACTAATTTGCACATTTGCCCTCTGGTAACTGTACCTCTCTCACTAATTTGCACATTTGCCCTCTGGTAACTGTACCTCTCTCACTAATTTGCACATTTGCCCTCTGGTAACTGTACCTCTCTCACTAATTTGCACATTTGCCCTCTGGTAACTGTACCTCTCTCACTAATTTGCACATTTTCCCTCTGGTAACTGTATCTCTCTCACTAATTTGCACATTTGCCCTCTGGTAGCTGTACCTCTCTCTCACTAATTTGCACATTTGCCCTCTGGTAACTGTACCTCTCTCACTAATTTGCACATTTGCCCTCTGGTAACTGTACCTCTCTCACTAATTTGCACATTTGCCCTCTGGTAACTGTACCTCTCTCTCACTAATTTGCACATTTGCCCTCTGGTAGCTGTACCTCTCTCACTAATTTGCACATTTGCCCTCTGGTAACTGTACCTCTCTCACTAATTTGCACATTTGCCCTCTGGTAACTGTACCTCTCTCTCACTAATTTGCACATTTGCCCTCTGGTAACTGTACCTCTCTCACTAATTTGCACATTTGCCCTCTGGTAACTGTACCTCTCTCTCACTAATTTGCACATTTGCCCTCTGGTAACTGTACCTCTCTCACTAATTTGCACATTTGCCCTCTGGTAACTGTACCTCTCTCTCACTAATTTGCACATTTGCCCTCTGGTAACTGTACCTCTCTCTCACTAATTTGCACATTTGCCCTCTGGTAACTGTACCTCTCTCACTAATTTGCACATTTGCCCTCTGGTAACTGTACCTCTCTCTCACTAATTTGCACATTTGCCCTCTGGTAACTGTACCTCTCTCTCACTAATTTGCACATTTGCCCTCTGGTAACTGTACCTCTCTCTCACTAATTTGCACATTTGCCCTCTGGTAACTGTACCTCTCTCTCACTAATTTGCACATTTGCCCTCTGGTAACTGTACCTCTCTCTCACTAATTTGCACATTTGCCCTCTGGTAACTGTACCTCTCTCTCACTAATTTGCACATTTGCCCTCTGGTAACTGTACTTCTTTAACTAAATTGCATATTTACTCTTATCCATCTCATTCAATTGTAGTTTCATCTGATGAAGTTGAGTTTTCACATCTACATTTTTTTAGCATTCCCATTAGATATACATATATATATATGGTTAATGATAATGCTCATATTCTGAATCTAAAACATTTTGTTCATGTAAACATCAGTATCATCCTCCATGAAAATGACATGCCTCAATACAGCCATTATCTTCCTTATAGTGGTCTCTAAAATGCAAATTACAAGGGAACAAATAATTGTTATTCCAGTGGGGCCTTCCAGAAATAACATAGGCATGGATCAGTGCTTACATAGTCCTGAAATATGGTCTATTTTATTCCATAAAATATCTTATGTAATATACAATGGTCTGCATGTTGCTAATTTAATAAAAAAATGTCCTGTAAAAATATTCACAAGATTTATGCACCCATTGGACGCCTCACAGATGACTGTTGTAAAATTGTGAAATTCAAGAGGTTTTTGATAATTTTATTTTTTTTCTTTGTTTTGGACACAGCTGGAAAAACTCAAGCTTTAATTTCATGTTTTCAGAACTGTCATAATTTTCTATGAATGATTGCACATAGAATGGTTTAAATTCAAATCAGCATGTATAATTGAATTTCTCCTCAAATTTATAAACCATAATATTGCATTTGGATAGAAGTCAAATTTATTGTTCTGTGGATGAAATTCAAAATAAAGTACTCTATTGTAAAATTTATTGTCCAATAATTGTCCTAATTTGAATTTTAAATTTGTTTTAGGATAAAATTCATGGAAAATGCCACTGTTTGGAAATAAAACAAAGACCAACTGGGCATATTAGTTAGAAGTTAAATAATGAGAATGACAGAGAGAAATCATCAGAGATTATTGAAGTACATGTAAACACCAGAAATAAATGCAAAAAAAAATGTCTGATGTACTGGTTGATGGATCACTCTTAAATCAAAATTGAAGCATATTTACATAAAACTATATATAATTGAAAACTGTCCTTTTTAGAAAGAATTTGTAAATTGTTTTAAATCATTGAACAACAATTTTGATGCTTAGGAGGATACAGTGTAAATATTGATATTTTAGAGGGATCTAAAATTCATGAATGTCAATGGGTTTTTTAATTAACTCTATTCAGAATTGACCTTTCTTTGGTTGAAAAACCCACGCTATCCAAATTTGATAGTCCACCAATATTATCATTACATTGATTGGTGGTGAAGCCGGCCAGGATACCATGAATAAACTGTAAAGCATAAAATGTTGGCAAACCTAGATAAGTATGCAATAATCCCCATCTTATATGGCCATCCCTCTTATCAAGTGAGATTTCACATGTGACATGCACTTGTTCACAGATCATTGTAAAATACTACTAATTTGTCATGACAGGCCACATCTCTTATATGTAACTCTAGACAGGCCACATCTCTTACAAGTAACTCTAGACAGGCCACATCTCTTACAAGTAGCTCTAGACAGGCCACATCTCTTATAAGTAACTCTAGACAGACCACATCTCTTACAAGTAACTCTAGACAGGCCACATCTCTTACAAGTAACTCTAGACAGGCCACATCTCTTATAAGTAACTCGAGACAGGCCACATCTCTTATAAGTAACTCTAGACAGGCCACATCTCTTATAAGTAACTCTCGACAGGCCACATCTCTTATAAGTAACTCTAGACAGGCCACATCTCTTATAAGTAACTCTAGACAGGCCACATCTCTTATAAGTAACTCTAGACAGGCCACATCTCTTATACGTAACTCTAGACAGACCACATCTCTTATAAGTAACTCTAGACAGGCCACATCTCTTATAAGTAACTCTAGACAGGCCACATCTCTTATAAGTAACTCTAGACAGGCCACATCTCTTATAAGGCCACTTTATCAATGCAGAAAGTGTGACCTATAAGAAGGGGACCACTGCATAGTGCTAGTGCAATATTGTCAATCAACTTAAAAATGATGTTGGTGTTGATGTTGACAGTTTATATGAAATGTCATTTGTATTGACTTTATATGAAATGTCATTGGTGTTGACTGTTTATATGAAATGTCATTGCTGTTGACTGTTTATGTGAAATGTCATTGGTGTTGACTGTTTATATGAAATGTCATTGGTGTTGACTGTTTATGTGAAATGTCATTGCTGTTGACTGTTTATATGAAATGTCATTGGTATTGCCTGTTTATATGAAATGTCATTGGTGTTGACTGTTTATATGAAATGTCATTGGGCTGACTGTTTATATGAAATGTCATTGATGTTGACTGTATATGAAATGTCATTGGTGTTGACTGTTTATATGAAATGTCATTAGTGCTGACTGTTTATATGAAATGTTATTGGTGTTGACTGTTTATGTGAAATGTCATTGGTGTTGACTGTTTATGTGAAATGTCATTGGTGTTGACTGCTTATATGAAATGTCATTGGTATTGCCTGTTTATATGAAATGTCATTGGTATTGACTGTTTATATGAAATGTCATTGGTGTTGACTGTTTATATGAAATGTCATTGATGTTGACTGTTTATATGAAATGTCATTGATGTTGACTGTTTATATATGAAATGTCATTGGTGTTGACTGTTTATATGAAATGTCATTGGTGTTGACTGTTTATATGAAATATCATTGGTGCTGACTGTTTATATGAAATGTTATTGGTGTTGACTGTTTATATGAAATGTCATTGGTATTTGAATATTAGGTCATTTAAGGTATTGCTTATTGCTAAATATAGGCTGTTGAAAGTGTTTGGTTAAATTACAATAGTGGTTGTATATATTTTTTTAATTTCTTTTTTTTTTAAATTCAGATACAAACTCTTGTACAAACAGTGAACGACAAAATGTACACTGACTTTTAGCAAGTTTATATGTGTAACCATATTTACAAAGTTTTGAAAAGATGCCTGTTTGGATATAATTACATTAGGAGAGTATTAAAACTATATGCAGTCTACAGGACAGTCCTGTTAAGAGTACAAATGAAAATTATAGTTTGTGGTGCCTCTTGTTTTACATGACTTCAACTTTAATTAAAAACATCTACCCGAAATATTTATAACTACCACTTATACCTGTAAACACAGTGAACATTAATTACATTGAAATAATCTAGCAGTTTATCTACAATTCTGTGTTGAATATTGATTTTTTTATACTTAAAAAGAATGGTAAAAATATTTCCTTTTAAACTTTGCAGGTAGCCAATCCTGTATTCTCCAAGATATCGTGCTGATTTTCAAAATTAATTATTCTTCAATTCCATAAAAGCGAACATGGTTGCAAGGATTTGATTGAAGAATGTGTATTTAACTATGAATTAATAACGAAATCAATATTAAAATCCTATAATTACAGGTTCAGGTATTTTAAAGGTGATAATTGCACTGTTTGTTAGTGCTGGTAGAATATATTGTCAATGAAAACAGAGGTTTTTTTTCAAATTACAAAGCAAATATCTTTTCAAGGACTATGAATTACACAGATTTTATACCTTTTGTGATAAGAAAAGAAAATATGAGATTTCTCAGTATGGCTTAGAAGAATTGAGTTAAATATTTATTAGCATTGAACAGCTAATTTAAATACCTCGAATGGAACTTTAAAAACTCAGGGCTTGTAGTGTTTCTATAAAAACAACCTTTACTTAGAAAGCAGTTAATTGATAATAAAAAATACCAGAAGAAATACTTTACAATTGTTATAGCTATTTGATTTATTTTTTTGTTAATCATTCATGATTGATCATCCATATTTAATGATTTGGTCAAGGGTACAACTAGTTAATGTTAAATAAAATCTAAGGTTCAGGAACAGTGATGTTATTGCTGGTCTTCATTTCACATCCAACAACTTATCACTAATAAGAACATAGGGCCATTGTGGT
This sequence comes from Bathymodiolus septemdierum, assembly GCA_963383655.1. Taxonomy (NCBI): domain Eukaryota; kingdom Metazoa; phylum Mollusca; class Bivalvia; order Mytilida; family Modiolidae; genus Bathymodiolus; species Bathymodiolus septemdierum. The sequence goes on from OY726518.1 coordinate 75,543,558, forward strand.
CATCACTTGACCAATAAGAACATAGGGCCATTGTGGTCATCACTTGACCAATAAGAACATAGGGCCGTTGTGGTCATCACTTGACCAATAAGAACATAGGGCCGTTGTGGTCATAGCTTGACCAATAAGAACCTAGGGCCGTTGTGGTCATCACTTGACCAATAAGAACATAGGGCCATTGTGGTCATCACTTGACCAATAAGAACATAGGGCTGTTGTGGTCATCACTTGACCAATAAGAACATAGGGCCGTTGTGGTCATAGCTTGACCAATAAGAACCTAGGGCCGTTGTGGTCATCACTTGACCAATAAGAACATAGGGCTGTTGTGGTCATCACTTGACCAATAAGAACATAGGGCTGTTGTGGTCATCACTTGACCAATAAGAACATAGGGCCATTGTGGTCATCACTTGACCAATAAGAACATAGGGCTGTTGTGGTCATCACTTGACCAATAAGAACATAGGGCCATTGTGGTCATCAGTTGACCAATAAGAACATAGGGCCATTGTGGTCATCAGTTGACCAATAAGAACATAGGGCCATTGTGGTCATCACTTGACCAATAAGAACATAGGGCCATTGTGGTCATCACTTGACCAATAAGAACATATGGCTGTTGTGGTCATCACTTGACCAATAAGAACATAGGGCCGTTGTGGTCATCACTTGACCAATAAGAACATAGGGCCGTTGTGGTCATAACTTGACCAATAAGAACCTAGGGCCGTTGTGGTCATCACTTGACCAATAAGAACATAGGGCCATTTTGGTCATCACTTGACCAATAAGAACATAGGGCTGTTGTGGTCATCACTTGACCAATAAGAACATAGGGCTGTTGTGGTCATCACTTGACCAATAAGAACATAGGGCTGTTGTGATCATCACTTGATCAATAAGAACATAAGGCCGTTGTGGTCATCACTTGACCAATAAGAACATAGGGCCGTTGTGGTCATGATCGTATGGAAGTTGGATTTACAACTACCTATATGCAATCAATGCCTATCAACACTAATTTTGTGAGTTCGAATCCTGCTCAGGCAAGGTGTACTTGATACAAAATTAGGTGACTTGCAGCAGGTCAGTGGTTTTCTCCGGTACTCCTGTTTCCTCCACCAATAAAATTGACCGGCACGATATAACTGAAATATTGTTGAAAGTGGTGTTAAACACTATAAACCAAACCAAACCATTTTACATGTTTAGGTAACCACATATCACTTGACCAATGAAATATTCCTTCTTGCACTTTTCAAACATATTCTACCTAGTGTTAGCGATAGGGGTTCTTGAGAGCCTAAGGTTTAAATCTGGGCCATATCTCAGTAACTATATATGACAAACAACCATAATTGGTCAATACCTTCATCCAAGACTGTAGATATCAAGAAGCCACTTGTAAACTGACCTTGACCTCATTTTTATGGTTCATTGACTATTGAATTTGTGTTGTGTTGTGATGGTTAATAACCATATATAGTGGTCAACCATATTTCGATTACACATACAACATAGAATGAACATGTCAGCCAGTAATACATCATCTGACCATGACCTCATTTACACAAGTCCCCACGTTTTGTTCTTCATCTTTGCTGTTTGTGTACCTTACTCAATATAATGAAGTGTTATAGTTGTTTTAAATAAATATAAAAAAGAAATAAATAAAATAAAATATTTAAGATTTGTTTGACCAGATTTATTTATAAATCTGCTTTATTAAGCAAACATAAAATCATATTATACCCCCACTCGTAGAGAGGGGGCTATATTGCAATCACCTTGTCCGTCCGTTCACACTTTCATTAAAGATGTCTCAGCTGCTACTGGAAGAAATGATTTTATTTTTGATACATGACTTTGGCATAGTGGCTTGTACCATGTCTCCCCTTTCCAGGCTTACCGCACATCTACTTCCTGTTTACCGGGCGACTTAGAATTTGTCATGTTTGCCGTAATGAAAATTTCATAACAGATATCTCAGCTTCTACTGGAAGAAATGATTTTATATTTGATATGTGGCTTTGGCATGGTGACTTGTACCGTGTCTCCCCTTTCCAGGTTTACTGCACATCTACTTCCTGTTTACCGTGTGACTTAGAATTTTTCATGTTTGCCGTAATGAAAATTTTTGTAACAGATATCTCAGCTAATGAGTGTTGAGATATATACAAATTTGATACAAATGAACAAGTGGGGGTATTCTTAGCATGACGTAGCATGCAACATCTTGTTTAAACTTATGTTTAAAATCTTGCCCAGTCTAATATGAACCTTTTTCTATTTAAAACAAAGAAAATCAGGTTTAATGTATAGAGACTGTTTGTTATTATATTTCTAGAACAAAGTTTATAGTTGTTTTGTGTGGTGATTCTGTTACATCTTGAAGTCCTCAGAATTAGTGTGGTCAGTCTAGTAATCATTATGGCTGCAATACCACTGTTATAAGGAGGCTTCCCACTGGGGGACGTGAAGTTCACTCCACATGTCTCAAGTAGCATTAGTTGTTACTTCTTTACTATACAATTGTTAAAAATGATTTACATGTTTTAAAAGAATTAAATCCAGAGCCATGGTCAGCTGGACTCAATGTGTGGTCTTTATCAGAAATATGAACCATTGAATTCACAATTATCATTGAAAAATGTAAATTGAATATGATTTAAATATATTTTAGATAAAGATTTATTTTAGTCTAGGTCACCTTAGATTTGAATCTGGTTTTGCTAGGAGTCAATATGTTCAAATTCTTTGTGAATTTTTGTATTGTTGTCATGGTGATTTTTGTATTGAAGGAAAAGCAGTTATTAGATATTAACATTTTAGCTTTTAAATCTGGATGTTTTTTTTTTTTTATTTTACAAGTAACATTTTGCATTTATTGCTAGATCTATAGTCTAACATTTTATACTTTTGAAATAAGTCTTTAGAAGTGAGGTCAGCTGATTGTTTAACAGTTTTTTTTTGTACACAAGTACATGTATAAATTGTATTTATACCATAGGTAGGTGAAAATCTCTGTAAAAAGTATGGTGTATATATGTATTACAAACTCACACTTTACTATTTACCACCTTGATGTTTCACCTGGTGAAAATGTTTAATTTCATGATTTTTCGAATTATGTAACAAAATTAATCCATTTCTATTAAGTTCTACTCCACTCAAGCCATGAGACAAATATTATGAATAAAAAGTGAAAAATAGAATGCATGGAAAAAAAAGGGGGGGTGTGCTGTTTCCTGGCCCCTGGGTTCCTTTTGAACAAAGGTATGGATCAAAGTTCCATTTGGCAAATTACATAGATTGGAAACCATTCACATATGTAAATAGTCTCTATGTTTAGGTACCATTAGCATATGTAAATAGTCCCAAAGTTTTGAAACCAAAAACATATGTAAGTAATCCCTATGTTTAGAATCCTGTCTATTCTAAATTAAAAATGTGTTAATTGTAGACAGGAGTGGGTTTTCCGGTTAGAAATTGTTTTGTTGCAGAAAATGTATAACAGTATTAGTCATCCTGTGGCTGGGTATCCTATAAGCAAAGGGAGACAATTCTGATTATATAAAATTGTTTGATTTTTGACTGAAACTAAAAATGACCACATCAAAGAACTTTTGTTTTCTGTTTAGAAATATGAAATTTGTCATTTTGATTTGTCTTTAAGAGCCCATAGTAAAAATTATTGTGTGAAGACTCATATAAAAGATTTTTATCAGGGTAAGACTTATATAAGTATACTGGCCTGCCTTCTGGTTGAGACAAACATTATTTATAAAGGTCAACTCTTAGGTATAATCTTACCAAGTACTCTTCAAATCACAGAAGCATAATTTCAATTCTACTTCTGGTTACTAGATTTGTTCTTGATTTGCCCATGTTTACAACTGAACCTCGCAAATTTTAACTAGTTTAACTAGACTAACATGAGTTTACAATCAAAACCGTGTAGGGTTACTTCATGAGTAACTATTTGATTAACATTATGAGGCCCTAACTTGAAAAATAGTCAAAATCACTGGGATTCAGTTATAATCCAGTGTTGTTCAAATAAACTTGAATAACCATCAATTTAATCGGGAAAGTGGATATTGAAAATAGGTCAGAGAGCTAAGGCAGTAGAAATGGGGGAAAATGTTGGAATGAAAATGTCAAAACATTTTTAGAATTTCGGAATCAGATTGGTAAAGTGGAGATTGTCTATTGTTGTCCCATTTTTCTTTCCATCGAATCAAAGCAATGAATCTTTTAGAAATTGTCTTTGGAGGCATGATGAGAAACACTCCATTCTTGGCTTCATTACCAAGTGTAGGGATAGTGAAATTATTTTCCCATTTTGAAAAAAAGCTATGTCCAGTGATCAGACAAAATCTAATAATGGTGAAAAATTGTTGTATAGCACTGAGATATTGAATCAACAGTTTGGACAAGTAGATAAACATGAATCTGATTAAGGTCAGACTGATTTAATTAATTTTAATTGACCACATACATAGATTAGATTGGGGGCATACTCCCAGTGGAATGTATCAAGCTTTGGCACAAATTCACCAATATATTACTAAGATATCAAAACTTTCATGTCCAGTTTGAGAGGTTCTAGTTGGGAGAAAATGTGGCACTTTTTACATGCAATATACTATAAAGATTTTAAAATTGTAATTCGGTTCTTCTAAGGATAATAAAGGGCTTTTACATACAGATGTTGTGTACCTGTGAGAGTAAAACACATGATTCTATTTTGAGGGCAACAAGGGAAGGGACTTTTACCAGTGACAGTGTCATATTTGATCCTTGAGAGTACAACACCCCATGATACAAAAATCAATTATTGTTGACAATGACTTTTCAGCAGAGGAGGCAGGATAAGGTGACTGTTTCCATTTTAGCCACACATACATATTGTATAAATAATAGGAAAAGGGGGATTATGGGGGTGTAGTAAAAGTGCCTTACATTTTGAAAAAAAAATAAATTAAATGTTCTTTTTAAATAACATGTATGTATTGAATCCCTCAAACTTTGTTACATCTTGTGGTCTGATATCTGTATTCATTAGAAATAAGTATACGTTAGCTCCTCATAGGGACCCCAAATCTTCTGTCACGATAATGCCTGATAAATATGTGGCTCTCTTATTATCACTGGAATCTTAACAGAATTTTGACAATAATGAAAAAATAATAATGTCAATGTTCATATAATTTGTTTTTACATATTTTATAAATGCACACTCTCCCCCGTTGTGTACCTCTGAAAGATTCTCTGGACATGTTGTATCAAAACTTTCATCAATGCAAGCTGGAATTCAGTGTTTATGTAAATAAATCTGCCTCTTCATTGTTAACTACACTTAATTAGTTAAGAAAATTTGTTAATTGCACTACTTATATCATTGTATATCAATCAGACTTGTGCCAGACTAATTTGTTTGGACACATGGGATGGTCAGAAAATATTCATGCTGCTGGTCAAATTTATTTTTAACTGACCTTGAGCATAATTTTTTTTCTTTTACTTTACATTAAACCTATGTGATAGGGGGATGGCGATTTATTTGTATGAGTTATGATACATAAATATATGTTGTTTTGTGGGGGCGGCTTGCCTTTCAGATGGACAATCTCTATACCTATATCTGATTAATACTTGCTATTCAGCCTTATCTTTCGTTTCCTTTTGATTGTTTATGATTTTTGGAATTTTAAATCAGCTACAGTGAAACCATGTTATTTTGAAAATTTAAACTTTGAATAAACAAAGTTTTTAAGTTAAAAAAAACTGACGGTCCATAGCATAACTGAGGGATCATATTACATCCGAGAGACCACAGCATAGCCGAGGGACCATAGCACATTTGAGGGACCATAGCACATCAGAGGGACCATAGCACATCTGAAAGATCATAGTTCATCTGAGTGACAATAGCACATTCGAGGGACCATAGCATATCCGAGGGACCATAGTATAACCGAGAGACCATAGTATAACCGAGAGACCATAACACATACGAGGAAGAACCATAGCATAACCGAGGGACCATAGCACATCAGAGAGAACATAGCATAAGTGAGAGATCATTGTTAGTGACTTAATAGGTTGGAATAAGCAAATGATTTATCCAAGTGAGGGCAAATTACTGCAGTATGGGACTTTATATCTTAGTTGTGTGCAATGTTGTAAAAACTGAGTTACTAAAATAAAGGTGACATACAATTGAGTCAGAGTAGATGACTAATTAGGCCAGAATAAATTACTTGGGCCAGATAAATGGCTTTTCTCTATTTGAATAAATAAATTACAGAGGTCAGAGTTGAGTAAAAACAAATGACTTAATCTGAGGCTGATATTAGTCAGAAAAGTGGACTTATCTGAATCAGAGTAGATGTCTGATTTAAAACTATTGTCTTGTATCTCTGAATTAAAAGGACGGGTGTGACAACTGTTTAGGTGAAACCATTATCCCATTTCACTAGGTCTATGTCTACCTGACCAGCTGTCTTTAAAACGTCCTGTCACACACAGCTGCTGGAATATTTGTGATGTTGCAGTTGTCAACTTGAGACATTTATTTACCGTCCTTACACATTTTTTATTAGTTTACCAGGACCAAAGATCCATGTGAACTATTGCCATCACTTGGCGTCCGTCGTCTGTAAACTTTTCATATTTCAAGCTTCTTCTCTGAAACCACTGGGTCAATTGGAACCAAACTTAGCAGGAATGTTCCTTGGATGATCCTCTACAAAGTTTCTGTTTTTCGTTCCAGTCGGATATTCACCATGGCTGCTAGGGCCAATAATATGCTCTGATTGGCTGAAATTTCAAAGATCTTCTTCTCTATTGGCTGAAATTTCAAAGATCTTCTTCTCTGAAGCTAATGAACTGACTGAACCCAAACTGTAAATGTCTGATCATTGGAATGTCCTTTACCAAGTTTCTGTTTTTTATGCCGATTGGAAATCCAAGATGGCTGCCACCGCAGGACATACATTAACATTGGACCCTATGGGAAAATGTTCAAATGCCTTCTTTTCAGAAACCACAAATATGATTAAAGCCAAACTGTACATGAATGTTCATTGGATGGTCCTCTACAAACATTAGGTTTTTTGTTCTGATATGAAATTCAAAATGGCGGCTATGGCAGGACTTAGTTTAACACTGGACCCTGTGGGAAAAATGTCTCAAAATGCTTCCTCTCTGAAACCACTTGGACAATTGAAACCAAACTGCCCAGGAATGATCATTGGAAGGTCCTCTACAAAATTTGGGTTTTTTATGCCGATCGGAAATCCAAGATGGCCACCACTGCAGGAAATAGATTAACATTGAACCCTATGGGGAAATGTTCAAATGCCTTCTTCTCAGAAACTACAAATATGATTAAAGCCAAACTGTACATGAATGTTCATTGGATAGTCCTCTACAAACTTTAGGTTTTTTATTCCGATATGAAATTCAAAATGGCGGCTACGGCAGGACTTAGTTTAACATTGGACCCTATGGGAAAAATGTTTCGAAACGCTTCTTCTCTGAAACCACTTGGACAATTGAAACCAAACTGCCCAGGAATGATCATTGGAAGTTCCTCTACGTAGTTTTTTTTTCTATGCCGATCGGAAATCCAAGATGGCTGCCACCGCAGGAAATAGATTAACATTGGACCCTATGGGAAAATGTTCAAATGCCTTCTTCTCAGTAACTACAAATATGATTAAAACCAAACTGTACATGAATGTTCATTGGATAGTCCTCTACAAACTTTACGTTTTTTGTTCCGATATGAAATTCAAAATGGCGGCTACGGCAGTACTTGGTTTAACATTGGACCCTATGGGAAAAATGTTTCAAAACGCTTCTTCTCTGAAACCACTTGGACAATTGAAACCAAACTGCCCAGGAATGATCATTTGAAGGTCCTCTACAAAATTTAGGTTTTTTTATGCTGATCGGAAATCCAAGATGGCCCAGGAATGATCATTTGAAGGTCCTCTACAAAATTTAGGTTTTTTATGCTGATCGGAAATCCAAGATGGCCACCACTGCAGGAAATAGATTAACATTGGACCCTATGGGAAAATGTTCAAATGCCTTCTTCTCAGAAACTACAAATATGATTAAAGCCAAACTGTACATGAATGTTCATTGGATAGTCCTCTACAAACTTTACGTTTTTTGTTCCGATATGAAATTCAAAATGGCGGCTACGGCAAGACTTAGTTTAACATTGGACCCTATGGGGAAAATGTTTCAAAAGGTTTCTTCTCTGAAACCACTTAGACAATTGAAACCACACTGCCCAGGAATGATCATTGGAAGTTCCTCTACATAGTTTGAGTTTTTTATGCCGATCGGAAATCCAAGATGGCCGTCACCGCAGGAAATAGATTAACATTGGACCCTATGGGAAAATGTTCAAATGTCTTCTTCTCAGAAATTACAAATATGATTAACATACCTGTTAACCTCTGGGAACTGCTAGGGAGGAGATCTCCCCCCTATCAACTCTTCTAAGGGGGAGATTTTGTGCGTCGCCTTTAAACGCACAAAATTGTACCTTGCATACATGTGAGAGTTGCTATGCTACAACTGGAGATTTGTAAATTTTTGGCTGGAGATTTGGTCTCGTAACTGGAGATTTTTTATCGACGTATTTGACGTATTTGATGGGTGTTTTTATTGTTTATTGATGTTTTCCTTTTGTTTGTTTCGGTATTGAACCAACTGCATCCCATTTCAATATATATTGTTTACATTTCTGTCTTATTAGTTAGTGTTTCATATGATGAATGAAGGATACAAACTGTATCCAAAATTTATTCATAATCATTAATAATCAGAAGGTTATAACAAAGCAATAACAATGAAGACAGAATGTTCTGAACAATAAAGTCATAGAGCACTAAAATTAAAAAGTCACTTTGCTGCTGGTGCGTTGGGTGATAGCATGCGTTTCGGCATTTTTGTGGTTTACCAATTCCATCCTGGAACTTAGTTCTTAAATAATACTTTGATCGGCTTTGGTCCCAAACAAACCATAACAACTCAATCCGAGATGAATTCATTGCACGTTTGATCGAAATAAGAAGTTTTCCTTGGCATCAAAGGTTGTCCGACTCCTGTTTGCACAACGGTTTATAACTATTTTTGATTGCCGCTATCACACTTCTAATCATCTAAGCGTGTGACACAAACCCACTTCCTTATCCCCAATTAACTGTCAATCAGTGGATAATTGTTGTATAATCATCAACACCTTAATTAATCACCATGACCCAATTTACCTGTAAAGGTGTCAAACAGATCAATAACCATATATCATTTAAATATGACATTCACCTTTACCATTCGTATCTCTCGGCGTTTTTCATCAGTGCAGGAGTTCCAAATGGGGAATTTCCAGAAATGTTGATCGCAAAATGTAGGTCAAGATTTTATTGTACTTGATTTTTTTCACGGCCGGAAGATTCTGAAAGTTGACGGAAGGGACCCTAAAAATCGGGAGAAAAAGTTTTTGTTTGGGGGAGATCGTGCGGGAGGAAAAGGTGTGTGCGGGAGATTAATGTCTCCTCTGCAGGAGACCCAGTCCATGCGGGAGATAAGGCTCTTACGCGGGAGACTCCCGCGCAAAGGGGGAGGGTTAACAGGTATGGATTAAAGCCAAACTGTACATGAATGTTCATTGGAAGGTACTCTACAAACTTTAGGTTTTTTGTTCCGATATGAAATTCAAAATGGCAGCTACGGCAGGACATAGTTTAACATTGGACCCTATGGAAAAAGTGTCTCAAAATGCTTCTTCTCTTAAACCACTTGGACAGTTGAAACAAAACTGCCCAGGAATAATCATTTGAAGGTCCTCTAAAAAGTTTGGGTTTTTTATGCCGATCCGAAATCCAAGATGGCTGCCACCACAGGCCATAGTATTAACACAGGACCATATGGGAAAATACAGAAATATTTTCTTCTCTGAAGCTATTGCACTGATTGAACCTAAACTGTGCATCAATCATTGGAAGGTCCTTTACAAACTTCGTGTTTTTTATGTTGATTGGAATTCCAAGATGATTACCACTGCAGGACATAGTTTTTACATAGGACCAATTGGTTTTTTTTATAACCAGGTGAACGATACAGGCTCTTGAGAGCCTCTGGTTTCATAATCAGGCTCCTTGTCAATTGAAAGTCATGTTTTAAGACACCGGAAATGTTCCTCTAAAGGTTCTGAAGAAGTGCTGTAATTTATTATCTACAAATAAAAATCTGAGATGGCCACATTGGTCGAGGCAATTTAGACTTCTTCTTCAGGACAACTCCATGACAAGTCACCAGAATTGTCAGAAATAGCCCCTAGAGATGGTGTTACTTTTAGAGCAATTTTGAATCCAAGATGGCTGCCATGACCTCTGATTGGCTGTAACATTTTCAACTTGTTCTCCAGAACAACTGCATGATTAATCACCAGACTTGCAAGAAATGTTCTGATAGAGGTTCTTAAAAAGTATTGTTACATTTTGGAGATATTTTAAATTCAAGATGGCTACCCTGGCTTTTGATTGGCTGGCAATCTATAATTTCCTTTCTTGAACTATTGTATGCCAAATCACCAGTGTTGCCAGAAATGTTTCTCTATGGATCCTTAAGAATTTTACCTTTTTTGTGGCAATTCTAAATCCAAGATGGCTGTCATGGACTCGGATTTGTCTTTCAGAACAACTTTGAATCCAAATTGGCTGACCTATATCATTTAATTTAGAATATAAACCCAAAGTACAGGAATGAAATAGAGGTCATAATTTTGTAAAAAAGAATTCCCCTAGTATTTGCTTCATTTCTCAGGTGAGCCCATAAGCTATTGCTTCATCATATTGCAAAAAAAGGAAAAGAACAATAAAAATTAAATGCAATTTTTTATGATTGACAGTTTAATCTCAGGTATTTTCTTTTCTCAAAAACATCTTTTTATCAAGCTTTTTAATTTTCTTGTTAAAAGATTTGTGTTTTTTGTGTTAAAAATACAAAATGAATCAATATTTCTATTCAATAACACAGGTATAAAAGACGTGACCTGTAATAATACCCTGTAAAGTCACTTAAGGCTATTTTATGTGATTATATTTTAAAATCAATGTGATTTTGAAATTGATTGGATGGTTTTAAGGAATTGGAAGTTATGTTTTTATTTTTAAAGCTTAATGAGATTTGAAAGCTCATTATAGGGTGATATGAAGGTGAATATCTTGGGACATTGAGCCATCTGTCTGAATTTCAAATTTTAATAAATGTGAGAAAAAAAAAGCATTGATAACCACCATGTTTAAATAATGAAGGAGGTTAGTACATTATATGGATGGTTGGAAGGAATGCAGTAGACAATTGCTGTATGACAATATAATTTGATTCCAACAATGTAATGATTTGAATTACTTCTGGTTTCTAATGAAGACCATTTATTTCTTTGGATGTTATGGTTAATTGAGATTTAATCTTAAAGATGTAGATTGTAGTCTGTTTTCTACAAATATTTACTGACCCTGCTATGGCAATGTCCATGTTTAAGTTGTTCTAAAGTAAGTGAATATGTGCAGGTGGTTTTTTTTAATTTTATTTATATATTTTTTATTGTTTATTGAAGTTACAAAATATGCAGGGGTATATGCATGTTTTCTACAAACATTGGTGTGACTTCCATATGTACATGTATTTGAATTGGTAACACTATAGACATGCAATGAAGTAAAGTCATCATGTTCCAACTGTGACCTAATTTTGACCTAAAATAGTTTCAAACAGTTCTTCTCCAAAAGTAGGTCTGTGACATACTTTTATCATTTGCACATATTACCTTTTGGTAAGAAAATGATTTGATTAGCTTGGATGAATGATATTCACAATAAATCTTCTATGACATAATAAAGCTATTGAATATTATTGAGCAAGGCATATTACAATGGAGCCTGTATAAACCAAACTTTTAATAAAGTTCTATTGTAGGAAATCTTTGTTGATTTAACCTGTATAAACAAAACACCTGTCTATTCTGAACACAGCAGCTGGCCCCAAGGAAACTCGGTTTACACATGGAGCGGAGTTGTCAACATTTGGTTTTTTGAAAATTAAAATGTCATACTTATCTAATTTACTTGAAATTATTTTACAAGATGTCTAAAATGTAGAGTCATTTCCAAGTTATTCCCCTTAATTATGCAAAAAATAATGTTTTTATTGGTTTCCACTTTCCAACCAGTATCTCAAGTTCTGTATATTAGATGAAATAAAATTAGCTTTAGATGATAGAAAATACAGGTCTAGATGTCGTGTTTTTTTTGTGTTCAGTAATTTGAGGTGAGAGATAGTTGTTCCTTTTGTTGATATTGATAGAATTGTTGACCATCACTGTTTAAACTTTTGTTGATATTGATAGAATTGTTGCCCATCACTGTTTAAACTTTTGTTGATATTGATAGAATTGTTGACCATCACTGTTTAAACTTTTGTTGATATTGATAGAATTGTTGACCATCACTGTTTAAACTTTTGTTGATATTGATAGAATTGTTGACCATCACTGTTTAAACTTTTGTTGATATTGATAGAATTGTTGCCCATCACTGTTTAAACTTTTGTTGATATTGATAGAATTGTTGACCATCACTGTTTAATCTTTTGTTAATATTGATAGAATTGTTGACCATCACTGTTTAAACTTTTGTTGTTATTGATAGAATTGTTGACCATCACTGTTTAAACTTTTGTTGTTATTGATAGAATTGTTAACCATCACTGTTTAAACTTTTGTTGATATTGATAGAATTGTTGACCATCACTGTTTAAACTTTTGTTGATATTGATAGAATTGTTGACCATCACTGTTTAAACTTTTGTTGTTATTGATAGAATTGTTGCCCATCACTGTTTAAACTTTTGTTGGATATTGATAGAATTGTTGACCATCACTGTTTAAACTTGTGTTGATATTGATAAAAATGTTGACCATCACTGTTTAAACTTTTGTTGATATTGATAGAATTGTTGACCATCACTGTTTAAACTTTTGTTGATATTGATAGAATTGTTGACCATCACTGTTTAAACTTTTGTTGATATTGATAGAATTGTTGCCCATCACTGTTTAAACTTTTGTTGATATTGATAGAATTGTTGACCATCACTGTTTAATCTTTTGTTGATATTGATAGAATTGTTGACCATCACTGTTTAAACTTTTGTTGATATTGATAGAATTGTTGACCATCACTGTTTAAACTTTTGTTGTTATTGATAGAATTGTTAACCATCACTGTTTAAACTTTTGTTGATATTGATAGAATTGTTGACCATCACTGTTTAAACTTTTGTTGATATTGATAGAATTGTTGACCATCACTGTTTAAACTTTTGTTGTTATTGATAGAATTGTTGCCCATCACTGTTTAAACTTTTGTTGGATATTGATAGAATTGTTGACCATCACTGTTTAAAACTTGTGTTGATATTGATAAAAATGTTGACCATCACTGTTTAAACTTTTGTTGATATTGATAGAATTGTTGACCATCACTGTTTAAACTTTTGTTGATATTGATAGAATTGTTGACCATCACTGTTTAAACTTTTGTTGATATTGATAGAATTGTTGACCATAACTGTTTTAAACTTTTTTTTCCATTATTTCTTTGCAGGTTATTGTGCTTTATGGTTAAACCAGTTGAAGTTCTTGAGGCATGCTTACAGATCTTAACAGTTAAAGCTTAACAACGTACAGGTATGTATAGGGGTTAGGATTTGGTGTTAACACTACTTTCAACAATATTTCAGTTATATCGTGGCGGTCAGTTTTATTGATGGAGGAAACCAGACTATCAGGAGAAAAACACAGACCTGCCAGTGTATGTATATGATGAGTACATATTTGATTTGATATATATGTAATCAGTACTTGTAGCTGATGGAATGTTTCTCTGCTGCTGTCTAATAAATATTTACTCTTTACTATTGTAGTTTTATTATTATACCCCCACTCATAGAGTGGGGGCTATATTGCAACCACCTTGTCCATCCGTTCACACTTTCGTAACAGATATCTCAGCTTCTACTGGAAGAAATGATTTTATATTTGATATATGGCTTTGGCATGGTGACTTGTACCGTGTCTCCCCTTTCCAGGTTTACTGCACATCTACTTCCTGTTTACAGTGCGACTTAGAATTTTTCATGTTTGCCGTAATGAAAACTTTCGTAACAGTTATCTCAGCTTCTACTGGAAGAAATGATTTTATATTTGATATATGGCTTTGGCATGGTGACTTGTACCGTGTCTTCCCTTTCCAGGTTTACCGCACATCTACTTCCTGTTTACAGTGCGACTTACAAATGAATGAGTGAGGGTATTCTTAGCACGACGTAGCGTGCAACATCTTGTTTCCAATAGTAAAATAATTACAAGTTCTAAAACAGGGTCAGTAAATGTTCATCGCTGACTGATACCACAGTGGTCCCCTTCTGTTATGAAAAAAAAGTGTCCTTAAAAAAGGGATAGCTTCTAATTACTGGACAATTAGTAGTATTTTACTACATTTTATATCTCAGTACATCTGAAATCTGGCCTGATAAGAGGGGTCACCTTTCAAATGGGGGGCCTTATAAGGGAGTGACTACTGTGCTGGTTAGCTAAGAATAGATTGACCCTTTAAATGTATTAAAAAATATTCGGCATATTGAACCAATGTGCCAAAAATTACAGTATTTGCTTGGAGTTTTTTTTTTAGTTCACCTGGACCAAAGGTCCAGGTGAACTATTGCCATCACTTGGCGTCCATCGTCTGTTGTCTGTCGTCGGTAAACTTTTCACATTTCAAGCTTCTTCTCCGAAACCACTGGGCCGATTGGAACCAAACTTAGCAGGAATGTTCCTTGGATGGTCCTCTACAAAGTTACTGTTTTTCGTTCCAGTCGGATATTCAATATGGCTGCCAGGGCCAATAATATGCTCTGATTGGCTGAAATTTCAAAGATCTTCTTCTCTGAAACTAATGAACTGACTGAACCCAAACTGTAAATGAATGATCATTGGAATGTCCTTTACCAAGTTTCTGTTTTTTATGCCGATCGGAAATCCAAGATGGCCGCCATCGCAGGACATAGATTAACATTGGACCCTATGGGAAAATGTTCAAATGCCTTCTTCTCAGAAACTACAAATATGATTAAAGCCAAACTGTACATGAATGTTCATTGGACGGTCCTCTACAATCTCAAGGTTTTTTGTTCCGATATGAAATTCAAAATGGCGGCTACGGCAGGACTTAGTTTAACATTGGACCCTATGGGAAAAATGTTTCAAAACGCTTCTCTGAAACCACTTGGACAATTGAAACCCAATTTCCCAGGAATGATCATTGGAAGGTCCTCTACAAATTTTATGTTTTTTATGCCGATCGGATATCCAAGATGGCCGCCACCGCAATACATAGATTAACATTGGACCCTATGGGAAAATGTTCAAATGCCTTCTTCTCAGAAACTACAAATATTATTAAAGCCAAACTGTACATGAATGTTCATTGGATGGTCCTCTACAAACTTTACGTTTTTTGTTCCGATATGAAATTCAAAATGGCGGCTACGGCAAGACTTAGTTTAACATTGGACCCTATGGGGAAAATGTTTCAAAACGCTTCTTCTCTGAAATCACTAGGACAGTTGAAACCAAACTGCGCAGGAATGATCATTGGAAGGTCCTCTACAAGGTGTGTGTTTTTTATGCCGATCGGATATCCAAGATGGCCACCACCGCAGGACATAGATTAACATTGGACCCTATGGGAAAATGTTCAAATGCCTTCTTCTCAGAAACTACAAATATGATTAAAGCCAAACTGTACATGAATGTTCATTGGATGGTCCTCTACAAACTTTACGTTTTTTGTTATGATATGAAATTCAAAATGGCGGCTACGGCAGGACTTGTTTAACATTGGACCCTATGGGAAAAATGTTTCAAAACGCTTCTTCTCTGAAACCAAACTGCACAGGAATGATCATTGGAAGGTCCTCTGTTTTTTATGCCGATCGGAAATCCAAGATGGCTGCCACCACAGGTCATAGTATTAACACAGGACCATATCGGGAAAATACAGAAATATCTTCTTCTCTGAAGCTATTGCACTGATTGAACCTAAACTGTGCATCAATCATTGGAAGGTCCTTTACAAACTTTGTGTTTTTATGTTGATCGTAATTCCAAGATGACTACCACTGCAGGACATAGTTTTTACATAGGACCAATTGGTTTTTTTTATAACCAGGTGAACGATACAGGCTCTTGAGAGCCTCTGGGTTTTTTTTGAGACATGTTTTATTACTTTTGATGTGTAAAATGGAATCTTGATGAAGGCTTAATTTTTTTTATACTTATACATGTAGTTGAAAGAAAGCCTTTTGATTTAGTACATTCTCATTTATAACAGTGTTTTAAGAAAGCGACATGTACTTAAATATATATGTAAATCTGGAAGAAATTTTGACCACTTAACAAATTAAACAATTGTAGTTTTTATTACCATTTTATATAGCTATAAGAATGAAGTAATGTCTGATGTATGCAGGGTTTTGATTATAAAGTCATTAGTTTCTGTAAAAAAATGTCATTTTTCAGTGCAGTGTCCTTGTCATTTTTCATCACCACTTAGAATAAATTCTGTTGTGTTATGTCTTTGAAGTGTAACTTTGAGAGGTTGAAATAGAGTTTATGTACCTTTTGGTTTGTTTGTTTTACTACTGATATCACTCAAGAACTTCTTCATCTTAGCCTGCAAAATGATTTATGAACTTATCATAAGTAGTCATATTGCTTTTTATTTTGTAATTGGAAAAAAAAATAATAATAAAAACTGCATTAAAAAACCCATCATCATAACCCAAAAAAAATTTGAAATAAAACCCATTAAAATTGCAATTTAATCACAAGTTTTTTAAGAGGACATATTGATTGTTTTTACAAAAACACATTTCATTGTTTCACAATTTTTTTTTATGGAGGAAAATAAATTAGATTTTTGTGTCTCACAAATAAAAGTTCTCAACTATTGACGTTTGAAATCAAAATTTTGTAATTTGATTAATAAATAAAAAGAGAAGGGATAATTAGTTTTGAGCAAAGTTTGGACAAGTATAATTCGCTTTTGGAGTCTTAAAAGTGGAGAAATCAAATTTCAATTAATTAAGGAGAAATACTTGAGTCTAGACATTGAAACAATGTGGATGTCGTTGAAAGTCTTGAGAAACTTAATAATGGCATTACGTCATTGAGTCAAACTCTTGTCACTTCAACTTTGAAAAAAAAATTAGCGAAGAGCATGATGAATTTTTTTTAGCCAGTCTTAAGTGTTAGTATCGGTACATTCTTAGTGTAAGTCCAGTCTTAAGAAAGCAGATAGGTAAATTACAAAGGCAAGAAAAAAATATATATTAAAAATAGAGGTAAAAGGTTTAAAAATATTAAATCTGCAGGTAAAAGAGGGGAATAGATTAAGATTAGAGGTAGTATGTGTAAGTGGATTAAAGTCGGAGGTATTCCATTTAAAAAAGAAGGTTAATAAGATATATTAAATATTAAAGTTAGAGGTAAAAGGTCAAAACAGATTAAAATTAGAGGTTAATGGCATAAAAAAGATTAGTCATAGGTGTACAAATTATGAAAGTCAGAGGTAAATGATGTTAACAGTGAGTGCTTTTTTTCAGCTTTTCAAAAAGGTGTAAAAATGTTCAAAATTGGAGGTAAAATGGTGTAAAAACAATAATATAGTCTGACAAGAGTTAAAAGCTGAAATTGTATTCAATTTAAAGGTTAAGACTGCAAACAGATTAAAGTCAGGGGTAGAATGTGTGAAAATATAAAAGTCAGGGGTAAAAGGTGTGAAAATATTGAAGTCAGCAGTAAAATGGTGAAAATATTAAAGTCGGAGGTAAAAAGTGTGAAAATATTGAAGTCAGCGGTAAGATGGTGAAAATATTAAAGTCGGAGGTACAGTTTTGTAAAAAGTGTGAAAATATTGAAGTCAGAGGTAATGGGTGTGAAAATATTGAAGTCAGAGGTAATAGGTGTGAACATATTGAAGTCAGAGGTAAAAGGTGTGAATATTGAAGTCAGAGGTGAAAGGTGTGAAAATATTGAAATCGGAGGTAAAAGGTGTGAAAATATTGAAGTCAGAGGTAAAAGGTGTGAAAATATTGAAGTCAGAGGTAATAGGTGTGAAAATATTGAAGTCAGAGGTAATAGGTGTGAAAATATTGAAGTCAGAGGTAAAAGGTGTGAAAATATTGAAGTCAGAGGTAAAAGGTGTGAAAATATTGAAATCGGAGGTAAAAGGTGTGAAAATATTGAAATCGGAGGAAATGGGTGTTAAAATATTAAAATCGGGAGGTAATGAGTGTGAAAATATTAAAAGGTGTGAAAATATTGAAATCGGAGGTAATGGATGTGAAAGATCATAAGATGCAAAAAAGCTTAAAACTTTGAGTCAAGCAAATGTAAAAAGATTATATAGAGATGAAAAGTAATATTTGAAATACAAGATTAGTGTAAATTAATGAATATGACAATATATTAAATGAGGCAGTGTCCAGTATTTGACATTAACAAGAAAATTTAAATTTGGTATATCACATTAAGACAATGTGTAGCTTACTGTTCTACTAGTTATTGTGATTGTAGCAGTATACTTCAATGTTTCAGATACAATGGATCAGGGCTGACTTGTACAGATGTATAGATTATATGGTAGAGATGATAACTTTGATCCTATTTATATATATATCTTCCCCTAGTTATAGTAGAGTCTGATTCCAGATTATATGTGTCAATTACATTCTTTGTGTCTTGTGGCCTTGACTTCAATTTTACAAACCTGCAACTTTTTATCATGGTTTACAATGGCAATTCTTTAAGGTGAGCATGAATGGTGTAACAGATGGAGCAGGATAAGCTTTATTGTCTACAATACTTTACATGTTATTTTACAGTAGTCCATCTCTTATAAGGTCACCCCTTCTGCAATGAAAATAAATCTCCTTATAAGAGGGATGGTCTCTCTTGAGAACAATTTGCTAGTATATTAGTGCATCTGAAATCTGGCCTGATGAGAGGGATCATTATCATTTTACCTAAGAGATATATAAGGCTCAGACTCAGATCCAGGTCACCTCAAGGTGTACTTATCAGTCCATATCCTATAATAACCATTATCATTTTACTTAAGAGGTATATTAGGCTCAGGTCCAGGTCACCTCGAGGTGTACTTGTCAGTTCATATCCTATAATAACCATTATCATTTTACTTAAGAGGTATATTAGGCTCGGGTCCAGGTCACCTCAAGGTGTGCTTGTCAGTTCATATCCTATAATAACCATTATCATTTTACTTAAGAGGTATATTAAGCTCAGGTCCAGGTCACCTCGAGGTGTACTCGTCAGTCCATATCCTATAATAACCATTATCATTTTACTTAAGAGGTATATTAGGCTCAGATCCAGGTCACCTCAAGGTGTACTCGTCAGTTCATATCCTAGAATAACCATTATCATTTTACTTAAGAGGTATATTAAGCTCAGGTCCAGGTCACCTCAAGGTGTGCTTGTCAGTTCATATCCTATAATAACCATTATCATTTTACTTAAGAGGTATATTAGGTTCTGGTTCAGTTCTGTCAGTCATAAAACTTTGGAGTACAGGTTTTGAATCCTGTGATTGAAAAAAATCCAGCCAATCAGAACACCACATCTGATAAATACAATGTCCTTTGAGGATTTTGCAATATAACTATGGAAATCCTACTGGAAAGATTTATGACTGTGGGGCCAGGTCACCTCAAGGTGTGCTCCATTTGTATGTAAATGAGTATAGGTTTACCAGATGTTTACCAAAGCTTTGTTGGTTTTTCCCTCCAGGAACTTAAGACTTCCTTCACCACTAAAGCATAAGTGAAGAAATTAATGTGGAAGATAAATTCAATATTTTATGGTGCCATATATTGCTCTATTAACTATGATTCATAAAATTTTTAGAATTAATATTTGCAAAAGAGACTAAACTTTTTAATCCATCTTCCTTCCATGCAGAAAAAAATATATATTGGATCATGACACCTTGTCTCCAAATAATCCTTTACATCTATTATCTGTTTATCAAGTACACTTGATTACTTCTTGGTAATTTCTTTTCTTTGAAAATAGATTGTTATTTGTTTGAAAGCAGTTAATTCTAAAGTGGTAATTTAGTGTCGATGTAAATCGTTACTATTCAATACTTTCTGACAGTACAGTTAACTGTAGGTATAGTGAAAATACAACAACAAAAAAAGATTTGTGAGTGATCTCCCTTGAATAAATACCTATTGTTTTACCAGTACTGCGACATTTTGATGAACATCCAAGTTGAAATGACTCAAAACAATAAACATCGTATGAAATTTACATGATGCATGCAAAACAATAACTATATATGTACTGTAATTTACACTGATGGACAGATGAAAAGGGGTTCCTATAGAAACCAACAAGTAAAATTATTAAGCTCAGTAGAAAAAGTGCAGGCGGGTGTTTAGGTTTGGCACCCTGCCTATCTTTTTTTTGAGAAATTAGAGATAAAATTACTAAAGATCTTAAGAAGTATTTGCGACATCTTGCATTTGCATATTTCTTTTGTTGGGAATAGGTGTGTAGTTTACAATAGTAGCTAACAATTTGACACAATGGATAGTGTACATAATGAAACATGGCAGCTTTCTTCAGATTGGCATCTGTTTTTATTTTCATTTTACAAAAAACTTGCTGTTATTATAAAGACTTTATGATTACCTATTTATATTTTTGTGTCTCATCACTTGTAATAAAAAGATGAGCAGATATATAATGGGGGAAACACTAATGAAGAAATGTGTAATATGTTTTTTTCGAGAAAAAGTGAAATTATATTTTTGGAAGAACTATATTTATCTAGAAAAATAATATATAACAATAACATTTAAATATATAAACAATATTTTTTTTATTTAGTGGATTGTAAACAATATGAGAGAAAATCCGAATTTTGCAGTTGGTAGCTTGGGAACAAATAAAAATAATAGGAGATTACTTTGATTAATGTTCTTCATCCGACAGTTGTAATGATGTTTTTAAGAAAGAATATAACTTGAACACCATGAGTAAACTAGCATGCAGCTGAGCAGTGCAGTTGATTTAACTTTTGCTATAACATGCAACTGCATCAGTGATGTAATGGCAGCATGCTCACATTGAGTGTGATAGATCATGGATCCGAGCCCGGATCGGATCAAATCAAAGATTTTGAAATTGGTATTTGATGCTTCTCCGCTAAACATGTAGCATGAAGGAGTAAGAGCAAAGGACTGGGTGGCTCAAAATTAGAATAATGTGTCCAAGTGGAGTTACATGTCTAAGCTATGCTATGAAAATCTGACTAAGCATATTGATCCTAGTTCTAAGTGGACACAGTGACATCATCTCATCGAATGTAAATTGTTCTCGCCATGATATAGCTGAAAAATTTCTCTTTTAGCGTTAAACAACAATCACTCACTCAGCGTAATATGCAGTTGAGATGTTTACTTCTGGTCAATAAAAAAAAAAATTCATGGTTGAATCACTGTTATTTTAATGTTCTATGGTCCATTCATTCAGATGAAGCCCAGCGTTTTAGGCCAACTTTGGATATGGTTGAGGGTTGTCATGGTCATGATCGTATGGTAGTTAGATTTATAACTACCTATAGCGTTGCAATGTTCGAACCCCGCTCAGGCGAGGTGTACTCGATACAACATTATGTGATAAAGTTTGTCTGTGACTTGCGACAGGTCAGTGGTTTTCTTCGGGTACTCCGGTTTATTCCATCAATAAAACTGACTGCCACGATATAACTGAAATATTGTTGAAAGTGGCATTAAACACCATAAACCAACCAACCATAGATATGGTTAAACTTGAATTGAGAAAATAATACTCATTATCATTATCTGTGGTACCATATAATCCATTTCTTGAAATAATGATGAAATCCTTGTTCTGACTTTGGGCAGGGACAAAAATATGGCAGGATAATTGGGTCTCAATCTACAATACAGATATAAACAAATAATAAAAAACCAGCACAGATTTGGTTCTACTAAAAAAACACACACACTATGACAAAAATGAATGACAACATAAACATGTACAGTACAATAGCAGGGTCAATGAATGACAACATAAACATGGACAGTACAATAGCAGGGTCAATGAATGACAACATAAACATGGACAGTACAATAGCAGGATCAATGAATGACAACATAAACATGTACAGTACAATAGCAGGGTCAATGAATGACAACATAAACATGGACAGTACAATAGCAGGGTCAATGAATGACAACATAAACATGGACAGTACAATAGCAGGGTCAATGAATGACAAGATAAACATGGACAATACAATAGCAGGGTCAATGAATGACAAGATAAACATGGACAGTACAATAGCAGGGTCAATGAATGACAAAATAAACATGGACAGTACAATAGCAGGGTCAATGAATGACAAGATAAACATGGACAGTACAATAGCAGGGTCAATGAATGACAGCATAAACATGGACAGTACAATAGCAGGGTCAATGAATGACAAGATAAACATGGACAGTACAATAGCAGGGTCAATGAATGACAACATAAACATGGACAGTACAATAGCAGGGTCCATGAATGCTCGTACAGTCAAACCTGCTTTAGTGACTACCTCTATTAAGCAATAACTTGTATTCTGTGACCTTAATTTTAATTTCTCTTCACAGTACATTATTAATTAAACCTGTATTTTGAGTGACCAGCTGTCTTATGTCACCCTTGAATTGCCACATAAGACTGGTTTGACTGTAGTTAACATTGAACCTAATGGGAAAATGTTAAAATATTTTCTGAAACTACATTTGGATGATAAATACAACTTACTGGTACCTCCATATGAGTGGTACAGTCATAGGTGACTCTCATGTTCCTGAATATAACAGTCAGAAAAATATCATGTTAAGATAAATAAAATAAAACAATGCATTAATTAGTGTGTATGTTTTGTTCATGATTGTACTTTATAACCAAAGCATTGCTGCATTTCATTGATAAGTTACTGTCATTACTTGCCATTTGATTAAGTTATGTTAACCATGCTGTATGGTGATGAAATACTTCCTGCTAGAATTTAAAGAATACTCCATATATCAATTATATGGGGTGTTTGAACTCATCTGTCTCAAAATATGAGTGTTTTCTGTAACACATTGCATACTTTTGACAATTAATGAAGGGATATCACTCAGAGAGCTGAAATTCTTCTTATTTTGTATTCTGTTTGAAGCTATGTTGGATCAGAATGGGAATGTGGAATCAGCTGATATTGTGTTGCAATTGACATTTAATTTAGAGGTCGTGCCAACCTGGTGACCTTAAAGCACTTGTTTTCGTGGAAGACCTCAAGTGATATTGAATATTGATAGAAAGAGTTGTGGTCTAATTCTGAAACAATACAATTTTTTTTTAATTTCTTTAATCTTACATGCAACAGTTGTGGTTTAATTTGTTAATTTCTGGTTCTATATTTCACTACAGTAAGTATGGTGGCACACTGGCGACATTATTTCCCCTAGTTATCTAGTTATATTCATTTACTATTTGATTATGTGATTGAGGGGAGATAACTGCATGGGGAATACAGTAATAATACTAATTTTCTTCTAAAGTTATTAAATTGAAATATTAAAAAAAAAAAATCAATAGATGTAGGATTGAAAAAAGTTAGTAATTTAAAGTTATTGAAAATGAAATGAATGTTCAGAAATATATAGTCAGTAATCAAATTAAAACCTCCCTCATCCCTTTCTATGAAATTAAATCTCTAATATTTGAAATTTTATGCCAAAAGGATGAAATAGAAAATAACCACATAAAAAAATCGATTCAAATTATGGTTAGATGATATTTTTGTTGCTAAATGTTGATTTTATAATAGTTCATATATGCTATTATCAAAATGATATAAAACTATCATTAAAAGACAAAATTTTAAAATTAGGTTGTGTGCTCTCGGTTCATCATTTTACCATAGAAATAGCAAATTTAGTTAATGAAATAATAAACTAACTACTGTGCATGTGAAATTTTCATTAAACTTTATATTTTGTTTGGAAATTAAATTACTATGGAACACTAAAAGAACAGTCAGGATGGTGCATTAAACATAGAAGGTTTTGAAGTGGGCCTGTTTTATTGATGTCAAACTCCATATGAGTGTAGCATTTGATATCCTATAGAAAATTTAGGGAATAAAACCAATATTTTGATAGCCATCATAAACCTATTATTAAGTTATTTTATTTCTACAGCGAGTGACATCAAGAAAAGTTTAATTTCATTTAAAGCTTTGATGAAAACATTGTTGTATAATTGGAAGCTTTTTTAAGAGGAAATTTAAAACGGAGTCTAAATGTATCCAATCAGTCTTCTTTAGTAATTCTGAGAAATTTCGATCATTTCAAATTATTTTCAATTGATTTGATTTGACTATGCTTTGCACTGGAGAACTATAATTTTTTAACTTGTTTGTCTCGACTTAATTGTGTTTTTGTATTGGAAAGGAAATTGCTTCAGAAAAAAAACTTTCATAAATCTGGCTATTTAAGAGGCGTAATTTAAAGTGCAGACACTTTCGCTAATGTAGAAAATGCCATGTGCTTAGAAGATTTAAATGTCGTTATCGAACAATGAAACGACTATAATCTTTCTTTTTTGTTTCCGATTCATTTTATCTGAAGTTGAAGTGGTGTGGTTTCCTAAAATAGTCAAATGTTGTTCTTTTTGTTTAAATGATGCCTTATTATAGTAAACAATAAACACCTGGTTACAGAATTAACACCTATAACCAGCCTCCTCAAGTAATAATAGTTGAAGCTCAAGTTAAACAATTGGTTGCTGTATTTTACTTTGTGGTCACAAGCTTACATAAATTAGACTTTTAGTTGAAGAACAGCAATCAAAAGCTTTGTTCCAATACTTAATATATAATTCAGGATAAGTGTTTTTTTCATATTTTCTGTGTCTTTTGTGTGATTTAATTAACAGACATGGGGTCATATTGCAAGGTAATTTGAACCATTACAATCTTTGATAAAAAAAAATTCAACACTAAACAATATATACCCTCTAACTGCTCAGTGACAGAAATCATTATTGATAGAGTCAGAGCTATCTATTCTTCAAAATACATTTCTCCCAAAAACTTGTAAGAAAACAATAACTGATGACCCCCTTGAAAAATGATTACACTTTTGTTTATTTCATCCTTCATTGCTGAATTGTTGTATTTCTGAGGTGCTCTATGGTATATAACTGATCTTAGCTTTTATCAAAACAGTACTTTCAAAATTTTTAAGTGAAGTTTTATTTCAATAAGATTAGACATTGTTTATGTGTATATATATATATATATATATATATATATATATATATATATCATACATCAGTTGTGACTTATAGCAGGTCGGTGGTTTTCTCCGGGTCCTCCGGTTTCCTCCACCAATAAAACTGACCGCCATGATATAACTGAAATATCGTTGAAAGTGGCATTAAACACCATAACCTTAACCCTAGCACTATACATCAGCTATGTATTGATACATATATATTATTATCTCCCTTTATTTTATACTTTTGTCATTTACACACACGTGGAGATGTTTATGATAAACCATGCAGTCAATTTACATTTACCAATTTTTACACAGCATTCTTTCATGAGTCGAAATATACAGGAATTATTTTCAAAATGTGGAAAATGCTCTTCAATAGATTTAAGAAAGCTCATTAATATTGAAATACTGGCGAATTATTATTTCCACATCTGTCAAAGTAGTTAAGTTAATTTTTGAAACAGATGAATACCAAAATTTAATATGTTTCATCTGGCAGACGCTATGTTATTTTATTGTTCAATATTTGTCTTATCAAATTATATATATATATTTTATATAAGTCCGGAAATAAATCATTGAAAAAAATAAAGGATTAATTTTATCTTTAATCTTATAACATCTTTTAAACTATTATTACATGATTCAACCTCTGTACATTTTATACTGTTAGCTCTGACATAAAAAAAAAGATGATTTGTAATTAAATGTAAAAATAAAAAATCATTGTTAATATTTTTTCCCCTTGGCAAATGTCCATGTACATTCATAGTCAGTCACAGTATTGAAGTAATTTTCATTATGTATATCATCATCATCATAATGTCTCTTGTAAATATTTATTTGTTAGATATTAGATTCTGCTGTTTTCATGGATGCCATCATTATTAATCCATGAACTTTTGTGAACCTCAAACTCATAATTGAAACTCCTTGAGCAAAATTTTAAACCCACAAAAATTTAATGTTGACCAAAAATGTTATTTTCAATCACTCCATGAAAGTTTATACAAAAACTGCAAATTTCTGATTGGTTAAATACAATAAAAAAAGGAACCAAGCTTTGCTGAAATTATCTACAAAAATACCTCATTTGAATATTTCTTAGGTACCTCCATAGATCAATGACAGACTAACAATCCTGTCTCTACACTCATCTTATAGGACCATCTCTTCTTCAGTCAAAACGTGGCCTTATTAGAGAAGTGGCCTCTCTTCAGGGGGGGTGGGGTGGGGGGGGGGGGGGGGGATGGGAGGGGACACACTAGTATTTTACTATCTCAGTACATCAGAATTCGGGCTTGATAATGGGTAGTCTTTGGTAAGAGGGGGATGATTGTATGTGGATTTACATTGTATCTTTCAAGATGGTCCTTCCTTGCCTTGACATACTAAATCTCCAAAATATATCAGGAAAATAAAAAATAAAAACAATAGACAATTATTCTGAGAATTTCAAGGTCTTGGTTACTAAGCTGTAAAAAATATAAATATATGTCTAAATTTATGGTCTATTTATAAATTATGATTTAATTGTCGCTGATAAGATAATTTAATACACAGGGAGACTTAATTTATTCACATTTTGAACTTAGAAAGTTTAATGAGATTTTAATTTTGACATTTATGAGAGTATTATTAATTTATCAGGTGGGTGGTAATACTTTCTTTGTGGCTAATTGGAACTTGATTAGATAGGTCCACCAGAGATTAGGACGAAATGAAATTTGAAATATGTTAGAATATAAGTTAAATCATTAGAGATGATGTTTAGGGTTTTGTCTTTTTCTTGGCTATATGGATAATTTGTAGATTTTTCCTTTGATCTTTAATTAGGATAATATCTATTATCTAGTGAACAATCCTACCCTTATATGATAAATTATTGTTGATTTCCATCTATGGGACGTTATATACTGACTGACGTCATTAATATCGTCTTGGACAAATTCTCGATCAACAAAAACTATCGTTGATATGTTTTGCTTTAAATGGACTTCTCATTGCATCTTACATTGAAGGTACAGTCTTCTGGATGCGAAATTATACTGAGAAATCCATTCTCCAAAAATAAAAATCAATTGCTTTATGAAGAGAAATTATAAATAATGATGGTCAACAATTAAACCAATATTAATGAAACGAACACTCGCCCTTACCCTAAAGTCATTGAACACAAAAAAGAAAGGCTGTGACATATGTAGATAAAAATATATACTGTACATAGAAAATCTCTAAAACATTTTCCTAAAGTTTCAGGAGTTTACATCAAACACTAGAAATGTGACGTTAAGATTTATGACGTAAAATTATTTTGTTCTCTTTGCACCCCCCTTCTATAGAAATCAATGTCTTTACAAAATTTTATTGCTAATTCCCGTCACGTCTTGCATCTTAACTTTTTATAACCAAAATGTTTCTTATATGTCATGCAGGGTTTGATCTACATTGATAATATTTTGGAAGGGACTGTTTTGTAGGTTCTGAATTTTAGAAAAATTGAGACTTATTCTTTGAGTTAGGGGTTCTAGTGTTTAACGTCACTTTCAACAATATTTCAGTTTAATCATGGCAGTCAGTTTTCTAGGTGGAGGAAAACGGAGTACCCGGAGAAAACCACCGCCCTGTCGCAAGTCACTTACCAACTTTATCACACAATGTTGTATCGAGTACAACTCGCCTGAGCGGGATTCAAACTCTTGACGTTAGTGGTGATAGGCATTGATTGCAAATCCAACTACCATACGATCTAAACAACGATGGCTTCTTATTTATTCTTTGATAAAAAGTGTCTCCTGTTTGTTTGAAATGTATATTTTTCTTACATTGAGTACATTAAATACAATAAATAATAAATAATACTTGTAGTTTTGCAGTCTTGGATTTTATATATTTTTTTTGTCATTGTCCGTAAACACCGATTCCTTTATTAGGTGTTTGAACAGTGCACATTTGTTATATTCACAATTTCTATAGCCATCTGTTTGATCATAAAATTGTAAATTATGTTTGCTGTGTACTAAAATATCTTTATCGTTCTTATATCTTCAAAAAGGTACTGTTGACGGTTCTGTAAAAATCCTGTTCATTCTTTCGACCTGTTTAAAATTAATGAGTGAGTGAGTGATTGTTGTTTAATGCCAAATGAGCAATTTGTCATTTATATCATGACAAGAACAAGTTATAAACTTATATTCGATGAAATGAATATGATGTCGACTTTGTATCAGACCAACACTCTTACCGTAGTTGGAATTTGATAATGTTACTATAGCTCACTGAAACAACATGTGTAGACATGTCACCCTACTCTGACACATTATTCTGATTCCAAGCTAACCAGTGTTACTTCTTAGTGCTGCCTGCTTAGCGGGAAGCAGCAAATACGAAATTCATGGTCTTTGGTTTGACCTGACCAGGGTTCAAACCCACGATCTACATTCTTGGTTTGACCTGACCAGGGCTCAAATCCACGATCTACTACATTCTTGGTTTGACCTGACCAGGGCTCAAACCCACGACCTACTACATTCGAGGCGAGCACACTAACCATTACACCACATCCGATGCAGTTTTATTAAAATTTTTGCATTTCTTTGTAAAAGTTCATACACACAATAGCTCTTACATTTTAAATGGGAGTTCCTTAAACTTATTACCACATGAAGATTTACATCTCATTATTGCATTTTGATTGGATCTATTTTATAGGAGTTATTGCCCTTTTTCACATAGAATATTTTATCAAAAAGCTTATATGCATAATTCCTCCCATGTTTGAAATAGGAATTCCTCTTGCTCAGGGAGACATTAATTTTAGTGCCAAAAATAATTGTTTAATTAGATAGTTGAATTCTCCCAGAATAGAATATTGCCGTTTTAATTTTTTTTTATAGGATTCAGTATGCTTTTACTTTTTAGTTCACCTGGACTAAGGTCCAGGTGAACTATTGCCATCACTTGGCTTCCGTCGTCTGTTGTCTGTAAATTTTTCACATCTCGAGCTTCTTCTCCGAAACCACTGGGCCAATTAGAACCAAACTTAGCAGGAATGTTCCTTGGATGGTCCTCAACAAAGTTTCTGTTTTTCGTTCCAGTCGGATATTCAAAATGGCTGCCAGGGCCAATGATATGCTCTGATTGGCTGAAATTTCAAAGATCTTCTTCTCTGAAACTAATGAACTGACTGAACCCAAACTGTAAATGAATGATCATTGGAATGTCCTTTGCTTAACATTGGACCTTATGAGAAAAATGTTTCAAAACGCTGCTTCTCTGAAACCACTTGGACAATTGAAACCAAACTGCCCAGGAATGATCATTGGAAGGTCCTCTACAAAGTTTCTGTTTTTTTATGCCGATCGAAAATCCAAGATGACCACCACTGCAGGAAATAGATTAACATTGGACCCTATGGGAAAATGTTCAAATGCCTTCTTTTCAGAAACTACAAATATGATTAAAGCCAAACTGTACATGAATGTTCATTGGATGGTCCTCTACAAACTTTAGGTTTTTTGTTCTGATATGAAATTCAAAATGGTGGCTATGACAGGACTTAGTTTAACATTGGACCCTATGGGAAAAATGTTTCAAAATGCTTCTTCTCTGAAACCACTTGGACAATTGAAACCAAACTGCCCAGGAATGATCATTGGAAGGTCCTCTACAAAGTTTCTGTTTTTTATGCTGATCGAAAATCCAAGATGGCCACCACCACAGGACATAGATTAACATTGGACCTTATGGGGAAATGTTCAAATGCCTTTTTCTCAGAAACTACAAATCAGACTGAATGCAACTAGACAGGAATGTTCATTGGATGGTCCTCTACAAAGTTAGGTTTTTTGTTCCGATATAGAATGGAAGATGGCGGCTACAGCAGGACTTAGTTTAACATTGGAACCTATGAGAAAAGTGTCTCAAAACGCTTCTTCTCTGAAACCACTTGGACAATTGAAACCAAACTGCCCAGGAATGATCATTGAAAGGTCCTCTACAAAGTTTGGGTTTTTAATGCCGATCGGAAATCCAAGATGGCCACCATCGCAGGAAATAGATTAACATTGGACCCTATGGGAAAATGTTCAAATGCCTTCTTCTCAGAAACTGCAAATATGATTAAAGCCAAACTGTACATGAATGTTCATTGGATGGTCCTCTACAAACAATAGGTTTTTTGTTCCGATATGAAATACAAAATGGCGGCTACGGCAGGACTTAGTTTAACATTAGACCCTATGGGAAAAGTGTTTCAAAACGCTTCTTCTCTGAAACCACTTGGACAATTCAAACCAAACTGCCGAGGAATGATCATTGGAAGATCCTCTACAAAATTTAGGTTTTTTATGCCGATTGGAAATCAAAGATGGCCACCACTGTAGGAAATCGATTAACATTGGAACCTATGGGAAAATGTTCAAATGCCTTCTTCTCAGAAACTACAAATATGATTAACACCAAACCATACATGAATGTTCATTGGATGGTCCTCTACAAACTTTAGGTTTTTTGTTCCGATATGAAATACAAAATGGCGGCTACGGCAGGACTTAGTTTAACATTAGACCCTATGGGAAAAATGTTTCAAAACGCTTCTTCTCTGAAACCACTTGGACAATTGAAACCAAACTACCCAGGAATGATCATTGGAAGGTCCTCTACAAAATTTAGGTTTTAATGCCGATCGGAAATCCAAGATGGCCACCACCGCAGGAAATAGATTAACATTGGACCCTATGGGAAAATGTTCAAATGCCTTCTTCTCAGAAACTACAAATATGATTAAAGCCAAACTGTACATGAATGTTCATTGGATGGTTCTCTGCAAACTTTAGGTTTTTTGTTCCGATATGAAATTCAAAATGGCGGCTATGGCAGGACTTAGTTTAACATTGGACCCTATGGGAAAAATGTTTCGAAACGCTTCTTCTCTGAAACCACTTGGACAATTGAAACCAAACTGCCCAGGAATGATCATTGGAAGGTTCTCTACAAAGTTTCTGTTTTTTATGCCGATCGGAAATCCAAGATGGCCACCACCGCAGGACATAGATTAACATTGGATCCTATGGGGAAATGTTCAAATGCCTTCTTCTCAGAAACTACAAATCAGACTGAATCCAACTAGACAGGAATGTTCATTGGATGGTCCTCTACAAAGTTTAGGTTTTTTGTTCCGATATAAAATGGAAGATGGCGGCTACAGCAGGACTTAGTTTACCATTGGAACCTATGGGAAAAGTGTCTCAAAACGCTTCCTCTCTGAAGCCACTTGGACAATTGAAACCAAACTGCCCAGGAATAATCATTTGAAGGTCCTCTACAAAGTTTGGGTTTTTTATGCCGATCCGAAATCCAAGATGGCTGCCACCACAGGTCATAGTATTTACACAGGACCATATGGGAAAATACAGAAATATTTTCTTCAGTGAAGCTATTGCACTGATTGAATCTAAACTGTACATCAATCATTGGAAGGTCCTTTACAAACTTCGTGTTTTTTATGTTGATCGGAATTCCAAGATGACTACCACTGCAGGACATAGTTTTTACATAGGACCAATTGGTTCTTTTTATAACCAGGTGAACGATGCAGGATCTTGAGAGCCTCTGGTTATTTTATAGATGAAAATCTGTCTGTAAATAAATTACATACAGTCCAGCTTCTCTATAAAGCTGATCTCTCCCTGTATATTAATCTACATTAGTTTACCAGCCACTTTGTTTAGCCTAAAACTTTAATATCCACACACAAAATTGGCTATCCCTTTACAATCTATGAAACAGAGGCAGGTTTAGAGGAGTCTAGCTGTATAGAAGTGTTGAAAAGTTCTTGAAATGAAATTGGTTTCAAATCAGATTAGATTTAAAGAGTAATGCACAATTAATAGTCATTGGAGAAATGGGTCTCTTAGATTTTATTCAGATAAAGTTATGAATGTATTATGATAGCAGTACCTAAAAACATTGAAATAAGAATATAAAAAAAGTTATTGTTCATCATCAGTTCATATTCCTTTTATTAAAACTATAATTTCAATTAATTTCTGATTAAAACATCTTAAATTTTTGAGTTAAAATTTCATTGTTCTTTTTAATGCAATACAATCAAATCCTTACAGCGTCTTTTTAAAATGGACTAAAACGAAGAAATTTCAAACACTTCATTGACAGTACATCTTTTTGGATTAACTTTAAAACAATTGTGTTTGTCTAATTTCTTGCTTAAGAAGATTTATTTCTTTTAAATTTTCTGTTTGTGTAGCCGGAAGAAATCACTGTAACGACTAAATTTAGCAAATTGTTGTTAATCGAAAATTCTGATTGAAGTATTATGTTGAAATTGGAAGGCAGTTAAAAGTTTTATTCATTTTATCAATCCTAATATGCAATAAAGATTTCAATAATAGCTTTATTTTCTCCGATTAGAATTTCAGAACTGATACTAACTGGATTTTGTGCTTGAAGTATTTCTGCAGAACTTCAAATCGAACTTGTAAAGAGGGTAGAAAATCTATTTGAGAGAATGCGGGATTGTATTGTTGTGAAAAATGTTCAAAAATAATTGCAATTTGCTTTACATTGCCCCATGGACAAAGGAATATCTATTATTCATCAGAATTTCATTGAGAAATTGAAAAGTCCTATCATTTGGAAAAGGTCAATGTAATTTACACCTCTTTTATTGATCAAAATTTTTCTAATTTTGACATATTATAAACGGAGTAATCTATTTCTATTTCGTTTGAAATTCTCATGTGGAGTTGCTCCCCTTTGAAATTTCTTACCTCTCCCCCCCCCTCTTTATATATATTGGGATCCAATGATACCGTGGTAGTTAAATTAAAAATGGCAGCAAAAATTTATTGAAATGGCACATGAATACCCAGAATCATAGAGCTCGCAGTAACATAGGATCAAACTATACAAGTATATACTCTATGTTTTTATGGTTTAATGATATATATTACAATTTATAACCACAGGAATCTATTTCTTTGAAATCCTGATATATAACCCATAGTTTTTATGGTGAAATGATATTTTTTTGTCCTATATATACTTATTTGTCCACTGATCATATTTACTTTTTACCTGTAATGTACATCTTTAGGCTTAGGGCTATGGTGTTTAACGCCACTTTCAACAATATTTCAGTTATATCTTGGCGGTCAGTTGTATTGGTGGTTGAAACATGAGTACCCGGAGAAAACCACTGACTCACTGCAGGTCATTAACAAACTTTATCACATAATGTATCGAGAACACTCTACCATACGATCATGACCATGATGGCCCCTACATCTTTCAGAGATTGTCAGTAGGTAAATGAATTGATACATATATATATATATATTTATATCAATGTATACATATACATGTACTTAAATTACATTTCAGTCATTAGTTTTCTATATATGTATCCAGTATGTATTAAAATTACCTAACGAAACAGCAGTTATGAAACACATGTTTTAATATATTATATCAACATAGAAAGTGATGTCATTCACTTACCTAGAAATTAATTACGTCATATCTTTATGTATCTGATTTATTTAATGGCACATTAATAGATCTGACTATAGTTAAGGAGATAGAGATTTGTTCACCATGTCAAACCAAGCCAATTGTAAAATGTGTACTTGTTGCTTTGCCAATAATAAGCATACAGCCTTAGGTCACAGTTACACTTTTTCGGACCTCTGATGCTAGGTTTAAGAGTACTGGACATAAGGAAAAAGTGTTGGAAAACTTTCTTCTTTAATGTAACACTTTATAACTGATCTTTAAAAATAGTTCTGTACTATATCTTTTCATGGTCCTGTCCCTAGATTTTCCATGGAAAATGATGGAAAAATTCTATGGAATTCCATTGAGTATTCGAATGTATTTTCCATCCTAGTTTCTGTCTCAATGCCATCTTTTCCATGGAATTAAACAATGAACTATGACTGAATTCCATGGAAAGTTTTTATTATTAGTATAACTTTCTATCATTTACACAAAAAAATGGATGGAAAAGGATGAAATTCCAGTCCCAATCCATGGCAGATAAAGATTTTTTCTATGGAATTTCTGAGAACAGAGAATATCTTTTTCTTATGCTGGGGTCACATGGAACCCGTTTTCGATATGATAACTGATTCAGCTTGAAACTTGTCCAAAACCAACCTGTGTTCAGACAGCAAAACTAAACGTTTTTGGAAACATTTAAAAAAAAATGTATTGCCCTCCGCACACAAAACAGTAAAAAACGATACGAAATGAAATATTGTTTTATTACGATTCGTGGAAGTTTTGTGTTTACGTAATACTTTATTGCATTTTGAATACATTTCACCAGTTGAGTCGTTTGGGAAAACTATAGGTAAGGCGTTTTGGAAATTTGATGACACGAGAACGTACAATGTGTTTTGGAAGCAATTTAACATAGCGACCCTATGGGAAATATGTAAAACAAGCTTCTTCTCAAGAACCACTAGACGGATTGGTACCATACTTGGCAGAGATGTTCCTGACAAGGTTCTGATCAATTGTTGTTACTTTTTGTTCCGATCGGTTATCCAATATGGCTACCAGGGACCATAATAGCCTCGGATTGGCTGAAATTTCAAAGATCTTCTCCGATACTACATGGAGGATGGAATTGAAAATTGTCATGAATGATCATTGCAAGCTGCTAACCAGGTGTTGTTACTTTTTGGACCGAATGAAAATCCAAGATGGCCACCACCGGGGGACATAAGTTAACATAGTGACCCTATGGGAAATATGTAAAACAAACTTCTTCTCAAGAACCACTGGATGGATTGGAACCATACTTGGCAGAAATGTTCCTTGCAAAGTCCTTATCAAGTGTTGTTACTTTTTGTTCCGACCGTTCTCTGTTCAAGATGGCTGCTGTTACTAAAAATATAATTTTTTTCAATTGTCCATTGCTGCTTTAGTATAAGTCAAAATGAGCTCAAATATTAACTGCAGCTACATGGCAAGGAGTAGTTAAACATATATTCCGTGTTTTCCTGTGAAATTTTTCTTTCAGCCGATTTATACCGATTATGCAAATTAGGCATATTTTGATTAAAGATCATATTTAAATCTTCTCCTCTGAAACCGCTGAACCAAATTAAAGCAAATTTGGCTGGGATGGTTGTTGGGTGGTCCCTTTTTAATATTGTGTCCAACAGCACTGCCCTCCATTTAGTTCTAATAATAAAACCCTAAATGCTCGCTTACTCGCAAGGGTTATAACGGGATGCCATTACACGTAATGGAGCAGCCGCCGAGATTTTTTGCGCTCGCTTACAGAGCTTCTGACGCCTGCATTTATCAATAATAAGACATAACCTTTCCTTTTGTCCATTATTATAACAAGTTTTTATCACCTACCAGTATTTTAGAATGTAATTCCCACAAAATAAAAATCTCCTCTTTGAAAATTTTGAATTTCGTCATTTCCGGCCTCACTATATGAATGTCGATACCATATTTGACGATTTAGGCGTGAATGTTTACCAATCGTAACTACTCGGGCCATTCTCGCTACCCTGCAAATAACAGGGTAGCGAGAATGGCCGAGTAGTTACGATTGGAATGTTTACATCAGCTTGTAATAAGAAATACCATATTTAGAAAAGCTCTGCCTTCCGTAGTTTCCGGTTATGGAAAACGATCGATAAATTTGAACAAGGTTGTTGCTAACTTTGAAAAGCATACATTTCTCAGCCAAACCGATTTAACAAGGACTGGGATCATCAGTAATTGTTATAATGAAATGTTTGAAGCGTAAATAGTGAGTTTTTATGTTTCAACTGCAACTTTTTTTTTGCTCCATTGTGACGAATGGGACCGCGTTGTAGCTCTGCCGAGACACAAGTTTGTCACAGGAGCTACATTATTGCAGCTACCCTCCATTCAAAATGGCTGCTTTTACCAAAAATAGAAATTTCTTTAGTTGTCAATTTCTGCTTTATTGCAAATCAAAATGAACTGAAATTTTAACTGCAGCTATATGGCACTGAGTGGTTTAACATATATTCTGGGTTTTGCTGTGAGATTTTTTCAGCCAGTTTATGAGATAAAAATCACATCAAAATCTTTTGCTTAGAAATTTGAGTTAAAATGATCTTTGGATGGCCCACTTTCAAAATTATGTGTAACACCCCCATTTTCTATCAACTTTCGATGTCAAATTGAAATCCAGGTGAGTGGTTACAGCTCCTGGGAGCCTCTAGTATATATCTTAAGAACATTGTCGCCACGATAGTGTACTGGAATAGTGTTGAAAGTGGCATTAAACACCAAATCCCCCTAAAAAAATTGCCTAAGATAGGGGATGTGTAAAGTCAGTATTTATTAATGTACCCCTTTTCAAAGTTGAGAAAATGTTATAAAATTATCTGTCTTTCTTCCTCATTTCAAAGGAGGTTCAGATATTTTTTTGTGTGTTAAAGCTATTGGAAGACAAAATATATGTAATTAAATTGTTGTTTGTTGAACAATAGCTGGCAATGATTGTCCACTAACCTTCACTTATTCATGATCTCTTCATCTGTAGGTACATATGATAACATTGATTTGCACGACAAATATTGGAAAATTATTCATCAAATTTCTGAATTAATAAAAAAAAATATATAGAAAACTGTCATCACAAAGTTTTAGCCTTTCTTTTTGTTCTTTTGTAAAGGATTTTACAGGATAGCCAACAGAATGAAATAGTTGTAACTCAATTATTAGTTCTTATTTGATCAGCCAAGAACTGACCCTTCTCCAAATCAATCTCTTCTGGACAACATAAAAAACTCATTCAAGCACTTGAATTAGAACATCAAAATAAAATACAGGATTGTTTCTGTTGCCAGGCAACGGACAGTAAAGTTTATAATTCATTTTAACCAATATTATTCTATATAATGCCAGACCATGGACATTCTAAATTGTTTCCAAGTTCAAAGTTGTTCCTCATTATGATGGATTTATTTTACTTGTCCACTAAAAGAAAAAATAATTTGGAAAATGCCAGTTATAATGTACGGGTCAATAGCCGTGGTCAGTTTCAAAGTGTCTAGAAGGAAATGAAAGTCATTTGTATGCATGTCTAAGAAATGGTTAGTGAAATTCAAAACGACAGTTTTCACAAATCTATTGTTGACTGCCCCAGGGAAGAAAATTGGTATTGAAATTTTCTAAACTGATAAGTTCTTATTTTGAATCTTAATTTCTATGTCTGTCTGCTTAGAATTAATCATTAAGGATTTTTTCTTTTTCCTTTCCTGGAAATTGGCATTTTCAAATGGTCACTCAAATTAGATTTCATGCTGGTAGTGAAGCCGTTAATTAAGAACAGTGTTATTTTGAATGTTAGTGACTTCCAGTCAATATATCTGAGACATTTTGTAACAGAGAAAAAAATTTAATTTGTTCTTTCTATGTACGGCCACAAACTGCTGACCATAGCTTCAATTAAGAGATTTTTTTAAGCTTGATGAAGGATTGCTGATAAAACTACTTCTAAGGCTTGAGGAAACTGAATATTGTCCATCGTGATGCTGTTTTCTTTAGTTAACATTACAAGATATTACATGATTAAGTATTCAATTTTATATTTAACCTTGAACAATCTTGTTTATTCTTTACCATATGTTGCAAAATACATTTTGTACAACATATTTTAAATGCATTTTTATTCAATTTAAAAACTAAATAAAAAAATATTGTCAATATTGTATTTTATTCAATTATGGACTTCTCAAAAGGGACCTTGTTGTTATATTTCCTTATTGTGTTATTTAATGATATAGTGCTCAATAGCTGACAGATGAGGGCTACAGTAGTTATCCTCTTGTAAAGCCACCCCCTGTGCAATGAATATTAATAAGTGGCCTTATAAGAGGGGTGACCACTCTTGAGAGGGAAAATGAAGTAGTATTTGACTATCTCAATCCATCTGAAATATGGCCTGATAAGAAAGGTGGCCTTATAAGAAGGGGCCTACTGTTTTGCCTTGTCAGACAACATTATAGGAGAACTGATATTCAGGAGGAAGTTCATCATATTTTTAGCTCATAACATGGCTATTATTATCATTATAATAATAATGTCAAATAGAATACATTAAAGGAAACAGAAAGGACATAAACAAAATATTAGTTATTAATTTACATGTAATAAGGTTCATGAGACACTCAGAAATATTATAATGTAAAATGCACAGGTGATGTTAATATTTTGAACATCTTTGTGGCAGGTATTATAGGAACCCTTCTTTAGGTACAGTCTATCCATCCGCAGCACCTGAGTTCATCCCCTGTTTTTATTGGGGTTGGTGTTTTGTAGATTGTTGTTTATCCTTTTACTTTTGGCCATTGTGTTGTCTGTTCTTCTTCGTTATACAGATTCTGATAACCTCTTTGGTATCTTCAAACTCGTCTTCTTACAGTCATTAAGACACATAATTTATGCTGTTCAGATCACATTCAGTTAATGCGATTGTCCAATAAAAATAAAATGTTTTTGTATGTTATGGACTAAAATTAATTTTATTATTAGATTTGGAATCAGAGTTTAGACAGAATAACCGTATTATTTTGGTGATAATAGTTTGAGGTTTGCTCACCTGACTCATAGGGCCATGGGAGGTATTGGTGTATTGCCATCACTGTTGTTGTCTGTCATCAGTATGGTTTAAACATTTCAATAATTTTCTGAAAAATCACTGAACCAAGATGGAAATGCAGTTCTCTGGCCCAAGACCAGTAAAAGTTGTTAAGACCAAAAAATTTAGAACTATATAAAAATAAATCCAAGAATTTGATTCGGACCGGTAAATTTAAATTTTCATTTCGAGGACTGGCAATGAAGTGGACATACTACTGTGATGGTTGTCTTCATTTTGTAAGATCATTTTCATTACATTTAGAATTTAAGATTTTTGATAGGGCCGATAATGTTTCTTGATTTGATGAAATTTCAAATTGATCAGAAATCAAAGATGAACACCACATGACATGGTTTATAATAGTACTAAGGAAAAATGTTTTTAAAATCATCAAATTTTATACCTTTAATGGTCTTCTTCAAAGTTTATATTTTTTGTTTTGGTCAATAATCAAAAGGATGGCTGTCACCATCAGACATAGTTTACAACCCTAATCAGAAATATTCAAAGAAGTTATGAAGCTGATTGAATCCAAAATGTGCATAATTGATCATTTAAAACCAGTTGAGTGAAGGATTTTAGACGAATTTTTAGCATTGCATCATCTAACATGATAGCTCATGAGTATGTTAACTTTTCATCACTAAGCTTGATAGCACAGAAGTATTCTTTTATTGCATGACTTAACTTCATAGCTCAGCAAGTATTCTGACATTGGGTGACTAAACTTTGTAGCAGAAGTATTCTGAAATTGTACAACTTCATAGCACAGCAATTATTCTGACATTGCATGACTTAACTTGGTTGCACAGAAATATTCTGACATTGCACAACTTAACTTAATTGCACACAAATATTCTGACAATGCATGACTTAACTTGGTTGCACAGAAATATTCTGACATTGCATGACTTAACTTGGTAGCACAGAAGTATTCTGACATTGCATGACTTAACTTGGTAGCACAGAAGTATTCTGACATTGCATGGCTTAACTTGGTAGCACAGAAGTATTCTGACATTGTATGACTTAACTTGGTAGCACAGAAGTATTCTGATATTGTATGACTTAACTTGGTAGCACAGAAGTATTTAGACATTGTATGACTTAACTTGGTAGCACAGAAGTATTCTGACATTGTATGACTTAACTTGGTAGCACAGAAGTATTCTGACATTGCATGACTTAACTTGGTAGCACAGAAGTATTCTGACATTGTATGACTTAACTTGGTAGCACAGAAGTATTCTGACATTGTATTACTTAACTTGGTAGCACAGAAGTATTTAGACATTGTATGACTTAACTTGGTAGCACAGAAGTCTTCTGACATTGCATGACTTAACTTGGTAGCACAGAAGTATTCTGACATTGCATGACTTAACTTGGTAGCACAGAAGTATTTTGACATTGCATGACTTAACTTGGTAGCACAGAAGTATTCTGACATTGTATGCCTTAACTTGGTAGCACAGAAGTATTCTGACATTGTATTACTTAACTTGGTAGCACAAAAGTATTCTGACATTGTATGACTTAACTTGGTAGCACAGAAGTATTCTGACATTGCATGACTTAACTTGGTAGCACAGAAGTATTCTGACATTGCATGACTTAACTTGGTAGCACAGAAGTATTCTGACATTGCATGACTTAACTTGGTAGCACAGAAGTATTCTGACATTGTATGCCTTAACTTGGTAGCACAGAAGTATTCGGACATTGTATTACTTAACTTGGTAGCACAAAAGTATTCTGACATTGTATGACTTAACTTGGTAGCACAGAAGTATTCTGACATTGCATGACTTAACTTGGTAGCACAGAAGTATTCTGACATTGCATGACTTAACTTGGTAGCACAGAAGTATTCTGACATTGTATTACTTAACTTGGTAGCACAAAAGTATTCTGACATTGCATGACTTAACTTGGTAGCACAGAAGTATTTAGACATTGCATGACTTAACTTGGTAGCACAGAAGTATTCTGACATTGTATGACTTAACTTGGTAGCACAGAAGTATTCTGACATTGTATGACATAACTTGGTAGCACAGAAGTATTCTGACATCGTATGACTTAACTTGATAGCACAGAAGTATTCTGACATTGTATTATTTAACTTGGTAGCACAGAAGTATTTAGACATTGCATGACTTAACTTGGTAGCACAGAAGTATTCTGACATTGCATGACTTAACTTGGTAGCACAGAAGTATTCTGACATTGTATGACTTAACTTGGTAGCACAGAAGTATTCTGACATTGTATGACTTAACTTGGTAGCATAGAAGTCTTCTGACATTGCATGACTTAACTTGGTAGCACAGAAGTATTCTGACATTGCATGACTTAACTTGGTAGCACAGAATTATTCTGACATGGCATGACTTAACATGGTACATTTTTGTAGCACAGAAGTATTCTGACATTGCATGACAACTTGGTATAGAACTAAATTGTTCAATATTAGATGTTCTCTACAAGGACTGAGAATATATCCAAATGAACAGGTTCTGGACTTTCTATTGGACATTTTAATTGCATCCTACAGTATAAGAATTTAATTACACAGGTTTGTATTTTATATTGGAGGGTAGGGGGCACTGTGGGATCACCTTTACTACAAGGTCAAGCAAAACAAAGAAATCAATTGAAACTGAATTAAAATCAGGTCTCAAGTGCTTTTAATGAAAAATAAAATGTTCTACAGATCTCTGGAGGGTCTGTTCCAGACACAGTTAAATGTTAGACATATGTAAATTTGACATCAGTAAGAATTCTAAGTCAGAAGCTGATAATTTCTTCTTCTTTTTTTGCATGAAGATTTCATTAAGATCTGATGAATGGCTGATAAAAATTTTAAAGGAAAGAAATTTCCCCAGAGACCAAGTTGTGATTTTTTGTTAAAAGTTTTAAAAGAATTTAAGGAATTATCTGTAGGTATGAGCAAAAACAATCTCTGAAGAATGTCTGTTGTCAGATTATAGACACTTCCTGGAGTTCACAGTATGTAATTGAATTTTTTTTTTGTTGAGTTAGACTTTTGTTTAATCACATATTTTACAGTTTGTATTTTTGTCTTACATTCCTTGAACTGTCACATGCACTATGCATATTGGGTCTGTTGTTTTATGTCATCTTTAAGCTACTCATATGTCAGTCTACTTCTCAGAGACCAATGGTCATCACCAATCTTGACGAAAATATTCAGGGGGGTGAATGTACATCATGATTGGAAGCCATTTTGTGCCGCCTGAAGGTAAGTTTTTAGTTCACCTGGACCAAAGG
This sequence comes from Bathymodiolus septemdierum, assembly GCA_963383655.1. NCBI lineage: Eukaryota > Metazoa > Mollusca > Bivalvia > Mytilida > Modiolidae > Bathymodiolus > Bathymodiolus septemdierum. Next base: position 75,586,048 of record OY726518.1, read on the forward strand.
TCCAGGTGAACTATTGCCATCACTTGGTGTCGGTCGTCTGTCGTCTGTAAACTTTTCACATTTCAAGCTTCTTCTCCGAAACCACTTGGCCGATTGGAACCGAACTTAGCAGGAATGTTCCTTGGATGGTCCTCTACAAAGTTACTGTTTTTCGTTCCAGTCGAATATTCAATATGGCTGCCAGGGCCAATAATATGCTCTGATTGGCTGAAATTTCAAAGATCTTCTTCTCTGAAACTAATGAACTGACTGAACCCAAACTGTAAAGGAATGATCATTGGAATGTCCTTTACCAAGTTACTGTTTTTTATGCCGATCGGAAATCCAAGATGGCCACCATCGCAGGACATAGATTAACATTGGACCCTATGGGAAAATGTTCAAATGCCTTCTTCTCAGAAACTACAAATATGATTAAAGCCAAACTGTACATGAATGTTCATTGGATGATCCTCTACAATCTTAAGGTTTTTTGTTCCGATATCAAATTCAAAATGGCGGGTACGGCAGTACTTAGTTTAACATTGGACCCTATGGGAAAAATGTTTCAAAATGCTTCTTCTCTGAAACCACTTGGACAGTTGAAACCAAACTGCCCAGGAATGATCATTGGAAGGTCCTCTACAAAGTTTCTGTTTTTTATGCCGATCGGAAATCCAAGATGGCCGCCACCGCAGGACATAGATTAACATTGGACCCTATATTCAAATGCCTTCTTCTCAGAAACTACAAATATGATTAAAGCCAAACTGTACAAGAATGTTCATTAGATGGTCCTCTACAAACTTTACGTTTTTTGTTCCGGTATGAAATTCAAAATGGCGGCTACGGCAGGACTTAGTTTAACATTGGACCCTATGGGAAAAATGTTTCAAAACGCTTCTTCTCTGAAACCACTTGGATAATTGAAACCAAACTGCCCAGGAATGATCATTGGAAGGTCCTCTACAAGGTGTGTGTTTTTTATGCCGATCGGAAATCCAAGATGGCCGCCACCGCAGGACATAGATTAACATTGGACCCTATGGGAAAATGTTCAAATGCCTTCTTCTCAGAAACTACAAATATGATTAAAGCCAAACTGTACATGAATGTTCATTGGATGGTCCTCTACAAACTTTACGTTTTTTGTTCTGATATGAAATTCAAAATGGCGGCTATGGCAGGACTTAGTTTAACATTGGACCCTATGGGAAAAATGTTTCAAAATGCTTCTTCTCTGAAACCACTTGGACAGTTGAAACCAAACTGCCCAGGAATGATCATTGGAAGGTCCTCTGTTTTTTATGCCGATCGGAAATCCAAGATGGCCACCACCACAGGTCATAATATTAACACAGAACCATATGGGGAAAATACAGAAATATATTCTTCTCTGAAGCTATTGCACTGATTGAACCTAAACTGTGCATCAATCATTGGAAGGTCCTTTACAAACTTTGTGTTTTTTATGTTGATCGTAATTCCAAGATGACTACCACTGCAGGACATAGTTTTTACATAGGACCAATTGGTTTTTTTTATTACCAGGTGAACGATGCAGGCTCTTGAGAGCCTCTGGTTACTTATAGCATTAGTTATTGTAAGGATAACATTAAATGTGATAGTGCATTAAATGTCCCTAAATGTCCTCTGAAACAGCGGTGTGTCCATTGTTCAAAAGTTGTCGTCAAACACATTGACAACGGTTTTGCAACAGGTGGAAATAACCTTGTCAAAGTAGTTTGACAAGAAGTTTTTGAATGATGGACACATCGTTGTTTAGGGGACATTTAGAGTTTTTGACGCACTATCACATTTAATGTCATCCTTTCAATAATTAATGCTATAAGTAAAATCTTACCTTCCAGCAGCACAAAATGGCTTCCAATTATGATGTACATGCACCCCCCCTTGAATATTGCTTGAACGGTTCTAAACAAGGTAATTGATTTTTACTCCAAACAATGATTTGACATGGCTGCTAGTGCCTGTTGGAGGAAATGTTCCTTATATGGCCCACTACACAAAGTGGTGTTAAACACCATAACCCTAACCCTAGAAATTCAACATGACCGTCATCGCATAGGACACTATGGGAAAATGTATAAGAAGCTGCTATATATCAATTGTGCCCAAACTTTGCATGAATAGTCATTTTAAGATGGTAAGGAGGGGTTCTCCTCCCGAATTCCTACCAAAATAAAGTGTTGTTTCCCGAATCCCGAAAATTTAAGAATCACATCCTTAATCCAGATATAGTTTCACTCCAAGATTCTGAAGTTTAAATGCCAAATTCCCAAATTCCCCCCGAAATAAAAGGCTCAATCTTTATGTCCCAAAAATATACTTCCAACCATCTCTTTAGATGATCCTTTATTATGTTTACAAGATGGTTATGACTGCAAACTGTGTTCAGTACATAATTTAACAGGACTATGGATTAATTGGACAGCAAACTTTCTGATAGGATTTTGTTTTTGTAGATATTTAAGATGGCTGCTACCTGAGGGGATAGTTATACGTTGGACCCTATTGTTTAAAACGTCTCTATTTGAAAATGTTGTACAGAGGTGTCAATATGAAAATTCTTATGCTAATTGATTTTAGGTCATCTGAGCAATAGTCTATATAGACCCTATGGTTTGAAAAATTCAGTAATATAACTGATTATACCCCCGCTCACCAAAGAGGGAGGGGGGTATACTGTTTTACCTCTGTCCTTCCGTCCGTCCAAGATATTTTTCGTCACATTTTTCCTAGTAACTGTTGATGGCAGAAATCTGATATTTGGTCACAAGCATCATATAGGTATACCATATTGTGGGTAGCATTTTTGGACCCGTCAGATTCCTACTTCCTGTTTGCCGACTTAGTTGGTTTTTATACACATTGAACATATATAGCCCTGTGACCAACTACGCAAAAGTCGCATATTAACGGAGTTTAATTTCACTTCATACTATACAGCTAAAAATTGGCATACTTGTAGGAAAATGATTTTACTTTGATTTTAGACTGGTCATCAAAAAGTCGTATGATGCAGTTTTCTAAAATTCTATGTATAGTTAGCAAAATTTACTTAAATTTGGACCTCGAGTGGCTAACAGTTTTGCTCCGGTATTTAAAAATTGCATAGAAATATATTTCTTTCGCATTGGATTCAAAGTTTACATATAATGTTTTATTCATTAAGCGAAAAAACTAACACAATAAACCTATTATTGAAAAATAATAACAATAACAAATATTGTAAATAGGGTCATTTTGTAGTTTCACCAGATTTTAATTCTGTACAATAATGCACCAGTTGATAAATAGTCAAGTAACTAGTAGAAATTAAAAATATAATCATTACCCTATTTAGTGACACACCTTTTTTTTATACCCCCCGCACCGAAGTTGTAGGGGAGTATACTGGTTTCACCATGTCCGTCCATCCGTCCGTCCGTCTGTAGACAAATCCTATGTCGTACGATAACTTGAGTTGTGTTTCTTAGAATCTTTTAAAATTTTATCAGCTGTTTACTGGTGAAGAGAGGAGGATCCCTTTTTTTTTTGATGATTTTCACTTTTTCCGTTCCAGAGTTATTGGACTTGATATGACGGAAAATAGAATTTTTACCCTATGTCGTATGATAACTTGAGTAGTGTTTCTCAGAATGTTTTGAAATTTTATCAGCAGCTTACCGGTGAAGAGAGGAGGGTCCCTTTCATTTTTGGTCGGAACAATCAGTAATGTTTTGGTTATAGAAATAGGTTGGACAGATGTGGGGAGCGGGGGGTATATCTTAGTGAGCTGTGCTCACAGTAATACTAGTTTATCTAAGTTTCTTTAATGGGATTTTATATACCACTCAAAATGTAGACTAACAAATCTTTACCTTATTTAATTTTTCGGAAAGTTGTGTCCGGTCCCGGTAGATCTGAATACTTTGTTCACCATATTGATCTTGAACTTCGAGTGCACCTTATGTTTGATTAATCTACGTTAACTATGGATTGATTTCTTTTGTATTTGTTGATGTGTCTTTGTTCTTTTGACTTTTAAATGTTGTTTGTTCGAATTTGAGGTTGTGGTGATAGTTATTTTTCATTTTTGTTCATTCTAAGAGGCAAATTTAGTTATTGAGTTGTAAGTTATTTCAATCGCCATATTCTTAGACTTGGTGGTTTTTACAGTTTGTCTTGTTTCTTATCTTCGATAGGGAAACTTTGGGCCGATGGCGGTCTTCGTGATCTTTTGGTTGATTCTGGCGTGTATGCTGGAAATACAGCTTATGTTGGTTGGCAAAGAATTTAACAGGGATGTCAGGGGGTTCACACTTGTATTTGAAGCCCTACAAGTTCTGTTTATCGCGGCATTCATATACTGGTGTAGGACTAGCTGCAATAATGTAGCTCATGTGACAAACTTGTGTCTCTTGCGAGTAAGCGAGCATTTAGGGTTTTCTTATTAGAACTAGTGTATGACCTTTGACTACATCGATCAGATACCATCAGCATTCTGGAATGCGCTGTTTGAATTTCATAGAAGTATCTGTGATGAGACAGTTGAAACATCAATACTACTAACTAAAGTTGAAGAATTGGTAAGTTTAGAAAATGGCGATACGATGCATCACCTACATTCAAATACTGGGATATGTTTCTGGTGGCGGTTCAAATTATGTTGTCAATTGTACGAGCAGAACGGGAGGGTGATTGGTCTGCACATCTGATGTCTTCATCAAAAATGTTGCCCTATTTCTTCATTACTAACTGTACAAATTACTCTAGATGGATGCCTGTATATATACTTGATATGCTTGAACTTCCAGCCGAGATAAAATCAGCTTTTGAAAAAGGCAAGTTTTCCATTAGACAAACATCCGGCAGCTTCAATGGTATTTGGAGCGATATGGGCACTGAAAAAAACCATCATAAAAGATTTGAAGGGCTCAGGTGGTATCGTAGGAATAGCGAATCAGAAATCTGCCCTTGTTAGATGGACACTCACTAGATATTTTCTAGCATCATTTAGTAGTGCAATGAATGACAGAGCAGGTATTACAAACACCAGCCATACCTCACATGAAGAAATGAAGTAAACAGCTTTGAAGCAAGATGAGGAACAAGTCCAAGCAATAGTAAACCATTTGAACGAAACCATGACTGACCCCTTTGATATAGAGGCCCACCCTCCTTGTCTCATGAATATTTCTACAGGCATGCATGCTACCAGAGAAGTACAGGATTCGTTGCTGTCTGCTGTCAATGAAGGTGAAAAAAAGTGCAGAAACTTTGCTTAACAGTGCTCTCTCTGTAGGACAGTCTGTGAATTTTTATAGCCCTATCTCAAAGTCAAAATTGAAAACATTTGAAGACATGAATGCCAAAACATCCCTGAAATGCAAATCTGGTGAAATCATAACCGGTCATATCAATCCAGAAATTGGTTTCAGACGTGCTCTGGTTTTGGCTAATAGCAGAGATGATGTCACGATTGACAACATTCTTTCACATCCTGTAGGGCCTATTCCGGTGTCCATGTTCCATGAAGATGATACAATGAGGAAATCTTGTAAATCAGATCTAGTGAAGCAGTTCGAAAATGAAGTTTCCCCAGTTCTTTCGTTGCCGGATTTTGACCCTTCGTTGACAACTTACATCAGAGATAGCATGGCACTAGTTTAGTGCATGGGTGCAAAGAAGCATATAACCTTTGGAGACCTTGCTACCGCCTACTGTAGACAGTTGACATCATGCTTTGCAAAGGCACATACAGTAGCAGATGTATTTGACCGGTATGACGTAAAAAAAGCTTCATCAAGTTGGCTGAAAGAGAGCGTCGTACCAAAGTGACTGCCCATACAAAGGTGTTTCAAGTCATAGAAGGCAGAAATATTCCTGACTGGAAGAAATTTCTATCTGTCAAAGAAAACAAGCAGGCACTCATAAACTTTTTTGGTGACTTCATTGTCAAATTCAATCAAAGTAACCCATTAGTGCCCCCTGGAAATCTGTATTACATTGCCGGTTCATTTGGAAATCCGGAAATTGTGAAAATTGTTTCAGACCAAGAAGTCTTTGATTGTCTTGACTTGTACATCACTCAAGAAGAGGCAGACACCTGTATGATCCTCCAGGCTTTACATGCTGACAAAAGGCTCAAAGAATTGGGAAAGCAAGGCAGGATCATTATCAAAACCTCTGATACAGATGTGATTGTTCTCTGTATTTATTTTGATAAGCAGATGACAAACACCAGTGAACTGTGGGTCCAAATGGGAAACGTTAGTAGTGTTAAGAACGGTCGTAGAGTTCTTCCTGGTGCACATGCTCTCTCTGGGTGTAAAACTACCTCTTCCTTCTTTGGAAATGGCAAAAGGTTAGTGTACAAAATACTGAAAGATACAGCATCAGATTTCCATGATTTAGACAATTTGGGAGATCCCGACAAAGATGTTGCTATTTCATGCTCTTCACGGTTTGTAGCTAGGCTTTGTGATCAGAAGTCTTTTGCATCCTCCCATCATAACATTAACAAACTTTGAGTAAAACTTGCTACAGTTCGGGATGCAAGTCTGGTTAGATTACCACCTTTAGAAGCGGCGCTTCTTCAGCATATTCTTCGTGCTTCATTCCAGACCAAAGTTTGGCATACTTCCTGTCAGGCAAAACCACCTATACCTTCACGAATGGAATACGGATGGCGAACTGTCAAGGATTCTTTGCATCCAGTCTACTTTGAAGGAAACATGTCAGCAGAATTTCTCCGTGATCTAGTGTGTTCATGCAAGGTGAAATCGCAATGTAAAAAGAAAGTCCTGTGTTTGTGCAGGGCAGAACCTTGCATGTACTGACTTATGTTCTTGCCAATGATCAGAATCATGTAAAAACGTCCATTCATATACCTTTGCAGAAGACGTTTAATGTGTTAACAACATAATAATGTACACCTTTATGACGAGCTGTTTCATTGTTCTGCAAAGATCTTGTTTCGCTTAAGTCTTGTGTAGAACAACTCCAATTTCCACTTGAAAAAGGCAGTTCCAGTCACTCAGAATGCCTTGTACAGTTGTTTTGCCTTATTTGTTGCTGATTTATATTCTGTTGATGCATTTTGTTGCATACAAGAAGTTGTGTTTTTGCTTTTAACCCACATATAAGTATGTTTTGTATGAGTTAATGTTGCCAATTGAACATGTACCAACACAAATCTATGTGAACAAAACTTATATTCCTCATTATAATTTGGCTATTATTTATATTTACTTTGTAGAATACATATTTTTCTATATTTTCTTTAAGTTTGGATAAGTTTTAATGGCTTTACTATCGACAGTTTGGAAAATTACCAGGTTTTTAAGCGAAAACCCTCCCCTTTTTTGTGAAAACACATAAATTTGCACAGAAGAATTATTTTTTGATGACATCCGACGTTTTAGATAGAAAATTGAATAAGGAAAACCAAATATGCAATTTTTCGTCTTTCTTTAATGAAAAAGGGATTCTAATTGCAATTTGGTATTCAATGAATTTTTGTGTGAAAAATGTTTTTTTGACCTTTGACCTTGATTTCTGAAAAACTGCACCATATTTTCTTTTGATGACCAAATTATTTTGAAAGTACGAACATTGCTGAGTCGAATGATATATGACACAGCCGTATAGTATTCATGACGATTAAATTTTGGAAATGATGTATCTAGTCACCGGGCTAATATGCACATTTTTCGTCACATTTTTCTCAGCAACTATTGATGACAGAGATCTGATATTTGGTCACAAGCTTCATATAGGTACTCCATATTGTGGGAAACGTTTTTGGACCCATCAGATTCCTACTTCCTGTTTGCCGACTTTGTTGATTTTTATACACATTGAACATATATGCTCATTTTTCTCAGCAACTATTGATGGCAGAAATCTGATATTTGGTCACAAGCTTCATATAGGTACCCCATATCGTGGGAAGCGTTTTTTGACCCGTCAGATTCCTGCTTCCTGTTTGCCGAAAAGCGGGGGTATCATAGGTGAGCATTAGCTCACAGTTCATCTTGTTTTATATATTGTGTTCAATCTGTGATTATTTTAATCTGTTAATTAGCCTATTGTAAATACTAAAGCACAACTAAATCTCGTAGTTATACATAACCCCCACAAGCAAAGTTTAGGGGGGTATATAGGAATCACCCTGTCCATCCGTCCATTCGTCCGTCTGTCCATCTGTCCATGTACCTTGCAAGCGCAACTCCTCCTAAGCGGTTTATTGGATTTTTGTGAAACTTTACACATTTGTATTACACTACCTGCAGATATGCATGAAGGAATATGGTTGCTGTCCAAAATTTAAAAGGGGAGATAATTCAACTTATACTTTCACGGAAAGGGGGGGGCATGTACCTTGTAAGCGCAACTCCTACTAAACTGCTTATTGAATTTTTATGAAACTTTACACAGTTGTAGTACACAGCCTGCAGATGTGCACGAAGGAATATCGTTGCTGTCTAAAATTTAGAAGGGGAGATAATTCAACTTATACTTTCATGAAAAGGGGGGGTCGTGTACCTTGTAAGCGCAACTCCTCCTAAGCGGCTTATTGGATTTTTGTGAAACTTTACACAGTTGTAGTACACTACCTGTAGATGTGCATGAAGAAATATGGTCACTGTCCAAAATTTGGAAGGGGAGATAATTCAACTTGTACTTTCACGAAAAGAAGGAGGGCATGTACCTTGTAAGCACAACTCCTCCTAAACAGCTTATTGGATTTTTATGAAACTTTACACAGTTGTAATACACTACCTGCAGATGTGCATGAAGGAATATGGTTGCTGTCCAAAATTTGGAAGGGGAGATAATTTAACTTATACTCTGAAATACGTTCTGTATGGAGAGATGGGCTTGTAAGCACAACTCCTTCTAAACGGATCATTGGATTTAAATGAAACTTTACACAGTTGTAATACACTGCCTGCAGATGTGCATGAAGGAATATGGTTCCTGTCAAAAATTTGGAAGGTGATATAAACATAACTATTCCTGAATGAAATCAGATTTTAATTGACCTTTTCACATCTGGATATTTGCAATATAAAAACTACTCAAGAATAAATAATTAATTTTGAATCAATAACATTTGATGTGACCTATATCCTCTTGTAAAAAAGTTAGGAAATGTTGTAATCCTCATGTCTACTGATGAAACCGTATTGGTTTTAAACAATCTCACTTTGTTGAAGACCTTGTGGCGACCACTAGATGTATGTTCTTGGTTAGTTTATTTTGGAGATGGGATGTTGTCTCCTTGACACTACTTTATATCCGTTCTTTTTTCATAGTTAACTTGCTAATATACCTGTATTCCAAAGTTTGAACGTTATAGTATTGCAAGCGGGGGGTATCACTCAGTGAGGTCACTCACAGATCTAGTTATATTTTTATATTGTCATTTAAAAAGCACATGAGAGGCAAGAAACTTGAGCCAATAGACTATTATAACTGTTTTTCTTTCTGTTTAGTAATTTATGCATGTTTTGCATTTAAGTGCAGATATGATATGTTTTGTTTTTGTTCTGGTTATTTTACTACCTTTGTGTTAACGGTATCTTTGTTGTAAAATAAAATTTAAAAAAAGCAAAAAAATACCAAACTGTCGGAACAGTACTGATTTAGAATTCTGATAACTTAAAATACTGTGACTGGCTAGTTGTAAAGTTTAGCTGCAGGACAACTTGTGCCAATAAATAATTAAAGCTTGAAATTTTTCTCCTGGAATTTGGTTTCAACTGTTTGTGACAGCTAAAAATGATGCATTGTGTGATTTTAACGAAAATTTTGATAAATTGTCTAAATTAAAATTTTCATTGTTTGACATGAGTCATTTCTGTGGGACATGTTTTCAAGTAATTTTCTCTGAAGGAAATTATTGATCTCTTTATTGCAATAACCAGTTTTGTTGCAACAATGCAGTTTATTTTCATTAAATTTTATCAGTTGAACTAAAATTTATTAAAATAATGACAGTTTTGACTAATCTTCAGATTTTAACCTAATCAGATTGCAGCATTACCGTAATCAAACAAACATCTGCAGCCACTAAACCTATGGATTGTTTGAAACGATAAATTAATGGAAGGCAAAAATTTCTTCCATAACGCTTGGGTACAGAAATTGTTAAAATGAAGCCGACTCTAATTTCTAAGAAAATTTGATATTTGATACCAATAAATTTATATGGCTATTTGACCAATAACGGTTATCATTTATATGCATCTTGGATTAAATGTAAAACTTAACCATTAAATTTGATAGTGTTGTCCTAAATCATGTAATAATCATAACAAATCGGAAACAACAGCCCATTAGTTCCTACAATATAAAATCTTATCACTGCAATTCAAATTGCATCGCAAAATTAAATTTCAAGCTTAATGCAAATTTTGATCGCATTTGTTCGAAATGTTTGTGACACTAAATTTTAGAGTTTTATATCCATTGAAAAACCTTATGGGTTTGTGCAAAGAGGAAATTAAACTAATGTTTATCGTTCTCATAAAAAATGTATATGCCTTTCTACAACTGTATTTTATATTGTTTATGAAACTTTTTTTTCTAAATTTAAGTTAATATTGAATTCGGTCGACAAAAATGTTAGACGTGTTCATGTCAGGGGAAATTAAAATGTCGACTACAATTAGATGTTGTCCAAGTCAAATCTTCACCAATCAAGTTATTTCTTACGGTTTTTTTAGTTTTTTTATGTTGAAAGGTTAAAAGTGGCTTCTACCAGTTGTTCATCAGTAGGAGTTTTGATTCTTTTATCTTTTTACAAGAAATGTGTGGATCTGTGGTTGTCCATCTTTAGGGAAAATGGTTTTTTTTTTCACATCAACTTTTGTCCTCTGAAATTTTGACAGAAAGATACTAGTAATAGATTATGGTAGGAACTGCAAATGGAGACTGATTGTGCTCCAATAGATTTGTTGTAGCTCTAACTGTTTCAGAGACCGAGATATGAGGACCAACGCCCAAAAAATAAATACAAAATTAATAATGTTTCGTTCATAAATTCATGAAATTCATTCCTGTACTTTTCAAGCAGATTCTACCTAGTACAACTTATGCCGGACAATAATCTTTTTCAGTAAAACTGATGCAGGAGGAAGCCCCTGTGGACTTGTTGCAGTTGTATCACACTGCACATGGAGTAATCCTTTATTTTTTAGGTTCAAAGGATCAAGTGAATTATGTGTCGCTATGTTTCCATCTATGTTGTCTGAGCAGCATCTCTCTTCTTTTTCATATGTATGTTAACACCTTCTTCCCTGAAACTAGTGGGCCAGATGAAAAAAAATTTATCAGGAACAATCCTCTGCACTGTCCCAGCCAAGATTGGTTTAATTTAGCTCAATGGTTTCTTAGGAAATGATTCAAATATATTAAAAAATAACAACAACCAACATGAATGGACGACAGATGCTGCATGATACTAAGAATGCTACCATAGCCCAAAAATCCCAAAATAATCAAATTTGATCTTTTCGATTGTAAATGGTTTGTTGGTTTATGGTGCTTAATGCCACTTTCAACAATATTTCAGTTATATCGTGGCGATAGGACTGATTGCACAGGTAGTTGTACATCCAACTACCATGCGATCACGACCACGACGGCCCCTGATTTTAAATGGTTCATAATGAGGATCAAAGCTAGTTTGGTAGTTTTTTTAATTGGATGTACATTAAGAAATATTGACAAACAGGTAGAAAGATTAACGTCCTCTACCACAGTCCTGTTAAAAAAAGTCTTCAATCATGATATGTCATGTGCTTTTGATAACATTAAATAATTAAATTATAATTACAATTAACCTGTGGACATGTTTACAAATTGAACTATTTTTATGAGACCTAATCTGTTGTGATTTATAAATGAAAACAATTTTTAACTCCAAGAAAATATTAAATTTCTAAAATTTATGATTTTCAACAACAAAAAAACAAACAAAAAAACCCCAAATAAATAAATAACAAAACAAAAAACAAAACCGAATGTTGGGAATAGTGGATCTACTCTATCCAGATGAAAACGATAAATTGCTATTGGTCAGGCTTCCTATGCTTTTCTGACTATTCAAATTTACTTCTATGATCAGTAATTTTTCAGGTAATCCCCCCTTTTAACTTGATACTCTACTCAATAGACAGGCCTAGTGGAAAACAGAGTATCCATTAGTCTAAAAGGGATTTTCAAGTAAAATGAAGATCCAAATTATTAACATAAATGTAGAACAAAAGAATGAAACATTAAAGCTCAGGCTTTACGGTCATAAAACTTTCGAGTGTGAGTTTTATACTCGTTCTTGAAAAACACCCAATCAGAATGTCATATCCAATAGATATCGCATTTTGATTGGATGATTTTAGAGTTTGAGTACAATAATCATGACTATAAGTGCAGACCACACAAACTCCTGAATAAATTGAGTCTAGAAAGATAGGATCTCCCATTAATGATAAAATTCAAATAAAGTATTTCATGTCTAAAATATTCATGTGTCTTGTATGTTACACTTTTTGAATCTGTAGACTTGTTTCCTCTAACCTCCTTAATAAACACTAATTTTAAGTGCCTTCCTTAGAGTTTTCATTGTCATTTTTGAACAAGCACCGTTTGAAACCAGAGGTCCTTGTCCTGCAGTATAACCAAGGTAAAAATAAAAAAATAAAAAAGGAAATGTTTTCCTACTTACCTCCCCCCATCCCCTCCCTTTTTTTTTTTAAAAGAATGTTGTTGGAAAACACAAGTACTCTTATCTTGGCCTTTTTGAAAATGTGTGATTCTTTTTTTCTGATGCAACATTAGAAAGTTATAAACAAAATATATACACAAGGGTCAATGGTTTATAAATGTGTATTGGAAAATGAGTTATGAAACATAGACAATGTTTACAGACATGGGTCAAAATCTACTATTTATGCAGGAGCACAACTAATAATCTCTACAGTAAAGAAAACTCATTATATAAAAAAGAAATCATGTCAAAATTTAGAAATTGATCTAAGCAACACTAATGTACTGCATGTTAAAATCATTAAATCCCTATGGAGGATCAATGCACTCATCTGACAAGTGCTGTTTATGATCTTAAATTTCATTCAATTCCCAAAAATACAAAACATCAAAGTTTTTTAACAGTCAATTTTCTATTACAAAAAGCATGTGAGAATAATATTTCAAAATCTCAATAAAGTGGTCTACCAGACCAGCTGTACCACCATTTGTAAGTTCACAGTAGTATAACTAGCATGTCATTCTAGAAGGCTTAAGAGGGAAATAAGAAAATGGTCTTTTTTACTTCATAGAATAGAGATTATTAACATTTATAAGAAAAGGTTGAAGATTCCAAAGAGGTAATCAGAAACAGTAAATCTAGAAACAAAAGACAATACAATGGCAAAAAGAAGAAGAACAAAGGGACAAACATTGATCTACAAAATACTACACAGAAAACTAAAGAATGGGCGACATGAGCCCCACTAAAGCAGTTTCTGTTCCACTAGTGGCACCCGTCATACTACATTATGATATGTGTATTACAATATATTACAGCCTTACTTCTAGTTGCGTTGAATACTTTATCATTTGGGATCTTGTTTTTTTTTTTAAGGCTTGGCAGTTGGCAACCTATTATTCAGGTATATCAGTTCATGTTCAACCTGAACTTCTATGATTTGTTTCCTTTTGGATCCTTCCTTTTCAGGCTTTGTACCCTTTTAATTGGTCCTTTTTTAATCCTTCGTTTCAGTTGATGATCAACAATGATTTCAATGAACTGTGAACATTTTATTTTTATGTAAAAATGAAAACAATAAGGACCAGACCAGACTGAACCCACATTTAAGCTTGAATTTTAATACATGCATCATATTTAATTATTATGAAAATTGTGCCTAAGGAAACTTGGTTCTTAAGAGGCTGTATCACTTAACTTATTTAAAACAGAAACTAGAGGCTCACATGAACCTGCATCACTCACATGGTATAGAAGATTTATTGAACTATTGCATGTCATTTCATAAGTCAAATTTAGATTTCCCAGGATTTTAACCCAAAAGACACTGTCATTTTTTTGTGCAAAATTGAATCTTCATATCACAATGCTGCTTCATATCAAATACAATTGTGTTTCCTTTCCTGGTTCTTAGACGATTACAGACTCCATGGAACTTCTGGTTCTATCCTCTACAGGTTCCATGGAACATCTGCCCATGATCTGACTCCTTGGAACATATAGTTCTATCCTGTGCAGATTGCAGGCTCCTTGGAACATATGGTTCTATCCTGTGTTGATTGCAGGCTCCTTGGAACATGTGGTTCTATCCTGTGCTATTGCAGGCTCCATGGAACATGGTTCTATCCTGTGCTGATTGCAGGCTCCATGGAACATATGGTTCTATCCTGTGCTGATTGCAGGCTCCTTGGAACATGTGGTTCTATCCTGTGTTATTGCAGGCTCCATGGAACATATGGTTCTATCCTGTGCTGATTGCAGGCTCCTTGGAACATATGGTTCTATCCTGTGCTATTGCAGGCTCCATGGAACATATGGTTCTATCCTGTGTTGATTGTAGGCTGCTTGGAACATATGGTTCTATCCTGTGTTGATTGCAGGCTCCATGGAACATATGGTTCTATCCTGTGCTGATTACAGGCTCCTTGGAACATGTGGTTCTATCCTGTGCTATTGCAGGCTCCATGGAACATATGGTTCTATCCTGTGCTATTGCAGGCTCCATGGAACATATGGTTCTATCCTGTGCTGATTGCAGGCTCCTTGGAACATGTGGTTCTATCCTGTGCTATTGCAGGCTCCATGGAACATATGGCTCTATCCTGTGCTGATTGCAGGCTCCATGGAACATATGGTTCTATCCTGTGTTGATTGCAGACTCCTTGGAACATATGGTTCTATCCTGTGCTGATTGCAGGCTCCATGGAACATATGGTTCTATCCTGTGCTGATTGCAGGCTCCTTGGAACATATGGTTCTATCCTGTGTTGATTGCAGACTCCTTGGAACATATGGTTCTATCCTGTGCTGATTGCAGGCTCCATGGAACATATGGTTCTATCCTGTGCAGATTGCAGGCTCCTTGGAACATATGGTTCTATCTTGTGTTGATTGCAGGCTCCTTGGAACATGTGGTTCTATCCTGTGCTATTGCAGGCTCCATGGAACATATGGTTCTATCCTTTGCTGATTGCAGGCTCCATGGAACATATTGTTCTATCCTGTGCTGATTGCAGGCTCCATGGAACATCTGGTTCTGTTCTGTGCTGATTACTGACTCCATGGAACATATGGTTCTATCCTGTGCTATTGCAAGCTCCATGGAACATATGGTTCTATCCTGTGCTGATTGCAGGCTCCATGGAACATGGTTCTATCCTGTGCTGATTGCAGGCTCCATGGAACATATTGTTCTATCCTGTGCTGATTGCAGGCTCCATGGAACATCTGGTTCTGTTCTGTGCTGATTACTGACTCCGTGGAACATATGGTTCTATCCTGTGCTTATTGCATGCTCCGTGGAACATATGGTTCTATCCTGTGCTGATTGCAGGCTCCATGGAACATGGTTCTATCCTGTGTTGATTGCAGGCTCCATGGAACATATGGTTCTATCCTGTGCTGATT
Source organism: Bathymodiolus septemdierum (assembly GCA_963383655.1). NCBI lineage: Eukaryota > Metazoa > Mollusca > Bivalvia > Mytilida > Modiolidae > Bathymodiolus > Bathymodiolus septemdierum. Next base: position 75,601,715 of record OY726518.1, read on the forward strand.
GCAGGCTCCATGGAACATATTGTTCTATCCTGTGCTGATTGCAGGCTCCATGGAACATATGGTTCTATCCTGTGCTTATTGCATGCTCTGTGGAACATATGATTCTATCTTGTACTCACTACAGGCGCTATGGAACATCTGGTGCTATCCTGTGCTGATCACAGGCTCCATAGAGCATCTAGTTCTATCCCATACCAATTATAGGTGCCATGGAACATCTGGTTCTATCCTATACTGATTACAGGCTCCATGGAACATCTGGTTCTATACTATACTGATTACAAGATCCATGGAATATCTGGTTCTATACTATACTGATTACAGGAACATCTGGTTCTATCCCATACCAATTACAGGTGCCATGGAATATCTGGTTCTATCCTATACTGATTACAAGCTCCATGGAACATCTGGTTCTATCCTATACTGATTACAGGAACATCTGGTTCTATCCTATACTGATTACAAGCTCCAAGGAATATCTGGTTCTATCCTATGCTGATTACAGGAACATCTGGTTCTATCAAATACCAATTACAGGTGCCATGGAATATCTGGTTCTATCCTATACTGATTACAAGCTCCATGGAACATCTGGTTCTATCCTATACTGATTACAGGAACATCTGGTTCTATCAAATACCAATTACAGGTGCCATGGAATATCTGGTTCTATCCTATACTGATTACAAGCTCCATGGAATATCTGGTTCTATCCTATGCTGATTACAGGAATGTCTGGTTCTATCCTATGCTGATTATAGGAACATCTGGTTCTATTCTGTGGTGATTACAAGCTCTATGGAACATATAGTTATATCCTGTGCTGATCCACGGGGCATAAAGCTTATATCTACTGCAGGTCAAAACTGCATTAAAAAGTTGATTTAACTTTTTATAAATAATGGAAATAAATGTCTTTTGTTGTTATTTCAAAATAAATTTTGACATGAATTAGGCTATGAATTACTACAAACAGTATGTACAATTTATAAATGACATTTGTAGTTTTGTGTGTTAACAGTACTAACATATTCTTTTTTTTTCAATAACCAATATATTCTTTGTCTTATTAGAGAGTTGTACAAGTGTAAATCTTCAGTTTTCACTTAACAAATTTATTGTCACTAATTGTATTGAAGATCCTGATTCATCTTCACACAACAGAAGAGTTTGAATGAAAATTAACTTTCTTTAAAATTCCTTTGAAATATTGGCATTCAGTGGTTAAAATATCTAAATTATTAAAGTTATAATAAATGTGAAAGATGACAAAAGCCATTATTTATAGGAAGTGAAACAGAGTTTTTTTTAGTTTTAAGATAAACTAATGACCAAGATGGATGATCCTGTGTAATACTTGTAATATAAATAAATAACATTAATGAGTTTTATTATAAAATTGGTATTTTCTTTTTAACAGTCTAAAAATGAGTGCTGCAAAAATGGTTGCTGACTCCACTCAGGGAGATTTTGATGAACCCAAGAAAAAAAGAAAGAAGAAGAAAGAAAATATGAAGAAAAAATCAAAAAAGTTAAAGAAGAGGGAAAGCAGAAAAAGAAAAGTATGCATAATTACAGTAAACTAACATAAGCTTGATAAGCCAAGTGTCAAAATCTAGACTTTTGATATCCCTAATTCAACCAAAATGTTGACTTTTATAGTCCTTGGATTTCAAGGAGGGTTTAATCAAACCCCGCTCCCCCCGCTCCACAGCTGCTCATGATGTAGAGTAGAAAAAACAGTTTAAAAATTGTAAATTGACACTGGGAGAGAACGGGGGAGAATGAAATAAAATAGTAAATTGACACTGGGAGAGAACGGGGGAGAATGAAATAAAATAGTAAATTGACACTGGGAGAGAACGGGGGAGAATGAAATAAAATAGTAAATGCAAATGTTAGTTGAAGAAAACTGGACTTAATATGAAATTTGTCAAATTTACTATCATTTGACCACTTAAAGCCTTTTAATTATAACTAGATCTTATTTAATTTAGCTAAATGTAATAGAAAATTATAGAAACTCGTTAATATAGTTTCCAGTAATTATAGACAGATACATATGTTAGTAATGATAATAGAAAATAAAAACAAAACTCATATTACTAGGAAGACAAATTATTTTCTTTTTTGTAGGATGTGCATATGAGTAATAAAACCACAATAAATTTATATTGAAACTTGTGAAGTAATATGATGAAAGATTAGCTTCAAAATCATGTCTTTTGTATTATTCAGGTCTAAAAGCTATTTTCTAGAAATGTAATTGCCATTTAATTTTTTCACTGTATTTAAGAATCTGTATTGTTTCCTTAGTGCTCCTTTGATGTGAAATAATTATTTACAATTTCCACAAATTGAAAATTCTGTATGACATTTTCATTGCTCTTGATAAACTTTAATAAAACTGTAAATTAAAATTGGTTATTTTTAAGGTTCCACAAGAATGGAATTTTTATTGAGATAAAAGATTAATAAAAACAAATAATTCAAGCCATTATGATGATTAAAAAAATTTGATATTCCAATCAGGGGGGATTTCAAATGAAATAACAATGAAAAAAGATCGATGGATGTGTATTCAATTTTTTAGCTTTGAATTGACGATTAATTTGTAGATTTATTGGGAAGTTGATAAATTTTAATTTGTGCCCAGCATGATTTTAAAGACATTTTTATGAAACCCAATTTCCTCAGCCGTCCTGGGAATATAAAATGGACGGCCTTTGTGATTCATTTTTTCATCGAAAACTTTGGTTTTGCCTTTAATGTAAAATTTAATAAATATTTGCACAGACATAAAAGATTTCCAATTTGCATATAGAGATGCTATTTTCAAAAAGTACATAAAAATTGATTTTTATTTGAATTATAAATCACAGCAGAATTAATTAATGTTGAAAATAGTGTAAAAAAAACAACTTTTAATCAAAAAGTTCAAATGATCAGAGAAGAGGAAGAAGAGATTTGTTAAAACAGTTAAGTTACCATATTTCTGGATCAGTAGACTATTGATATTGATAGAAGAACTTTGTTAAATAGTTAAATGTTTTACAGTCCATTTAAATGTGTTGATATCAATGACTTTTAATTAAAGGAATCCAACACTGTTCCGACCTTGATCAATTGAACTTGATTGATTGGTAAAAGAAAAAACTTTCGCATCACTTGTTTCCAGTTTTTTCTCGAGATCAAATGTTAAGTCCAAGATAGCAATTTTTCACTTGAAAAAGCTGATCTAATTAGAGGATATTCACGATACAAGTTAATAAGAAATCTTTTGTTTCAACAATCAAATGTTTCTTCAAGACTTTCCATTCGTAATACAACACATTTGTTTTTAAAAGAAATTAATAATGCTTTTTTTATTCATTGTCTAGTCAGTTTTATTGTTTATGTTTTATTAAATGAGAATGGCTGCAAATGGCACTATATGTGAAAAAAAAACTGTCATTTGAAACTATTGGTAAATTACAAGAAGCTTGATACTTTCAATGTCATTCTTCACAATATAAATCACACCAACAGTAGTTTTCAATAGTGATCATGATTTCATACTCTTAGATCTTAAATTGTAATTTTTTTTTAGCTGACCTGACCCAAAGGGTCGTGTGAGGTATTTTCATAATTTTGTGTCCTTTATTATGTCTCCCCTTCGAACGAAGGGAGACATATTGTTTTAATCTGTTTTTTTCTTCCGCTTCTTCTGCTTCTCAGCGAAGCTTGTCCGGACCATAACTTTTTTGTCTTTCCAGATAGGTCAATTATATTTGGTATGTGCGTGCATGACCATAAGGCGGTGTGTCACATACCATAATGACCTTTGTGGGACCTTGACCTTTGACCTCAAGGTCAAATAATTGTTTTTTGAATAGTAATTTCTTGTCCGAGCCATAACATTTTTTTCTTTCGAGATAGGTCAATGATATTTGATATGTGGGTGCATGACCATAAGGCAGTGTGTCGCATACCATAATGACCTTCGTGTTACCTTGACCTTTGACCTCAAGGTCAAATAATTGTTTTTTAAATAGTATTTATTTGGTATGTGGGTGCATGACCATAAGGCCGTGTCTCGCATGCCGTAATGACCTTTGTGGTATCTTGACCTTTGACCTCAAGGTCAAATAATTGTTTTTTAAATAGTATTTTCTTGTCCGGGCCATAACATTTTTGTCTATCGAGATAGGTCAATGATATTTGGTATGTGGATGCATGAACATAAGGCAGTGTGTCACATACCATAATGACCTTCGTGGGACCTTGATCTTTGACCTCAAGGTCAAATAATTGTTTTTTAAATAGCATTTTCTTGTCAAGGTCATAACATTTTTGTCTTTCGAGATAGGTCAATGATATTTGGTATGTGGGTGCATGACCATAAGGCGGTGTGTCGCGTACCATAATGACCTTCGTGGGACATTGACCTTTGACCTCAAGGTCAAATAATTGTTTTTTAAATAGTATTTATTTGATATGTGGGTGCATGACCATAAGGCGGTGTGTTGCATACCGTAATGACCTTTGTGGGACATTGACCTTTGACCTCAAGGTCAAATAATTGTTTTTTTAATAGTATTTTCTTGTCCAGGCCATAACATTTTTTCTTTCGAGATAGGTCAGTTATATTTGGTATGTGGGTGCATGACCATAAGGCGGTGTGTCATGTACCGTAATGACCTTTGATCTCAATGTCAAATAATTGTTTTTTAAATAGTATTTATTTGGTATGTGGGTGCATGACCATAAGGCGGTGTGTCACATACCGTAATGACCTTTGTGGGACTTTGACCTCAAGGTCAAATAATTGTTTTTTAGATAGTATTTTCTTGTCTGGGCCATAACATTTTTGTCTTTCGAGATAGGTCAATGATATTTGGTATGTGGTTGCATGACCATAAGGCGGTGTGTCGCGTACCATAATGACCTTTGACCTCAAGGTCAAATAATTGTTTTTTAAATAGTATTTTCTTGTCTGGGTCATAACATTTTTCTCTTTCAACATAGGTCAATGATATTTGGTATGTGGATGCATGGCCATAAGGCGGTGTGTCGTGTACCATAATGACCTTTGTGGAACCTTGACCTTTGACCTCAAGGTCAAATAATTGTTTTTTAAATAATATTTTCTTGCCCGGGCCATAACATTTTTGTCTTTCGAGATAGGTTGTTGTACAGATGGCCACATTAAGGGGAGACATAAGTTTTAGGTATCTAAAACAGTTCTTCCTAATTGTCTTAAGGTTTTCACATTTTGATCTTATTTTCCAAATCCACATAGGCAGTTGAAAACTAAACTTGGTGAGAATGTTCAATGGATGATCCTGACTACAAAGTTTTGTATTTTTTATTTCGATGAGAAAGCCTCCACAAAGGTGTCAAAAAGGTGTTTTCTGTTTTTGTGGAGTGTTTAATTTTTCAAGCTATTTACATTAAGCCAGTTGCAAGCAAGCTTGGCTAGAATGTGCCTTGGATGGTGATTTACAAAATGTTTGTTTTTTGGGCTAATCGAGAATCCGAGATGGTGTCCATAGGGCAAAGTTTTAGCGTAATAGCCTATGGAAAAATGGAAAAATATTTATTCACAAATAATAGAAAATACATGGTTTTTTTGTATATTGAATTTAACAATACAGGAATAGACATTGAATTTTCAATTTCAATTTTTGTGTGGATCCTATTTCAATGGAAAGGATGTGTATCTTTAGTGTTTTCAATATTCAAAGTTATTCACAAACAACCAAATCTATATCATTGAACTGACAACATGCAGCAATAGTAGAATATGTTATATTAAAGTTAGTTAGCAATGTGCCTCCTTCAGAAATAAGAGCTGGCATTTGGATGTACCTGTCAAAACAGTGTACTGTTTTACATACATTTCCAGCACACTGTATAAGTATATATACACAGCTACTTTTGCAACAGTACTTTTCATGTACAATTAAAATATAGTACTTTTATTGTACTAAATTTATATTACTATTCTTGTACTACATATATATTGAGGCTATAACTAAAGAGAAGGAATCATTACAAGAAAAAATGACAAAGCTTGATGAAAAGGGAAACAAGTACAAGGAGGATCTAACTGTAGCAGAGAAACTGTTGGAAGAGGGTAGTAGTAAACTCTCAAAGGCTTTAAGAACAAAGAATTTTACAAGTGCCTCTGTTAGCCAGACCTGGATAGAAACTGACCAAAAGTGCCTCTGTTAGCCAGACCTGGATAGAAACTGCCCAAAAGAAAATTAAAGCAGCAACAGACAGATTGAATGATATCAGAAATGAACAGAAAAGTGTGGAATCAAGAAAAAGGAGGAACCTTGAGAAAGCTGTAAATGTAGAAGCAAAGAAGAAGAGACATTAAATGCCCACTGCTGATAAAACTTGTCATTTAGTGATTTTATTATAATTTTATATTTTGAGTAACTTGATTAATTTCAATAATATTGGCAAAGGTATTGCTTTGTGGTATTGTGAAGGATTGTATTGTAAAGTACCAACCATGTACATGTCACCATGGTGAAATAGATATGTAGTAATTGTACATAAGATGTTCTTTTTCATCTTAAACTAAGAATTAAGGCATAATCAGAGCAATTGCTTTTATTACTCTCGCCTCGAAGCCCTTGAAACATATAAGCTATTAAAACCAAAGTTTTATACATAACTTTTATTGAAAGGATTTACCAAGTCTAATTACATAAGCAGAAATTTTTGGTAAAATAGCATTTTTTCAATCTTACATTATCCAAAAACAATTAAATGGTTGGTATCTTACAGTGTTTTTTTTTTTATCTATTCAATTATAATAATCAATGTCAATTTTTATTGTTAAAAAATCATATGTTTGATGAAAAAAATTATCATGTCATCATTTGTACACTGGTCTTTCTAATTAAAATGGGGAGAGCTAGGGTTGGCTATAAGGGGAGGTGGAGGCCAACTTTTAGTTAAAAATAAAAAAATGATTGTCTGTTACAGTAATAATAAGATATTCATTCATTAAAATGTCAGTAAATAATGTTTTCATGTAACATGTATGTGTATAATTGCCTCTTCAGATGATATATTTCTCCTTTATTTCTCCTATATTTGAAAACAGAAATTCCTATATTTTTTTCATCAAAAGTTGCTTGACAGCCTGAAGATGGGGAATAGGAATAAAAAGCTTTTTCTCTAAACCCAAACTTGAACCCAAACAATATCTGAACCAGGTGAGCCTTTAGTATTACATATGATAGCTCTTTTTAAGAGTATCAGTAGAATGTATAAATGCAGCTTTGGATTAAATCATGTATATTTTTTTTCTTCTCCAGGGTAGTAAAATTGATGATGAAGACTCTGACCTTGATCTTGACAAAGAACTTCAGCCAATTGGTGATTATATAAGAGAGCGCCAGGAAATGAATGAACAACTTTTTCATTGTTTAAAGGGACCAACATTACAACGTTACATTCCAGATGTACTCAAGGTAATTTTAGCACAACTCCTAATGAGCAATCATAGTATTTGTAACAAAAAAACTGTTGTATTTGAATTCAGTGCATAAAACATAGGGGATGTGTGTACTCAATACAACCTTATGCGATAAATTTCGTCAGTAGCTTGTGATTTTGATTGATTTTTGGTGTTTTAACACCACTTTCAGCAATATTTCAGCTATACCATGGCGACCAGTTTTAGTGGTGGAAGAAGCCGGAGAGAACCACTGACCATGGGCAAGCAACTGGTAAACTTTATCACTTGCGGCTGTGAGTCGAGTGCACCTTTTTTTGTAATTTACAAAGCCGGGCGCGAACCCACGCTGTATTGGTGATAGGCTTGTATGAGTTGTTAGATAATCCAACTACCTAACTCATTGAGCCACCCAGACCTACAGTAACTTGTGGTAGGTCAGTAGTTTTTGCCACGATATAGCTGAAATATTGTTGAAAGTGGAGTTAAACACCATAAACCAATCCAAGTTTTGTGAACAAGTAAAACTTACTGTGAATTATTGTTACAGTGGTGTTAAACACCCATTGCCCTAACTCATAACCCATGAAAGGTATGGTCAGTACAATGACATGATATGAGAATTTATCCTGCAATCATTACGTTTGCTGTACAATAAAGGTATATGAAATATTTTTTTGCTTTACTTGTCTAGTATGCATATAAAAAAAAATCCTGGTACCCGATTGATGTGGTCAGAAATGGTAACAGTATAATCATGGACATGACAGAGGACACCCTTGAAAACAATTGGACCAATGCTTGTTTCTGAATTTTTCAGCACAATTTGACTATTGTATAGACATTTTAACATTGCAAAATAAACACAATATACACATGTTGTTGGTGAAAATAAAATTGATTAGCGCTCGCTTCAAAACAGGTTAGAAAAACTCGCCAAAGGCCCACTTTTCCACTTGTTTCTAAAGCTATATTTTCTGACAATGTACATATATTATTTATTTATGGTACTGTAGATGGAAGCCTTTATATTTTAATATTTATTATGGTATGTTTATTTGATCAAATAAAATCTGCCTGTGAAGGACTAAAGCTTGCCTTCGGGTATCACTTTATCTCGGGAATCTTATTATTTTAATTTCTTGGACTTGCACATAGCACATAACCAATGTTGTATCTTCTTCTATGATTAGGTCAGTTATAAAAAAAAAATATTTTAGCCACTTTATAGTTGACCAAGCCTATAACGTAGATTCAATGTTAATTTAGCAATTTTAGAAGCAATTTGTTTCCGACATCAATCTGGACTTAGCTTAATGACATGGACAGACAGCTTTGTCGTGGATAAGAGACTGAAACAAAGTATGAAAAAATTGCCAAATGACCGGAGGCTCGCAGACAAAATTTAATTACAAAATGTTTGAAATGACTCTTTTATAATGTGTACATTTACCAATATTGGTTTTGAAAATTGAGTCTAGTTATGGGACAGGCTTTTTATGTAAAGGTCATATTATTTTGTAAGCTTACAATATGTCCTTTCATCTATATGTAGATTAGATTTTGAGTTGCGACTATTGATTAAATTTTGTTCATGACAATTCATGATAGGAAAATTTTTTTTGTAATTGTTTAGAGCTGTCCACTACCATCAATGTTTTAAAATCGGAATATGACAGGTTAAGTACGAGGATAATCATAAATGACTGGTTTTAGTTGTGGTCTTAGCGTAGAATTGTTGTTAGATATGGTCATGGACATCGACTACTTACTTGAACTGTAAAGATTATGTATATGTTATCAACCTATCAACCATGTATCATGAAAGATCAGTAGTCAGTGAGAGAATGTGAGGTTTTAACTGAATGAGTGAGTTTCTACTGAAATTTGACAGTATATTTATTGCTAAACAGACAGATCATAAATTAGCAAATCACTAACAAACTTTATCACATAATGTTGTATCGAGTACACCTCGCCATGAACGAGGTTCGAACTCACAACATTAGTGGTGATAGGCACTGATTGCTTAGGTAGTTGTAAATCCAATTTCCATACAATCACGACGGCCCCGAAATTTTGTGGTTTTTACTTCATTAAAATATAAATATTGAACAGCTCCAATTAAACTTCATGTAACCTTCCCTTGTTTTATGACAATTTAGAAATGATTCTGCAGACTAATATCAGTAGGCAAAATGAATGTCATATTGTGAAATAAAAAAACGTATTTATTATACAGATAGGTGTGAATTATGGGGATTTATCCATGAAATAAATTCTCGTATTTTCACATGTAAAAATATCAGTTTTTCCCCGCCGGAACTACTTTTACATAGCTATAAGTGTGGTGGTTACGTCCCTTGTTGTGTTACAGTGAATACACATACGATTGTAAACTGAAAAAAAATCAGCAAAATGTCATTGACGACTTTAACACATAACCAACATGACGTCACTGACGTCATGTGAAGACTTCCAGTTTGAAACGTAAAGATTATATGTTATTTGGCTTCGTGTACGCTTCAATTTTGATCATATTTAACTAAAATAAGTTTTCAAGGTAAGCATTTTAATTAATTTTGTGTATTGTTGTAAATATGACATGTAGAATTTAACATTTTCAAGATGGCAGACCCTTCCAGCTGAACCCCTTAGTATCATTGCTCGTAGATTCACATGCGTGGAATGAAATATACAAATAACAAAAATAATATATCAGAAATTTTGAAAATCTATATAATAAACAGTATAACTAAATCATACATTTTGAATATCAAAATAAGACCACTCGTGACCGAATACCCATTAACGATTAAACTCGTGAGCGGAACAAGTTCTGCCCCCTCGTTTAATCCTTATGCGTACTTCAGTCACTCATGGTCTTATTTTGATATTCAAAATCTACGATTAGTTATACTATATTTATTACATTTTACAATACTTATATGATCGTACTTAACACAACTATCATAAAGTTGTTACATTTGTTAGCATGATATCAGGTTTCCTGTCATAGTTTTAAACCTGAAATATCGCATATCTTTTCAAACACCAGCAACAGTGCAAAAAGTGGATTGGAATAAAAAAAAAAATCTTCTTCTGAAACTATTAGACCAAGTAAAACCAGGCTTAAAAACAATTTCTTTGATTTATACTTTGATATCAAACCACAAAATTAAGAATTCAACAAATGTTTATTGCAAATCTACACATAGAGTAGGTCCTCCTCGTAATAAGGTCAATCCCACCAAAGGTCACCCACTCATCAGGCCAGATTTCAGATGCACTGACATAGTAAAATCTTACTCATTGCAGAAGGGATGGCTTTATAAGAGATGGGAATACTGTAGCAATTAAACTGACAGTGGCAATATAACTGAAATATTGTTAAAAGTTGCTTTAAGGCCCCTAGACTCTTAAGCCTTTTCCTTTGGTCAGAATGAAAGCTTTCACGAGGGCCAATTGTAAAACAGCAGTACCAATATAAAGGTGCTGTGAAAACAGACCAAAAATTATTTAAAATTATGAAAATCATGATATGAAATTGAAAAAAAAACTAGGAGAATAAGATGTAAAGTTTATGAATCTTCATGACTTCTATATAAAAGAAACATTTATTGTTGATTAATATAGAAATTTCTTGAGGATATTTGATATTCTGTTGAAAATATTCAATACTTTTTCAACAAAGACAGAATGAGTGTATATTTATGGAATCGCCATTTATTTTGAAATTTAATAGTCTGCGACACAGTCTTTGTTAACCTTTTTCACACAGTATTTCTATTGATAAAGCTGTAAAAACTAAGAAAGAAGGTGGCATTATTTCAGATTGTAAAACTATATGTGAAGATAATGATATTGACGAAAGATTTAAATAGGTTTTTAGTTCACTTGACCTAAAAGGTCATGTTAGAAATTGACATCTGTTGTCCATACTTTTGAAATCTCCTCAAAAACAAATGGGCCAAATTTAACTGAGCTTGGCCAAAACGGTCCTTGGTTGGTCCTTTTTAAAAATTGTGTTCGACAGTCGTGCCCACATTCAAATATAGCCGATGGTACTAAAGATATAAGTTTTCTTTTAATAGCCACTATTTCTTCCTTTTGAAATGGAGTGAGCTAATATTTGATTATTAGATATATATGGAAATTAGTTAGTTTAATATATAATCTGGGTTCTTCGGTAAGATATGTAATTTTGCATATTTTAGGCTAATAAGAAAATTGATCCTAATTTAATCGTTATGCATTTGAAATTCATCTACTTTACATTATCAAATTAAACCAAACTTGGCTGGTTTGGTGCTTGGATGGTCTTGTTTAAGTACTGTGATCCTCCCTCCATCCAATATGGTCATAGTTACTAAAGATAGAAATTTTCATAAAGTACCACATATGGAATTACAATTATACCTTGGGGTCAAAATTTTTGCATTGAATTCAATTAAAGAAAATAAAAACATAGTATTCTCAAAAACCGGTGATGGAAATGTTTCAAATAGTATTTGAAAGAAGCATCTTTTGTGAAATGGAGAATCAGTATTGTAAAAACGAAGGGCTCAAGATATGTATGGGATCCAATCACTGAGGGTCCAAAGTATAACGTAAGCTGCAATAGGAAAATAGTTAAGAAATCATTCTCTTAAGAACCAGTTATGAAAATACTATTGTACATGACATGATTTATCATTGTGATACTCCAATGCAAACTTAGATAAAAATGAAGTCCCTCCCCCAAATTTTCTATTGAGATGATACAAGCTCTAGGTTACCAAAGTTTTATTTAGAAAATAAAAGTAATGAAAAAAAAAAGACTGGTACAAATGAAGACCTCAGGCAACACTGATATCACTGGATGCCATGATGTAAATGTAATACTGTTGACATTGATATTAAACAACAACCAACTACCATTACTGGTGAATTTCTTGTTTATTAACTATTATGTATAGACTAACCACATTGTGTTCAATCCAGTGGTGATCTTGTTCTGCATTAACTAACCACATTGTGTTCAATCCAGTGGTGATCTTGTTCTGTATTGACCAACCACATTGTGCTCCTTCTAGTGGTGATTTTGTTCTGTATTAACCACTTTGTGTTCCTTCCAGTGGTGATCTTGTTCTGTATTAACCACTTTGTGCTCCTTCTAGTGGTGATCTTGTTCTGTATTGACCAACCACTTTGTGTTCATTCCAGTTGTGATCTTGTTCTGTATTGACCAACCACTTTGTGTTCATTCCAGTTGTGATCTTGTTCTGTATTGACCAACCACTTTGTGTTCATTCCAGTCGTGATCTTGTTCTGTATTGACCAACCACTTTGTGTTCATTCCAGTCATGATCTTGTTCTGTATTGACCAACCACTTTGTGCTCCTTCTAGTGGTGATCTTGTTCTGTATTGACCAACCACTTTGTGTTCATTCCAGTCGTGATCTTGTTCTGTATTGACCAACCACTTTGTGTTCATTCCAGTCGTGATCTTGTTCTGTATTATTCTGTCTTGACCAACCACTTTGTGTTCCTTCCAGTTGTGATCTTGTACTGTCTTGACCAACCACTTTGTGCTCCTTCTAGTGGTGATCTTGTTCTGTATTGACCAACCACTTTGTGTTCATTCCAGTCGTGATCTTGTTCTGTATTGACCAACCACTTTGTGTTCATTCCAGTTGTGATCTTGTTCTGTCTTGACCAACCACTTTGTGTTCCTTCCAGTTGTGATCTTGTTTGGTCTTGACCAACCACTTTGTGTTCATTCCAGTGGTGATCTTGTATTGACCAACCACTTTGTGCTCCTTCTAGTGGTGATCTTGTTCTGTATTGACCAACCACGTTGTGTTCCTTCCAGTCATGATCTTGTTCTGTATTGACCAACCACGTTGTGCTCATTCTAGTGGTGATCTTGTTCTGTATTGACCAACCACTTTGTGTTCATTCCAGTCATGATCTTGTTCTGTATTGACCAACCACTTTGTGCTCCTTCTAGTGGTGATCTTGTTCTGTATTGACCAACCACTTTGTGTTCATTCCAGTTGTGATCTTGTTCTGTATTGACCAACCACTTTGTGTTCCTTCCAGTTGTGATCTTGTTCTGTATTGACCAACCACTTTGTGTTCATTCCAGTCATGATCTTGTTCTGTATTGACCAACCACTTTGTGCTCCTTCTAGTGGTGATCTTGTTCTGTATTGACCAACCACTTTGTGTTCATTCCAGTCGTGATTTTGTTCTGTATTAACCAACCACTTTGTGTTCATTCCAGTGGTGATCTTGTTCTGTATTGACCAACCACTTTGTGTTCATTCCAGTCGTGATCTTGTTCTGTATTGACCAACCACTTTGTGCTCCTTCTAGTGGTGATCTTGTTCTGTAATGACCAACCACTTTGTGTTCATTCCAGTCGTGATCTTGTTCTGTATTGACCAACCACTTTGTGTTCATTCCAGTCGTGATCTTGTTCTGTATTGACCAACCACTTTGTGTTCATTCCAGTTGTGATCTTGTTCTGTCTTGACCAACCACTTTGTGCTCCTTCTAGTCGTGATCTTGTTCTGTCTTGACCAACCACTTTGTGCTCCTTCTAGTGGTGATCTTGTTCTGTATTGACCAACCACTTTGTGTTCATTCCAGTGGTGATCTTGTTCTGTATTGACCAACCACTTTGTGTTCATTCCAGTGGTGATCTTGTTCTGTATTGACCAACCACTTTGTGTTCCTTCCAGTTGTGATCTTGTTCTGTCTTGACCAACCACTTTGTGTTCATTCCAGTAGTGATCTTGTTCTGTCTTGACCAACCACTTTGTGTTCATTCCAGTGGTGATTTTGTTCTGTATTAACCAACCACTTTGTGTTCATTCCAGTGGTGATCTTGTTCTGTATTGACCAACCACTTTGTGTTCATTCCAGTCATGATTTTGTTCTGTATTAACCAACCACTTTGTGTTCATTCCAGTGGTGATCTTGTTCTGTATTGACCAACCACTTTGTGTTCCTTCCAGTTGTGATCTTGTTCTGTCTTGACCAACCACTTTGTGCTCCTTCTAGTCGTGATCTTGTTCTGTATTGACCAACCACTTTGTGTTCATTCCAGTCGTGATCTTGTTCTGTATTGACCAACCACTTTGTGTTCATTCCAGTTGTGATCTTGTTCTGTATTGACCAACCACTTTGTGTTCATTCCAGTGGTGATCTTGTTCTGTATTGACCAACCACTTTGTGTTCATTCCAGTCGTGATCTTGTTCTGTATTGACCAACCACTTTGTGTTCATTCCAGTTGTGATCTTGTTCTGTCTTGACCAACCACTTTGTGTTCCTTCCAGTTGTGATCTTGTTCTGTCTTGACCAACCACTTTGTGTTCATTCCAGTGGTGATCTTGTATTGACCAACCACTTTGTGCTCCTTCTAGTGGTGATCTTGTTCTGTATTGACCAACCACGTTGTGTTCCTTCCAGTCATGATCTTGTTCTGTATTGACCAACCACGTTGTGCTCCTTCTAGTGGTGATCTTGTTCTGTATTGACCAACCACTTTGTGTTCATTCCAGTCATGATCTTGTTCTGTATTGACCAACCACTTTGTGCTCCTTCTAGTGGTGATCTTGTTCTGTATTGACCAACCACTTTGTGTTCATTCCAGTGGTGATCTTGTTCTGTATTGACCAACCACTTTGTGTTCCTTCCAGTTGTGATCTTGTTCTGTATTGACCAACCACTTTGTGTTCATTCCAGTCATGATCTTGTTCTGTATTGACCAACCACTTTGTGTTCATTCCAGTTGTGATCTTGTTCTGTCTTGACCAACCACTTTGTGCTCCTTCTAGTCATGATCTTGTTCTGTCTTGACCAACCACTTTGTGCTCCTTCTAGTGGTGATCTTGTTCTGTATTGACCAACCACTTTGTGTTCATTCCAGTGGTGATCTTGTTCTGTATTGACCAACCACTTTGTGTTCATTCCAGTGGTGATCTTGTTCTGTATTGACCAACCACTTTGTGTTCCTTCCAGTTGTGATCTTGTTCTGTCTTGACCAACCACTTTGTGTTCATTCCAGTAGTGATCTTGTTCTGTCTTGACCAACCACTTTGTGTTCATTCCAGTGGTGATTTTGTTCTGTATTAACCAACCACTTTGTGTTCATTCCAGTGGTGATCTTGTTCTGTATTGACCAACCACTTTGTGTTCATTCCAGTCGTGATTTTGTTCTGTATTAACCAACCACTTTGTGTTCATTCCAGTGGTGATCTTGTTCTGTATTGACCAACCACTTTGTGTTCCTTCCAGTTGTGATCTTGTTCTGTCTTGACCAACCACTTTGTGCTCCTTCTAGTCGTGATCTTGTTCTGTATTGACCAACCACTTTGTGTTCATTCCAGTCGTGATCTTGTTCTGTATTGACCAACCACTTTGTGTTCATTCCAGTTGTGATCTTGTTCTGTATTGACCAACCACTTTGTGTTCATTCCAGTGGTGATCTTGTTCTGTATTGACCAACCACTTTGTGTTCATTCCAGTCGTGATCTTGTTCTGTATTGACCAACCACTTTGTGTTCATTCCAGTTGTGATCTTGTTCTGTCTTGACCAACCACTTTGTGTTCCTTCCAGTTGTGATCTTGTTCTGTCTTGACCAACCACTTTGTGTTCATTCCAGTGGTGATCTTGTATTGACCAACCACTTTGTGCTCCTTCTAGTGGTGATCTTGTTCTGTATTGACCAACCACGTTGTGTTCCTTCCAGTCATGATCTTGTTCTGTATTGACCAACCACGTTGTGCTCCTTCTAGTGGTGATCTTGTTCTGTATTGACCAACCACTTTGTGTTCATTCCAGTCATGATCTTGTTCTGTATTGACCAACCACTTTGTGCTCCTTCTAGTGGTGATCTTGTTCTGTATTGACCAACCACTTTGTGTTCATTCCAGTGGTGATCTTGTTCTGTATTGACCAACCACTTTGTGTTCCTTCCAGTTGTGATCTTGTTCTGTATTGACCAACCACTTTGTGTTCATTCCAGTCATGATCTTGTTCTGTATTGACCAACCACTTTGTGCTCCTTCTAGTGGTGATCTTGTTCTGTATTGACCAACCACTTTGTGTTCATTCCCGTCGTGATTTTGTTCTGTATTAACCAACCACTTTGTGTTCATTCCAGTGGTGATCTTGTTTTGTATTGACCAACCACTTTGTGTTCATTCCAGTCGTGATCTTGTTCTGTATTGACCAACCACTTTGTGCTCCTTCTAGTGGTGATCTTGTTCTGTATTGACCAACCACTTTGTGTTCATTCCAGTCGTGATCTTGTTCTGTATTGACCAACCACTTTGTGTTCATTCCAGTCGTGATCTTGTTCTGTATTGACCAACCACTTTGTGTTCATTCCAGTTGTGATCTTGTTCTGTCTTGACCAACCACTTTGTGCTCCTTCTAGTCATGATCTTGTTCTGTCTTGACCAACCACTTTGTGCTCCTTCTAGTGGTGATCTTGTTCTGTATTGACCAACCACTTTGTGTTCATTCCAATTGTGATCTTGTTCTGTATTAACCAACCACTTTGTGTTCATTCCAGTGGTGATCTTGTTCTGTATTGACCAACCACTTTGTGTTCCTTCCAGTTGTGATCTTGTTCTGTATTGACCAACCACTTTGTGTTCATTCCAGTAGTGATCTTGTTCTGTCTTGACCAACCACTTTGTGTTCATTCCAGTGGTGATTTTGTTCTGTATTAACCAACCACTTTGTGTTCATTCCAGTGGTGATCTTGTTCTGTATTGACCAACCACTTTGTGTTCATTCCAGTTGTGATCTTCTTCTGTATTAACCAACCACTTTGTGTTCCTTCCAGTGGTGATCTTGTTCTGTCTTGGCCAATAACTTTGTGTTCCTTCCAGTTGTGATCTTGTTCTGTCTTGACCAACAACTTTGTGTTCCTTCCAGTGGTGATCTTGTTCTGTCTTGACCAATAACTGTGTGTTCCTTCCAGTAGTGATGTTGTTCTGTCTTGACCAACAACTTTGTTCCTTCCAATTGTGATGTTGTTTTGTCTTGACCAATAACTTTGTGTTCCTTCCACTGGTGATCTTGTTCTGTCTTGACCAACCACTTTGTGTTCCTTCCAGTGGTGATCTTGTTCTGTCTTGACCAATAACTGTGTGTTCCTTCCAGTTGTGATCTTGTTCTGTCTTTACCAACAACTTTGTGTTCCTTCCAGTTGTGATCTTGTTCTGTCTTGACCAACAACTTTGTGTTCCTTCCAGTGGTGATCTTGTTTGGTCTTGACCAACAACTTTGTGTTCCTTCCAGTTGTGATCTTGTTCTGTCTTGACCAACCACTTTGTGTTCCTTCCGGTTGTGATCTTGTTCTGTCTTGACCAACAACTGTGTGTTCCTTCCAGTGGTGATCTTGTTCTGTCTTGACCAACAACTTTGTGTTCCTTTTAGTGGTGATCTTGTTCTGTCTTGATCAACCACTTTGTGCTCCTTCTAGTGGTGATCTTGTTCTGTCTTGACCAACAACTTTGTGTTCCTTCCAGTTGTGATCTTGTTCTGTCTTGACCAACCACTTTGTGTTCCTTCCAGTGGTGATCTTGTTCTGTATTGACCAACAACTTTGTGTTCCTTCCAGTTGTGATCTTGTTCTGTCTTGACCAACAACTTTGTGTTCCTTCCAGTTGTGATCTTGTTCTGTCTTGACCAACAACTTTGTGTTCCTTCCAGTTGTGATCTTGTTCTGTCTTGACCAACCACTTTGTGTTCCTTGTGTTTCTTCCAGTTGTGATCTTGTTCTGTCTTGACCAATAACTTTGTGTTCCTTCCAGTTGTGATCTTGTTTCTGTCTTGACCAACAACTTTGTGTTCCTTCCAGTTGTGATCTTGTTTTGTCTTGACCAACAACTTTGTGTTCCTTCCAGTGGTGATCTTGTTCTGTCTTGACCAATAACTTTGTGTTCCTTCCAGTGGTGATCTTGTTCTGTCTTGACCAACCACTTTGTGTTCCTTCCAGTGGTGATCTTGTTCTGTCTTGACCAACAACTTTGTGTTCCTTCCAGTGGTGATCTTGTTCTGTCTTGACCAACAACTTTGTGTTCCTTCCAGTGGTGATCTTGTTCTGTCTTGACCAACAACTTTGTGTTCCTTCCAGTTGTGATCTTGTTCTGTCTTGACCAACAACTTTGTGTTCCTTCCAGTGGTGATCTTGTTCGGTCTTGACCAACAACTTTGTGTTCCTTCCAGTAGTGACATTTTAAGACTGATTGTTCTGTCTTGACCAACCACTTTGTGTTTCTTCCAGTTGTGATCTTGTTCTGTCTTGACCAATAACTTTGTGTTCCTTCCAATTTTGATCTTGTTTCTGTCTTGACCAACAACTTTGTGTTCCTTCCAGTTGTGATTTTGTTTTGTCTTGACCAACAACTTTGTGTTCCTTCCAGTTGTGATCTTGTTTTGTCTTGACCAACAACTTTGTGTTCCTTCCAGTGGTGATCTTGTTCTGTCTTGACCAATAACTTTGTGTTCCTTCCAGTGGTGATCTTGTTCTGTCTTGACCAACAACTTTGTGTTCCTTCCAGTGGTGATCTTGTTCCGTCTTGACCAACAACTTTGTGTTCCTTCCAGTAGTGACATTTTAAGACTTTAATTGTTCTGTCTTGTACAACCACTATTGTGTTCCTCTGATTAGTAACATTTTAATTCAGACTTCAATTGTTTTATATTATTTTTAATTGTTTTATTTAATTATTTTTTATTGTTCCTGTCAGTTGTGATCTTTTTATACAAATTGATTGTTCTGACTTGTGCAACAAGTAAGAGATTGTACTGCTGTCTTTTTGGTTTTTTTATTGTTGTTGTTGTTTTGTTTTTTATTGACAACTTTTTGTTAATTTCAAGATAACCTTTTAATGAATGCAAATTTAATTATACCATCTAATTCTCATTCTTTTGTTTTCTTCTGAGGGTGAAAGTTTTACTATACAGTACTTTGACCCTAATTTGTTAACAAACACGTTTTGTCTTGTTAAAACAGTAAGAGTTTAACCTTCCAGTCCAGACCTAGTAATTGGTTCTTTCTATTCAAACAGAATGTGACAAAGTGTCGTTTATATCATTTCCTCAATTTTTTTTCACTTGTTTGCTGAGGGAAATCAAAGTGAACTTTTGATGTTACAAAGACCATGTTTTAAAGATTTTTGTTCTTTTTACACATTATTTACATTTAGAAAGGAAGAAATCAGCTTTCAAACAAACCGCAAGTGTTAAAACAGGCACATACATGTACTAACTACAAGATTTTAATGAAAATCTCTTGTTTTTATGTCTTATTAATTGTATAGTATCTATGTGTCAATCATAATTATTATGTAGAAATATGTCCATATTTTTTCAACCATCAATCAATTTAGATAATTTGGTAAAAAAAAAGTTATGATGATGTATTATTTTATTAAATAGAGTCAAGGTCAGGTAAAGGTTGAACATCCAGGATCTCTGTTTAAAAAAGGGACTATTTTATATAGAAGAAAAAAGGGGGATGTCAGTCATATTACAAATTTGGGACTAGTTTTATTTTATTTATCACAGTAGTTGAATTACAGATTCTGATTTGCAAAAAAATGTAAAATAAATGATTTCTAAAACTGCTGTGCAAAGGAATCTTTTTCAGAGATAATTGATGGTTGGGAATGGTAAATAGGTAAAAGGTAGAAAAGAAAAAGAAAGGTGTCTAAAAATTGTGCAATTGTGAGTTGATCTTGCATTCAATACTTGACAGGGAGTGCATATGCAAGTTTATAGTATAGAGAATGTTGACTGATAATAGGGTACATATTTTGTATAAGCTTTTGCTGCAGCCTTCAACTCAGATCCTGGAAACATTTGAAATGTTCGGGAACTATCTGATATTGTGAACCACACTATATTTAGTCATGTCAGAAATTCACATGTCAAATATCCAGTCAGCTACGACCCAAAGAAATCTTTTGATATTGACTAACATAGCAGGTTTATGTAGGAGTTAGAGAAGTTCCGAATGTTGATGAAAGGTTATCTGACCTGATGCAGGATATTGTTTGTGGTTCTCTGGATAAAGACAAAAATTAAAAACATCTTGCAAACATCTAATTTTAATTAAATTGGAAAACAGAAAAAAACAAAATTGGATCAATCTTTTTTTGAGCTCATTTAATTACAGATAGTAGATTTTACTGGTTTCAACGTGTGCCACTTAGCTAGATTTTTTTGTAATGGAATTATTGATAGAAGCTAATATTATAAGGGAACACCAATTAAGAAAATAGATAGTCGTAGATGAAAGAATAAAAAGTTAATAAAAATTAGATGCTTTTTGACTTTACTCCAACCTTAGCTTTCCCTACACCAAATTATGAGAATGTAGAACATTTAAGTGATGTTTAAATACTTGAGTTAAAGATAGGAAACCAACTGTATAAATCAAAATGTAATGATTTTAGGTCAAGGAGCTTATAATATTTGAATAAAAGTTTTATTGTGAACCATCTGTTTTCAAGTTTCAAAATCACTACAAAAAGCTTATAGAAATCGTAGGCTGTTTACAGTTTGTGAAACGAATGTGTATTCAGTTTTAA
This sequence comes from Bathymodiolus septemdierum, assembly GCA_963383655.1. Lineage (NCBI taxonomy): Eukaryota > Metazoa > Mollusca > Bivalvia > Mytilida > Modiolidae > Bathymodiolus > Bathymodiolus septemdierum. Next base: position 75,622,780 of record OY726518.1, read on the forward strand.
AAAGCCGAACGGAAATTATCTTCCAAGTTCAACATATGTTCCTTTGCCAATTTGCATTTTTATAAACAGTATGTGCTTACTTTATACAAATATTTTGATTTATTTGACGGAAATGGGTTGAATGGATGAAAGTAGAATTGAAAGAATTTTCAGTCAGATATGTGCAATATGTAAATTATTTTTCTCAAATTGGTGCCTGGGATGACAATAACACGAAACACATGGATTAGTCAATAAAAATATCATTTCACAAAGGAAAATTGGGTCATAAATTTGTTTTTCATATTCCAATGTTGAAAAAAAATGGAATTAGAAGTTTTAAATCTATAATTGAAATCAGCTGCATATCTTTTTTCAAGCACAATAAACAAATATTTTGTTTCTATGAGATTAAGTTGAAGAATGCTAAGACTGCGATATAAGACTTTTGTTATATACGTAACAGCCCATTTTACTTAAAATTACATTTTTATTACCGATTTTTTTTTTTTCACAAATGTGAAATAGATTAAGGCAAGCCTATTGTTATCCAGACAAATATCTTTGTTTCAATATTGTATTGTTTTGATCCAATTTATTATCTCATACAAGCAATTATATTTTTAGGATAATTTTACTTGATTTAATTGTACTGCTGTTTGATTTCCAACTTTCCAATTTGTTCTGTTTAATGTCTTATGATTTAAAATTGGTATGCTTCATATAATTGTAATCAAACTTTTATTCATAAAATCTGGGATCTTTATTGTTTTCTGTCATGGAAAAAGACTGAAAAGCTAATATTTCTTTAGTTACATTATGTTTGAGTCAGTTCTATGGTAAACTTGACACCATGTGTTATTTTATGAGAGTTTTTTTTTTCATTTTCTCTTTGTTTTATATAAAGTCAGTTGAACACTTCTCTGCCCTGTTTCATTATGGCTACTCCCTTTTGGGGGAGACATGTTTTTTTTTCCTCCTGACCACAAGTCTGTCACAAAAGTTTGTATGTGCAGCTCCTTCCACATTTTAATAGAGAATTCCATAAAACTTTGCAAGTTTGTAATTGCATATCATTATGGCATTTTAATTGGACCATTTTTGAAGGAGTTATTTACCTAGAATATTTCATCAAAATGGGGGGAGGGAGAAATAAATGTTTTCGGTCAAATCAATTCTTCATTTTATGTTACAGTCAAACTTCATTATGTCAAAACTGAAGGGACCAATGTTTTTACTTAGAAATAGTTGTGTAGTTGAGTTATCAGCATTAATTTAAACTGAAAGTGTACAATGAACTAACCAAATTTTAACTCGGAGTTGGACAAGGAAACCACTTATCTGAGTTTGGTATAATGAGATTCTATTTTATATATAAAGTCAGTTGATCTTGCTCTGTCTCATTTAATTCTGAATGATACAATGTCAATTGCTCCTTGCTGATGTCTGTTTCATTCTATCTGTTACAATGTCAATTGCTCCTTGCTGATGTCTGTTTCATTCTATCTGTTACAATGTCAATTGCTCCTTGCTGATGTCTGTTTGATTCTATCTGTTACAATGTCAATTGCTCCTTGCTGATGTCTGTTTGATTCCATCTGTTACAATGTCAATTGCTCCTTGCTGATGTCTGTTTGATTCCATCTGTTACAATGTCAATTGCTCCTTGCTGATGTCTGTTTGATTCTATCTGTTACAATGTCAATTGCTCCTTGCTGATGTCTGTTTGATTCTATCTGTTACAATGTCAATTGCTCCTTGCTGATGTCTGTTTGATTCTATCTGTTACAATGTCAATTGCTCCTTGCTGATGTCTGTTTGATTCTATCTGTTACAATGTCAATTGCTCCTTGCTGATGTCTGTTTGATTCTATCTGTTACAATGTCAATTGCTCCTTGCTGATGTCTGTTTGATTCTATCTGTTACAATGTCAATTGCTCCTTGCTGATGTCTGTTTGATTCTATCTGTTACAATGTCAATTGCTCCTTGCTGATGTCTGTTTCATTCTATCTGTTACAAAGTCAGTTGTTCCATACTGATATCGGTTTCTTGCTCTGTTCTGTTTCATTCTGTTTGCTGGTCAATTATTCCCTGCTGATGCCAGTGTCATTCTGTATGTTCGTGTTCATGTCTGTTTCATTCTATATGTAACAAAGTCAGTTGTTCTCTGCTCTGTTTTATTTCATGCTGTAAGTTACAAAGTCAGCTGTTACCTACTTTCAGTATGTTTAATTTCTTCCAGCTCATGTCTTCACGTAAATCGAGCAGTGTTCATGTGAAACAATATATATATATTAGTGGTGACAGTGTAGTAGTCTATATTGATGATTATCGGCCAGTGAATCACTGTAGTCCCTATTCTTGTTTGACACCTGTACAGGTACATATGACTTAATTTTACAGGAATTATCATTGGAAGACTTGAAGAAACGTTGCTTAGAACATTTGGAAATCATGTCAAAGAAAAGAATTAGAAGAATTTTATTAGGTATGGATTGTTAATAAAAACATAGATATCTAAGTTAGTAAGTCAAATGAAAATGAAAAGTCTTTTGGACCAAGAAAACCAAATGGCCTTAAACAGGATAGCCTAAGTCAGCTAAGGTCTGAGGCAGGAGAACCTTATAAAGAGGATAGCCTAAGTCAGCTACGGTCTGAGGGAGGAGAACCTTATAAAGAGGATAGCCTAAGTCAGCTAAGGTCTGAGGGAGGAGAACCTTATAACAGGATAGCCTAAGTCAGCTAAGGTCTGAGGGAGGAGAACCTTATAACAGGATAGCCTAAATCAGCTAAGGTCTGAGGGAGGAGAACCTTATAACAGGATAGCCTAAGTCAGCTAAGGTCTGAGGGAGGAGAACCTTATAACAGGATAGCCTAAGTCAGCTAAGGTCTGAGGGAGGAGAACCTTATAACAGGATAGCCTAAGTCAGCTAAGGTCTGAGGGAGGAGAACCTTATAACAGGATAGCCTAAGTCAGCTAAGATCTGAGGGAGGAGAACCTTATAACAGGATAGCCTAAGTCAGCTAAAGTCTGAGGGAGGAGAACCTTTATAACAGGATAGCCTAAGTCAGCTAAGGTCTGAGGGAGGAGAAACTTATAACAGGATAGCCTAAGTCAGCTAAGGTCTGAGAGAGGAGAACCTTATAAAGAGGATAGCCTAAGTCAGCTAAGATCTGAGGGAGGAGAACCTTATAAAGAGGATAGCCTAAGTCAGCTAAGATCTGAGAGAGGAGAACCTTATAACAGGATAGCCTAAGTCAGCTAAGATCTGAGGGAGGAGAACCTTATAACAGGATAGCCTAAGTCAGCTAAGATCTGAGAGAGGAGAACCTTATAACAGGATAGCCTAAGTCAGCTAAGATCTGAGGGAGGAGAACCTTATAACAGGATAGCCTAAGTCAGCTAAGGTCTGAGGGAGGAGAACCTTATAACAGGATAGCCTAAGTCAGCTAAGATCTAAGAGAGGAGAACCTTATAACAGGATAGCCTAAGTCAGCTAAGATCTGAGGGAGGAGAACCTTATAACAGGATAGCCTAAGTCAGCTAAGATCTAAGAGAGGAGAACCTTATAACAGGATAGCCTAAGTCAGCTAAGGTCTAAGGGAGGAGAACCTTATGCCCTGTCTATTCTGAAGAACAAGTATTGGTATCTGGAATTTAGTAATTTTGATTTCAGTGGGTTTATTTTAAAATTATTACCATACTTCTTTTATAATTGGGGAAAAAAACTTGCAACTTCATTTATTTATTATAGATTTAATGTTTAATAATAGAATTTATGTCTAGGTAATTAAATTTCAAAAAATGAGTTGATCGATTTCAAAAAGTGTATTTGTTATTGTATGAATAAAAGTTTCACAATAGAGGAAGAGGTCTAAAGGAGATACGAATTAAAATGGTTGTTTTATTATTTTGCATATTATTTACTTGATTGTTGTTGGAATATTGTGTTACTTAGTTTATTATGCCCCCACCACTAGGCATCAGGGGCATAATGTTTTACCCATGTCTGTTTATCCTGTATTTGGTTTCAGCTCAATAACTTAAGTTCCCCTTAAGCAAATCATTTGAAATTTATACACATGATTAGGGACCATAAAAGGAAGGCCATGTTTGATTTTTGGCTTTTTTTACTCCTGTTTACTTTAGTTGCAAGCGGGGGCATCCTATGGACACAATTTCCCATTTTTTAGATGAATATAAAAGCTTTTTATTATTGTTTTAACTACAGGTGATGATCCAGCTATTATATCATCCTCTGGTACAGAAGAGGAATCATCTTGTGAGGAGTTTGAACCAGGAGGTAAGAAGTTATGAACAGCTGTAGAAATGACCTTCAGTGAAGAAGTGGCCTTATAAAATAATAAGAGGTGTGACTTCTCATGAGGAGGACACTAGTAGTAATTTACTATCTCAGTGCATGTGAAATCTGGCCTTGAGGGATGACCTTTCTTTAGGAAACAATTTAATATTTTTTTATGACAGTGCATCTAAAATCTGGTCAGAAAAGATTGCCTTTGGTGAGAGAGGCCTTATAAGAGGGCAACTACTGTAATACAATGTTCACACTATTTATCAGTTTTAGATGTGGCTTCACAAACTCTTTGGAGGTTATTATAACAAAAGTAACCTTGAACTATAAAACCTATTGACCTATTACACTATACTACACCTTATTTTTATTTTACCTTTGTTTATTTTTTATGGTCATTTTGCAGTGAATTTGACAGGAAAAGGTCAGAAACAATCAAAAAGAAGTGATTTTAAAGGAAAATACCATATCTGGTATCCCATCCATTGTGTGGCCAATATATTACAGATGTCCAAGTGTGGACACCTCCATCTACTAATGAACTTAAAGATTAAAAATTTGATTCAATGCATTGATCTGGAGATGAGATATAATTGTCTTGGTTGTATTTGTACCTAATTGTCCATAGAAAGGTCTACTAGATCTTATGTAAACCTCTCATTTCTAAACCCCCTGTGGGCCTATGGTCATAAAATTGGTCAATAATTTGTCAAGTCATATTTCTTCTTGCCTTTTGATGATTACAAAACGGAGATCTCTATTAGTCTTTTATTGGTTCTGCGATCAAAAATGAAGAATTACATTTATTTTATTTCTTGAAATTATTGGAGTGGATGACATTTAATATTAGATTTGTAATGTCCAGTTAGAATACCAGATAAAACAGGGGCGAAAAAAAACAACATTTTTTATGGTTATTTATGATGAATTACAAAGGAATGAGATCATTTTTTTGTTGAATATTTATATTAAAAACATATTTTTTTTCATATCTATTTATATTTCAAAATGAGATCATTACTTGGTCATCAGAATGTTTGTTGTCTATAAATATTTTGATCATGACTAAGATGTTCAACTTTTGGTTTGTTAATTTTGTTATGGCCATGTTGTCATATTCAAATCTAATCTTCTGTTAAGTATTGCTCAACCAAATTGAACACAACTTTTAAATGGAGACAATATTCTGCAGGTTTTTTTTATTCTTTTATAAATAAATGTCTGGGGTGGTGTCCAACAACTGGGTCTCCAACATTTGACATAGACTTTTAATGGTGAAATGTATTACTCAGAAATGGGGGCGGGGGGGGGGGGGGGCATTACTACGACAAATAATATACAATTTGGTATGAAGCATCATTGTGATATGAAAAGATTTGATAAATTTTATACCAATGGATGTTTTGGGTCTACTGGATCAAATTCCCTGGGGATCAAAATTTCTACTTTGGATATTTATTTTTTTTTTTTGCAACAAGTTAATGCAGTAGTCACCATCTTATGAGGCAGTCCAACTCTTCTGTAATGGTGTAATAGTTGAATAAGAGCATTACCAACTGGAATATCATATTACACAATAAAACTTGCTATAATTAATTTGTTGCCTCTGTTTTTAGAGAGGCCTAATATTAATGGCTACCCAAGTGGAAGTCAATTATTGATCATTTGAAGTTTGATGATCACTAACTATAATTACATCTCAGTACCAAATGTTTATACAATGTAGAATAACAACAAAGAATAGTCCATAAATACTGGCTTTTTGACTGGGGTGTTTGCAGTTCAAATAAGGTCATAGTATATGGTGAAATGGCGGGTGGTTGGATTTTGGTATAAGGGGTACCTACTTTGTGTAATCAACTCTTCGTATATTATACAACCAATTTATTTCAAACCTATTCACTGTTGTTACAAGCATATTTCAGATGTGCATATGGTTTTTTTATGATGATGATCTGATTTTTACAAAAATTATCTCTATTTGAACTCTATTTTAAACAACATTTTAAGTAGACAATACCTACTTTGTGTAATCAAGTCCTCTTATAATTTTGAAAATTTTGATTCCTCATCTGTGAATGTGGTCTTTGCAGACAGTGTGGTCTTACCAGGCAGAGTTTTTATTATATAAAGATGACAATATGTAGTGAGGTTTTACTGTTATATATTCAGATCTAAAGTCAGTTATGATAAACTGGTAGATATCATGACACGTTTCTGGAATAACCTTCATCAGGTACGCTCAAAATTGAAAGATTGGAAAGCCAAATAATTTAAAGTTTTGGGAACAATAAAATCAAAAGACCTAAACATGATAGTCAAAATTGGCTAAGGTCACCTATATCTGAGGGAGGAGAACCTTATTTTTATTAATAATTACATGATTTAGGAACTGTAAATTTCAGTAATAAATATATCTAATAAACCATGTCAGATTTTCAAATTTCATTTAGTAGGATATTGTCCTTGAAACTCTCAAGTAAATAGGGTAAAAACAACTATGGAGGGATTTTTTTAAAAACAATTTAAGTGCCAAACTATTACTAGTATTCTATTCTTCCAATAACTTAAGATTTTTATTTATTGTACTGTTTGAATTAACAAAACTTGAGTAAATTATGCAATTTTCAATTTAATTGTTTTATTTGATATTTTCTTTATATTTTGAAAACAATATATCTCACAGAAAAATGATATTAATTAAAAAATAATAATAATACTAAATATTATATGAGGTAATTTTGTTAATTTGATATCAGCAAAAAAAATCCAGTCAGTTAAAATATAGTATTAATATTCTCATGTTTTTGTCTATATTTAGTATTGATGACCAGTGGAAGACATCTTTGTCATTTTGATTTAAACTAGATATTAAACAATATGTGTTTCCATGGCAATTTGCCAGGTGTATAACTGTTTTGGACTATGGTCAAAGCAGAAATATGAAATTCTAATATCGAGCCCTAATTGACTTTTTCTCTAAATATGTAACAATAGATTCCTATGTGATAATTTTAACAGGTTAAATTTTCTACATTTAGGCTGATTATTAGCAATGGATTTTTCAGGAAATATAATTGAATATTTGTTCCATTGTTGGATTCTTTTTCGATTAAATATAATGAAATCGAGTCCATTTGTATTGTAATATGTATTTAGAAGCTTCTTAATTAACAACTTGTCCACGGTTATTTTGAAAGTAATTATAGCTGTTGACTTCCATTACAGAATTTTGTATTAATCAAAATTGATTATAAATTTTTCCTTGTTGTGTCCTTGTTTTATACTGGTCAACTTGTGTATTGATTTTATATATAGAAAAGTATGATAAAGATGGAGTTGAAATTTATGATACGTTTGTGTTAAAAAAAAATTAATTTGTTTGTTTAGAAAACATGTAAATGAAGTTATAAGGAAATATGAAAGACTTGCATTTAAAATGCAGCTTCTCACACATACTATAAGTTTTATTTTGATTGATAATTATACTATAGGGTGAGGGTTATGATATTTAAAGCCACTGTCAACAATATTACAGTTATGTCGTGGCGGTCAGTTTTATTGGTGGAGAAAACCGGAGTACCCGGAAAGAAAACCACTGACCTGTCACAAATCACTTTATCACATAATGTTGTATCGAGTAATGATACTATATAAAATGTCTTCACCATATTTTGCTACATGCATCTCATTATTTAGTGATTTTAGAAATTTATTTGATTAAGGTTTATGGTGTTCAAACCTTAACACCCCTCCCCCTTTTCCCCCTTTGGATTCATCACTGATCAGATCTTTAGAGAATAGTAGTATTGTTCTTCATGCCTGAGGTTGATCAAAACTGCTATAGGAAGGGAGATAACTCTAGGACACTACTGTATTTAAAGTGTTTTACTACAGACTGTTAATCAACAAATGAGATCAATTTCTTGTCTAACCCTGACATGTATTAGATAAATCAATTGTGTGCCTTTTTTTTTCTTTTTTTTTATGGTTTTTTTTTTAACTTACTTTTTTGTTGTTTAATTAAAGTATATTTTAAGAAATAAGTTGATATTTTGAAAGACATTGATTTAAGTTTATAACCATTTGTTAAATTGATAGTTTAGATGTTCATAGAATTGAATCTCATAAAAGAGACGTATTAAGTTCCACAAAATTGGTAATAAAACGAGATTTGATGGTAGCAGACTAGACTTGAAAGTTAAATCAAGTATTTTGAGAAGTCAATTGATTAAGAAAGCTGACAAAAATAAATTTATCTCGGGAAGTTGGATTTTATTTTAATAGCTAAAATTGACAATTTAGAAAAAAAAATGTGCCATTTCATTAAGAATTTTTGTACTGTTATGCCTAGCTGAGTGTAACCATATAAAGTCAGAAATTACCTTTTACTTTAAGTATAAGATGTGGTAGACTATTAATACACTTTAAAATGTCTACAGTTATGAACTACAGGGATAACTCTTATTCATTGGACTGGGTACTGGTGACAGTTTCCAGGGTTCAACCCACAGAGGTGCACAGAAAGTCCTCAGGTGGTATATAGGGGATGTTATCTCTGATGGGGGGGGAGGGGGAGTTGGGATTGGTGTCAGGTGACGTGTACTCTATACAACATTATAAAGTTTGTCAGTGAATTGCGACAGGTCCATGATTTTCTCCGGGTACTCCGGTTTCCTCCACGAATGAAACTGACCGGCACGATATAACTGAAATAGTGTTCAAAGTGGTGTTATACACAATGGCCCTGACCCCCTTAGAAATTAATGGATTTTTTTTGCCACCTGAATAATTGTAAAAAATATATGAACCAGATAGGAATTTTAGGCCTAAGAAATATATGAATAATTGGGTGTCTCATAATTCCAACCATTTACCCCACATGTTAATATTTTAGGAAAAAATATGTTTTGGAAGATTTATATCTTGTGTTATAGTAAAACAGAATGTACCACTATCACACAGGAAGTGGTTTTAAATCACATCAATAGAAATTAGATGTCCCATATGATAGCAAATTTTGGGTTGCTTCTTTTCAATATTTGTATATGAAATGTTTTCTGGGTTCAGAATTCTCTTGATAATTCCCAGGATTAGCTAAGGGAGGTAGGGGATACCGGGAAAAATTCTTATGCTCTTTGAATGTGTTCATTGATTATTTTAATCAAATTTTGTTTATGTAGACCTAGTTAAGCTTTTGCACTGACATGGTTTATTAGGTATAGTCATGTTTAAAATTTACAGTTCCTAAATGATATACACTTATTGACAGGTAGGAGGGTAATAGCAAGTTTATTGTTCCTCTCAACACTAACTATTGCCCCTGGCTTTGCCTCAGGCAATAATTACCTGAATATCCAGTCAATAAGTGTTTTATTATACCGAACAGCAGAAGAAACTATAATACTATAATGGACAGACACAGAACCTGCTCGCTATGTTTGCTGTTGTCGTCTGCTGGTTTCAGGATTTTTGCTTAGCATTGGGGAAAACCCTGAGAATTGTTAATGCCCATTTGTTACTGCATCTCCTCCAATGAATCAAGAAGATTAAAAATTCTGTTAAAATATAGTGCATCTCCGATGAAAAATCTTTTGGACTATTCATCGGAGCATTAGTCCATTACACAATTTACCAGTATTGGTAAATATAATATTTATGAACATGTCTTTTTAATAGGAAAATTAATATCTATGTTTGATAATGTAATTTATGAAATCTAAGGTGAATCGCACTCTGGCATAGGTAACCTAAGCTGATGTTGGCTACTCCATCAGTAGGCCCTTTAGTTGAATGGCTCCCAAAGACTTAAATTATTTGGTTCTCTAATCTTCTGACTATGAACATGGTACCTAATGAAGGGTATTCCAGATATATGTCAAAGACACTAATTTAAATATCTATAATCAAGAATTATCTACCTCTGTCATCTTTTCTGTTTTATTGTTTTTTTGTTTTGTTTACTAGGTAGGTGTAAACATGTAGATACAGAATAAAAAGACAACATCAGTATGTCTTAAGTGTTGTCTCACAATTCAGCAGGGAAGGGAGTTTCATTTGTGCACGCTTTAATTTGCATATCAGAATAATTCAAAACAAATACAATTACAATTCCATAGTTGATTCTGAAGAAAATGATATTAAATTGTTTCCAATTGATATGTTAAATTTCGGACCCCTGGGGTCAGGCTCCCTACATCCTGAGGTTGTTATTTGTATACAATGAAACCTTTCAATGCAGAACCCTGAATAAAACTATCAATAAAATCCCTATATAGGAAATCTGTGTAAATTGAACCTGCATAAAGCAAACACCTGTCTATTTGGAACACAAGAGCTTGTCCCAAGGAGGTTCAGTTTAGACAGGTTTCACTGTTATTTTGAATCTGCATATCACCATGGTGATCCATGTCATAGAAAAACATTACCATAATTGGTTCTTGTGCTAAACATTGAACTCCCGGGACACTTCTAGAGCTGACTGGTCCCACTGGGACCTTAATTTGGACATGTCTGAATCTGTATAGCACATTGATGCTTGTTGTACAAAAGGTATTGTAGTATTTCTGTTTCTGGTTGTTGAGAAGAATTAACTTAATTTCCCCCTTTTCAGGCCCTCTACTTATAGTTTCCCCAAACAAATGTAGGAGGGAGTAAACTTCATTTGTACAAAATACAAGTCTGAATATCCTCTTCACATTATATGGGTTCCATCTTGGTTCTGTAGAAAGATATTAAAATATGACAAAATTTAAGAAAATGTACAGACAGGTTTACAACAGCTGTTTTTTTAATTATGAGAGCTGAAAACATGTAAATAATAATTTTTATGTATTAAGTCAACAAACTAAAAAATTAAGCACTGTCTAATATTTGTTGACTATTAACATTCTTATGTTGACAAAGTGATGACAGATGGACGGTTGTCGAATGATGACAAAAGCCCACTAAGCCATTGATCAGGAGACCCAAAAAAAAAAAAGAGGACTAACCCTTATACCTACAAAGTATATGAATAAAGGACTAAATTAAAAGGTATATGTTTTATAACTATATCACTTGTATTGGAATAAAAAAAGAAAGTTTAAAACAGTGATAGTACAGGGTTAGGGTTATGGAGTTTAACGCCACTTTCAACAATATTTCAGTTATATCATGGCGGTCAGTTTTATTGGTGGAGGAAACCAAAGTGACCTGAGAAAACCACTGCCCTGTTGCAAGTCAGTGACAAACTTTATCACATAATGATGTATTGAGTACACCTCGCCATGAATGGGATTCGAACTCACAACTTCAGTGGTGATAGGCACTGATTGCACAGGTAGCTGTAAATCCAACTACCATACGATCACGACCATGATGACCCCCAATATACCTTGGAGAATTTATAAGTAAAAAACGTATAAAGAAGAGGTTTGATTTATCTTCTCTTTTGTCTATTCATTTTGTTATTGTTAATAGTAAGGTATTTATATAAGAGGGGATGGCATGCTGCATTCCTGTTATATTAGTAGAAACAGTTACTGAGGGGATGGCATGCTGCATTCCTGTTATATTAGTAGAAACAGTTACTGAGGGGATGGCATGCTGCATTCCTGTTATATTAGTAGAAACAGTTACTGCCATATGTTTTGTCAAACAACAAGGACAGCTATTCCAGGAAATTCTATTTGAGAGCCTTCTGTGCTATTGATATTAAGTTCTCCCATTACAGTCAGTGTATCAAACCGTAGCAAATTCAACAAGTGATGGTCTTTTTTTTTTTCAGTGTGAATAAAAGCACTAAAAATTATTTGGCTCATTAATGCTGTCTATGCTTTTTTTACAGGGATTTCTATTTATGTGTTAATACCATAAAAAAATTCTACTTGAAATTGAATTATGTAAAGAACTTCGGCAATTATACAAAAAATGGTTTGACGTTTGATTTTAAAAAAGGTTGTAAAACTGATATATAATATATAAACGGCTTAGACATCGGATATAAAGTAGACTAAAAGCCACACAAACCATCAAAACACAGATGTAAATTAAATATTATTTATTGAGCACATTTCACATTTACCATCCTAACCGCTGTTTTATAATTGGCAAAAGAGTAATGAAGACATATAATTGATTATTTAATATTTCATTGTATTTTTTTTTGTGTGAGAATTGTAGCTGATACAGACATAAAAAAAATATGGAAATATCTTGACTTGGGCTTATTGAGTGTAACATTTTTTTAAGATTCTAATGATAAACTTAAAGCCATTTATAGAAAGAGGCACAGTAAGGGTTAAGTAAAAGGAAAAAAAATGAAATAAAAATTCAGTTTTGATGGAATATTATCAATTTACCCAGTACACAGTTCTTAAGAGTTATAAGAACAAGCATTTACTGCCACCATTGAAACCACTTTAACAAAATTTTGTTTCCTCATGAAATTGAGCTTCCAAATAATTTGACCAAAATTGGTCCCAAGTTATGTACTCATAATCCCTCATGAAATTAGGCAGTCAAGGAATTGGAGAAGGGTTAGGGTTATGGTATTTAATGCCACTTTCAAAAAGAATTCAGTTATATGTGACTGTCAGTTTTATTGGTGGAGGACTGGGGTACCACTGACTGACCTGCTGCAAGTCACTGACAAACTTTATCACATAATGTTGTATTGAGGACACCTCGCCATGTACTTTAGTGGTAATAGGCATTGATTTCATCGATAGATACCATACAATCATGACAAGGAGGACCCAGGAATTAGACAAACATTTGTCCTACATATTATACATTGTAGTTATTGTTACGTTTTCTTAAAAACCACTAATGGAAATGCAATGGTCTGTGGCATCAATCACCATTATGATATACAGATACAAGCTTTTCTTAAATAAAGGCCCCATGGTCTTATCAGGGATGCTTTTGCCATCACTTGGCGTCCATCGTCTGTTGTCCGTTAACTTTTCACATTTTAATCTTCTCCTCTGAGACCCCTCAGCCAAATGAACTGAAACTTGGTAGGAAGCATCTATGGAATGTCCTCTATGAAGATTGCTCATTTTGTCCCGATCGGTTAGCAAACATGGCCACCACATACAATTCTTGTTTCTGATTGGTCGATTTCTAAAAAATCTTCTTCTTTGAAACTGCTTAGCCATATGAACCGAAACTTGGTAGGAAGCATCTACATGTATGGATGGTTCTATATTAAGTTTCCTCAAAGCAGAATGAAAGGTGAGCGACACAGGCTCAGCTCACTAAGCCTCTAGTTTCAGTTATTTAACTATTTTCAGCTATTTTCCTCTGGAAAAAAAAATCCGTAAGTTGCAGAACATGGTCAGAACAGGTCAAAAATTGACCTTTTGAAAGGGGCTGTAGAAGGTTTCAACTATTTTTCATTGATTTTCAGTTATTTAATTTTTTAGCCATAATCATCCCTGGTCTATTGAGTTGAAGCCTTAACTTCCAAATATTTTGCTGAAATAAAGTCTCCATAGTGTAACAAGTCCAAGCCCTGGAACTCCAAATTTTAACATTAGCATGAAACATTGGTGTGATATTAAGATTCTAGTTTGTGTCAATGAATGTCATATGGTCATTGGGTTTAAGAATCATACTTTGAACACAGTTTAACATAGAACTTATGGGAAAATGTAAAAAAAAAAAAAAGCCTGCTTCCCAGAAACAGATAAACTAATGGAACCAAAACTGAACATGATGGTCCTATTCAGGGTTGGGGGTTAGGGTTGTGATGTTTAACGGTACTTTCAACAATATTTCAATTTTATTGGTGGAGAAAACCATCGACCTGCCGCAAGTCGCTGACAAACTGGTACTATTGAAAGTTATTGTTTCTCTTACAGACCAGAATCTTAGATAAATATACAGTAAATGATGTTGGTTGAACTTTCTAAGTATCTTTTCGCTCCATTATATGAATTTGCCTATTTTGATGAAAAACAGAAATTTGTACATTGTTGAAAGACGATTAATAAAATGTCATCTGAATATGGGTATGCTTGATATTATAAAAGGCCATCCCCCTCGAAAGAATATGAAGTTTGATGGTTTCGTCGCTGCACTGTACTTGCCACCAAGCTTTATATTCTGGCTCACAGGTTGAAATTTTTTTACCATTTCAATCTACCCACATCTGTATAAATATATAATATCGTTGATTTGTTTTGCGATAATAGATTGCTCAGCAATCTCACATCGAAGGTGAAGCCCTGAGATGTGAGATGCAGTGAGAAGTTCATTTCGAGCAAAGCATATCTATGCAATGGTATGTTTATCGATGATTTGGTGAGATAACGTCAGTGACGTCATTATAGCGTCACATTAAAAAAAAAACCAGCAATATTATGTTCACATCACAATAGTTGCTAGACAATAGATATTATCCCATGTAAGGATCAAAGGGATTGCACAAATCATGGATAATAGGTAGTAAATTAATTTTAGGGTCACATGTCATTTTATACATGTTTTGATTGGTTTAAAAAGTTGAGGTTATTTGTCAATGAACGGAATCTAAAAATAGATGTCGTTCTCAAGGCATCGCATGCCATTGTCATCAGGTGATTTTCTTTAAATGAGCCACCTTTGGGGTTATTTAAATATATTTCCGATTATTTGCCTTATTTTGAAAAAATAAATATATTTTTCAATATCATAACAAAAAAAGTTTGAATTAATTTATAAGGATTGATCGAAATTATTTGTTCGGTTCATTCGAAATAACCTCAATCAGGTTGTACACACCCTTGCGTAACCCGCTATGCGGGTTACAGTGTGTACAACCTGATTGAGGTTATTTCTTCATGAACCGAACAAAAATTGCGATCAATCCTTAAATATTGTAAACTTATGACTGTATCAGTTATAAAAAGGAGGTACAGCTATATTTGATATCATGGAATTCGTTTATCCCTCCTCTCCCTACCATTTTTGTTTTATAAAGTGCTTACACAAATCCAGATGATCTGTCACCTTTTATCTTTTGGTAAATCTCAGATGTGCATTTATAAATTCATCCTTGACTTGATTGATTGATTGGTGTTTAACACCAACTTTAGCAGTACTTCAGCTATATCATGGTGTGAGCAAATTTTGACTTGATCTTTGACCTTCATCTCAAGAACTTGATCTTTGACATGGAGATTGTGGTTAATATTTTAAGGGAAAAACAAGTAAAGAACTTCTAGGATAACTTTATACATGCACAATCATCATACACTCAGTATTATGTTGAAAGAACTGTAGAGAATTAATATCAAATTGTTAAAGAAAATTAGGAAAACTAATCTTCAAAAATGTCTTTTATCATCAAATCTATCCAGCAGATTTAAACAAAGAAAACAATAAGAATATAAAAGAAGAACATTGCATAATTGCATTTGAATTGTAGAAGAAATAATCCAGTTTTAGCAGATTTTAATGTTGATGGAAGTTCCTAAGTATTGTTTTATGGCAGCCTAGAATTTAAAGCTCTCAAAAGGATTTCAATTTCAAGAATTAACTTCAGGTGTTTCTGACAGATTTTAGATGATTGCAGAGATTTTAAAATGTTATCATTAATCCCAGCTTGAATCTTCTCTTTATCTACCAATCAACATAACCTAATATAGCAATAAGCCCAAGAAATAGCCAGCAGTGTAATTTCCTGTCGTAAAAATTTCACCATGTTATTTTTCTGAGATTTAATTATTTCACCATCTTCTTTCGTAGTTTATTGCGTCTGGCCAGTCAATTTTATTTGTTCAACTTGACTTGGTCAAGATAAGATTTTTGTCACAATTTGAAGTTTATTTACTCCAGGGATTGATTTTTTTGTCTCTGATTTCGTATGATTATGTACAATTTAAGGAGACTTGAACTTTCCTGTTTCGAAATGATAAAGTCAATGAATAATACAATTATAAAATATTGATTGTCTCGACAAAGGGTCATTTCTTTGCAATCACGTTTGAAACAGGCAGACTCAATTTTTGAGATAATTCTTTTTGTAAATATGATAGGAAATTCATGCACCCAATTAAATTGACTACAGTCGGCTTTCATGTTAACAGTTTCAAATTTAATCGTTTTTCAGAGAGTCAAGTTTAATTCGCTATTAAGTTTGTAGTTTATGGAAAGAAAGTTCCTGTAAAAATTGATTATTTCATTTTTTAATTTAAACGTGGGATGAATCGGTTGCTGATAGCTGAATTTATGAGAAATCGGTGATTTTAATATCGCCTTTACAGTTTTCACAGACCCTATTAATCACGATTATTCAATCATAATTTTGTATTAAATTCCAAATTAAATAAAATGA
This sequence comes from Bathymodiolus septemdierum, assembly GCA_963383655.1. NCBI lineage: Eukaryota > Metazoa > Mollusca > Bivalvia > Mytilida > Modiolidae > Bathymodiolus > Bathymodiolus septemdierum. The sequence continues at coordinate 75,639,378 of OY726518.1, forward strand.
TGGAAAAGATTGATTAATTCATTATTGGAAATGTTATAAAAACACAGGCGATTAGAATTTCACAGTTTTATCTTGGTACAGATTAATCAGTACAAAGGAAAAGAGAAAAAAAAATAGATACCAGACTTTAACCACGTTTTATTTTAAATAATTTATGGTTAAAAATGTGTATTGGGTTCTTTACCATGTCACTTTTCTAAATTTATCTGTCTATACCTTAATTGTTTTCCTACAAACTGTCTCTTATTTAATGAGTAAAGTATATTGAAGGGGTCTTCATTATTCCTTGTAAGGCTTTAATCAAATTACCTCCTGTTATAAGACACATCAATGATAGTTTAATACTTCACATAAAACTATTAGATAAATACACATGTAAATTGTATCTTAAGTCTTGTTACTGTCTATCTGTATGGCTGTCAAAAGTAAAATATGTAACAGTGTAAAACAAAACTACCAAGTAACTATCTAATGTTGTCAAACTTAAGTTATTGTCTAGTGTTGTCAGACTTAAAGTTATTGTCTAGTGTTCTCAAACTTAAGTTATTGTCTAGTGTTGTCAGACTTAAAGTTCTTGTCTAGTGTTGTCAGACTTAAGTTATTGTCTAGTGTTGTCAGACTTAAGCTATTGTCTTGTTGTCAAACTTAAGTTATTGTCTAGTGTTGTCAGACTTAAGTTATTGTCTTGTTGTCAAACTTAAGTTATTGTCTAGTGTTGTCAGACTTAAAGTTATTGTCTAGTGTTGTCAGACTTAAGTTATTGTCTAGTGTTGTCAGACTTAAAGTTATTGTCTAGTGTTGTCAAACTTAAGTTATTGTCTAGTGTTGTCAGACTTAAAGTTATTGTCTAGTGTTGTCAAACTTAAGTTATTGTCTAGTGTTGTCAGATTTAAGTTATTGTCTAGTGTTGTCAGACTTAAGTTATTGTCTAGTGTTGTCAGACTTAAGTTATTGTCTAGTGTTGTCAGACTTAAAGTTATTGTCTAGTGTTGTCAGACTTAAGTTATTGTCTAGTGTTGTCAGACTTAAGTTATTGTCTAGTGTTGTCAAACTTAAGTTATTGTCTAGTGTTGTCAGACTTAAAGTTATTGTCTAGTGTTGTCAGACTTAAGTTATTGTCTAGTGTTGTCAGACTTAAGTTATTGTCTTGTTGTCAAACTTAAGTTATTGTCTAGTGTTGTCAGACTTAAGTTATTGTCTAGTGTTGTCAGACTTAAGTTATTGTCTAGTGTTGTCAGACTTAAGTTATTGTCTAGTGTTGTCAGACTTAAGTTATTGTCTTGTTGTCAAACTTAAGTTATTGTCTAGTGTTGTCAGACTTAAGTTATTGTCTAGTGTTGTCAAACTTAAGTTATTGTCTAGTGTTGTCAGACTTAAAGTTATTGTCTAGTGTTGTCGGACTAAGTTATTGTCTAGTGTTGTCAGACTTAAGTTATTGTCTAGTGTTGTCAGACTTAAGTTATTGTCTAGTGTTGTCAGACTTAAGTTATTGTCTAGTGTTGTCAGACTTAAAGTTATTTTCTAGTGTTGTCAGACTTAAGTTATTGTCTAGTGTTGTCAGACTTAAGTTATTGTCTAGTGTTGTCAAACTTAAGTTATTGTCTTGTTGTCAAACTTAAGTTATTGTCTAGTGTTGTCAGACTTAAGTTATTGTCTAGTGTTGTCAGACTTAAGTTATTGTCTAGTGTTGTCAGACTTAAGTTATGGTCTAGTGTTGTCAGACTTAAGTTATTGTCTAGTGTTGTCAAACTTAAGTTATTGTCTAGTGTTGTCAGACTTAAAGTTATTGTCTAGTGTTGTCTCTCTGAATGGCTGTCAAAAGTAAAATATGTAACAGTGTAAAACAAAACTACCAAGTAACTCTATTGTTGTCAAACTTAAGTTATTGTCTATTGTTGTCAGATTAAAAGTTATTGTCTATTGTTGTCAAACTAAAAGTTATTGTCTATTGTTGTCAGATTAAAAGTTATTGTCTATTGTTGTCAGACTAAAAGTTATTGTATATTGTTGTCAAACTAAAAGTTATTGTCTAGTTTTGTCAAACTAAAAGTTATTGTCTAGTGTTGTCAAACTAAAAGTTATTGTCTATTGTTGTCAAACTAAAAGTTATTGTCTAGTGTTGTCAAACTAAAAGTTATTGTCTATTGTTGTCAAACTAAAAGTTATTGTATATTGTTGTCAAACTAAAAGTTATTGTCTAGTTTTGTCAAACTAAAAGTTATTGTCTAGTTTTGTCAAACTAAAAGTTATTGTCTATTGTTATCAGACTAAAAGTTATTGTCTATTGTTATCAGACTAAAAGTTATTGTCTATTGTTGTCAAACTAAAAGTTATTGTCTGTTGTTGTCAAACTAAAAGTTATTGTCTAGTTTTGTCAAACTAAAAGTTATTTTCTATTGTTATCAGACTAAAAGTTATTGTCTATTGTTGTCAGATTAAAAGTTATTGTCTATTGTTGTCAAACTAAAAGTTATTGTCTAGTGTTGTCAAACTTAAGGCTATTGTCTCATGTTGTCAAACTAAAAGTTATTGTCTATTGTTGTCAGACTAAAAGTTATTGTCTATTGTTGTCAGATTAAAAGTTATTGTATATTGTTGTCAAGCTAAAAGTTATTGTCTATTGTTGTCAAACTAAAAATTATTGTCTATTGTTGTCAGACTAAAAGTTATTGTCTATTGTTATCAGACTAAAAGTTATTGTCTATTGTTGTCAGACTAAATGTTATTGTCTATTGTTGTCAGATTGAAAGTTATTGTCTATTGTTGTCAAGCTAAAAGTTATTGTCTATTGTTGTCAAACTAAAAGTTATTGTCTATTGTTGTCAAACTAAAAGTTATTGTCTATTGTTGTCAGATTAAAAGTTATTGTCTATTGTTATCAGACTAAAAGTTATTGTCTATTGTTATCAGACTAAATGTTATTGTCTATTGTCAGACTAAAAGTTATTGTCTATTGTTGTCAGACTAAAAGTTATTGTCTATTGTTGTCAGAATAAAAGTTATTGTCTATTGTTTTCAGACTAAATGTTATTGTCTATTGTTGTCAGATATAAAGTTATTGTCTATTGTTGTCAGACTAAATGTTATTGTCTATTGTTATCAGACTAAAAGTTATTGTCTATTGTTATCAGACTAAATGTTATTGTCTATTGTTGTCAGACTAAAAGTTATTGTCTATTGTTGTCAGAATAAAAGTTATTGTCTATTGTTGTCAGATTAAAAGTTATTGTCTATTGTTTTCAGACTAAATGTTATTGTCTATTGTTGTCAGATTAAAAGTTATTGTCTATTGTTGTCAGACTAAATGTTATTGTCTATTGTTGTCAAGCTAAAAGTTATTGTCTATTGTTGTCAGACTAAAAGTTATTGTCTATTGTTGTCAGACTAAAAGTTATTGTCTATTGTTATCAGACTAAATGTTATTTTCTATTGTTATCAAACTAAAAGTTATTGTCTATTGTTATCAGACTAAAAGTTATTGTCTATTGTTGTCAGACTAAAAGTTATTGTCTAGTTTTGTCAAACTAAAAGTTATTGTCTATTGTTATCAGACTAAAAGTTATTGTCTATTGTTGTCAAACTAAAAGTTATTGTCTATTGTTGTCAGATTAAAAGTTATTGTCTATTGTTGTCAGACTAAAAGTTATTGTCTATTGTTGTCAGATTAAAAGTTATTGTATATTGTTGTCAAGCTAAAAGTTATTGTCTATTGTTGTCAAACTAAAGGTTATTGTCTATTGTTGTCAGATTAAAAGTTATTGTCTATTGTTATCAGACTAAATGTTATTGTCTATTGTTATCAGACTAAAAGTTATTGTCTATTGTTGTCAGACTAAATGTTATTGTCTATTGTTGTCAGATTAAAAGTTATTGTCTATTGTTGTCAAACTAAAAGTTATTGTCTATTGTTGTCAGATTAAAAGTTATTGTCTATTGTTGTCAAACTAAAAGTTATTGTCTATTGTTGTCAGACTAAAAGTTATTGTCTATTGTTGTCAGATTAAAAGTTATTGTATATTGTTGTCAAGCTAAAAGTTATTGTCTATTGTTGTCAAACTAAAAGTTATTGTCTATTGTTGTCAGATTAAAAGTTATTGTCTATTGTTATCAGACTAAAAGTTATTGTCTATTGTTGTCAGACTAAATGTTATTGTCTATTGTTGTCAGATTAAAAGTTATTGTCTATTGTTGTCAAACTAAAAGTTATGGTCTATTGTTATCAGACTAAATGTTATTGTCTATTGTTGTCAAGCTAAAAGTTATTGTCTATTGTTGTCAGACTAAAAGTTATTGTCTATTGTTGTCAGACTAAAAGTTATTGTCTATTGTTATCAGACTAAATGTTATTGTCTATTGTTATCAAACTAAAAGTTATTGTCTATTGTTATCAGACTAAAAGTTATTGTCTATTGTTGTCAGACTAAAAGTTATTGTCTAGTTTTGTCAAACTAAAAGGTATTGTCTATTGTTGTCAGATTAAAAGTTATTGTCTATTGTTGTCAGACTAAAAGTTATTGTCTAGTGTTGTCAAACTTAAGGCTATTTATTGTCTCATGTTGTCAAACTAAAAGTTATTGTCTATTGTTGTCAGACTAAAAGTTATTGTGTATTGTTGTCAGATTAAAAGTTATTGTATATTGTTGTCAAGCTAAAAGTTATTGTCTATTGTTGTCAAACTAAAAGTTATTGTCTATTGTTGTCAGATTAAAAGTTATTGTCTATTGTTATCAGACTAAAAGTTATTGTCTATTGTTGTCAGACTAAATGTTATTGTCTATTGTTGTCAAATTAAAAGTTATTGTCTATTGTTGTTAAGCTAAAAGTTATTGTCTATTGTTTTCAAACTAAAAGTTATTGTCTATTGTTGTCAAACTAAAAGTTATTGTCTATTGTTGTCAGATTAAAAGTTATTGTCTATTGTTATCAGACTAAAAGTTATTGTCTATTGTTATCAGACTAAATGTTATTGTCTATTGTTGTCAGATTAAAAGTTATTGTCTATTGTTGTCAGACTAAAAGTTATTGTCTATTGTTATCAGACTAAATGTTATTGTCTATTGTTGTCAGATTAAAAGTTATTGTCTATTGTTGTCAGACTAAAAGTTATTGTCTATTGTTATCAGACTAAAAATTATTGTCTCTTGTTATCAGACTAAAAGTTATTGTCTCATGTTGTCAAGCTAAAAGTTATTGTCTATTGTTGTCAGACTAAAAGTTATTGTCTATTGTTGTCAAACTAAAAGTTATTGTCTATTGTTATGAGACTAAATGTTATTGTCTATTGTTGTCAAGCTAAATGTTATTGTCTATTGTTGTCAGACTAAATGTTATTGTCTATTGTTGTCAGATTAAAAGTTATTGTCTATTGTTGTCAGACTAAAAGTTATTGTCTATTGTTATCAGACTAAAAGTTATTGTCTATTGTTATCAGACTAAAAGTTATTGTCTCATGTTGTCAAACTAAAAGTTATTGTCTATTGTTGTCAGACTAAAAGTTATTGTCTATTGTTATCAGACTAAATGTTATTGTCTATTGTTATCAAACTAAAAGTTATTGTCTATTGTTGTCAGACTAAAAGTTATTGTCTATTCTTGTCAGACTAAATGTTATTGTCTATTGTTGTCAGATTAAAAGTTATTGTCTATTGTTGTCAAACTAAAAGTTATTGTCTATTGTTGTCAAACTAAAAGTTATTGTCTATTGTTATCAGACTAAAAGTTATTGTCTATTGTTATCAGACTAAAAGTTATTGTCTCATGTTGTCAAGCTAAAAGTTATTGTCTATTGTTGTCAGATTAAAAGTCATTGTTTATTGTTGTCAGATTAAAAGTTATTGTCTATTGTTATCAGACTAAAAGTTATTGTCTATTGTTATCAGACTAAAAATTATTGTCTCATGTTGTCAAGCTAAAAGTTATTGTCTATTGTTGTCAGATTAAAAGTTATTGTCTATTGTTGTCAGACTAAGAGTCATTGTATAGTGTTGTCAGACTAAAAGTTATTGTATGGTGTTGTCAGAAATTGTTGTAGAATTCAGTCTTTCATTTAGAGGGCCAAAAAGGGCAAATATATGAAACCAATTGTAAATAGGGTTGTTATATATCTATATTTAGCCTGTATGATGATAAGTAATAGTAATTTTATATTGCTATTATTTTTAGCTCACCTTGCCAAAGGCAATGTGAGCTTTTGCCATCACTTGGCGTCCGGCATCCGTCTTCTGTCGTCCGCTAACTTTTCACATTTTAATGTTCTCCTCTGAAACCCCTCAGCCAAATGAAGTGAAACTTGGTTGGAAGCCTCTATGGAAGGTCCTCTCTAAAGATTGCTCATTTTGTCCCGATCCATTTACAAACATGGCCACTATAGGTAATACTTGTTTCTGATTGGCCGAATTTTAGCTCACCTGACCCTTGGGTCAGGTGAGCTATTGTCACCACTGAGCGTCCGTCGTCCGTCCGTCCGTTAACTTTTCACATTTTAATCAACTCCTCTGAAACCACTGGGCCAATTTGAACCAAACTTTGGTGGAATGGTCCTTAGATGGCCCCCTTCCAAAATTGTGTCTGGTGATCCCGACTTCCAACCAAGATGGCCGCCAAGCTAAAAATAGAAAAAAGGGGGGATGAAATTTTAATTGTTGATTGCTGCTTTAGTATAAGTCAAAATGAGCTCAAATTTTAACTGCAGCTACATGGCAAGGAGTAGTTTAACATATATTCCGGGTTTTTCTGTGTAAATTTTTCTTTCAGCCGATATATACCGATTATGCAAATTAGGCATATTTTGATAAAAGATCACATTTAAATCTTCTCCTCTGAAACCGCTGAACCAAATTAAACCAAACCTGGCAGGAATGATCCTTGGGTGGGTCCCTTTCAAAATTGTGTCCGACAGCCCCGCCCTCCATTCAAGATGGCTGCTGTTACTAAAAATAGAAATTTCTTCAATTGTCCATTGCTGCTTTAGCATAAGTCAAAATGAGCTTAAATTTAAACTGCAGCTACATGGTAAGGAGTAGTTTAACATATATTCCACTTTTTTTTGTAAAATTTTTCTTTCAGCCGATTTACACCGATTATGCAAATAAGGCATATTTTGATAAAAGATCACATTTAAATCTTCTCCTCTGAAACCGCTGAACCAAATTACACTAATCGTGGCAGGGATAGTCCTTGGGTGGGTCCCTTTCAAAATTGTGTCCGACAGCCCTGCCCTCCATTCAAGATGGCTGCTGTTACTAAAAATAGAAATTTCTTCAATTGTCCATTGCTGCTTTAGTATAAGTCAAAATGAGCTCAAATTTTAACTGCAGCTACATGGCAAGGATTAGTTTAACATATATTCTGGGTTTTTCTGTGAAATTTTTTTTTCAGCCGATTTATACCGATTATACAAATTAGGCATATTTTGATAAAAGATCACATTTAAATCTTTTCCTCTGAAACCGCTGAACCAAATTAAACCAAACCTGGCAGGGATAGTCCTTGGGTAGTCCCATTTCAAAATTGTGTCCGACAGCTCCACCCTCCATTCAAGATGGCTGCTGTCACTAAAAATAGAAATTTCTTCAATTGTCTCATTGCTGCTTTATTATAAATCAAAATGAGCTCAAATTTTAACTGCAGCTATATGACAATGAGTAGATTAACATATATTCTGGGATTTTCTGTGAATTTTTTTTCTTTCAACCGATTTATACTGATTATACAAATTAGACATATTTTGATAAAAGATCACATTTAAAACTTCTCCTCTGAAACCTCTGAACCAAATTAAAGGAAATTTGGCTGGGATGGTCCTTGGGTGGTCCCCTTTCAATATTGTGTCCGACAGCCCCGCCCTCCATTCAAAATGGCTGCTGTTACTAAAAATAGAAATTTCTTTAGTTGTCAATTTCCGCTTTATTACAAATCAAAATGAACTCAAATTTTAACTGAAGCTATATGGCAATGAGTAGTTTAACATATATTCTGGGTTTTTCTGTGAGATTTTTTCAGCCAGTTTATTCCGTTTAGGAATATTATGAGATAAAAATCACATCAAAATCTTTTGCTCAGAAATTTGAGTTGAAATGATCTTTGGGTGGCCCACTTTCAAAATTATGTATAACACTCCCATTTTCTATCAACTTTAGATGTCAAATTGAAAACCAGGTGAGCGATTACAGGCTCCTGGAAGCCTCTAGTTTTAAAATCTTCTCATCTGAAACCGCTTTGCCAAAAGAACCGAAACTTTGTAGGAAGCATCCTTGGGAGGTTCTCTATAATGATTGCTCATTTAGTTCCGATCCGTTGACAAACATGGCCGCCATAGGCAATTCTTGTTTCTGATTGGCCGATTTAAACAAAATCTTCTCCTCTGAAACCACTTGGCCAAATGAACCGACACTTAGTAGGAAGCATCTATGGCAAGTCCTCTCTAAAAGTTGCTTATTTCGTCCCGATCCGTTATCAAACATGGCCGCCACAGACAATTCTTGTCTCTGATTGGTTGATTTCTAAAAAAATCTTCTCCTCTGTAACCGCTTGGCCAAATGAATCGAAATTTGGTAGTAAGCATCCTTGGAAGGTCCTTTATAAAGATTGCTCATTTAGTTCCGATGCGTTAACAAACATGGCCACCACAGGCAATTTTTGTTTCTGATTGGTTGATTTCTAAAGAAATCATCTCCTATGAAACCGCTTGGCCAAATGGATCGAAACTTGGTAGGAAGCATCCTTGGAAGGTCCTTTATAAAGATTGCTCATTTAGTTCTGATCCGTTAACAAACATGGCCACCACAGGCAATTCTTGTTTCTGATTGGTTGATTTCAAAAAATTCTTCTTCTCTGAAACCACATTGCCAAATGAATAGAAACTTGGTAGGAAGCATCCTTGGAAGGTCATCTATAAAGATTGCTCATTTAGTTCCGATCCATTAATAAACATGGCCACCACAGGCCATTCTTGTTTCTGATTGGTCGACTTCTAAATATCTTCTTCTCTCTAACTGCGTAGCCAAATGACCAAAACTTGGTGGGAAGCACCTATGGGGGGTTCTGTATTAAGTTTCCTCAAAGCAGAATGAAAGGTGAGCGACACAGGCTCAGTGGGCTGAGCCTCTAGTTTTATGTCCCCGCCACTAAGTGGCCGGGACGGACATATAGTGTTACCCATGTCTGTAATTCCGAAATAAAACAGTTGCGACCACTTTTTTTCGCTATGCTTTGAGATATTGAATTCATATTTGGTATGTGGGTGTATAATGATAAGTTACAGATCAAGTTTACGTTTCGTTCCGGTCCAATGATTTTTAGCTGAGTTATGGCCCTTGGACTTTGAAATTTGGCCAAATATTTAGTTGTCACCACTTTTTTTCACTATGCTTGGAGATATTGACTTGATATGAGTGTATAATTGATGAGTTACAGATCAAGGTTACATTTCATTCCAGTCCAATGATTTTTGGCCGAGTTATGGCCCTTGGACTTTGAAATTTGGCCAAATATTTAGTTGTCACCACTTTATTTCACTATGATTTGAGATATTGACTTGATTTTTGGTATGAGAGTGTATAATCATAAGTTACAGATCAACTTTGAAATTTGTTTTCTTATTCTTAGCCTATTACTGAGGGAATTAAAAAAGGGTGAAACATTTGCGAGCCTCCTTAATATTCACGGCATATCTAGTTTTATTGTAAAGTTTTGAATATGATTTCAGTGTCGCATCGTGGACCTGAGGAAGAGAATGAAATAGAAGATTTGAACCCACAGGAACCGAATTCCCTAGGAGATGGGAGGTATGCAACTATAAGTGTAGTTTTTGAAATGGTTATTCATTGGAAAAAATATGTGGTTGCATATTATTTATTGATGCAATCAATTTCATGAGTAGCAAAAAATGTCAACAAAGTTAAAACTGATTCAAAGTAATTGGGTAACTGGTATACCAGTGGAAATAGTTAGTTACATTCTTTATCAAATACAGTAAAAACCTGTCTAAACTGAACCCTGGATAAAATGGCATCTTGTATAAATCAAATTTTAACTAAAAGTTCAAATATAGGAACTCTGTTATTTTAACCTGTATAAACCGAACACCTGTCTATTCTGAACACAAAAGCTCTTCTCAGGGAAGTTCAGTTTAGACAGAATTCACTGTACTTACATAAGTTTTAGTTTAATTATAGAAACACAGTGTTGTCACATAGCAGATTTGTTTTGTTATACTAATTTTAACCAACAACTCCTCTAACAAATGTCATTGGAATTGACCCAAGCTTTGTAACATTCCTTCTATTAACCTACAAATGAACACTACCTATTTAGATTTCATACAATTTGATTTTTATTGAATTCTTCCTGCATTTCTCAGTTTTATATGTAAATGAGATAACGGTGACACTATTGCAAAAAATCCTTAATAAAATGTTTTTTTTATTTTTTATTAATAATTTTCACTTTTTGCTGCCTGTTGCCATATGTAAGGATTGTTTAAAACTCTGTGAATTTTGTAGATTTTTTTCTGGTTAAAGCACTGAAATCAAAACTTTCTATATACTTATTGTAGAAATAAAAGAAGTTCATATAAGTCTATGGATAATAAAAAAAAAAAATATTTAAAAATATGTTGGTTAATTTGCAATTAAGTGATTTTGATATATTACTTGTGACTTACATGATATTTTTAAATACAGATCGATGTAAAACATACAGCATATATCCTATCTTTATAATAAATATCAGTTTGCATTTTGAGTTTGGGAATAGGAAATATTTGCAACGTTATGGCTACAAAAAACAAATGAAATGTATTTGTTATAATAATCCAAAAATAATTGTAGTGAAATTGGAGAGACAGAAGAAATGAATGATGAACAAGATGACTTAGAGGAAGGAGAGACAATATCTGATAGATCTGAAGGAGAGGATGTTTCCATGGAGAGTGAAGGGGAGATTACTTCTGATGAGAGTGATGGAGAAATAAAAGATGAAAATGACCATAGTGATGGAGATGTAGATGAAATAGACAAAGATTATGATACAAATATGGAAGAAATTGACAAGGATGGGAATGAAGTTAAAGATGGCAAAGGCAGTGGAAAAGACCACAATAAACAAATAGAAGATGAACATATCAGGGATAAAAATAAAGTTTACAGCAATAGAGATGAAAATGTTGTCAAGAAAATTGGTGGAAAGATGGAAGAGGTATAAAAACAAATTGTAAAGAACAAAATTATGATTTTTTTTTTTTTGATTTCTGAACATTATCTCAAGTTTTAGTTATTTGATTGACTTGAAATTTTGAAAATGGCTTTAGAGGGTCAGGTTCCAATTTTTTTTAATTCCCACATTTGTTGTTTGAGTTATGCCCCTTAATTATGCATAAAATGATGTTTTTGTTGGTTTTTCTAGCATTAACTCAAACTCTAAATTAGATTGACTTACTACAATGTTTAGCTAAGGGAATATGAGTAAAAAGTTTTTCTCTCAAAAACCTCAAAATTGCTTGCTCAAAATATGTATGAATAAACAGGTGAATCATACAGGTTCAGGTGGTCCTCTAGTTTCTCTATTTGTATGTCTTATTTAAAATTCATAATATTATTATATAATGTTCCATAAAATGAAGAATGTCAGTGACATATTGACAGTTTTGTTGAATAACACTATTTGAAAGAAAACATTTCCTGTTTTAAGAAAAAAAAATATTTTATTGATTTATGAAAAAATACAATTGAAAAATTTTCCATGTTTCTTTCTTTCTTTTGTGTTGTAGATGGCTAGATTTTACAGAAAATGACAAATGGTTTTGAATGAGAAAATCATTTAAATTTTTTTTTTCATTTTGAAAAGCAAATGAATGACGATCCTTTTTGAACGAAATAAAATATGAGAATTCTTGGCTCAGATCCGTTAATTTTTCCAAAAAGTGTTGATAAAAGTTCAAATGTGATTAATTTTGCCACTTTATCTGTTTCTTATTCTTTTGAATGTTTTTTGAGAGAAATGAAAAGTTGCAAAGAGGAAGATTGTCAGAGGACACTAGTATAAAAGTTTTGTTTACACAAAGTGGGATTTTTCTCAGCAATCAATTATCTTTATAAATTGAGAACTTATGTGTCAAAGAGATTTCTAATCTTATGGAATAATTTCAAAGATGATGAATAGCCCTGGATACCATGGTTTTATTTTGTCGTGCAGACGTAGGATTTAGTAAAATCTTAAGCTTGTATTTGTTGTAAAATTAAAAAATCAATAGCTATGAGAGCTCTATGTCCAGTTTTGATACACAATAGCATAATCAATAGGCTGTACTTCAATTTCAAGCCATTGAAGATGACCATGCATTAGAGAAACGTAATTAATTAGGCAGGATTTGAGGATATACAGGAGATTAATTTGATAAAGTGAAATTGTAAGCCACTTAGAAATATTGACTTTTTTTTCTCATTTCCATTTTTCTCTAACCATGAAAATAAGACAAAAGAAAATGTCAACTGACCAGACAGAATTAAGTGTAAATTTCTCAATATTTTTTTTTTTAATCAAAGGGAGACAACCTTTCAATATATTTTCAAATTTTCTAAATAGCTTCAGACAAGCATATGGTGGTTTTCTCCGGGCACTCTGGTTTCCTCCACCAATAAAACTGACTGCTACGATATAACTGAAATATTGTTGAAAGTAACGTTAAACACCATGACCCCTAACCCTGTAGTTATAAGGTTCAAAAGTCTTCCTACTCATTAGTTTTCAACACAATTTCTTAGTCCTGGTGTGTGGGATGCATTTCTATCATCTATATACCTTGTTAGATTCAAGTAAAATGTATACCCAAACTATAGATAGAAATATCTCAGTCACGTTCGAAAAATAAAAAATTTTGTCAGGAATTTATGTCCCTTAAAGATGAAAAAAAAAAGTGTAAAAAGGGTCTTGTTTTCACACTAGTAAAATAATTCTTCAACAGATTCTAGCAAACTTTATATATATATAAGGTATATATCAAGATTATGTTTTCAAAATTTTTCTTATTATTACTATCACTGTGTCAATACCTCTGCTAGTGGACTATTAGTCCTCGAGTGTATCATCTGCTCAGTAGTCAGTGTTTCTATCACTGTGTTGATTAGTCCACGAGTGTATCATCTGCTCAGTAGTCAGTGTTTCTATCACTGTGTTGATTAGTCCACGAGTGTATCATCTGCTGAGTAGTCAGTGTTTCTATCACTGTGTTGATACCTCTGCTGGTGGACTATTAGTCCACGAGTGTATCATCTGCTCAGTAGTCAGTGTTTTTATCACTGTGTTGATACCTTTGCTGGTGGACTATTAGTCCTCGAGTGTATCATCTGCTCAGTAGTCAGTGTTTCTATCACTGTGTTAATACCTCTGCTGGTGGACTATTAGTCCTCGAGTGTATCATCTGCTCAGTAGTCAGTGTTTCTATCACTGTGTTGATACCTCTGCTGGTGGACTATTAGTACCCGAGGGTATCATCTGCTCAGTAGTCAGTGTTTCTATCACTGTGTTGATACCTCTGCTGGTGGACTATTAGTCCTCGAGGGTATCATCTGCTCAGTAGTCAGTGTTTCTATCACTGTGTTGATACCTCTGCTGGTGGACTATTAGTCCTCGAGGATATCATCTGCTCAGTAGTCAGTGTTTCTATCACTGTGTTGATACCTCTGCTGGTGGACTATTAGTACCCGAGGGTATCATCTGCTCAGTAGTCAGTGTTTCTATCACTGTTGATACCTCTGCTGGTGGACTATTAGTCCTCGAGTGTATCATCTGCTCAGTAGTCAGTGTTTCTATCACTGTGTTGATACCTCTGCTGGTGGAGTATTAGTACCCGAGGGTATCATCTGCTCAGTAGTCAGTGTTTCTATCACTGTGTTGATACCTCTGCTGGTGGACTATTAGTCCTCGAGGGTATCATCTGCTCAGTAGTCAGTGTTTCTATCACTGTGTCAATACCTCTGCTGGTGGACTATTAGTACCAGAGAGTATTATCTGCTCAGTAGTCAGTGTTTCTATCACTGTGTTGATACCTCTGCTGGTGGAGTATTAGTACCCGAGGGTATCATCTGCTCAGTAGTCAGTGTTTCTATCACTGTGTTGATACCTCTGCTGGTGGACTATTAGTACCCGAGGGTATCATCTGCTCAGTAGTCAGTGTTTCTATCACTGTGTTGATACCTCTGCTGGTGGACTATTAGTACCAGAGGGTATCATCTGCTCAGTAGTCAGTGTTTCTATCACTGTGTTGATACCTCTGCTGGTGGACTATTAGTTCTCGAGTGTATCATCTGCTCAGTAGTCAGTGTTTCTATCACTGTGTTGATACCTCTGCTGGTGGACTATTAGTACCAGAGGGTATCATCTGCTCAGTAGTCAGTGTTTCTATCACTGTGTTGATACCTCTGCTGGTGGACTATTAGTACCCGAGGGTATCATCTGCACAGTAGTCAGTGTTTCTATCACTGTGTTGATACCTCTGCTGGTGGACTATTAGTCCTCGAGTGTATCATCTGCTCAGTAGTCAGTGTTTCTATCACTGTGTTGATACCTCTGCTGGTGGACTATTAGTCCACGAGTGTATCATCTGCTCAGTAGTCAGTGTTTCTATCACTGTGTTGATACCTCTGCTGGTGGACTATTAGTCCTCGAGTGTATCATCTGCTCAGTAGTCAGTGTTTCTATCACTGTGTCAATACCTCTGCTGGTGGACTTATTAGTCCTCGAGTGTATCATCTGCTCAGTAGTCAGTGTTTCTATCACTGTGTTGCTACCTCTGCTGGTGGACTATTAGTACCCGAGGGTATCATCTGCTCAGTAGTCAGTGTTTCTATCACTGTGTTGATACCTCTGCTGGTGGACTATTAGTCCTCGAGGGTATCATCTGCTCAGTAGTCAGTGTTTCTATCACTGGGTCGATACCTCTGCTGGTGGACTATTAGTACCCGAGGGTATCATCTGCTCAGTAGTCAGTGTTTCTATCACTGTGTTGATACCTCTGCTGGTGGACTATTAGTCCTCGAGTGTATCATCTGCTCAGTAGTCAGTGTTTCTATCACTGTGTTGATACCTCTGCTGGTGGAGTATTAGTACCCGAGTGTATCATCTGCTCAGTAGTCAGTGTTTCTATCACTGTGTTGATACCTCTGCTGGTGGACTATTAGTCCTCGAGGGTATCATCTGCTCAGTAGTCAGTGTTTCTATCACTGTGTCAATACCTCTGCTGGTGGACTATTAGTACCCGAGAGTATCATCTGCTCAGTAGTCAGTGTTTCTATCACTGTGTTGATACCTCTGCTGGTGGACTATTAGTACCCGAGGGTATCATCTGCTCAGTAGTCAGTGTTTCTATCACTGTGTTGATACCTCTGCTGGTGGACTATTAGTACCCGAGGGTATCATCTGCTCAGTAGTCAGTGTTTCTATCACTGTGTTGATACCTCTGCTGGTGGACTATTAGTACCCGAGTGTATCATCTGCTCAGTAGTCAGTGTTTCTATCACTGTGTTGATACCTCTGCTGGTGGACTATTAGTCCTCGAGGGTATCATCTGCTCAGTAGTCAGTGTTTCTATCACTGTGTCAATACCTCTGCTGGTGGACTATTAGTACCCGAGAGTATCATCTGCTCAGTAGTCAGTGTTTCTATCACTGTGTTGATACCTCTGCTGGTGGACTATTAGTACCCGAGGGTATCATCTGCTCAGTAGTCAGTGTTTCTATCACTGTGTTGATACCTCTGCTGGTGGACTATTAGTACCCGAGGGTATCATCTGCTCAGTAGTCAGTGTTTCTATCACTGTGTTGATACCTCTGCTGGTGGACTATTAGTCCTCGAGTGTATCATCTGCTCAGTAGTCAGTGTTTCTATCACTGTGTTGATACCTCTGCTGGTGGACTATTAGTACCCGAGTGTATCATCTGCTCAGTAGTCAGTGTTTCTATCACTGTGTTGATACCTCTGCTGGTGGACTATTAGTCCTCGAGGGTATCATCTGCTCAGTAGTCAGTGTTTCTATCACTGTGTCAATACCTCTGCTGGTGGACTATTAGTACCCGAGAGTATCATCTGCTCAGTAGTCAGTGTTTCTATCACTGTGTTGATACCTCTGCTGGTGGACTATTAGTACCCGAGGGTATCATCTGCTCAGTAGTCAGTGTTTCTATCACTGTGTTGATACCTCTGCTGGTGGACTATTAGTACCCGAGGGTATCATCTGCTCAGTAGTCAGTGTTTCTATCACTGTGTTGATACCTCTGCTGGTGGACTATTAGTCCTCGAGTGTATCATCTGCTCAGTAGTCAGTGTTTCTATCACTGTGTTGATACCTCTGCTGGTGGACTATTAGTACCCGAGGGTATCATCTGCACAGTAGTCAGTGTTTCTATCACTGTGTTGATACCTCTGCTGGTGGAGTATTAGTCCTCGAGTGTATCATCTGCTCAGTAGTCAGTGTTTCTATCACTGTGTTGATACCTCTGCTGGTGGACTATTAGTCCTCGAGTGTATCATCTGCTCAGTAGTCAGTGTTTCTATCACTGTGTCAATACCTCTGCTGGTGGACTATTAGTCCTCGAGTGTATCATCTGCTCAGTAGTCAGTGTTTCTATCACTGTGTTGATACCTCTGCTGGTGGAGTATTAGTACCCGAGGGTATCATCTGCTCAGTAGTCAGTGTTTCTATCACTGTTGATACCTCTGCTGGTGGACTATTAGTCCTCGAGGGTATCATCTGCTCAGTAGTCAGTGTTTCTATCACTGTGTTGATACCTCTGCTGGTGGACTATTAGTCCTCGAGGGTATCATCTGCTCAGTAGTCAGTGTTTCTATCACTGTGTTGATACCTCTGCTGGTGGACTATTAGTCCTCGAGGGTATCATCTGCTCAGTAGTCAGTGTTTCTATCACTGTGTTGATACCTCTGCTGGTGGACTATTAGTACCCGAGGGTATCAGCCACCCAGTAGTCAGTGTTTTGGCACAGACATGGTTTATTAGATATATTTATTATTGAAATTTACAGTTCCTAAATATGTATTTTTTTTATCAAAACTAAGGTTCTCCTCCCGCAGGCATAGATGATCTTAGCAGATTTTAGCTATCCTGTTAAGGCCCTTTGGATTTATTGTTCCCAAACACTTTTAAGTTATTTGGCTTTCCAATCTTACGATTTTGAGCGTACCTGATGAAGGTTATTCCAGAAACGCGTCCTCAGCATTAAATTTGATATCAACCTTTTATTTACACAGGTACAATATATCAACAATCATTCTTTACACAATATTAACTAATTATTACTAATATCTCAGTTTCTGATGTGTTTTGAATGTTTTTTAATGATTTTCAGTATATCAATCATTTTATTATAGTTTTTTAAGGTTTAACACTACAACCTAGGGTTCCTAGGGTGTAAGTGATATAATGGTTACGTAAAATAAGACAACATTGCTTGAGCATTTCTGATGCTTTTACAATTCATATTAAGAAAAAAAGTCCATAATTGTTGTTTTGTTTTCTTATATTATGCTTTTCTCACCAATTAAGATTGATTTTTGATTTTTTAATAAAAAAAAATTCTCAAATTTTAGGAGCATCTGAGACAATTGGTATGAATGAAAATAAACAGTAATGTTAGGAATGTTCTGGACAGGACCCTCTACCAACTGTTTTTATACCCTCGCCTAAAAGGCATGGTACAGTGAAACCTGTCTAAACCAAGCCACCTTGAGACCAACTATTGTGTTCGGAATAGACAGGTGTTTGGTTTATACTGGTTAAATTAACAAAGATTTTCTAAATTGGGACTTTATTTAAAGTTAGGATTTCGGTTTAGACAGGTTTCACTGTATATAGGTATCATAGTCTTTACCTTCTGTCTGTCTGTCTCTGTCATTTGCAAATTTTTATTAAAAAACTAACAGAAGCTATTTAGATAAAATTTTGTCTGAACAATTCTTTTGTTATATGCCCATTTATTGTTATATTTACTTGTTTTATTCAACAGAAATAGAATTCTGGATATTTTTTTTTTTTATTCGGAAAAATTGAAGATTTTGATGAATTAGTCTGGAGTTTTATTAATTTTGTATTTAATGGTATTATATATTGTTGCTAAATCATTTCATTCTTAAGATGTATGCCAGCAATCTGGAAATTAGAGATTTATGTTTTAAATCCAATATACAATTTGTATGAGAATTTGATCTAAAAAAAAATTGGTGAACTTATTTAAAATAAAAATTGTCACAAACCATTCCTTGGATGATTCGCATTTGAATTGGGGATTTTGTAATGTAGGGTTTTAGAATTCAGAGAGGGATGGATTTTATTATCAATTTCTTTTAGACATTGACCTTTTTACGACTTAAATAAAATCAAGTAAAATTTCTTTGTTTATACTCTTGAAATTATACTTAGATATAACAATGACCGTAGCCCCCCTAACTTTTACATTGGGGTCCTTGAAGGGGGTTAGGGAATTTGTTCAAATTGACAGTGGAGGTATGTATAAGGATTCAGATGATATTTTAAGGTCCAAAAACAGATACAATATGCTTTAGATTCCAAATACATGTAATTGTAATTCATTTTAAACTCCTGACCAGTCTTATATTTCATTCTAAAATGACCATTTTGATGAAATGAGTTCATTTACAAGACTTTTGTATCAAGTCACTATCAAATCAAGTTACCAATATTTTTATAATATTTTATTTTACAAAATAGTCCTCCACCTTCTATTGATGGCGGGAACAACTACTTATAGTTTGTGTTCAATATTAACTTCTGTTCACATTAACCACCATTCCTAGTATAGGGATGAAATATTTGTATTGTATTCATTGTTTATTTGTGATCTCATTACCAGTACTCCTACCTGATGATTCGTATAACCTTTTTACAAGAAAGCGTTGCATCTTTTACTCTGATAATGAATTGTGATCTCTTTTTGCTGTTATTCATTTCAAAATCACAATAGAGACATTATAATACTTGTACCTCAAAAATATCTTCCATATCTATTTAATTTCTAGTACTAGTGCTGCATCTGAGCTATTTAGGCAACAATTGTGATCCAAGATCATATACTTATGAAATGTCTTTGGTTTTCTCTTGATATCCTGCTCGTATCGAGTATGGTAGATCGTGAGATCAAGCCCCAGTTGGGTCAAAGTAAAGTCGAGACTATATAAATTGGTATTTGTTGCTTCTCCGCTACACTCGCTGCACTAAGGAGTAAGACCATAGACTGGTTGGCTCAGAATCAGAATAATGTGTCCAGGTGGAGCCACATGCCTACCCACAGACTATTGTTTCAATGCGTTAGTACTATAAAAATCCAACTCAGCGTGTTGGTCTAGTCCAAAGCAGACCTCATCATCTCATCAAATGTAAGTTGTTCTCCACATGACGTAGCTGAAATATTGCTTATTTAGTGTTAAACAACAATCAATCACTCATTCTCCATTTTCCAGTTACTTCAACCCAATAAAACTTGACCACTACAAGTAGAACTGAAATGTTTATTTAAAGTGGTGTTAAACTTCTATAATCTTAATCATTTCCTAATCGTGGCAATTACAAGGTCACTGGGAAAATTGTATTATTTAGAAATCATTAATATATCATCATCCTATCACAAAATGATACATACATACAAGAAAAGTACAAGTTTACCACCCCTCTAGGAGTTATTAAAGACAGTTAAATAAGTCCCAAGGGAGCTATAAAATTGAATACAAAATTAGAAGTGTGATAATGTTAGTATTATTGATTAAGACTTTTTTTTCACTTAGAATATATATTTACTATTGTATGCATGGGATGGCCAGCATAAACAAACTCATTTCTTCCTCATGGAGAACCCAGTTGTTTATCATTTCTTCCTCATGGAGAACCCAATTGTTTATCATTTCTTCCTCGTGGAGAACCCAGTTGTTTATCATTTCTTCCTCATGGAGAACCCAGTTGTTTATCATTTCTTCCTCATGGAGAACCCAGTTGTTTATCATTTCTTCCTCGTGGAGAACCCAGTTGTTTATCATTTCTTCCTCATGGAGAACCCATTTGTTTATCATTTCTTCCTCATGGAGAACCCAGTTGTTTATACACAACTGTCTTATTTTTAGGGATCTTGTAGTTGAGAAAATTAAATTTATAAAATTTGTTCAGGCCACGATGTAGCTGAAATACTGCTAAAGTTGGCATTAAACATCAATCATTCTTTCAATCCTTATACAGATTTTAAACCATGTATAGTAAAATCTATTTTTAAACTTAGGCAGGATAATTGGGGCTCCAAAACAACAATAAATTGCCAGGAATTATGTCTCCCCCCACTTTTGTGGGGAGACATATTGTTTTTGTCCTGTCTGTCTGTCCGTCACACAGTTTGTCAGCGCAACTCCTCTGAAACTACTGAACAGAATTTCATGAAACTTGGTAGATAGTAAGGACACCATATGTAGTTGTGTATATTACCAGGAAATTTTGATTGCCTAAATTTTGTGGGAGTTGTGCCCTTTTGAACTTAGAAATTTTCCGAAATTTACTACTGAAGCAGCTTGTCAGCGCAACTCCTCTGAAACTACTGAACAGAATTTCATGAAACTTGGTAGGTAGTAAGGACACCATATGTAGTTGTGCATATTACCAGGAAATGTTGATCCCCTAAATTTTGTGGGAGTTATTTGCAAACACTCTGGTGTAATATCCTTTACTGAAACTTGTATATATATATATATATATATATATATATATATATATATATATATAAACGTCTAAAATGTTAGCACAACGATATCAAAAAAAGATGTTAAAATGTAACAAAAATAACTAAGTCTACAAAAAGACTATAATTATAATTAAATTGACGGATATTTCGCTTGACCGACAAGCAACAACAAACAACAATTATAATCGATTATAATCCTATAGAGAAAATGCTAATTGGACCTATAGTCTACATAGAGTTATACTCCAAAGTTGTGTTCCTGATCGTATGGTAGTTGGATTTACAACTACATAATCAATGCCTATCCCCACTAACGTTGCGAGTTCGAATCCATCTCAGGTGAGTTGTACTTGACACAACATTATGTGGTAGAGTTTGTCTGTGACTTGCGACAGGTCGGTGGTTTTCTCTGGGTACTCCAGTTTCCTCCACCAATAAAACTGACTGCCACGATATAACTGAAATATTGTTGAAAGTGGCATTAAATACCATAACCCAAACCACCCCAAAAAAGTGTGTTGGGTTTTACCATATGCATATATATGATCTGAAATAATACTGTCTTAATATGACAACAGTGTCCATTCAAATATCATTCATTTTTGTGATAGTATGTGGGTTTTTTGCTCATCTGGCCCAAAGGGCCATATGAGGTATTGCCATCACTTGGCATCCGTCGTCCGTCAGTTAACCTTTTCACATTTTAATCTTCTCCTCTGAAACAACTGGGCCAAATGGAACCAAACTTGGCAGAAAGCATCTATGTAAGATCCTCTATAAAGTATCTTCATTTCGTTCTGTTCTGCCAACAAATATGGCCACCAAGGGCAATTCTTGTTTCTGATTGGCTACTGTTAAAAAAATCTTCTCCTCTGAAACTGCTTGGCCAAATGGAGCCAAACTTGGCAGGAAGCATCTATGTAAGGTCCTCTATAAAGTGTCTTCATTTCGTTCCGTTTGGCCAACAAACATGGCTGCCGAGAGCAATTCTTGTTATGGTTCAGTGACTTCGTCAAATTTGCATCACATTTTCATGAGCAGATATGTTTCTCAATTACTGTTAGAGATAGATCATCTATATTTGTTCAATAAATACATTGTAAGGTATACATGTCAGTCTGTCAGAAGTCACTTGACTTTGACCTCATTTTCATGGTCCAGTGACTTGTGTCACATTTTCATGAGCAGGTCTGTTTCTCAATTACTATAAGAGACAGATCAGCTATATTTATACCCCCGCTCCCCGAAGGGGGAGGGGGGTATACTGTTTTACCTCTGTCCGTCTGTCCGTCCTTCCATCTGTCCTTCCGTCCGTCCAAGATATTTTTCGTCGCATTTTTCTCAGTAACTGTTGATGGCAGAAATCTGATATTTGGTCACAAGCATCATATAGGTATACCATATTGTGGGTAGCGTTTTTGAACCCGTCAGATTTCTACTTCCTGTTTGCCGACTTAGTTGGTCTTTATACACATTGAACATATATGCACATTTTTCGTCACATTTTTCTCAGCAACTATTGATGACAGAGATCTGATATTTGGTCACAAACGTCATATAGGTACCCCATATCGTGGGAAGCGTTTTTGGACCCATCAGATTTCTACTTCCTGTTTGCCGACTTTGTTGATTTTTCTACACATTGAACATATATACTCATTTTTCGTCGCATTTTCTCAGCAACTATTGATGGCAGAAATCTGATATTTGGTCACAAGCTTCATATAGGTACCCCATATTGTGGGAAGCGTTTTTTGGACCCGTCAGATTCCTACTTCCTGTTTGCCGACTTAGTTGGTTTTTATACACATTGAACATATATGCACATTTTTCGTCACATTTTTCTCAGCAACTATTGATGGCAGAAATCTGATATTTGGTCACAAGCTTCATATAGGTACCCCATATCGTGGGAAGCGTTTTTGAACCCACCGGATTCCTACTTCCTGTTTGCCGACTTTGTTGATTTTTATACACATTGAACATATATGCTCATTTTTCGTCACATTTTTCTCAGCAACTATTGATGACAGAAATCTGATATTTGGTCACAAGCTTCATATAGGTACCCCATATCGTGGGAAGCGTTTTTGGACCCATCAGATTCCTACTTCCTGTTTGCCGATTTTTTTGATTTTTATACACATTTAACATTATGATACATTTGTATATGCACATTTTTTGTCGCATTTTTTTCAGCAACTATTGATGACAGGAATCTGATATTTAGTCACAAGCTTCATATAGGTATGCCATATTGTGGGAAGCGTTTTTGGACCCGTCATATTCCTACTTCCTGTTTGCTGACTTGGTTGGTTTTTATACACATTAAACATATATCCACATTTTTCGTCACATTTTTTTCAGCAACTATTGATGGCAGAGATCTGATATTTGGTCACAAGCTTCATATAGGTACCCCATATCGTGGGAATCGTTTTTGGACCCACCGGATTCCTACTTCCTGTTTGCCGACTTTGTTGATTTTTATACACATTGAACATATATGCTCATTTTTCGTCACATTTTTCTCAGCAACTATTGATGACAGAAATCTGATATTTGGTCACAAGCTTCATATAGGTACCCCATATCGTGGGAAGCGTTTTTGGACCCATCAGATTCCTACTTCCTGTTTGCCGATTTTGTTGATTTTTATACACATTTAACATTATGATACATTTGTATATGCACATTTTTTGTCGCATTTTTTTCAGCAACTATTGATGACAGGAATCTGATATTTAGTCACAAGCTTCATATAGGTATGCCATATTGTGGGAAGCGTTTTTGGACCCGTCATATTCCTACTTCCTGTTTGCTGACTTGGTTGGTTTTTATACACATTAAACATATATCCACATTTTTCGTCACATTTTTTTCAGCAACTATTGATGGCAGAGATCTGATATTTGGTCACAAGCTTCATATAGGTACCCCATATCGTGGGAATCGTTTTTGGACCCACCGGATTCCTACTTCCTGTTTGCCGACTTTGTTGATTTTTATACACATTGAACATATATGCTCATTTTTCGTCACATTTTTCTCAGCAACTATTGATGACAGAAATCTGATATTTGGTCACAAGCTTCATATAGGTACCCCATATCGTGGGAAGCGTTTTTGGACCCATCAGATTCCTACTTCCTGTTTGCCGATTTTGTTGATTTTTATACACATTTAACATTATGATACATTTGTATATGCACATTTTTTGTCGCATTTTTTTCAGCAACTATTGATGACAGGAATCTGATATTTAGTCACAAGCTTCATATAGGTATGCCATATTGTGGGAAGCGTTTTTGGACCCGTCATATTCCTACTTCCTGTTTGCTGACTTGGTTGGTTTTTATACACATTAAACATATATCCACATTTTTCGTCACATTTTTTTCAGCAACTATTGATGGCAGAGATCTGATATTTGGTCACAAGCTTCATATAGGTACCCCATATCGTGGGAATCGTTTTTGGACCCATCAGATTCCTACTTCCTGTTTGCCGACTTTGTTAATTTTTCGTCACATTGAACATATATGCTCATTTTTCGTCGCATTTTTCTCAGCAACTATTGATGGCAGAAATCTGATATTTGGTCACAAGCTTCATATTGGTACCCCATATCGTGGGAAGCGTTTTTTGACCCGTCAGATTCCTACTTCCTGTTTGTCGAAGAGCGGGGGTATCATAAGTGAGCATTAGCTCACAGTTCATCTTGTTATCAGAGGGGAACAGTAGGGATCCCAATAGCCGGTTTAACGCCTCCATATCATTGTGCCTGTACTAAGCGAGGACCTGAATTTCCAATGTCACAGAGAATTGGTTGTTCGTTCGAACCCCGTTCGTGGCGAGGTGTACTCGATACAGTATTATGTGATAATGTTTGTCTGTGACTTGCGACAGGTCAGTGGTTTTCTCTGGTTACTCCAGTTTCCTCTACTAATAAAACTGACTGCCACAATATAGCTGAAATATTGTTGAAAGTGGCATTAAACACCATAAATCTAACCATCCCCCTATATTTTAAATTCAATCCTCCAACTGTTTGTTGTTGTTTTTTTATTCTGGACGATGAGTAATTGATTAATGTTCCAATTCAGTATTAGCATGATGATGAAAAAATGACCAAGAGAAATTTATAAAGGAAAAGAAATAGTTAATCAGATAAAATTAAATCAAACATAGGAATCAAAATGTCAACTTGTGTTGTTGAAGATAACAACAGAGAAATATATAGACTCTTTTATTTTCATCAAGCTTGATTGGAAGGTAACAAATAAAAAAAAACAAAATGATTTCAGGCAAATCTAATAAGTAACCATAGGTCCGGAGATTGTAGATTGTTTGTCGAATCATTTTCTGTAAGAAATAAAGCCATATTACAAACCCCTGCACAATTATTTGGTATAAATCAATTTAAACGGGCAGTAGAAATTTACAGCAGACTGGACAAGGCTTTAGATTTATTGCAGTTCTTTGGCAATAAAAATTGAAGTTAACATTTAATCAATATGGATAGCCACTGGTCTTCTGATCTTATTAAAACAAATCAATATGACTTCCTTAAAGAACGCTTGTTTTTCTCACTGACCAATTTTACATTTTTGTTTTAATCAATATTGTGAAGTGAAAAATTTACGAGGTCAGCGGGTAATACCAGTCCATTTTTTACTGTAGGGAATTGTGTTTTTGTTAATCCGAGATTGTTTTATGTCTTTTGGCTTTAGCCATTAAGAATAAAAATGCTTTTAGATGATAGTAAATCTTGTGTATAACCCTAGCTTAAATTACACATATATCATTCATATCTCAGAAAAATAAATGATTTCTTTCAAAGTTAATATATAGTGTGGTGTATAAATGATTTTGAATGTGAAATTTACTATATTTTTATGAAATATTAGTAAAAGAGAGATAACTCTCTATTAATCTTAATCAGAATTGGAATAAAAATGAATTAAGCAACAATAATATGTTCTGTTATTTAAATAAAATTTATTTCAAACTAAATCTCAATTTTTTTTATTTTCAGGATAAACATGAGGAGCATGTTACATCACAATCCAATGTATACACAAGTAAATATGAATATGAAAATGTTGATGATAAAGAACTTAAATCATTAGAAAGTAACAAAAAATCCTTAAAAAGAGACACAGATTCTTCTAACCTTGTGGAGAGAGATATATATAATGAAGGAAAACATTCTTCAGTGGATAGCAGTTACTTCCTCAAAACCTCAAATTCTGTCTGCATGGAAGGTGATTCAACGAAAAGTGAATGCTGTCCACAAAATGATAATACCTTGCCAAAAAATATAAACTCTCCCATCATTAGGAAAGGTAATTCAAAAGAAAAAGAATGCTCTGCAAAACAAAATTATACTTCTCCAAAAATGACAAATTCTCCCAATTTCATAAAAGAATCTGATACAAAGAGTTATGTAGAACAAAGCAATAGAATTTTAAAAGAAAATGTTTATCTATTGAAGGCAGGTGTTATTGACGATAAATCTTTAATTCACCATGAGAACATATCTGTTGAAAATAAGCAAGAACCGAGTGTAATTAAGTCAACTAGAGAGCACATGAATCTTTATACAGATAAATTTAAATCACGAGAAAGAATGGATATTGAATTAACAGATATATCTGAATTACCAGAAGGAATGAACGTTTCTTCAAAGGGTATGTCTGAGTTGCCCAAAGGAATTCAAACAAAAGACATGTCTGTATTATCAGCAGATGAAATAACACAAGATAATGAAAATAAATCATTAAGGAGTTTGAACGAAGATGACAATATTTGGAGATTAAAACAGGAAGCAATGGATTCCATCAAAACGGACAGTAGAAAAATAGAGTTCAGCATTAAATCAGATTCACAGTCTGACAAATCAGGGGAGATAAGTCAAACGGATACAAGGTCTGTTGTATTAATGAACAAATTTGAAATCGGGGGCAGTAGCTCAGGCTTAGGAAAATCAGTCAAGGAGAGGTTGGGACCAAGTACAAGTAAAAATGTAGCAACAAGTTCAGTTTGCAAACCACCTTCAGAGTCTTTAGAGAAAAGCTCAGTATACAAGACAATTATTACAAAAGATTCAGGTTCAAATGTTGCTCTTAATTTATCATCCGCATCCACATCAACATCAACAAAGCAAATTTCAAAAGCATCATCATCAAAAGTTGTCCCAGAAATATCCTTTGCAAAAGAGATCTCAAAAACACCACTAAAAGTTGTCCAAAAACCGTCGACCTCACAAATTGTTCAAAAAGCAACCTCTTTTAAAACATCTTCAAAAGTATTATTGGCCAGTCAGCCATCAACAAGTTCTAGCACAGGTGATGGCACTGAAGGAGCTCTAGCTCCAGTACTGACAAAGAATCAGATGGAATTGTTAGAGCTGGAGATGAGAGCCAGAGCTATAAAAGCTATGCTTGCAGCTCATGAGAAAAAGGAAAAGCAATCACAAATTGGTGGTGGGAAAGGGAAATAGTCATTATTATTTGAATAATCATAATTTCAGAAATTATTACCTTCGGTAGTTTGATGTACATTGAAACAAATTTTAATTTCAATATTGCGAAAAACTAAGTTTCAAGTACATTGCCTTTTGTGAAGAAAGCAATTTGTCGTTTCAACACTTGAAAGAAATAAGATTATTAATTGACTCAATATTGATAGAAATTAATCCATGCATACTTTTTGTTTAAATTTTAAAAGATATGAATTTATATTTTTTCATATGAATAATAAAGAAATTTAATTCTGTATGACATTTTGTTGCTTGTACATCGTGAGTTCGAGACATGATCAGATCAAACTAAAGACAATGAAATTGGTATTTGTTTACCTGCGGACTGTTGTTTCGTAAGCTAGCACTATAAAAGTCCAACTACAGGTAATGATATATATGCATGTTCGTCTAGTATAAAGCAGAGGTCATCTCATCAAAATGTATTTTGTTCTTGCCATGATATAGCTGAAACAATTACTCCTTATTGGCATTAAACAACAATCTGAATCATTCACTCAGACAACAATGGATGGGAAAAGGTTCACATGGCCTCAAATAAAAATTAAGGGGAGATAATTCTAAATTATATTACATAGTAAATGGTATCATGTTTTTTTAATAATAGATTAATAAAAGCAGTTTTTCTATTGCAATCAAATTGTACTTGTTAAACCCGATTTCAGATCACAGAAACACACTGACATGTTTTTATACATTGTATTGGTCATGTCTTTTGTCTGATCAAAATGAAATGATGATTTTTTGTGGAGGACTTTCAAAACATAATATAAAGTTTGGTCCGATTGGCAAAGTAGTTTCAGAGGAGAAGATATTTTTTATATACTGGCCGATCAGAAAGAAGAATGCCTTTATTGGCTATGTTTTTTTGTCCCATCAAAACGAAATGAGGAATTTTTATAGAGTAACTTCTAAGCATCATTCATGCAATGTTTGGTACCAATTGCCCATGTAGTCTCAGAAGAGAAGAGTGAAATGTTCACAGACGCATAGTGATGGCAAAACCTCATATGACACATGTGGTTTTTGTTCAAGAACAATACTCTTTGTTCGGTGGGAGTGCATGGTAAGTGTAATTGTGTTCAGTACTCTGAAAAATAAATAAATGTCATCTAGGTTTTGTTTGGTTTATGGTGTTTAATGCCACTTTCAACAATATTTCAGTTATATGGTGGCGTTCAGTTTTATTGGAGGAAACCGGAGAAACCACCGACCTGTCGCAAGTCACTGACAAACTTTATCATATAATGTTGTATCGAGTACACCTCACCATGAACAGGTTCCAACTCACAGCTTAAGTGGTGATAGGTAGTGATTGCAGAGGTAGTTGTAAATCCAACTACCATACGACTACTTTACGATCACGACCACGACGGCCCCCAAATGTCTTCTACACTATCTACACAAAATAGCATAAGAGAATGACCATTTAACTTGAAGGGGGGGTTATGGTTTTCTTCTAAAAGAAATACTCTGATTTTGGTGGAGGGAAAAAAAAATCTGATTCATAGTTTTTGTCATATAACCTAATGTTAAATTCTGGGGGACAAAAAAAAAATATTCTAACTGAACGAAACAAAAAACCATAACCCCCCCCCTGCAAGTTAAATGGTCGGTTCCTAACAATGATCGTTAATATGGTACACAATGTATCTGTGAATATGCATCCAATTACTGGTAGCATTAACTCTATACTAGAACATGTAATTGTCAGCAGTATTCTTAAACACCTAGATGCTCACCAAATTTTGACTGATTGCCAACACGGATTTAGAGCAAGACGCAGTTGTGAAACCCAGCTCTTAACACTAGCACATGAACTGTTATCATCATTAGATGTAGAATGTCGGCACGACCTTATCATCCTCGATTTTTCAAAAGCGTTCGATCGAGTACCACATGAAAGACTCCTGAAGAAACTTGATCACTACGGTATCCGAGATTCCACACAAGGATGGATCAAGGCATTTCTGAGTAACCGAACACAACAGGTAATAGTGGAAGGGGCAACATCTGATACAGTACCAGTCGTTAGTGGAGTACCTCAAGGAATAGTCCTAGAACCTTTGTTGTTCCTGATCTTTATCAACGATCTCCCGAACTGTGTACAGTCACGCATACGACTCTTTGAGGATGACTGTATTCTCTACAGGAAAATTCGATCGATCAAAGATACCATTATACTCCCAAGATGACCTCAACAAACTGGCAGATAAATGCAGCATTCTCCATGTGACACGATCTAGAACACCAATACTACAAGACTACTTTCTCAAAGGACACAAACTAACATCAGAAGCTTCATCAAAATACTTGGGAGTGTAACTACAATCAGACATGTCTGACAAAACTGTTAAAAAGCTAAACAGTACTCTCGGATTTTTAAGAAGAAACCTGAAGGTCAGTAACCAGGATACGAAAACAGCGGCATATAAAACCTTAGTCCGTCCTACAATTGAATACTGCTCATCAGTATGGAGTCCGCACACAAAAGATGCCATAAACAAGATCGAAATGGTCCAGCGAAGAGCGGCTAGGTACGTGACAAATCGCTATAGAAACACCAGCAGCGTAACTTCCATGCTTGGAGATCTAGAATGGGACACACTTGAAACAAGACGAAAAAAAATCCGACTTGCTATGATGTACAAGATCATCAACAACTTAATTGACATCAGAGCAGACGAGTACCTGACCAAACCAACTCGTCAAACAAGATCTAGCCATTCCTTGAAGTACTAACAGTTCTCAGCATCCACAGATTACTACAAACACAGTTTCTTCCCACAGACCACCAGTATTTGGAATACCTTGCCAGCACCAGTTGCTGAGGCTCCCTGTTTGGTATCTTTCAAACAGGAGCTGTCCACTGCCTCTATCTAAGTTTAGGATCGTCAAGTTATAAGTAGTATCTAGTGAGGCGGATAGTGCTGCGCTGGTTGGGTGTAAACCCAGTGGTCGCTACGGTAGCCAGAGAGGACTATTGCTGAAAGTATGAACATGCAACTATATACCCATTTTTTCTATCTCCTACTTTCTCTGTAATTCATACTTTTCTTAAGGATTGTATAAAATTATTTATTTAAATTAGTGCGCAACTCCCTCCCCCTCTCCGACCGATTATGAACGACCAGAAGAAAAATTATTAAATCGATAAAACCCTAAGGAAACATGTGTCGTCGATGCCAAATGCACAGTTCTTTCCTATTAGGATAAAAGGTGTTGGGACCTACACATGATCTGAAACTTTAAATGTATTCAAAGGATAAAATAGTGTTAACTCTGTGCACGGCAGCTAGAAAGGGATCCAAACTCCTATTGCCAGAATCCAATTCAATTGGCACAGGTCACTTGACCTTTTTAATAGTCACATAATTAAAATATAACCCGCAGTACCGTCAATACAATACATTTTGTATATTCCTGCTATACTCAAACGAAACGCGGGGAAATACAAATACATCAGCATGTGAACAAAAGTGATTCCGTTTCCGCCATCTACCCTATATATTTCATATAAAACCACTTATTTTCATAACTTTCTCATGAAGTCATTCCTTAGTCGATTTTCATGAAATGTTCACCTTTAAAAACAGAATTAATTAGAGTTTATCTTAATATCTTCATGTAATTTTTTCGAACTTTTATTTGCAAGCATTTATGATTTAAACACAAATGTAAATTCTTGACGTCACAATTTCATATGATTATAAAGTCAGATTTGGTGAAAAAATTAAACTTTGTTTTTAAATCAATTCTTAAGAGAAAGTAGAAATAAAATTATTTGCAAATTATACGAAGAAGAAACTATATTTATTTCTGCATTTAATGCAGAAAATTTCATGAAAATCAGATAAGGAATTACTTCATGAGAATGTTATGAAAATAAATGGTTTTATATAAAATATATAGGGAAGATGGCGGAAACGGAATCACTTTTGTCCACAAACTGTATATGTCCTCTTATACATGTTTCATTAAAAAAAAACACAAACTTTTTTCCCGACAGATGGCCGTATTCTATAGAAAACAAACGAAGGGAGACTATAGTGAAAAAAACGAACACTAAATCACAAGCCTTAGGTTTGCGTTTTTAATCTATTATCAACTGAGTTTATAATGTAACCATCTTTGCTGTGTCCGTTTTCCATCTTCCGTGCCTTTTTTCAGCTATTGTCGACATCCGGATTGACTGCAGCTGTGTGGCCCCTGGTCTCCCGATCGTGAAGAATGAAGACCTATGTTCAATTTTCCAGATACTAATTTTAATCTAGAAATTATATTTTATCTCAAATGTATCAAATCGGCTGAAATGCCTATAAGGATAATCCTGAAAAGTAATAAATTGTTCCTATTGCCTAGCCCCGTAATAAGAGGACTTTGTAGTATTGTCACTTGCTCTCCAATAATAGTCTGCACATTTTTAGGCAAAGTCTTCTGTTACGCTACTCTCAAGAACTGCTTTTTGGACATGCTGATCAAGCTTTAGACCTGTAAAAAGAATATTTTCAATCAAAATTTTATCCTAGGTGCAACTGACCTAAATTTTAATAATATTCTACCAAAAAGCGTCATTTTTGGTCTCTCCCCCTATGAACTAAAATGAATACATGTAAATATTTGTGATCTACTACAAAATCTTGAAAAATAGGTTGCTGCTTTATGATAATTGCCAAAAAAAAAAGAGCAGATCTCCATTCTGGTACTATCAGAACACCTTCACAACGTTCACTAAAATGTAATTTTCTTATCACACATGGTACTAGCGCCGTTGGAGGAACTTATAAATTATACTCATGTGTCCAGTCTTGTTTAAATGCATAGATTCCTACAGTCCCTCTACACCAAAATTTGAAGTTGAACTTTTTGCATTTTGTGTTGTAATCGGGTGCGATACACCATAACCCCGCCCTCTAGATATTGTATTACCCATGATTGTATTCCTCAGTCGTCACAATCTTGAGAATTTACTCAATGTGTCTGCTCTTGTATTGTATTCTTTGGAATCCAATGTGTTGGCATACTAACAGAGTGTTCTTTGCGTGTATTGTGTACCGACATGGCGATTTCTTGGAGCTTGTTTTCTTTCTACTATCAACATTTAGTGTAAAAGTTTTATTTGCTTTTTACAACCTTCAGTGTCAGCCTACGGTAACACATTGGCCAAGGCTGATCACGCCCCGATATTCTCATATACAACCGAATTACCACTTTTAAAATTACTTGCAACTTAATTGAAACTTTCTAAATTTTAAATCTAAATTAACATTTAACTCTGAAATCTGCTTATGGACCCATATTTTCATTTATTATACAGGACTAGACTCTAGGATAATGTGTCTGAGTGGAGCGACATTTCTACTCGCGGACTTTTAAAGTGAGCTAACTAATATTCAAAGCTGCTGTCTCCTCTATGACCTACTATTTATTAAACATGTAAATAGTTTTAACCTTTTTCAATTGTCATGTACAACCTCTTCCATAATCTTCAGCTAGTTGAAGTCTGTCAGTA
This sequence comes from Bathymodiolus septemdierum, assembly GCA_963383655.1. Classification (NCBI taxonomy): domain Eukaryota; kingdom Metazoa; phylum Mollusca; class Bivalvia; order Mytilida; family Modiolidae; genus Bathymodiolus; species Bathymodiolus septemdierum. Next base: position 75,672,178 of record OY726518.1, read on the forward strand.
TGTGGTTGGTCGAAGTAGAAAAGAAGCAAGGGTACAGTGGCACAAGACTGGACTCGGCAGTGGGGATTGGGGTGGACCGGTCAGTGCGGGAGTCTTCGGATTGGACCGGACAGTGGGCACAAGGGTAAAAAGGATTTTACTGCTTACACGGGGTTCATGACAGATAGATATGTTTTTGCGATCGTCTTCATGAATTGGTTGATCGCTAATCAGTGTCTGTCACAAATATCAGTCACTCAGAATGTGCAGTTATAATATCTTTCCACGGAGAGGGGGATCGTCTCTTTCCAGCTTCAAAAAATATGATTGCACCGTTAATTTTCCAATGGGTGGGGATTTTTAAGTTATGATATATCAATAGTTCACATTTCTACAAGCCCATACTATAGTATTATTACGTGATGTTTTTTCATATTGGCCTAGTTATAGGTCCGAGGCCTGCTGTATTGGCCTGAGGCGCAGCCGAACGCCAATACAGCAGACCGAGGACCTATGACTAGTCCAATATGAAAAACATCACGTAATGATACCTTTATTAATTAACCAGTCCAATATCTCTCGGGATTTTTCCTTGCAATTGTCGAAAATGTCTAGCGGATTCCGATCTAGTTGTTATTGGACTGACTGGAATTGGGCCAATACGGAAAATATCCGTATTGGACTGGTTTTTGCCGTATTGGCCCAATGAAAGTTTTTATATTGTATTGACAGATTTGATCATATAAAGGCTAATAAATCGGCCGATATCGATTTGCGCCAAAAATGCATTCATTTGCGCCAATACTACTTCTGCACCACTTATTTATTCAAGCCATGGGTATCATTTGCGCCAATAAAATAGACATTCATTTGCGCCATTGTTATAAATTTATTGTTTTACTTTAAAGACATTTATTTTAAAGAAACTAATTTAATGACTTCCCTCCTCTTTTATCCGGGCTTGGGACCGGCAGTTTTAACACTGGCAGAGTTAAAGTCATTTATTATAAAATATGATAAATTAAAACGTCTATTTATTTAGAGTTAAAATCCAGTTAAACTCAAGTATCTGTACAGTTAAACTAGTGGCTGGTATTTATAACTCAAAATGCAAACATACTGCTTTCTGCTAATTTCACCTCGTAATAGTTGTTGGTATTTTTCCATTGCAAAGTTGAATCTCTTGCAGCTGTCATCGAGTAATGAAAACATTTTCCTGTAACAGGCTTCTGATTTTGATGGTAACAAACAGAAGACCAGTGGAATGTAATGACCATTCTTAAAGCCATGTATCGTATGTAGTTCCTTGAAATACTTAGGACATTTATATGTTCCATCAGCAAACATTTCCTCTGAAACTGTACATAGAAATAAGCCTCGCATCCAAATAAAATTATCCCACTTTCAGAATCATTACACAGCACAAAGTCATCATCCTTGTTTATTACAACACCAATATCATCAAGAATACTGTGAAATTCGGCTTGATTTTTGGGTTGTGCCGGGTAAAGTTTCCTTCTTTCCCTGTACATAGATTGACGTACGTATTTTAAGTCTTTCTTTTCCAAATTTTCTTCATCCATTTTGAAGAGTTCAAAGTTGATGATCTTCAAAGGTCGTTCTGACATCATATCCACTGCTTTCCTTTTACAAGCTGTTCTTAAAATCTGTCGTTCTAGTTTTTGCGCATTTGTCTCATGTATATGGTCCAATTCACCACTTAGAATTATACTAATTGTCTCATCTGTAAATACCCTAGCAGAACAGGATTTTACGGTGCATCTCCATCTAATTTCTCCATCCTTCTTAATGAAGGCCTGGCGGAATTTCTGGTCTTCTACTACAATGACAGGTTTCCCCCTATCAGATTCAATTTTCTTGAATGGAATTTCAGACCACTTTATTTGTTGAAAACTTTCTTATTACTGAACAATTTATTCGCTTGTGAGTATCCTTAAGTTTGAAAAGTGTTCAATGGGACAGTTAAATTTTATACCGAAAGGTTAATTGTAATACATGTATATAGGTAAATTATGTACAGGTAATTTACAGGTAAATATGGCGCAGTTGAATTTCATTTATTGGCGCAATTAAAACCATAGAAAATATAGACAGTGGCGCAATTGAATCATTTTGAATATGCTAATTGGCGCAAATTGATTCCGGCCAATAAATCAAAGTTAATTAATAATGCTTCTTTATGGCCAATAGAATATTCTTCTGCAATTATATTAGAAATAAACATGATAAGGTGCAAAATAGATATATGCCTATTTTTGATTTTAGGCCAATATATGAATGGGTCACCAATGACTGAATAATATATAAATGGGTATAATTTTCGTACTTCAAATATATGAATAATTTTTGTTTTCGTGCTGCGGGAATATCATGAATGGGGGTGTTTTTAAAAATCTAGCGACCCAATTTTACCTCTGTAGCTGTGTGTATGATTGTAACTTGTGCTAATAAAGTATAATTGATATATGGAATATTCTAATACTACATTAAACTGAACATTTTTTGATTCCATGATTAAGTTTTCTCTAAAGTTTGGTCCAAAAAGTGGGGGAACAAAAACATAGTTTTGCCGCCATTGCACCAGATGGGGAACTGTATTGTGACGTCAGATATCTTAGCGTCATTGGTAACGTTCTTGTATATAAATACTCATGCCAATATGAAATATTCATTTCTACAGAAGATGCTGGAACGTGTGTATCAAAACCAGAAAATTCGACCAGTTGTGTATCCATTTGCAAAACAACCATGGGTTGCTAATGGACAAACTGGAAGGGAAAAAGGACATGGGGAAATAGAAAAGCCTTCATTTATCTTTGGGGAATATACCACAAAGAACAATTATCCGAGCGCAAGATGACAAACAGAGAGCCAAAGTTGTTATAAGAGTTATTAATTTTGACAATACTCCAGGTGGAAGGATTCTTATCAAAATCAAAGATAAACACATCCCGATAGAAGGAGTTGTTCCTTTCGATCAACCGTTGAATAAATTCAATGTCAAGAAAGAGATGCTTTTGCCGGCCGTATGCGATTTACCAAAACTCCATCGGCTGCAAATCCTCATAAATAGATGTTGCCAAAGACGAGGATCTCGGCTCCCCATCCACAAATGGCCATATTTTATCCAGAAAGTCCGGATCCAGTCAAATTTCATGAAAGGCCCAAGACGCAGCCTGATCAAATCAGTATTTCTTCGCTGTGTGGGCAGCAATTCACAAGGAAGAAATATATTCCACAGCCAAGGGAAAGTATTCAATTAGGATCAATGCGTTGCCATGTATACAAGAAGAAAACGACAAGGATATAAGTAATTTGTATATGACTTTATTTTACAATTAATATCTTGTTTCGATGAAATGTCATAATATTTGAGATTCATTTTCCACTGTAGAGATCTCTGTTATAACTATGTCTACTTCTGGGGACCGTCGTGATCGTGGTCGTATGGTAGTTGGGTTTACAACTACCTATGTAATCAGTGTTTATCACCACTTAAGTTATGAGTTCGAACCCCGTTCGTGGGGAGGTGTACTCGATACAACATTATGAGAAAAGTTTGTCAGTGACTTGCGACTGGTCGGTGGTTTACTCCGTGTACTCCACCAATAAAACTGACCGCCACTATATATATATATATATATATATACTAGTAACTGATATATTGTTGAAAGTGGCGTTAAACACTATAAACCTAAACCTATGTCTACTTTTAAATGAATTGAAATTGTTGTGCCTTTATATTTTTTATTTTTATTTCATTCAATAAATATTTATTTCTAAAAATAAAGACTTTGTTGAGAACATTTCATATATTGTCCAGGCAGCTCAGACTGTCGAGTCAACTCCAGGCATGGTTGAGACCGAGTTGAAAAAAAAATTGACAATTGTATAACTAACACTATAGTGATTTCCTCGGTAAGAAACAACAGTAAATGTATAGTGATCCCACCGAGTAGAACCAATCAATATAAACACTCATTCTTCGTACAAACAGCTGTTGATTGGAACCACCTGGACGAAAACACATACATATCAGCAAAGAAACTCGAAAGTTTCAAGTCCGCGATCGCGGACCATCGCGAATGAGTCGCTCTCCACCTGTCATATCATAGCCCAGCAGGGATCCTATGACGTAATATTACAGATACAGATATACAGAAAATGTGTCGAGACTGGTTCAAGATATGTCGAGACTGTTCAGGAAAAGTGTGAAAATACCAAAGGGGTAATGAGGAGGAGTAAATAGAGGGACACACAATACAATGACAAAGCAAAGGGACAAACAATAATGTACGAAACATATAAACAGAAAACTAAATGTCCAGTAATACGAACCCCACTAAAAACCAGGTACGAAGTTGGGTGCTCCGGAGGAGTTGGCAGATCATACTGCACATGTGGCACCCCTGGTGTCACTCTTGTTACAAGCCCGGTGATAAGACATGAAGGTCAAGACAAATCTAGATCGTTGCCGAGACAGTTCATTAACATATAATAAATTAACAACAAAATTCAGAAATATGATTAGATCAAGCATTCTCGAGATGAATGAAATAAAGCAGCCGTTAGAATTGCGGGAGGGCAGTTTCGACGGACTAGCATTGTGGTGGCTAGTTTCACACTTGTAGGTGCCACACGTAGACTAGGAGCCGTTTATCATTCCGGGACACCTGAGTTTCGCATGTCTAATGTAGTCTCGACTTTAGTTTTCTGTATTTCCTCTTATTCCTTAGTGCTGTGTCCTTAGTGGAAAAAACAACAAATACCAAACGGGGCTCGAAGGAAGAGGGGGGGTTAGGGTCAATACCCTAACGTTAATGGAGGTTCAGAAAGTTGTGAAATTTATGTAACTTCTTATATCAAAACAATCTAATAAAAAAGTAGATTTTGTTGGAACTTTGATTCATTAAATACTAACATCTAAAGATAGTGTCATGTCAAGGGTCATATTTTCAACCAACCAATCAGCAACATGCCTACCAAATCTTGAGGTATTAAAAACTGAGCACATGCTGAGAGCTGTTGTTTGATTGGTCAATATGTTTAACTGTCTAGCATTAGATTTGATGGTCAAAGATAAATGAAAGGTTACCTGACATGACCCCTGTATGCATGTTGTTAGATGTTATTGCATCTCTAATTAGAAAATCAAACAAATATCTTATTTTAATTAGATTGTCATCATAATGACCAACAGCTTCAAAAATATTCTATGAAAAGAGATTTCAAACAGTGATGGTTAACAATTCCACCAATAGCAACAACGAACAATCACCTCTCATCTCAACTCACTGAACATAAATATAAGACCATGACATATGACGGTGGAAATCTCCTGGCTTGGGACAGACACAAAAATGTATTTATTAATTAAACAACTATATTTTTGTAGAATCTTTAAAAAGCAACTCGTACATAATTTGTCAAAAACAAAAATTGCCCATGACGGCCATGTTTTTGCCAGATAAGACAAAATGAGGACTTTTTGTGGAGATATCACAAACATCATTTCTGCAAAGTTTGGTTCCAATTGGCACAGTAGTTTCAGAGGAGAAGATCACAATACGAAATGCTAACTGGGACGATGGACCAACAGACATAGGACACAAAGTTATGACAATAGCTCTCATGATCCTAAAGGCCAGGTGAGCAATAGAAGGCCATTGTTCTATCGTATCCAGAATGGCATGAAATGTATACTGTGATCACATGTTGATGAATTAATATGCATTCCAGAGATTTCTGTAAAATTTTAACATAGTACATGTACATTGTATTTGCTGATAAAAATAACAAATGTGACTTTCAACAAAGATCTATACATTCAAGGTGTTCTGTGCTGCAATAGCCATTAAACAAACAATCTACTTAATTCTTTAAAAAAAAACTGCATTAAAACACAAAGAATATCAAACATAAATACCTTTTTATTTAGAGAGCAAAAGTTGTTATAGACTATTTGCACATTTCCAATTTTGATTCTAAAACTATACAATTTACAGGAGTTATTTCCCTTTAAGTCAGACAAAAGGGTCTTCTTTCATGTAAATTACATATACCGGTACATGTAAGTTTTTTCCCATCCCATAATCTGTTCAAAATTTTAATGTTTGTAACAACTTGTGAATGTTCTATTCCCTAAATACTTATCCTGTAATTCTTTTTTGTAAGATTCAAATATCTACATATAATGAGAAAATTATACTTAAATTTGTTGTCCTTTCCATTGTTCTAGCTGGACCAGGTGCCATTTTGCACATCGTAATTGATTTAACTCATATTAAAAAAAGTCATTAAAAACATATAACTTTAGAGTCAAATCAGGAATGTTCAAAAGGTCTATTTAAGGTGTGAAACCTATAATTAATTTCTTTAACATTTTCTACTAAATTTGTGTTTTTTCGAGCCTGCCTGGATATTTTATCTTAAGTTTAACCTTTCTAAGATCATATGTTTTCTGAAACGTACATGATTCCTCTACATTCTGTGAAAATATCAGGGGATGTTTAAAGTCTTGCAGTGAAATGCCAGGCAATGGAAAACACCTACTCTAAAAATAGCTCAGTCATCCGCGGGAAATTCAATATTATAGGCCATGCATCAAATCTTCCATAGAGGTATTAAAATACAACTAAATGCATCATATTTGGGCTCAAAATAATCCTTATATATTTAACTTCAATTATCAATTTTAATTATTCCATTCCATTCAGTATTTGTCACAATACAACAAAGCGAAAGGAACTATTTTCTTTAAAAGGGACTATTTAAGCTCTGATTGGTGAATTAGTGGTTTGACACCTAAAACATAAATTCTGATTATGTGTTCCCAAAATACATTTGATATAAATAAAATAAAAATGCATAATAATTTTGAAGGAATGTTTACAAAACAAATGGTGAAACTATAAAACTGGATAAAAATAAAAATATAAATATGAAGGACAAAATAATACATGTAACAATAATAGTGAAAACAATTGAGTGAAATCTTTGGTGTGCTATGAGAGCCACCAACGTCATTCATGAGTACATGGGTGTGCTATGAGAGCCACCAACATCATTCATGAGTACATGGGTGTGCTATGAGAGCCACCAACGTCATTCACGAGTACATGGGTGTGCTATGAGAGCCACCAACACCATTCATGAGTACATGGGTGTGCTATGAGAGCCACCAACGTCATTCATGAGTACATGGGTGTGCTATGAGAGCCACCAACGTCATTCATGAGTACATGGGTGTGTTATGAGAGTCACCAACGTCATTCATGAGTACATGGGTGTGTTATGAGAGTCACCAACGTCATTCATGAGTACATGGGTGTGCTATGAGAGCCACCAACACCATTCATGAGTACATGGGTGTGTTATGAGAGTCACCAACACCATTCATGAGTACATGGGTGTGTTATGAGAGCCACCAACATCATTCATGAGTACATGGGTGTGCTATGAGAGCCACCAACACCATTCATGAGTACATGGGTGTGCTATGAGAGCCACCAACACCATTCATGAGTACATGGGTGTGCTATGAGAGCCACCAATGTCATTCATGAGTACATGGGTGTGCTATGAGAGCCACCAACACCATTCATGAGTACATGGGTGTGCTACGAGAGCCACCAACACCATTCATGAATACATGGGTGTGGCATGAGTCACCAACACCATTCATGAGTACATGGGTGTGGCATGAGTCACCAACACCATTCATGAGTACATGGGTGTGGCATGAGAGTCACCAACATCATCCATTATCATGAGTACAGAATATAACATACAACTCCATCCGAAACCTATGAGTAAGAACATAATTCACTGTTTATAGGACTTAATATATATTCAGGAATTTGGATAATAAATTATACATCATAAAAAATTGAAGAATGGATGTTTTTTTTCTGTCTATGATCAATAGGCTAATATTGCTAATATTGTAACACTGCTCATAATGTGACTGGGCATTGTGGGGTATATAAATATAAAAAAAAATAATGTTTAGAGAGAAAAATTATTATAAAGCATTATGCTCTATGATCTTGTTTATTTTGTGTAAAATTATATAGCCTTTGAACAAAAGGGCCTTCATCTGTCCAATCTTGAATCTTCATATCCCAATGAGTAGTCATATGCATCATTTACAAAAAAAACATAATTATCTCCCTTTCAGTATACATTAAATTTTAGGTGGGGGCTCCTAAATAATGGGGAACTTCATTTGTTCAAAGATAATTCCAGTCATATATTACCTGGTACATTTTTATTGATGGTTCTAAAGATATAATGTTTTTAACTTTCTTTATTATATCCTAAGTAAATCTTTGGACTCGAAGGCCTTCTATCCAATAGAAACTGGCAACTTCATTTGTACAAATTTGAATATTCACATTCAAATGATTCTACATATTATATATTATAAAAAAATTATTTCTGGTTCTTGAGTAGCATATCTTAAATCATTTACCGGTACTTAATTTCCCTATTTTATGCCCTCTACTGGCCCCCAACTATGGGGATCAACTTAATTTGTAAAGTTTGCATATCCAGATCTCCAATGATCTTCAATGTTTAGTTTCATTTGGTTAAGCTGTTCTCATGGGCAATATCAATATGTGAAAATGTTAAGAACAGACAAATGACAGACGCCAAGCGATATCATAAGCTCACTTGGTCTTAGGCCAAGGAGAGGTGTGGATTGTAGAGTGGTTATGGTCAATCACTTCAGACCACAAGCTTAATACCACTAACATGGGTTTGAGTCATGGGTCATGCTACCCAGACATCAACTCAAGGTCTAGGTTTAACCAGTCAGTTCATTATGTCTGTTCTCACTTTCTAGAAATTGACCAACCAGAAACAAGAATTGCCTATGGCAGCCATATTTGTTAACGGATCGGGACAAAATTAGCAATCTTTATAGAGTACCTTCCATATATGTTTTCTACAAAGTGTCGGTTCATTTGGCCAAGCAGTTTCAGAGGAGATGATTTTTAGAAATCGACCAATCAGAAACAAGAACTGCCTGTGGTGGCCATGCTTGCTAATGGAACGGGACGAAATGAGCAATCTTTATAGAGGACCTTCCATCGATGCTTTCTACTAAGTTTCGGTTCATTTGGCCAAACAGTTTCAGAGGAGAAGAATTTAAAAAATCAGCCATTCAGAAACAAGAATCGCCTGTGGTGGCCATGTTTGTTAATGGATCGGGACGAAATGAGCATTCTTTATAGAGGACCGCCCATAGATGATACCTACCAAGTTTCGGTTCATTTGGCTAAGCGGTTTCAGAGGAGAAGATTTTTTAGAAATCAACCAATCAGAAACAAGAATTGTTTGTGGTGGACATGTTTGTTAACGGATCAGGACGAAATGAGCAATCTTTATAGAGGACCTTCCAAAGATGCTTCCTACCAAGTTTCGGTTCATTTGGCAATATGGTTTCAGAGGAGAAGAATTTTAAATATCAGCCAATCAGAAACAAGAATCGTCTGTGGCGGCCATGTTTGTTAACAGATCGGGACGAAATGAGCAATCTTTACAGAGGACCTTCCATAGATGCTTCCTACCAAGTTTTGGTTCATTTGGCCAAGCAGTGACTTCTTTTTGTTCAATTCATATTTTGTGTAGAAATAAACAAATATTAAACACAGAACAAAGTTAAAGTAAATAAATATCTCATTAATTTAATAATGGAGATGTCTTTAATTGATTTTTCTCAAATTAACCATATACAACTTCATAACAACATAAATTTGAAATTAATCAGGGAAATCTAAAATAAGCTTTACACACAACAGAATTTTTAAACTGAAATATAAATTCTTTACAGATGGCACGATTTGATTAATATACAAATGTACAACACAGATTCTTGTCAAAATACTGATAATGGTAAATTAATATTTTGTAATACCGGTATACACATTTGATTTAATCTTTAGTTAATGATTGATTATGAAAACCATAGATACTTATAATACCAAAAGATATTTTGAACTCAAAGTTTGACAATGCTTTCAATCAAAATATTGTTGAAAACATGTTGAAAGAGGCTGAGTAAAACAATGAGCAATATACAAAGGTGCATATGTGCTTAAAATATTAATCTAATTTTATCAAAAAAAGAATTTCAGTTTTCTGAAAATGTCATTTTTCACCAGAGTGTTCAGTAACCAGATTAAATCCAGGACACATTGAAAAGCTGTGAAAAGTAAGACTGGTAATTATTGGTTTCATAATTATCTTTCATACCAGTGGCACAAGTTAATTAACTGCCAGTTTATTATCCACAATCATTTTAAAGATGTACAAATATATGTTATAATGTTTACATGTATAAGACTGAATGAATATAAGAAGGAAGCTCTAATTACTGTTTTACTATGTAATTGTATTGCATTCAGAACACTACATGTAAATACTGAATTGGAATTCTAAGTTCTAAGTATGAAATATATTAATTAGAGGGGGCCATGATCGTATGGTAGTTGGATTTACAACTACCTATGCAATTTCATTTCAAATATTTTATTGATAAATCAATAGGATTGGATAACAGGCTATGCCTATACAAATCCTCTCCAACCTATGCAATGTTGTGAGTTGGAATCTTGATCAGGGCGAGGTGTACAACATTATATGATTAAGTTTGTCAGTGACTTGCGGCAGGTCGGTGGTTTTCTCTGGGTCTTCCAGTTTCCTCCACCAATAAAACTGACCACCACGATATAACTGAAATATTGTTGAAAGTGGTGTTAAACACCATCAAACAAACAAACAATATTAATTAGAGAAGAAGAGATATAGGGCTGTTGCACATGAAACAAAATCATACAACAAATAAATAATGTACTGGTAATATTTAACTATCTTAAAAACCATGAAAACTCAAATTGACAAACTAAAAGACTTTAATTGTTTTATTACATACTGGGTAAGTAACAAACATCCTTACTGAATAAATAAACATATGGAAAAATAGATATCAAAGCTACAATCATAAAATTGTACACATACCAACTCAAGCATACAAAGATAAAAAGATTGAAACATGATCATAAAGAGAAAGAACATAACAAACTTGAATATACATTGCTTGTCAGTAATGTAATCAATTACATTTCAAAAGTAATTGCAATTTAATCAATTACATTTGAAAATTGATGTAATTGTAATATAATTTAATCATGAAAATTGAAAAGTAATTGCAATGTAATCAATTAAATTTCAAAGTAATCGGCCCAAGTCTGCAATGAAAATTCTAGCACAGTTGTAAAAACGATCAACAATAAAAGCTATCATCTGATAAACAACAAAATTGTTAAATTTCTATTCAATCAATAGATCAAAATCAAGTAAAATCTTGTATCTTGTCTAGTATATCAGACACTATATTTTTGTCCTCATTATTAATACATGTACTGGATTCTTCATGTAGAATGTTATGTAAACATCTACAGAGTTCTGATTCTCTATGTCTGTATTCTAGGTAGTCAGAATTCTCTACAAACATATTGGCTAATACCAGGTTACACGTCCTCACCTAGAAATACAACAATACAACATATCTTATTTTACATCATGTCAATCAAAAATAAAGTTATTTAAATTGTGTCTTAATATTGATGCTATGATAATCAAAAACTGTTTCCATTTACCAATGTAGTACTCGATACAACATTATGTGATAAAGTTTGTCAGTGACTTGTGGCAGGTTTGTGGTTTTCTCCAGGTACTCTGCTTTCCTCCACCAATAAAACTGACTGCCACGATATAACTGAAATATTGTTGAAAGTGGCATTAAACACCCCAAAAAAAACACCTATAGAATCTGTGGTTATCACTGTTAAAGTTATGAGTTTGATTCTTGCCCATGCAGAGGTTTACTAATTACAACATTGTATAATAAAGTTTGTCAGTGACTTGTGATAGCAGATCAGTGGTTTTCTACAGGTGCTCCAGTTTCCGCTACCAATAAAACTGACTGTCACATTATAACTGAAATGTAGTTAAAAGTGACATTAACCATCTATAATCTAACCATTCCTAGCTACTCTCTCTTATTATATTATCCCATACTCTAATATGACGTCTTCCATTAATTATATAATCAATGCCATGATCAAATTCCCAACATGTTTATTCGAACTCACAACTTTAGTGGTGATAGGCACTGACTGCATAGGTAGTTATAAATCCAACTACCATACGATCATGACAACGACGGACCTAAATGGGAACAAACATCACTTTAAAGTATAAAAAGACTTGACCTGCTGTTCCCTAAAATGAAGTATTAATAGTACCTCATCACCGGGTTGTAAATCTGTCAGCTGTCTTATTATTATATCAACTAAGACTTTGGCATCATTGGTATATAACAAACTAGATGTAGGTCTATCTCTAAACAAATCTGTTACAAACTTCATTACAGAATTCTGATGACAGGTCTGAAAGTTAAACATCTTAACAGGGTCATCTGAAATGTACATCAATTGATTGATTGATTGATTGATTAATGTCAAGAGAGCAGTTTTTCAGTTACATATTAATGACTAGAAATACTAAGAATAAACTGTGACTATAATTCTTGAAATATCTGAAGATTCAAATTTTTCACTTTTTTTTAGCTGTTTAGGAAAACAATGTCCCCACTCCTTTTATATAGTGAAACCTGTCTAGACAACGCTATGTAAATCAGAAGCCCATTTTGGTCCCAAAATAAACTGTGACTATAAACTCAGAAATATGGGAAGAATTTAGTTTAGCAACTTTTTGAGCTGTTTAGGAAAATAATGTCCCTACTCCTACATGGCAAGACCTTTTATATAGTAAAACTGGTCTAGACCACACCATGTTCAAATGTTCAATGGAATCCTGGGAAAATCAGACATCTATTTTGGCCCCAATGTCTGGAAGCTTTGCACATTTAGCTTGTCCAATCAAATCATCTGTATATTCCAATTAAGAGGTTGCTATGGGTGTTGAACTAAATACAATTTTGAAAGTATTTTTTTTTGTAAAGGCTATGGTCAAAGATTTCTCTCCTTTTGAATATTATTTGTAGTTTATCCATGGCTAGAACAATCTTCAAACAATTGTCTGAAATCTTTTTCCTAATTTACAATTTAGAAATAGGTAGACAAAAAGAATATTTTTTCCTTCAAATAGTTTCTAAATTAAAGCAACACAAGCATGTTTTGAATAGAAAAAAAGTATGCTAAATTTAGCAAAAAAATATTTGTTTACAATCTGCTATATAGCAGATTATTTTCAGAGTACACATTTAGATGTATTTTCAGAGTACACATTTAGATGTATTTTCAGAGTACACATTTAGGTGTATTTTCAGAGTACACATTTAGGTGTATTTTCAGAGTACACATTTAGGTGTATTTTCAGAGTACACATTTAGGTGTATTTTGATGGTATTTTTAAATACACATATCTAAAATATTCTTGGATAAGGACGATTAAGGCGAGTCTGCCATGAAACAGTAAACCAACTTATATTTCAGTGATGTCTTTATAAAACTTACCTCCCCTGTTAAACAATATTAACAATTTCTCTGTGAATGTTTTCACTGTGCCTTTCTCAGCTAACACAGACATAATGGGATTGGCCTCATATTCTGTGTAATGAAGATTAAGGGCTAGCAGTACAACTACTAGTTGATCTACAGCTGTGTCCTCAAACTCAGCACTTGGGGGTTTCTCTATCAGTTCAAAAATAAAACTGACACACTTGTGGTCAATATGATCTGAAAATAAATATATTGATTACTGTTTAACTTTTAAAAAAAAAAAATTTTAGTGGTGGTTTCAACAATACCAGAATAAATCCTACCTTGCAAAGCAAAAACTGCTTCATGCAGTACATTAATTATTTCAACAGATGTGTTAAATGCTAAAAGAAATCGCAAATCAAACCTAATTACTGCTCACCCTTCCAGAGCACCCAAGTTTACTCCGGTTTTTTAAGTGGGTTTCAAATCGTTAAATTACTAGCTTTCTCTTCCTGATTAGTATTTTATCGATCATTGTTTGTCTTCTTTTTTTTTCATTGTTTTATCTGTCCTTCGAATTGCAGTTTCTAATTAACCGTTTGGTACCTTCAAAATTATTTAAGATATCCAATGACAGAGTAAAAAAGTCAGTCACTAATAAAGAGGAATATCTATGAGACTACAGAAGTGAAAGAAAAAAAACCAACACAAAACAATTTTCTTCCTGTGATTCTCACAACAGAGATTTATTTTTACAAATAAATAGCCAATTTTTGCATCATAACTTAATCATCAATCATATAATTCATTTCATGAAAATAGATATCAAATTTAGTGTGCACGACATGTTTCATAGATGCTCATTTTCAAAGGATTGGTAAGGTAAATAATTTTAATATCTTTAGGAACAAGTAAACACTAAATGATAATCATGGACATGCATTGGACTAAATAAGTAATAATTATATATATTTACCAGAAAGACTTGCTGGTAATGGTTCCCCAGTAGATAATATCATTGACAACACAATGGCTACATAATTTATTAATGATACATCTACAAATATAAACAACAACAGATAATTTATCAAGATCAACAGCCATATGTGTTCCTACTCAAGAGCTGTTAGTGAGTGAGTGAGTAAGTGATTGCTGTTTAATGCCAACTCAGCAATTTTTCAGCAATACCATGGCGAGAACAAGTTAATTTTCAATGAGATGATGATGAGGTCCGCTTTGTTCTAGATCAACATGCTGAGTTGGATTTTAATAGCGCTAGCCTACTGAAACAACAGTCTGCGAGTAGACATGTTGCTCCACTCGGACACATTATTCTGATTGCGAGCCAACCAGTCTTTGCTCTTACTCCTTAATTCTGCATGCTTAGCGGAGAAGCAACAAATACCAATTTCAGTCTTTGGCTTGACCCGATCGGGGCTCGAACCCACGATCAACCGCACTCGAGGCAAGCACTGTAACCATTACACCACCGATGAGGTTCTCAAGAGTTGTAAGATTATAATTCAATGTTGTTTACAGAATGAACATATCTTAAGTCAATAGACCATTTGCACAATTCAGATTTGATTCTAAAATTAAAATATTTTCAGAGGAGTTATTTCCCCTTACACTGGTAGAATGGTATACTTCCATTTAAAAGCAACAGAAAGGACAAAGAATTTGAGTATAATTTTCTAATTATTTGTAGATATTTGAACCTTGTAAAGAATCAAAGGATAATTTTATATCAAATAGAAAATTTTATAAAACATTCAAATTTTGTGCAGATTATGGGAAAAATATATGTTATTTTCATGAAACTTTACATGAAATAGGGACTTTTAGCCTGCACCAAAGGACAATAACTCATATCAAAACATGTAAAAATGTATAATATTAGAATCAAATTGGAAATGTGCAAATGGTCTATTGACATCAAAATTATATCTTCTACCTCCCACGTTGGATTATTTTGAATGATGATGGTAAATTTTATGCAATAATTATTCTGATAACAAATTGTTGAAATATTCTTACCAAATTCATACTTGAAATTTGCCCAATCAGGACAGATTGTTCTGAATACCTATCTGACATTTTATCCCACATTGTGTCAGATGTTAGAGGTCAGCATTAATAAATGTACAAATACAAACAACTGTATTACATCTTAACTCAGACATGGCACTTATTTACCATCTTTCTTTTCTTTGGAAAAAAGATATCTAAATATATTTAATAGGGAGGTCAGACATTTTTCAATTTTATTTACACAATGGCAAATTCTGTAATTCTGTCTTACATTTGAAGACAGCTGCAGTGACAATGCACTAGAACACTATTATTTAAAGTGAATTATTTAAAAGGTGACATGTTGAAATAAATAAATAATGCACATGTTTGGAGTAAATTCTTCATATGTCACAATCTTTTTATATTTAAATTGGACAGAAGCGACCAAAATTGAATGGAAACTTTGGAAATGGCACCGCTATTTTGAAACTATTTATTCCCTGAAACACATGTTGCTGACCAGTTAGACTGAAAGTAAAACTCTTTTCTGTAGTGGATAGTAGGCTAGGTTTTAATAATCTCATACAGTTTGATGAGAACATTCAAAATTTTTATTTATACGTTCAATTTTATGGGTAAAATTTATCCAATTTTGATGCCGTTTTCAATTTTCCTATTGAAATGCATGGTAAAAAATAATTTTAAAAATGTGTTTGGAAACACATGTTGCTGATGAAACAAAGACTACAACTATGCAATTTCTTTTAGAACAATGTCTAAACTACATTTATCAAGTACTGTTTCATTAGATTTCATTATTGTTTTCAAATAATTTCTGATATTCTATTTCTTGGTAAAGACAGATAAAATTCAAAATGGCCACCATTATAAAATATAAGTGGTCATTTTCCAAACTTCAAATTGTCATAACTTTTGAACCACTTAACAGATTTTAAAAAACTAAACACTACTGTAAATATCTTCAGGAGATCTGATCATTGGTGTGTAGTTTAAGATATTTTAACACATTTTCAACAAAAGTCTGACCCTCCTATATTTAATTCAATTCTATATTTATTTAAAGGGGATTGTCGACTAAAAACAAAAATAAAAACAAAAACAAAAACAAAAACAAAAATAAAAACAAAAACTAAAACCAAGTCTGACCCTCCTATATTTAATTCAATTCTATATTTATTTAAAGGGATTGTCGACTAAAAACAAATATAAAAACAAAAACTAAAAACAAAAGTCTGACCCTCCTATATTTAATTCAATTCTATATTTATTTAACAGGGATTGTCGACTGCCAAATAAATACAAAGATACATAATAGTTTGAATCAAAATATTTAATTATTATGAATATTTATTTGACACCATTTATAAACATAAACACACACTGAAATCACGAAAAATTGTCATTTTGTATAAGGGTTCAACTGTCAATTTGTTGAGGGGAAAGAAGAAAAAAAAACAATATGTAGGAAAATTAGCATGAAAATCTGATGCTTGCAGGGGTATATATTATCGGATGAAAAGACTTATTTATAAAATCAAAGTTGACAATTTTGTTATTAGAAACTCATACTGTCCATATTAGAATGAATTTGTTTTAACCATTCTTATTTTTTCCATGTCTTACTTTATTGTTTATATATTTAACTAATTCCCTTTATCATAATACAGTGGAATTTGTGCAATCCGACACCTGAGTTTTCCGACATCCTGTGACTTCCGACAAAAATTTACACTCCCAAAGTATTTCTGGTAACTAAAATAAAACCTGTACAATCCGACACATTTCCCTGGTCCTTTGGTGTGTCAGATTAGACAAGTTCTACTGTATGTCTTATATACTAATATATAAGTAATGCAGACAACAATACTAGATTATATAACATATATTTGATCCTAATATCTTGCTTTTGAACCCCCCCCCCCCCCCCCCCCCAAAAAAATGTCTAAGCTAATATTCCCTGTCAGTCATACCCCTCCATTAATTAAGCTTTTAAAAACAATGAATTTACAATCATAGACCCAAATTTAAATTAACACTTTATGCCACTGATAAGCATTTTCATTGGTTATGTCATTATTAGCCAATGATATTATTTTGATGTACAGGAATCCCAGAATGCACTAGTTTCAGACATGATGAATCGCTTAGACTTTCAACACCCAGTTACCAGTACTTACTTTCATATTTATCCTGTATTTCACCGACTAGTTCTAATGGCAATATATTTAGACTTTTAACACCCTGTTACTTACTGTCATATTTAGTCTGTATTTCACTGACTAGTTCCAATGGTAATATATCATTTACTGTCATATTTATTCTGTATTTCACTGACTAGTTCTAATGGTAATATATCACTTACTGTCATATTTATTCTGTATTTCACTGACTAGTTCTAATGGTAATATATCACTTACTGTCATATTTATTCTGTATTTCACTGACTAGTTCTAATGGTAATATATCGCTTACTGTCATATTTATTCTGTATTTCACTGACTAGTTCTAATGGTAATATATCACTTACCAGTACTGTCATATTTATTCTGTATTTCACTGACTAGTTCTAATGGTAATATATCACTTACTGTCATATTTATTCTGTATTTCACTGACTAGTTCTAATGGTAATATATCACTTACTGTCATATTTATTCTGTATTTCACTGACTAGTTCTAATGGTAATATATCACTTACTGTCATATTTATTCTGTATTTCACTGACTAGTTCTAATGGTAATATATCACCTACCAGTACTGTCAAATTTATTCTGTATTTCACTTACTAGTTCCAATAGTAATATATCACTTACTGTCATATTTATTCTGTATTTCACTGACTAGTTCTAATGGTAATATATCACTTACTGTCATATTTATTCTGTATTTCACTGACTAGTTCTAATGGTAATATATCGCTTACTGTCATATTTATTCTGTATTTCACTGACTAGTTCTAATGGTAATATATCACTTACCAGTACTGTCATATTTATTCTGTATTTCACTGACTAGTTCTAATGGTAATATATCACTTACTGTCATATTTATTCTGTATTTCACTGACTAGTTCTAATGGTAATATATCACTTACTGTCATATTTATTCTGTATTTCACTGACTAGTTCTAATGGTAATATATCACTTACTGTCATATTTATTCTGTATTTCACTGACTAGTTCTAATGGTAATATATCACCTACCAGTACTGTCAAATTTATTCTGTATTTCACTTACTAGTTCCAATAGTAATATATCACTTACTGTCATATTTATTCTGTATTTCACTGACTAGTTCTAATGGTAATATATCACCTACCAGTACTGTCAAATTTATTCTGTATTTCACTTACTAGTTCCAATAGTAATATATCACTTACTGTCATATTTATTCTGTATTTCACTTACTAGTTCTAATGGTAATATATCACTTACTGTCAAATCTATTCTGTATTTCACTGACTAGTGCTAATAGTAATATATCACTTACTGTCATATTTATTCTGTATTTCACTGACTAGTTCTAATGGTAATATATCACTGACTGTCATATTTATTCTGTATTTCACTGACTAGTTCTAATAGTAATATATCACTTACTGTCATATTCATTCTGTATTTCACTGACTAGTTCTAATGGTAATATATCACTTACTGTCATATTTATTCTGTATTTCACTGACTAGTTCTAATGGTAATATATCACTTACTGTCATATTTATTCTGTATTTCACTGACTAGTTCTAATGGTAATATATCACCTACTGTCATATTTATTCTGTATTTCACTGACTAGTTCTAATAGTAATATATCACTTACTGTCATATTCATTCTGTATTTCACTGACTAGTTCTAATGGTAATATATCACTTACTGTCATATTTATTCTGTATTTCACTGACTAGTTCTAATGGTAATATATCACTTACTGTCATATTTATTCTGTATTTCACTGACTAGTTCCAATGGTAATATATCACTTACTGTCATATTTATTCTGTATTTCACTGACTAGTTCTAATGGTAATATATCATTTACTGTCATATTTATTCTGTATTTCACTGACTAGTGCTAATGGTAATATATCACTTACTGTCATATTTATTCTGTATTTCACTGACTAGTTCTAATGGTAATATATCACTTACTGTCATATTTATTCTGTATTTCACTGACTAGTTCTAATGGTAATATATCACTTACCGGTACTGTCATATTTATTCTGTATTTCACTGACTAGTTCCAATGGTAGTATATCATGTACTGTCATATTTATTCTGTATTTTACTGACTAGTTCTAATGGTAATATATCACTTACCAGTACTGTCATATTTATTCTGTATTTCACTGACTAGTTCTAATGGTAATATATCACTTACTGTCATATTTATTCTGTATTTCACTGACTAGTTCTAATGGTAATATATCACTTACTGTCATATTTATTCTGTATTTCACTGACTAGTTCTAATGGTAATATATCACTTACCGGTACTGTCAAATTTATTCTGTATTTCACTGACTAGTTCTAATGGTAATATATCACTTACTGTCATATTTATTCTGTATTTCACTGACTAGTTCTAATGGTAATATATCACTTACCGGTACTGTCAAATTTATTCTGTATTTCACTGACTAGTTCTAATGGTAATATATCACTTACTGTCATATTTATTCTGTATTTCACTGACTAGTTCTAATGGTAATATATCACTTACTGTCATATTTATTCTGTATTTCACTGACTAGTTCCAATGGTAATATATCACTTACTGTCATATTTATTCTGTATTTCACTGACTAGTTCTAATGGTAATATATCATTTACTGTCATATTTATTCTGTATTTCACTGACTAGTGCTAATGGTAATATATCACTTACTGTCATATTTATTCTGTATTTCACTGACTAGTTCTAATGGTAATATATCATTTACTGTCATATTTATTCTGTATTTCACTGACTAGTTCTAATGGTAATATATCACTTACTGTCATATTTATTCTGTATTTCACTGACTAGCTCTAATGGTAATATATCACTTACCAGTACTGTCAAATTTATTCTGTATTTCACTGACTAGTTCTAATGGTAATATATCACTTACTGTCATATTTATTCTGTATTTCACTGACTAGTTCTAATGGTAATATATCACTTACTGTCATATTTATTCTGTATTTCACTGACTAGTTCTAATGGTAATATATCACTTACCGGTACTGTCAAATTTATTCTGTATTTCACTGACTAGTTCTAATGGTAATATATCACTTACTGTCATATTTATTCTGTATTTCACTGACTATTTCTAATGGTAATATATCACTTACTGTCATATTTATTCTGTATTTCACTGACTAGTTCTAATGGAAATATATCACTTACCAGTACTGTCATATTCATTCTGTATTTCACTGACTAGTTCTAATGGTAATATATCACTTACTGTCATATTTATTCTGTATTTCACTGACTAGTTCTAATGGTAATATATCACTTACTGTCATATTTATTCTGTATTTCACTGACTAGTTCTAATGGTAATATATCACTTACTGTCATATTTATTCTGTATTTCACTGACTAGTTCTAATGGTAATATATCACTTACTGTCATATTTATTCTGTATTTCACTGACTAGTTCTAATGATAATATATCACTTACTGTCATATTTATTCTGTATTTCACTGACTAGTTCTAATGGTAATATATCACTTACTGTCATATTTATTCTGTATTTCACTGACTAGTTCTAATGGTAATATATCACTTACTGTCATATTTATTCTGTATTTCACTGACTAGTTCTAATGGTAATATAGAGTACAGAAGGTTAGAAGTAATAGAAGCTTCTAATTCACACATGGCACCAAAACACTTCAATAAGATCTTCCTCAAACTCACACGAGTTTCCTATAAATAATATAAAATATTAAATCAAAAATTTATTATTTAATTTGATGTGAATACTACAATCTGATTGGCTGATCTGCCTGGAGCAACATTAATTATACTTGATAACCTGGGTTGGTATTGTGACGTCGCCAATGTGTTCATTCGCCAACGACAAATTCAAATAGTCTCGTAAAATAATCGTAATTAAAACAGAGGAATAATTAAATTTTGATGCAAAAATTAAATTATAACAAATATTTTCAATTTTTGAACAGGTTATACTTTCATAACCTGGTTTGGAACAAATTACGCTTTTTATAAGCCGCTTCACGTTTTTTATTTAGTGTAAACGGTCCCAAACCAGGTTATATTGTTTAACTTGTTCAAAAATTGAAAATATTCCTTGATTAAACCAAGGATTGACTATTGACTAATAGTGTAAAAATGTTGAAGTACAGTTTATTTCAAGCATTTTTTTTAAATTCATTTAATCAAATCGTACCCATTTCATCAAAATGTTTGTATTCTGTGCACCAAGTTTCCAATAGAATTGATAATTTTCACAATACTAGTA
This sequence comes from Bathymodiolus septemdierum, assembly GCA_963383655.1. NCBI lineage: Eukaryota > Metazoa > Mollusca > Bivalvia > Mytilida > Modiolidae > Bathymodiolus > Bathymodiolus septemdierum. The sequence goes on from OY726518.1 coordinate 75,694,210, forward strand.
TAGTGATAGAACTCGCCCTAACTTTTCAGTTATGTATATAACTGATGAACACATACCTTAGCTGTTATTATACATGTACGGTACTAATAATACTGACGTTGTCTAATCTAATGTAACTAGTAAGTCAATTCATAACAAAGAGGGGCCGTCGTGATCATATGGTAGTTGGATTTACAACTACCTGTGCAATCAATGGCTACCACTACTAAAGTTGTGAGTTTGAACCCCTTTCATGGTGAGGTGTAGTCGATACAACATTATCAGATAAAGTTTGTCAGTGACTTGCGACATAATCGGTGGTTTTCTCCGGTTTCATCCATCAATAAAACTGACCGCCACAATAACTGAAATATTGTTGAAAGTGGCATTAAACACTATAAACAAACCATAACAAAGAGCATGTTCTGGAACTGGTATAATTGGATTTTGGATTACGGGTATGTAATCATTCTATAAATAATTGACAAGGTTCATTAACAAAAATATATCATGATTGACCAGATAGTACATGAATAAGTTACAAGGTTATTTGGTCACGAGTGACATATTTTTGATAATGAAATTCGTCAAGAAGTTATAGTAAAAAAAGAATTTATTATCCAAATACAAAAATGTTCCGTATCGTATTTAAAATGAAATGAGTGAGTGAATGATTGTTGTTTAACACCAACTCAGCAATTTTTCAGCTGTATCATGGCGAGAATAAGTTAATTTTCAATGAGATGATGATGAGGTCCACTTTGTACTAGGCCAACATGCTTAGTTGGATTTTTTATTGTGCTAGCTCACTGAAACAACAGTCCGCGGATAGACATGTCGTCCCACTCAGATCACATTATCCTGATTACTAGCCAACCAGTCTTTGCTCTTTCTCCTTAACGTTACGTGCTTAATGGAGAAGCAACAAATACCAATTTTATAATCTTTGGTTTGACCTGATCGGGGCTCGAACCCACGATTTACTGCACTCACGGTGAGCACACTAACCATTACACCACTAATACAGTTTAAAACACTGAACTTCAGCTGTGTACATATAACAGTTACAAACTTCATTCTGAATCAGAATCACTTAATGTTAAAGTAAGATTCTTTTTTATTATTATGACAATAGTCGTGTTGCTGTTTCTGCATTTGTAGTTAGTTTGTTTATGTTGGAAATGTTCCAAGGGACCTAACTGTAAAACCATGGAAACAGTCAAAGGGACGTAACTGTAAAACATACTAATAACAACATTTTTCGATATTATTTCAGTTACGATGTATATCATGCCAGACAATTTTAGGTGGAGGGTGAAGGATTCTGGAGAAAACACAGAAAATAACTGACCGTATGTAAGACAATGATCAACTTTTATCATCTATTATAAGCCAGGTCAGGTGTACTTGATACAACATTATGTGATCAAGTTTGTCAGTGACTTGCGTTAGGTTGGTGGTTTTCTCTGGGTACTCTGGCCACGATATAACTGAAATATTGTTGAAAGTGGCATTAAATACCATGACCCTAACCCTATATTATAAGTTTATACCAAGACGTCTCATCATGAGTGAAGAGTCAAAATGACATAAGCTGTGATAAAAACCAATTACATAGGTAGATATATATCCAATTACTAAAAGGTCACAGTAACACAAAGTTTGACTTTTACATCACAAGGTTCTGTTGTTGTAAGTCAGAAGTATAAATAACCTACCATTTGATAAAATTCCACCAAATGGTGTAATGGTTCATATCTGTTGGTAGCAATAACCTTTCTACATACTGATGACTTGGCATTTTCCTACAATTATGACAAAATTGTTCAAAACATAGCAGTAGATTGTTTGTAATGTTATATTCATTAGTTGTACCTATATATTTTTATACGTCTGTATAGTATATAAATGAAGCCTTAGTGGTAACTTCATAATACTAATCTAATATCCTACACTAGTTCTATTTGAGCATGTCAAATTGTATTGACTGAATAAATGTTGTTATATACTAGTACTGTTACTGACTAAGATATAGCTTTTCTGGTACCTCATTCATGTTGAGCAACGGTAAGATACAGGATAAACACAATATACGTACATTGTCAGAAAATATCAAATTCATTTGCACTCTCTGCAAAACAGGACAGAACAGCTTACTTTTCGTCCTGTTTTTCTAAAGCTTGTACAAATATATTTGATATTTTCCGACAATGTATATATATTGTCTATTTATTGAAGTTGCTGTACCAAGTAAGAGAAGTAAGTAGTTATGTATACTGTATTTACATGTGTGTTATAGGCATCAATTTGACCTCTGATTCTATGTATTTTCTATTAGATTTTGGAGGTGTCCTGATGGGTATTTTATGCTTTACATTTTATTACTATAACATGTATAAACACTAACCTGCCACTACTTATCTTTTTTTTTTTAATGAAAATTTCATACAACCATACCTTTTTAATGTCATAATTTGATTCATGCATTAAATTGAGAGTTGTATAATAAACACACATTTTGTTTGTCCCGGCCTCACCAAACCAGGCGAAGTGGACAACTTTTCGCCCTGGCTTCATTGAAATCATCCTATTCCCGCTAAAAGGCTAAGTTTTAGTCGCCCTGTAAGTCAGTATTTTTTTCACCAATAATCAGATTTTTTCTTCAATATTCATATAAAAGGAAGTTTGACCCATAAAGGGTTTGATGTTCAATATTTTATTCCAAACTGATTGGTTGCATCCTTTTTAAGATAGTTGTGCAGCACATTTGTTTTGTGAAAGGTAGGGGGTCATGCGGTAGAAGGGGAAAGAAATGTTAAAATTTTGCTCGCTTTTCAAAGTCTCCAAGATGCTCCCTCACTTCACTATCAAGTGAAGGGCTTGGGTGGCTCAATGAGTTTACCAGTTGCTTGCCCATGGTCAGTGGTTCTCTTCGGGTACTCTGGCTTTTTCCACCACTAAAACTGATCTCCATGATATAGCTGAAATATTGCTGAAAGTGTTGTCAAACACAATAAATCAAATCAAAAAATCGTTATCAAAGGAACCGAGAGAGAAGTCATGTCGTCCTGTTTTTACTAATTGTGGTGAGCCCTATTTGTCAGGAATTGTATAATTTGTACTTGTCACAAAACAGATGAAAAATGCTTGCTGTAAACCTTGTACATAAAAAGTACATGTCTATGTATATGCACATCATTGCACGATATAAAAGTATTGTGTACAGTATAACTTCTCTTAACCTATCCCTCTGAATACATCTACTAAATTCCCCCTTCATTTATTGGTCAATAGATATGACCAAAAACCTCATATTGACTTGAAAATAAATGAAGAAAAGTGACATTCCTTTATATTAACTGAGCATTTTTTGCCTCATCTGTTGTTGGTTTATATATAAATATATATATATACAAAGAAACCTGTCAATACCTCCTTATGACCAATTTTTCTGTTTGGTATAGACAGACGTTTGGTTTTTTTAACACTGATTTGGCACATCACGACTTTATTTACAGTTTGTTTTATACAGGATTTATTTTATTCAAAGTTTGGTTTAAACAGACTTCACTGTATAGGTATATTACATTTTACTCAGGGTTTGGTTTAAACAGACTTCACTGTGTATGTATATTACATTTTATTCAGGGTTTGGTTTAAACAGACTTCACTGTGTATGTATATTACATTTTATTCAGGGTTTGGTTTAAACAGACTTCACTGTATATGTATATTACATTTTATTCAGGGTTTGGTTTAAACAGACTTCACTGTATATGTATATTACATTTTATTCAAGGTTTGGTTTAAACAGACTTTACTGTGTATGTATATTACATTTTATTCAGGGTTTGGTTTAAACAGACTTCACTGTGTATGTATATTACATTTTATTCAGGGTTTGGTTTAAACAGACTTCACTGTGTATGTATATTACATTTTATTCAGGGTTTGGTTTAAACAGACTTCACTGTATATGTACATTACATTTTATTCAGGGTTTGGTTTAAACAGACTTCACTGTGTATGTATATTACATTTTATTCAGAACAGACTTCACTGTATACAATGTATGTATATTACATTTTATTCAGAACAGACTTCACTGTATACAATGTATGTATATTACATTTTATTCAGAACAGACTTCACTGTATACAATGTATGTATATTACATTTTATTCAGGATTTGGTTTAAACAGACTTCACTGTGTATGTATATAACATTTTAGTCAGGGCTTGGTTTAAACAGACTTCACTGTGTATGTATATTACATTTTATTCAGTGTTTGGTTTAAACAGACTTCACTGTGTATTTATATAACAATTTAGTCAGGGTTTGGTTTAAACAGACTTCACTGTACATGTATATTACATTTTATTCAGGGTTTGGTTTAAACAGACTTCACTGTATATGTATATTACATTTTATTCAGGATTTGGTTTAAACAGACTTCACTGTGTATGTATATTACATTTTATTCAGGGTTTGGTTTAAACAGCCTTCACCGTGTATGTATATTACATTTTATTCAGGGTTTGGTTTAAACAGACTTCACTGTATATGTATATTACATTTTATTCAGGGTTTGGTTTAAACAGACTTCACTGTATATGTATATTACATTTTATTCAGGGTTTGGTTTAAACAGACTTCACCCCTATATGTATATTACATTTTATTCAGGGTTTGGTTTAAACAGACTTCACTGTATATGTATATTACATTTTATTCAGGATTTGGTTTAAACAGACTTCACTGTATATGTATATTACATTTTATTCAGGGTTTGGTTTAAACAGACTTCACTGTATATGTATATTACATTTTATTCAGGGTTTGGTTTAAGGTTTAAACAGACTCCACTGTGTATGTATATTACATTTTATTCAGAGTTTGGTTTAAACAGACTTCACTGTATATGTATATTACATTTTATTCAGCGTTTGGTTTAAACAGACTTCACTGTATATGTATATTACATTTTATTCAGGGTTTGGTTTAAACAGACTTCACTGTATATGTATATTACATTTTATTCAGGGTTTGATTTAAACAGACTTCACTGTATATGTATATTACATTTTATTCAGGATTTGGTTTAAACAGACTTCGGGATATATGTATATTACATTTTATTCAGGGTTTGGTTTAAACAGACTTCACTGTATATGTATATTACATTTTATTCAGGGTTTGGTTTAAACAGACTGCACTGTGTATGTATATTACATTTTATTCAGGGTTTGGTTTAAACAGACTTCACTGTATATGTATATTACATTTTATTCAGGGTTTGGTTTAAACAGACTTCACTGTATATGTATATTACATTTTATTCAGGGTTTGGTTTAAACAGACTTCACTGTATATGTATATTACATTTTATTCAAGGTTTGGCTTAAACAGACTTTACTGTGTATGTATATTACATTTTATTCAGGGTTTGGTTTAAACAGACTTCACTGTGTATGTATATTACATTTTATTCAGGGTTTGGTTTAAACAGACTTCACTGTGTATGTATATTACATTTTATTCAGGGTTTGGTTTAAACAGACTTCACTGTGTATGTATATTACATTTTATTCAGGGTTTGGTTTAAATAGACTTCACTGTATATGTATATTACATTTTATTCAGGGATTGGTTTAAACAGACTTCACTGTATATGTATATTACATTTTATTTAGGGTTTGGTTTAAACAGACTTCACTGTATATGTATATTACATTTTATTCAGGGTTTGGTTTAAACAGACTTCACTGTGTATGTATATTACATTTTATTCAGGGTTTGGTTTAAACAGACTTCACTGTGTATGTATATTACATTTTATTCAGGGTTTGGTTTAAACAGACTTCACTATGTATGTATATTACATTTTATTCAGGGTTTGGTTTAAATAGACTTCACTGTATATGTATATTACATTTTATTCAGGGTTTGGTTTAAACAGACTTCACTGTATATGTATATTACATTTTATTCAGGGTTTGGTTTAAACAGACTTCACTGTACATGTATATTACATTTTATTCAGGGTTTGGTTTAAACAGAATTCACTGTATATGTATATTACATTTTATTCAGGGTTTGGTTTAAGGTTTAAACAGACTTCACTGTGTATGTATATTACATTTTATTCAGGGTTTGGTTTAAACAGACTTCACTGTGTATGTATATTACATTTTATTCAGGGTTTGGTTTAAACAGACTTCACTGTATATGTATATTACATTTTATTCAGGGTTTGGTTTAAACAGACTTCACTGTATATGTATATTACATTTTATTCAGGGTTTGGTTTAAACAGACTTCACTGTGTATGTATATTACATTTTATTAAGGGGTTTGGTTTAAACAGACTTCACTGTGTATGTATATTACATTTTATTCAGGGTTTGGTTTAAACAGACTTCACTGTGTATGTATATTACATTTTATTCAGGGTTTGGTTTAAATAGACTTCACTGTATATGTATATTACATTTTATTCAGGGTTTGGTTTAAACAGACTTCACTGTATATGTATATTACATTTTATTCAGGGTTTGGTTTAAACAGACTTCACTGTGTAGGTATATAACATTGTATTCAGGGTTTGGTTTAAACAGACTTCACTGTATATGTATATTACATTATATTCAGGGTTTGGTTTAAACAGACTTCACTGTGTATGTATATTACATTTTATTCAGGGTTTGGTTTAAACAGACTTCACTGTATATGTATATTACATTTTATTCAGGGTTTGGTTTAAACAGACTTCACTGTATATGTATATTACATTTTATTCAGGGTTTGGCTTAAACCGACTTCACTGTGTATGTATATTACATTTTATTCAGGATTTGGTTTAAACAGACTTCACTGTATATGTATATTACATTTTATTCAGGGTTTGGTTTAAACAGACTTCACTGTATATGTATATTACATTTTATTCAGGATTTGGTTTAAACAGACTTCGGGATATATGTATATTACATTTTATTCAGGGTTTGGTTTAAACAGACTTCACTGTATATGTATATTACATTTTATTCAGGGTTTAGTTTAAACAGACTTCACTGTGCATGTATATTACATTTTATTCAGGGTTTGGTTTAAACAGACTTCACTGTATATGTATATTACATTTTATTCAGGGTTTGGTTTAAACAGACTTCACTGTATATGTATATTACATTTTATTCAGGGTTTGGTTTAAACAGACTTCACTGTGTATGTATATTACATTTTATTCAGAACAAACTTCACTGTATACAATGTATGTATATTACATTTTATTCAGGGTTTGGTTTAAACAGACTTCACTGTGTATGTATATAACATTTTAGTCAGGGTTTGGTTTAAACAGACTTCACTGTGTATGTATATTACATTTTATTCAGGGTTTGGTTTAAACAGACTTCACTGTATATGTATATTACATTTTATTCAGGGTTTGGTTTAAACAGACTTCACTGTATATGTATATTACATTTTATTCAGGATTTGGTTTAAACAGACTTCACTGTATATGTATATTACATTTTATTCAGGGTTTGGTTTAAACAGACTTCACTGTATATGTATATTACATTTTATTCAAGGTTTGGTTTAAACAGACTTCACTGTATATGTATATTACATTTTATTCAAGGTTTGGTTTAAACAGACTTCACTGTGTATGTATGTTACATTTTATTCAGGGTTTGGTTTAAACAGACTTCACTGTGTATGTATATTACATTTTATTCAGGGTTTGGTTTAAACAGACTTGTGTATGTATATTACATTTTATTCAGGGTTTGGTTTAAACAGACTTCACTGTATATGTATATTACATTTTATTCAGGGTTTGGTTTAAACAGACTTCACTGTTATGTATATTACATTTTATTCAGGGTTTGGTTTAAACAGACTTCACTGTATATGTATATTACATTTTATTCAGGGTTTGGTTTAAACAGACTTCACTGTATATGTATATTACATTTTATTCAGGATTTGGTTTAAACAGACTTCGGGATATATGTATATTACATTTTATTCAGGGTTTGGTTTAAACAGACTTCACTGTATATGTATATTACATTTTATTCAGGGTTTGGTTTAAACAGACTTTACTGTGTATGTATATTACATTTTATTCAGGGTTTGGTTTAAACAGACTTCACTGTATATGTATATTACATTTTATTCAGGGTTTGGTTTAAACAGACTTCACTGTATATGTATATTACATTTTATTCAGGGTTTGGTTTAAACAGACTTCACTGTGTATGTATATTACATTTTATTCAGAACAGACTTCACTGTATACAATGTATGTATATTACATTTTATTCAGAACAGACTTCACTGTATACAATGTATGTATATTACATTTTATTCAGGGTTTGGTTTAAACAGACTTCACTGTGTATGTATATTACATTTTATTCAGAACAGACTTCACTGTATACAATGTATGTATATTACATTTTATTCAGGATTTGGTTTAAACAGACTTCACTGTGTATGTATATAACATTTTAGTCAGGGTTTGGTTTAAACAGACTTCACTGTGTATGTATATTACATTTTATTCAGTGTTTGGTTTAAACAGACTTCACTGTGTATTTATATAATAATTTAGTCAGGGTTTGGTTTAAACAGACTTCACTGTACATGTATATTACATTTTATTCAGGGTTTGGTTTAAACAGACTTCACTGTATATGTATATTACATTTTATTCAGGATTTGGTTTAAACAGACTTCACTGTGTATGTATATTACATTTTATTCAGGGTTTGGTTTAAACAGACTTCACCGTGTATGTATATTACATTTTATTCAGGGTTTGGTTTAAACAGACTTCACTGTATATGTATATTACATTTTATTCAGGGTTTGGTTTAAACAGACTTCACTGTATATGTATATTACATTTTATTCAGGGTTTGGTTTAAACAGACTTCACCCCTATATGTATATTACATTTTATTCAGGGTTTGGTTTAAACAGACTTCACTGTATATGTATATTACATTTTATTCAGGATTTGGTTTAAACAGACTTCACTGTATATGTATATTACATTTTATTCAGGGTTTGGTTTAAACAGACTTCACTGTATATGTATATTACATTTTATTCAGGGTTTGGTTTAAGGTTTAAACAGACTTCACTGTGTATGTATATTACATTTTATTCAGAGTTTGGTTTAAACAGACTTCACTGTATATGTATATTACATTTTATTCAGCGTTTGGTTTAAACAGACTTCACTGTATATGTATATTACATTTTATTCAGGGTTTGGTTTAAACAGACTTCACTGTATATGTATATTACATTTTATTCAGGGTTTGATTTAAACAGACTTCACTGTATATGTATATTACATTTTATTCAGGATTTGGTTTAAACAGACTTCGGGATATATGTATATTACATTTTATTCAGGGTTTGGTTTAAACAGACTTCACTGTATATGTATATTATATTTTATTCAGGGTTTGGTTTAAACAGACTTCACTGTGTATGTATATTACATTTTATTCAGGGTTTGGTTTAAACAGACTTCACTGTATATGTATATTACATTTTATTCAGGGTTTGGTTTAAACAGACTTCACTGTGTAGGTATATAACATTGTATTCAGGGTTTGGTTTAAACAGACTTCACTGTATATGTATATTACATTATATTCAGGGTTTGGTTTAAACAGACTTCACTGTGTATGTATATTACATTTTATTCAGGGTTTGGTTTAAACAGACTTCACTGTATATGTATATTACATTTTATTCAGGGTTTGGTTTAAACAGACTTCACTGTATATGTATATTACATTTTATTCAGGGTTTGGCTTAAACCGACTTCACTGTGTATGTATATTACATTTTATTCAGGATTTGGTTTAAACAGACTTCACTGTATATGTATATTACATTTTATTCAGGGTTTGGTTTAAACAGACTTCACTGTATATGTATATTACATTTTATTCAGGATTTGGTTTAAACAGACTTCGGGATATATGTATATTACATTTTATTCAGGGTTTGGTTTAAACAGACTTCACTGTATATGTATATTACATTTTATTCAGGGTTTAGTTTAAACAGACTTCACTGTGCATGTATATTACATTTTATTCAGGGTTTGGTTTAAACAGACTTCACTGTATATGTATATTACATTTTATTCAGGGTTTGGTTTAAACAGACTTCACTGTATATGTATATTACATTTTATTCAGGGTTTGGTTTAAACAGACTTCACTGTGTATGTATATTACATTTTATTCAGAACAAACTTCACTGTATACAATGTATGTATATTACATTTTATTCAGGGTTTGGTTTAAACAGACTTCACTGTGTATGTATATAACATTTTAGTCAGGGTTTGGTTTAAACAGACTTCACTGTGTATGTATATTACATTTTATTCAGGGTTTGGTTTAAACAGACTTCACTGTATATGTATATTACATTTTATTCAGGGTTTGGTTTAAACAGACTTCACTGTATATGTATATTACATTTTATTCAGGATTTGGTTTAAACAGACTTCACTGTATATGTATATTACATTTTATTCAGGGTTTGGTTTAAACAGACTTCACTGTATATGTATATTACATTTTATTCAAGGTTTGGTTTAAACAGACTTCACTGTATATGTATATTACATTTTATTCAAGGTTTGGTTTAAACAGACTTCACTGTGTATGTATGTTACATTTTATTCAGGGTTTGGTTTAAACAGACTTCACTGTGTATGTATATTACATTTTATTCAGGGTTTGGTTTAAACAGACTTGTGTATGTATATTACATTTTATTCAGGGTTTGGTTTAAACAGACTTCACTGTATATGTATATTACATTTTATTCAGGGTTTGGTTTAAACAGACTTCACTGTTATGTATATTACATTTTATTCAGGGTTTGGTTTAAACAGACTTCACTGTATATGTATATTACATTTTATTCAGGGTTTGGTTTAAACAGACTTCACTGTATATGTATATTACATTTTATTCAGGATTTGGTTTAAACAGACTTCGGGATATATGTATATTACATTTTATTCAGGGTTTGGTTTAAACAGACTTCACTGTATATGTATATTACATTTTATTCAGGGTTTGGTTTAAACAGACTTTACTGTGTATGTATATTACATTTTATTCAGGGTTTGGTTTAAACAGACTTCACTGTATATGTATATTACATTTTATTCAGGGTTTGGTTTAAACAGACTTCACTGTATATGTATATTACATTTTATTCAGGGTTTGGTTTAAACAGACTTCACTGTGTATGTATATTACATTTTATTCAGAACAGACTTCACTGTATACAATGTATGTATATTACATTTTATTCAGAACAGACTTCACTGTATACAATGTATGTATATTACATTTTATTCAGGGTTTGGTTTAAACAGACTTCACTGTGTATGTATATTACATTTTATTCAGAACAGACTTCACTGTATACAATGTATGTATATTACATTTTATTCAGGATTTGGTTTAAACAGACTTCACTGTGTATGTATATAACATTTTAGTCAGGGTTTGGTTTAAACAGACTTCACTGTGTATGTATATTACATTTTATTCAGTGTTTGGTTTAAACAGACTTCACTGTGTATTTATATAATAATTTAGTCAGGGTTTGGTTTAAACAGACTTCACTGTACATGTATATTACATTTTATTCAGGGTTTGGTTTAAACAGACTTCACTGTATATGTATATTACATTTTATTCAGGATTTGGTTTAAACAGACTTCACTGTGTATGTATATTACATTTTATTCAGGGTTTGGTTTAAACAGACTTCACCGTGTATGTATATTACATTTTATTCAGGGTTTGGTTTAAACAGACTTCACTGTATATGTATATTACATTTTATTCAGGGTTTGGTTTAAACAGACTTCACTGTATATGTATATTACATTTTATTCAGGGTTTGGTTTAAACAGACTTCACCCCTATATGTATATTACATTTTATTCAGGGTTTGGTTTAAACAGACTTCACTGTATATGTATATTACATTTTATTCAGGATTTGGTTTAAACAGACTTCACTGTATATGTATATTACATTTTATTCAGGGTTTGGTTTAAACAGACTTCACTGTATATGTATATTACATTTTATTCAGGGTTTGGTTTAAGGTTTAAACAGACTTCACTGTGTATGTATATTACATTTTATTCAGAGTTTGGTTTAAACAGACTTCACTGTATATGTATATTACATTTTATTCAGCGTTTGGTTTAAACAGACTTCACTGTATATGTATATTACATTTTATTCAGGGTTTGGTTTAAACAGACTTCACTGTATATGTATATTACATTTTATTCAGGGTTTGATTTAAACAGACTTCACTGTATATGTATATTACATTTTATTCAGGATTTGGTTTAAACAGACTTCGGGATATATGTATATTACATTTTATTCAGGGTTTGGTTTAAACAGACTTCACTGTATATGTATATTATATTTTATTCAGGGTTTGGTTTAAACAGACTTCACTGTGTATGTATATTACATTTTATTCAGGGTTTGGTTTAAACAGACTTCACTGTATATGTATATTACATTTTATTCAGGGTTTGGTTTAAACAGACTTCACTGTATATGTATATTACATTTTATTCAGGGTTTGGTTTAAACAGACTTCACTGTGTATGTATATTACATTTTATTAAGGGGTTTGGTTTAAACAGACTTCACTGTGTATGTATATTACATTTTATTCAGGGTTTGGTTTAAACAGACTTCACTGTGTATGTATATTACATTTTATTCAGGGTTTGGTTTAAATAGACTTCACTGTATATGTATATTACATTTTATTCAGGGTTTGGTTTAAACAGACTTCACTGTATATGTATATTACATTTTATTCAGGGTTTGGTTTAAACAGACTTCACTGTATATGTATATTACATTTTATTCAGGGTTTGGTTTAAACCGACTTCACTGTGTATGTATATTACATTTTATTCAGGGTTTGGTTTAAACAGACTTCACTGTATACAATGTATGTATATTACATTTTATTCAGGGTTTGGCTTAAACAGACTTCACTGTGTATGTATATAACATTTTATTCAGCGTTTGGTTTAAACAGACTTCACTGTGTATGTATATAACATTTTAATCAGGGTTTGGCTTAAACAGACTTCACTGTATATGTATATTACACTTTATTCAGGGTTTGGTTTAAACAGACTTCACTGTATATGTATATTACATTTTATTCAGGGTTTGGTTTAACCAGACTTCACTGTGTATGTATATTACATTTTATTCAGGGTTTGGATTAAACAGACTTCACTGTATGTATATTACATCTTAGTCAGGGTTTGGTTTAAACAGACTTCACTTTGTATGTATATTACATTTTATTCAGGGTTTGGCTTAAACAGACTTCACTGTATACAATGTATGTATATTACATTTTATTCAGGGTTTGGTTTAAACAGACTTCACTGTGTATGTATATAACATTTTATTCAGGGTTTGGTTTAAACAGACTTCACTGTGTATGTATATTACATTTTATTCAGGGTTTGGTTTAAACAGACTTCACTGTATATGTATATTACATTTTATTCAGGGTTTGGTTTAAACAGACTTCACTTTGTATGTATATTACATTTTATTCAGGGTTTGGTTTAAACAGACTTCACTGTATACAATGTATGTATATTACATTTTATTCAGGGTTTGGTTTAAACAGACTTCACTGTGTATGTATATAAAATTTTATTCAGGGTTTGGTTTAAACAGACTTCACTGTGTATGTATATAAAATTTTATTCAGGGTTTGGTTTAAACAGACTTCACTGTGTATGTATATTACATTTTATTCAGGGTTTGGTTTAAACAGACTTCACTGTGTATGTATATTACATTTTATTCAGGGTTTGGTTTAAACAGACTTCACTGTGTATGTATATTACATTTTATTCAGGGTTTGGTTTAAACAGACTTCACTGTGTATGTATATTACATTTTATTCAGGGTTTGGTTTAAACAGACTTCACTGTGTATGTATATTACATTTTATTCAGGGTTTGGTTTAAACAGACTTCACTGTATATGTATATTACATTTTATTCAGGGTTTGGTTTAAACAGACTTCACTGTATATGTATATTACATTTTATTCAGGGTTTGGTTTAAACAGACTTTACTGTATATGTATATTACATTTTATTCAGGGTTTGGTTTAAACAGACTTCACTGTATATGTATATTACATTTTATTCAGGGTTTGGCTTAAACAGACTTCACTGTATATGCATATTACATTTTATTCAGGGTTTGGTTTAAACAGACTTCACTGTACATGTATATTACATTTTATTCAGGGTTTGGTTTAAACAGACTTCACTGTATACAATGTATGTATATTACATTTTATTAAGGGGTTTGGTTTAAACAGACTTCACTGTATATGTATATTACATTTTATTCAGGGTTTGGTTTAAACAGACTTCACTGTATACAATGTATGTATATTACATTTTATTAAGGGGTTTGGTTTAAACAGACTTCACTGTGTATGTATATTACATTTTATTCAGGGTTTGGTTTAAACAGACTTCACTGTGTATGTATATTACATTTTATTCAGGGTTTGGTTTAAATAGACTTCACTGTATATGTATATTACATTTTATTCAGGGTTTGGTTTAAACAGACTTCACTGTATATGTATATTACATTTTAATCAGGGTTTGGTTTAAACAGACTTCACTGTGTATGTATATAACATTGTATTCAGGGTTTGGTTTAAACAGACTTCACTGTATATGTATATTACATTATATTCAGGGTTTGGTTTAAACAGACTTCACTGTGTATGTATATTACATTTTATTCAGGGTTTGGTTTAAACAGACTTCACTGTGTATGTATATAACATTTTATTCAGGGTTTGGTTTAAACAGACTTCACTGTGTACAATGTATGTATATTACATTTTATTCAGGGTTTGGTTTAAACAGACTTCACTGTGTATGTATATAACATTTTATTCAGGGTTTGGTTTAAACAGACTTCACTGTGTATGTATATTACATTTTATTCAGGGTTTGGTTTAAACAGACTTCACTGTATATGTATATTACATTTTATTCAGGGTTTGGTTTAAACAGACTTCACTGTATATGTATATTACATTTTATTCAGGGTTTGGTTTAAACAGACTTCACTGTGTATGTATATTACATTTTATTCAGGGTTTGGTTTAAACAGACTTCACTGTATGTATATTACATCTTAGTCAGGGTTTGGTTTAAACAGACTTCACTTTGTATGTATATTACATTTTATTCAGGGTTTGGTTTAAACAGACTTCACTGTATACAATGTATGTATATTACATTTTATTCAGGGTTTGGTTTAAACAGACTTCACTGTGTATGTATATAACATTTTATTCAGGGTTTGGTTTAAACAGACTTCACTGTGTATGTATATTACATTTTATTCAGGGTTTGGTTTAAACAGACTTCACTGTATATGTATATTACATTTTATTCAGGATTTGGTTTAAACAGACTTCGGGATATATGTATATTACATTTTATTCAGGGTTTGGTTTAAACAGACTTCACTGTATATGTATATTACATTTTATTCAGGGTTTGGTTTAAACAGACTTCACTGTATATGTATATTACATTTTATTCAGGGTTTGGTTTAAACAGACTTCACTGTGTATGTATATTACATTTTATTAAGGGGTTTGGTTTAAACAGACTTCACTGTGTATGTATATAAAATTTTATTCAGGGTTTGGTTTAAACAGACTTCACTGTGTATGTATATTACATTTTATTCAGGGTTAGGTTTAAACAGACTTCACTGTGTATGTATATTACATTTTATTCAGGGTTTGGTTTAAACAGACTTCACTGTGTATGTATATTACATTTTATTCAGGGTTTGGTTTAAACAGACTTCACTGTGTATGTATATTACATTTTATTCAGGGTTTGGTTTAAACAGACTTCACTGTATATGTATATTACATTTTATTCAGGGTTTGGTTTAAACAGACTTCACTGTATATGTATATTACATTTTATTCAGGGTTTGGTTTAAACAGACTTTACTGTATATGTATATTACATTTTATTCAGGGTTTGGTTTAAACAGACTTCACTGTATATGTATATTACATTTTATTCAGGGTTTGGCTTAAACAGACTTCACTGTATATGCATATTACATTTTATTCAGGGTTTGGTTTAAACAGACTTCACTGTGTATGTATATTACATTTTATTAAGGGGTTTGGTTTAAACAGACTTCACTGTGTATGTATATTACATTTTATTCAGGGTTTGGTTTAAACAGACTTCACTGTGTATGTATATTAAATTTTATTCAGGGTTTGGTTTAAACAGACTTCACTGTGTATGTATATTACATTTTATTCAGGGTTGGTTTAAACAGACTTTACTGTGTATGTATATTACATTTTACATCAATATACTACCAATATAGATAAGAGATCTTCTAGATATTCTGTAATAGTTTGTTGATCTTCAAACAGACTCCAACTTCTCTGTTGAGAATCCTCTTTACATTCAGTCAGCTTTGTCAACAGATCATTTAATCTTTTACCATCATAAGAAGATTCTTCATCTTTAGTTTCATCCTAAAACCAAATGTATAAGTTATAACAACATACCAAGTATAAGTAGATGATTTGGTTTGGTTGGTTTATGGTGTTTAATGCCACTTTCAACAATATCTTAGTTATATCATGGCGGTCAGTTTTATTGGTGGAGGAAACAAGTCACTGACAAATTTTATCACATATGATAATTTTGTATCGAGTACAACCTGTCTGAGTGAGATTCGAACTCACAATTTTAGTGGTGATAGATACTGAGCGCACAGGTAGTTGTAAATTTAACTACCATACGATCACAATCATGACCACGATGGCCCCAGTGTCAATAGAATAATAAAATAATGAGACAAGTACAGTATTGCATGTTGTGTATTGTAATCATTATAATAACTAAGGTCGATCTCCCTCATTCATAGGTAACCTGTAGACAATTTTAGCTATCCTGTTTAGAATCTTTCTTACTCTCAGAGTCTTTAGAATTACTTGGCTTTCCAATCTTTTGACTATGAGTAAATATGTACCTGATGATGGCTATTCTATAAATGTGTTTACCTGTATGTGGAATAAAGATATCTACATGTTATATAGTAGAGTGAAAATTCTTACTTTTGCTTGATTATATGTAAATGGAATATATGTCAATTGTATAAATCACATATATATATATATAGTTACAAAAAAATATAGTATATTACAAATAATTACTGAATAATCTGAGAGAAAACACCTACACTGAATTAAATTATGTTTGACTATTTAAGTAACATGTTACTGACTTTATTTACTGAGAAATAGGGATTACATTTCATATTCACATTTCACATGACATCCTTCTTTCGCTTTGTAGACAAACGAGCGATTTATTGATGGTATAATCTCATTTGCACATGCGCCGGTGAGTGTGACTGACTTTTCCATTGGCAGCATAAATTGTGTGTGACATTTTCCACAAACGTAAATATAAATTACTGTCTTCCAATCAAAGTATACTACCATATTTGTACTCTTAGACATATCAGAATCGAAATAAATCATGGAAGCCAGAATGTGTTTTGGCTTCCATGATTTATTTCTTAAATGATTTTTCTCAAAACTTTTCAAATTTGATGACAAGTTGATATTGATAGAATCTTTGTTTTGTTCATATTAATATATATAATATACCGTCAAAATGAATTTTTAAAATGGATTTCAATGCATGTGGAAAAACAAGACTGAATATTCTGCCAACTTCAAAATGGTGGTTTAGTCTCATCTGGCCTACATTTGAAAATTTCATTGTCTCACTTGGCCTACAAGCTAATTTCTTACCCGAGTCATACCTGATGGATTTTATTGCTATAGATTGTTGTCTTAGCACTTAAGTTGGGGCCCCTTATAGGTTGTTATTTTATATAGAAAAAACGTGACAACTCATAAGTAAAAAAATGTTGGCTGTGTGAGACAGTGTGATTATCATATAACAATAGTAATCGTTATAGTCTGTTCTATATTGTATTTTGGTTACTTACGAAATAATTAATTATTTATATGTTTGTTAAACAAACATATAAATAATTAATTATTTTGGGGTTTTTGGGGTTTTTTTTGTATATGTACTATTTTAATATTTAATCAATAAGTAATTATGTTTTCTATAAAATAATAAATTAGTGATATACAGGTACTATGTGTATGCTATTTCATTCCTTTTTTAGATGTATTATAATCTTTGTAAAGAATGAAATTAAGAGTCATTGATATCTAGTATTTTACCATAGATATAAGATATATTTCAGTAATTATTGATTTTTTGTTATTCTAATAATTAACCATCATTATTTGTGTTTGAAAAATAAATAAAACACTAATTATATCTTAATTACATTTTCAGTTTAAATAAAACTTTTTAATTTTATTATCAATAAGTGAAATATCACTTGCTATATTTAGTTAAATCCAATGAAAATGCACTAACATATGTTGATTTAAGAAAAAAACAAAATGACAAATTTAATGAGAAATGAAATAATATATATTTGTGCAATTTAATTTTAAAAAAGGAATTAGTAATTGAAATAACACATGCAATATTTAGTTAAAATCTAATGAAACCGAAGTAAAACACTGATTTAAGAAAAAAAAATAAAATGACAAATTTAATGGGAAATGAAATAATATATTTGTTGTAATGTAATTTATAAGTGCAATATCACATGCTATATTTAGTTAAAATCTAATGACCAGAGGCTCTCAAGAGCCTGTATCGTTCACCTAGTAATAAAAAAAAACAATTGGTCCTATGTAAAAACTATGTCCTGCAGTGGTAGTCATCTTGGAATTACGATCAACATAAAAAACACAAAGTTTGTAAAGGACCTTCCAATGATTGATGCACAGTTTAGGTTCAATCAGTGCAATAGCTTCAGAGAAGAATATATTTCTGTATTTTCCCCATATGGTTCTGTGTTAATACTATGACCTGTGGTGGCAGCCATCTTGGATTTCCGATCGGCATAAAAAACACACACCTTGTAGAGGACCTTCCAATGATCATTCCTGGGCAGTTTGGTTTCAATTATCCAAGTGGTTTCAGAGAAGAAGCGTTTTGAAACATTTTTCCCATAGGGTCCAATGTTAAAGTAAGTCCTCCCGTAGCCGCCATTTTGAATTTCATACCGGAACAAAAAACGTACAGTTTGTAGAGGACCATCTAATGAACATTCTTGTACAGTTTGGCTTTAATCATATTTGTAGTTTCTGAGAAGAAGGCATTTGAATATTTTCTCATAGGGTCCAATGTTAATCTATGTCCTGCGGTGGTGGCCATCTTGGATTTCCGATCGGCATAAAAAACACACACCTTGTAGAGGACCTTCCAATGATCATTCCTGGGCAGTTTGGTTTCAATTATCCAAGTGGTTTCAGAGAAGAAGCGTTTTGAAACATTTTTCCCATAGGGTCCAATGTTAAACTAAATCCTGCCGTAGCCGCCATTTTGAATTTCATACCGGAACAAAAAACGTACAGTTTGTAGAGGACCATCTAATGAACATTCATGTACAGTTTGGCTTTAATCATATTTGTAGTTTCTGAGAAGATGGCATTTGAATATTTTCCCATAGGGTCCAATGTTAATCTATGTCCTGCGGTGGCGGCCATCTTGGATTTCCGATCGGCATAAAAAACAGAAACTTTGTAGAGGACCTTCCAATGATCATTCCTGGGCAGTTTGGTTTCAACTGTCCAAGTGGTTTCAGAGAAGAAGCGTTTTGAAACATTTTCCCCATAGGGTCCAATGTTAAACTAAGTACTGCCGTAGCCGCCATTTTGAATTTCATATCGGAACAAAAAACGTACAGTTTGTAGAGGACCATCCAATGAACATTCATGTACAGTTTGGCTTTAATCATATTTGCAGTTTCTGAGAAGAAAGCATTTGAACATTTTCCCATAGGGTCCAATGTTAATCTATGTCCTGCGGTGGTGGCCATCTTGGATTTCCGATCGGCATAAAAAACACACACCTTGTAGAGGACCTTCCAATGATCATTCCTGGGCAGTTTGGTTTCAATTATCCAAGTGGTTTCAGAGAAGAAGCGTTTTGAAACATTTTTCCCATAGGGTCCAATGTTAAACTAAGTCCCGCCGTAGCCGCCATTTTGAATTTCATACCGGAACAAAAAACGTACAGTTTCTAGAGGACCATCTAATGAACATTCATGTACAGTTTGGCTTTAATCATATTTGTAGTTTCTGAGAAGAAGGCATTTGAATATTTTCCCATAGGGTCCAATGTTAATCTATGTCCTGCGGTGGCGGCCATCTTGGATTTCCGATCATCATAAAAAACAGAAACTTTGTAGAGGACCTTCCAATGATCATTCCTGGGCAGTTTGGTTTCAACTGTCCAAGTGGTTTCAGAGAAGAAGCATTTTGAAACATTTTTCCCATAGGGTCCAATGTTAAACTAAGTCCTGCCGTAGCCGCCATTTTGAATTTCATATCGGAACAAAAAACCTTAAGATTGTAGAGGACCATCCAATGAACATTCATGTACAGCTTGGCTTTAATCATATTTGTAGTTTCTGAGAAGAAGGCATTTGAACATTTTCCCATAGGGTCCAATGTTAATCTATGTCCTGCGATGGCGGCCATCTTGGATTTCCGATCGGCATAAAAAACAGTAACTTGGTAAAGGACATTCCAATGATCATTCCTTTACAGTTTGGGTTCAGTCAGTTCATTAGTTTCAGAGAAGAAGATCTTTGAAATTTCAGCCAATCAGAGCATATTATTGGCCCTGGCAGCCATATTGAATATTCGACTGGAACGAAAAACAGTAACTTTGTAGAGGACCATCCAAGGAACATTCCTGCTAAGTTCGGTTCCAATCGGCCAAGTGGTTTCGGAGAAGAAGCTTGAAATGTGAAAAGTTTACAGACGACAGATGACGGACGCCAAGTGATGGCAATAGTTCACCTGGACCTTTGGTCCAGGTGAACTAAAAATGAAGTAAAACAGATTTGAAATAATATATTTGTTGAAATTTAATTTAAAAAAAAGTAATTAATAAGTGAGGTATCACATGCTATATTTAGTTAAAATCTAATGAAAATGAAGTAAGACAAAACAAATTATTTCTTTCATTTATATGTAACTTGACTTGTTAATTATAAAAATTAGTAAACAATCAAGCTTGGAGAGCATATTTCATGTGTGCTTACATTTTTAAAGTTTAATATAAATATTAATCATTATGTTTCATTATGTTTTCGTATTTTATGTAATGCCATTTATGTAGAAAGAACAAAAAATAACACTCAAATTTACCTTTATTTACCTGTAATTACCCTGATTGTTCACCCTTAATGGGACCCCTTAATCCCTCTTAATTAAAATTCTTTCAGTCTCACATAGCCAACATTTTTTTCTTACCTGTACCTATATAAAATATAGAATGTTGGCTAAGTGAGACGGCACCAAAATGGTAACACCAAGAAGTCCAAAAATTAGGCCAGGTCAAATGTTTATTTTTAGATGTGGTTGAAAGTCTGCATAATATATTATTACAATATTGTAAAAAAAGAAGTTAGCGGCACATTATGTCACAATCTGAATTTAGTGGAAGAGCTGTTTATGACAAAAATGTAGCATTTTGGCAAATATTCTTTTATTTTCAAGGGTAATAATTAAAACAATATGCCAGGTGGTATAGTGTCAATGTTTGTCCATTTTTATTCTGTCAATAAATATTTTCACATTTAATTTTTTTCCTCAGGAACCAATGAGTCATTTGAAAACCTGCTTACTTTTGTATGAAAGGTCTGCAATGAATAGTTATTTATTAGTCATATACCCTACATCACATTATGTCTACATCAATCCCTGTGACATTTTTGAAGACCAAAAAAGAAATGTCACATTTGATTGGAAATAATTTTATACATCCTATAAAAAAATCAAGAAAATGTTGAAATAACTCAAAACAATATGATTTAACATATATATATATATACTAACATAACTTTATGCTGACAAAGACTTTTAGCTAAACAATTTAGCTTTCCTACCTATAGATACTGAGTGTATATGATGATGTTTATTCCAGGCACGAGTCATGCACCCTAAATTTTTTACCATACAGTTTTTTTTTGCTGGAAATTAGTTTAATATGTAGCAATAAAATAAATATTTTATCTTCAGAATAAAATTTTCCGTACTCTAAATTATTTCTAAAATAATACCTCTGAGAAAGTCATAAGTATTTTGTCCATAACTGATGCCATTTGTGGAAGTCGTGCAGCAACCTGGCCCAGAACTATTTCAACAGCAAAACAAGATTTTGTATAACTTAATCCTGTATGCTCTCTCAACTGTTCTACCATATCAGACGCCATTTCATCTGGCACCGTAAAACTTTCAAAGTTTATGACTGAAGGAGATTTGAGAAATCTGCTTGGACTGTGCTGTAAGTTAACGGCAGAACTCGGTAGATTTTTTGATGGACTAAATGATAATAATACTGGGTGAGAATCTGTTGATTGTAGTACTCCTGGTTTAATCATTTCGTCAGAGTTACACGCTTTCTCAATTGCAACATATGAATTACTAGGAGAAGAATCTACATCATTGTCCTGGTGTTCTACCAATTTAATCTCTTCATTAGCATGTTCTGATTTTACAAAAGTAATGTCAATATCACAAAAATTTTGACTTTCTACATCAATATCACTTAATTGGTGACATTCAATATCTCTTAACTGGTAAATGTCTGTATCACTAAACTGGTGACTTTCAACATCTGTTAATTGGTGAATTTCTGTATCACTAAACTGGTGACTTTCTACATCAGAATCTTGTCTCTGTTTTTGATTATTGGTTCCTTGTTTAGCATTATCACTCCTTTGATTACTGGTTCCTTGTTTAGCATTATCACTCCTTTCATTACTGGCTCCTTCCATAGCTTTATGACACTGGTTTGCAGGGGTACCAGTAAGAATATCATTCTTTACATGAGAATGATCCGATTTGTCTGAGAGTGAAGAAAAACTGGATCCCTGTTGAATATCTGATTCTGCTAGTGAAGAAGAAGAATAGGATGAATCAGAGAGAACAGCACTGGCAGAGAGGATTGAGGTGCGTGTTGGAGGTGGTGGTGCAGCTCGTTTGGATGATCTTCTGGCAGAGTGAGAGGTACTTGGTCCTAAATACAGAAATACAAGCAAAAATTGATATCAGTGATAGGTTTAGCAGGAGGGAGACACAGAAAATCACAAAAAAAGTTTTGAAAGAATAAATTTTCTGCAACGCGGCCTATTTCACAACCATCTAGACCTACAAAAACTAAAACCTCGTTGCACACTTTTAAATTTGATAAAGGCAAATACAATAACTAAATAATTATTTCTTATATTAAAGCCTGTGTAAAGACAGTAAGTGAGTGATTGTTGTGTAAAATCAAGTGAGCAATTTTTCAGCTATATCATGGCGAGAACAAGTTACATTCGCTTTGATAATGATCTCTGCTTTGTAGTAGATTGGTTGGCTGGTTTATGGGGTTTAATGCCACTTTCAACAATATTTCAGTTTTATCATTGCGGTCAGTTTTGTATTGGTGGAGGAAACCAGAGTATCCAGAGAAAACCACCGATCTGTCGCAAGTCACTGGCAAACTTTATGACATAAGGTTGTTGTATCAAGTACACCTCGCCATGAACGGGGATGTAGACCAACACACCAAGTTGGATTTTTATGGTGCTAGCTCACTGAAACCACAGTCTGCAGGTACACAGATCGGTTCACCCGGACACATTATTCTGATTCTGAACCAACCAGTCTTTGTTCTTAATGCTGTGTGCTTAGCGGAAGAAACAACAAATGTCCATTTTTTAGTCTTTTGGTCTTACCAGAGCTCAAACACACAATCTATTGCACTCGAGGCTATCATGCTAACCATTACACCACCAATGGTGTCTCTTTGTAAATAGATTGTCCACTAATGCCCTCCATGTATGTAAACCTATGTACCACAGGGCTTGGACCCTACTCACCACAGGGCCTTCATTTGCATAAAATTAAACTTTCATATATATATATTACAATTACAGTGAGTAACAGAATTTTCAAGCCACATACAGTACAGCTGACAGCATACACTGATAAATGCTGAGCATTTAAAAGGCTCAGCATTCAATGCTGAGGTTTTATTGGGGGTCGTAAATCATGGGCTGATGATCAGTTTTATTACCCTCACCTGTACAGATGGTCAGCAATTGAATAAACAATATGATCATAATGATTTCCAGGTAGATGTACCTGATTCAATAGGCGTTAGTAAAATTTACCAGAGCATGCATGTGTGATTTGTTACACTTGTGACTTTTTATTCAGTGGAAATATTTACATAATAAATTTTCTATTTTACAATGTAGTAATGTTTTGATAATTCTAAAATTGAATTAAAATTTCTTTGTTTTTCAATTGATTTGTTTTGTTAAAATTTCAATTATTATCTGTATTTTAAAATTTAAAAATGAGTTATTTGAAAATATTTACATGCATGCAATAGATGTGTATCTATTCTTTTTTAATAGTTAAGTAAACTTAATTATTCTTTAATATTGTGGTTTAATTGCATACCACTGGCAATCAAAACTGATCAAAAGTAATTAGAAGTTAATCTATTCTCATTAGCTGTCTTTGATTTTCTTTTTTTTCCTTTTTTATTTGTGTTTGTACTAACAAAAACAGTAAATTATTTAAAAAACAAGTTTAATTCAAAATTCATGAATATTTATGAAAAAGAAATTTATAGTAATTTAATTTTAACCATTGAACATTTCACATTTTATAAAAAAAAATATATGTATTTAATTTAGGAATCTAGTTGAATATGTGTGTGTGTGTTTTCTTTTTCATTAGCCTACACAGTATGTCTCTTTAAGGTCAATTTATGACATGAGAGTGAATAAGTGGCAAATTACAAGTGTCCATAAATCCTTCATTGATTGAGATTTTCTATGTTTACCATATCTGTGTGTTAATGTACAAAAAATACTTAATTTGTCATTTTTTATATTGAAACTTTTATTATGCATAAATTATAAGGGGGGTTCAAGATGTGTTCCATTTATCTTGAAAATATTTATTTTCTTTATTTTCGAAACATAGTAACAAGTATATTTTTGAAATTGGATTACATTTATTTGATTAAATTGATAAAGCAAATTAAATATATTATTCCTCTGCAAAAACAGATAAAATTAATTACAAAATAAAAAAAATTAAAATTTTAAAATACATGTATCATTAAAAGAACAACTATAACATTTTTGTCAAAGTTGAAAAAAAACACCAAAAAACTCTTAAATACATGACTAACATGTACACACACATGCACATTACATAGAAAGAAAATTCTTAAAATGTTAAATCTAATCTTAATTAATTAATCTATTGATTAAAATAGCATCACAATTAATCTTGTTCTTCTTTGCCATATTTTCAGTTAAAAATTCTTATATATCCAACACAAAATTATGATTTCATTTCAATTATTTGTTTAAATTGTTAGCTGATGCTAATATCACAAAATATTAAATTTTGAAAATATTATTTTATTGTCAAATTTTCAAGGTACAGTTAAATGTATTAAAGTCCTTTTTCTACACATCAAAATCACTGAAATCCAAATATGCCCATTTCCTGTTATGTAACACCAACAGGTGTATATATTTACCTGTAGATCACCTGTGAAATCAACAAGACACTACTGACCAGGTATTTTATGGCCCTGTTTATTACCTTGGGGTTAATTAGCAGACCATCAGCGAAAATGCTGAGCCTGGCTCAGCATGCAGATTATGCTCAGCATTTATCAGTGTATGCTGTCAGCTGTACTGTAAAATAATATATCATTGATGGTTATTGAGAATTTTATTTTGTATTTTCGCCATGGTAATCAATGTTAAACTTTTGACCTCAATTACCTCTGACCTCATAGATCTTTGAACCTTATATGTATAATCTTAATTAATGACATTTTAATTCCAGTGGTAGTATATAATTAAAATTTCAACTCTTTTCCATTGCAACATATTCACAATGTTAAACCACCTGAAGTTGGACTCCATGAACCACTGAGGCCTTTCTATGTATAAACTTAATATATGATACAGTAATGATCCATAAAAGTATTCAAAATGTTTCCTCATTGTGGTGAGCCTAGTGGACAAAATTATAAAAGACAACCAACCTAGGATTCTTCTTGTCGAGTTTGGTTAAAATTGGCCCCGTGGTTTCAGAGGAGTGTCAAAAAATATAGAAATGATCAAATTGGGACCACAGGGGCCAGACCTGATAGGGGGAACAGAATTTACCAAATAATATGATAAACAATAGTTCAATACATATTGGGCCTTCCTATGGGGGAATTAAATTCATTTGTCTCATAATCTGAATCTCCTAATCCCAAGGATAAACTCTGCCACATTTCTTTAATCTCTTAATCTCAAGGATCACCTCTGCCACATTTTTTTATCTTCTAATTCCAAGGATTTTTTAAATGATACAATCAATGTACAGATAAAATTTTGCTTTATTCATAAACTATACAAACAAAGCCAAAGGCATTATAATGTAATTATATTTATGTCACATAGATGCATGATTTGTTATTGCAAAATTTACAATTACAAATTTACAATTACAAATTTACAATTACAAATTTACAAATGTAGTGTACAGTCAAACCTGTATGTAATGAACACTCGAGGGAACTTGAAAATGTGGCAAATGTGCCATTTATGAGCAGTTGCCCTTTATATACAGGTCAAAGTTATATGCACTATTCATAATGGGGAAAATGAGGCTGCCCTTTATAGACAGAGATTTGTTATAAAGAGGTGCCCTTTAAGGCAGATTTTACTTTACTAAGTCTAATATGACAGAGAGCCCAATGATATTGCTACATATATAAAGGACTACAAATTGTTGTGGTTCTCTAAAAACATAACCTTATACCATTTTAAAAGAAATTTATATAATTTATATACCATGGGATATATTTCATGTGTATTTATTATCAATAAAAGTACAATAGATTTCGTGTGTCATGACTTGAATGATCTATATATGAGATTAAATTGATATTTATTTTATTACTAACTACAACAGCTTTAATGAAAGAAATCTTTATTGATGTTTATCTTCATTCTGTCAATATTATATGAAATTTCAATTTATTTTTAATTTTCTAATTTCAAGCTGAAATTGATTTCAATGTAGGTAAAAGCATTTCATAAGATTTTGAATGAAAAGGTAAAAGATACTTTTGTGTCCCATTTTGTTTATCTAAATTTCAATTAATTCATAAAACAAACATAAATTGTCTAGCTTTTATAATAACTGTTCTTATTCTTAGACAAGATTTTTCTGCACTTTAAATGAACCTAATCAAAATTATTTTCTTTTAGTTATGATGGAAATTTTTGTCAGGTTTTCTGTTTAAAGAGTTCTAAAATGATGAGTACTTATAATAATTCTTGCAAATTGGAAGAGAACTTGACACACATTGAGAAAACATGATTTATTTTTATTTTAAAGCTTTTTTACACCATTAAAATTGCATCAAGCTTTACCTGTGTGCCTATTTCAAACACAAATTTAAAGCTATTCTGTGAACAGACAGACAGCACCATACATAATGGGACCACAATTTTTTGTGGTCATATAATGAAAAAGTAATTGCTATTTATAGAAATATCAATTTTTAATAATGGTGGGCCTAGTGGACACAATTATGAAAGACAACCAACCTAGGATTCTTCTAGTCAAGTTTGGTTAAAATTGGCCCAGTGGTTTCAGAGGAGTGTCAAAAATAAACATTTCTATTCTTAGTGGCCATGTTTATTTAAAATTGGCCTCATGGTTTCAGCGGAGGTGTCAAAAGTATATACCGGTATATCTGATTTTAGTAATTACAGCCATATTTGAAAGGGGTCAGATGTTTGACACAATTCTGAAAGAGTTCCACCCAAGAACCATTCCACCAAGTTTTGCTTCAAAAAGGTTCTGTAGTTTCAGAGGTGTTGACAATGTCAACGAGAGATGCAAGCCGATGAGTACTAACCCACTTGCCTGAAGCTCGGGGCTAGTAACTAAAACTGGATTCGGACAAGTGAAATTCATGAAAGAATTTGTTTGAAAAATAAAAAATAAATTATAAATTTGGCTTTCGGGCTAGTACATGCATGTGAAAATAATTGAGTCAATGACTGATGAGAATAGCTCACATGCATGATCCTTTGGGTCAGTTGAGCTAAAAACAAATAGCTGCTACTGTTTCTCACAGTTTATTGGGGGTATCTTGCCTCCTTTCTTAAAATAAGGATTGGAAACAAAAACTTACCTGTAGGTGACTTAGGTGAAGATAAAGAAGGTACTGTTGTTTCTGTTTTAGAAGTATTCCTTATGACATGTTCTCTGTGTTGGGAAAGCTGTCTGTAAAATAAAAATGTATATAAGAGTATTTTAACCTTTATAATTAAAAACTATAAAAATTATCTTTAAGAATGCAACTACTGGTAAACTTTCTTTAAATGACACATGAATTTAAGACAACTCTGAGGAATCCCCCAAGCCATTATAACATGTACTGTATATAACTGAATACTATTAATAGATCACCTCTTTACTCTGAGGAATCCCCCAAGCCATTATAACATGTACTGTATATAACTGAATACTATTAATAGATCACCTCTTTACTCTGAGGAATCCCCCTAGCCATTATAACATGTACTCGTACTGTATATAACTGAATATTATTAATAAATCACCTCTTTACTCTGAGGAATCCCCCAAGCCATTATTACATGTACTGTATAACTGACCACTATAAATAGATCATCTCTTTACTCTGAGGAATCCCCCTAGCCATTATAACATGTACTGTATATAACTGAATACTATTAATAGATCACCTCTTTACTCTGAGGAATCCCCCTAGCCATTATAACATGTACTGTATATAACTCAATACTATTAATAGATCACCTCTTTACTCTGAGGAATCCCCCAAGCCATTATAACATGTACTGTATATAACTCAATACTATTAATAGATCACCTCTTTACTCTGAGGAATCCCCTAGCCATTATAACATGTACTGTATATAACTGGATACTATTAATAGATCACCTCTTTACTCTGATGAATCCCCCTAGCCATTATAACATGTACTGTATATAACTCAATACTATTAATAGATCACCTCTTTACTCTGAGGAATCCCCCAAGCCATTATAACATGTACTGTATATAACTCAATACTATTAATAGATCACCTCTTTACTCTGAGGAATTCCCCTAGCCATTATAACAGGTACTGTATATAACTGAATACTATTAATAGATCACCTCTTTACTCTGAGGAATCCCCCTAGCCATTATAACATGTACTGTATATAACTCAATACTATTAATAGATCACCTCTTTACTCTGAGGAATCCCCCAAGCCATTATAGCATGTACTGTATATAACTCAATACTATTAATAGATCACCTCTTTACTCTGAGGAATCCCCCTAGCCATTATAACATGTACTGTATATAACTCAATACTATTAATAGATCACCTCTTTACTCTGAGGAATCCCCCTAGCCATTATAACATGTACTGCATATAACTGAATACTATTAATAGATCACCTCTTTACTCTGAGGAATCCCCCTAGCCATTATAACATGTACTGTATATAACTGAATACTATTAATAGATCACCTCTTTACTCTGAGGAATCCCCCTGGCCATTATAACATGTACTGTATATAACTGAATACTATTAATAGATCACCTCTTTACTCTGAGGAATCCCCCTAGCCATTATAACATGTACTGCATATAACTGAATACTATTAATAAATCACCTCTTTACTCTGAGGAATCCCCCAAGCCATTATAACAGGTACTGCATATAACTGAATACTATTAATAGATCACCTCTTTACACTGAGGAATCCACCAAGCCATTATAACATGTACTGCATATAACTGAATACTATTAATAGATCACCTCTTTACTCTGAGGAATCACCCAAGCCATTATAACATGTACTGCATATAACTGAATACTATTAATAGATCACCTCTTTACTCTGAGGAATCCCCCAAGCCATTATAACATGTACTGCATATAACTGAATACTATTAATAGATCACCTCTTTACTCTGAGGAATCCCCCAAGCCATTATAACATGTACTGCATATAACTGAATACTATTAATAGATCACCTCTTTACTCTGAGGAATCCCCCAAGCCATTATAACATGTACTGCATATAACTGAATACTATTAATAGATCACCTCTTTACACTGAGGAATCCCCCAAGGCATTATAACATGTACCCATACTGTATATAACTGAATACTATTAATAGATCACCTCTTTACTCTGAGGAATCCCCCTAGCCATTATAACATGTACTCGTACTGTATATAACTGAATATTATTAATAAATCACCTCTTTACTCTGAGGAATCCCCCAAGCCATTATTACATGTACTGTATAACTGACCACTATAAATAGATCATCTCTTTACTCTGGGGGAATCCCCCAAGCCATTACTACATGTACTGTATAACTGACCACTATAAATAGATTATCTCTTTACTCGGGGGAATCCCCTTAGCCATTATTACATGTATGGTATAACTGACCACTATTAATAGATCTCCTCTTTACTCTGGGGAATCCCCCAAGCCATTATTACATGTACTGTATAACTGACCACTATTAATAGAGCACCTCTTTACTCTGGAGAATCTTCCAAGCCATTATTAAATGTACTGTATAATTGATCACTATTAATAGATCACCTCTTTACTCTGAGGAATCCCCCAAACCATTATTACATGTACTGTATAACTGACCACTATAAATAGATCATCTCTTTACTCTGGGGGAATCCCCCAAGCCATTATTACATGTACTGTATAACTGACCACTATAAATAGATTATCTCTTTACTCTGGGGAATCCCCTTAGCCATTATTACATGTACAGTATAACTGACCACTATTAATAGATCTCCTCTTTACTCTGGGGAATCCCCCAAGCCATTATTACATGCACTGTATAACTGATCACTATTAATAGATCACCTTTTTACTCTGGGGAATCCCCCAAGCCATTATTATAGTACTGTATAACTGATCACTATTAATAAATCATCTCTTTACCATGGATTAGGGGTAAGGTTATGATGTTTAATGCCACTTTCAACAATATTTGAGCTATATCTTGACGGTCAGTTTTATTGGTGGAGGAACCTGGACTTCTTTACCGGAACCCAGACTTCTTTACCATGCCCAACAAAAACCATTTTATAACTTCATAGAGAAACAAGATTGTAAATTAGCAAACTATATTTTCTTCAGGTGATTTGAGAAAGAATTATGTTTTCAACATTTAATGTTTAACTTTTAATGTATCATTGATCTTACTCAGCCATTAACATCAAAACTACAAAGAATGATATAGAAACGCTTAATTTTAATTTTGTGAATCTTTTATTATTAAATTACGGTAATAAATTAAATGGACAATGTAAATGTATCTTCAAAGAAAACATATTTAAAGGTACTACCTTAGGTTAGGAGTAAATATTTCGTGTCTTCTGGTAAAGTCAACATTTGATCACATATTGAGGGGCTGTCATGATCATGATCATATGGTAGTTGGATTTTCAACTATCTGTGCAATCAATGCCTATTGCCACTAAAGTTGAGAGTTTGAATCCTGCTCGTGGCGAGGTGTACTCGATACAACATTATGAGATAAAGTTTGTCTGTGACTTGTGACAGGTCAGTGATTTTCTCCAGGTACTCTGGTTTCCTCCACCAATAAAACTGACCACCACGATATAACTGAAATATTGTTGAAAGTGGTGTTAAACACCATAAACCACTAACTTCCAACCACATAATATGTATGCAAAAAGATATTTTTGCAAAATTTTAATAAGATTTATCCAAATACACTTATAAGTATTTTTTTAAATCTTTGTGATCTAAATAATATCAAAACAAATAAGTTTTACCAATCAAATCTATTATTCCTTCATAACTTATCAATTTATTAACAATTTCTGATTTCAATAAAGTTTGAAAGATCGACAGTACTCTTACAGGTCAAAATGTGTGATAATTTTCACATGATATATATATGTATATACGTTGTATATATATATGACTTTTCTAAGAGTTCAAAGAGTCCATATTCAAAATTTTATATTTACAATTATATAAAATCAAATAAGCATTTAAATAGCCATATATTAGCATAACAATTTTCAAAAAGACACCGAAATAATTAATTGAAAGGAATCAATTTAAGTTCTCCGAAAACAAAGAGCGAAAAATTAAATTAATCAAATAAACACAACACACGTTAATTAATATGTAGGTAATTCAATTACATAAATGCTAGAGCAAATATATATTTATTTACACTTGTATACTTGAACTTATATAATAAACACAATTAAAGATATTATTTAAAGTAATATGAAAGGCAAATATCGTGGAATTTTGGAATTAAATATTTTCACTTAATATGTCAATTAATTTTAACTAAAATCATCTGCATAACATTAAAAATCCGCTCAAAAGCAGATTTTAAGAGCAAATCGCAAAATATTTGACAGCAGATAATTCTGTTTTCCAGTACAGTAATGAAAATGATATGCACGCGAGACAAGATCTGAACTCTTTTGGGGAGATTATCGCTCATGTGCAATGTTCAGTTGAAAAAAAATAATATATATATTCCATGTGTACCACATAAGAATAATTGCAAAAAAAAATTGGTTCACACAACATGAAAGACAGATTCCTCAATAATCATTGTCAGGAATGTGTGCATGCTTACCTCAGCATCCATGATTGTTTATCTTTTCTTCACGAGGTCATATTCGGCAATCATCGGACCAAAACTTTTCTTCACGAGGTCATGATCGGCAATCATCGGAACAAAACAACCGAAAGTTAATCAGTCTCCACAACAATGGCGAGGATGATAAACATGCACACGGATTTGCAGATTTCTAGTTGTTGGGAACATATTTCGACTTGAAACATGCATGAATAGCTTAGTAATTGAATTTTCAAGCAAAATTTTCTTCACCCAAAACTGGTGTAATATTACTTTAAAATATTTGTAGTTGTTGATTTAAATTTTTAAAACAATTTTTCCCAATTACACGTACTGCCTTTTCCAAATTTCAACTTGCTTTCATATCTAATAATAAAATCATAAATTGGTGAAAAAAAAAAAAAATATGTTTATAGGTTCTATTTTTTTTTTCATGTCACAATATAGCTGAAATATTGCTCAAGTTGGGGTTAAACACCATTCAATCAATCTATATTTATTAGCATGGAACTCATTTTTTGCAGATCACAATTGCAAAATATACCTTCTAATCTGTCAAGTTTTGCACATAATCCATAAAAATAACTAAAAGATTTTTTAAAGTACTGTGAAGAATTTTTAAAAATATTTAACCTAACATATCGAATGTTCTATATATGTACACATGGTTTTCAATAGTATGCCTTACGTCAAGTTTTCTCTCTGTTCATGTGTATAATTTCCAGTTCTTGTTGCTTCATAATGTATAGCTTGAATTGCTCTGTCTATGGATTTGATAACTTCTGTCAAAGCTGCCTGAAATAGATATGTAATTAATAGTAGAAGTCATAACATTGTGAAAATGACGGTGAATTCTAAGATACCATCCTTCATTGGCTACATACAGACAATTCCATGATAAAATTCTTGATATATTTTACTTCACACATGCATATTGTTGGACAAATTATGGACATCATTCCTAGTAACAGATTTTGTGTATTTAAACAGGACCGTTTGTTTTATTTCTTCGCATATTAATTCTTTTCGGGAAAAAATATTAAAGACATCCATCTATCGACTTTTACTTTTGTAATTTGGCGTCTTCCGGAGACATAGTTTCCAAAGAACGTAGGTGACATTAACACTAATTTATTTCACAGTTTTTTAGCATTTAACTTGCTTATGTTGAAAACATCAAAATGCCTTCAAATTGGAAAAATGTCAGTAACTTTATTGCAACAAATCTATTTATCTATACACAAAGAAAAAAGTTAAGCACTCCCTGATATATTAACACATAATAAGTTACACTAAGTTTAGATTCTAATATTTATATTGATTATAGCAAGAACAATGTTCCATTAAAAAGATGTGCTCACACAGGTGTGACCATTATGTCTAATAGCGACTAGTCATGCACGTGAACCATGCCTCTCACGCATTACTCAAAATTCAGTATGTTCACGCTTCGAATTTGGGTATATAAGTCTGGTCACTGGTGTCTTAAAAAATATATTTATTCTCAGTCAGCATGGTACGAAGGTGAATATCAGAAGCACAAAGATGGCAAATAATCGGCATGCATACAACAGGGATGTCCTTCAAAGCTATTGGACGTCAGATGGGCTACCATTATACTGTAGTCAGCCGACTGGTGAGAAAACACACACAAACCAACAAAGTGAAAGACTTGCCAAGATCCGGCAGACCACGGGTAGCATCTGATCGTGACGACAGGGCATTGCAGCATTTGGTTAGACAGATGCCATTCGCAACCAGTCCCGTACTCAAACAACACTGGCTGCCCAATAGACATCTGTCAACAAGAACAGTTAGAAACCGTCTGAAATCAGCGGGACTTAAGTCAAGGAGAGTCATTAAACGTCCACGGTTGGCAGACCGACATAGACGAACACGTTTGGCATGGTGTTTAGCACGACGTAGTTGGAATGTAAGGACATGGCGCAAGATCCATTGGTCAGACGAGAGCCGGTTTCTGCTTCATGTAACCGACAGCTGGATGAGGGTTTGGAGACACAAAAATACAGCCTATACCCAAAGGAACATCCAGCCAACTGTCCCTTACGGTGGAGGCTCAGTAATGGTTTGGGGGTGTATCTCTCATGACTGCAAGCTGGATTTAGTCATTATACAAGGCATCTAACTGGTGATCAGTACATCAGAGACGTCTTGCAACCAGTTGTTGTCCCTCATTTCGACAACCACCCACTAGCTTCAAGGCCTGTGTATATGGATGACAACGCCAGGCCTCATCGTTCAAGAGCAGTAACCGCCTAAATCCAAAGCGAAGTCGTGACTTCTGTTCCTTGGCCAGCCATGAGCTCCTGTGCAAAACATTCATCAGTTGGAAGCAACATTGCATCGGAAATGGCAGCAGCTATCACAACAGGACATCTAACTGGAGGGATGAGACGCAGGGTTGAGGCCGTCTTCCAAGCACTTGGAGGTTACACCCGATACTGAACTTTGAACAATAGATGTCGTAAAGTGATTCAAAAGTGATGTTTTGAAAGTGAAATGACAATCTTATCATGCTTTTTGAACTGAAGATCAATACTTAAAATGGACATGTTTTACAGCAAAAACTGGCCTCGTGATATTGTGATTAAATATTCATTAAATTAACATTTTTCTTGATTTTTTTTGTGGTTTCTTACAGCCAATGTAATGTCCTAACAGGTCACAATTGCGTTCTTCAGATTATCTGGTCAGTAATCTTGTGATACTTGTCGTATCATTTGTCATTTCAAAAAAACATGGGGGTACTTAACTTTTTTCTTTGTGTATATAATATATAGAAAAAAAACCATAGTACACATGAAGATTAGTGGATTTTGTAATAAAATGCAGTTCTATTACTGACTTTGACTAATAAAAATAAGTTTAATTTTTCCTATTACATGTGTAATTGAAATATTGCATTTTACAAAAATAAAGTTGCCCATGTTAAAACGACATACAAACTGTTTTCCATGAAAAATTTCCATAAAACTCCTGGGCAACTTTTTGTTGAGAAAATTGATTTGTCTACAAATAAGCTCAACAAGTAAATCCTAGTTTCAGGTTTAGTAGTTAAAACAAATATTTAAATATACACTACATATTATATGGAGCCATGTTTGATAGTTATCTCTCTTGACTTTTGTGGACTTCAATTTTTTTACCTTCACCGAGTTTTTAGTATGGCACAATTGTTTAAACAAATTTAAGTAACGCCCCCAAAGACCATTACATCCATGTTTGATCTGCACTGGACGTTTCATTTCTGACGATAATATCTAGATTTGCTTACAGTTGTCGTTCAAATGAAATAAATTTAAACAATTTATTGTCATACTTAAGTATATTTAGACTTTCAGATTATATCAGCTTTAAATATAGAAAGAAATGCTGATCAATAATTTATTTTAGGTAACAGTAGCCATCTTGTCCACACATAATCAGGGTTTCTATGTCCATTAAAGGTCATGTGTCCTGACAAACATAGCTGCTTTTTCTAGTAAACAACATATTTGATTGGATGCATCTCTGTATAAGAAGGACCAATGAAAAATGTGTACTAGTCTGTACATGTAGGTCTATTAATATATAAATGTATATGAGTGTACAAATGAAGGCAGACAATCAAATTCTTATCATCTTTAATAGATGATTTAAATAGATGCTTGAATAGAATATAACTTTCGATCATTAGAACTCTTCTATATTTTCATTTTCAACCATGATATTTGTTTGCAATTTTCAAGCAATATCCTTAAGCTTGGACAATACTTTTGATAGGTTCTCCCATGTATCATACCAGTAACCCTCAGATTCCCATACTAAGACTTCATTGGCACAAGTGGACATATAATCCCTGACAAGTGAGGATAACGGACATCATTAGGCAAAAAAACAAAAGCATGTGTTTCAGCTAACCCAACCGATCCTAATTATTATAAGTGCCTTCACTAAAGTTTTCTTTGCAATTTTTGGATTGGCACTATAAAATCAGATTCTTGTTCTTATTAAACCTAGATCAAAATTAAGAAAAAAGAAAAAAATACCTACCTACCCTATTTTTTTTCAAGAATGTTTGCAGAAACATTGGTATATTTTGTTAGGTTTGGTTTTGGTTTATGGTGTTTAATGCCACTTTCAACAATATTTCAGTTATACATTTGTATCATGGCGGTCAGTTTTATTGGTGGAGGAAACCGGAGAACCCGGAGAAAACTACCGACCTGCTGCAAGTCACTGACAAACTTGTATTGAGTACAGGGTTCGAACTCACAACGTTAGTGGTGATAGTCACTGATTGCATAGGTAGTTATAAATTCAACTACCATACTATCACAAACACGACAGCTCCTTTTTTCTTAGGCCTTACATTGAAAAAGCAAGTATTTTATGAGAAATAATCAAATATTCATTGTTTTTAAGTGTACAACATGTACATCATATTTCAATTTCAACATTCCAACACCTAGGTAAGGGTGACCACTGACACTTTTTTTGACTCAAATATACAAAAAAGTACCTGTATATTAATATCATTACAAAACAAAGTACTGCTCATGAACAAATACATTCTTTTATATCACAAATCATGTACCCGTAATTTGCTTTAGGAAGTAATTATATCAACATAGGATTGGTATTATAATTTTGTTTTCATTTACCTTGTGAAAGTTTTCGATAAATTAAAAACAAATTGTTTTTTATTATTTTATAGTATTAATTGCAGTTTAATTCTGTAAAATCTATATTCATGACCTAAATTATGGATATCATAGTATTAAAGTATTTAAACACTTTTTTTTTTATTGTTGTGGTTTATGTAAAAATACATTTGTTTAACTACAATTTAATTTATAATGTACATATCACGATTGTTTATGTATACGTATGCCTTGGCCATATTTATTACTGACTTCATACTGGGTTTGATTGTTAACAAAAAAGATTTCTCAAGCTAGGCCTCTATTCTATTTCATTTACAGAACTTTGTGAATAAAATATGTTTAAAACTATTGCATAGCTATAATAGGCATATCAACAAGAAAGCAGTGATATTGTAACACTTTCTCAGAAACTACTGAACTTATTTAAACCTAAACACTTTCCTCAACACCAGTCTCGTCAACAGCATAGTCACTATGTGAGATTTCTTTCTGAAAAGAACTGTCAAGAACAAGAACAAGATCTGTCTTAATTAAGTAATGCCCTAAACCTGTCTCATTTCATTCATTTGCAGTAATCAGTCTTTTCTTTAAAAGGAAATTTAAGGAAATTAACAACAAAAATAGAACTTGAAACAACTGACTGACCTGTGTATAAACAACTGACTGACCTGTGTATAAACAACTGACTGACCTGTGTATAAACAACTGACTGACCTGTGTATAAACAACTGACTGACCTGTGTATAAAACAACTGACTGACCTGTGTATAAACAACTGACTGACCTGTGTATAAACAACTGACTGACCTGTGTATGAACAACTGACTGACCTGTGTATAAACAACTGACTGACCTGTGTATAAAAGATGTCCACCTTTGTTTGTTATAATGCATGGATAATAAACATAATTGAATAATCAACAAGGCCCTGTGGTTTAAGATTGGTTCCTATTGTTCAGTTAACTAATTGATGGATCGCTACAAATTAGGATATTTATTTCTGACAGCTACGTATAATAAAAGTTAAGTGTTTTTGGGGAAAAAATGCAGATCGAAATACAAAAATCTTTTTTTTATCGGCAATCCATTCTTAATAATGAAAACATTGGGTTACTTGCTATTGTAACCAAGAACAGCTGGATGAATAAGTATCAAATGAGGGACAGTGGTAAATAAAGGGCAAACATTACTAAATATACATATTTATAATGTATACAACTCTAACTTTCTTGCCAAATTGGCCTATTGGATATTTACTGGTTAAAGCTCAAATATTATATGGATGTAAAAAATGTACACATGTTTCCGCATCAGAATGAAGATGAAAAGTGACCGAGAGTTTATTCTGTCCTCATGTGATGAACTTTGCATTGTCCAAGATAATCTTAAACTAACACATGTTGGATATTTTACAGGTGTTTTATTTATCATGAGTTCAAAAACCATAATTGAGACATATGATATTACATGACAATACATATTTTTGAAACTTAATTGTTCTTTTATTGTTTTCGATCCACATCACAGTTGACACTAGCATAGATCTAGCATGGTAATGAAATCCACCAAATGTAATCAATATTTGTTTTTTTTAATGGGAGGCTAAAAAGTAAAATAATAAAATGTCGAACAGGTCAATCTTAATTATCTAAAGTGAGATTGTACTTATTAGTAACATTATCAAATGAAACAGGTGCCATTGCCGCCATTTCCTAATGTGGCATCATGTATGATAGTTGGATTTACATCTCTATTTATACCTACATGTATATGCAATCAGTGCCTATTACCACTTGTTTGATTGCCATACAATTAATGATCCATGGATAGGTGTACCCCATTCAAAATGTGTTCAACTTCAATCACTCGCCGGTATCTATATATAGCCTCATTATACATTAATCAGCCCATGTTTACTTTGTTCTGTTAACACACTTTATACGAATGTTAACAGAAATATTTCCCAGCAACCAGCAGGAATCAAATTTAACTTTTTTTTCCACTAGAAAAAAATAGCCAATACAATTTTTTTCCACTATTTATTTTAAATTAAATTACTATTAGCTAGTGGTGCACTGATCATCGACTAATCAGTCGGACATCATTGTATGATCCGATGATCGACTCTTAAACCTTACAAATGGTCGATTCAGATTCTTAGTATTGAAAAAATATATATGTAGGACTCACAAATGTGTCCGGTTCCACAAACGTGTCCGATTCCCCAAACATGTCCGATTACTTCATCTTCCCATAAACGCGTCTGATTTTCACCACAAATGCGTCTAATTTGGTTGGAGGGAAAACGTCCACCACATTAACGTCATAATATAACAACAAAATATATAGCAGTTCAAAATATGGATGAGACTATTCCGGATGTTGGCTTTTCCATTGGGACCATTCAACAGAAAAAACCTGTATCAAAAGACACGAATCCTGAAACTTTCTGGAACACCTTTGATAAAATAATATCTATTACAAAGCTGAAGCTGGAAAATCCGAAATGGGGACCGGTCAAGATGGCAAATATGGTACATACATAAAAACCTGTAACCCTAACTGTACACGATTTGGTTTTCTCTAAATATTATACTTTTCACTCACTTATATCTATGGTTTTATAGTATAGAAATAACACTGAAACACGGACAGAATTGTAAACATACATAAGATGGAAGGATAATGTTGTTTCTTTGTAAAATAGGGCACCTTTGTGGGACCGAATCAGACAGGTTTGGGAGAGTTTGACATCACAATGGAATCAGGTTTGTTTTTGGATTCTCAAGTTGAAATTTGACGTCATAACATAATTGTTTGTGGAACCTGACCTATTTCTGAGTCTTTCATATAAGTTTAACTTTATTCTTTGTTTTTTTCGTTCTCATACTGACAAACATCTTGCAGTTTTATCCCAGTGTATTTCTGACTGAAATCCATGGCTTAAATAAAATAACTTCTCTTAAAAAACACTCTATCTTACATCTCCAGGGTTCGTTTGGTTTATGGTATTTAATGCCACTTTCAACAATATTTTAGCTATATCGTGACAGTTAGGATTATTGGTGGGGGAAACCAGAGTACCCGGGAAAAACCACCGACCTGCCGCAAATCACTGACAAACTTTATCACATAATGTTGTATCGAGTACACCTTACCATGAACGAGTTTCGAACTCACAACTTTAGTGGTGATAGGTACTGATTGCACAGGTAGTTGTAAATCTAACTACCATAGGATCACGACCACAACGGCCCCTTGTCTTTATGTCTCTAATCATTCAGTAAATGGATATGAATAAAAACTTACAAAGCACTACTGGTCGAGGACCAATTATCGCCAACTTACACGTTACTTGAGAGCGCACACGAATTTTCGGGCCATTTCTTGCAGATGACAATGATAAATGGTGACAGAGCAGACAGCAAAATCCTACCTTGGTATCTTAGCTAATTCAAAAGAAATCAGGTAAAAACTCATTAGAAACCATACAAATGTACCTCTTTATATAAACCTCACGGCATTGGAGCGACACCTAGCGGAGATGCTAGTCGCTATTATTAACAGAAAAATATATCAGATTGGTGTTCAAAAGATCGCAAAATACTGGTGACACCTTCATCTTTTGTTGTAAGGGCATTTCTTTTAACTTCATTGTTGATTTATATATCTTTTCCCACATCTAAAAAGATGGCGATAATTGGTACCCTTCCCTCCTGATTCAGTGACAAAAATCAACAACTTTACAAAGGGTCCCTGATACAAGCTAATCTCGTTGAGATTAGGATTCCGATGAAATTTTCTGTCTGTATCTTCATCCTAATCTCGTTTCAAGCCCTATCAAAGGTATTCTGGAAATTTAAAATTTGGGGTAAATTTGACCACCCGGTGCATTCCGATGGATATTTTGGCATGGACGGATAGTGTCAGATCAAGTGCAGGTAAGATTTCATATATCCCTGTGTGACAATAAGTCGGTCAGTCATTGGATAATGTTTGATTATTTTTTTCATGCTTGAAAAGTAAAAAAAATTTTCTTTGTAATTATGTTCCTCATCTATTCATGATCACATGTGTAAAGTTCCATGGAAAAAAGATCAATAATAATAACACACTGACCCATATTTGTTTACTACACTTTTTCCAAATGGCGTCCTATTATGTCACATAAGGTCGGTCAAAGGTCAATAAAGCACATGATTTTGTCATAGGCCAACCAAGCTTAAAAAGTAAACCAGATTAAGAAAGTATAGTATTTTAGCTTTTTCAGTGTAATTGTTTTGTCTGAAAAATTTCAAAAGATGTTTTTTTTAAATAGTTTGAAATTGAAGTATTAAAAATTAATTATTTGATGCAAATATTAAACTTGCTTACCCATATAATAAAGTAT
This sequence comes from Bathymodiolus septemdierum, assembly GCA_963383655.1. NCBI lineage: Eukaryota > Metazoa > Mollusca > Bivalvia > Mytilida > Modiolidae > Bathymodiolus > Bathymodiolus septemdierum. Next base: position 75,736,341 of record OY726518.1, read on the forward strand.
TTAATCCAGTGAATTTGGTGTTTTTGCTTTTGTCAATGCAATATATTAGACTGACTACATACTGCCATATTTTTGTAAGACAATTAATGTCTAATTTCTGTTTATTTCAATCACATTTATTATCACAGAGTGGTAACAATACAGTTTTGTTGTAATAATGACAGTTTTTTTCCCTCCAGATAATCTCATTTTTCTGTTTAGTTTAATTTAATTCTCTATTCAATTTATGTTATAAATTTTGATTATTGCTGTTAAATTAATTCGTTTTCTATCTTCTCTGTGAATATCATTTCATTCCATCAAGAATTAAGGGGTATATTTGTTATAAAAGCAGCAATGGAAATGCAAAATAATCTGCCATTTTGTGACTAATGGAGAGCACTTGTTTTAAAAGTATATATATTCCCGAAAAAATCAGCCATTTTCTAAAAAATGGTAGAATCTGAATGATCAATTATCATATTTTCAAAGTAGTTTAAAATACAATTTGCTTGGCCTACATTCCAGAAACGGTCATGAACTGTGACGACGATTATGTCAACAAACCGGAAAGGTAAACATGCTTGGGGAATACCATCGCTTAAAATAGATTTCACAGGCAGAATGACCAGGTAAAAAGGACATTAGTAAAAAGGAGCTTTTTTACTTGCATGGAATTTGTTCAATTCAATCTCACCTGTTTTAATCGCATTTCATAACCTTCAAGTTTTAAACCAGAGGCTCTCAAGAGCCTGTATTGTTCACCTGGTAATAAAAAAAAACAATTGGTCCTATGTAAAAACTATGTCCTGCAGTGGTAGTCATCTTGGAATTACGATCAACATAAAAAACACAAAGTTTGTAAAGGACCTTCCAATGATTGATGCACAGTTTAGGTTCAATCAGTACAATAGCTTCAGAGAAGAATATATTTCTGTATTTTCCCTATATGGTTCTGTGTTAATACTATGACCTGTGGTGGCAGCCATCTTGGATTTCCGATCGGCATAAAAAACAGAGGACCTTCCAATGATCATTCATGGGCAGTTTGGTTTCAATTATCCAAGTGGTTTCAGAGAAGAAGCATTTTGAAACATTTTTCCCATAGGGTCCAATGTTAAACTAAGTCCTGCCGTAGCCGCCATTTTGAATTTCATATCAGAACAAAAAACGTACAGTTTGTAGAGGACCATCCAATGAACATTCATGTACAGTTTGGCTTTAATCATATTTGTAGTTTCTGAGAAGAAGGCATTTGAACATTTTCCCATAGGGTCCAATATTAATATATGTCCTACGGTGGTGGCCATCTTGGATTTCCGATCGGCATAAAAAACACACACCTTGTAGAGGACCTTCCAATGATCATTCCTGGGCAGTTTGGTTTCAATTATTCAAGTGGTTTCAGAGAAGAAGCGTTTTGAAACATTTTTCCCATAGGGTCCAATGTTAAACTAAGTCCTGCTGTAGCCGCCATTTTGAATTTCATACCGGAACAAAAAACGTACAGTTTGTAGAGGACCATCTAATGAACATTCTTGTACAGTTTGGCTTTAATCATATTTGTAGTTTCTGAGAAGAAGGCATTTGAATATTTTCCCATAGAGTCCAATGTTAATCTATGTCCTGCGGTGGCGGCCATCTTGGATTTCTGATCGGCATAAAAAGCAGAAACTTTGTAGACGACATTCCAATGATCATTCCTGGGCAGTTTGGTTTCAACTGTCCAAGTGGTTTCAGAGAAGAAGCATTTTGAAACATTTTTCCCATAGGGTCCAATGTTAAACTAAGTCCTGCCGTAGCCGCCATTTTGAATTTCATATCAGAACAAAAAACGTACAGTTTGTAGAGGACCATCCAATGAACATTCATGTACAGTTTGGCTTTAATCATATTTGTAGTTTCTGAGAAGAAGGCATTTGAACATTTTCCCATAGGGTCCAATATTAATATATGTCCTACGGTGGTGGCCATCTTGGATTTCCGATCGGCATAAAAAACACACACCTTGTAGAGGACCTTCCAATGATCATTCCTGGGCAGTTTGGTTTCAATTATTCAAGTGGTTTCAGAGAAGAAGCGTTTTGAAACATTTTTCCCATAGGGTCCAATGTTAAACTAAGTCCTGCCGTAGCCGCCATTTTGAATTTCATACCGGAACAAAAAACGTACAGTTTGTAGAGGACCATCTAATGAACATTCTTGTAGAGTTTGGCTTTAATCATATTTGTAGTTTCTGAGAAGAAGGCATTTGAATATTTTCCCATAGAGTCCAATGTTAATCTATGTCCTGCGGTGGTGGCCATCTTGGATTTCTGATCGGCATAAAAAGCAGAAACTTTGTAGAGTACCTTCCAATGATCATTCCTGGGCAGTTTGGTTTCAACTGTCCAAGTGGTTTCAGAGAAGAAGCATTTTGAAACATTTTTCCCATAGGGTCCAATGTTAAACTAAGTCCTGCCGTAGCCGCCATTTTGAATTTCATATCGGAACAAAAAACCTTAAGATTGTAGAGGACCATCCAATGAACATTCATGTACAGTTTGGCTTTAATCATATTTGTAGTTTCTGAGAAGAAGGCATTTGAACATTTTCCCATAGGGTCCAATGTTAATCTATGTCCTGCGGTGGCGGCCATCTTGAATTTTCGATCGGCATAAAAAAACAGAAACTTTGTAGAGGACCTTCCAATGATCATTCCTGGGCAGTTTGGTTTCAATTATCCAAGTGGTTTCAGAGAAGAAGCGTTTTGAAACATTTTTCCCATAGGGTCCAATGTTAAACTAAGTCCTGCCGTAGCCGCCATTTTGAATTTCTTATCGGAACAAAAAACGTACAGTTTGTAGAGGACCATCCAATGAACATTCATGTACAGTTTGGCTTTAATAATATTTGTAGTTTCTGAGAAGAAGGCATTTGAACATTTTCCCATAGGGTCCAATGTTAATCTATGTATTGCGGTGGCGGCCATCTTGGATTTCCGATCGGCATAAAAAACACACACCTTGTAGAAGACCTTCCAATGATCATTCCTGGGCAGTTTGGTTTCAACTGTCCTAGTGGTTTCAGAGAAGAAGCGTTTTGAAACATTTTCCCCATAGGGTCCAATGTTAAACTAAGTCCTGCCGTAGCCGCCATTTTGAATTTCATATCGGAACAAAAAACGTACAGTTTGTAGAGGACCATCCAATGAACATTCATGTACAGTTTGGCTTTAATCATATTTGTAGTTTCTGAGAAGAAGGCATTTGAACATTTTCCCATAGGGTCCAATGTTAATCTATGTCCTGCGGTGGTGGCCATCTTGGATTTCCGATCGGCATAAAAAACACACACCTTGTAGAGGACCTTCCAATGATCATTCCTGGGCAGTTTGGTTTCAATTATTCAAGTGGTTTCAGAGAAGAAGCGTTTTGAAACATTTTTTCCATAGGGTCCAATGTTAAACTAAGTCCTGCCGTAGCCGCCATTTTGAATTTCATACCGGAACAAAAAACGTACAGTTTGTAGAGGACCATCTAATGAACATTCATGTACAGTTTGGCTTTAATCATATTTGTAGTTTCTGAGAAGAAGGCATTTGAATATTTTCCCATAGGGTTCAATGTTAATCTATGTATTGCGGTGGCGGCCATCTTGGATTTCCGATCGGCATAAAAAACATAAACTTTGTAGAGTACCTTCCAATGATCATTCCTGGGCAGTTTGGTTTCAACTGTCCAAGTGGTTTCAGAGAAGAAGCGTTTTGAAACATTTTCCCATAGGGTCCAATGTTAAACTAAGTCCTGCCATAGCCGCCATTTTGAATTTCATATCGGAACAAAAAACGTACAGTTTGTAGAGGACCATCCAATGAACATTCATGTACAGTTTGGCTTTAATCATATTTGTAGTTTCTGAGAAGAAGGCATTTGAACATTTTCCCATAGGGTCCAATGTTAATCTATGTCCTGCGGTGGCGGCCATCTTGGATTTCCGATCGGCATAAAAAACAGAAACTTTGTAGAGGATCTTCCAATGATCATTCCTGGGCAGTTTGGTTTCAACTGTCCATGTGGTTTCAGAGAAGAAGCATTTTGAAACGTTTTTCCCATAGGGTCCAATGTTAAACTAAGTCCTGCCGTAGCCGCCATTTTGAATTTCATATCGGAACAAAAAACCTTAAGATTGTAGAGGACCATCCAATGAACATTCATGTACAGTTTGGCTTTAATCATATTTGTAGTTTCTGAGAAGAAGGCATTTGAACATTTTCCCATAGGGTCCAATGTTAATCTATGTCCTGCGATGGCGGCCATCTTGGATTTCCGATTGGCATAAAACACAGTAACTTGGTAAAGGACATTCCAATGATCATTCCTTTACAGTTTGGGTTCAGTCAGTTCATTAGTTTCAGAGAAGAAGATCTTTGAAATTTCAGCCAATCAGAGCATATTATTGGCTCTGGCAGCCATATTGAATATCCGACTGGAACGAAAAACAGCAACTTTGTAGAGGACCATCCAAGGAACATTCCTGCTAAGTTCGGTTCCAATCGGCCAAGTGGTTACGGAGAAGAAGCTTGAAATGTGAAAAGTTTACAGACGACAGACGACGGATGCCAAGTGATGGCAATAGGTCCAGGTGAACTAAAAACTGCTTCGGCATCTATATATGTTATAAATATACAGAATGACGTCATTGGCCTCGTGCTGCGCGAGAATGGTAAATCAAAACATGTGACCGACTTTATTGCATGACCGAGCAGATGTCACGACACGATATAGACATATTTTCTAGTTCAAATCTGCAAAAATATTGATATTTCCTTACCTTTTACAGTGTATATCCGACAAAATAATCCAAACTTCACTTCAAACTGTCTGCCATTTTACTGAACTCTAGAACTACACCACGTGACGTATTTTATATAGTCTGTTTCGTAGTTCGAGATGTCAGGATACAAGTAATAAAATAATTTTGGACATCTACATCTCGAAAAATATGTCACACTTTTTGATCATGTGGTGTAGTTCTAGAGTTCTGTAAAATGGCGGACAGTTCAAAGCGAAATTTTGATTATTTTCTCTGATATACAAAAAATGTTCGCAGTAAAAGGTAAGGAAATATCAATATTTTTGCAGATTTGAACTAGAAAATATGTCTATATATAAAATCTTACCTGCATTTGATCTGACACTATCCGTCCATGCCAAAATATCCATCGGAATGCACCGGGGAGGTCAAATTTACCCCAAATTTTAAATTTCCAGAATACCTTTGATAGGGCTTGAAACAAGATTAGGATGAAGATAGACAAAAATTTATTCGGAATCCTAATCTCAACGAGATTAGATACAAGCATGCACATAAACATTATTTATATTTCCGTCCAAGGTAAGTCGATTGGTAACATTCAAAATTATGAGGTGCCTGAATGGGTGGTATTGGACTACATAGAAATAATGACAAAAACAAGAAAAAAATGGCGATAATTGGTCCTCGACCAGTACATTTTGTGTACAGAGTACATTCAAATGTGAAATAAAATAGAACAACAGCTCATCGATCGTCGACTTTAGAATATCATTAAACTACAATACTGTACGATCGATATTACAATTATTTACATTTTCAACTTTTTGAATGTAATTTGCAGGAATATATCCTACTTCTCCAAAACCATTTTGTGCCAGCGACCAGTCTCCATTAACTTTGCCCAAAAAGAGTAAACTCATCGTCTTTTAAAAATGTTAAATATCCCTTTGTTGTCGAATTGTAGTCGTACAATGCTCGAAACATCTTTTCATCTTTCGGATAAATTTGTCTTGTCGTTTATTTTTACAGGAAGTCTTAATTGTAACTCTCTGAACGGTTAAGGAATGGTTATAAATATCCGGTAAGAGGGAATGTTGATTTTAAATAAGTAGAGGCAGGGGTTCACAATCGTATCTGTATATAAAAAGACGGTTTTAGATTTTATCCATATATTGAACATTTTAATATAAATGATATAGAACTTTTATGTGTGTATATAAAAAATTTACGTGTGATAATAGGATCTCACAACCTACTCATTCCTGGATGTTATACATGTATGTACATGCCAGATGAGGTGTTCCATGATTGGAAGTCAATACGTATAAAAGAAGAAGAAGAAAGTGGGTCTACCACATTCGATATGTGATCACGCTAAGCATTACACCGTCCGCCGATGCGGCTTCATTGTGGATTAGGCAACGAACAACAAAATGAGCATTATTGAAGTGATTAATGCATCTGAGTGATTGTTATGAGGTCTTATGATAGAGACATTTTACAATTGTAAATCAGAGGCTACTAGATCGCTCACATGGCATACAAATAGTTGGGTTTTATTGTTGTTTTTTTGGGAGTTTTTTTTGGGGGGGGGGGGGGGGGGGGGGGGTTTCTGGGGTTTTTTTGCTTTTGTTTTTTTTGTTTTTTTTTTTTTATTGTACACAAGTGGACACACTGTGCTTTAATGTAATACACTCAAGTTTTAATTTCTCCTATTCATAAATATACACTCATGACGCCGAGTTTCCTCTTGATAGTTGCATTCCTTTTGCAGCTTTGGGCTTCTATCCCCCCCCCCCTCCTCCCCCCCCCCCCCCCCCCCCCCCCCCCCCCCCCCCCCCCCACACACACACACACGCATACACACCACTCAAAATCTGTTTGAATCTTCAAATTAACATTGTAATAAAATATTAAAAGAATTGCGTTGAGAGAAGGTACCGGTAGTATTAAAGCCTGGACTGGGTTGCATAACTCTCAATTAAATTTAAGTGTCATTGATTAAAACTTACTTGACACTTAAATTTACTTGAAATGAACATGAAATTAATTTGCACTTAAGGTTTAATTGAGAATTAAATTTAATTGAGGTTTGTGTAACCTAGACCAGGAAATTAACATTACATTTTGGCTCCTATTTGATCTTTTCCAATCACGAATTCGTGGGATTAAAAACCCAATAAACAAACTTTGATTTCATTTCGTCCATAGTAAGCCTTAATTCCCCCATTTATAAGTTAATAAACTACTGAAATGTTATGTAAAAAAAGTGGAAGATGTAATTCTCTAAGAATATTTTTTAGATAAAAAAAAACTGGTACGAAATGCAATAAAATGGGAAGTAACTCTACCTCGAAAGATCTCATCATCACGGCTGGTAATCGGCACAAGCAGAACAGTCGGTTCTGCAAAGAAATTCGTGAGGATAACTTCCGGTTTTGGTGGAGGGGAGTTCCCGAAGACGCTTCGCAAGGTATGTACATGTCAAAAATTGAAATTTGCTTTTTTACTGCTCGAATATTGCAAAATCAGAGAATGCTATGCTGTGACGAATGCTTTCACGATTAGAAACATGTATAGTTTATTGTTGTATATGAAGTGTAACTCTCGCAAAATCAATCGTCCCACCAAAAACATGACGAAAATTGTGACACTCTTACATTTCTAAGCTGTTCTTGACAAAGATGCAAGTTAAATTTTCAATATTTTTTCATCATGGGAGTCTAAATGTAATCGGGGATAAATTCCGATTCGTCAAAAGTAAATTGAAGTCTAAATAAATCTACAAACTGTCAATTTATCAATTTTGCAGAAAACAATTAACAAAACTAGTAAATCTCCTCATGCATTCGCAATGTGCTCTATCAGAACCGATCTCCTCAAGCAGGAAAACGAGAAAATTGACAGTTTGTAGATTTATCTAGACTTCAATTTACTTCTGACGAATCGGAATTTATCCCCGATTACATTTAGACTCCCATGATGAAAAAATATTGAAAATTTAACTTGCATCTTTGTCAAGAACAACTTAGAAATGTAAGAGTGTCACAATTTTCGTCATGTTTTTCGCGGAACGATTGATTTTGCGAGAGTTACACTTCATATACAACAATAAACTATACATGTTTCTAATCGTGAAAGCATTCGCCACAGCATAGCATTCTCTGATTTTGCAATATTCGAGCAGTAAAAAAGCAAATTTCAATTTTTGACATGTACATACCTTGCGAAGCGTCTTCGGGAACTCTCCTCCACAAAAACCGGAAGTTATCCTCACGAATTTCTTTGCAGAACCGACTGTTCTGCTTGTGCCGATTACCAGCCGTGATCATAGCAAAAATATTTTTAATTGAGTTTCTTCCCATTTTAATTGCATAATTTTTATTCCATTTTTCAACCCAAACACACTTCTTAGAGAGTTACATAATCCATTTTTTTTTCTTTTGTAAAATATATCAACAATTATTTAACATTTTATTCCACAAAATTCTAATAAACGGTAACATCCCATAAGATTGCTAGTATGCATTTACTTAAACTGCACTCGCTTTACTAACACCCTTTATCAAAAACCTTTCTCTGGTACTTGGTTTGAAATATTTATCAACCGACAAGTTTGAAATAGGAACAAACTGCAGCTTGGTAAAAAAAAGTCCAATACATAATCCAGGAAGTAAAAATACTTGCACGAAGACAGTAAAATCGTATCCAAATACTGATTTTGTTATTGGTTTAATATCCAGTTTCTATCAGGCACGAATTTAGAGCGGTGTGCTGCACGTGTGCCCCCACAGACTCACAAAGCATAAAAACTTATGTTATACATCATTTAACAGAATACTAATAATGGGCACAGGCGCTTGTGGCACGGACTTACCACCCCCCTTTTTTCTAACTTTCTGTTTACAAATTTATTTTCAATAAAATTTCTTTATTTCTTTATTATTTCATCTCTTTTTCCTTATTTTAACTTGTTCGTGTCAATATTCATACAATCTTATGTTAACATCAAATTGCATGTGTCGACCCTATATAGATACTTAATAATTCACTCTATATAGGGTCGACACATGCAATTTGATGTTAACATAAGATTGTATGAATATTGACACGAACAAGTTAAAATAAGGAAAAAGAGATGAAATAATAAAGAAATAAAGAAATTTTATTGAAAATAAATTTGTAAACAGAAAATTAGAAAAAAAAGGGGGTGGTAGGTCTGTGCCACGAGCGCTTGTGATAATGGGCGTAATTTCTCGAACCTCCGGGAATCCCACTGGAACAACCCCCTTGACCAAGATGGCACCTCACCAAAAACCAGGCTGTGGTATGTGTAAATACAGAAGCAAGGTTATTTATTATGCATTTGTCCAAAATAAGAGGAACTAACTTTGATAAATTTGTCGGGATAGTAGATTTTACATTTTATATACAGTTATTTTTATGGTGTCGACCCAATAGTCAGAAGGCCCGATAGTCCGAAGGCCCAATAGTCCGAAGGCCCGATAGTCCGAAAGCCCAATAGTCCGAAGGATATTTTGATGGTAAATATTTGAAGATTTTTTTCTCAACAACATCCTAAGGTCTTTGAATGAAATTTGTAATACATAATTCTACTGATGAGGGGGTCCATGTTAATGTTCTACGGAAGCAAGCGGAGCGTGTGAAAATATATTTTTTATACATCTGGAAAAAATTAAGAAACAAATACGCAACGAAAGTTTTTTTGGGGGGTAATAAAGATTCGTGCGCACAAGTTAATAATTTTTTCGGGAGGGGTGGGATGTTTAACGCCACTTTCAACTATATTTCAGTTATATCGTGGCGGTTAGTTTTATTGGTGGAGGAAACAGGAGTACCCGGAGAAAACCACCGACATGTCGCAAGTCACTGACAAACTTTATCACATGATGTTGTATCGAGTACACCTCGCCTGATCGGGAGTCGAACTAACAACGTTAGTGGTGATAGACACTGACTGCATAGGTAGTTATATATCCAACTACCATACGATCACGACCACGACAACTGTAATAGTTTTTGTGTAGATCAGAGACTCAAAATAACCATCAGCAACGGTTAAAGTTTATATTGTAACTTTATCACTGTCGTCAAAGAGCTCCGATCGAAAATGTTTGGTCAACATCCGGGATATTTTAAAGCGGTATTCTTAAAGAAGACACAGATAATTATCGTAAGTATTTATGAATATACTGTGTATATAATGTTTTGAATTATGATGCTTTATGATTGTTATTATTATTAATTTCATTTTTTGTCCAAATATCATTTATTTTTGCAGTGTAGAAATTAGATTTTTCTATAAGTTATAAGGAATCCGGTATCAAAATCATTACAATCAACCGAAACATCGCTATATCTTGCATTTACGAATGAATGAAATGTTGCCCCCAAAAAAAGTATTGATGAATGATTGGTTTTACTTAGAAATATTATTTTTTTGAGGAAAAGTCAATTAGTAACTAGTTATACCCTAAAACTTGATGTCAACAGATGTTTTTGAACAAAATGTAAACATGTATACAAACCGGTTGTGTCATTTATTAAGAAACGGATTTGTCAGTATGTAAATACGACTGATCGTATTATTATTGATCATTAATTATATTGCAATTTAACAATAGTTATGATTAGGAAATATCTCAAAAGCGATAAATACTTATCCATAGTATGAATATTCGCCATGGCTGCTAATTTCAGCTACTTTGTACAATACAGAATCGTTATTTCTATGTTATATTGCTACTGTCGCAAACACTTGATTTTTTTATGCTTTTTGTGGCACTGGCATCACGGTTGGTGCTCAATACGCTACACTCACTTTAAGTCGCTGTCCAGGTGCATCAATTGAGTAGTGGGAGATTCTTTTTATAATACAATATTTTAATTTTATACTCGTTGATAGCGAAGTAAGTCACTCTGTGGAAATAATTTCGTGGATACGATATTTAAATTTCTTCACAGTATAATGTTTAAATTAACATTACAGATAAGCAAATTAACAAAGGCTGTAGTATTGAATTCCTTTCCGCACGGACGATTTTGGCAGTTTGTATATAAAGAAAATGTTAGGTGTACTCGATTAATGCAACGTTCTATACAATTTGTAATACGACAAAAGTTCGTACTTTGGATGTTATAGTCCCTCGCCCATCCACCAATATTAATGCCAAAAGAATTTCAATCACTCGTATATATTTTGCCTTTATTTGGGAGAGTAGAAATAACAGACTGAATGAATTTGCTATGTTGATATATATTTATAATAATGCTATGCGATCTTGTAACGAACGCACAACCCTACACTGTGTCGAGTCTTGGGAAAAATGGGAAATTCATTATCATCTCTCCAGAGCCAATAAAGAGAATGAATTAAATTAAATTTGGCAGAGATGTTACCTGTCAGATCGTGCACCAATGATGTAACTTAGGTACAAATGTGTACACCGATATAGTAGTAAAAAGGCATCAATTGAAATTTCTGATAATTTCTCAGGTGAACAATTCCGGATCTTGTGAGCGTCTCGGTGACTTTTACCATCTAATGTTATAATTAATGTAATAAATATATGTATAATTGTACAAGTAGTTAGAGCGATCACAGGCGCTTGTGTAGTCAAAAATATGCTCGCTATGTACCTAAAATGTGGTATTTTAGGTACATAGCGAGCATATTTTTGATTCTACACAAGCGCCTGTGAGCGATATACATTTGAAACTGTCGCCACCTTGTTCCAAAAATTCGATATTGTAGCGTAATCTGTGTTGTTTAATCTACTGTACTACCGTGAAGTTAGATATCCAATTTATATCAAAGGGAATCCATCTTTTATCAACCTTGATATTCAATGACGATTCACTGAAAATGTTTAAAAACGGGATGTAATCCGTTTATCGAGCTCCTGTCGGAATAAAAATAATAAATTTGGTATTTGGGTTTCGGACTATTGGACCTTCGGAGTATCGGACCTTCGGAGAATCGGACCTTCGGACTATCGGACCGTCACCATTTTTATGCCACATAATTATAGCGGGGAGTTTCTCAGAGGACCAAGAACATTTTAACTATATCATATTCATGATATTATGAAAAGAAAGTTTAAATGTGATGGTCAATAATTCCACCGATATCAAAACGATCTCAATAATTGAACATAAATTAAGTCCACGACATATTACGTTGGAAATACAGGTCCTAGCTTGGGAAAGGCACACAATGTGGCGGGTTAAACCGGTTAATGGAATCCCAACCCTCCCCTTTTGATAAATGGATCTCTATATAACAGCGATATATGCATAACCAAACGATTAAAAAAAGCCTGTATAGATTCGTTTCCACTTAAAAAGACCACGTACTATCAAAATAATGAATGACAACATAAACATGGACAATATAATAGCAGGGTCAATGAATGACAACATACACATGAACAATATAATAGCAGAGTCAATGAATGACAACATAAACATGGACAATATAATAGCAGAGTCAATGAATGACAACATAAACATGGACAATATAATAGCAGAGTCAATGAATGACAACATAAACATGGACAATATAATAGCAGAGTCAATGAATGACAACATAAACATGGACAATATAATAGCAGAGTCAATGAATGACAACATAAACATGGACAATATAATAGCAGAGTCAATGAATGACAACATAAACATGGACAATATAATAGCAGAGTCAATGAATGACAACATAAACATGGACAATATAATAGCAGAGTCGGGGTCCGACCTATAATCCGACAGTCCGATAGTCCGACGGTCCGACAGTCCGATAGTCCGACAAATGCTTTATTTCTTTGAAAGTTAACACTATAACATGTGTAATATGGGGCCAGAAACCGAACCGTTTACTCACCAAAGAAAGGTCCAGAACATCGGAAACACGAAAAAAACTCAAAAAAACACATATATGAACAACACGGACTCCATAAAAACCTGGATCAAGTCGTGATGAACCGGTAGTGTAAGCATCCCATATATTTTTTAGTAGCGACTACTTCAGGCTTTATTCAAGTAGCTTGTAGCCGAGTCCAGCCAAGAAAAGTTACTATTGAAAAACAAGATGAAATAAATGAAGACAAAAAAAAAGAAATACAAAAAAAAAGGAAAAGACAAAAAGAAGAGCGTACCAGTGTCCCCCCCCCCCCCCCCACCCCTTATCATGGAATATTTATGTTAAAAAGCAATGTCGACACATCAATAGAGCTGGATACAATAATGTGTGCGAATTGATTGATTGATTGATTGATTGATTGATTGATTGATTGATTGATTGATTGATTGATTGATTGATTGATTGATTGATTGATTGATTGATTGATTGATTGATTGATTGATTGATTGATTGATTGATTGATTGATTGATTGAAGATGAGAAAAGTTTGTAAACAAAAAATCAGAAAGAGGGGACTCTGGGATGGGTCAACATGGGCAATGACTTAACACGGGAACTTGTTTTTCTGTCTCTTCCGACGACAAGTTGGTCCTATTTTTATTTACCGGGATTCTGACGGGTGACCCTGCTATATAGTCGCCTTCTACGACAAGCGCATATATAAAAAGTTACGATTGAAGGAATTGTCCCTAAGTGACCCCTTATATCACGGAAAGAAACAGCATCGGAATATGACAAAATAAACAACTGTGCCATGATACGCCCCCCACCCCCTCCCCTTTGTGACAATTGAAAGTCAGTTGCTCAGTGTGAGAACAGTAATTAATATGCTACATTTTTTGTATATACCATATGAAAACTGGCATTTTCCAAACTGACTAAAATCACACCTCTCACTTGCTCCCCCTTTTATCAATACAATGTATGTCACGACGTGATCTATCAGTAAAAGGGGGAACAAGTAAGAGATGTTATCGTACGATGCGTGGACGGACGGACGAACAGCTATTGCCATATTAAGCCCGTATTTTGACGGGCGTATAAAAATGAATGGCCCATATCCTGAAATTACAAATATATCATTTTTGGCCAAATTATTTGTCAAAACTTTCATCAGTTTGATTAAGGCGAGGTTGCTTATTTGCATGGCGGACGGACGGACATAATTCTGGGGTTTTTCGAAGATGGATGGAAATTTGCGAATGAAAACACGAGTATAAAGTACATCGGCTACACGCTACTTGAATAAAGCCTGAAGTAGTCGCTACTAAAAAATATATGGGATACTTACACTACCAGCTCATCACGACTGGATCCAGGTTTTTATGGAGTCCGTGTTGTTCATATATGTGTTTGTTTGAGTTCTTGTGTAGCCTTGCCAATTGTTTGTCCGTCTATGATATCGTGTTTCCGATGTTCTGGACCTTTCTTTGGTGAGTAAACGGTTCGGTTTCTGGCCCCATATTACACATGTTATAGTGTTAACTTTCAAAGAAATAAAGCATTTGTCGGACTATCGGACTGTCGTGCACGTGTTTTAGGAATGGAGTTTAGGGTGGGGGATTTGTCGTTAAGGTATGATTTTTTTTAATCTTGCTTGAACAAACAAACTATTCGTATTTCTTTTTAAAGGAAAACCACAACGCACACCCAAAAACAAAGAGCACATGGGATCGTTAACGTTATTGGAAGCATATTTATATTAGTTTACTTTTAGTAAACTTTTAAAATCTTCTGGTAACCTGGATACGTATCATATGGAACGAACCGGAATAAGAAAAAAAGTATTGGTTTAACGCGGATGGAATTTGCATTTTCCAGTCTGTACAGCCGGTGCACATCGACATCGTTTCGAATTGATTGAGATTACATTTTATCATGTTTATACATTATCATACCATTGACAGAGAGTATAAATTATTTCTATTCGAGAAATGTTCCTTTGAAATAAAATTTGCGTAAAAATAGTGAAGACTAGCTAATATTTTTTCCAGGGTAATCTCGAATTCTACAAGGAGAGCAAAGGCTAAATTGTTTCTTGAACACACTTGGATGAAATATTCAACTACTCAAGATAGTGTCTACTGTGCACCGTGTAGATTCTTTGGTCCATATATGTTAATTGTATTCGATTCCAAATCAAGCTTAACCCACTACACATTTGACAAAATAAAATTTCTAAGTCAACTACATATTTGTATTATATTGCTCTACTTAATATTTTATTTCTCAAAATTTATGTTCAAAAGTTGACTTGTTGCTCATGAAAATTGGGTTTCCGTGGGATCATTTTTAGTGCCAGGAAACTGCAAGAATGCAGGATTTTGCACCATTTACCCCAGACCCCCAGCCGTAAGGCCACCTCTGCGAGGTGGGGGAGGGTTTCGTGACCCTCCACCAGACTTTTAAACAGATTTGAGTACACCTCATTTTGGGGTAGCTACGCCCCTGACTAGTGAGGATGTAGAAAGGGTAAAAAATATCTAATCAATTACATTGGGTTACATATTTTTGTGATCAGAAGAATTCATATACCGTGCCTTCAATTGATCAGTAAAAAATACTGTTGATGAACCGTGGCGAGGACCCTCCTCTTTTTAGTTCAATAGTGGAAGAATGGCTCATGATGACGTCTGTGATGGACAATTGTTTACTAGAACGGTTTGTTGTTTTGGATTTAGATTTGGGACCGATTTGCATTGATAATTATTGTTGTTTTATTTTGTCTCTCAAAAGTTGGAGTTAAATATTATTTATTTTATTTGTTTTGACAACAGTATGAAAAAGGTCATTCAGTTTCGTGTGTAGATTTCTGTGAAAATATCCGATCCCAAGACATGTACGTTAAATGTCCCAAGATCCAATCAACATATTTTGTAAACTGATATGGGAGTATCGCGTACGTAGTCCCAAAAATGTCACTTATTTCAGGCCTGCTCACTTCAATATATTTCATGTCTGCCAGAACACAATTTGGATTTTATTGTTGTCAGATTACATTACACTACATCATTAAGTACAATAATTGAACTGGATCATAATAGAATATTTCTAAAGTTTTGTAAAATTGTGTTTTCGTAAAATAAATATATCTTCATATTTTTATTTACATACAAAAAAAAAATCCGAATTATTCTAGAAGACATGAATGACAAAATGACACACCCTTTAAACACTCTTCCCCTTGCCTCAATACCGATAAATCTTTTAGGAAAGAAATGAAGTCACTAGCTTCAATTTATTTGAACAAAAATGTACTTTGAATTGTTATTTCATGATCTGAAAAAAATAATTAAAAAGGTTTCGCTTTAAAAAAACAACCGATCTAATACACTGTATTAGTAAAACTAGATAGAAAACAAATGTGTAATTAGTCACAATTTGTCTAACAAAAATTTGATTATCATATGACTTGAAAAAAATTATATGGAGACAAAAATTTCCAGCTCCAACACAAAGATAACAAAATGATTGGTCATAAATCATTTGCAGATCGCAACAAATAAATTAACAGTGTGTAAAATAACTTGAAATGTCGCCGAACTTAGCAGACCTTTTTTTATATGTATGATCTCGATTGCTTTTAGACAGTAGTCCGTGGGCTAGCATAACCCCCGTGCAACCCCCCCCCCCCTTCCATGTTAACATATTTTTTTAAGTCCTCCTATATATCCTCTTGAAGAAAACACATGTTAACATTAAATAATAGATTCCAGGCAGGTTTCAGACCAGATTATCGAACTACTGATCACATAATTACTTTAAATACTACATTGAATAAATATCTTTATAAAAATAAAAAGCCAGTATTTGCATGCTTTGTAGACTTCTCCAAAGCATTTGATTCACTCTGGCATGAAGCACTATTTCAAAAACTTTATGCACTTGGAATCAAAGGAAATTTTTTTCCATTAATTCATAATATGTACACACATGCAAAATTTGGTGTGAAAAAAGACCATGCTATCACTGATCCCTCAATTTTAGGAAAAGGGGTCCGATGAGTTAAGGCCCCTTCTATTCAAAATATTTATTAACGATATTGATTCCATATTTTCTTTAGATACTTGTTTTCCGGTGCAACTTATTGATACAAAACTAAATTGCCTATTGTATGCTGATGATCTACTTTTATTATCAGAGAGTAAAGAAGGTCTCCAATCTTGCTTAGACTCTCTCAAGGCCTATTGTGACAAATGGAAGTTGAAAGTAAATTTAAACAAAACAAAAATCATGATTTTTAGCAAAGGCCATAAGAACTTTACAAAGTTCCATTTTTTCTAGAAATTGAAATTGTTGAGAAATACAAATATTTAAGCATCATTTTTTTATTTTAATGGCAATTTTAAACATGGTGCTGAACACCTATATAACCAAAGTTTAAATGCCCTTTTTTCTCTACATTCTAAGATATTTGGATTCAATAACATAGATCACAGTTTGAAATTAAAATTGTTTGATATGCTTATAAGACCTATATGTACATATGGGTCTGAGATTTGGATTAGTGATTTCACTTTAAAAGACTCCTGCATTGATAAATTGCCATTTGAAAAGATTCATAATAAATTTTGTAAAAATATTCTGGGAGTCCACAAAAAAAGCTAAAATTGTTCAGCTAAATGTGAATTAGAGATGCAACCAGTTCTAAATTTTATAACTATTCTTGCACTTAAATATTTCAACAGACTAAAACAACTTCCCTCTGATAGGTTGCTTGGAGAGGTCTATGAGGTAGATAAATCTCTATTTATTGATGGACACAGATCTTGGCAAAAATTTATTCACAACTCTCTACAAAATTTGAATTTAACTAGTTTAGATTTTGACATTAATAAAATAAATCAGTTGTTCACTGACCAACATTCTAAGGTCACTTTAAATAAACTACAACATTTATCTACTCAAGAACATGATAATAAACTATTTTTCTTTGCAAATATCTATCCAAAAGATTTTTATTTTACAAGATTATCTTTCATTAAAACTTCCAGTAAATATTACTAGAGAACTAACCAAATTAAGATTAAGTTCTCATAGCCTTTTAATTGAAAAAGGTAGATATTTTAGACTAAAAATTAAAAGAGAAAATAGATTATGCTCTCAATGCAATCAAATAGAAGATGAACAACACTTTCTTATTCATTGCACTAAATTTGCTAATGTTAGAAAACTTTTATTAAAAAAATTGAACATTAACCTGCAAGATCTGTGTTCAAGTGAATATATGAAAACAATAACTAGATTGTTAAATCCAAATAGTATTGATGACACTATGAATATATGTCACTATATCAAAGATTGTATTAGTTTCAGATAAGTTTATTTGTCTTTAATATGATATTTTGTCATTTAAAAATGTAATGTATTCATAATTATCTATGTTTACTGATTTAATATCATGTTAATGTGGGGAGGACATCAATGTTTGATTGATTTTTCTTATTAATCAAAACTTGAAACTTGAAACTTGATTGAAAATTTTGGGACTAATATTTACACCCTGTCGCAGCTTTTTGAGGATTTTTTGATTTTGTTTTTAAATTTTTGTCTTTGCAGCATTAAAAGTATACTAAACAGTCTTGAAAGTATATCAATATGGTATCAAATGAAAGCTTATATTATTACCTTTCAATTGAATAGAAGATATATACACTTTATTACTATCAAATTTTGTCAGAGGTGAAAAACCTACCCCTCTCCCTTCCTGAAATGAAAAAAAAAGACATTTTTTCCCTTAAAAGTTTAGATAAAAAAATATTTCGTACTAAACTGCGATCTTTTTTATACTAAATCAAACAAATATATCACATTTAATAAATCAAGCACTAGTAATCCTTTATGAAGTAATTTTTGTGGTCAAAATACTTGAAAAATGGGATATTTTCAATTTTGCAGATTTTCACAGGATTCTGCATATATCTTAATTTTACCAATAAAATAAAGGATACCGCATCATAATGACGGTTGATTTTTGTATCTGGGTACTATAACAATGTAAAAAGGGAATAATTATGTTCCTTCTACCTACTGATTAACAAAAAATAGCAATATATTAGCCCTACCCCTCTAAAAAACACGTAAAATTTTATGAAACTCAGTTTATTTCCTTAGAAACATGGTCGGGCAGGGTGAAATTTTGATTTGCCCTGCAAGATCTTTCAATTCTTTATTTAAACAAATCATATGAACATCATCTAAGAGGGTCTAAATTCTACCAATGTCAGAAAACATGAAAAATGGGTAATTTCTGATTTTCAGAATTTTTACAGAATATTCCTTATTGGCCAGGTTAAGCTGCTTTATGGGAATTTGTGTCCAATCAATATAGTTTTATCTGAATGCTGAATGTATTAGCATTTATTTTAAAAACCATTATTATGATGCCCATTTTAGCCAAATTCTACCCCTTCCTCTACTTGAAAACTGGGACAAATATACATGATATACTCAATATTTCCATATTTCAGTTTCATTCTTCAACAAATGACCTGAACAATGAGTATTGCAAACGGCCAAACAGTATTGAAAATTGGCGAAACAGTTCTCACTAGTCTTCCTCTTCACCATCAATCAACGAGTATAAAACATCGTCGAATTCATCATCACTTTCATCGCTTTCTGTCAAACCTGCAATATTTTCCTCGACTAAAACATCGGCGAGTTGTTGTGGAATGAAATCACCAGACACCCATTTTGGTTCATTCATCCCATCAACACGCTGTCAA
Source organism: Bathymodiolus septemdierum (assembly GCA_963383655.1). Classification (NCBI taxonomy): domain Eukaryota; kingdom Metazoa; phylum Mollusca; class Bivalvia; order Mytilida; family Modiolidae; genus Bathymodiolus; species Bathymodiolus septemdierum. The sequence goes on from OY726518.1 coordinate 75,755,784, forward strand.
CCATTGTCATGAGTAGGCTCCGGATATACTGGTTTTGCAATATGGGCTCTTTCCCAAATTCCTACCTGATAGTTAACTCTTTTCAGATGTTCTCTCAGACAGTTTCTGCATGGAGGCAATACACCTAGATCAATATTTTTTGAGGCATCAAACGTTTCACCCGTTGAACAGTACTTTCCTCTGATCTTATAATAGCGCAAATCATTCACACAGGAGACCACTTTGCCGCCATACAACAAGCAGGTAAAAGCCTCCATCTGCAGAAACAAATCCTCTGAAATTTGCCAGGAATCTCCAATTTGTGCAAGAGCACTTTGGAATTGGGGTGACTTTTGTAATGTCTTAATTGGCTTGACTTTTCCAATCCCCTTAAATGCGCTCGTTGTATCACAGCGTGTGAACGCGTGCAGGCCTAAAAGTGCTGTACACAATTCCTGCTGGTACTGCTGTGCTAATTTGGTGATATCTATCAACTTTTTCTTGTTTCCAGTTCCAGTATCAAAGAGAATTGTCACTCCTTGTAATTCCAACGCGTAGTGAAGGAGGATAAAGAATATATCGGTATCCGGACTACGAATTCTAATATTTCTGTATCCTTGTTGTTTTCCATAGAAACAATAAAGAACAACTCGTGAATCAGTTTCTTCCTGTGTCGATGCAATTGATTTAATTTCTGTGCGACATACGTTGGTACCATCATAACTTGTAATATGAAAGGCATGCCCATCAGAAACGGTTATTACGTTCTTGCCCAACAGCTTAGTGGCGAAATTATCCGTGCTCCAAACACGACAAAGAAGTTCAATGAGCTGCTTTTTGTTTTCTTCATTGGCAAGGAAGGTCTTTCAGTCTGGTAGCTTTTTCGTATTTTCACCAGTAACAATCAGTTTTTCACTGCAACCTCTGCGATTTCGTTCCATCGACTTTATGGAGTTTTCTAGATACATGTCTGTGCTGTGCTAAAGATAATATCCGACTTTCTGACTACCATATCAAACAGCCTGACACAGATGTCTCTGAAATTGGGTGGCAAATCTTTCAGATAGTAAAAGCCGCATTGCCATCCTCTATCACTAGCATCTTATCATCTGCAATGGAGGAGGTGGAACATCCTCCACATCTTTAGTCAAAAAGTGGTATCCTTTGGATTTATCTGTCTTGTTCAGAAAACCATCGGAAGTCGCAATACTATATGGAACTGGAGTGAGGGGATATGCTGGAAGTTCCTTCAAATCAATCCTGAGATCATCACATTGTGAGCGAACAAGAAGCTGAAATGCAATGTTACTTTGTTGGCGATATTCGATATTTTTGTTTAGAGATGACTTGATTGTCGTTTTCTTTGCCAACTCAGACAACGTTTTCAAATTTAATCGTTTGATCGGATCAAAGAACTTCTCGTGCTTCTCCAAGCGTTCTGAAATGAAATCAACTTTAGCGTCAGCACCGAATGCTTCTGCAAGTATAACGTCGCGTTCAATCTCTGAGGTAGCAGACGCACCAGATGAAATACAGTACAACTTGTCTTTTTGTTCCATTTCGAATGAATTGATGAAACCAACAATTGCTTCAGCAACTTTTACGACATTTGCCTCTCTCCTTTCTATCTCGGTTATGCGCAGATCACGATGTTTCTTTGCGTCAGAATCGTCCGCCAACATATCAACCATGTGATTTAGATAGCTTCATAAAAATTTCCTCAATAGTTTTATCTACTGGACATCTATTTCCTGGAACGAAAGATCTTGCCACGCTGATGGCGCCCCTTTTTAATAAATTTGTTGCACCAGGATGAGATATTTCTATGTTTGCCAAAAACACTGAGAAAAACGTCAGATATCGAGCATAATTTTGCCCTCCAAAACTGAAAAAGAGATCACACATCAGGAAAAGACACCTGGCATAAAGAAGGAAGTTGTTAGTTTTAACAGCTTTAGTCAGTTGTAGAATGAGCCAGATGTGATCCATGTATGACACCCAAAGCTGTGCCGTCTTTCCAAGATGTCATGTGCGCGCGTTATGTCGGAACTTGGCATAGGCATCAATATAGGATGATATGTCTTCATTGTTCAATGCCGACTCAAATGAAGCGTTATCTGGTTCATCGACAAGAGTCTTTAGTAATTCGAAAGAATCATCTGGAAGACCCATCATTGACCTTTCTTCGCCTAAAGAAAAACGAAACTCCTCAAAAAGAAGTCTTTCTAAAGCCTCTAGTAGTATTTTGTGACAGTGCATTGCTCTGCTATAATGTTTTCCTGTTATTACACCCGTAACAGAACCCGATCCAATCAAACTTGCTTCTAACAAAATATCTGACAATCCAATTCCTTCCATTTTCTTCCCGATCATCTTGAAGTACGCGCACACAACATGGAATGTTCAAATCATAATGATATGATCCTCAAACTTTTTATGTTGATTCCAAATGATTGGGTATGCGTTCATGCATACGCCTAGATCAAAAGTTGTTACCACACACTTTTGTCCTACCTCCCTTGCTCCTTGTTCTGAATAACGAAGGAATTCTTGTTATCTGTAATGGGTTGGTTTATAACTGGATAGTATCTAAATTACCAATAGGCAAAACTGTAAATTTGTCCTTGTCTATACTGATGAGAAAATATTATCCGATTTTCGGCAGGGTAAGGGGTAATATTTTGCCGCTAGAAGCCCTATACAGGGTGGTACTAGAACAAATTTTATTTTAAAATGTCTCCATAACATAACTTCACACGACAGATGTATAATTTGGTTGTCAATTTATAATTTGAAAAAGATATTACGCGCTTTGGGCCGAATAGAGCTAAAATCGGCAAAAATCATAATATTCCATTTTTCTGCAATCTACACTACAAAGCATGTTTTTTTATGATGTAATGGGTTTAATTTTCCGTAAATGGAATAGTGTTAATAAAATCAATATAAAAATATCATCAAAGCTGTGTAATATTTTGTCTATTCAAAATAAAAGGCGAAAAATCTCGTTTTTTACGCAATTTTATCAGGGTTAGGGATAGATTGTTTGTCTCCTACGATTACTGAACTTCATAAAATATTAATAACTTGTATTCATTTGAACGATAATATAATCAGCTATCCACCAAACCCCCTTTTTTATATTATAATAGTTGTTCATAAGCTACAAGACCTCAGCAACAGTGAAGAATGAAAAAATCTTAAAATCAGGCAAAATTGTCGAAAGGATGTAAAAAAGGGCTCAAAAATGTAAGTTCGTCCCAAAATATTCAATGTCAACATGTTTTTTATTCAAAAGGACTTATCAAAGGACAAAAAAAAATAGTGGGGTTCGAAGGTGTGGGGGTGCACGGTAGGCTATCTCAGCCCATGGCCTACAGGAAGTGCAAAGAATCACGAGAGTTGTCCACTGGACAAAATTGTATCAATGCCAACCATTGTCTTTGTTTTTGAACAACCAATTTTATCCACTGGATAGCTGTCCACTGGATAAAGAGTTGTCCAATGGACAAGTACATTGCATTAGTTTTAGTTAACTTATCTCTCAGATCATGTTCAGATTGAATTATATCTAAAATGTTCTATTACTCATGAAACAAAAACCAAATTAGACGAAAAAAGATGGAAAAATACAAAAACATGTAAATGGACAGACACTTCAAAAGAATTATTAATAGAAGCTTTGTCTGATGAAAATATGAAAAATGAAATACTTGGTTTTGAATTAAATATTATAACTGAGAATCAAGATGGTGTTGATGAGGCAACTGGAAAATTAACACAGATTTTACATAGTATTTCTGATAAAGCATGTAAGACATTTCATAAATCTGGGAGGAAAAAGAAGAAAAAATACAGACAACCTGGTCAGATAATGTAATATATGAAACAAAAAGAGAAATAAAGTCTTTAGGAAATAAAATAAAACATAATCCTAACAATAATGTATTAAAACAAGAATATTTTACTTTGTGTAAAAACTTTAAAAAATAAATGGTGAAACAGAAAAAAATTGAATATAAACAAAAAAAAATTAACTCTCTCTCTGATAATATGAATACAAATCCAAAAGAATATTGGAATATTTTTAAATCATTTAAGAAAAAAAGTAATGAACAAGAAAATATACCTGAAATATTAAAAGATGAATCTGTAATTATAGAACACTTTCAAAAACAGGGAAATCCTTCTCACTTTAATTCTAATTTCAAAAAAGAAATTGAAAACCAGTTGAAAACTATGGAAGAAGACATGATGTATAAAGCAGAGTCAGATTCAACTATAACATATAAAGAAATTAAGAAAGCAATATTTGAATTGATAAGAGGAAAATCAGCTGGCCCAGATATAATTTTAAATGAAATTATAAAATACACTAATCCAGTTATGAACAATTCTTATATGAAGATATTTAATGTAATTTTAAAAACTGGGATATACCCAAAATCATGGAAAGAATCATTTACAATCCCCATTTATAAATCAGGAGATAAAAATGACCCCAATAATTACAGAGGAGTCTCACTGATAAACTGTCTACCAAAAATCTTTAATACAATATTGAATAATAGATTAATTAAATTAATTGATGACCAATTTGGTTTCAGAGAAAATCATAAAACTGCAGATAGCATTTTTGTTTTAAAATCTTTGATTAATAAATATAAACATAAAAATCAAAAGAAAATTTATACCTGTTTTGTAGATCTCAAAAAGGCATTCGATTCAGTTTGGAGAGAGGCACTTTTATATAAATTATGTAAAATGGGGGTAGGGTTACACTTTTTTAAATTATTGAAAGAACAGTATCTCAATACAACATCGTCTTTGAAACATAAAGATCAACACTCAGTCTTTTTTAACATCTCAAGGGGAGTTAAACAAGGAGACTCATTAACATTTATAACACATGTTAATTATAATATGTTCTATATTTGTATTGTATATTGCATTATGCCTATAATATTATACAATTAATGACTTTTAATGAGGTGGATACAAGAATTCATTAACACAAGACTATTATATTTATCGAGGCCAGGGTCCGTGGTAAATATATTATTCTTGGGTTAATAAATCCTGGTATCCATCGAATTGAAAGTCATTAATTGTTTTATTATATGACACATTTTATATGTTTCTTTCACCCTTAAAATAAGCTTTTATCACGACATTTTCTTTGGTTTAGCTTGGTGGAATGTTATATTCACCTCGCGTGACGTCACGCGAGGTGAATATTATACAATTACAGATTTTTGTAGAAGTGAATATGAGTTTTTATTGACCTATAAGATAATATTGACCGAAGTCGAAGGCTGAGGCCAATATTGGTTTTGTAGGTCAATAAAAACTCATATTCACTGACACATGGTTAAAAAGAGTCAGAGAAACACCAAGAAAAGTAATGAAATACAAGGAAGCAAATTGGGATCAAATTAAAAAAGATCTGGAAAATACTTTAACAACCATTAATAACATATATGAAAAGAGTGATACAAACATACTCTGGAACACATTCAAAAATGACATAATTAATTCTATAGAATCAAACATCCCACATAAACTATTTACTTACAAACAAAGACATCCCTGGATAAACAACAATTTACGCAAACTTATAAATAAAAAGAACAAATACCACAGGAAGAAAAACCAAAATCCTTCAATGTATAAAAAACTGAAACATACCGTACAAAAAGAACAACGCAAAGCTTACTGGAAATATATTGAGAACATCATATTTGACCTACCCATTAAAGACTCCGATTAACATCAGTACTCGGATTTTAAACCAAAATAGCTTTTTAGCTACTTCAAAAGCATTAGAAAGGACAACTCGGGCATAAGCCCACTGAAAAATGATGGTATACTCTATATTGATACAGTAGAAAAAACGAACATTCTTAACCAACAGTTCCAATCAGTATTTACACACGAACCACCACATGACATACCTGACAAAGGACCTAGTCCTCATCCTATAATGGAACAAATCCACATAAACGATAAAGGTGTACTGAACCTCTTAAACAACCTTAACCCTCACAAAGCATGCGGTCCAGACAACATAAACAGTAGAGTGATGAAAGACCTAAAAGATCAAGTTGCTCCAATCTTGACCAAAATATATACAAAATCAATAGAAACTGGCACCATACCCAAAGACTGGAAACACGCAAATGTTGCACCAGCATTCAAAAAGGGCGAAAGATACAAAGCAGAAATTACAGACCAATATCACTAACATGCATCTGCTGTAAACTGATGGAACATATAATAACCAGCAACATTATGAAACACCTCGACTCAAACAACATTTTATATGATTTACAACATGGTTTCAGAAAAGCAAGATCATGTGAGTCGCAACTCCTTCCTTTCATACAAGAATTAAATGCCAGCAATAACAAAAACATACAAACAGACTTGATTATTATGGATTTTGCCAAAGCCTTCGATAAAGTTTCACACCGTAGATTATTATACAAACTGGAATATTACGGAATACAAACCCATATTCTAAACTGGATTCAGGCATTTTTATCAGATAGAACACAAGCAGTAGTAATCGATGGAGTAACATCTAACACAGTGCCAGTAACATCAGGCGTTCCACAGGGTACAGTACTCGGCCAATTCTTTTTCTAATTTATTTCAATGACTTTCCGGAATATCTTACACACAGCAAACTAAGACTCTTTGCAGATGACAGTATCATTTATAAAGAAATAACATGTCAGGACGACTGCAAGAAACTACAATCTGACCTTGATGCAACTGCAAGGTGGAAAGCCGATTGGCTTATGGCTTTCCACCCAGATAAATGTACAGTACTCACCATCACTCAAAAGAAAACACCCTTCAAACATGACTATATACTTCACAATCACATTCTCGAACCAGTAACTTCAGCAAAATACCTTGGAGTTACACTACAATCTAACCTTAAATGGAACACCCACATCGACAATATCACTTCAAATGGAAATAAATCTCTCGGATACTTAAAACGAAATTTACAGATATCAAACCCTGAAGTAAAATCTCGGGCATATCAAGCACTAGTGAGGCCAAAACTTGAATACAGCTGTAGTATCTGGGACCCTTATACACATGACAACATAAACAAACTAGAAATGGTTCAAAGACGAGCAGCTCGCTATGTTCAAAACAATTACCATAATACTAGCAGTGTCACTTCAATGATTGACACTCTAGGTTGGCCAACTTTAGCTGAGCGCCGTCTTAAAACCAGATTGATCATGTTGTTTAAAATAACACACGCTTTAATTGCTATCCCAAACATCATACTGATCCCAACTGACAGCAGAACTAGAAAATCACACAATCAGACATTTAGGCATATAACAACACAAAAAGATACATACAAATGGTCATTTTTTCCACACACTATAGTACAATGGAACATCTTACCACAGACAATTATCTCAAGTCCATCTATAGACTCTTTCAGAGAACAGCTAACACACGCTGTTCTCTTAAACATTTAAATTTCAAATACAATTGTACATAGTTTTAATTTTTTTTGTTTTGTTTAATTCACACTTTTGATTTCACTTTATTTCACTTTATGAAATTTATGTAAATATTTTTGTAAATACCACGCATGCAACAGTACGTAATCTTCAACGTCTTGAAGGAGTATTGTATACCAAAAGAAGAAGAAGAAGAAGAAAAGTCTGTAATTGTTTTATTACATACACTATAATGCTTATGACGTCACCCGGTGAATATTACTTCCAGTAGGTGAATACCATTATTTATTGACTTCTAGACTTTACTTAAGCCAAAGTACGGATATTTATAGTCATTATGTAATAAAACATTTTATCAAAGAACGTTACTAGGGGCGTCAGCCTATCAGAAAAGACATTATTTGAAATCATATAAAAATTTCTTATGTTGCACTCTCGGGTGCCCAAGTTTAATTAATAAAATCTTGAAACAATCTAAGTCAGGATATAGCACAGCCGAAAAGTTGGCAGTGCTAGTTCTCCACATACAGGGCCGCCAAGAGAATTGTTAGGCCCTAGGGCAAAAGGAAACTTGGCCCCCCTCCTCCAATTTTCCAAATAATGATACTCAAACTAAGTCCACCAAGGTGTGTCATAAGCAAGGAAGAATCAGTACAACAAAAATGAATTGATGAATTGCGATTTAGAAAACAGCTTTCTACTTGTTTAAACTCATGGGACCCGACGCGCCGTCCCGGCTGATCCCTCTCAGTGGGCCTGTCCACATAACACCAACATCAAAGAAACAGACTGTAAAAGTCGGGTTCTGTGGTTGTTTGACATACATAATGGGTGATGTTACTTCGACGGGCTGTAAAACCCATTTCAAGAGTGCCAAATTTTAAACGTCAAAATATGTATTTCTCCACATTTATATTATTTTCATGGTGATATAGATTACTGAAGATGAATTCTCAAATTTATAACTTTTCGTTTCCTTTTGTATAAATGAACGAAAAAAAGTTAACTTGTTTGATTAAACAAACTGATAAGACATTCACAGCTAACCATGTTAATATAAGACATTCACAACTAAACATGTTTATATAAGACATTCACAGCTAAACATGTTAATATAAGACATTCACAGCTAAACATGTTAATATAAGACATTCACAGCTAAACATGTTTATATAAGACATTCACAGCTAAACATGTTAATATAAGACATTCACAGCTAAACATGTTAATATAAGACATTCACAACTAAACATGTTTATATAAGACATTCACAGCTAAACATGTTAATATAAGACATTCACAGCTAAACATGTTAGTATAAGACATTCACAACTAAACATGTTTATATAAGACATTCACAGCTAAACATGTTAATATAAGACATTCACAACTAAACATGTTTATATAAGACATTCACAGCTAAACATGTTAATATAAGACATTCACAGCTAAACATGTTAATATAAGACATGCACAACTAAACATATTAATATAAGATATTCACATCTAAACATGTTAAAATAAGACATTCACAGCTAAACATGTTAGTATAAGATATTCACAGCTAAACATGTTAATATAAGACATTCACAGCTAAACATGTTAATATAAGATATTCACAGCTAAACATGTTAATATAAGACATTCACAGCTAAACATATTAATATAAAATATTCACATCTAAACATGTTAATATAAGACATTCACAGCTAAGCATGTTAGTATAAGACATTCACAGCTAAACATGTTAATATAAGACATTCACAACTAAACATGTTAATATAAGACATTCACATCTAAACATGTTAATATAAGACATTCACAACTAAACATGTTAATATAAGACATTCACAGCTAAACATATTAATATAAGATATTCACAACTAAACATATTAGTATAAGACATTCACAGCTAAACATGTTAATATAAGATATTCACAGCTAAACATGTTAATATAAGATATTCACAGCTAAACATGTTAATATAAGATATTCACAGCTAAACATGTTAATATAAGACATTCATAGCTAAACATCTTAATATAAGACATTCATAGCTAAACATGTTAATATAAGACATTCACAGCTAAACATGTTAATATAAGACATTCACAGCTAAACATGTTAGCATAAGACATTCACAGCTAAACATGTTAATATAAGACATTCACAGCTAAACATGTTAATATAAGACATTCACAGCTAAACATGTTAATATAAGACATTCACAGCTAAACATGTTAATATAAGACATTCACAGCTAAACATGTTAGTATAAGACATTCACAGCTAAACATGTTAGCATAAGACATTCACAGCTAAACATGTTAACATAAGACATTCACAGCTAAACATGTTAATATAAGACATTCACAGCTAAACATGTTAATATAAGACATTCACAGCTAAACATGTTAATATAAGACATTCACAGCTAAACATGTTAGTATAAGACATTCACAGCTAAACATGTTAATATAAGACATTCACAGCTAAACATGTTAATATAAGACATTCACAGCTAAACATGTTAATATAAGACATTCACAGCTAAACATGTTAATATAAGACATTCACAGCTAAACATGTTAGTATAAGACATTCACAGCTAAACATGTTAATATAAGACATTCACAGCTAAACATGTTAATATAAGACATTCACAGCTAAACATGTTAATATAAGACATTCACAGCTAAACATGTTAATATAAGACATTCACAGCTAAACATGTTAATATAAGATATTCACAGCTAAACATGTTAATATAAGATATTCACAGCTAAACATGTTAATATAAGACATTCACATCTAAACATGTTAATATAAGACATTCACAGCTAAACATGTTAATATAAGACATTCACAGCTAAACATGTTAACATAAGACATTCACAGCTAAACATGTTAATAAGACATTCACAGCTAAACATGTTAATATAAGACATTCACAGCTAAACATGTTAATATAAGACATTCACAGCTAAACATGTTAATATAAGACATTCACAGCTAAACATGTTAATATAAGACATTCACAGCTAAACATGTTAATATAAGACATTCACAGCTAAACATGTTAATATAAGACATTCACAGCTAAACATGTTAATATAAGACATTCACAGCTAAACATGTTAATATAAGACATTCACAGCTAAACATGTTAATATAAGACATTCACAGCTAAACATGTTAATATAAGACATTCACAGCTAAACATGTTAATATAAGACATTCACAGCTAAACATGTTAATATAAGACATTCACAGCTAAACATGTTAATCGCTGAATGTTGTATATTGCCATCCTTTCTTTTTTTCAGAGCACAAGAAACAAATAAAAATGTACAGGACATTACAATTTACAAACATCATTTCTACAGAGCTTGGTCCCAATAAGGATTTGCATAGTAGAACTACTATACAAATCCTTGGTCCCTATCAGCACAATTGTTTCATATAAGATGCATGATTTTTTTATATTAGCTTATAAACGAGAATTGTATGTGGTGGTCAAAATGAAATGAGGAATTTTTGTAGAGGACTTTCCAAACAACATTTCTGCAAAGTTTAATCCGAATTGTTTCAGAGGAGAAGATTTGTTTTATGTCGGCCAATCAGAAACGAGAATTGCCTGTGATGGTCATCTTTTTGTTTTTGTAGAGGATTTTATTAACATCATTTCTGCAAAGTTGTGGTTTTATAGGAGAAGATTCAAATATGAAAAATCAATTTACAGACGACACTTTAAAGGATGTTTTATACTAAAAGTAATAATTTTTTGATTAGAATAACGAAAAATTGAAATATCTTTTAAACTGTAGATTTTAAAGTAGAAGTGTAAACGAGAGTTGTGTAGAGAATCAATGGTGCTAATTTAATTTGGAAGTTTGCAGACCAGAAAGTGATTGTATTTGTCCCTGCTCATATAGAAAAATCGTATTTTAAAGGAGTGTTTGTGTGTATATTTTGACAGAGTTTTATGAAATACGGAGGTAGACCCTGTTCACACTAAGCGTATTTAGATCGATCGCGATCGCTTCGAGATCGATTTCAATGTTCACACCAAAGAAAGATCGATCGCAATCGGTCTAATTTGAGACCCATAAAATATGTGGTCTAAATTAGATCGCTCTAATCTAGAGCGCTTCACAGTTAGATGAGAACAACTAAATCGATTCGAGAACGGTTCAAAACGTGTTCAATAGGCATGCGTTGAATAAAAAGTCTGTAGATCCTCCTTTGAAGCAGTCTTCTAGTCATAAAGTCAACTATCATTGCATTTAAAACGCAAATAAGCATAAACAACACTCTGTTTGCAAGATCAGCCATGATTATATCCAAGCAACAGTCTGCTGATGGCACGTGCCCGGAAGACAACAGAAAATTGAATCGATTCGAGATCGAATCAGATGAGCAGTGTGAACAGGGGTTATTACCGGAAACGATTGCAATCGGTTCGAGATCGATCCAATCTGAACACAAAGCGGTTTCAAACTGAATCGAACTAACCTAAACCGATCGCAATCGATCTATATGTGAACATGGTCTAAGTCTATAAAAGAGAACAGCCTGCGGCCGTGGATTTAAATCCCTGAGGACAATAAACACTCGACGGTCACCCGAAAGATTCCATTGTTCTCCGTAGAGCCCGTCACCATCTCCTACACGCACTATTGAGTTCATTGATTTTTACCTGTAAAAATTGCTTGGAATGGGACATTTTTCATTATTTTTATTTTTTCACTAAATATATAGCACTTCTGTCTTTAATAGTGAAAAAATGAAGTCTTCATATATCATATAACATGAAGAATATATCATTGTCGTTTTGTTCGATTCTGTATGACATTTTTAATTTATATACATGTAAGAAACGGAACGAACAATGAGTTTTGAGATTGTGCAACTTCCTAATTAAAAAATGCTCGTAAAATTAGTACATTTTTAAATTATAGAACCTCAGAGATCAATTGGAGGATTTAATTTTTGGGGGGGGGGGGGGGGGGGGGTAGATTATGACATTGAGCACTGTCATTTTTTTTAGCTATTTTTTACCAAACCTTCAACTTAACATTGGTAAAAAATACCTGAAAACTGCAAAAATTATTGATGAATCATTGATAATTGCATTTGTTTTACGTAACTATTCTACTAAGCCAAGTTACATCTTTCAACTCAAACATGAGCTAAAAGTTTGGGAATATATATTTATCCTATTCCACTTCGAAATGCTTAACGGTATCTAAAACAGGAATCCAAAGTTTCGACCTTTGTGTTTGTTTTGACTTTTCATGAATACGAGGCCCGTTTTGTGTTTGGTTTTCGATTGGATTATAAACTGTCCCTGTTTATCTTTTTTTTTTGTTTTTTGTGTCAAGTTGTTTTGTGTATTATTTATGTGTTATAATCAATATAAGTTAAATAATTCATCTGACTCCAGATAGTTTCAACAATTACAACTGTTCTTAAACCTTAATGAATTGGCAGACACAAGTTCCAAATATTTTCGGCATTGGCTTTAACGTGACATTTATTCGATTTTTACATTTTTTCTCTGTCTATTATACTTAATATGATTATACTTCAACCCGTGTCGTCATCAGAGTCATCATCACAAAAATCAATAATAATAATAGGTTCTATGACACTTCTATCTATACAGTTTTCTTTGCAGTATTGTTTTTCAATGTTGACCACATGTTCTTCCGCTTTTGTCCACACATCTTTTGTAATTTTTCCGAAAGCGGCGTACGTGAGTTCTTTAACATCTTTTAATCGGAAGGTGGTATTGTTTTTAGCCACGAAACCTTTGACTTGCGCTCATATTAATTCTATCGGGTTAAGTTCACAGTGTCGAACGGGGGTTCTTAACACTTCATGTCCGTGTAAATTAGCAATTTTATCTGTTTTATAAACTACTAGGGTATTTTTTGGTTTTATTTTTTCATATAATACTTTTTTGGTATCAGTAGCAGAAAAAGGAATGTTGTGTTGTGTAAGATAGTTTTGGAGAACAGCTTTTTTCTGACTAAAATTTGGGCACACCGTATCTTCTGTTTTAACATTGTGATAACTTGCATTATCTAACACAATCAAGCTAGGATTTTTCAGAGCAGGCATCAATTGATTTTCAAACCACTCAAGAAAGACAACACTATTCATCTCCTGGTGATAGTCACCATCCTTTGATTTGGGCAGAAACACTAAATTGCAGCCGTCAATCAAAGCCTCACTTCGCGTACCTGCATGCAAAACAATCAAACGTTTGTCTTTACCCGAGGGTATTTTTGGGGCATCAGACCCATCATTTGGAAGCCACATATAATCTGTGCAGTGATTTTGGTTAACCCATGTTTCATCCATGTACACGATATCATACCCTGCTTCCCTAAAAGATTTGATCTTTCTCAGATAATTACACCTATCATTGATAATAGACACTTGATCGTACAGAACTCTTCGATTATTACCTATTTTTTTATAAGTATATCCAAGATCAATGAGAGTTAGAATATGTTTAGACTTTGATATTTTGATAGAATCTTTTATTTCTTTATGTATTATTGAGACGGTCGGAGCAATTTTCCGTGGATTGCTCTTTTAATAACACAATGATCAAAGTCGTCCAAAATTTTAGCTCTTTCTTTGGATCTATTTGACTTACCATTCATAATACGGTGCACTGAAGTGTAAGACACACCCAAAGCTTTAGATGTCTTTTGATATACCCTATCAAATGAGACAATTGGCTTCTTCGTTGCCTTTTCCTTACTAAAAAAGGCAAACAGTCAGACTGTTTACCCATTTTACAAAAAATGCAAAATATAACAATAATTTATGAAAGAAATGCTTGTCAGGTTCGTCTAAAGTACACGTGGCTGAGAGAAAGATTTTACAGGTAGGATACCTGACGTACGGATGGCTCTTCTATAATGTACATCTATTCCCACCCGAAAAATGACAACAAAATAGGACCAAAATACAAAATTTTGTCTGAGTGCAGCCTCAGCCAAAACGATAAGAAGCATTACTGTAACATTTTTAGTTAGCACTCCTAATTCTAAATAAAACTCTCGTTTATTTTGCTGTTCAAAAATCTATAGTTTAAAAGATATTTGGATTTTTCGTTATTCTAATCAAAAAATTATTACTTTAGTTCACTTGTCAATTTTATTACATGTATATATGTTGTTCAAGCCCCTACAAAAATAATTATCCAATATTGATTTATTTAATGTAACATTACAATAACAATGTTATAATTTGTGAAATAAAGCTGTATTACAATTCGCTTACAAAATCAATCGCCATGACCTAAGAAATTAACATATAGAACAGTGTCCACTCCACAGGCATGTGTTTATGCAGTTTACTGAATATACATGTACATAACAAGTACATGCATACTGCTTCTTTCTCGATTATCCGGATTTTGTCAGTTACGATAATCCAGATTATAAAATACGTCAGAATAATATAAAACACAAAAGATTGGTTAGCCAATGTGGAAAAGATATATTAAAAATAGAATTAAATCTACTATCAGTAGCGAATATTGGTCAAGATTATTGAATTTAAGGAGCTTCTCATATATTTATGGAACTCGTCAATCCATATACATTTATGGATGTCCTGACTAGGTGGGTTCGCGCCCAGCTTTGTAAATTACAAAAAAGGGTGCACTCCAGTTGCTTGCCCATGGTCGGTGGTTCTCGCCGGGTACTCCGGCTTCTTCCACCACTAAAACTGGTCGCCATGAAATAGCTGAAATATTGCTGAAAGTGGCGTTAAACACCAAAAATCAAATAAAATCAAATCATCAAATAAGGATTTTAATTATGAAGATATTGACATTTCAATCTATCTAGAATTTAGTTTAGATAAATATTTATAGCTAAAATCCGCCAGTTATAGTGTTAGTTCTTCCTGTAAATTATTCAATGCTTTCCAGTCTTCTTAGTTTGAGAAGGGATTTACTATAACACTTGTTTTATAATTCTCTGGTTTGAGCGTACCTGGACGATCACGTCGCGTGCGCAATACATCTACATTTTTATTACAACCAATTAACATTTCTTTCTCTTTAAATGCTGATATTTATATGTTTCTTGTGTGTCCATGATTGAAAAATAAAATTCTGGTTTCTTTGTATCATTTATTTGTTCATGCACTTCAGTTGCCTCTTGAAAAGATTATGAAAAATATTGGCAAGGAACTGAGTTGATCAACAAACAATATAAATTACTGAAGGAGACATGCAAGAATTTAATATTCCTTAAACAAAACAAAATCATGAAAATACTTGGTGGAATTATATAGAATTGTGTCATGCATGTAAACTAAGGGGGCTTCCCACAAAAATACCCCCTCACAAACACATTATTTTTCAATAGAATATAATTATTCAAATGCACTGTTTGAAGTTGAGGAGTTATTCTTATTTTTATTTTTACAGCCACAGAATTAAATATGCAAAAAATGTGAGAATACAGGTTTTTCACAAATTCGCTCCAAATTATTAACAATACCTCGACCGAAACATTTAGTCGCCCCTGATTGGTGATATAAAAGACACTGCCCGAATTACAAATAAAAAACACTATTTTTATGCGATAACAAAATACAATATTTTATTTCAATAAAAAAAAGGTGTGAGTAGCTTAAGTATTTTATATATATTTTTTTTTATATAATATATCTTTGTGCGATGCTAAATAGAATATTAAGTTGTATTTCAAACAAGATTTGACAAGTTTTAGCATCACACTTCAGTAGCCACATGCTAGTTATATTACCGTAATTGTAATCAGTGTCGTCACGCTTTAATCCATTAGTGTTTACTCAATCAAATTTCCAGGCTATTGTTCGTAAATGGCTAATCCCTTGTGACGAAAGCAAGGGCTATCTATAAATCAATGGAAAAACAAATTATGTTCATAGAACAAGAAAAGTCAGGATGCTAATGGACAGAAGTGGACATAAGAGGAGTCAAACATTTTATTTCGTAACCAGTTTAATTCTTATTATTGGAACCAGTTATTCAAATGCTGGTAGGTTTTGTTTTTTCTTCGAAAATATTTTATTAATGAATTTTTTGCATGACAATTATAACAACTGTCCGTACAAATTATGCAATAGTTTACAATGTAGATAGTTAGTTTGATGCACGTGCATTAAGAAAAGTTCATATACAAACCAACTTTTTTGTTCTTGAATTATAAACGTGTTTTTAAATTCATAATTTCGCATATGAAGTTGCCACATTTAATCTAAGAGTGGAATAATAATAATTTCATTTTCCTCACATTTTGATCATAATTTTCCGATTGCTTAATGTGTACCAAGCCTCTATGATTCAATGTGAAACAATTAATTTAAAAAAAATAATGCTAAAAATATAAAATATGAAAAAAAGAAACTAAAATGTACGGGATTTTTTTTTTAAGTGAATGAGTGCCTTTATTTAAGACATCTCAAATATTTTGGATAATTGGAATGTGAGCTTGTTAAACTCCTTTGACAATTGACATGTATGACACAAAGCAGTTTTTATTATATACCCCCTATATGATAATAGCTTTATATGATGACCGTTTAAACATTTTAGATTAACTGTCATTACAAATGCATTAAATCCAGGTTTTTATTAGAAGGGGTGAAAATAAGTTTAGAATTATATCGTACTACCGGAAAGACTCATGGTTTCTACTGGGAGATCAGTCATTAAAATCTGACAACATTTTTGATTTTCAGTATTCTGAGAACTTTCGTTTTCAGTTTTCTATTCAGTGCATTTTCATAAATTGCACATATCATATAAGAGTAAACATTTAAATTGCACTCTGGTGTACATGCACACAAACGAACTAGCTGGTGGAACCGTAGCCAATGAATTTTTTTGACGGCCAAACAATTCCGCAAATATCAAGCTATTCGTGTCACCATGATGAAAAAGGAATATAGAGAAAAAACCCAATCATCACATGATCTCAACCATTTACCATATTAACTGTGTTGTTTAACCTTTTCCGAAATAAAGCTTTAGATCAATACAAACTTCTGTACATTTGAAGATTCGTGTATTAATAATGCATGGTTATTATTTCGTGACTTAATTTGATGCAGATTGATTTATTACGGTATTCATCTACATGTACATTCTTGATAGTCGGTCAAAAACAGTTTTACAGTAAGATACATACACGTGTGTGCTTTTTTATGACTATTTAAGACACGCTATCGACAGGATTCAATCGGTTTCTATACTCTTGGTCCACAGTTACAGTTTTGTGGCCAAAAACATAGCTACCCCTTAAAACGTTATACAACGAATATGGGAATTAGCGGGTACTTTCATAGTTTTTAACGGCCTCTGTTGCGTATTAATGATTGTCATAATCCCTTCGAGTGGAGTTGATCGGCGGTGCGATCATCGGACTATAAAACTGATATTTGCTGCTTCCCCACTGAGCATGCATTCTCACGGAGTAGCATTTGCTTAGTCAGAATTATGCTTCCCAGTGGAGCCACATGTATCCTTGTGAGCTATTCCTTATGTGAGCTAGCACTATAATTATCTATTTCAGCGTGTTGATCTAATACAAATATATACCATCATAATCTCTTTAAACGGTAACTTATTCTCGTAATAATATAACAAACAAATACTCTCTTAGTGTTAAACAACAATTATACACTCACTTGTAGGATTTTGATAGAAAATTTTATCAATTTTTTATAACATTAATTGGTTGCGCAACGTCCAGACACAAATATTTCATGCATATTGGAGACCAAAAATAAGTTGAACAATACATAAAAAATAAAGAAATGAGGAAGGAATGTAACAACCGCGGAAACAACTTTTGACTGTGCTGGAAAAGATTGGGGAGTTGGGTAGGGACGGAAAAGGTCTACAGTGCTCACTTTCATCAAATCGTTTGTACGCCCAACTCGTGCATTTTAAACGATAATTCCTCAAATCTATGCATGCTTCCTTATTTTCATATGATAATGAAATAATGAACATCATTCCGGCATAGTTGTTATGGTAGTTTGGTCCTGTTTATTTTTTGAAGGAGTTGTTGTTTTGTTTTGCTTAGTATAATTTGTACTTGCAACTCCTCCGTTATAAATGACAATTACATGTATAACGCCCCCCCCCCCAAAAAAAGATAGAATGCGGAGAAGATGTTCTATAGGTTTTCGTGTCAAAAATAATATCTATTTTTATATAGTCTCCTGATCATACAATATATATTTACAGTTAGACGTTAAGCAACTTATAGAGATTATTAAAAGCTTTACCTATTATTCTATTTCATTTCTAATAAAAATCTAAATAAATCCCTAATTTTGAACAACAAAAACACAAAAAAATGTACTGCGCATTCGTTGATTTTATGAAGGCCTTTGATACTGTTTGGCCAGCTGGTTTATGACATAAAATGTTACTAAACAATATAAATGGGAAAATTTACAATATTATTTTTAATATGTATTGTAATATAAAATCATGTATTGTGTTTAATAAGTGCAAATTAGATTATTTTGCATGTGACAATGGAGTTAGACAGGGAGAAAATTTATATCATTTTTTATTTTCCTTATTCTTAAATGACTTAGAAACTTTTCTAGAAGCCAAAAATGTTACGGGCTTAGAATCAATCTCAGGCGATCTCGAAAACCAGTTAAATATTTATTTGAAATTATTTATAATACTATATGCTGATGATACGGTTATATTATCAGAATCTGAGAGTGATTTACAGGCACAGCTCGATGTTTTTCATGAATACTGTTTAACTTGGAAGCTGAAAGTTAACATTAATAAAACTAAAATTGTCATATTTGGGAGTGGTCGTATACCTCAAAATTTATCTTTTAAATATAATGGCTCCGAAATTGAAGTAGTCAAAAACTTCAATTATCTCGGTATTATTTTTAGCAAAACTGGCAATTTCAATCTGGCAAAAAAAAACGTCTAGTGGATAAAGCAGTTGTTTCTATGTATGAAGTACTGAAATTAGGAAGAAAACACAACTTATCTATAAAATGTCTATTGAGTCTTTTCGATAAAATGGTTAAACACGAGCAGTTGCACCTTTTTTCCCCGATGCGCGTACATTTCATAACATTTATAAGTTACAGGAACACGTTTTATTAAGGCATCAATCATATCTGAGAGTTTTTATGGGTAACAAAAATTTTGGAATTTAATGCCCCTTTAAATATACATGTATGCGTGAATATAATTCACGTGTCATTTTGGACAAGTGACGCTTAATTTCAAGTTCTCTGTCACAATTCAATTATCAATAATTCACGCGTAATTATGTCTAGTAATCAAACGAATGGCCACTCATAGAACCCAAAAATTTAATTAAATCTATGGTATTCAACTATACATATACCTTTTGAAATACCAATAGTTCTAGGCTTAAAAAAAAATGAAGTTGTCACTCGGGTGACGTAAGGCTCAATGAGTTAGGTCTCTGGATCTAACAACTCATACAAGCCTATCACCAATACGGCGTGGGTTCAAGCCCGGCTTTGTAAATTACAAAAAAGGGCGCACTCGACTCGCAGTCGCATGTGATAAAGTGTACCAGTTGCTTGCCCATGCACATGGTCGGTGGTTCTCTCCGGCTTCTTCCACTACTAAAACTGGTCGTCACTATATAGCTGAAATATTGCTGAAAGTGGCGTTAAAACACAAAAAATCAATCAATCAATCAAATCATTGAGATACATCAACTACACACAAGACTTCGGAGCATGAACGGGAGACTATTAAATTATGAACGGCAGAACTATTAAATTTGTCGGACTATCGAACCGTCGGACTATCGAACTGTCGGACTATCGAACCGACGGAACATCGAGCCGTCGGACTATCGAACACGGGCTTTCGGACTATCGAACTGTCGGACCATCGAACCGTCGGACCATCGAACCGTCGGACGATCGATCGGTCCCCAAATATATCACTATGCCAAAATAAGATATCGAAAGAGAAATAAAAACGTGCATCATGTGGGCTGGGATTGCTTCAATTGTTTTATGCTTCCATTAGGTAGTTATTTTTACACATACCCTATCCGTCACGAAAGTTGCGAGTACTCTTCACGCTCATGGCGAGTTTTATTTGACGATTTTATATAATATGCCATCTATAAAATTAGATGTTTGCTGCATCTTGTTTTCTTTAGCGATATTCTAAAATCTAACCACATCTCCTATGGGTCACGTCATGGTTCATATTTTCAACATATCGATCAGTTAAGAGCCCAGTAAGTCTAAATTGCATAATATGATGAAGAGGTTGTCGTGGTCGTTATCTTACGGTAGTTGGATTTACAACTACCTACGTAATCAGTGCCTATCACCACTAACGTTGTGAGTTCGAATCCCGCTCATGGCGAGGTGTACTCGATACAACATTATGTGATAAAGTTTGTCAGTGACTTGCGACAGATCGGTGTTTTCTCCGGGTGCTCCTGTTTCTTCCACCTATTAAGCTGACCGCCACGGTATAGCTGAAATATTGTCGAAAGTGGTGTTAAACCCCAGAATCAGAACTCCATAATATGATGACTTGCATCAGATGGATTGTTTTAACCGAATGCACGAGCACCAATAAAACTTGCCACCACCAGACTGAAACACACGTATTGTAAAAGATGACATTGAATTACATGTATATAATTCGTTAAAACATTACAGCGTTCTATGATAAATCGTGACTACTTTTCTGATAAGTCGAACATTCCGATAAATTATACATTTTAAGTATTAGTCTGGACTGTCTGGTGGCAAATGTAGTTTAATATCTTCAGAGCTATCAAGGGATTTTGGTGTCTCAGAGTGAGAGTAGTGGTCTGGGATACAGTATATGGTGATTCTGGAGATTTCATCAGCACTAAAATGACTAAATGTGTGTTTTACTTATAAAACATTTTGTAGCATAGGATATGCCTTCCGAAGTAAACATAAAGTGTATGGGTTGGTTTTCATTTTAGATACTAGATCAACATGGAAACTTTCTGTTAATGCTCTGTTTTAAGTATGCAAACAGTTTTAGTCTTAGCACATTTATACTGTTTTGCAATTTGCGAATCTGAGGACATATTTGTTAGCTATAGAACAACAATCGGCAAGTTGTTTTCAACAATAAAATTGGTCATGAGAACTTCTTCCCTGGTTATTTTAATAGTCAATGTATCGTTTTGTGCAACAACGTTAATAGCAGGTTGTTATCGCAGTGACGAAGGTTTGTCTTTATGTGTATGTCGCTTTATATCAGCTTCACCATGATGAGCACAACTAAATTCCTGAAAACAAACCACACATAAAAAGTTTGTTTGAGAGCTTGAAGCCTTCACTGGTTATTTCCATATTGAGTGAGCCAGTTCTGTTTAGGCAGTTTTATTATCTTCACTGAAATTTTCAAATACGTCGATTTTTGTGTTAGCGTGTCAATAATTGGGGTGAGCGTGAGAGCGTGATTTGATGCCTTGAAGCGTGACTCTCACGCTGAAAGCGTGAGACTTGACAAGTATGATATCGTGTGTGTGTGTGTGTGTGTGTGTGTGTGTGTTGCTGTAATTCAGATGTATATGTATTTTGTGTACTATGATAGGAGAAGTTTCTCTGGTGATATGTCATCTGTTATCAGAACAAGTCTTTCAACTAAACGGGACAAGAAAAAAAATCTGTTGATAACTGCAAAAAAAAAAAAAAAACTAGTACCACCAACATGCATTCCTTTTGCCCTCAACAAAACAGTAAGCATCTCAACAATTTAAAGAATTCTGCCATTTGTGTTGCCTTTACTTCATACCGTTTAATCAGGGGATCAGATACTTTTCTATTCTGAAATATTGAAGGTCGGTGTATCACGTGATAAATAAATCTCTTCGCTTTAAACAAAAATCCTACCGCTTCATAACAAAAAAAAATAAGAGTCGAAATAAGAATGATTAAATTGTATTAATAGATTATAACTTGTCGACTTGTAGACTGTGTTATACATTTCCCCTATTGTAAAATATAAAGTATGCATTAGATAAAATAATATTTATGTTGATGTAACTAATACAATACCAGTTTAAAATACTTTAAAATCTAAGTCAGGATTACAATAATCTTTAAAATGTTGATCGTGTGGATTTACAAATGTACTTGATAAATTGATAGTATACATGAACTTATTGCACCAGTGAAAGCTATCTTCTCCTTTTTTCCCCATTGTTTTAAATGGGTGGTCTTAGAAACAAAGCGATGTGGTGCTCTATGCATGACTTATAGAACAAACGGAAGCTTTCCCTTCCTTTTCAAATATACTCGATATACTAATTGGTCGATTGTTACATGTACTTGTACGTCATGCACTCTAGTAAATTTTCAGTCATATCATAATGTTTAAGAAGTGGATGATGGTCGAGTACCCCCAGAAGACAATCGAGCGTCGGAAAGTGTGTAGTAATTTTGGTCTCACTCCACATGTCTAATAATCATGATAATATTGAAAAATAACGAAGCAGTCGAGACACCGGATTCCGAGGAAATCCTTCATATCATGTTTTTTCCTTTATCTCTTATCAAAACACCCTTCGTTCGGACGTCGCCCAGATTAATCCCAAATCCATTACATGTTTAGTACTGACGTCAGTGTCACTTTGCTTATCTTTTTGATCCAATTGGATTAATAACGTACTAACATTCTGAATAAAAACATACCAATCATTTTGTAACAACAAATACTGGTTTACATTAGAAAATATAATTTAATTATACAAGTCAATTGTAGAGGTATTAATGCTTCTGTTATTAGTCGCTTTAGACTTAAAAGGTTTGATTAATAAATAAGATTATACTTTGATAATGGATTTAATTTCTCTTTCTTCTGGGATATTTTTATAACATTGGTCAACATATGATCACGCTGAGGACATTGGACTAAAAGTGCGCATATTATTTTAGCATTATGATATTGCAATTATTTCTTAAGAACTTTAAATTAAATAAAAATATATCCATATCTATATAAAGTTTAGATTTGAATTATCAAATGATTTCTAATCTGTTTTTTTTAAATAACATCGTATATATAATAAGTTTTATAAATATATTGACATACAGGAGAAAAAACATACATTGTCTGACATAGTTTACATACAAATTTAAAAAGTCTATATTATATACGAGATATTCTTCTATATCTCTCTCTGCTTATGCCATCATCTACAATATTTATTTTCATCATAAAAGACCTGAATATTGAAACAGCTAATTAAAATTAAAAAAAAAATTAAAATAAAAAAATAAGAACAACTACGATTCTCTCTAAATTCTGGGAGTCTTGTTACTCCCAGACTGAATTTCACTTTCTAATTTAAATTAGATGGTTTTTTTTTTTATGTATCTTTTTTTTTTAATTTGTTATCTTTAGCGATACATTAACCGTTAGTATATCGCCAAAGAAACAAAAATACAACAAACGTCAAATTTTAATTACATTGACAATTTCAAATACCTTCGAAAGTAATATTAGTGTGGCCTCTCTTTCGGAGTTTGTCAAATAAGTGCATACAATACGGAAATTCTATGTTTTCGGTCAACGATCCGCAAATTTAAAGTTATAGTTGACTTCCGCAAAGTTTTTCTTCTGCCAAAATTAACATGGGAACGTTTAGTTTTGAAGCTTGAAATGTAAAGTTTGTAAATATAATATAGAATTGACCCCGTTGTATTAACAGAAGTATGTTTTTATAGATCACTTTTGTGTCAAGGTCCACCAGTTTCATGCATTTCAGATATTTTATTTTATTTGTTTATGAAGACCAATATTATAATGCTAAATTACCTTATGTAATTAAGTTATGTAATATGTTACAAAGTACATTTTCTGTAATTTTGATTATTTATTTTTAGCAACAGTAGAAGGAGTTACACCAAGCAGAGGAAGTTTGAATGGAGAGACACGTCTGACAATAGACGGTAGTATATTTTCAACAGATCAGTACAGTGCAGGAAACATTGTCAAACTAGTGTCATCAACAGCAGTATATGACTGTCCTGTCCATAAAGATGGATCAACAGAAGTACAAATTATGTGTTATACGCCACAGTACGTAACAATATCCATCAATGACAAGTCCTCTTTTGATGTTTCTTTCCCCCCCTTCATTTTCTTTCTTGTAATTATATATGTTTATATATATTGGTATAATGCATGAACGTTGTACACTTAATATTAATGACTTATTAAACAAATACTGCAACATAACAAATCATTCTGGCAAACAAATGTACAAATATTTCAACGAAATATTCCAACGAGTCTATATTGAAAGTAAGCATTGAACAGCAAATTTACAACAAACTTGTTTTTTGACTGTTTTGTTTGTTAATACCAATTATTAGCATGCCAAAAATGACAGACATTTTTAGCATAATTTGATCTATAGAATGATATTTGTCATGTTGTTTTCTTAGCCTTTGTGCAAAGGGCTAGATGCTTGTCTCAATCTACATATTCGTGTGGATAGTAAAGATGAGTTGATTGAGACAGGTGCCTGTGCTATTGTGTTATAAATAAGTGACATTGATGTTCTTTTTACCTTCAACCCAGTCATGTGATATAGACTATAGACTATATAGTATAAGGCCATCAACTAGAAGATCATATATCAATATAAACTACAATTCTTGATCATGTGACTGTTTCACAGGAAAATTTATTCTCTGTAGAAATGATCAATTTTAGTTTTACTTCTTTCTTTTATATCTGAATACGATCAAAGTATTTGCAATGTGATTCATTTAACACTTTAGTTCACTAGTACATTTTTGTACTAAAGTAACTTTGTTTCAGTTAGTACTACTTAGTTTTGGTACTGCACACCCCAATAGGCTGCATTAATGGAATCTAACCTTTCATTTAACAGATTTTTTAATATAACTATGGGAAACTATTTCTTTTTCCATTTATATGACCTTTACCTTCTCTCACTTGTTTTATGTCCCCAAGTTATTGAATTTACAACTTAATTTCATTGATTTTTTTTTATCAATTATTCAGCCAGTATTGTATTCCCATGTACAAATAAATTATTTAACAATAAATTTCATTTATAATTTAATATGACCCTAGGTGTTTTTGTTTCTGTCTGACTACCACAGAGTTAGTTCTAATACCTTTTAATATGCATATATTGAAACACTTGTTCTGAATAACTCAATTTTGCAAACTAATTTCTGACCATTTTGTGGGAATTTTTATTCTATATTAAATTATACTTGTATGCACTGAACAAATAACCTGGAAATGATATTATGTTCTGTGTGACTCTTGAATACCACACTGTCGGAACAGTTCCAAAATTTAATGCAAAAAATATAGAAAGAGAGGTAAAATTGATAGCCCTAACACACATATACATGACCGCTCACTTTCCTGGTTTAGTACAAAGGGACACTGGGATGGAGTTTGTGGGAAGGGTGCTGTGCCCCTCCATTTCCCCCTTGCTAGGACATTGTACCTAAATAAATACATGTATAAAAGCAAACTTACCGGTAAATGCGATACAAAAGCAACTTTTTTTTTGTTTATTTTTTTTAAGGCGGATGGTTGAAGGAGATTATTATGTACGTGTAGCAGTTGATGGGAAAGACGTTCCATTACAAAATCATTGTGGTGGAAATCCAAACAGTGGAGATTGTAGATTTACTGTAAGTATTTACTTCAGTATAGGATGTATATGTATAAACTTGAAATACAAATTGTATAAAAGACTTTCATTAATGCATTTTATTATGTCAAGAGTGATTTGTTTGTCATTTGATTGAGTCATGATTTATAAAATGTAAAAAATTTAGAGACAAAAATATGTACTAATCTGATCAAAAAGGTATTTTCCATCCATGTTTCTATGACAACGTTATTAACAAAGCTAAAAAGTACAATTTTGACACATTATCACAATTTAAACTATCTTTTCATAATATTTTAACTTTTATCTGCTCATCAACCAAAACTAAAAATAATAAAGAACAGTACTTATATTGCTTTACTTCATCTTACAGTAATGACAATGTTTTGAATAATAAACCTTACTGACAATTCAAAGTGAGTGTTGGACAGCCTCTAGCCTGCAGATCAGCCTACAAAACTTATGATCATCATTAGTAGATCCATTTATGTAATACCAGTACTTTGAATCAATGTCTTGGGCATGGTAGCTGTGGAACTGTAGCTTCTATGTTCAGTCTTCTCTGTGTGTGTTTTTTTACATTAACAAAAAGTTGAGAGCTACAGCTCCAAGCAAGATTGTATGGTAGTTTGTTTTTCATCTACCTAAAGCTATGAATTTGATTCCTGCTTAAGCCTAAGACGAGATGCACTTGATGAAATTTTTATGTGATAAAACTGACCGTCATGACCTAACTGAAATATTGTTGAAAGTGATGTTTTAAGTACCCATAATCCTTACCCTTAGATGTATGTTCACACTTACCTTTGCCAGATTATAAAATATCTTTTAACACAACCCATTTGCTTTGCACCACATTCAGTAGGTGACAATCAAGTGATTATATCCAAACTATTATATTAAGCAGTTGTATTGTTCAGTACTTATAGACCATCTATATAAAAGATACACTGTTGATAAAGACTTGAAGAATTCTGTTAGTTCAACAATTATTTATTTTTGCCGAAATCATTAAAATGGTTAAAATATCATTAAACCTAATCAGCTTTTTATCCCAAAAATGAAGGTTAAATAAAGGTTGACCTATTTTATAGGTTGTCCCATTTGTAATTTACATACTATGAAGAATACAATGATACATGACATTGCTGGATCAGTGTACCACAATCGCACCCACTTGACAATAATATTTCAAAATAATGTATATTCATCATAAACATACAATTTGATTTTATTTTGATTATCACATCATCTAGGTGTTATTTTACTGTTAAAATGAGCAATACATGCAATCCCATTGTCTTGTGGGTTATCTTTTAAAATAACTCTTGTGGAAGAGATTATAACTTCTGGATAGTGGTTGTATTGTTCCTCCTAAATAAAGGATCCCTTTGAAATGCATTTGTTTTTATTTCCAGGCAACATTAAGTAGCACTCCAACCATTACACAAATTGAACCAGTTTCACAATCAGGACTGCCTGGTAAGAATAACAGTTTTTGTAATACATTCTAGTAAAACCTTTTTTTTTTCCAAATGATGTGAAAATCCTGATCTTTTCTTTTACAACATTTCACTTCTTTGAAGAATATTGCATTAGATTTGTGAAAAAAAATATGATATTTTGCTAGAGAATATATATTGTATTAAAAATATTTAAAAAAAACCCAAATATTTACATATCCGTGTCTGAAAATTTTCCTAGTAGGTCAGACCAAATTGAAATTTAGCTTTAATTACTGTAACTATCGGTATAATATATTTTTTATGCAAATAATTTATTTTTATTTTGAAACAATTGAAAGTAATTTTTTTTAATCTCATGTAACATGTTAATTGTTCATTTATATATTCCATTTTTTTTATGTCATTTCAATAAATTAGGTGGAATATTGAAATTATATGGAAAAATATATTCTGGTGTGTATGGAAGTAATGTTCCATCAGCTGAAATAACCAATGGAGTCACAGAAAGGATTCTTAGGTAATTAATTATAATTTGTATTGCTTTTTTATATAGATGTTAATAGGCATAAACAGATACATTTATATTTATTCATACATCATTGCAAACATATATTATAATTTGGCAATGAAAAATTTTAAAAACAAGCAAAAATGCATATCTGTCATTATATGGTCACTATGAGTGATATTTTTATTTAATAATAAAATTTGAGACTGTCTTTTCACAAAGATTGAAAAAACATTCATATTGGTACAGAAGATTACAAAATTTCTCAGGAAAATGAGATAACATTCCCAAAAAGCAGCAATCAGTTGGTTGCATAAAAAGTTAGTAAATTTCGCTGGTGTAAAACCTGTGTTTAAAGTAGTGGTACTGAAGTACCAGATTTTATGACACTTTTTTTACATTAAAAGGTTGATTTTTGTTTCAAACTTATGGAAAATAGCCAGTTAGACCTGTACTGTACTCCACATAGACTTGTAGTCCATACACCACCCCACGATATAGTTGAAATACTGCTAAAGTTTGCATTAAACACCAATCAATCAATAAAAAACTTGTAGTCCAGAAATATAGCAACTGACACTAACAAGTGTTCTTGAAATAAATACTTGGTTTGTAAAATTGTTTTATTTTTAGGTTTTTTTTTATTTGGTTTTTAAAAAATATTAGTACAATCCAGTTTCTTTCTATTTATAGACCTACTACATGTATAGTGTGTTACATACCTTTCATTTTTTATTTGACTTTTTTTTCAGGGTGTATGCTGCATCTCAACTATGTGAATTGCGAGGAGAAAATGATACATTGTAAGTTCTTAGAAAATCAGATTCTAAAAAGACCTTGCCTTTTTAAACTTTGTTAATCCTCATTTGAGATTGAATTTAAAAGATAAATACAGGTAGATATTTTCGACAATCCATGAAATTTCAGTCGATGTCAACTTTTATTGTGATTCAAGAGAAATTAGCATTATAAATCTTAATTTAATTAACAATTAATCATTTTGTCACTATATGTATTTATTGTATTGTTTATTGCTATAGTATTGTACAAATAAAGTTTTTCAATTTAAAAAAATAAAGTTATTAAATTTAAAAAAAATAAAGTTATTCAATTAAAAAAAAAGTAAATTTCAAAAATCAAAGTTTCACTCATCAATGTTTGAGGGAAAATATGTATTTTATACAATTTCATGCTTGTTTAGTTTTTAAAATGCATAAAATATTTGATTTAAGAAATAAAATATGTGATTTAAATTTTTTTTTAGCCATGGTTTGGAGCTTGATAACGATGGCACCAGTAAATATGGTTATATGAAATGCCTGATGAAAGGAACATATGTTGGTATGTATATTTCCTTTTTTCCTGAGAGTAGATACCGATTCAAATGAAAGATGATTTTTATTTGGTTTAAATTTCTATAAATTTCATATTCTTGGTTTTTTTTGCATATGTATACCTTTAAATAGCTTCATGCTGAAAGATGTTGTTAAAAATTTATTTAAAATTTGTTCCCTCTATATCATCATATGTAATGATATAATAGAACTCATGAAAATCTACGTTTTTAACAACACAAATATCACATGTGACAGATTTATATAAGCTTGATTTTTTACATATGGAGTTCATTAGTGGAAAACATAACTGCCACAGAACATTTTTACAAATTTAACAAAGGGAGACAAATCATTAATATTTCATATTTCAACACTTTTTAAAAATATTTTTTGTACATTTTAGGAAATACCAATGCAAGTTTTATTCTTGAAGGAGAATATGGAAGGTATGTAAAGCATTTCAACAATTAACTCAAATACAGATCAACATCTATTAAGTATTACACTCTGTCATGAAAAGAAGAAATATATTGTTAAAGTTTCTCAGTTGAAAAATAGAATTAATTCAATTTTTCAGGGGAATGTCAATCAATATTAATAGTATACACAAAAATATATTCTTATAAGTATATGAGAAAGTGAACTTAAATTATTTTTTCTTTCAGTGACAAGTTTGTCATTGTGATGCTGGTTAATCTATTTCAAAAGTTTGACATTAAATTTACAGAATGTCCAGAATTATTTAAAGATTATTGACAAAAAGAAAAAAAATGCCGTGTTTCCTTTAATGTGCATTTTGTAATATTTGACAGTTTGAAAAAAATGAAAATCAAGCTTCTAAGTAAAAATAGTTTGTAATGAAATACGGATAGCTGGTAACCATTTACCGATATTTATTTTATACAGATCAATGCCTGACTCAAGCTTGTTACGAGTGGCTAGCAACGACCAAATATACATGTTCCAGACATATGCAGAAGTAACAAGTGTATCACCATCTACCGGCAGTGTAAAGGGCGGCACTTATTTAACAATTTCTGGACAATATTTCGATGAAACAAAATCAGCTGTTAGAGTTATGGTCGGCGGTATGTTATATTGATATGATATTTTTGTACTGATGCCAAAATTTATATTGTAGTAATTCTGAATCATGAAAATGTTTGCTCTGTTTCAATAAGATGTATGTGTTGTTTAATTTTAATCTTTATCAAGTGACCAGTTTTAGTGACAAAAATTAATTTATTCAAATTTGATGAAATTCAAATATAATAATTAAAGAATTCACAGTTTGTATTATACTGTATTTCAGTCTTGCAAAAATATCAAAATGTTAAAGGTGAAACAATTTTACTATGACATTAAACATACTTTTTCATGTATATTTAAATTTATAGGCACAGAGTGTGACGTAACACAACCAATTACAGATGGTAAAATTGAATGTAAAACAGATGCAGAGTTATCTGCTCCTAAATATTCAGGTAATATTTTTTTAATTCCAAGAATACAACAGTTTGATATTAATGATTCTGTAATTTATTATGTAAATTTAAATTTGAAAGTTTGCTTTTGATTTTTGTAGATAATATTCTACATGTTTCCTTAACAGTTTTTTTGCATCAATGCAATTAAGGCTTGCTGACATTTTCCCTTTGTGTTAATAATATGAACAATTGCTTTACTATTCTAAAGATAAGATTATGTAAGTTATTAATATGCTGAAACATAACGCCTACTTATTTATTAAAATTTGAACCACAAATCTACATTACACTTGGTGCATTTTATTTTACAGGTAACAGAGGATTGAACTATGAACATTTCAACCAAACAAGATTTGGTTTCTCTGATCTGACAAATCTCTGGAACTTATACTCCAATGCCTCTGATTACTCTACCTCTGTTATTGATCACTTCTACTTTCAAGAGGATGGCTGGGATTCTTACTCTACAAGAACACATGGATATTTTGTACCTCCACACACTGGCGATTACACATTACACATTAAAAGTGATGATGAAGCCATTTTATTTTTCAGTATGGATGAAGACCCAGCAAATAAGGTATTTATGAGCATGTTAATGTTAAAGCTTTTTACTACAGACTTCACTAATTATCATAATTCAGTTGTGATGTTTTATAAAAATATATATTTATTTTTTGTGTTCTTCTATGCCATAGCACTGTGTCCTGTTCATCTGTCCGTCATATACATGAAAAACAAAAGTG
Organism: Bathymodiolus septemdierum; assembly: GCA_963383655.1. Taxonomy (NCBI): domain Eukaryota; kingdom Metazoa; phylum Mollusca; class Bivalvia; order Mytilida; family Modiolidae; genus Bathymodiolus; species Bathymodiolus septemdierum. Next base: position 75,787,525 of record OY726518.1, read on the forward strand.
TGTACGTGCAACTCCTACATGTAAAAGGAAATTCCTTAAAATCTTATTGTTACAACATTTTGATTAGATCATTTTTGAAGGAGTTATTTCCCCTTTTGACTTGATTAGATATTTTGTTTAAAATGATTGATAACAAAAGCAGATTTATTTTATGAAAACAAATTCTCTTGATATCATACTCTGAGTTTTTGAGTTGTACAAAGTAACATGTACATTTCTCACCCCTTGATTTAGCTCTTACCCTCTGGTGTCACAGATTTGACTATCTTGCACCTCTCCCGGTGTTAGACCCTATATATCTTTCGGCTGAATTATATCACTAAAACAGATCAAATGTCCTGTATGATGAGAATAACCAGTCATTATTTGTTATATGAATCTAGGTTCAAGTAGCATCATGCAGAAGTGCCACCACGAAATGGGACAAACGTCCAGAACAGACATCAAACATACTTAGTCTACAGAAAGATAAACAGTAAGTGAACTTCTATTAGCAAATGGTTTTGATGAAACTAATTATCCCTAAAATCTTTGCTTATTTTAGTTGTTAAGCATTTTATATATCAATATTTAATTTTGAAAAAATATCAGTAGCTAAGCTGTAATAAGAAACATTAGTATAAGGGGAGATAATAAAATTATAAAGGATCTCCCTTGGTCCATAGTGATAAAAGGTTATTTGTATGTCCTGTGTATAACAAGCTGAAGCCAAGGGAGATAATTCACTTTTATATACCATTAATATTTTCCCTCATTGGTGTTGGAATAGAATATTGAGTTCCATTTTTTGTCTTGCTTTTATGGTTGAATTTGCATTTAGATCCATTTTATTCGATTACCATACAAAGACAATATATGTGAGTATAATTCTACACAACTACCCAAAATTGGGTCACTTTGATGTACATTTCACAACTGAGTTGTTTTTAGGAACTAACGAGACGTTGTACAACAATAACGCCTTACATAAGGCTACATCTACAATAATCCTGCACCATCATTGAACACCCTTGTGGTTATGCTACACTATCATACATGAAGTTCATGTTTCTTTTTTTTTTGTCAATTTCTTCAATCGTTTGACAATTCATGTATACCAGAGGTGGCAGGTTTATATCATTTTAAGGATTATAAGTTTCAATGCTTAGATGGACTAATATTGAGCAAGATTAACCTTGTGGTATGCCTTTTATATATATTTTTATTATCTAGCACCATTTCAGATAACTATCCTTTTTATGGACTGTTTCTTTTTAAGAAATTTTAGAAAGCACAAAATTTTCATCCTAGGAGTACATGTTTATATGTTAAATTTGAGTTTGATGATATATAGAGAACTTTATTTATTAAACTGTACATGCAACAGATGTAAGCAAATTTGATAATAATTTTATGTCTATTTCAGCTACTATATTGAAGCATTACACTCTGAAAATGGGGGTACTTCATTTTTGAGAGTTGCTGCTCGACATCTACAAACTAGGTTTCTTAATTCCATGACAGGATTGGCAGCACAAGAGAGACAAAAAATAAAAATTTCGTCAACAGGTATGGAATAGGTTAATTGCAAAACCACATTTTGTGTGATGACAATATTTATGCCATTATAATAGAAAACCATATTTTGTGGATTTTAAAACACACTGTAGTTTTAACCTTGTACACAAGGTCCTTTTTTGGAGAAAACTTTCATTTATGACATGCATAAACTGCACAGGAAATGAAGCCTCATATTGTCGAGAAATTTCCAAAGAAATTTACTCTTTCTCTGAACTAAATAAACCATTGATGAATCTAGCTGCAATAAAATTATATTCTTTAAATATGAAAAAGTACTAGGATAAATTCTTTAATGTATCATCATATTCTTAAATATTCTTATTTTAACAGAGTGAAAACTTTAGTTTATTATGCAGTCAGTCAGAAATGTCTTAGTAAAAGCCATAAGTATTAACAACTAGTCACAGTGTAACAGGTTTATATATGTGAACATCTTTCAACACAAATCAAGACATTTTACACAGGACAAAATAACCTGCTGTATTCAAAAGCCAGTTGACATCATCTGTTCAAAATTTGTATTTTCAATAAATTCCTTACAAAATTTAAGTGTCATCATATTTCAGTTGATTTTTGACTCAATAAATTTAATATGAAGAAAAAGTGTCATCACTTCATCAACTGTTAAATATGAATTTGTTTTTTTATAAAAGTTGAAAGAGAAATCCAGAGAGTAACAGCAAGCAATTTCAACACTGGGTCCTCAACAAATGAAAAACAGGAAGTAACCATAGAAGAGAATTCTGGGTCTATTAGTGATGCTACGTATCAACTGGGTCTCTACGGCGTTTATACAAGTAAGTTTTTTAAATTTTCTTAATAAAGCTTATTACTACAATCAGTTCAGTCAAGATATATAGATATGTTGAATTGGTTTAAGAAAGTTGCTACATCAGTTTTCCAAAATTTTAATTTTGATCTGAGATTCCTGTGATTTGTTTTGGTCTTTACATGTATTTTTTTCTCGTATTATACAGAACCTCTACAGACAGTTACAGATGGTGAGGAGATTGGAAATGCTTTGAGTGCTCTCCCTTTCTTTGATGGCAGTGAGTCTGTTTCTGTAACAGCTACAACTCTATCATCTGGAGCACCAGGAGCTGTATTAACAGTTACATTTACTTCTGAAAGAGGTAAGAAATGTACTCTATGCTAATATAATAAATGTGCTCTTTGATAATATAATAAATATACTCTTTGATGATATAAAAAAATATATTTTTTGATAACATATAATTTCTTTATTTAAAATATATCATTGCTGTTAAAGAATGTTTTTTTTTATTGTTTGTAGGAGATTTTCCCAACTTGGATATACAAACCACACCAGGTACTGGTGGAGAGACTTTAACAGTTTCAGTTTCAGAGAAAACAAAAGGTGTACCAAGTGGAAAATATTTTACGCTAACAATGGAAAACATCCCATCTCCACTTATCGAAGCTTCAGCATCAGCTAGCAAGGTGAGTGGACATTAACAATAGAACACATTTTATGAGAGGTTAAATAGATACAGTAATCTCCCTCTTATAAAGCCACCCCTTCTGCAAATAAAAAAAAAAGTGGCCATGTAAGAGAGGGACAATTTAGAAGTATTTTGCTTTTTCAGTGCATCTGAAATATGGTCTAATAAGAGGGGTGGTCTTTGTTGGGAGTGGCCTTATAAGAGGGAGGTACTGCTGTAATATTACATTTTATCTCACTGTATCATCAAACTCTGCTGGTCGTGTGATATTGACAATGGAATGTGAGAATATTTGCATTCAACCAATAGTAATTTTCGTGTATTTATAAAGACAAAAGTGACAAATATAAACCATGACAAATATTTCTTGTCACTCAATATGTGTCAAAAGATTTCAGATAACATTTTTTTATGCATTATAAAAAGTATTGAAATTTTACATTTCTAAACTAAATTGATGTGTCAGATGCCATTAACTTCTCCCAGAAGTCTCCCCACTTCTCTCTCTGTTGTCTTCAACTTGTCCATGTGAGCTCTCTGAAAGAGAAGTCACTTCTTTTAATTTGAAAGTAGCGAGAGGCCTGTCATCTACATGCTGACATAAAAGGAATTATAATGTAATGTCACAATTATAGCTTCTTGTAATATACAATAAAGATCATTTTTTGTACTCCTCAATTTGTATTGTATGAGAGTAGATTTAAATTCTTTTATTGGACTACTTTATCTTTCTTTCCAGATTAAAACAGCCTTAGAGTCTTTATTTGGTACAAGATGTCCAAACTTCCTGACCAGTCCTGCAGCCAAAAACAAGTTTTATAATTATGAATCATCCTTACCAAGTGGTGTTTCAGGAACAAAAACCAATGAAGTGGAACCATTTTGTGGTCGCTATGTTGTGAAAAATCCATCCTATTTGTATAAAGAGACCAACAGTGATAGTAATGGTATCAAGTTATCCAGCAGTGTGTCAACGGTAATTTTATTATTAGAATGAGTTGTAAGATAGCGTTGCATTAAATTATTTTTTACATTGTTCAAAGGAGAAAATTGTAGAGAAAATAATTGTCTTCATTGGGGTACTCCTCCTTTGTAACACTTCTGATTTTCGCCATAGGTTGACCGTTCTGACTTTTTTTCATTCCTGAAACATTTTTCCTTGATCTTGACATTTCTGTTATTATTAAGTTATGTTGTTTTTTTTCAGCTTTGTTTTGCATACCAAGGAGGTCAAATTCAGAATACAGTAAGACTGTCTTACACCTATGAAGATTCACTTGAAGAATTACATAATTCTGCTACTAATGTTGCTGTTACATTAGATGTTACTCCAGGGTAAGAACACATTTAGATATATATATAGTTGAATAAGACATACATGTATATAAATAATGCTTTGAGTGAATGAGTGATTATTGTTACTCAGCAATTTTTCAGTGATATCATGGCAAGAACAAGTTGATTTTCAATGAGATGATGATGATGATATCCACTTTGTACTAGACCAACATGCTTAGTTGGATTTTTATAGTGCTAGCTTACTGAAACAACAGTCTGACTGTGTATAGACATGTCTCCCCACTGGGACAATTTATACTGATCCCGAACCAACCAGTCTTTGCTCTTTCTCCTTAATGCTGCATGCTTAGCAGAGAAGCAACAAATACCTATTTTATAGTCTTTGGATTGGACAATACATGTCTTCTGGTTGTTAATCTCTGAAGTTTTGTAAGAAATAAACATTCCTAAATTTATGATCGTTTCTAAAAAATAAATTAGAACAAGTATTAAAAGTTGTTACCAGATTAAGACAACATTGTGTATTTCATAGGTGGCATTACCTTTGTCTTGATATGAAAGAAAAGTTAAAAGCACTTCGTCCAACGATTTCATACTTCTGGGTCAGTAGAATACAAGTGTATAAACTTGGATCTGCCAAAGAATTCTACATAGATGATGTTTATATTGGACGTGAAGCTGTCCTTACAAATGTAACAGGTTAGTTGTGGCTTAATTTACTGTTAAATCATTTTACTGTATGTACTATTATCAAATCTTTTAATTGACTATTAACAAAATCTTTTAATTTACTGTTAATAAATCTGTTAATTTACTGGTGATAATCTTTTAATTTACTGTTGATAAATCTTTTAATTTACTGTTAATAAATCTGTTAATTTACTGTTGATAAATCTTTTAATTTACTGTTTATAAATCGTTTAATTTACTGTTAATAAATCCTTTAATTTACTGTTAACAAATCGTTCCAACTTGTATTTTTTCAAAATATTGAAACCCTTTTCACAAGTCATAAGTTTCTGACTTTAAAATCCCAAGGTCAAGGGCTATGAAATGCCAACTGTAAAGTTTTTGAGTCTGAAAATATATCTTTCAACTCAAGTTTTGCATTTTGTATATAAATATATTGTGCATTGCACTTCAACGTTCAAATTAAATTGCAACAGTTTTGAGATCTAGTCTCTCATGAAGACCATTAACCTTATACATTCCCTAGTATTTATAATGTTAATATTGTATACATTTCAGATGTTAATATATACCGCATGCCCCCAGCCAAACCAAACCAAGCTCTGATTAAGTCAGTGTCTGTGGATTCTCCGAGTGCTGGTGTATATGACATTACGATGGTACCTCATGAGTGTGGGAGTAACTTCCCCTTGTTTGATAAGATATCAGGACAGATTAGATCAGGTGGTTCAGTATCTGTTACTAGGACACAAGCAGCTTCCCCACCCATTACTGGAACTTTTAGTATTACCTTTAAGAACAAGACTAAGATGGGTAAGTGGAAATCAAATTTTGTTTATGTAATACTGTTAAAGCAACTTAATTCTAAAATTTGATATTTATTTTGTATTTTTTAAAACAATTTTGAGTTTGGCTGATTTTACTGATATTTATTTTCATGATTGTATGCATCAACTCTGTAGTTGTGGAGATACAAAAAAAAAAAATAACTTACAATAAAAATTATATAAATTCCATGTACTCTTTCCCAAGTCGGATGGTTGTTTCAGAATATGATTTGGTCCTACACATATTAAGTTAGGATCTGAAATGTTGATTTAATTGGAATAAGACATTAAGACTTTAATATTATTATTACATAGCTGATTTTGTTGATCCTGTTTAGGCCCTTTGGTTTTCTTACTCCCAAAGACCTTTAAATTATTTGGCTTTCAAATCTTTTGACTGAGCATATTTGATGAAGGTTATTCAAGAAACGCCATGTGTGCACTAAATTTGATATCTACGCTTTTATTATGTACTGACATAACCATTTTATTACTCTTGATTTCCAACAAATAGGCAGCTAAATTTTGATTGGTTACTTTGATTACTAGGTATAACATATGACATGGATGATACACAACTGACTACTATGCTGGAATCACTCGACAGTATTGGTATTGTAACAGTAACACGTAGTGGAGAGTGTTCTGACTTTTCCATCACGGTTTCTTTTGATTCACTACCAGGTGACCAACCACAACTGGAGGTACGTTTTTGTTCATATTTTTGTTTTCACATTTCCCTCAAGCATTTGTAAGGGACTGACCATTTAACTTGAAAGGGGGGGTTATGATTTTTTGTTTCGTTCAGAAATTTTTTTTCGGACAACACACGAGTTAGAATATTTATATTTTTTTTCCAGAATTTTTTTTCCAGAATTTTACATTAGGTTATATGACAAAAACTCTGAATCAGATTATTTTTTTTTTCCTCCACCAAAATCAGAATATTTTTTTCAACAACATTGGGAATCAGAATATTTTTTTAGAAAAAAACCATAACCCCCCCCCCCCCCCCCCCCCCCTTCAAGTTAAATGGTCGTTTCCTAACCTAAGCCGATTTTTTACTATCCTGTTTAGGCCATTTTGGTTTTCTTGTTTTCACATTTCCCTCAAGCATTTGTAACCTAAGCCGATTTTTTACTATCCTGTTTAGGCCATTTTGGTTTACTTGTTTTCACATTTCCCTCAAGCATTTGTAACCTAAGCCGATTTTTTACTATCCTGTTTAGGCCATTTTGGTTTACTTGTAAGTCACATTTCCCTCAAGCATTTGTAACCTAAGCCGATTTTTTACTATCCTGTTTAGGCCATTTTGGTTTACTTGCTCATAAAGTCTTAAATTATTTGGCTTTTCAATCTTTTGACAGTGACATTAAACACCATAAACCTATTATCATATTTCTGTGGACTTGCAAAATAAATTTTTGCAGCATATCATTTGACAATATGTAGGTTAAAATATATAAAAAGTTTTCTGTGAATAGACACATTTTTTCAGCAATCTTCATATTTGATAAAAAGAAAATTTTGATTCCACATCTCGATATACCATTACATAAATAGTATCAGTTACTTAATTTAAGTGAATTCAACTTTGACATCTAATTATTTTTAAAGGTTGATACTACTGGATTATCTGGCAAAGATGTTATAGGAACAGTAGAAACATTAGAAGATGGAGGATTATGGTATGATCCAATACCAGGGGATATGTTACGTACTGACCACGATCAACCTCAAGTAAGTACATTTGTATTACAGAATGCAGAATTTATTAATAGATAATTATAGAATTACGTACATTAATTATTAAGTAAGTGTGATTTCCTAGTAATGGTTTTGCACTGATATTGTGGAATATTGTCATCTTAGAGAAACCTGTCTAAACTAAAACCTGAATGAAATGGAATCATGTATAAATCAAACTATAAATAAAGTTCTTTGTTAATTTAACCTGTATGACTGAACATCTGTCTAACCTGTATGACTGAACATCTGTCTAACCTGTATGACTGAACATCTGTCTAACCTGTATGACTGAACATCTGTGTAACCTGTATCACTGAACATCTGTCTAACCTGTATGACTGAACATCTGTCTAACCTGTATGACTGAACATCTGTCTAACCTGTATGACTGAACATCTGTCTAACCTGTATGACTGAACATCTGTCTAACCTGTATGACTGAACATCTGTCTAACCTGTATCACTGAACATCTGTGTAACCTGTATCACTGAACATCTGTCTAACCTGTATCACTGAACATCTGTCTAACCTGTATGACTGAACATCTGTCTAACCTGTATGACTGAACATCTGTCTAACCTGTATGACTGAACATCTGTCTAACCTGTATGACTGAACATCTGTCTAACCTGTATGACTGAACATCTGTCTAACCTGTATGACTGAACATCTGTCTAACCTGTATGACTGAACATCTGTCTAACCTGTATGACTGAACATCTGTCTAACCTGTATGACTGAACATCTGTCTAACCTGTATGACTGAACATCTGTCTAACCTGTATCACTGAACATCTGTGTAACCTGTATGACTGAACATCTGTCTAACCTGTATGACTGAACATCTGTCTAACCTGTATGACTGAACATCTGTCTAACCTGTATGACTGAACATCTGTCTAACCTGTATCACTGAACATCTGTCTAACCTGTATGACTGAACATCTGTCTAACCTGTATGACTGAACATCTGTCTAACCTGTATGACTGAACATCTGTCTAACCTGTATCACTGAACATCTGTCTAACCTGTATGACTGAACATCTGTCTAACCTGTATGACTGAACATCTGTCTAACCTGTATGACTGAACATCTGTGTAACCTGTATGACTGAACATCTGTGTAACCTGTATCACTGAACATCTGTGTAACCTGTATGACTGAACATCTGTCTAACCTGTATGACTGAACATCTGTCTAACCTGTATGACTGAACATCTGTCTAACCTGTATGACTGAACATCTGTCTAACCTGTATGACTGAACATCTGTGTAACCTGTATGACTGAACATCTGTCTAACCTGTATCACTGAACATCTGTCTAACCTGTATCACTGAACATCTGTCTAACCTGTATCACTGAACATCTGTCTAACCTGTATCACTGAACATCTGTCTAACCTGTATGACTGAACATCTGTCTAACCTGTATGACTGAACATCTGTCTAACCTGTATGACTGAACATCTGTCTAACCTGTATGACTGAACATCTGTCTAACCTGTATCACTGAACATCTGTGTAACCTGTATCACTGAACATCTGTGTAACCTGTATGACTGAACATCTGTCTAACCTGTATGACTGAACATCTGTCTAACCTGTATGACTGAACATCTGTGTAACCTGTATGACTGAACATCTGTCTAACCTGTATGACTGAACATCTGTCTAACCTGTATGACTGAACATCTGTGTAACCTGTATGACTGAACATCTGTGTAACCTGTATGACTGAACATCTGTCTAACCTGTATGACTGAACATCTGTCTAACCTGTATGACTGAACATCTGTCTAACCTGTATGACTGAACATCTGTCTAACCTGTATGACTGAACATCTGTCTAACCTGTATGACTGAACATCTGTCTAACCTGTATGACTGAACATCTGTCTAACCTGTATGACTGAACATCTGTCTAACCTGTATGACTGAACATCTGTCTAACCTGTATGACTGAACATCTGTCTAACCTGTATGACTGAACATCTGTCTAACCTGTATGACTGAACATCTGTCTAACCTGTATGACTGAACATCTGTCTAACCTGTATGACTGAACATCTGTCTAACCTGTATCACTGAACATCTGTGTAACCTGTATGACTGAACATCTGTCTAACCTGTATGACTGAACATCTGTCTAACCTGTATGACTGAACATCTGTCTAACCTGTATGACTGAGCATCTGTCTAACCTGTATGACTGAACATCTGTCTAACCTGTATGACTGAACATCTGTGTAACCTGTATGACTGAACATCTGTCTAACCTGTATGACTGAACATCTGTCTAACCTGTATGACTGAACATCTGTCTAACCTGTATGACTGAACATCTGTCTAACCTGTATGACTGAACATCTGTCTAACCTGTATGACTGAACATCTGTCTAACCTGTATGACTGAACATCTGTCTAATCTGTATGACTGAACATCTGTCTAACCTGTATGACTGAACATCTGTCTAACCTGTATGACTGAACATCTGTGTAACCTGTATGACTGAACATCTGTCTAACCTGTATGACTGAACATCTGTCTAACCTGTATGACTGAACATCTGTCTAACCTGTATGACTGAACATCTGTCTAACCTGTATGACTGAACATCTGTCTAACCTGTATGACTGAACATCTGTGTAACCTGTATGACTGAACATCTGTGTAACCTGTATGACTGAACATCTGTCTAACCTGTATGACTGAACATCTGTCTAACCTGTATGACTGAACATCTGTCTAACCTGTATGACTGAACATCTGTCTAACCTGTATGACTGAACATCTGTCTAACCTGTATGACTGAACATCTGTCTAACCTGTATGACTGAACATCTGTGTAACCTGTATCACTGAACATCTGTGTAACCTGTATGACTGAACATCTGTCTAACCTGTATGACTGAACATCTGTCTAACCTGTATGACTGAACATCTGTCTAACCTGTATGACTGAACATCTGTCTAACCTGTATGACTGAACATCTGTCTAACCTGTATCACTGAACATCTGTGTAACCTGTATCACTGAACATCTGTGTAACCTGTATGACTGAACATCTGTCTAACCTGTATGACTGAACATCTGTCTAACCTGTATGACTGAACATCTGTCTAACCTGTATGACTGAACATCTGTCTAACCTGTATGACTGAACATCTGTCTAACCTGTATCACTGAACATCTGTGTAACCTGTATCACTGAACATCTGTGTAACCTGTATGACTGAACATCTGTCTAACCTGTATGACTGAACATCTGTCTAACCTGTATGACTGAACATCTGTCTAACCTGTATGACTGAACATCTGTCTAACCTGTATGACTGAACATCTGTCTAACCTGTATGACTGAACATCTGTCTAACCTGTATCACTGAACATCTGTGTAACCTGTATCACTGAACATCTGTGTAACCTGTATGACTGAACATCTGTCTAACCTGTATGACTGAACATCTGTGTAACCTGTATGACTGAACATCTGTCTAACCTGTATGACTGAACATCTGTCTAACCTGTATGACTGAACATCTGTCTAACCTGTATGACTGAACATCTGTCTAACCTGTATGACTGAACATCTGTCTAACCTGTATGACTGAACATCTGTCTAACCTGTATGACTGAACATCTGTCTAACCTGTATCACTGAACATCTGTCTAACCTGTATCACTGAACATCTGTCTAACCTGTATCACTGAACATCTGTGTAACCTGTATGACTGAACATCTGTCTAACCTGTATCACTGAACATCTGTCTAACCTGTATGACTGAACATCTGTCTAACCTGTATGACTGAACATCAGTCTAACCTGTATGACTGAACATCTGCCTAACCTGTATCACTGAACATCTGTCTAACCTGTATGATTGAACATCTGTCTATTCCAAACACAAAAGTTGGTGCCAATGATGTTCGTTTTAAACCATTTTCAATGTATATCTTTGTACTGACAAGTATGTGCAGTTGATCAGAATGATATAATTCCTTTAAAGTTTGATAACTTTATACATTTTATTTGACTTTTAATGATACTGTGTTCCATATTTTTGTAATAAATAAATAATCATGTTTTTTCTTCTGACATTAGGTAATGGTATATGTAAATGGTATTCCTACAGTATGTTCTGGAGATTGTAAATTTGAATGGAGTTCTACCAATTCACCAACTATAACAGGAGTCACTCCAACATCAGGTATGGTCAAAATATATGACACTCTTTTGAAATAAATCAAATTAAGACAAAATATAGATCCTTCTTATAGTAACAAAAATTTTATTTAAATCATTCAGTTACTTATACTGGAAAATAAATATTTTACCTGTCAATGTTTATTCATAGAAAATACCACAAGTAGTAAAAATTATTAGCTCAAAACAATTAGAACATTTGGGGAAAATAATTGTATAAGAAACATAAGCAAGCTTTGCATGTGTTAAATTTAATCATTTCTATATTACAGGTGCTCCTGGGGCATCCATAGTGATCAGTGGTACAAATTTAGGAGCCATGGCTGCTGATAATGAAGTCTCTATTGGTGATGTGTTGTGTATCGCAACTGCTAGTAATGCAAACAGTGTCACATGTACCCTAGGTCAAGGGTCATATGGTACATATTTGGTTCAACTTGATGTCGATGGTAAAGGGAGAGCACTCCATGATGGTGGGAATGTTACATTTCAGTATCAGATGGATGTTACAACAATTAACCCTACTACAGGGACTCTTGGAGGTAAAATATATTTTTTATGCCCCACGACGAAGAGTCGGGGGGGTGGGGTGGGGGGGGGGGGGGGCATATTAATTTACCCCTGTCTGTCCGTTCGTCCGTCCGGATATAGATACATGGTTTGTCCGGCTATCTCCTCCTACAGCTTTAATATTTTGCAGGATGTTTATACACATAATGGAGGTATGAATGTCCACAGGATTTTGATTTTCTTCAAATATTCTCAAAATGACAGGTATTTGGACTTAGTCATTGTTTTCGTACTAGCTGCTTAAAGGGAACATGGTTTGTCCTGCTAACTCCTCCTACAGTTTTAGAGCTACAGCTTTAATATGTTGTAGGATGTTCATACTAGCTGCTTAAAGGGAACATGGTTTGTCCAGCTAACTCCTCCTACAGTTTTAGAGCTACAGCTTTAATATGTTGTAGGATGTTCATACTAGCTGCTTAAAGGGAACATGGTTTGTCCAGCTAACTCCTCCTACAGTTTTAGAGCTACAGCTTTAATATGTTGTAGGATGTTCGTACTAGCTGCTTAAAGGGAACATGGTTTGTCCTGCTAACTCCTCCTACAGTTTTAGAGCTACAGCTTTAATATTTTGCAGGATGTTTATACACATAATGGAGGTGTGCATGTCCATAGGATTTTGATTTTCATCAAATATTTGATAATGACAGGTAGTTGGACTTCATTTCCTTCTGATGGTCAGGCGGGGGCATCATTTGTGTCTTACAGACACACTTCATTTTTTTTAAATCACTCATAGCAAAACAACTTTGTCCATAATTATCAAGTACGGGGGCATACTTCTTTTCTAGTTTATTTCTATGTTTAAGAAAAATGAATAAGTTTGTCATAGTCCTACCAAGTTTTATCATATGACAAATTTAAAAAGCATAGGCAGAATATTTTTGCTTAAAATAAAATAAAATCCTATTTCTATTTTTAGAAAATGCAAGAAATTGTGCAGTTCATAGAATAAAAACGTCTTATTCATAAATTATAATAATAAGAGTATGTATGTTGTACAACAATACTTTTTTTTATTTAGGTGGAGTTCCATTGACAATAACTGGTTATGGATTCAGTTCTGAACCAAATGTGACAGTTGGAGGAAATACATGTGAAGTCACAAGTTCTACCTCAATACAAATTGTTTGTTTGTTACCAGCCTCTGTAAGTGTTGACAAGACTACACTTTTACTTATAATTTTATTAATCATATACTAGTATTTGAAAAATTGTTTTTTTTTCTCTCTTTTTTTCAATAACACCAAATGATGTTGAAATCTATTACAAGACTTGATTTCAAAAACAATTTTTTTTTACAATTTTCTTTGATATTTGCCTTAAAAATAATATTAGTATCTCTTTTATACCATTATACTATATACTGATACAAAATTTACTCTGTGACGTAAGTATATAGAGATATGTGAATTTATCATACCTGCCGCACACAGATTGTTGTCAGGTATGGATCTTTCATGGGAAAACGCTGGGGAGGAATAAATAAGATTGGATAACAAAGGGAAATCGTTATGTGGAGGGAGTTGCTAAGACAAGTTTGACTATAAATACTTTTTTTTTATGATTTTCAGACTGCTGGAGCTGTTGATGTTATTGTTGCTGTTGATGGTAACTCTGTCACTTCACCAACCCAATACACATATGATGCTTCTGCTACACCTACCATATCCAGTGTTTCACCAGTAACGATTGGGGCTGCAGGTAAATATCATACTTTACAGTGTAATTTTCCAATTAAGGTCTTTAGTAGTGTAGTGAAACTTTTCTAAATCTGAGACTTATGATTAAAAGAACAGCAACATCTTTTTTCAATTTCAGTGATCAAAGTATCTTCTGAACTACTTCTTAATCAGTAGACTGTTATCATGGTCAAGTTGGAAAAGCTGAATATTTTCATAGCGAATTTTTAAATAATATGGGGTGCCTCGACATCTTCATCTCTGATGCGTTTATGATTTTATTTCATTAATTATAAAAAGATACTAAAAATAAAACACCATCTGAAAGAATATAACATAATAATAATAGAAATGGGTATAGAAAAAATTGAAAAAGTACCAATTTACATCATATATACATTTGTTAAATTTACTTCTTCATTGGTGTCAGATTCCAAATATCAAAAGTTTTGAAAATTTAAATAAAAAGTGTAACAAAACTGAAAAAAAAAAAATATGTAGCTCCTGTAATTCATGCAAATTTTAATTGTTGAATTTAGGTTATATGTATGCCTTTATTTTCTAGGTGGTGATGTACTGACCATTGATGGTTCAAACTTTGGTTCCTCTGGAACATTGATGATCGGAAAAACAGTTGTTCCAACAGATACATTTACCAACAGTCAAGTTACTGCAACCCTCCCATCCCTACCCCCAGGAACATACAAGATCTTTTTGTTGAAAGGAAGTGGTGGAGCTGCTGTTGATGGGTATAGATAGTTGAAAACTTTATTTTAATGGTTTTAGATTTTAAAGAAGTAAACATGAAATTAATACAGATCAATTTTTTAGGGGCGTAATTTTAGGTTCAAGTTGTGATTTCAATTTTCACTTGTGGCTATGTTCTCTTGATAAAACTTTACATGAACATGTTTTGTTGGTCAGTTGGATTTCTCTGGTTACTCTGGTTTCCTCTAACAGTAAATCTGACTGCTATAATATGACAATTGACTGAAAAATTTTTAAAAGTGGCTTTAATCACAGATACCCCATAATAAGATAAAATGTTTTCCATTTGCAATCTATAAATTAAAGTTTTCTTGATTCCAGAACTTGACTAACATACATTTGTATTCTTTAAGTTACAAAGATATGTTTTTATTACAATAAATATATACATGTATATATATATATTTTTTAATTTCAGATCTGGCAACATTCCAACCATAGAATATCAATTATTGATTACAAATGTTTTCCCAACACAAGGATCTCTATATGGAGGTACCAGATTAACATTAACAGGACAGGGATTCAGTGCAAATACCTCTCTTACTGAAGTCAAAGTTGGAAATCATGGATGTAATGTTGAGTCAGCCTCTACAACACAAATTGTGTGTCTTCTAGGAGACACCTCTTCTGTAGTTAAAATAGACAATCAAGGGGTTCATCCAAGTAAGTTTTGTTCTGTTGTTTTATTTTCTTGATTAATTTAAATTAATGTCAAACAACTTCAAAAGTTCTCACTCTTATATTTTATCAATATTGAAAATAACAAAAAGTTTTAAAGAATACTTTTCTTTTGTTATGCAAAAATGTACTGGGTCTAGAAGTCATTTTGTCAGTTTAAAAAAAATAACATATTTCGGTCATGACCATTATCAGTTCATATTTAAAACTAATTAAGATAAATAGAAAATTTAATTCATACACAATTCCATCCATAATTTGACTAACATTTTCATCGCACTAGAATGGTAAAGTATACCTAATACTAGCTCATGGAATTAGTTTATCAGTAACTTACAAAATGTCTGTAATTTTTTTCCAGATACTCTGCTTTCCTTCTACAATAAAGCAACTAGTTGCCATAATATGGCTTAAATATCATTGAAAGTGGTGTTTTAACACCCAGAAATCCAAATCCATCACATCAGATACATTATAGGCATATTCTATTGTTATGACATTGTGTGTTATTTTCTTTGTTAAAAACTATGCACTAATTTTATATATTTTCTCATATTTTTTACACATGATAACATTATTTCTATTATCAGCCTGGGGGATTGGTTACCAGTGGAATCCTTTAGTGGCTCAGGCCAATGTTGGAGACATTGTTGAGTGGACATGGACAACCCCATCATGGATTTTAAGTTTTACTCATCGTGTAGAACAGACATTGAATGAGACAGCTACAGAACCCGCTGTTGATGGATTCATAAGTAGTAAAACAGGAACTGCAAATGGTGAGATTTATTTATTATTTTTATGTTTTCTGTTGAACTTTTTTTCAACGATCCCAATTGAAGTGGAATTGGTAGGTTGTATTGTAATTAAATATGTATGTTTTTAAATGTGCATACTTCTATATTTTTATATTTTATTTTGAATTTTCAATACGGTATTTTCGGGTTAAAGCGGTTTTCAAATTGGAGGTACAATTGGCGTATCGTAGCAACCAAACAACAGGCATTTAAACTTCCGGTTTGTCAGCATTGATCAACAGATTATCAGTTTATCATTATTATCATGAATATTCAAGTAGATTTCTTTCGATGGCAGGTTCCCGATCTAAAGGAATATTTACAGCATAGAGGCATATCATGTCATTTGTATAGAAAACATGAATTAGTCAAGTTATGTGAACTTGCCCAAGAATTAGATCTAGAGAAAATAACGTCAACAAATGACTACGAACTTTCACAAGTAAACAGGAGAACAATAACGGAGAACGGTGTAACACAGGTTGTGTGTGAGATCGGACAAGTGCTGATATGGTCATCAGATTTAAAACTGTTGCCTAATATTGAACAGTGTGACATACTATTTATTAAAAAAGTGTGATTGGAATGATGATATAATCGCCTCAAACTGTACAAAAAAGACAACAGAAATGCTTTATTTACTTCCCACGCTTCCTTCCATCAGATTTACACTGAGGAACACAGCACCAGTCCTTAGAAAGCTTAATGGGCCTTTCCATTTTTACCGTGAATGACGTTGTATTTACATTCACGTCAGGCGTTGCTACCCAAACCGGAAGTAGTGATGCCTGCAGTTTAAGTCAAATATGTGAGCAATAAACGAAAAAAAACGGAGTTTCTGCTGGAATGGAAATGACTAGAAAATATCGTATTCACTATGTATTTTAATTTTCTACATATACCGGTATCAAATATTTTTGTTTGAGTACGTTGTATTGTATTTTTACTGTTTTATGTGTTTTTAGGCAAGTTTCAATACAGAGTGACTACAAAAGGAGAATACAGTTATTGGAGTGGTTACACAGATCTATATGAGATTGTTTACTACAGAGGAACGCTGGTGGTTGAAGATAGACAGTCCTTTGATGGAGAAGTAACGCTTAAAGTTGCTGGCCAACTAGCTAACCATGACATAAATTCAGGTATTGGTGATTTACTGAGAAAAAAAATCTATTTGCCTCTAAATTTTCTGCAAAAACGTTTATTGTTTTTTTGAAAAAAGCAAAACTTCTTACACTGTTGAATTTACAATGTTCAGTTTTAAACCTTACTTGGAAAAGGGAAATAACCCACTAAAGTTTCTTAATATTAAAAAGACAGACTCATTATTACATAGGTAGAAACAAGCCTTGAAAGATTTTAATACTCAAATATTTGTTTTTGAATGAGTGAAAAGGATTACATTTTTTTTTGTATCTTTCAGGTGTAGCTAATCCTGTTGATAGTAGTAGCTGTCCAGGAACTACTGATAAGAGAGCAGGATGTTCTTTCCCACCAGTGGCATTTTCACAAGGAAAATTCAGAGTCTCATTTGACACTTGTTACACACCAGGCATCACATCACTAGACAAGAATCAAGGCACAACTTCAGATAAGATCTCAATCTCTGGGTATGGATTTTCCAGTACAAGCTGTAACAATGAAGTAACATTTGGAGATGCTACATGTACTGTAACAAGTGCTACTGATTCGTTGATCGAATGTTCAATAGATCCAGCTAATAATCCTACGATTGGTCTGATGCAGGATGTAAGTGTCAGAGTTAACAATTTAGGTAATGCCTTAATTGAGATATCTGGCCAATCAGCAAGGACATTTGTCTTGCAACCATTGGTTACTGGCATCAGTCCATTGACATCGTCTTTGAATGGTGGAGCTTTGTTGACAATTACTGGAACTGGTTACCAAGGTAATGAGACAAACATACGTGTCAGTGTTAATGCATTGGACTGCCCTATCCAGTCAGTGACGTATACAGAAATTGTATGTGTAACTCCCCCATCAGGAGCAGGTATTAAAAGTGTAGAGGTGATGGTAGGAGCTAATGGATTAAACATTCCTGCTGTTTGTGATATAGTTTGTCAATTGGTCTACGAGCCAGCTGATACACCAAAGATATCTGGCATAACGCCAATGACTATTGATGGATCATCTACAACTTTAACCATTACTGGCACAGGATTTGCCAATAAGATTGCCAAAACGGAGGTTACTATAGGAGGCGAGAATTGTATTCCTGCGACTCTTACAGATACTGAAATAACATGTACTATCACCAACGTGCCTGCTGGTGCACAAGATATGAATGTTGTCATTACTAACAGAGGAAAGGCCACTAACACAAACAACTTACAGATCACAAGCTCCGCAGTAATATCAAGTTTATCTCCATCCCAGGGGAGTACAAATGGTGGCACTGAACTTGTCATTGCTGGAAATGGTTTTGTGGATGGATCAACAACTGTTACTGTGGATGGAGCTGTCTGTGACCTTGTAGAGATCACACTTTCGCAGGTGAAGTGCAAAACAAGAAGTCATGCTGCAGGAACCATTACCGTGGATGTTGTTTCAAATGGACAGAATTATGCAGCTCAGAACTTTGAATACGCTTCTGGTGCTACACCAACTATAGCATCAGTGACACCAACATCTGGTACCCAGGGCACAACTATTGTCATTGCTGGATCAAACTTTGGTACCAATAATGGGGATAACTCTGTAACAACAGGAAGTGAACCCTGCACTGTGACCTCGTATAATGCAAATGAGATCCGCTGTACTGCTGGTGCTGTTGCGATTGGTGTGACTCAAGTGGTTGTTGATGTCAAAAATAAAGGTTTATCAAACAATGGTGTTACCTTTGAGTTTGAGTTGACTGTTAGTGCAATTAATAAAAATACAGGTAAGATCATCATAGAAATACAAAAATGTTTTTTTTGCTTATTTTTTTTATGGCAGATTATTAATCTATATACATTTAATTCTTTATGCAAGTAATTTACTGAAACTGGGATAAGATTTTGAAGAAAAAAAATCAAATTTATTCACTATCAGCAGGTATACAGTTTTGTAACTGTTTACTGAACCCTCATTAATTTTAATTTTGACATTGTCAATCACAATACTGGTAAATCACAGGTATATAAATTTGACTTTTATGAATTCTTAATACATTGTAATATGGAGGAAGTTATTAGATTCAGTTTGAAAATATGTACTAATTTTATTATTAATATGAATTGTTGTCACATATTTTTAAATTTGTTATTGGAAATGGTAAACAAATCTATAGAAGTTTGAGAACCACAATTTTATTATTATACCTTTCTTTTTTCTTTTTTTTTAATACAATAATTGAAATTTATTGTTTGGTACTTTCACTTAATTTGTTATTTATACAAAAGAAATGCATAAAAACATTTTTCCTTGCAGGAAGTACTGCAGGTGGACAGACAGTGACTGTTACAGGATCTGGATTTGACGGAACAACTGCTGTTACCATTTGTGGACAGACATGTACTAAAGATAGTACTGCAAGTCAAACAGCTTCACAGTTTGTTTGTATGACACCACCAGCTACAAGTATGTAACAACATTATATTATATAATTTATAAACATGTTGTATTTTGTTTACTTAACATGTATTTAAAAAAAAGTGTACAACAATCCAATTTTTAGAAGTAGATATTCCCCTAAATGTCCTTTGTTTTTTATTAAGTACCCTAATTATTTTGTCTATTATTTAGTGATTTGGGGTTAAATTAAAAAAAAAACTAGCTAATTAGAATATAAAGAATTTATCTGGAAGTTTTTGATAGGTATACCCAGTAAAGATATTAATTGACTTTCTTGAATGAAATAAAAATAATTTGCATTTTTGAAGTCTTCACCAGACAAAAATTTGATAGAGATATTCTATTTGATATGATGCCTTTTTTGTATGATGACATTTGCGATCTTATGCATTTCTGCTAAAGTGGCATTAAACACCATAACCCTAACCCTAATCCTATGCATTTTTCTGCTACTTAACAGGTTCAGTGGTGGGTACCTTAGCATGTGATGTTGTTACCACAGTAAATGGAGCTACACAGACGTTATCTGGAGGTTATACTTATGACCAAAGTCTGACACCAACCATTACAAACCTAAACCCTGCACGTGGAGGTACAGGAGGGGGAACAACTCTTACAATTACTGGTACAGGATTTGGGTAAGAGTAAATTTGAATATTGATAAATGAACAACCTAATTAAAAGGAATGAAGATTGAACAAAAATATAGATGGTGCTTTTTTGCTTATCTGCCACAAATAAAATTATTATATTCACTTACACACATATTTATAAAGATTCAAAAGTAAGATGTTAAAAAGTATTTTGTCCTATTCTCAGCATGTCTAACCAATTGGTTAAATTTTTGTAATATTTTAGCCAGTTGGTTAAATTTTTGTAATATTTTAATCACCATTGTGGTTAAATTTCTGCATCAGAATGTGTGCCAATTTCCATTCAACGGTAATTAACAACTTTTTTGATGTTTTTGTTAATATAGGAGAAACAGATTCTTCTTCTGCTACCATTGGATTGTGATATTTCTCCACTCTTGATAGTTAACTTTTCAAATTTTGCAGCTTAAGCTTTAAAGCGAGAACTTAAAAAAAAAATCACTGGTAGCAGACAGGGAATTTTAATATACTTAATTGTTGCCTATGTATTTTCATGTAATAAATGATACATTGTTTTGTCTTGATCACAGAAGCAACGCTGGACAAGCAGCCGTAACAATTGCTGGTACCACTTGTATTGTCAGTTCAATATCTAATACTGAGATCGTCTGTGTAACAGGACAGCATACACCATCACAGAAAACATCTGTTACAGTAGAGATCAATGGCAATGGTGTGGCTGATCAGGTATAATAACTTTAACCTTCATAAAAATTATGGACAACAAAATTAAGACAATAATATTAAGACAATAATATTAAGAGCAATAAAATTAAGACAATAATATTAAGAGCAACAAAATTAAGAGCAATGAAATTAAGAAAAGTTTCCTCTCCAAATTAGTAATTATACACTTCAGGGAATATCTGGTTTCTGAGAATTGTTAAGTTATTTATTTTTATATGTTATGTGTCAACAATAAAATGGTTGATTTTTATTTCATTTTTTTTCCAGACCAATGCAGAGTTCTACTATGTAGATGTTTGGTCCTCTCCTTTTACCTGGGGAGGAGGAAGTCCTCCAGAAAATGGAACTTTAGTTGTCATTCCTGCTGGAAATGTCATCTTGTTAGACCAGGATACAAATCGTTTAAAGATGGTCCTCATAAAAGGTGAGTGCTGACATATTTTTTATCAGTATCTTAAAAACTTTGACAAGTTTTTTTCAGAAGATAAGAATTTCCAGATGTTTTAACTTGATATAAAAAATGTAGCAAGTTAACAGAGAATGGTTAATGTTTTTTTGTCAAATTTAATATACTAAAGAATCTTTTTTATAATGTATTTTTCAATAATTAAAAAGAAAAAATTAAGACATGGCATGGGTAAATCCTTTCAATATTATTTTACCTAGTTATATTATATATATACCTTCTCATGCTCATTTTCTATTTTGTTTATAGGTGGAGAACTTATTTTTGATGAAAAGGATGTAGAATTGTTTGCTGACAACATTTTAATTGTAGAAGGTGGCAAACTTCAGGTAAAACAATTTTCTGTAATTCAAAAAAACTTCACATTTCATTTCTTGTTTGATTCTTAAGCACAATCATATATTTATTTTAGTCTTAAAATTGCTATTTATTAAAAGAAGAAAAAAATGAAAAGTATTTGTCAATTCATATAGAAAGTGATGAAATTGATGGCAATAATTTCACCACAATTATGCAACATTTAATTTTGTAAAATTAAAATTCTTAAAGTAATTTGTATTGAATTTAAGATAAATTTTCTTGTTAAAAATACAATGATACGAGTCATGCTTGCCATAGAAAACACAACTGTGTACTGAAGACCAACAATCATATAGAAAATGACATTTAACTCAGGTAAAGATTGAAAGTTGAGAGTTTTTGTGTCTGAGAGGTCTTCAATGGTGATCATACTTCAAAATAGGTGTGACACGGTCCAAATCAATTTAATTGCATTTCTTTTGATGCTTATTTTAATCTGTTTATTATTTACAGATCGGTACTGAATCACAACCATTCCAACACAAAGCTACAATTACTGGAACAGCACATTTACGTACTAAAGAATTGCCAATCTATGGTACTAACTCTATTGGAGTGAGAGAGGGTATCTTAGATTTGCATGGTAAGTTATTGTTTTTTTGCAGAAATTTGATCAGCATATATTTTTTTTATTTGCTAAGTACAGAAAGATTTCTACGACTAATTAGCATCTGATAATCTCTTTTGAGGGGAAAAACGAAAAATTTCTTTTTTAAGTACCAATATTTAGAAAAATATGATGCTCTGTTATTTTTAAGCAAATTAAACTTTTTGAATTTGAAGGGAAATTCATAACTGACAATATTTTTTTCACCCATGTTATTGAAGCTACACATCAAAATAACTCAAATACTACTTAACAATATTGCTTGAGTAATCACCTCTTACAGTGTTTGTCCATTGCAGGAAGATTCAAACCTCTTTCATAGATAATATAAATAATATTTTGTATTTATAGGTCAGCCAGTGCCAGTTGTGTGGACAAGACTAGACCAAACAGCTACAGCAGGCAGCAATCAGATCAGACTCCAACAGGAAGTAACATGGAAGGCAGGTGACAAAATCGTCATTGCTTCTACAGGACACAGACATACACAGAGGGAGAATGAGGTTCATATCATTGCATCTGTCGCAGGAGACAAAAAGACGATTACTTTGGTGGATACTCTAGACTATGAACATCTTGGAGTAACAGAAGTTATCAGTGGATATACCCTGGAGTATCGAGCAGAAGTTGGACTTTTGACACGTAATATTGTTTTACGTGGAGAAAGAGATCGCCAGTGGACTGAAGTTATTGAAGCATGTCCTGATGGTTTTGATACAGGTAAGCTGATTATTTATATATATTTTTATAGGTATACATGTTTTAACACTACTCTCACAAATCTCTCTTTTAAATTCACATAATGATTATTTTATAATGTTAAATATTGCAATTGAAAGTCATAATACTTGTATATGGATTTCCATTAGAAAATTTTATTTTTTATTATTGACTCTGGGTAGGACAAGGAAAATATTCAGAGGATGTTTAACAATATTTTTGATAAAAGTTTAAAATATTTTGATTTTTAATGTTCACAAGCCTGCATTGCATATCTTTATAATAAAGAAATTTTATTTTCATAATGAAATCGAAAATGAACCTTCAACCCTGACACGAGCCCAGGTGGCTCAATGAGTTAGGTAGATGGATTATCTAACAACTCATACAAGCCTATCACCAATACAGCGTGGGTTCGCGCCCGGCTTTGTAAATTACAAAAAAGGGTGCACTCAACTCACTGCCGCAAGTGATCAAGTTTACGAGTTGCTTGCCCATGGTGGGTGGTTCTCTCCGGGTACTCCAGCTTCTTCCACCACTGAAACTGGTTGCCATGATATAGCTGAAATATTGCTGAAAGTGGCATTAAGCACAATAAATCAAATCAAATCAATCAACCCTGACACAGAAAGATTTGATATTTTTTTTTGTATGAAAAATATATATTATTGTTTTTATGAATTTGCAGGTGAATTTGCTACACAGACCTGTTTCCAGGGGCGTTTTGGTGAAGAGATTGGAAGTGACCAGTTTGGAATACAAGTCATGTTACATCCACCAGAACCAAACAAAGATCTGGCCATCGGTAGAGTGTCTTATGTAGAATTTACATACGCTGGTCAAGCTTTCCGTCTCGGTCGTTATCCATTCCATTTCCATCTTGGAGGAGTTATGTCATCATCTTATATAAAAGGCTGTGCACTTCATGAGACATTTAATCGTGCAGTTAATATACATGGTACCTACAATGCATTAGTAGAGAATAACGTAATCTACAATGTAATGGGAGGAGCTTTCTTCTTAGAAGACGGAATTGAAACAGGAAATACTATACAACATAATTTAGCCATATTTGTACGTGAAAGTACAAGTCTTTTGAATGATGATGTCACACCAGCCTCCTTCTGGGTAACCAATCCCAATAACACAATTCAACACAATAGTGCAGCTGGTGGCAGCCATTTTGGATTTTGGTACAGAATGCATGCACATCCCCAGGGGCCATCACGAACAAACACTGTTTGCCCACAGAATGGATTAATGGGTGTTTTCAAGAACAACACTGCCCATTCATTTGGATGGTTTGGATTGTGGATATTTGAATCATACTTCCCACGTGTCGGAGGACTGTGTGGTTCACAAACTCCAACTCCAGCAGTATTTGAGGACTTCTATGCCTGGAATTGTGACAAAGGGGGAGAATCTGTTAATACAGGAGATGTACAATTTCACAACTTCATTCTTGTCAATAATAGGCTTGCTGGCTATGAACAGAAGAAAAGTTTAGAAGGAGAATTTTATACCGAAAATGGACCATTGTTTAAAAATGGATTTATTGTTGGAAGATCACCAGCACTATCTTCAAACCAACAAGGTTGTACCAATGCTGGTATAGTCCTGCCTTATTACTACAGATTTATGGTAGATGGCACTGAATTTGCCAACTTTAATGAAAACGGTTGTGCAGCTTTTGGCTTAACTAGTATAACTGGTACAAGTGGCCCAGATAATGGAGGATTTGTGTATCATATGAAAAACCTTATCTTTACCAATGTTGGCAGCAATAATCGGGGATTCTTTAGATGGGAGTTTGAGGCAATAATCCTTGATCTTGATGGTTCCTTGACAGGAGTAACAAATGGAACAGTGACTCCTACATCAAATATTTTGCCACCATCTTGTACTCATTTTGAAGGATTCTCCCATGGTATGCCTGGTAGCCTTTGCCCACCCGGTGTGAAGTTCCTCAGGTTCTCGTTCAATGATATTAAACCATCGTCAATCAAGTTCAAGAATGTTGTGATGGAGAATAGCTATGGAACCTCCATTGGTAATTTTCAGAAGAAACGAATGACCCATCCAAATGGCTGGATGGTAACTATAGCTGCTGGCGAATCATATGTTATAGAGTTTGAAAATGCTGAACACATGACCAACATGAGTTTTGTTGGAACCTTGGATTTATTTGAGGTAAGTTATCATTTGGTTACTTACAAGTCTAGTAGAAGTGAATGGTGAGAATTTATTACATAAGCTTCCAATTACCAAAAATAGAAAAGATAATTGTTCTATATGCTAGTATTGAACTTACATGCATATGTGACAATAATTTCACCATCATTATGGAGTTTTTCCCTCTTTTTCTAAGATTTTTCGATTGGATGTGGGAACTGTTCTGACAGTACGGTATTTTTTTATATTTTTTTATGCCCCTGTGATGAAGAGTCAGGGTGACATATTAATTTACCCCTGTCTGTCTTTTCGTCCGTCCGAATATTGATACATGGTTTGTCCGGCTATCTCCTACAGTTTTGGAGCTACAACTTTAATATTTGGAGGATGTTTATACACATAATGGAGGTGTGCATGTCCACAGGATTTTGATTTTCTTCAAGTATTCTCAAAATGACAGGTAGTTGGACTTAGTCATTTTGTTCATCCGTCCGGATATAGATACATGGTTTGTCCCGCTATCTCCTCCTACAGTATTGGAGCTACAGCTTTAATATTTTGTATGATGTTTATACACATAATGGAGGTTGACTTGTTTATAATTTCTTATGGTCAGGCGGGGGCATCATTTGTGTCTTACAGACACACTTCATTTTTAAAAAATCACTCCTAACAAAGCAACTTTGTCCATAATTATCAAGTGTGGGGGCATACTTCTTTTCTAGTTTCGTTTTATTATTTCAATAATTCTGTAAAATTCTGTAAAGTAATGAGTGCTGAATATAAAACCAATTTTCTTTTTTTTAAATACAAGTGGTATGAGGTATGCTCACCATGAAAAACATGACTGCGTGATGAAGAACAGCAATTACTTAACACTGATCATTTATGTTCATATTCTTTTATTAAAATTTAATATTAATTTTTTTTGCAGGATAATGATTTTGTGATCTTCAGCATGAGAACTGTACAGAGACCAGATTGTGTATTAGTTGGTAATGGTGTCTGTGTCAATGAGACACTTACTACACTAGATGGTGCTGTAGATTACCATGGTGATTGGTCATATAATTCTACTACACAAAGAATCAATTATATAGGTATGTATACTATTAAGCATGACGGAAAAAATTGTTGATTAGCCGAAATGTTTATGGGATCATTTTAAAAAATGTCTGATTTTTAGCAAAATATTTTACAGCGATTTTGAAAGAAACATATTTTAGTAAATATTTGTTGAATTTTCTTTCTATAAACCAGTAAATGTTTAATTAATGCCTGCATTTTGTCATTTGTTCAAATCTTGTACAGAATTTATGAGCAATATATTTCATTCAAATTAAAAACCGCATGCCTCAAGTGTAATGGATGTTGAGATATTATCATCAGTTTTATGCCACGGCTAGTCATCAGCGGCATTAAGTTTTACCAATGGCTGCACTTGTCTCTGTCCTACATTTGATTTTCATTCAGGGACCACATAATGAAACTAAGTTTTATTTTAGACTTGAACATTTTTTTTTCATTCTAAAGTGATGCACCTTCAAAAAAAGGTTTTCAAAATCTTTTTTTAAATTTAAATCATTTGTAATGACTATGATTTTATATATTTATATAATTTAAGTTGAGGATAAAAATGATATGAACAATTATAAGACAAAATGAGATATTTAATATTTGAAATTTCTTTAAATATTTCAATTAAAGTAAATCATTATTTTTTAAAGTGATGAAAAGAATATTTTAGATTTTATTTCAACTTTTTTGCATATTTATGTATACAATTTCCATTACAGTATCACAGAGAGAAAGATCAGTAATAGGAAAAAGAAAGAAGAGAGCAGTAAGCACCACTACATCGATAAACCTCAACTTCAGGTCATACAAATGTTTTTATGAAGACTGTGTTGTACCACCAGATCCAAGCACTTTGCCACCACCAAATACCAGACCAGCTGATGCTATTTTCTGGTCCAACACTAGTACATGGCCTAATAATACACTCCCAGTAAATGGTGATAGTGTAACAATTGAAGAAGGTAACATTGAGATTATTATTCCTCAATTATTATCAACAACATTTTGTTTTTCATATCTTGACTACTTTGTCCAAATATTGGCATATTAATTCATTCTAGACTTTAATAAGATCACCCTTAATTCAAATGAATATGACTTCTACCATTTTACTGTCTTCATCAAAATTTCAAATAACATGTATTCACTTCTCAGAATTCCAAATACCATGTTTTCACTTCTCGAAATTCCAAGTAACATGTATTTACAAATTTTAAAAAAGTGTTTGTAACAATTTCAGATTTGTTTTCTGGTCTTTGTTGTTGTATTGAATACTTAATCTTCAAGTCAGTTATTTTCAGAATGTAGACATATATTAAGTAATTTACATACAATATCTTCTACTGCAGATCAATGGCGTGTTGGAGATACAAATATTCCTCCACTAGCTGAGCTGATTATTTATGGCGTTTTAGAACTCGACCATGGAAATGCTACTGCTGGATACAGAGATTTTGTTATCAATACATCATACATCATCATTCTTGGTGGTAGATTAATCATTGGTTGGGAAGACCGTCCATTTTTGGGAAATGCACATATTTTACTACAAGGACATTGGTTCACTCAAGAGTACTTTATTCCAGTAGATGGCACCACTATTGGATCAAAGGTCATTGGTAAGAATTCAAAATTTCTATTTTCCAATATACAAAAGGACTTCAGTATTCGAAAATGAAGCTAATAATGGTCATCATGAAATACTGCTCACTTGACGTAAAATAACCTTCAACTAATTGTCAGTAAATAGTTTAAATTCTCAGATATATAAATCGATAGAATAAAGCAGTATGTAATATACTTAGGTATGTCAAAAAGATGAAGACTGTTAAGAGCTATGGTTCTGCAGTTTAGTACCATTACAAATAAAACTAATTAAACTTTATAAACTGGCTGTTGTTAATACCAGTTAACTTTAGTTTATCATCTACATTTTTGTGGACAATTTAACTCTATCTATGCTACAATTTTATTTTTATCTTTCGCACACTAGAATTTATGAACCATATTTATTTGACATTTGTTTTTCATTAAGAAATATACCAATTATATATGCACGCTCTTTATGTCATTATTATTACAGGTGTGTATGGTGGATTAGATCTCCACGGTAAAGAAGTTACTACTTCCTGGACAACTTTAAATACCACAGTACAAGCAGGGGAAACAACTCTAACCTTGAATGCTCCTGTAGATTGGGAAGTTGGAAATGAAATTGTTGTAGCACCCACAGGATATAATGTTTGGGAGACTGAAACATTTAAAATCACTGCCATATCTACTGCCAACAACCAATCTGTTGTTACACTAAATGACACTGTTACATTCAGACATATAGGTAAGTAATGGGGAGACTAATTTATAGAATATTGTTACACTAAATGACACTGTTACATTCAGACATATAGGTAAGTAATGGGGAGACTAATTTATAGAATATTGTTACACTAAATGACACTGTTACATTCAGACATATAGGTAAGTAATGGGGAGACTAATTTATAGAATATTGTTACACTAAATGACACTGTTACATTCAGACATATAAGTAAGTAATAGGGAGACTAATTTATAGAATATTGTTACACTAAATGACACTGTTACATTCAGACATATAGATAAGTAATGGGGAGACTAATTTATAGAATTATTGTTATACATTCAAACCTGCATTAAGAGGTCAACGAAAAAGTGATCTTCTAAGACAGGTGACTTGTTAAAAGACATTCTATTCATAAAAAAAAAATTATGACAGGAGAAGAACAAGGTGACCTTTTCAATACAGGTGACTGCTAGATAAAGGTAACAATATGGGCAGGTGTGACTGTATCCACTTTTAATAATGAACATGTTCTTAAGTTTAGCACTGTAGACTAATGTACATATGTCATGGTCTTTTTTATGTTCAATGATTTGAGGTGAGAAGTGATTGTTTTGTTGATATTGGTGAAATTGTTGACCATCACTGTTTAAGCTTTTTTGTTCATGACAATAATTTGACACATTGCTAATGTTTTAATTATTCCATGTTTCAATATAGCTTTAATGTCTAATAATAGACAAATATTTCATATTTCAGCTCAAATTGAAAATGGTATAACTTTGGCAGCAGAAGTAGGATTGTTGTCCAGGAACATAAAAATAGAAGGAGCAGACTATGCTGATTTATATAAACAATCATTTGGTGGTCGTATACTGGTTGGAGAAAGTTCCCACGGTAGAGGTATGTTGAAGTAACATTATATGGACTGATATAAATAACAACAATAGTATAGTGTACAGAGAAAGTTCTTACAGTAGATTGGTTTACTGTAGTATATTTATACGAATAGGTTACTGTGATAATATTTCTATGATAAGCAACCATGCCTGCTTTCTCTCAGATTATTAATCAAATTCCATTAGTGATTGAATGAATATAAAACTCAGTTTATTTTTTTTATATGCCAGTATTAGTTTATTTATTTTTATATATTCCTGTAGGTTTTGATATCATGAAATGAAAATCTTCATTAAAATGGTTGACATTAAACATTAAATATCTGGATAATTTTCAAATAGACGAGGAAAATTTTGAAATCATGAAATGAATATTTCTATTTTTTATGAACTTTTTGAAGAGATTTCTCATTGTCAATGCCATTGCACGTCTTACACCTACAACACATTTATACAATATTAAATAGGGGGATATTGTGGTCGAGATCGTATGGTAGTTGGATTTACAACTACATGTGCAATCAATGCCTATCACCACTAAAATAGAGTTCGAAACCCATTCATGGCGAGGTGTACTCGATACAACATTATGGGATAATGTTTGCCAGTGACTTGTAACAGGTCAGTGGTTTTACTTCGGGAACTCCGGTTTCCTCCACCAATAATACTGACTGCCACTATATAACTGAAGTATTATTGAAAGTGGCGTTAAACACTATAAACCATATAACCCACCCTATAATATTAAATAAGTACCATGTTTAACCTTTATAATTTACCAGCCACAATATAATTGTAGGTTATGCAAGAATTTCCAATGTTGAGTTCTACCACATGGGACAAGAAGGCTACATAGAAAGTTATGATCCTCGTTATGCTGTAGCTTACATGGATTCTGGACCTGTTACCAACCTGAAACCATCCTATGTTAAAAACAATGCCTTCCATCATGGATTTTCACCAGCAGTAGGAGTATACAATGCACCAAATATGCCTATAGAAGATAATGTCATCCATCATTGTGTTTGGTTCTGTAAGTTTTAATATTTATAAATAAAAATAATATTTTGGTAAAATATGACTAATGGATATTTTCATATTTTCAAATGTAAATTTTGACCAAACTAAGGATAATTTGTATTTAAATTGATTTTTTCCCCTTGTGGTGTGATGATTTTTTTGTTATTATTATTAATTAATAATGATTCAGATTTATACAGACATAGTTTTGAAAGGAAATAAATTCATTTAGAGCAGGTTAGCAATCTTTATACATGTTTACAATGCAGTTTTCCTCTGTTTTTATGGTTTTACAGAATGATGAATATGTGTAGATATTAATTTTGATAATAATAGAATTTTTACTTTATAGCAATTCAGACCAACTCTGACAACACCCAAATCAAGAGAAACATGGTTACATTGATGGTATGGGAGGGTGCCTATCAGGATAGATATGAACCCTTGAATGTTCGCTATAATGGAGCCATTTCTGCGTTAGAAGCAACCAATCTAATATTGGAAGGAAACAGAGTATCAGGATCTGAACGTTTGGCTTACCATCTTCCATTACAGTCATGTAGCACACCCATGTCCGATTGGTATTCCGACAATGTTGCACGCTCTTCGTTAATTGGAACGGCCACCTTGCCAGATGAAGTTCATCCAAACTCTTGTAACAGAATATCAGGGTTAACAGCCTTGAAATGTACAGATTTTGGAGTTTATTATGAAAATAAACAGTCCGTTATATTTGAAGATCTAACCTTAGCTGATAATCAAGTGGCTATATTCCCAATGGTTATTGGACCAAGTGCAACAGGTCATGCATTTGAAAACAAAACTGTAACAATTAAAAATGTCAAAATTGTTGGAACAACATCAAGCTTTGATTGTACAACAGATAGAGTGGACGGAAGTGATCACAACATAGAATTGTCAGCAAATTCAAGATCATTTGATTCATCAAGAAGAATCGGTGTCACTTTTGGTACCTTCAACTCTGGTAGCAACAAAGCTCCAGTCAAACCTTTCGTTAATATTATGTCTTATCAGGCAATTATGGGACTTACAATATTACAAGGTATGTATCATAATTTGCTTATTCTATAATAATGCACTTCAATGCACATTGCAAATGGGGGGGGGGGGGGGGGGGGGGGGGGGGTTGGAGCAGTGGCTAAATTTATAATAGGTTTAATTTGTTTTAAAATTTGTTTAGATAAAAATATTTTAACCATGGATATGTTTCTATCAATCCCAGTTTTAACAGCTGCTAAATTTTGATTGGTTATACTGCTGGTCTGGCAGTTCCAGATATTGTTCATAAGTATGGAGAAAGTAGCGTAATATTTGTTTTTTATTCATTGTGTAAACATAGGTATTTGATTTAGTCTATTCTGTTGTGTTCCTTTGCTTTACTTGTTCAGGAAGACTTTTCAGTTATATTACTTTTCCAGTCTATTGACTTTGAGCGTACCTGATGAAGGTTTTTACAGAAACGTGTTGCACACACTAAATAGGATATCTACATTTTTTTCCTCACTTAGAATTAAGAAATGCATGTTAATTTTATACTTCACTTTTTTAGATGTTACATTCAGTGGATTTTCGTCTACATGTTCTGTCAATGACTATGCCATTGCTACAAACAGAGCCAATGACGATGGAATTCATCCTATGGTATCTTCAGGACTTGTTTTTGATAATGTTGCTAAAGATAATAGGATCCTTATTCATCGACCTAATGTTGGGTAAGTATTTATAACATGCCTAAAGGAAAGCAAATGTCTTATAAATATTGAAAAAAAATAGTATGATAATTGTGATTCTCTGTTATATATTGCCTCATACTTTTAAAAAGGGCCATCGTGGTCGTGATCATATGGTAGTTGGATTTACAACTACCTATGCAATCAGTGCCTAATGTTGTGAGTTGAAATCCCACTCAGGCATGGTGTACTAGATACAACATTATTTTGATAAAGTTAGTCAATAACTTGCAACAGGTTGGAGTTTTTCTCTGGGCACTCCGGTTGCCTCCACTAATAAAACTGACCACCACGATATGACTATAAAATATTGTTGAAAGTGACGTTAAACACCATAACCCTAACCCTAACCCATACTTTTAAAAGTGGTCAATATTATAGATGTATTATTTTTGTGATGAAGCTCTCTATTGAAATAATTGTTTAAGAGTTGTGGGACTTTATATGGGCGTATAATGCGTATATGGCCCAGCTTTTAATTTTGGTAGCTCGAAAAGTAGAAAGCACATTTACTGGTATAAGTTTTAGCAAGAAGTAACACTGTTTAAAATAGATAAAAATTTACATTACAACCAGTCATGATTATCTCCCTTTTACCACTTATGGTATTATTTTTTTTTGCAGTAAAATTAACTCAGCTGACTGTGTAGACATGGACTGTGATGGTCTGAAGAAAGCTTTCCTAAAAGATTTGGATGGCTCATTGCTAGGATCTCCAGGAACAGTCATACCTCAATCAGAATATGAATGGGGCGGAGACCTACGCAGAGGATTGGGCGATTACAGAGTTCCTAAAACAATGCAAACAGAATTAAATGGAAATCGAATTCCTATGAGTACTTTGGCACCAATTAAAGGTGAGTGTAAAATTCAATAGTTTTCAATGACTTGAAGGAAAAGTCTGAAGATACCAAAGTTGTAATTAAACTAGAAGCTGTAATAATTTAAATAAGTACAGTTAATGCAATAGCCAAAAGAAAAAAGACAAGCAATGATTTAAAAAACTCTACACAGAAAACAAAAGAATGAGCAACACCAACCCCACTAAAAAAACAGAGGCAATATTAAGTGCTCCAGAATGGTAAGTAAAAAAACAGAGGCAATCTTAGGTGCTCCAGAATAGTAAGTAAAAAAACAGAGGCAATCTTAGGTGCTCCAGAGTGGTAAGTAAAAAAAACAGAGGCAATCTTAGGTGCTCCAAAATGGTAAGTAAAAAAAACAGAGGCAATCTTAGGTGCTCCAAAATGGTAAGTAAAAAAACAGAGGCAATCTTAGGTGCTCCAGAATGGTAAGTAAAAAAAACAGAGGCAATCTTAGGTGCTCCAGAATGGTAAGTAAAAAAACCAGAGGCAATCTTAGATGCTCCAGAATGGTAAGTAAGAAAAACAGAGGCAATCGTAGGTGCTCGAGAATGGTAAGTAAAAAATCCCAGAGGCAATCTTAGGTGCTCCAGAATGGTAAGTAAAAAAAACAGAGGCAATCTTAGGTGCTCCAGAATGGTAAGTAAGAAAACCAGAGGCAATCTTAGGTGCTCCAGAATGGTAAGTAAAAAAACCAGAGGCAATCTTAGGTGCTCCAGAATGGTAAGTAAAAAAAACAGAGGCAATCTTATGTGCTCCAGAATGGTAAGTAAAAAACCAGAAGCAATCTTAGGTGCTCCAGAATGGTAAGTTAAAAAAACAGAGGCAATTTTAGGTGGTCCAGAATGGTAAGTAAAAAAACCAGAGGCAATCTTAGATGCTGCAGAATGGTAAGTAAAAAAAACAGAGGCAATCTTAGATGCTCCAGAATGGTAAGTAAAAAAAACAGGCAATCTTATGTGCTCCAGAATGGCAAGTAAAAAAACCAGAGGCAATCTTAGGTGCTCCAGAATGGTAAGTAAAAAAAACAGAGGCAATCTTAGATGCTCCAGAATGGTAAGTAGAAAAACCAGAGGCAATCTTAGGTGTTCCAGAATGGTAAGTAAAAAAATGAAGGCAATCTTATGTGCTCCAGAATGGTAAGTAAAAAAAAACCAGAGGCAATCTTAGGTGCTCAAGAATGGTAACTAAAAAAAACAGAGGCAATCTTAGATGCTCCAGAATGGCAAGTAAAAAAACCAGAGGCAATCTTAGGTGCTCCAGAATGGTAAGTAAAAAAAACAGAGGCAATCTTAGATGCTCCAGAATGGTAAGTAGAAAAACCAGAGGCAATCTTAGGTGTTCCAGAATGGTAAGTAAAAAAATGGAGGCAATCTTAGGTGCTCCAGAATGGTAAGTAAAAAAAACCCAGAGGCAATCTTAGGTGCTCAAGAATGGTAAGTAAAAAAAACAGAGGCAATCTTAGGTGCTCCAGAATGGTAAGTTAAAAAAACAGAGGCAATCTTAGATGCTCCAGAATGATAAGTAAAAAAAACAGAGGCAATCTTCGATGCTCCAGAATGGTAGGTAAAAAAAACAGAGGCAATCTTAGATGCTCCAGAATGGTAAGTAAAAAAAACAGAGGCAATCTTAGGTGCTCCAGAATGGTAAGCAAATCCTGCTTCACTAGCATTATTCATTGATTCTTTGATGGAATAATTTTTTTTAGGAATTTTGATCGGTAATATTTATTATTTATAGTGAATTTAAAAACCTCTGATACATGAACTACTTGTTTTTTTTCCAGGTGTTATAAGAGATAAGGCATGTGTTTATGTAAGTTCCTGGCAGGCATATGAATGTTACACCTACAATTATGAGATGTTAGTGATAGAGAGTCTGGATTCTGATACAGAAACCAGAAGATTGTCACCTGTCGCTATTCTAGGCCATGATGAAGACAATGATGGTGTTATTGACCTTATAAATGGACCCCAGGATCATGGATGGTGTTCTGGATACACATGTCGCAAACGTTTGTCAACCTTCCAAGCTATTGTTGCTACTGGTTAGTATGATTATATTAGCGAATATGATGTATTAAAACATTTTACCGTAATTGACATTACCTTGTAGGCAATCAATTAATATAAAAATTATATGAATTTATAGATGTTTGTTTGAAAGGTCTAAAAAAATCTTTGAAGATGTTTACACACATATTGAAAGATATTTACCTTGCATTATGAATCCATCTTGAAAACTTCTGCATTTGCTGACCATCTTGTACAAGTTGTATTTAACCAATTGAACACCTTTGTACATCAGCCATATCTATACTTGGATGGATTCCCCCCATATTTATTGATCAAAAGTGAATTTTCTCCACAGTATATAATGAAGAATAATTTTTACTATGTTTTTCAGGCAAAGATTATCTGATTCATTTCACTAGTACAACACCACAAAAGTTACGATACTTCTTGTTGAACTCGGATGATACTGAAGCTGTCGGATTGCAAATCTGGTATTCACAACCGTACAGATTAGATGTTTACTATAATGATGCACATGTCATGCCCGTCAATGGAAGATGGAAATTTGGAGCCTATATTTTAGATCCACCACCAGTCGGCCAACCGTTTGCTTACAGACCAAATGTCACCAGCGATGCTGCAGGTACAAATTGGTTTGATCGAGATTCTGGTATCCTTTACTTCATTGTGAAAGGACCGTCAGATATTACTGTGAAAACCGTCGAGCAAGTCATCATC
Source organism: Bathymodiolus septemdierum (assembly GCA_963383655.1). Taxonomy (NCBI): domain Eukaryota; kingdom Metazoa; phylum Mollusca; class Bivalvia; order Mytilida; family Modiolidae; genus Bathymodiolus; species Bathymodiolus septemdierum. Next base: position 75,823,740 of record OY726518.1, read on the forward strand.
AACTTTCAATATCCTGCGCAGTCTGTGGATGATTTTTACGGAGAAAAGATAGTGGAATATTTAGCTGCATTCTTTGATCTTCCTCCAGAGAAAGTGAGAGTTGTTGACATTGTCAGTGCTCAACAAAGTTCTGGCAGACGACGAAAGAGGTCTACAGGAAATGATGAAATCATCATTGAAATCAGTGACTCTCCTTCACCAAGTAAGTTTTCTGATTACTTTTGTGGTAGGATATGTCTCAATAGATCTTGTTTAATGTAAACCATACTTTAAGTGTTTCTGTTTTCTTTATTGATCAAATCTGTGTGATATTGTATTAATGCTAAACAACAAATTCTTTAATTGTTTTCATTCAAGTATCTTCATGGTTGGTTTTTTTTAAATTGTACTTTTAGTTGGATCTTAAATAATACATTTTTGTTTTTACTTTATCAATTCTTTTCAAAAATTTTAAACATACAAACAATGTCTGCATAATATTTAAAACTTACAAAGACAGATAATTCTCTTGTAATAAATTACAAAATTATTTCCAAACGAGAAGGAGATTTCCTATCAGAAAGGGACGTATCACATGCATACATTGCATTTTTGATTTCTTATTTTTCCAGCACTGAGTGGTACTGCATCAAGTCCATTGACTCTTGCCAAGTTACAAGAGGTTTATGCTGCAGCAGTGGCAGAAGGCCAGCTGGGAAATTTCAGTGCTTTACTGAATGGTACCGTAATAGGAGTTTCTGTTGCCGAGCCAACCATTGATCCTTCTAATCCTGAATGGGCTACAGTTACAACATCAGATGGGTACCGTGTCCTTGTCCAAGTCGACCATATTGATTTCCATACCAAACTGGTACCACTTCATGAAGGAACTGTATTTACTACTCAACCTAAGATTAATGCATTTGATGTGTTTGTAAGTACATGTAATGATTTTCATGATTTTGTTTCTTTGTATAGTAATTTCCTGATATGCATGTTCTGAATATTCAATTTTATTTAAACGAGGGCCACTCATTCAAAGGCAGGACCAAAGTAATTATATTAAAAACATTGCAATAAAGGTATTTATAGAGGCATCATTGTAAAGATGAGCATTGTAACTCGTTGGTTCTTGTTACAGTTTAACTTAATAATGGTTAAAAATTTCACTATTTTCATCTTTTTATAGGGTTACAAAATAACTGATCTTGGAACAAGTGTGTATCCATGGTATGTAACAGCAACTCTTAGATCTGGAACTGGTAATCCATCAGCTCAACTACTTGGCAACACAACGATCAAGTTTGTAAATGGTTGGGCTAATTTCACAAATCTGGCCATTAATTACTTTGGAACTGGTTATATCATTGATTTTAACATCACTTCACCAACTGAAGGAGAAAATATGACCTTAGCCTCTGACCCTGTTGACATCAGTGCCAGACCAATTACTGCAGTGACCATTTCATCAACAGCAGATGTTTACGAGTCCACATTTATGTCTGTTGCCATGGAATTGAGAGACTCTGTTACAGGGGAGACAATCAGTGATATTGCATGGAGGGTATGTATAAAGCTAGAGGTTTTTCAATTTCTCTTTTGTTTATAAACTAGTTAATATTTGCAGCAGACATTTTATTGTATGATGATGATCAATGTTTCCAAATAAAAAAAAGTGCTATAATTTGAGAGAGAAAAAAATCCTGTTTTTTTTTTATCACTTTATGAAAAGAAAAGTTAAACAATAATGGTCAACAATTCCACCAATATCAACAAAATAAATGAAGACTGCAATATGAATTTATTTTCAAAATCATATTCTTAGCAAAAGTCTTCCTCTTAAGAACCAAGTATAGAAATACAATTGTATACATTTTGAAGCATATACGGTATTATGTTTAATTTTGTTTTTGACAGGGACATACATGGAATGTTCAAGCAGAAATAGGAAAGCCTGCCTTGTATAATGGTACACTGGAAGGTACAACTTCAGCTGTGTTTGACACTGTGACCAGTCAAGTTAACTTCTACTCACTCAACTTAACCATGCTTGGAATGACTGTTGTCAAATTCCACATCACCAGCAGTCCAGCAGACTATGACTTTTATGTGGAACACTTTGTGCCTGTCAAAGGAAGTCAACATATTGGCATGGTTCCAGAAGAAACATCGGACATTGTTTTAAGAATTGATGCAGATTATAACACAGTTGTAGGCTCGGAGGATAAATATGTGTCGGCCATGTTTGGTAATTGGTTTGCCAATAATTACCCAGACATTAGATTTGATGCAGTCTCTGTAAGCGCTGGTAAGTTTATTAACAGGTTGAGGCATTGAAAGAAAAGCAAGTTGTAAATCTTGATGACATTATTTTCAAATTCTCACTTGAAATCTGATGAGGGGTTAGGGTTATGGTGTTTAACGCAACTTTCAACAATATTTCAGTTATATCGTGGTGGTCAGTTTTATTTGTGGAGGAAACTGGAGCAAACCACCGACCTGTCGTAACTTACTAACAAACTTTATCACATAATATTGTATCGAGTACACCTTGCCATGATAAGTATTCGAACTCACAAATTTAGTGGTGATAGGCACTGATTGCATAGGTAGTTGTAAATCCAACTACCATATGATCACGATCGGATTATAATTTCCAATTGGTAATACTTGTGATGGTCTAGTTGTTACTGTCTTTGCAGAAATTGAAATTCTGTGAACATTACTGTTGAATAATTAATTGCAATATATATAATATTACTAGGGGTAATTTCAGAGTTCTGAAATTGATGGAAAGGGAAAATAATGTTTAAAAAAAAAAGTGTCATCTCATTGTCAGGAAGAAATTATTTTAAGAATTAGATAAAATATAGACTTCAACAAATTTCTTCATTTTGAAATGATGGTGGATGTTATAAGCTATAAATTATCTTCAAATGATGTAATTTTATTGATTGTCAATTGTTGTCATTTTTTTAGGAAGTATCATGGTGACGTTAACATTATCTGGCAGTAACACAAATGTTAATTCTACACTGTATTCCACATGTACATTGATCAGTAATGGACAGACCTTCAGCTATAACAGTGCCTCATTGACACTTTCATCTTACATGAATTACAATGGAAGTTCTTTCTACGGAGTCTCCTGTAATGTATCTGTAAGTATAATCTTTGAATCATAAGGACAGAAATTACCAATCAAAATACACATATTTATACCCCCGCTCCCCGAAGGGGGAGGGGGGTATACTGTTTTACCTCTGTCCTTCCGTCCGTCCAAGATATTTTTCGTCGCATTTTTCTCAGTAACTGTTGATAGCAGAAATCTGATATTTGGTCACAAGCATCATATAGGTATACCATATTGTGGGTAGTGTTTTTGGACCCGTCAGATTCCTACTTCCTGTTTGCCGACTTAGTTGGTCTTTATACGCATTGAACATATATGCACATTTTTCGTCACATTTTTCTCAGCAACTATTGATGACAGAGATCTGATATTTGGTCACAAGCGTCATATAGGTACCCCATATCGTGGGAAGCGTTTTTGAACCCATCAGATTCCTACTTCCTGTTTGCCGACTTAGTTGGTTTTTATACACATTGAACATATATGCTCATTTTTCGTCGCATTTTTCTCAGCAACTATTGATGGCAGAAATCTGATATTTGGTCACAAGCTTCATATAGGTATGCCATATTGTGGGAAGCGTTTTTGGACCCGTCAGATTCCTACTTCCTGTTTGCAGACTTAGTTGGTTTCTATACACATTGAACATATATGCACATTTTTCGTCACATTTTTTTCAGCAACTATTGATGGCAGAGATCTGATATTTGGTCACAAGCTTCATATAGGTACCCCATATCGTGGGAAGCGTTTTTGGACCCATCAGATTCCTACTTCCTGTTTGCCGACTTTGTTGATTTTTCTACACATTGAACATATATGCTCATTTTTCGTCGCATTTTTCTCAGCAACTATTGATGGCAGAAATCTGATATTTGGTCACAAGCTTCATATAGGTGCCCCATATCAGATTCCTACTTCCTGTTTGCCAAAGAGCGGGGGTATCATAGGTGAGCATTAGCTCACAGTTCATCTTGTTTAATTGGAGAAATTTTTTTTTATTATTTTTCTTCATGATATTCTGAATACTGATTGATTGGTATTTAACATCAACTTAAGCAGCATTTAGCAGATATGGTATGGTGTAATATTCTGAATGTACCACAATGAAACTAATCTATATTGAATACCAATTAGTCAGAATACACAGGTGGTTGGATTTACAAACATTTTGGATTAGAGGTTAAGGTTATGGTGCTTCATGCCACTTACAACAATATTTCAGGTTTTTTTTTATTATAAGATTTGATGTTGATTTACACAGAGTTTCAATTTATTTAAAGATCTGTTTAGATGTCTTCTACATTATTTATCTAAATTAAGAAAGAAAAAAGAAAGATAATTAGTACTTAATATTTGGATGCTAACTCACCCAGAGATTTTAGTTAATTTTCTTATATTGTCATTACAGCCTGCTGAGGACTCGTCTAATACAGCAATAATACCAATAGTCGTTGGAGTTTGTGTTGGTATTTGTGTAATATGTGTTGTCATAGTGATATTAATGTGGAAGTTTAAGATCTATCCAAAGACCAAAACATGTGGTAAGTTTATATTTAATTATTACAGCCAACCTGTCTTATGTGACCTTTCAAGGGAACAGTGAAATATTGTCATGTTAGACAGGTGGTCGCTTAATACAGGTTTAATTGATATGAAATGCACTGTGAAGGGAAATAAAAGTTACAGTCATTTAATGCAAGTTGTTGCTTAATAGAGGTGGTCTCTAAAGCAGGTTTGACTGTAACTTAATAGAGGTGGTCTCTAAAGCAGGTTTGACTGTAACTTAATAGAGTTGGTCTCTAAAGCAGGTTTAACTGTATATACACAAGTATTCTATGTCTCTTTAAATTCAATAATAAAAATCCTGCTAACATTAATACAAAAACACAGCAATATGTTTTATGTCAAAGAACAAACGTAATTATTTAGGGACAAAGTAGAATAAATTTTGTTTTATGTCATATGTAAATAGGATAAAATTAATAGATTTTGAACTTTTTGAACAAGTACAAATACACTGAAATAAAACAATAAAGAAAATTTGTTACACAATATTTATTACCACAATTTCATGGGTATTGTAAAAAAAAAACTAGACCAGATTATTTTATGCTGTAAGACCTTTCGTGGAGCAATTTAATTCATTGGCACTTTTTGCAAGTTGCAAGATATTCCAAGTTAAACCATGGGTATGATCCTTAATTTATTAATATTTTGTATAATATTCAATATTTTAGGATGGATTTCCTTTATGTGTTTGCCATTTTTATCTGGATTTGTGGTAATAAATTATTGAAGGATATTATTTGATTAATAGTTTCATCATCTTTTATTTTCAGATATTCCTCAGTATGAATATGGTACCCAGTATCTAGGGAAGAATGATATTGATGACATCTTATTCAGAGAGAGGTCTTTCATGAGCATCAACGCCCCAGTAGCCACCTCAATGGATAAAAGTATACCTCATAAATATTAACTTTTTCTCAACACTCAAACATCGAATTGACTATTTTTGGAAACAGTTTTTTTTTCTATGTTAATCTTGATACAAATTGACTACAAAGTTAATGAATGTATTTACCTTACATGTATTGTACCAAATAACTTGTTTTAAACTTCACATGATTTAGAGAACATATGTCATATCTGTTGTTAGGGGTGTAATGATACACTTTTTCCACAAGCGATACGTATCGCGATATTTGATATGTATTACGATACGTATCACGATACGTTTTATAGGAAACTGTAACTATTCTTTGAGGTCCATGCTGGTCGACATGGACGCTGCCATGTTTTTTTTTATATGAGGTTGCTTACGTACTAGCGGAAATTATAAATATTTGATATTTGATTAATTAATTTTAAAAGCGTAAATTAATTGATTCACTTTTCTCAAAATGTTAATTAAATGATCACCAAAAGAAGAAAACTGAAGTTCAACACTACTTTTTTTCAAAAAATGAGCGTCATATCGTTTGTATCGTAAGCGGCCTCCACGTATCGTGAACCAAACTGCCCCCAAAATAATCGTGATTTCGGTACATACGGTGAATCGTTTCCCCCTTTTCTGTTGTATATCAGCATGATATAAAGAATACAGTAGTCCCTCACGTATATGGCCACCCACTTCTGTAATGCTAAAGCAGCATTATAAGAGAGGTGGTCTCTTTTGATGGGGACAATTAAGTAGAATATTACTAACACGGTGAATTTAAAATCTGGTCTGATAAAAGGAATATAAGAGGAGATGAGGGCTACTGTACTTATAGAATACAATTAATCAAATTTGTGTCAGTACTACAATGCATATTTTATTTAAAGCAAAAAACATGTCTTGAGATTATGACTTACTACAGCAATTTTTTTCTGCATATTTTATGTGCTGCATTTCATGTTGATTGTGCATAATTTATGATTGCATTGTCAGCTATTTTTATTTTGTTTTTTATTTTATAAATGTGAAGAAAAAAAAAGGGAACAAAATATTTAAAAAGTATTTTTATTTATCATTTGTTTATTAAACATTTTATAATATTTTGACCAAGCATGCTCTCACTTCTCAGGATATTTTAAGCATTTGTGACATTATTCAAAAGCTTGATACATCTATAATAAATGCAAGGCCTAAAATGGCTCCATATAATGTTGTCAGCTACATGCAGTACTGTAGCAAACAAATTGTAATTGTGTATAAATAAGATAAGGATAATGCAATATTGGTAAGGCATAAAATATTTTGAGAAGTTTAAGATAATGCAGTTATAATGTAGCTGTGATATTTTAGATGTTATTTTTCTATCTGATTTTTAATAGATGAACTGTCTGTGATAAAATTTTTAAACCATCCTTTTTATATATTCTGTTATCTTTGTTTCATAATAAAAAGAAGTATCTGAATTGTTTGTTTTTATATTTATTTACATTTAAAGATCTTTAATTGGCAATACACAACAAAGTTTATGGTCAAATACTCGTGTGTGCAATGTTGTATCGAGATCAAATTGGCATGTGTGCTTTAACATTAGTTCTTTACAAGCGATTTTTGATATATTTTTAAACAATGGAAACTGAAGAAAAAAGTTAAACATTATTAATCCACAATATAACCAACCAAACATGACCACTTGTCTTGGAAACCACCAACTCCTAAACACAGACTTTATAATGGTAGATAATAATGGAAATCTAAAAAAATAGTTAACTGTCTTGAGACAGGCATAAAAATGTGTCAGAATTAAACCTGTTAATGGAGTGTATGTCAAAACGACATGAAAAACATAAAATTTCTTAAAGAAATGCATGTACAATTTGGTACAGTTTATTTGTTCCTGAGATTTTTTTTAATAAACCTCTCTTTTAGACTATGTGGTAATGGTGGCCATCTTGAATTTGCAATCTCCCCAAGTCATTTTAAATATTGATTGATTTGATTTATTGTGTTTAATGCCACTTTCAGCAATATTTCAGTTATATCATGGTGACCAGTTTTAGTAGTGGAAGAAGCCGGAGTACCCAGAAAGAACCATCGACCATGGGCAAGCAACTGGTAAACTTTATCACTTGCGTCTGTGAGTCGAGTGCACTCTTTTTTTGTAATATACAAAGCCGGGTGCGAACCCACGTCGTATTGGTGATAGGCTTATTTGAGTTATTAGGTAATCCAACTACCTAACTCATTGAGCCACCCAGGCCCTTAAATATCGAATGAACACAACAAAAATATCTTTTGTATACAATGTACCTTGGTTTTAATCAATATTGCAGATTCTGATTAGTTTTTACAATATTTTTTTAAGAGTGATATTTTTAACAATATTACACTGCGATAGTCTTCAATGCAAAGCAAAAACTTTATAAAGGGACATCATTTACAGTTACGGTTCAAACATATTAGTAGTTTCTGAAAAGCAAATTTGTTCACCATAAAACTCCTAAATAAACTTATGTTGGCAGTCATGCATTTCATATTGGTACTTACAACAAATGAGTATACTGGCTCCATGTTTATTATGAAGATTTTCAATATTTTTAATCAAGATCAATTTCTGATCTAACAAAATATCGGATTATTTGGAAATGACTTTCAAATAATGTAGAACACAAAGGAATACAGACACACTGCATTTATTTCATAGTACATGTGACAAAATATTATGACCTTCATTTAGCTAGCTGCCTATTATTATAAATTAATAGCTATTAAAGTTGATTAAACTTGAGGGTATATGTAGTGTGGAGGATATCACACACTATCACTTCATTTCCAGCTATTTGAAATTATACTGTACGAAAATGTCCATTGATCATAACTCGGATAACTGGACCCAAATAACACAACAAAAAAACATAGAAATGAAGTGTTTAATTGACTGAAAAAATACATATACTTCATATAAACTTTATTTGACTTTCCAATCTGAGTGTGCCTGATGAAATTTATTCCAGAATATGTGTCATGCACACTAACCTAGATTTCTATATTTTTATTAGCTCTGCTATTAACAAATTGGTTATTATAATAATGCAATACAGCATTCATAGTGTTCTAATAAATGTAACTCCTGATTTATTTACAGCTAAAACAACAGCTTCACTCTTTACCTACCATCATTAGGATAGAACACAGTAGATCCAGAAATATTACAAAACTTTGATACATCTTCTTAAGCCATCTGATACGAACAGTCTTTATTGTAGCCTCTTATCCAGACATCCCTGCATAATATTAATAGAAGGAGGTGACAACAACTGGTATCCTCAGGATTTTACATCTATTGCATTGGAAAATTTGAATTTTATTTGTGTAAAATAAAATATACCATTCACATATAATTTGGAAAAATAATAAAAACAGAGATATGAATTAGTGTCAACAAGGAACAGAAATTAATTCAATTGCTATATTTAACTTCTGTCAATTTGATATAAAATTATTAATTTGCATTGAAGTCTATGTAGAATCTTGAGGATTAGGCTTGGCTTCACCTCTTAACATTTTCTTCAAATTGGATGTGTACATTTTTATTACAGTTACTAATCACAAATAACAAATATATCTGAAGTCCTATAATTTGTGAAGACATTAACTGTTCCAAAGAATACATCTTCTACCTTTCATGGAGGACTGTAATCATACTATTGCACTTCTTTTCTTGAAGTAATTATGCACATTTACATTACATATATCTAGCATTATATGCATCAAGTACACTCACACTATGTCATCTCTAGTTTTTATGTGTCATCTGCTGTTATATCTAATTTGAAAGCATAATTTACCTGGTGATCTCTTAATTTTTTTATGCGTCATACTATGTCATCTCTAGTTTTTATGTGTCATTTGCTGTAATACATCTAATTTGTATGCATAATTTACCCGATGATCTCTAATTTTTTATGCATCATATACTATGCCATCTCTATCTTTTTATGTCATTTGCTGTGTTATATCTGATTTGGGTGCATCATTTACCAGCTTGATCTCTGATTTTGTAGTGGTCATATACTATATGTCATCTCTAAGTTATATATATATACTCTGCTTATATGTGTCATTTATTATGCCATTTCTACTTTTTATGTGTCATATACTATGTTGTTTCTAATATTTATGTGCCATATACAATGTCATCTCTTATATGCATGTATATTGACTGATTTATTTACAAATGTCGCAGGCGACACATTTTTGAAATTTTTACTAGTTTTAGGAAATAAATTTTTACATTAACATGTATATACTAAAATATAAATATAGCATACTTTTCAAATTTATGAATTTATTCCTTTGATTTTTCTTTATTTGTACATATATAATCTGACCGTTTTATTCACAAATATGACTCATTATTAGGAAGTTAATTTATCAAATTTGTTCACACCACAATATAGCTGAAATACTGCTAAAGTTGGCATTAAACACCAACCAATCAATCAATCAAATTAATGTGTAATCTCAATATGAACAATTTATTTGGTTATTTCTATTTTTATTTTACAACTGATTTTAAAATAACAATGTTAATAACAACAAATAATATATTTAAAAGAAATCTGGAATCTTATTACAGAATAAAACATATTCAATAATTGTATACAAGATGTTTATATGAAAAGGTGAAACCATTTCTACATATCAATTAACAAGTGTAGACAAGTTTATTTCTTGTCTACATCTGCCTCCCCCCTACAAATAGTTTGTGTGAAATATTTTTCAGCAAATAAATCTAAGTTAATGTACTATGAAACTGAAATTAAGTTAAGCTGACATATGCATGAATATGCACATATACCCTCCATGATCAATGTGTGGATCAAATATGATGAGCCTAGGTTGTATGGTAATAGAGAAACTGATTTAAATCATGAAAACTTGACGTAAATTAGATCCTTAAAATGAGGACAAGGTCAGGTGACACATGCCTGGCTGACATGTACACACCATGATCAATGTTTGAACCAGGTATGGTGAGCCTAGATTGTATGATAATGACCTAACTGACCTAATTACAAAAAAACTTCATTGTTAAAAGCCGTCGCCAGAAAAGCAATACCTATATCTCATCTTCAGCAATTATTGTTACTGACAAGACAGAAATAAAGCATATTCACTTCAAATTTCATCATAGTGTCTCTAACATTTTATAATTGTCTTTATTCTTATTAAGAAAGACAGTTGTTGACATAATACTGTTAGCACTAATACCAAAATGTTCCATCTATACAGCAGGTTTTCCACCATGTGGTAGGTACATACAAGCTTTTTCACTGTTATGTCACGGCACTTACGGTACTGTCAACAGAACACAAAGCTTTAACAAGTCCACTTTTGCCATCCGATTATGAAGACTTCAACACAGCTTCCACAAGAGGGTACCACTCAATCATATTTGCAATTCTCAGGCATTTTCTAAAAAAATTGGGAGAATGTCATGCTGTGAGTCACTCATTTCTTGTGTCATATACATCCAGTTGTACTTAAACTAATAGGAACATTGTGCAGTCTTGCATTGTGAAGGTATTATGAGGTAAATCATTGGTTTTCTGTGCACCAGTATATTGCAAAACGGTGCATATCGATCACAATACCATTAATAAAACAAAAACACTGAAAATGATTGAGAAAGATAATTGTTGTGATGAAAGAGATTGGTTATAATGGAGAACATCAGATGTGATTGAGGAATGAATCCTTCTACAAACAATCTTTCAAAAAAAGTTTCAAATAGATCAAGTTATCAATAAATACATATACTGTATTATTGTTTGCTTTTTGACTGATATAAACGATAGGGAGTTATCTTTTCCCTCTAGAGTATTGCAACAAACTAGAGGCTCACCTGGTTGCCTGTTTGTGTTCTAGGCATGTTTGTGGTATATGATAAACAGATATTCATATTCCCAGTCATAGCTTTTACCTTACAGTGAAGAAACTAAATATTTCTATAACCCCAAGGTTTTCTAGGAAGATTCAAAATAGAAATTGATCAAGTTGATTTATCTTCAAGCTGAAAATTTGTATAAATTTGACCCTGTTCTTTTACCATCTGTATTTTCTTTCCCATGTCAAAGTAAGCAATTTATAGAAATTAAAACAAGTAAGAAATGCAGTCAGAACACATTCAACCAGATTTTGATAGTAAAATACACTCTGACACAATATCCCAACTTCCAGCAAACAAGTCTGCTCTTGCTACTTAATGAAGCATGCACAGCTGAGAAACAGCAAATATCAATTTTGCTTTGACCCAACATGGTACCATTACAATACATGACTAAGACGTTAAGAATGTTATAGATAAAGTGACATGAAGATGTTACTTGATATAAAAACAGATTGAAAAAGTTGAGCTAACGTTGCGAGTTTGATACAACATCAGAGATCCCCCTGGAATTTACTCATGATGGGCCATAGGCCCATCATGAGTAAATGGAAGGGGCCATTATGGCCCATCATGAGTAAATGGAATGGGTCATTAGGCTGGGGGTTTGTGGGCCGCCTAGGAAATTAGATTTGAAGGTTTTAAGACCCTCTATGACCCCCTAAAAAGCATATGAAATGTATCATTTCATCTCGTTTTGAAATCAGCTTTTAACATTAAAATACTTTATCATAGAGAGTTACAGATAGTGGTAGACCATCCCATATTTCAAAACATTTTTTTTTCCAATAAGTACTGCTAATATCACCTCAATGAGAATAAAAATAATGGCTGACTAGTAAAACATTTTATTTTCCTTAGACTCGTAGGTAACCCAGGGGAAGAGAGAGCACCAACGGTCCTGAAATTTCCGTAATTCGACAGGTGCATCACTTGTATTTATTGCTGTTGCTTGTAGTAGCAATATCTTCAGTAGAATCCTGATTTGATTCATCTGTTTGTTCAAGGAAAAACGTAATTTTCCTTTGGTTTTCAACTGGAGACTTCAGTTTTTTCGTGGCGGCGGCATGTTCATGTATTTCGGATAAACTTGGCGATATCCAATCTTCTGTCAGAAAAACCAGATAGGATATCGGTACATTATTTATCTCCAGAATGGAGATCGCTGGACAGAATAGCTAAATTTGCGTCAACGATCCCGACCACGGGCACACGATACACAAATTCCATGGGCTGTAGGTTAACTTTCTGCGCCATTTCTGTGCTGAAAGAGAATTTGCATGTGCCATTTCCATTTTTAATGCGACTATGGTGCAATGCCGCGGCCCAAAGTGATCTCTGCAACATTGTGATAAAGTTTGTCAGTGACTTGCGGCAGGTCAGTAGTTTTCTCCTGGTACTCCGGTTTCATCCACCAATAAAACTGACAGCCATGATATAGCTGAAATATTGTTGAAAGTGGCATTAAACACCATTAACCATAACCCTCCTGAAAAAGTTGAGTGAGTGAATGATCGCTGTTCAATGCCAAATGAGCAATTTTTCAGCTATATCATGACGAGAACAAGTTACATGCGATGAGATGATCATGATATTCACTTGTACTAGACCAACATGCTTAGTTGGATTTTTGTAGTGCTAGCTCACTGAAATGACAGTCCATGGGTAGACATTTCATTCCACTCGGACACATTCTCCTGATTCCAAGCCAACCAGTCTTTGCTGTTTCTCCTTAACGCAGAGTAGTTAGTGGAGAAGCAACAAATACCAATTCCATAGATTTTGGTTAAAACCGACTGGATTCAACCCACGATCTACCGTACTCAAGGCAAACACACTAACCATTACACCACTGATGCTGTTGAAAATTCGACACCTGCAATGAACTGATTGGACCTGCTTTTTGGGTTAGTAGTCTACAAGTATGACATATACAAAAATAGATATTTTAAAACCTCATTGAGGGAAACAATGAATACAAAATACTATTAATAAATATTTTATTGAATGAAACCACGTGATTGACAGTAATGGAGTAATATTTTTTACTTGATCACATAACAAATATCTATAAAAAAAAAATATAGCACTTTGATGGCACCAACGAATATACCTCTTACTGCAATCATCATACTGCCTACACTACTTTTGTAGTACACAAATCTAGCCTAATAAACGAGCTGACAATTATAAAGTTATTAGTTTCTTTGTTTATAGTTGACTAACATTAATTATTTTTTATGCATCATCTATTTGGTCAATTCTAATATTAATGTATAATCTACAATGTTATTTCTAATTTTTATGCATCATCTACTTTTTTTCTTGGTTACATTGAAATAAAACACAGGTAGATTGACTGCATATTTTATATGATTTTTTTTTTTAAAGAAAAGTATTATAGTATATGTAATAAGAATTAATATATATATATATATATATATTTTAAAAGAAATAAACATCTTCCAAATAATTTTAACACTATCAAATATAATTTATCCCATGATTTTTAGATAAAAGCTTATTTTATCAAAAAATTAAATATTGTTCATCATATCTCTTAAAAAAAAACAATAAAGTTATCAAAAAAGTAAAGAAATTTTATCAAGTCCTTCCAACAAATAAAAACAAAAGTATAATAATTTCAAAATTCCTCATATAATGTGATGATTAGATTAGTAACAGTTTATGATTGTTTTTATCTTCATTGAGAGAGAATCTGGTTGACAGCTTTGACGATACAGTTAGCACTAATGCCAAAACGTTCGATCAATTCTGCAGCTTTTCCGCTACGTGGTATTTCCCGAACAGCCAGCTTTTTCACAGTGATATCTTTACATTCACAGACTGCTGAACACACAGCTTCACCAAGACCACCTGTTAATATATGCATGACAATAAAATTTAGTTCCGTCTGTATAATATGGTTTCATTAGAACTTTAAAAAAAAAATCAATATTGTACAATTCAATTCTCATACAGTGATGATACCAATATAAATATCACCAACATAAAAATGTTTATAAACCAATCTAATTAAAATTGTTGATTTTTCTTTTCTTTTTGATAAAGCATTAATAATTAATATTAATATGGGGTCATGTCAGCAACCTTACAAAATATCATAACTCTCAATGTGTGCCAAGTCTTAACAGTAAACAAAGTGATGTTCTAGCTAAATCAATCCATATTACTTAAAATTCAATTTGGACATATGAAAACCTACATATTACACAAAAATGGTATAGCTTACATCATTTTAAAACTAACCTATAAAAATATTGAAATATATGGACATTAAGAATATATCATTTATGATGCTTGGGCCACAACTCTAATAGAATTAGTCAGTTCAGCATCAGAAATAATTGTGCATTGCTTCCTCAACCAATAAAACTGGCTGCCACAATATATAACTGGAATATTGTTGAGAGTGGCATTAAACTCTCATAGCCCTCATCTCTTGGGACAAATATGAACAAAACATTTACTTACCAAATGGATAATGGTCCTCTACAGTAATGATCTTTCCTCCTGTAGCCCTGGCACAGTTGATAATAGTTTCGGCGTCAATAGGTTTGACAGTAAATGGATCTACCACTCTGATGTTGATGCCGTCAGCGGCCAATTTGTCAGCTGCCTTCATGGCTTCTTCCAAGGTTACACAGCAACCAATCACGGTCACAGAATCATTGGCACTTTGACGGACAATCTTTAAAAAAAAAATCACATTATGCATTCAATTAATATCTGAAGTCAGGTTAAGTTCAGATTTCAAATAGAGCCCTTGTGGTGGTGTTCGTATGGTACTTGGATTTACAACTACCTGTGCAATCAATGCCTATCACCACTAAAGTTGTGAGTCTGAACCCTGTTATTGACGAGGTGTACTAGACACAACATTATGTGATCAAGTTTTGTCAGTTTTTCTCCGGTTTCCTCCACCAATAAATCTGACTGCCACGATATAACTGAAATATTGTTGAAAGGACATTAAACACCATAAACCAACCAAATTACAAATACTGTGATTCTGTCTGTGATTATTTAACTGTTTATTCAGGGTTTAGTTTTTTATGAAACAATCAATGCTTCAGATAAGTCGGATGGAGTTTTACTCCCTTGTTAAGAAATCAATTGGGAACCTGTATTTTTCATTCGAGTATTTGAAACTGAATATTCGTATATTTTCGTCTTAATTTGGTCTTTTATTTATTTATATGGAATAAAATTGATAATTGATTCTATATGTGCTGGAGAAGAACACAGGTATATACCAGGTATTTATTGATAAACCAATTGGATTGTGAAACAATCTAATAAAAATTAGATGTTTGTTGTATTTTAACTTTTTATTTTCTTTGGCATAAATGTACAAATATGTGGCATACTACTGAACAATGTAATCAGATTGTAGACATATACCAGACCTTTCAGTAAGGGGTGGTACCAGGTACTTTTACCTGCCTAAAATAGTCTTTGGTACCTTCTCATTTTACAGAGTGTTCCATAAGATATTCATGAAAATTTTTCAAATGTTAATAAAAAGTAGCGCCTGTAAACAGTGAAGTACTGGTAGACTTGAAAAATATTGAAAGCCCTGATATACATGTACTAACGAGTAAAAAAACTCTAAACTGAGACAACTCGGACATAAAAATGACTGCACACTGTGTTAATACCCTACTCGTTTGTGATGTTTACTTTTGATATAATTGATTGGTCCATTTGGGAAATTGTAGTGATTTGTGCATGTTATCTATGAGCTGATACAGTAAAACCTGTGTAAACCGGCCACCATTGGGATCAAGTTTCACGGCCGGTATTGATAGTGGGCCGGTTTATTCAGTGTCTACTTGACTACCGTATAAGTGGTTTTTTCACGGGAGCCAAATTTCACGATTTTCTTCCAAATTGGTGGATTTTTTTTAGCGGTACTTAATTTTTGCGATCCTGAGTTTTAACCAAAATCAAATTTTAGCGGATAGACCATTATATTAGAATTACATTCAGATTGTCTGAATTGCTTAACTAACAATTCAAAATAGGAATTGTTTTGAAATAATTGAGTATCGTAATTTCTTATGCATAATGCACGGGTTTTTGTCCAGATTCTTTATTTTGCAGGAGGGTGCACATTTACTACTGTCTAATATTTTCGTATTTCTTTACTTGTTTGGACACTATTCCACAAAATCATTAAATGCGTATAATACTTTTTAATTATTCAGAGAATTACATTTATTGTAATACTCTCTAGTGGAGTTGTGTTTTGAACCAGTAAACGTTGATACGAAAATAAACTAAAAAAAAAGTGTGACTATATTTAACCGTGCGTAAAATAATCAATATAAATAATGCTGTCGATAAGATTGAATGTGTGTATGTATGAAAGGTGTCATAATTACTTAGTGTATAATTAGACTGCCAGACTGTGTTTACTCAAGCATTTAATGATTGAAATAAAAAGAAAATGGGAATCAAATGTATTTGTCATTTTTTATGTCAAGTCTGGAAGTTTGATTACTCCCAGCTATGAAGACTATAATGTATAATCCGATTAACAATAAATTATCTCAAGTTATGATTGTATGGCTTGGATGCTAGTTCATCACTTAAATAATAAGGCATTGTTTGTTGTTCATTTATGATCATTGTCAACATATGCATTGTTTTCGGGAAGGATTCCCCCATGGCCATGTTGGATATTTTAAAAGCGTCCCGGCGAAAAAAACCCACTTATAAGTTATACAGGGTATTTCATCTTGATTAAGCTTTCGCTTTTTAGGTGTTGATTCCATGTTTGTTTAACATTTAATGAACATTTAAACATTAACCACATGAGTTACCCAGTGATCACTAATTACAGGTGTGCTAATATACACACTTCGATAAACACCTTCAATACGCTTCCCCTTACTACCGATCGATATTCACATATATGTAAACACACGCTTGATTGATCTGATCATGACAGGTTTACGGAGATAAATTATAACACCAATTAGTGTATTGGGACCACAAGTCAAGGCCGGAATTCGGAATGTGCAGTGTCCGTTTATTCAATGATTTTTAACAAAGATTATTAAGGAAAAAACTGGGGACTTGAAATTTAGATCGGAATGGACAGTATTCCGGTTTACTCAGGGTCCGGGTTTCATCAGGTTTCACTGTACTAGATCTTGGTAAAGATATCCAATCTTAGATTGACTGAATTAGGCTATTTGTTGAGACAGCAGCTTTCATGAATACCTTAAACTCAGAAAAATGTCCTCTTGTAGGAGAAAAAAACATTTGATTTGGTGTTTCAGACTTAAAATTACCTTAGCTTTGCCAACAGCAAAGGGTTCATTATTATCATACAAAATAGCAGTATTTGGTCTACTGGTTCTGATAAATGTGACTCCTGGTGTATTGGCTGCTAACTCTACAGCTCTCTCACATGACACAGCATCACTAGGGTAGAATACAGTAGATCCAGGAATACTACGGAACATGGACAGATCTTCTAATGCCATCTGGGATGGACCATCCTCACCTACATAATAATATACAATCCTAAGTATTGAATTAAAATAATGCAACACATATCAGCTTCACTTTTACAGTAAACAGACAGATGTATCACATTATCTGAGATGGTCTAACCTTCACCAACAAAATTTAATGTATAAACTACTTACACACAAGTCATAAATCCAAGATAACTAACTATTACTTCTTTTAATTTTCATTCAATAACGTAAACAATATTGGAGGAAAAAATGATCCATTTTTAAAATACAGACCTATCTTTCTAACAGAATATATAATGTGAAGACCAAACAAATCCATTTTTAAAATACAGACCTATCTTTCTAACAGAATATATAATGTGAAGACCAAACAAATCCATTTTTAAAATACAGACCTATCTTTCTAACAGAATATATAATGTGAAGACCAAACAAATCCATTTTTAAAATACAGACCTATCTTTCTAACAGAATATATAATGTGAAGACCAAACAAATCCATTTTTAAAATACAGACCTATCTTTCTAATAGAATATATAATGTGAAGACCAAACAAATCCATTTTTAAAATACAGACCTATTCTTCTAACAGAATATATAATGTGAAGACCAAACAAATCCATTTTTAAAATACAGACCTATCTTTCTAACAGAATATATAATGTGAAGATCAAACAAATCCATTTTTAAAATACAGACCTATCTTTCTAACAGAATATATAATGTGAAGACCAAACAAATCCATTTTTAAAATACAGACCTATCTTTCTAACAGAATATATAATGTGAAGATCAAACAAATCCATTTTTAAAATACAGACCTATCTTTCTAACAGAATATATAATGTGAAGACCAAACAAATCCATTTTTAAAATACAGACCTATCTTTCTAACAGAATATATAATGTGAAGACCAAACAAATCCATTTTTAAAATACAGACCTATCTTTTTAACAGAATATATAATGTGAAGACCAAACAATAATTAAAATGGGAAAAAGTTTTTGGATAATAAAAAGCATATAAAAAAACCTTTCAACATTGTGTATGTATATTTGATACCATATTCACTTTTCTTGGTGGAGGATGCATTTGACTTTCTGCAATAAAACACAAATTTGGCTTTATCAAGACATACTAAGAAGAACATGACGGCACATAATATTATACTAAGAATACCCCCAGCTATGGAATAATAGCTCTTAACTGTCTTTATTGTTGTTGACCATAGAGATACAATTTCATCTGTTCATAAACTTGTAATAGCTACAAACATCTTTCCCCACATCTGTTTTGAAAAGTGACTTGTTTCTTTTTTATTCAATTCCCTTAGGGATTTCAAATACAATTCAAGCCGTATTTATGTTTTGTAAATGAGGAATCTTGACCTATTGCTTCTAAAATATTTTGTCTTACCAATAGAGACTCCAGCATGAGATCCTACGAAATTCACATTAGTCTGCGAGATGGCACCCATTCTGATCTGATCAAAGGCTCTAGATAAAAAGCAAGCAAAAGTACTGACAAAAACAACAGCTCTGTCACGACATGCACATCCTATGGCAGCTCCAACTAGATTCTGTTCAGCAATAAAACATTCAACAAATCGGTCTGGGAATGCTTCCTAAAAAATTTACAAAAATATTTTAGAAAAAGAAAATGTTAGTTATTTAAAGTTCCAACTACATTCCTTTGAATATTAGCTACCATATTAAAAACAAAGTAAACTGTTCAATGAAGAATATTTCAAAATGTATGAAAAGAAACTGCAGGTTATTCCAACATTATTACATAGCTCTAAAATTAAGACTACAACACCAAAACATTTTCTTGAAGACAACAAAAATAACTATCGATTGAAATTGAAATTCTAAGTTGTCCCATATCCAAGGAAACCGTGAGTTTTGATATAAGACATAGTTTTCCGACTGGTTATATAATAATCATTGATAAACATACCATTGTTGACATATTTTGCTCAAAATTGACTTTTCATCACATCTCGCATCTCTAGAAATGCCTTAGGTCTAATATTGCCATGAAACCCATTCTTTCAAACTAATCAATAATAGTGTAAATATATATCACTAAATGTATATATAGTATAAGTTAATGGATGCAGAAATATCGATGCAACTCATAGACAATTGACAATAAGAAGTTTTGATGTATAAATTGATTATAAACTACACAAGAATTACCTTAAATTTAATAGAGAATGTAGAGTTCTTAACATCACCATCCATGGCCATCACACGATTATTATTTTTTCCTATTTTCACCAATGCAGTACCATAAGCTGCACGTGTTGCTATCTGAAAATTAATCTTCACTTTAGTTATTGGTTCAGTCAGCATAAAAATACCTTTATCAAATCATTAAATGGATTTTTTTCATCTAAATGTATGAATGCAAACAATTTTCAGTAAAGTATTGTACCATGTAGAGAACAAGTATTATTGTGACTGGCAAATTATTTATTCCTGCTTGTACTAGAGACACACTGAAACAAAATTTGTCTAGTTCTAGTTGACTTAACTGTAACAGTTCAGTTGGAAATTGTCATGTAAGCGAACTAAGATAAACTTTCTGACTCCCAACGTAGCCAGAAAAAAGCTTCAGAACTACAAAATCTTTGGGTTGGGTAGGTTAACCCGACAGAAATCCAAGGTCATAATAAAGTCTTTGTATTGACAATACTATTTTATTCAGTAGAAGGGTAGGAAATTATCTGAAACAAGAAAGAATCACATTTCTGGTGTAAATGTTTTTTTAAATACAGCTATTGTTTCAATAAAAAGTGACAACTGAGACACTAAGATATTTTGACACTCAGCTTGGGAAGTCATAAAAAAACCATTCTGGAATCTCCTATTATGACCGACAACAGTGTTCACTTGCTAAACCTCCTCTCTATAGTCTGCCACTCTCACTTATCGCCATCCATATTTCCAATAAAAATCAAAAAATTTATGTAAATTTCTCCCTCAATATATTGTCATCCTTGCTAATGGTCAAAATATAGCTTGGTTCAAAAGGTGGTGGTATGATGAGGGTATAGTATAAATGCATTGTCTTACCGCCTGTCCTTTCTGATAGTTTGGTGGTTCAGATAATTTGATGTTTTTTATATTAACAACTGGAGCAACAGAAGTTGGAGACGATGGCTTCAATCCATGTGGTCCTTGGTTTACAATGTTCTCTTTAATGGCTTTTAGGGCATTGGCTGATTCTTTACCAAGTGCTTTTCCATGCCAGTTTAACTGGTCTTCAATACCTTTATATAACAATAAAGCAATAAATGAACAATCTCATTATACAATGTAATAGAATTTTTTTCACTCATTAACAGCAAAATGCAGAAGAATATGCAAATGATTGCATTTCCAATTAATTTCAATGACGGCCATAATAATTGAAACTTTAAGAAACATCTTTCTTCCATTTTGATGCATTTTCTATGTAAGACAAGCCATAAAGACAGCTGTGCGTGACCTTGTCTTACATGGCATTGTCAGCCAATCAAATCGGCCGAGTATAATCAATGGAGTCCACTTCTACGACTGCTGTAGTAATATAAATTGTCGTCTTAGTAGATCTAAAAAAGCTTCAAATATAAATTTTACCTAAATTTTAACTGATTTCCCCTAATAGATTTAAAGCGGTTTTAAATAAGTGTGTATTTACTGCATTGCACGTGGCGTTGTAATATTTTGTGTAGTAAACATGACATTGACATGCGAATGAATGAATGAAATCGACATGCTTTGTTTTTAAGTTGAAATGGAAGAAACAGGTACTTGCACTCGTCCTTATTGAAGATCTGGGATTTCTTCCACTCGTGAGAGAAATTCAGCGTCTTTCCACTCGTGAAAAGACGGAATTTCTCACACTCGTGGAAGAAATCCCATTGTAAACTAATTTTTTTCTTCCACTTTCATGATTGCTCTGTTGATGTAAGAGCTCCAAAGGCAGAACAATGTTTTACATATGAAATGCCATAAAAAAATGATAAAAAATATATTATGTCACAGATTTCCACCAATCTAATCAATATTTTATAACTGAATTCCTTAAGGGAAACTTAAGTTATTGAATGGAAACCAAATGTGGGATGAATATGTTTATTAACATGAGTAAAACTTAATGTGGAAAATTGTTCATTTCTCGAAGTCCAAAACCCAGCATATTTGTAAAAAATAATCAACTGGAATGAAACTTATACTTGATCTGTATCTTGTCATAATAAAAAAGTAGATTTTAAGTGTGCAAGACACATTTCTGGAATAACCCTCCCCAGGTACGACTATAATAACACTACTATATACAAAAAATAAGGACAATAATTTCATTCGCTACAAAAAAAAGGGAAGAAAACTGTTCATTCCTTGAAATTTCCTTGGTCCAATGGGTGTAATTCTATAAAGAAAAAAATCTATAGTTCCTGCCAGATTTGCCTGTTGGGGACTAAATCAATAGACTAATGCTCTCCTCAATGACAAGCAATATTTGTGAATGTTAAGTTCCACTCACCTGGAATACCCTTTCCTTTGAATGTTTTAGCTACCAGACATGTTGGACGGCCAGTTACAGTTGAACCATCATGAAAGGCTTTACATAAAGCCTCTACATCATGTCCATCAACCACATAGGTGTTAAATCTAGAAATATTACATTGAAGTGCTTAAATGATCAAATAAGGCCTGTGGTGATGGCCATCTTGGATTAATAATCTGTTATCACAAATTTAATAGAAACTGTAGGTTCATCTGAGCCTGTATCGCTCACCTGGTCACTCATACTACAGTATATGTTCAATCAAGTCTAGATTTTTTTTATTCATTTCACCAGCATGCCCACAGGTTTTTTCATCTGGGGGTACATGTACCCTTTTACCTTCATTTTTGGGGGTACATCCAAATTTTTGGGGGTGCAATGCACCCTCTAACTCTTAATTTGGGGGTACAAAGAAAACGAACTGCATTTTCTCCACGCAAGGTCGTGCATTTTGTATTCTTCGTGTCATAGACACTGGATTGTCCCTCTTGTACAGAGTTGGCAAAAACTTTTTTTTTCTGTCTGACATGGGGTTCTGTATGCCTTTGTGTCCCACCATTTTTTTGTAATATTGTATATAACCTGTCACATTTTGTTTTTATACAGAACTGAATGCAAGATTATCTATAGTCATGATCATTAAACAACTCAATTAAATGTTTTTCTGTATACATATTTTTATCTAAAAAGATAAGGCAGATATAGTCAACAATCCGTATCTAATGGTCCGATCACGTTCCGAATATTATACATCAATGTCAGTTTCCGGTTTACCTACATTTTTTATTTCAGTTAAGAATATGAATCTGTTGTCATCTTCAATATATAAGCATCTCAAAACATATTTAATTAAACACAAACAATCTTTGATACTTGGGGAGTGTGGAAGTCAACTTATTTCTGTGCTCAGTAATATATATATTTCAGTTTTAATGTTCCACGTTTTGCAGGTGCTCATTCCTACTAAAAGGATGTTTACATTTACGTATAGGAGTTTCGATTACAAATAGGAACGTGTCGGTCTGACAGAATAAATAAACAAATTTCAAGTCTATGTCCGACATTTTAATAAAACTGAATTTAATGCCATTGGCAGTGGAAACTGGGAGTGAATAAATTTCGATCGCCAACTGGACGACCACAAAGTAATATTTTCGTGACGGACATTGGGACAGACACGGTTCATTAATTAATCGGAACGACCGTTATTCTGCCGGTCAGGTCCGATGATTTTCGCCAACTCTTGCTTGTAATTTTGGTATCGTCTACGCGCATGTACAATTTACACTCGGTAATTTCAACACACTTGTACTTTAAATGTCGTGCACCATGCTGTTTTTTGTAAATATTATGGGTTTTAACAGTAACAGTTCTTCTGATTGGACAATTAAAAAATAAGGAGCCAATAGAATTGGGCTATCTATAAATCATATCATCTCACTTAAAATATGCAAGGAATGCTCTGATTGGATAATATTGCCGAAATTAACTAATCAGAACAACTCTATTATACCTACTTTGAAGTGAATTATAAACAAAAGGTAATTTTTATACAGTGCTCATAACGGGTTCTTTACGTGCATGCACGTAGGGTTCTTTCAATTATACGTGCATGATTTTTATTCTACATGAAACACGTACTGCAGTACGTGAATGGACATGCTGTTTCACATAGAGACCTATCATTAAAATAGGATTTGTGGAGCTCTCATATCTCTAAAACAGTAAAAGCTACAAAAAATCAATGGAGAACCATCCAAAAATATTTGTTCAAAAGAATTCAATGGTTGGTTGGTTGTGTTTAACACCACTTTCAACAATACAATGTATTTCAGTTATATCGTGGCAGTCAGTTTTATTGATGAGTAAATGGGAGGACCCGGAGAAAACTACTGACCTGTCTCAAGTCACTGACAAACTTTATCACATAATGTTTTACACCTCGCCCTGATCGAGATTCGAACTCACAACATCAGCGGTGATAGGTATTGATTACATTAGTAATTGTAAATCCAACTACCTTACTATCATGGCCACGATTCCCCCTCAATTCAATGGAAAAACAGCACACAAATCAACTTAAAATAAAAAAAATATTATTTTGAGGGCTGGGACCTTTAATCTCAGCACAAATAAGAGTTAGGTTAAACCTGTTTGTAAATCAGACAGGAAATTTCATAAGGAATCTAAAGAATAAAGAGCTATCAAAATCAGACTTAAAATAAAAATTCTTGGCATTTTTGGTTCCTAAAATCTTGGAAACGGTAGAATCTACAACAAATCTGTTGCATATTACAGACATGAAGTATTCAAAGGCATTCAATGGAAAAAACTGCATACAAATTTGACTTAATTAAACTTGTTAATTACCCAAATGCCTCTGCCCTTGCTTTATAAATATCAAGTTCATGTTGAAGACTGGTTGCTTCACTCTGACCCAGACGATTCACATCAAATATGGCTACCAGGTTGTCAAGCTTATAATAACTAGCAAATGCCATGGCTTCCCATACAGATCCTTCAGCACTTTCTCCATCACCCATGAGACAGAATACACGATAACTAGTAAAAGTATAAGATATATTAACATACTTCTTTGTAACATTAGAATAGATGGGGAAAAGCATTGTCATAATAAAAAAAATTAAACAATTCTCTGTCACTAAATTGATCCTCGCACAAGTTAATTTGACAGCCAACCAGAATCAAAATTAAAGTGAGCATCATCATAAAAATGTCTTCCGACATTATTTGACATTGAATGGATCACAGTTACTCCAATCTTTGGAACTGTTCACCAAGTTTATAAGAGCCCGCTATTTTTAGCATGATAAATTATGCTTATAATAATTAAAAGAAAAAAAACATACTATATATAATCAATAAATGAGAGCATATTGTGTTCAATAAATATATCTTATTGTATATGGTATCTAAATATATCATCCGAGATTATGACACGATGGTTGGTTTTCGTTTATGGTATCTAACTTTCAACAATATTCCAATTATTGTGGCAGTCATTTTTAAAATTTTTGGAGGAAACTGGAGTATCTGAGAAAACCACTGACCTGTCGCAAGTCACTGACAAACTTTATCACATAATGTTGTATGGCGTACACCTCACCATGAGCAGGATTTGAACTCACAACATTAGTGGTGATAGGCACCGATTGCATAGGTAGCTGTAAATCCAACTACCATTTGATCAGGACCACAGCGATCACGATCATGAAACAAGTTATGTTTTTACAAAAACTATGATTACCTGATACTAAAAATATTTTATTTGCTCAACATTTTGATACCTGTACTTACCCAGTTTTATCAACGTATTTGCCCATGTAAGCCATGCCAACAGCACAGCTCAAACCTTGACCGAGCGATCCAGTCGCTACATCTACAAATGGTAGTCTCTGAAAGAATAAACATTTACCTTTATTATCCAAATATTTTCTAAAACAATGAGATCAATTTGATCAAGTACAAATGTAGATACATAAATGAAAATCAGATTTGATGATAATATCCACTGAGAGTACAGTCTGTGCCAAAAACATTTTGACAAACTAGCCCAAACAGCATTTTAGAAGAATTTTTACTATCTGGATAAAGACGATTGTTTTGAAATTTTTACTAGACTGGGGCTAAGGGCTAGTGGTTTTTGGCACAGACTGAAAGTAAATACATACTATACAAAAGCTAATAAGAACTCTACTTTCTAAAACATTGGGGTGTACGTAAAACAAGTATTACTGTGAGCACAGCTCACTAAGATATACCCCCCGCTCCCCACATCTGTCCAACCTATTTCCATAACCAAAACATTACTGATTGTTCCGAGCAAAAATGAAAGGGACCCTACTCTATTACCCAGCCAATGATTATTTAGTAAAGCTTCACCAGATTTCATCATACATTACTAAAATTTTCCTGACATTGTATAAAATATAAGGCCCCTGACTCTGGAACAATAAAAGAGAATATCATCAAAAATGAAAGAGACCCTTCTCTCTTCATGAGTAAACTACTGCTCAAATTTCAAAATATTCTGAGAAACACTACTCAAGTTATCATACGACATAGGGTAAAAATCCTATTTTCCGTCATATCAAGTCCAATAACGGCAAAAGTGAAAATCATCAAAAATGAAAGGGATCCTCCTGTCTTCACCAGTAGATAAAATTTTAAAAGATTCTAAGAAACACAACTCAAGTTATCGTATGACATAGGATTTGTCTACAGACGGACGGATATGGTGAAACCAGTATATCCCCCTACAACTTCGTTGCGGGGGGTATAAAAAACCACACTTGAAGCCTCAAAAAGTACCTTAAAGTTGAGGTTGATATGAGTATGTATCACTCAACATATGAAGAAAATTTTAGTGTCTATCGTAGCATATGTTAAATTTGGACTCCCCAGGACTTGGAACCCAATAAACAACTGGATGTTTGTTTACTGGTACAATATTGAATGTTTATATCACAATGCTGCTTCATGCCAAATACATTCTATGGTCTTAAGACAATCTTTTTTTCCTATTTCTCCCAGTACAGCTTATTTCAATCTTTGAAAGACAGGGGTATGAACTGTAAAAACCCTGTGTCCTAAATTGATGTAAAATTGAATCTGCATAACAAAATAATAATTCAACCAGTATCTGGTTCTCATCAAGTTTTTTTAAAATTTAAAGTGTACTTTTAGGATTTATGAGGAATTGCGGATTAGAGATGTGCAAACCCCCCCCCCCCCCCTCTGTACCACATTGAAAATCCCCGTTAACAATAGCTAACCTCAATTGTAGATCAGACAAAAAGCAATATTAGTGTATCACCTTCCTGTAACTGTTTGTGATAAAAGTGGCATACAAAACAAAAAATGATAAACATCCTCAAATAAATCTCTTACTGGTGTTGGATGTCCCTCCAAATCATTGTCCAATTTACGCAGGTTCATCAGCTCAGAAGTAGGGAACAGTCCTGCCTCTGCCCAAGCCGCATACAGAATTGGAGCAGCATGTCCCTAAAATATAATAATATTGTTATCAAATAAGCTTTTTTTTTTTATATACAATAAACACATTTATTAAAAGATTACGAAAAATAGAAGAATGTATCCATACAGGTATTTTTTGGGCAACTCCGGACCAGAAAAAGTGATAAAAGTACAAAATTAAACTCGGCCATCCTTTTATGGTCCCAGACTTTGTGTATAAATTTCAAATGATTTGGTTATGGGGAACAGAAGTTTTTGAGCAGAAACAAAATGTGAGACGTACATATAGACCAGGGTTAAATTGAATGCCCAGGACTGGACGACTAGCTACTGGTGCATAAAAAAAAATCTGTAGGGAAAATCCATAACAATTTAAACTTGTAGATAATATACTAGTAGATACAAGCTAATTAACCTTAAAAGGATGCAGACACTTTTGATACTCTAAACCAGTCCTCACAATGAGCACCGGTCCTCTGATCCAAGACCAGTAACTTTTTTCAGTTTTTATTTAGCTATACCCTCGGTATATAAGATCAATTTAAGAATTTGATTTGGACCATTAAATTCAAATTTTCATTTAAAGGACTGCAAAACAGTACATAAAAACAAATCAGTTGCACAATTTTAAATTTAAATTGTAATTTAAAAAAAAAAAATGTAAATTCAATTAAAATAAAATGTTGGCTTCATAAACAGAGCATAAATTTATACATTTGTATCAAGATAGTATCTCTTTGGTCAGGTGAACTAAAGTACATATACGGTATTACAAAACCATGTAAACATGCTATATCTTTTTATGGTATACAAACACAGTCATTTATATAAAGCACAAAATGTACTTCTAAATCAGCTCTGGAGATAATCTGTACAACAACAAATGAGACTTATCAGCCCAATGTGTTAAAATGACAACGGCATCATGTAATAAAACAGGGTGAACTAAATGTCAGTATAAACCCCATTACTCTATTGATACCCTGTACATTTTGTAAACTGATAACATATTTGATATATAAACTATATTTGTACAAATGTCTAATCAGTAAGTACATAATTGTGCTGTATACTCATTGATTTTTGTTCATGTCATTCAAGTTCAAGGAAAGCAGTTTATTTGACATAAAGGGCTATGTAGGGTGCATGATGATACAACAGTCAACAACCGATTCCTTATGCACCCATTTAGCTCTTACTGCAATCAAGCATAACATGAGAACCAAAGTTGATAGAGGAATTCCGGCTGGAATAATACCTAAAGCCCTTGTTTCCCCCTTAAAAAAACAGATATCACCCTTTTTGGCACCTTGGGATCACTTGTTTTGAAACTGGTATGGTTACATTCCCCTAAATTATATCCAACCTTTATTCTGTTCCAAGGATCAATGTGATAGAATCGATCAACTAGAACAAATGTTACTGCACAGAAAACATTGTGGTGACAGACCCATAACATAATACATCATACAAAAATAAAAAAACACTCCTACATTGATTTTTATAACAAGTATATAGTCCAAGAAAATTAAACCACAAAAATCATGTAACCATATACATAATACTAAATAATTCGCTAAATAAACACTCAATTACGTAGAGAAAAAACAGCAATTAAATGTTTGTTATTTTGCAATTTTACATTATTTTTAGTACTAAATTAGAACAAAATTAAATATATAATATTTACTGTACTTAAAACTGTTATTCTTAACCTTGTAATCAGATAAAAAAAAATGTTGTTTTTCTTTAATTTGAAGGACAATTTCCCCATTTCTCTGTAAAACATTAGTACTTGTTAAAATATACCTTGGATAAAATAAACCTGTCATTTGATGCTCCGCGAGGTTCACTGATTGTGTACTTCATTGTGTGGAAGAACAACACTGACATGATATCTGCCATGGAACAACATGATGTTGGATGTCTGAAAAAAAGAAAAGAAAAAAAAAACTTTAACAGAATCCCTGCCATGGAACAACAAACCAATACAATTATATAAGACACACAAAAATAAACTTAGGCTTGAATCTTCTAACTTCCTGGGAAAGGAAAACCTTAAAATATATTCAACCAAATAGGCAATTACATTCAATGTACAATTTATTTAAACGTTGGAAAAGTATAAAAAGCTTAAAAAAGAGGAGAATTGAGTCGTAGACTATATGTGTAGTATACTGAACTATAAACTTCATTTCGACCTTTGATCTTAAATCTGAACTTAGTTTTACCTGTGTATACTAAATGTTTTATTTATGAACTTTCTATTAAAAAAAATGACTAACTTTGCCTGTGTAAACTGCCAGTCCCCAGTCCAGAAAAAAAGGAGGAGGGATTGCATTACAATATTTATAAATAAAATAGCACAAACGTATAATCTATTTTTTGGCCTAAATGATATCCGAGTTTTTAAGAATGTATTGCCGTAAATGATTGCAATTTAGGCACAAACAGACAACTTTCGTAAACTTGAGTGAGTGAGTGATTGTTGTTTAATGCCAACTCAGCAATTTTTCAGCTATATAATATCATGGTGAGAACAAGTTAATTTTCAATGAGAAGATCGTAGATCGTAAACCTGATGTAAATTAACAAATTCAATAGACCATGAAAATGAGGTAAAGACAGGTGACACATGTGACATATGCCTATCGCCTATCGTGATCAATATGCGTACCAAACATGGCAACTCTACATAAGTAGATTGTGTAGTAATGGAGAATGTGATCTAACGATAATCACAAAACCTTGACACTGTCAACACCAACTCCCGAGACAAAAATATGAATATTAATATTTGGGTATTTAAATAATAATAAACACAATTTTCAAGGATATACATAAAGACTAAAGAAAAGTATAAAACAGTGTGTCATCAGTGACAGTTTACTGCTTTCAATAGATTACACATTTTATAAATAATCAAGGATGTAAAACAGGAAAGTTTAAGATTAAGAAATGTACATCCTTTACCGGAAGTGGAGGACATGAAATCATATTCAGTAATTCACTTCATATTATTGTGTCATTCACATTTTTATGTTTGAACTTCAAATGTAAAAGTCATTTTTACTGCATTTAAATTTAACATGTACAATGTATTACAATAGCGGTGTTGCATGTAAACTTACAATTAAAATGCATGATATGTCAGTTAAAAACGTTCAAACTGAAGTACTCGAAGAAAACGTTGCAAGTCACTGACAAACTTTACCACATAATGATTGTTGTATTGAGTACACCTCACCATCAGTGGCATTCAAACTTTAAAATATTAAAATGAAATATTTGTTTATTCATAAAAATTTTGACAACATTTTTAGCATAAAACACTGGACTTTATATGAAAGAACCATTTCAAGCATAAATATGAACATTTAATGACATTTAAATTTTTAGTTAACAGTGGACATCTTTGATCAGAGGACAGGACCATCAGATACAAATTTGAGATGGGACAAGCAAAGAAACATGTCAGCTAAGTTTCGTTTAATTTGGACAAATGGTTTCAGAGAATGGTTTCAATCAGTAGTTTTCGATTGGTTTCAATGATTACAGAATTTGAAATTTTGCATCATGAAATTGAAATTATCTGTATCTTTAAGTGAAAAAGATTCTGCAATTTAACACTTCCTTGTTTTATGTTACAGCTTGTATTACCGTTTTTTCTGTTTAGTTTGTGGTATTTAAATCTATAGTTTAATATTTAATCAATTTTATAGTTAATTGTGAGCATTAACCAAGACCATTAAATTAATGACGGATGTAACATTATGCACAAGCTGGTGTCTGCTGAACATTTAAAGATATTTCATTTACTTGCAAAGAAAAATGCATGATAGTATACAAAAAAAGGTTAGTTGCATATGTCCTGGATGGAGGTGGGGTATGGGGTACAGAGATAAATCATTAAAACTTACTTTTGCCTTTCTTTCTCTCAATGATTTTTTTTTATTTGGCTTTCAAACATTTTGATCTTAAGTGTACCTGATGAAGGTTATCCCAGAAACGTGTCGTCCACACTAAATTAGATATCTACATTTTCAATAGTATTACTGGGGCAAAACCTCTGTTGTTGGACTATTGGTCCCCAAGGGCATCATTTGCCAGGAAGTTTGTGTTTCAGCACTGACATGGTCTATTAGATATATTTATCACTGAAAATTACATTTCCTAAATTATAGTAATCATAATTAAAACTAAGGTTCTGCTCCCTCAGCTAATTTTGGCTATCCTGTTTATGTAAATTTGGTTTTCTTACACCTAATGATTTTTTAATTACAACTGTAGTTCTCTTTCCAATCTTTTGAATTTGAACGTACATGATGAAGGTTATTCCAGAAATTTATGTGTCGTGTACACTAGATTAGATATCCACGTTTTTTATTCGATTATTTCTTTTTGGAACGATGTCAATTTATGAAAAACACAAGACCAACGTCACCACAAAATTTATCATAAACAAATTGACGTACGACTGCTTGCTACGTGCAAATTATTATGATAATTTTGTAATTAAAACTGTTCAATGATTATCATTAACTTTGGGTCTAATTTAACTTACAGTAATATTACACCAGTTTTGGGTGAAGAAAATTTTCCCCTGAATATTCAATTTGGAATACGGCAGTACCTTTACTAAGCTATTCATGCACGTTTCAAGTCGAAATATGTTCCCAACAATTTGCAAATCCGTATGCATGTTTATCGTCCTCTGCCATTGTTGTGGAGACTGATTAACTTTTGGTTGTTTTGTTCCGATGATTGCCGATCATGACCTCGTGAAGAAAAGCTAAACAATCATGGATGCTTCGTAAGAGACCGGTATGTATCGCGACGAGTTGGAAAGCCGTTATTGTCCCTGTTCGTTTCTTTCCTTTAGGCTACACCATTTACAACTGTGTCAAACATGCACTTGAAAATTACTTATAAAACTACGTTGTTTAAAGTGCTTGGAGGACGGATCACACAGGGCCATAATTAAAAATATGTTTGTTTGCCGAAAAAAAAAGCCAGACCCAAATATTTGTTTGCCAAAAATATCGTAACTATTTGTTTTGCACTTCCGGTCTGTCAGAAATTTTCCGGTTCCCTACGGTAAATTAATTTTAAAATTATATATCATACCTATGTTTGAATAGTAAACTTTCAAACAGTTTAGTGATCTAGTTCTTCATTCGACTTCTCTCTGTGACTATCCAGTGCCTGAAATGGACGGTCGCCCAGTCGCCAAATATCTTATTCAGGTGACCAAAAGCTGCTCCAAATTAGGTAGTCACTGGTCCAACAAAATACGTCTGGGCGATTGCCTAAAAGACCGTTCAAAATTGTTGTTTTACCGAAACCGGACATAAACTGTAACTTCAACGGTAGATAACTCTTCTGTTCTAGTCGAAAATGGTTTGCTACGAGCACAGCGATTGGTCCAAATACATATTTTTAGCTAATGAATACACAGCTAATGTAATTTACTGTTCTCCCCAATTATTTATTTTTATCGAGCCAATCAATACACGTTTCCTACACGTTTTCATGTAATACACAAGTATTCACTAAATATTTAATAGAAAAGAAACGTGTTTTTTTGTTTCTTTATGATTTAATTATTAAAATTGTTAACTTTCATGGACGAAGTGGAAAGTTGTGAACAATAAAAAGAATTCTGTCAACTTATAATGTTTGCGATCTGGTATCTTCCACGGTTCAGAAATTTATTCATTCAATCTGCTGCAAA
Source organism: Bathymodiolus septemdierum (assembly GCA_963383655.1). Taxonomy (NCBI): domain Eukaryota; kingdom Metazoa; phylum Mollusca; class Bivalvia; order Mytilida; family Modiolidae; genus Bathymodiolus; species Bathymodiolus septemdierum. The sequence goes on from OY726518.1 coordinate 75,857,048, forward strand.
ATGTACATGTACGAATTTCATTTTACAGAAATCGGAAACCTTTTTGTGTCAATCCTTAGTTAATCATTGAAAAACTTTTCCCCAACAACAGAGAGAAAATCGCTGACAGTAATGTCAAATTACGGAAACGATCTTTTAAACTTTTCATAGTTCATCTCTATAAACAAACAAACAATAGTTTATTGTCAATCACGACGCCCACAGAGGAGCTGTATAATCAGTACAAATTTAGATACAATGATTAGATTAATTTACATGATATGTACATGACTACATTTTAATGACAATTGGGAGCGTTTTCTTTTTTGGAACCAGAACTTTTGTTTACAAATTAAAAAATAACAGGAAAAGTTAACAGTTGTTTATATAACAGAAAATGACAGCACCGTTTGTTATTTCAACAAAGTGAGATACTTGTTTGGAATGAATAACCAACTGACATTACCCCGAACTGAGAGGTTATTTTACTTTAAAATCACTTCTTCATAGTGGATTGAAACAAGTGATGTCACTCTTCACTTTGGGGAGTGCAAGAGCGGTCCTTGTAGTGGCATTAGTCTACTCTTTTCCAGATATCTTTAATGTGATCATGGCATTGATCTCCCCTTACACAAACCAGCCTTTTATTGTCCCCATCCGACGGACTAGCATCGTTTCTGGAGACCACCCTAGCCAATGGCGTCAAGGTTTATAACAAGTAAATTCAGGTTTCATTTGATAGCAATATATGCATTGGGGTGTTTTCACAATTTCAGCTGCACACCTGTGCCAAAATTACCTTGAAGAGACCCCCCCCCCCCCCCCCCCTCAACCCCTGTGAGACTAGTGAAAAAATGAATTTTAATGTAATTGATAAAAAACAATAAACCTGAAAACTGTATTTGATATATCTGATGTCTTTTTTCATAAAAAAATGTCACAAAATTTGGACCACCTTGATGCCATTTGGGCCAGTGACTAATTTTTTACTGGCCCAAAAAAAAAAATTCGGGCCAGCCAAAGGGGAAGAACTCGCTTGCATTTTTTTAAGGGGTCGTGTTAAATTGATCGTAACTTCGGAACGCCTTAATATTTACAAAAAATGTTTCCACCAGTCGAAAGCCAAGTAATTTTTCTTTCTAAAGAGACCCCAATTGTTAGAGTAGGCCTACAAACTGCTGAAGTAAGCTACACAAACCAAAACAAAACGGCATGAAAATTGGAAGTCGTACAAATGCTGGGTTAACTTTTTCGGAACATCTCTAGACTCTAGATGACTTTTGATGAAAAGGGGAAGGTCGTCAAATCTGTTCAGCCAATCAAAACGCCCATTAGAACTCGCTCATATTTTCAAGTCTGTGGTGTTTGGGAAGGATGAAAAGGGGATTTCTTTCAAAAACAGACTTAAAGGGCATATAAATTGGCGAAAGGCAAGAAATTTGAACGTAATTTGAATGGATGAAAGTATTTAGCTAGTCAAAATGACTCGTTTACGCCAGGGAAAGTCTGTACAGATGTTTAGTGATTAACCCATCATTTGTCCGACTTCGATTTTCACACCGTTTTGTTTTGATTCGTGTAGGGTACCTCAGCAGTTCGGAGGCCTACACTAACAATTGGGGTCTCTTTGGAAAGGAAAATTACTTGGATTTTGACTGGTGAAAACATTTTTTGAAAATATTAAGGCATTCCGAAGTTACGATCAATTTAACACGACCACTTAAAAAAAGGCAAGCAAGTGGGTTCTTCCCCTTGTATTATAATAGTAAAAAAAAAAATTCGGACGCACCTACTACCTAACCCCTGTGCTCGCCGCATCTACAGGACTATTTTGGATTTCTAAGGACTAGTGATTGATATCTTCTAGTAACTACAAAAGTTAATTTCTAACCCTGCTGCTAATACTATACAAGAGTCGGAAGAATTCTATCTACGCCGGCAAAACTACAAAAGCAGTGCAAACATTTACAAAATATTTCTTACCCGGAATTACTTGCATCCGTAGATTCAATGCTGTGTACCCTTAGCTTATTGGCTATATCTTTCAGGGTTTGTAAAGTCTTGTTATCTGGTCTGTGATAGTCAGTCATCTTTTTTTTCCTTTTTGCTTGCAAGTTGTTCTCCACGCTTATATGTCGGCGACCTTCACCTCACTGCCGGCAAACTGGTTCTGTCACTATATCTTGACTCTATTAGAAAACCAGTCAGAAAAAAATGACTTTCAAATTAACTTGAATAATACTGCGCCCTCTATCGGCACTTTCGCTGGATGAATGCAGCGACTAGCGGGAGAGTAATATAACGACTGGATTATTCGGGTTACTTTCAAATCGGACAAATTTCCGGAAATAAACTGCTGACTCTGACTCGGTGTTATATTAATAGAACTTTTATAGACATGTATGATATATCCTGTTTTATTAGGAAAGGGACAAAAATAGAAGAATATTAAAAAAAATTTAAATACTGTCCTTCCTTGAGCGAGACGATTGTAGTAATATGAAAATGATCACTTAAAATGCATATTATAATTTATGACACTAGCCTCACCGGACGCAATTACGAACGGACACAATTACGAACGAAATAAAATTGATGTGCCCTAATTGTTCCTTCAAAACATGAATTAAAAAAATGCTTTTATAAGTAGATACCTCGTTAAATTACTCGTGTTTTGTGAGAAAATTATTCATGCGCAGTTGTTGAATGTTGCAGACGACGGGTTTTCATACTTGTAAACAGAAAAAATTACTTAAGTTTGGACTTAACAAAGGAAAGTGAAAATTATCGGAACGCTTCTCCATTTACCGTTTAATATTATATTTACTCATCCTTGGTAATTTCGCTTTAATTTTTCAATAGATAGATAATGCACTCTTTTATTACTTTGTGGGATAAACATTCAAGGTCGGGTGTGTTTGAATGTTACTATTCGTGACTGTTGGAAATAAAAAATGTCTTAACGGAAGCCAAATTGGACAGATAGAGAAAAAGTTGTATTGTTGGAGGAGCACGAGAAGCCGGAGAAAAGTTATTTTGAAAGCAAAGTTTTCCTCGTCGATAACTTCTGGGGGCAAAAATAGGGCATGGCAGGAAATTGCAAACATAATAAATGCCGGGAATTCCGTAAAAAGATACATTAAAGAAATACACAAAAATGGGACAATATATGTGCTACCGCAAAAACTGAGGTTTCTTTCGACACTGGAATTCATAATTCACAAGCTCCCCTTAAGGCGAGGCAATTACAGAGGCTTATTTAGATTTAAGTACAAAGCATGTGAACTTGAATGTGTACAACACTGCAAATACTTAGGTGTGTATTTTAGTGCTTCTGGGACTTTCTCCTATGCTCAGGATGAACTTTATAAGAAAAGTTTGAAAGCATATTTTAAACTTCAGAAAGATTTTCTCTCACTAAGCCCCAAACCAAAAACTAGTATACATATATTTGATCACACAATCAAGCCCATTGTATTTTATGGCTGTGAAATATGGGGCACTTTTAAATCAAATACAGCTAGATTTAGAAATGGAATTGTATCTCCGGACAGAATTTACTCAAATCTCATTGGTGAAAAATTACATACTAAATTTTGTAAATTTATTTTAGGTGTTCATAAAAAACCCACCAACTTTGCTGTTTTGTCAGAACTTGGTCGTTTCCCACTCTATTACGATATTATAAAAAGTATTTTCCACTATTGGAACCGACTTGAATATCTAGAAAAATTTCCTTTACTACAAAATGCTTATGAACAATCAAAACAACTATATAATCAAAACAAATCATCATGGTACGGATCTCTCCAACGTATACTTCAAAATTTTCCAACAATTAGTCAATTGAAAGGAAAGAAAATTTCAAAAAACAGCCTCAATAGACAAATCAAAGAGGGCTTTTTGGAACTATGGAAAAATCAGATGAAACAATACTCAGAAAGGAAGCTTCGCACTTACACCACATTCAAAGTACATTCTGGGTTTGAAAATTATCTATCTGTTATCGGTAATTTTGAGCATAGGAGATGTTTAGCTACGCTAAGAATCTCAGCACATCGTCTGCATATTGAGACTGGTAGATACCAGGGTATCCCTCCACACCAAAGGTTGTGTGGGCAGTGCGACTCGGGAGAGTTAGAAGATGAAATTCATTTTCTACTTTGCTGCAGCAAATTTAGAGAGGAGCGACAACAGCTGTTCAGAACAATATCTCAATCGTGTAACAATTTTCTACAATTAAATCCTCAAGAAAATTTTTACTGGTTAATGACCTGTGAGGATGTATCAGTTTCAAAAGAGTTGTGTCACTTTATTTATAAATACTGCAGATAATTTAAATAACTGAATAACACTGCTTCAATTTTATTAACAAAATCTACATATTAATGTCTAAAATATATTATTGTTTGTCTGCACTAGACACGAGGAGGAATGCTCATTGGTAATCTTAGTAGATGCAATGCATTTCCTGAAGCATTGTCCCTTGGTGTCTGTTGCAGATAAACGATACATCTATTTATTCCCATTTTAGTTTATTACTTGAACTGCTTGCTTTCCTGGATCAGACACGGGGAGAATCGAAATGCGATTCTTAAGCACCGTCCCCTGGTGTCTCCTCCAGCTAAGTAATCACAGTCCTTTCATCAAACACATGATGTTTTACAACTTGAGCCGCTTGCTTTGCTGGATCAGACACGGGGAGAATCAAAATACAATTCTTAAGCATCGTCCCCTGGTGTCTCCTCCAGCTAAGTAATCGCATACATGTAGTCCATTCTTCAACCATACGATACACTGCAACTATACATTACTCATTGCCTCTCCTCGGGTGGTGCTGCCGAACACAGCCTATTTATTTATTTATATATTTTTTGTAGCATATATCATTTAAATAGTTAGAATTGTCTTGTTAAAAAAGAACATATGTCTCCATTCTCTATTGTTGTAACTGTTGATATAATTATGAATGTATATTTGTTATTGCCCCTTGAGGGACCTTAATTGGAATAAAATATATTGTATTGTATTGTATTGTATTTAGAGGGGGTACAAATATCTCGTACCCCCTGAAGTTTTGACACAAATATCCCTGTAATTAAAAGCATAAAATAATTTAAGATGTCCCTAAAATTCAATTTGAATACCCCATATCCTCGTGATTGATTATTTACACAAATATCAAATATCCCATTAATTAAAAGGGCCAATAGCCAGTATCCACATATACCTTAAACAAGCCTTATTACATGTTGCCAAACTCAAAAGTTGTATGTTTTATTACCCCCCCCCTTTTTTTTTTATACATATGCGTAGTAAGAAGGGGTAAACCATGACATAAATATATGGTTCCAACAACGAATATTGATATTTTTGACGCAATAAATCAAGTAAACTGCCCCGGAAAAGTTACGTATACTTTCTGTCAAGATATGAATTAATTAATAATTAGAGCCCATAACAATATTTCGAACAATATACTAATCCGATATTCAATATGAATATCAACGATATTGAAAATATTTCGTTGCTAATTGGTTCGAAGTCGCTGCATTTTACATATTTAAGATAACTCAATAGGTACCAGGGGTGGACCCAGGGGGGAGGGGAGGGCGCCCCCCCTAAAATTGGAAAAAAATGTGATTTTTTTGGCGTAAAATCTTGATTTTTCACACGAAATACCCCCCAAATTTTCGCGCCTCCCTCCGTTCGGCGCAATTTTTTTAAGTACGCCACCCCCCCCCCCCCCCCCCCCAACTTGAAATCCTGGATCCGCCTCTGCGGTACCTTAGATTTAAGGTGGTACCATACATTACAGGGAGATAACTCTTTAAAATCAGTTGAACGTTTTGATCATTTGACGTTAAGTATTATATGCAGATTTCAAGCATCTCGGTGTGTGGCTATTGAATTTATAGCTCGGAGTCTGTCTGTTGGAATTTGTTAAAATTTTGATATTTATTACAGTGGATATAGTCAAACACACTGCCAAAAAAATAAGAAAATTAAACGAGCAGATCAAATTTTACCTGAAGTGTATGGTACCACCTTAAGTGAAAACTTAAGTGTATTTTTATTTTAAGGAGCTTTATGCATACCACTTAAGTGGGATGGGCGGAGCTATTTAAAACTAAGATTTTGCTAAGGATTATGCATACCACTTAAGTAAATGGGGCGGAGTTACCTTAACTTAAGTGTTTTCTAAGAAAAATCTTAACTTAAGTAGCTTTATGCATACGGGCCCTGTTTTTTAATTCTGAACCATTAACCTGGTTTTAAACTATTTTACGGTTGAGGTTTTATTTACGGTGTGGTTTTAACCATGCAGTTAAATGGTTAAAGAACAGTCTTAACCGGGATCGAAAGCACGTTTGAATATGTTTGCACCTTGTTAATTACCAGTATATGTTTGTAATAGGAACATCTGTGTATTATAGACCCATTTCCAAGTTGTTTATTGACATTCTGCATTGTTGTATTTGTTTATAAAGAATTAAATTATTTTATTTGTTTATTTTTTTATTTGTTGTGTGTGTTTAAGAGTTGAATTGTTTATTTGTTAATGAAGAATTAATTTTACTTTGTTGAAAAATAATCAATGAACAGGAAAGTTCTCTTAAATATTGTTCTTCAACCATTGCGTTTTTTATCTATTTTAAACGTGTTTCAGGTTGTTTTCAACCATAAACAAGTCTGAGAATTAAAAAAACAGTCCTATAGTCACGGCCACCAATCTCTCTAACTCATATTCAAATGATATGCTGACGTAAAGTTATCGGGATTTCCGGATATGCATTGGCGGGATCTTTTCACGTCTACAAGGAGGCAAGTTGCACATTATTATCTTGTATTCAAGCACTTTTTACAAAAAGGGCCATGTAATTCGACGCAATTTAAAAATTCCTAATGCCAGAGTAAGCCGTTTCGTTGACTGATGTGCCATAATGACGCTAGAATCTTTCTCCTGCGTGTTTTGTCAATCAAAAGAGTTCGATCGTGTAACTGATTGACTGAAGCACAGTCTACAAGCAATTGTGGTGTATGTCAAGTATCTTTTTATGTTCCAAAATGATTATAAAAGACTTGGCTACAGTGTAATTTGTAGCATTGACAATTGATTGTTGTATGTCAATCGAAAATTCAAATGATATGAGTTATCGGGATTAGAAATGAGTTAGCGGTATCAGATATGAGTTAGATAGTATTCATTTAAATATGAGTTAGAGAGATTGGTGGCCGTGATAGTATCACCTCGGTAATTGAAGATATGTTTTCAAATACATTTTAGTGGGTATTGGCGAGGGAGAAGGGTGTCTAAATGGTTCATCGTTATGCTAAGGGAATCGGTGCTGCATGAATGAACAAACCTATACAAATTGACCAACTAAAATATAATCAATCATCTGGACCTGTTTTTAACACAACCCGGACCTCTTCAGGTGTATGCTTGACGAGCCCTGCGAATCAGTAATAAAACGCACTTTTCAAGAGTGCGAATCGGTGGTGCAGTGCACCGACGGTGTGTGCTCGAATCTTACTGACGGAGAACAAAAAAATGTATAAAAAACTTAGCTAAAGTTTTAGCTCTAACACTATTGTGTTGAATGTTCAGACGTATAAAAAAAATAATACAGTCCGTTCTTAGACTAGAGATTCCCAGTTACTTATCATATAACCGTCTTTCAAGTTCAACTAAATAATGTAAAAATAAATCTTATACAACTCGAAGACTCTTTTCAAAGTACCGAATACATACAGTTTTACGTCAGATACGTATAAATAAATATTATTGTTTGTCTGCGGTGGTATGGTGTAAATTGCAATTCTGAACACTTTTACCCTTACGGAGATAATTACAAACGACAATCCCCCACCCGCCCCATTATTCATCATACATTGGTACTGTCAAGTTAGAATGATAACGCATTGATTTCTAATCTCAACGACCACGAACCGTACTTGTTTAATTCATTTTGTTTCTGGAAGTAAACGACCATTTATTTTTAGGCTAATTTTTGTTATTATTTGTAGCCAAAATCAGCATAGCCAAAGGAAATAAACGGACAGACAATATGTCAAAATATATAATAACCTGAAAAGAAAGCCTGGAGAAGAATATGGCTGATTTTTCATGTACAAAAAAAAATACTATGATTTTTGCTTCGTGTGAACAATTTATTTACAATCATGCATATTGAGTATATAAACAATTCAACAGCATTCGATAGCTACAAGCATTTTGTTGAAAACTCATGGATAGTACGTAGCGTCCACAGGAAGATCTGACAGAGCGACATGGAGGACTTCATTTTCAAAATATTGAGCCCGGTCCTTTTTTCTGAACAACACTCGGTTGAGGGACTAAATTACATCATATGTCCCAATTTAACCCCAATTTGAAGACAACAGACACACTCCGTTCAATACTTATTTCTATTTCTTACATGTGACAACAAGGGACTAAGGAATTTTTTTTAAAGGGGGCCGTCGTGGTGGTGTTCGTTTGGTAGTTGGATTTACAACTACATGTGCAATCAGTGTCTATCACCACTAAAGTGGTGGGTTTTAATCCCGGTTATGGTGAGGTGTACTCGATACAACATGTGAGAAAGTTTATCAGTGATTTGCGACAGTTTGGCGATTTTCCCCGGATACGATTCCAGGACTTTGGTCCGAATGTTCATTAGTCCGAAGGGTCATTGGTCCGAAAGGTCGATGGTCCGAAGTGTCCGTGGCTCAAGGGCACATATGTAAACTCGATTTAGCTGTATATATGTTCCAAATATTATGAATAAAAGTCTTATCTTTCAAGAGCTATGTGTGGATTTTCCCGAAAATGTTCAACATGCATTCAGCTTCCTTACATCGCTTGGTCATCTCCGATTGAATCTTAAAGGCATGATAGTAAATAAGAAAAACCAAATGAGCAACCAAAAACCAACATCCAATGACATATATAAACCCCTAGAAACAAGAAGCGAACATCAACATTCAAAAAATACAATCAATACATAAACACATGCGAACAACATGAACTCCCGATGGAAAGGGAGTGAAACAGGGGCTCCGGAATTTGTAGGCAGTTTCTGCCTATCAGACATCCGTCATGTTGCTCGAGATTAATTCCGATGGTAGTCATATCCGACGACACAGGGAACAACTCTTACAACAACCTCAAATCAATTCCCATCTGGTAAATATACATATCTCATACGTTTCCACAAGCATTGGGTGTCTCCCATAGAACTTTTGATTCTAACAACCTATGTTACTGATTAAGCAATCTTAGAGTTAACCCACCAGCCGTCGCGCCTTCAAGAAAATCATAGCATTTTTCCACAGGCTCTCGAGTAACGGTATGTTGTGAAACGCTTCATACGTTGGTTGTTGCTAAGATAGGCAAAGATGATTGTAGAACGTTGAAGTCATCACGTTTGTCGTAGAGTTTAGTGTAACATGTCCCCTTTGAGTCCATATCGATATGTAGATTAACAAGTACCAGTTATTTAATTAACACCCGTGTCTCGTTTCAGTTGTGCAAGATGTAAGCCATTCATTACTATACTTAGACTGCAAGGCGTTCTCTTGTATGTGAGATTTTGTATTTTGCTGTTTTGTTGGATCGTGGTGACATTTATTCCACAATTCAGTATTTTCCATGTACATATGCTATCAAGAAGTTTGTATGCTCGGACTTTTCGGACTATCGACCCTTCGGACTATTGACCCTTCGGACCATTGACCCTTCGGACTATTGACCCTTCGGACTAATGAACTGACACGCCGGATACTCCTGTTTCCTACACCAATAAAACAGACCGCTACGATATAACTGAAATATTGTTGAAAGTGGCGTTAAACACTTTAACCCTAAACCCCCTTTAATTCCAAAAATTATGAAAAGTGTGATCATTATTGTGTAGGTTTCCCCACAATGTAGCTCGGTCTCCCCGCTGCTAAGACGTGACTTCATCAAGCGAATACTATACATAATGAATTGTAAATGTAGTTGACAAATACCATTTGGTATATGTACAATGTATACTGATTGTAGACATCTATTAGATACGGTGATTAGAAACTTAATTTCTCTGTTTCTTACATCAACATCTGCACTACACATGGCAGGTGCCATGCCACATAATTTCACACTCTGGTTTTTATATGCCTTCGTGATGCCCGATCACTTGTTCTTGTGCTTTTGTTTTGGGTTGTAAATTGACTTCATTAAACGTAATAAAAGCTTTATTCCTTTACTTTAATTAAAGTTTAAGTGTACTCTTATGTTCATCATTTTTTAACCTCCATCAACAATTGTTTTGTTCTGAAATTTCAAAATTAATAAATCAAACTATTAGACATGTTCTTTCGTAGAGACATTTTGTTGTATTTCTAATTTTAGGGGTAGAAGGATCAAACAATCCCCAGATCTCAGATCTATGTGATAGCAAAAGATTCATGACTGTCAAATACATGTCTTGTATATGCAAGTTAGGGGTGTCGATTTTTTCTCTGTTTCTACGATGTTCCGATTAGATTTTCTCTCTGTTTCTACGATGTTCTGATTAAATTTTCTCTCTGTTTCTACGATGTTCCGGTTAGATTTTCTCTCTGTTTCCACGATGTTCCGATTAGATGTTTTCTCTGTTTCCTAGTTTGAATGACATAATGGAAATAAGGTGCAATAAATGTACTCGAAGCGAGCAGGGGTACGATTTTTAAACCTGCCGAGTTGCATGCCTTGCGGATTATTAGTATCTATATAGGGTCGACACATGCAATTTGATGTTAACATAAGATTGTATGAATATTGACACGAACAAGTTAAAATAAGGAAAAAGAGATGAAATAATAAAGAAATAAAGAAATTTTATTGAGAATAAATTTGTAAACAGAAAGTTAGAAAAAGGGGGGTGGTCCGTACCACGAGCGCCTGTGGTTCCGATTATATTTTCTCACTGTTTCTACGGTGTTCCGGTTAGATTTTCTCTGTTTCTACGGTGTTCCGATTGATTTTCTCTCTGTTTCTACGGTGTTCCGATTAGATTTTCTGTCTGTTTCTACGATGTTCCGATTAGATTTTCTTTCTGTTTCTACGGTGTTCCGATTAGATTTTCTCTCAGTTTCTACGATGTTCCGATTAGATTTTTTTCTCTGTTTCTACGATGTTCCGATTAGATTTTCTTTCTGTTTCTACGATGTTCCGGTTAAATTTTCTCTCTGTTTCTACGATGTTCCGATTAGATTTTCTCTCAGTTTCTACGATGTTCCGATTAGATTTTTCCTCTTTTTCTACGATGTTCCGATTAGATTTTCTCTCTGTTTCTACGATGTTCCGATTAGATTTTCTCTCCTTTGTATCTACGATGTTCCGATTAGATTTTCTCTCTGTTTCTAAGATATTCCGATTAGATTTTTTCTCAGTTTCTACGATGTTCCGATTAGATTTTCTTTCTGTTTCTACATGTTCCGGTTATATCTACTCTCTGTTTCTACGATGTTCCGGTTCGATTTTCCCTCTGTTTCTACGATGTTCCGATTAGATTTTCTCTCTGTTTCTACGATGTTCCGATTAGATTTTCTCTCCTCTGTATCTACGATGTTTTGATTAGATTTTATCTCCTCTGTATCTACGATGTTCCGATTAGATCTTCTCTCTGTTTCTACGATATTCCGATTATATTTTTTCTCAGTTTCTACGATGTTCCGATTAGATTTTCTTTCTGTTTCTACATGTTCCGGATATATTTTCTCTCTGTTTCTACGATGTCCTGATTAGATTTTCTCTCTGTTTCTACGATATTCCGGTTAGATTTTCTCTCAGTTTCTACGATGTTCCGATTAGATTTTTGCTCTGTTTCTACGATGTTCCGATTAGATTTTCTCTCTGTTTGTACGATGTTCCGATTAAATTTTCTCTCTGTTTCTACGATATTCCGGTTAGATTTTCTCTCAGTTTCTCTGTTTCTACGATGTTCCGATTAGATTTTCTTTCTGTTTCTACGGTGTTCCGATTAGATTTTCTTTCTGTTTCTACGATGTTCCGGTTAGATTTTCTCTCTGTTTCTACGATGTTGCGGTTAGAGTTTTGTTTTCTGTTTCTACGATGTTCCAATTAGATTTTCTCTCTGTTTCTACGATGTTCCGATTAGATTTTTGCTCTGTTTCTACGATGTTCCGATTAGATTTTCTCTCTGTTTGTACGATGTTCCAATTAGATTTTCTCTATGTTTCTACGATGTTCCGGTTAGATTTTCTCTCAGTTTCTCTGTTTCTACGATGTTCCGATTAGATTTTCTTTCTGTTTCTACGGTGTTCCGATTAGATTTTCTTTCTGTTTCTACGATGTTCCGGTTAGATTTTCTCTCTGTTTCTACGATGTTGCGGTTAGATTTTTGTTCTCTGTTTCTACGATGTTCCGATTAGATTTTTGCTGTTTCTACGATGTTCCGATTAGATTTTCTCTCTGTTTGTACGATTTTCCGATTAGATTTTCTCTCTGTTTCTACGATGTTCCGGTTAGATTTTCTCTCAGTTTCTCTGTTTCTACGATGTTCCGATTAGATTTTCTTTCTGTTTCTACGGTGTTCCGATTAGATTTTCTTTCTGTTTCTACGATGTTCCGGTTAGACTTTCTCTCTGTTTCTACGATGTTCCGGTTAGATTTTCTCTGTTTGTACGATGTTCCCATTAGATTTTCTCTCTGTTTCTACGATGTTGCGATTGATTTTCTCTCTGTTTCTACGGTGTTCCGATTGATTTTCTCTCTGTTTCTACGGTGTTCCGGTTAGATATTCTCTCTGTTTCTACGATGTTCCGATTGATTTTCTCTCTGTTTCTACGGTGTTCCGATTGATTTTCTCTCTGTTTCTACGATGTTCCGATTGATTTTCCCTCTGTTTCTACGGTGTTCCGATTGATTTTCTCTCTGTTTCTACGGTGTTCCGATTGATTTTCTCTCTGTTTCTACGATGTTCCGGTTAGATTTTCTCTCTGTTTCTACGATGTTCCGATTCGATTTTTGCTCTGTTTCTACGATGTTCCGATTAGATTTTCTCTCAGTTTTTACGATGTTCCGATTAGATATTTCCTCTTTTTCTACGATGTTCCGATTAGATTTTCTCTCCTTTGTATCTACGATGTTCCGATTAGATTTTCTCTCTGTTTCTAAGATATTCCGATTAGATTTTTTCTCAGTTTCTACGATGTTCCGATTCGATTTTCTTTCTGTTTCTACATGTTCCGGTTATATCTTCTCTCTGTTTCTACGATGTTCCGGTTCGATTTTCTCTCTGTTTCTACGATGTTCCGATTAGATTTTCTCTCTGTTTCTACGATGTTCCGATTAGATTTTCTCTCCTCTGTATCTACGATGTTTCGATTAGATTTTATCTCCTCTGTATCTACGATGTTCCGATTAGATCTTCTCTCTGTTTCTACGATATTCCGATTATATTTTTTCTCAGTTTCTACGATGTTCCGATTAAATTTTCTTTCTGTTTCTACATGTTCCGGTTATATCTTCTCTCTGTTTCTACGATGTTCCGGTTCGATTTTCTCTCTGTTTCTACGATGTTCCGATTAGATTTTCTCTCTGTTTCTACGATGTTCCGATTAGATTTTCTCTCCTCTGTATCTACGATGTTTCGATTAGATTTTATCTCCTCTGTATCTACGATGTTCCGATTAGATCTTCTCTCTGTTTCTACGATATTCCGATTATATTTTTTCTCAGTTTCTACGATGTTCCGATTAAATTTTCTTTCTGTTTCTACATGTTCCGGTTATATCTTCTCTCTGTTTCTACGATGTTCCGGTTCGATTTTCTCTTTGTTTCTAAGATGTTCCGATTAGATTTTCTCTCTGTTTCTACGATGTTCCGATTAGATTTTATCTCCTCTGTATCTACGATGTTTCGATTAGATTTTATCTCCTCTGTTTCTACGATATTCCGATTATATTTTTTCTCAGTTTCTACGATGTTCCGATTAGATTTTCTTTCTGTTTCTACATGTTCCGGTTATATTTTCTCTCTGTTTCTACGATGTTGCGGTTAGATTTTCTCTCAGTTTCTACAATGTTCCGATTAGATTTTCTTTCTGTTTCTACATGTTCCGGTTATATTTTCTCTCTGTTTCTACGATGTCCTGATTAGATTTTCTCTCTGTTTCTACGATGTTCCGGTTAGATTTTCTCTCTGTTTCTACGATGTTCCGATTAGATTTTTGCTCTGTTTCTACGATGTTCCGGTTCGATTTTCCCTCTGTTTCTACGATGTTCCGATTAGATTTTCTCTCTGTTTCTACGATGTTCCGATTAGATTTTCTCTCCTCTGTATCTACGATGTTTCGATTAGATTTTATCTCCTCTGTATCTACGATGTTCCGATTAGATCTTCTCTCTGTTTCTACGATATTCCGATTATATTTTTTCTCAGTTTCTACGATGTTCCGATTAGATTTTCTTTCTGTTTCTACATGTTCCGGATATATTTTCTCTCTGTTTCTACGATGTCCTGATTAGATTTTCTCTCTGTTTCTACGATATTCCGGTTAGATTTTCTCTCAGTTTCTACGATGTTCCGATTAGATTTTTGCTCTGTTTCTACGATGTTCCGATTAGATTTTCTCTCTGTTTGTACGATGTTCCGATTAAATTTTCTCTCTGTTTCTACGATATTCCGGTTAGATTTTCTCTCAGTTTCTCTGTTTCTACGATGTTCCGATTAGATTTTCTTTCTGTTTCTACGGTGTTCCGATTAGATTTTCTTTCTGTTTCTACATGTTCCGGTTAGATTTTCTCTCTGTTTCTACGATGTTGCGGTTAGAGTTTTGTTTTCTGTTTCTACGATGTTCCAATTAGATTTTCTCTCTGTTTCTACGATGTTCCGATTAGATTTTTGCTCTGTTTCTACGATGTTCCGATTAGATTTTCTCTCTGTTTGTACGATGTTCCAATTAGATTTTCTCTATGTTTCTACGATGTTCCGGTTAGATTTTCTCTCAGTTTCTCTGTTTCTACGATGTTCCGATTAGATTTTCTTTCTGTTTCTACGGTGTTCCGATTAGATTTTCTTTCTGTTTCTACGATGTTCCGGTTAGATTTTCTCTCTGTTTCTACGATGTTGCGGTTAGATTTTTGTTCTCTGTTTCTACGATGTTCCGATTAGATTTTTGCTGTTTCTACGATGTTCCGATTAGATTTTCTCTCTGTTTGTACGATTTTCCGATTAGATTTTCTCTCTGTTTCTACGATGTTCCGGTTAGATTTTCTCTCAGTTTCTCTGTTTCTACGATGTTCCGATTAGATTTTCTTTCTGTTTCTACGGTGTTCCGATTAGATTTTCTTTCTGTTTCTACGATGTTCCGGTTAGACTTTCTCTCTGTTTCTACGATGTTCCGGTTAGATTTTCTCTGTTTGTACGATGTTCCCATTAGATTTTCTCTCTGTTTCTACGATGTTGCGATTGATTTTCTCTCTGTTTCTACGGTGTTCCGATTGATTTTCTCTCTGTTTCTACGGTGTTCCGGTTAGATATTCTCTCTGTTTCTACGATGTTCCGATTGATTTTCTCTCTGTTTCTACGGTGTTCCGATTGATTTTCTCTCTGTTTCTACGATGTTCCGATTGATTTTCCCTCTGTTTCTACGGTGTTCCGATTGATTTTCTCTCTGTTTCTACGGTGTTCCGATTGATTTTCTCTCTGTTTCTACGATGTTCCGGTTAGACTTTCTCTCTGTTTCTACGATGTTCCGATTCGATTTTTGCTCTGTTTCTACGATGTTCCGATTAGATTTTCTCTCAGTTTTTACGATGTTCCGATTAGATATTTCCTCTTTTTCTACGATGTTCCGATTAGATTTTCTCTCCTTTGTATCTACGATGTTCCGATTAGATTTTCTCTCTGTTTCTAAGATATTCCGATTAGATTTTTTCTCAGTTTCTACGATGTTCCGATTCGATTTTCTTTCTGTTTCTACATGTTCCGGTTATATCTTCTCTCTGTTTCTACGATGTTCCGGTTCGATTTTCTCTCTGTTTCTACGATGTTCCGATTAGATTTTCTCTCTGTTTCTACGATGTTCCGATTAGATTTTCTCTCCTCTGTATCTACGATGTTTCGATTAGATTTTATCTCCTCTGTATCTACGATGTTCCGATTAGATCTTCTCTCTGTTTCTACGATATTCCGATTATATTTTTTCTCAGTTTCTACGATGTTCCGATTAAATTTTCTTTCTGTTTCTACATGTTCCGGTTATATCTTCTCTCTGTTTCTACGATGTTCCGGTTCGATTTTCTCTCTGTTTCTACGATGTTCCGATTAGATTTTCTCTCTGTTTCTACGATGTTCCGATTAGATTTTCTCTCCTCTGTATCTACGATGTTTCGATTAGATTTTATCTCCTCTGTATCTACGATGTTCCGATTAGATCTTCTCTCTGTTTCTACGATATTCCGATTATATTTTTTCTCAGTTTCTACGATGTTCCGATTAAATTTTCTTTCTGTTTCTACATGTTCCGGTTATATCTTCTCTCTGTTTCTACGATGTTCCGGTTCGATTTTCTCTTTGTTTCTAAGATGTTCCGATTAGATTTTCTCTCTGTTTCTACGATGTTCCGATTAGATTTTATCTCCTCTGTATCTACGATGTTTCGATTAGATTTTATCTCCTCTGTTTCTACGATATTCCGATTATATTTTTTCTCAGTTTCTACGATGTTCCGATTAGATTTTCTTTCTGTTTCTACATGTTCCGGTTATATTTTCTCTCTGTTTCTACGATGTTCCGGTTAGATTTTCTCTCAGTTTCTACAATGTTCCGATTAGATTTTCTTTCTGTTTCTACATGTTCCGGTTATATTTTCTCTCTGTTTCTACGATGTCCTGATTAGATTTTCTCTCTGTTTCTACGATGTTCCGGTTAGATTTTCTCTCTGTTTCTACGATGTTCCGATTAGATTTTTGCTCTGTTTCTACGATGTTCCGATTAGATTTTCTCTCTGTTTGTACGATGTTCCGATTAAATTTTTTCTCTGTTTCTACGATATTCCGGTTAGATTTTCTCTCAGTTTCTCTGTTTCTACGATGTTCCGATTATATTTTCTTTCTGTTTCAACGGTGTTCCGATTAGATTTTCTTTCTGTTTCTACGATGTTCCGGTTAGATTTTCTCTCTGTTTCTACGATGTTGCGGTTAGAGTTTTGTTTTCTGTTTCTACGATGTTCCAATTAGATTTTCTCTCTGTTTCTACGATGTTCCGATTAGATTTTTGCTCTGTTTCTACGATGTTCCGATTAGATTTTCTCTCTGTTTGTACGATGTTCCAATTAGATTTTCTCTCTGTTTCTACGATGTTCCGGTTAGATTTTCTCTCAGTTTCTCTGTTTCTACGATGTTCCGATTAAATTTTCTTTCTGTTTCTACGGTGTTCCGATTAGATTTTCTTTCTGTTTCTACGATGTTTCGGTTACATTTTCTCTCTGTTTCTACGATGTTGCGGTTAGATTTTTGTTCTCTGTTTCTATGATGTTCCGATTAGATTTTTGCTGTTTCTATGATGTTCCGATTAGATTTTCTCTCTGTTTCGACGATGTTCCGGTTAGATTTTCTCTCTGTTTCTACGATGTTGCGGTTAGATTTTTGTTCTCTGCTTCTACGATGTTCCAATTAGATTTTCTCTCTGTTTCTACGATGTTCCGATTAGATTTTTGCTCTGTTTCTACGATGTTCCGATTAGATTTTCTCTCTGTTTGTACGATGTTCCGATTAGATTTTCTCTCAGTTTCTACGATGTTCCGATTAAATTTTTCCTCTTTTTCTACGATGTTCCGATTAGATTTTCTCTCTGTTTCTACGATGTTCCGATTAAATTTTCTCTCCTTTGTATCTACGATGTTCCGATTAGATTTTCTCTCTGTTTCTAAGATATTCCGATTAGATTTTTTCTCAGTTTCTACGATGTTCCGATTAAATTTTCTTTCTGTTTCTACATGTTCCGGTTATATCTTCTCTCTGTTTCTACGATGTTCCGGTTCGATTTTCTCTCTGTTTCTACGATGTTCCGATTAGATTTTCTCTCTGTTCTACGATGTTCCGATTAGATTTTCTCTCCTCTGTATCTACGATGTTTCGAATAGATTTTATCTCCTCTGTATCTACGATGTTCCGATTAGATCTTCTCTCTGTTTCTACGATATTCCGATTATATTTTTTCTCAGTTTCTCTGTTTCTACGATGTTCCGATTAGATTTTCTTTCTGTTTCTACGGTGTTCCGATTAGATTTTCTTTCTGTTTCTACGATGTTTCGGTTACATTTTCTCTCTGTTTCTACGATGTTGCGGTTAGATTTTTGTTCTCTGTTTCTATGATGTTCCGATTAGATTTTTGCTGTTTCTATGATGTTCCGATTAGATTTTCTCTCTGTTTGTAGGATGTTCCGGTTAGATTTTCTCTCTGTTTCTACGATGTTGCGGTTAGATTTTTGTTCTCTGCTTCTACGATGTTCCAATTAGATTTTCTCTCTGTTTCTACGATGTTCCGATTAGATTTTTGCTCTCTTTCTACGATGTTCCGATTAGATATTCTCTCTGTTTGTACGATGTTCCGATTAGATTTTCTCTCAGTTTCTACGATGTTCCGATTAAATTTTTCCTCTTTTTCTACGATGTTCCGATTAGATTTTCTCTCTGTTTCTACGATGTTCCGATTAGATTTTCTCTCCTTTGTATCTACGATGTTCCGATTAGATTTTCTCTCTGTTTCTAAGATATTCCGATTAGATTTTTTCTCAGTTTCTACGATGTTCCGATTAGATTTTCTTTCTGTTTCTACATGTTCCGGTTATATCTTCTCTCTGTTTCTACGATGTTCCGGTTCGATTTTCTCTCTGTTTCTACGATGTTCCGATTAGATTTTCTCTCTGTTTCTACGATGTTCCGATTAGATTTTCTCTCCTCTGCATATACGATGTTCCGATTAGATCTTCTCTCTGTTTCTACGATATTCCGATTAGATTTTTTCTCAGTTTCTACGATGTTCCGATTAGATTTTCTTTCTGTTTCTACATGTTCCGGTTCGATTTTCTCTCTGTTTCTACGATGTTCCGATTAGATTTTCTCTCTGTTTCTACGATGTTCCGATTAGATTTTATCTCCTCTGTATCTACGATGTTTCGATTAGATTTTATCTCCTCTGTTTCTACGATATTCCGATTATATTTTTTCTCAGTTTCTACGATGTTCCGATTAGATTTTCTTTCTGTTTCTACATGTTCCGGTTATATTTTCTCTCTGTTTCTACGATGTTCCGGTTAGATTTTCTCTCTGTTTCTACGATGTTCCGATTAGATTTTTGCTCTGTTTCTACGATGTTCCGGTTAGATTTTCTCTCTGTTTCTACGATGTTGCGGTTAGATTTTTGTTCTATGTTTCTACGATGTTCCGATTAGATTTTTGCTGTTTCTACGATGTTCCGATTAGATTTTCTCTCTGTTTGTACGATTTTCCGATTAGATTTTCTCTCTGTTTCTACGATGTTCCGGTTAGATTTTCTCTCAGTTTCTCTGTTTCTACGATGTTCCGATTAGATTTTCTTTCTGTTTCTACGGTGTTCCGATTAGATTTTCTTTCTGTTTCTACGATGTTCCGGTTAGACTTTCTCTCTGTTTCTACGATGTTCCGGTTAGATTTTCTCTGTTTGTACGATGTTCCCATTAGATTTTCTCTCTGTTTCTACGATGTTGCGATTGATTTTCTCTCTGTTTCTACGGTGTTCCGATTGATTTTCTCTCTGTTTCTACGGTGTTCCGGTTAGATATTCTCTCTGTTTCTACGATGTTCCGATTGATTTTCTCTCTGTTTCTACGGTGTTCCGATTGATTTTCTCTCTGTTTCTACGATGTTCCGATTGATTTTCCCTCTGTTTCTACGGTGTTCCGATTGATTTTCTCTCTGTTTCTACGATGTTCCGATTGATTTTCTCTCTGTTTCTACGATGTTCCGGTTAGATTTTCTCTCTGTTTCTACGATGTTCCGATTCGATTTTTGCTCTGTTTCTACGATGTTCCGATTAGATTTTCTCTCAGTTTCTACGATGTTCCGATTAGATATTTCCTCTTTTTCTACGATGTTCCGATTAGATTTTCTCTCTGTTTCTACGATGTTCCGATTAGATTTTCTCTCCTTTGTATCTACGATGTTCCGATTAGATTTTCTCTCTGTTTCTAAGATATTCCGATTCGATTTTTTCTCAGTTTCTACGATGTTCCGATTCGATTTTCTTTCTGTTTCTACATGTTCCGGTTATATCTTCTCTCTGTTTCTACGATGTTCCGGTTCGATTTTCTCTCTGTTTCTACGATGTTCCGATTAGATTTTCTCTCTGTTTCTACGATGTTCCGATTAGATTTTCTCTCCTCTGTATCTACGATGTTTCGATTAGATTTTATCTCCTCTGTATCTACGATGTTCCGATTAGATCTTCTCTCTGTTTCTACGATATTCCGATTATATTTTTTCTCAGTTTCTACAATGTTCCGATTAAATTTTCTTTCTGTTTCTACATGTTCCGGTTATATCTTCTCTCTGTTTCTACGATGTTCCGGTTCGATTTTCTCTTTGTTTCTAAGATGTTCCGATTAGATTTTCTCTCTGTTTCTACGATGTTCCGATTATATTTTATCTCCTCTGTATCTACGATGTTTCGATTAGATTTTATCTCCTCTGTTTCTACGATATTCCGATTATATTTTTTCTCAGTTTCTACGATGTTCCGATTAGATTTTCTTTCTGTTTCTACATGTTCCGGTTATATTTTCTCTCTGTTTCTACGATGTTCCGGTTAGATTTTCTCTCAGTTTCTACAATGTTCCGATTAGATTTTCTTTCTGTTTCTACATGTTCCGGTTATATTTTCTCTCTGTTTCTACGATGTCCTGATTAGATTTTCTCTCTGTTTCTACGATGTTCCGGTTAGATTTTCTCTCTGTTTCTACGATGTTCCGATTAGATTTTTGCTCTGTTTCTACGATGTTCCGATTAGATTTTCTCTCTGTTTGTACGATGTTCCGATTAAATTTTTTCTCTGTTTCTACGATATTCCGGTTAGATTTTCTCTCAGTTTCTCTGTTTCTACGATGTTCCGATTATATTTTCTTTCTGTTTCTACGGTGTTCCGATTAGATTTTCTTTCTGTTTCTACGATGTTCCGGTTAGATTTTCTCTCTGTTTCTACGATGTTGCGGTTAGAGTTTTGTTTTCTGTTTCTACGATGTTCCAATTAGATTTTCTCTCTGTTTCTACGATGTTCCGATTAGATTTTTGCTCTGTTTCTACGATGTTCCGATTAGATTTTCTCTCTGTTTGTACGATGTTCCAATTAGATTTTCTCTCTGTTTCTACGATGTTCCGGTTAGATTTTCTCTCAATTTCTCTGTTTCTACGATGTTCCGATTAGATTTTCTTTCTGTTTCTACGGTGTTCCGATTAGATTTTCTTTCTGTTTCTACGATGTTTCGGTTACATTTTCTCTCTGTTTCTACGATGTTGCGGTTAGATTTTTGTTCTCTGTTTCTATGATGTTCCGATTAGATTTTTACTGTTTCTATGATGTTCCGATTAGATTTTCTCTCTGTTTGTAGGATGTTCCGGTTAGATTTTCTCTCTGTTTCTACGATGTTGCGGTTAGATTTTTGTTCTCTGCTTCTACGATGTTCCAATTAGATTTTCTCTCTGTTTCTACGATGTTCCGATTAGATTTTTCCTCTGTTTCTACGATGTTCCGATTAGATTTTCTCTCTGTTTGTACGATGTTCCGATTAGATTTTCTCTCAGTTTCTACGATGTTCCGATTAAATTTTTCCTCTTTTTCTACGATGTTCCGATTAGATTTTCTCTCTGTTTCTACGATGTTCCGATTAGATTTTCTCCCCTTTGTATCTACGATGTTCCGATTAGATTTTCTCTCTGTTTCTAAGATATTCCGATTAGATTTTTTCTCAGTTTCTACGATGTTCCGATTAGATTTTCTTTCTGTTTCTACATGTTCCGGTTATATCTTCTCTCTGTTTCTACGATGTTCCGGTTCGATTTTCTCTCTGTTTCTACGATGTTCCGATTAGATTTTCTCTCTGTTTCTACGATGTTCCGATTAGATTTTCTCTCCTCTGCATATACGATGTTCCGATTAGATCTTCTCTCTGTTTCTACGATATTCCGATTATATTTTTTCTCAGTTTCTACAATGTTCCGATTAAATTTTCTTTCTGTTTCTACATGTTCCGGTTATATCTTCTCTCTGTTTCTACGATGTTCCGGTTCGATTTTCTCTTTGTTTCTAAGATGTTCCGATTAGATTTTCTCTCTGTTTCTACGATGTTCCGGTTAGATTTTCTCTCAGTTTCTCTGTTTCTACGATGTTCCGATTAGATTTTCTTTCTGTTTCTACGGTGTTCCGATTAGATTTTCTTTCTGTTTCTACGATGTTTCGGTTACATTTTCTCTCTGTTTCTACGATGTTGCGGTTAGATTTTTGTTCTCTGTTTCTATGATGTTCCGATTAGATTTTTACTGTTTCTATGATGTTCCGATTAGATTTTCTCTCTGTTTGTAGGATGTTCCGGTTAGATTTTCTCTCTGTTTCTACGATGTTGCGGTTAGATTTTTGTTCTCTGCTTCTACGATGTTCCAATTAGATTTTCTCTCTGTTTCTACGATGTTCCGATTAGATTTTTGCTCTCTTTCTACGATGTTCCGATTAGATATTCTCTCTGTTTGTACGATGTTCCGATTAGATTTTCTCTCAGTTTCTACGATGTTCCGATTAAATTTTTCCTCTTTTTCTACGATGTTCCGATTAGATTTTCTCTCTGTTTCTACGATGTTCCGATTAGATTTTCTCTCCTTTGTATCTACGATGTTCCGATTAGATTTTCTCTCTGTTTCTAAGATATTCCGATTAGATTTTTTCTCAGTTTCTACGATGTTCCGATTAGATTTTCTTTCTGTTTCTACATGTTCCGGTTATATCTTCTCTTTGTTTCTACGATGTTCCGGTTCGATTTTCTCTCTGTTTCTACGATGTTCCGATTAGATTTTCTCTCTGTTTCTACGATGTTCCGATTAGATTTTCTCTCCTCTGCATATACGATGTTCCGATTAGATCTTCTCTCTGTTTCTACGATATTCCGATTAGATTTTTTCTCAGTTTCTACGATGTTCCGATTAGATTTTCTTTCTGTTTCTACATGTTCCGGTTCGATTTTCTCTCTGTTTCTACGATGTTCCGATTAGATTTTCTCTCTGTTTCTACGATGTTCCGATTAGATTTTATCTCCTCTGTATCTACGATGTTTCGATTAGATTTTATCTCCTCTGTTTCTACGATATTCCGATTATATTTTTTCTCAGTTTCTACGATGTTCCGATTAGATTTTCTTTCTGTTTCTACATGTTCCGGTTATATTTTCTCTCTGTTTCTACGATGTTCCGGTTAGATTTTCTCTCTGTTTCTACGATGTTCCGATTAGATTTTTGCTCTGTTTCTACGATGTTCCGGTTAGATTTTCTCTCTGTTTCTACGATGTTGCGGTTAGATTTTTGTTCTATGTTTCTAAGATGTTCCGATTAGATTTTTGCTGTTTCTACGATGTTCCGATTAGATTTTCTCTCTGTTTGTACGATTTTCCGATTAGATTTTCTCTCTGTTTCTACGATGTTCCGGTTAGATTTTCTCTCAGTTTCTCTGTTTCTACGATGTTCCGATTAGATTTTCTTTCTGTTTCTACGGTGTTCCGATTAGATTTTCTTTCTGTTTCTACGATGTTCCGGTTAGACTTTCTCTCTGTTTCTACGATGTTCCGGTTAGATTTTCTCTGTTTGTACGATGTTCCCATTAGATTTTCTCTCTGTTTCTACGATGTTGCGATTGATTTTCTCTCTGTTTCTACGGTGTTCCGATTGATTTTCTCTCTGTTTCTACGGTGTTCCGGTTAGATATTCTCTCTGTTTCTACGATGTTCCGATTGATTTTCTCTCTGTTTCTACGGTGTTCCGATTGATTTTCTCTCTGTTTCTACGATGTTCCGATTGATTTTCCCTCTGTTTCTACGGTGTTCCGATTGATTTTCTCTCTGTTTCTACGATGTTCCGATTGATTTTCTCTCTGTTTCTACGATGTTCCGGTTAGATTTTCTCTCTGTTTCTACGATGTTCCGATTCGATTTTTGCTCTGTTTCTACGATGTTCCGATTAGATTTTCTCTCAGTTTCTACGATGTTCCGATTAGATATTTCCTCTTTTTCTACGATGTTCCGATTAGATTTTCTCTCTGTTTCTACGATGTTCCGATTAGATTTTCTCTCCTTTGTATCTACGATGTTCCGATTAGATTTTCTCTCTGTTTCTAAGATATTCCGATTAGATTTTTTCTCAGTTTCTACGATGTTCCGATTCGATTTTCTTTCTGTTTCTACATGTTCCGGTTATATCTTCTCTCTGTTTCTACGATGTTCCGGTTCGATTTTCTCTCTGTTTCTACGATGTTCCGATTAGATTTTCTCTCTGTTTCTACGATGTTCCGATTAGATTTTCTCTCCTCTGTATCTACGATGTTTCGATTAGATTTTATCTCCTCTGTATCTACGATGTTCCGATTAGATCTTCTCTCTGTTTCTACGATATTCCGATTATATTTTTTCTCAGTTTCTACAATGTTCCGATTAAATTTTCTTTCTGTTTCTACATGTTCCGGTTATATCTTCTCTCTGTTTCTACGATGTTCCGGTTCGATTTTCTCTTTGTTTCTAAGATGTTCCGATTAGATTTTCTCTCTGTTTCTACGATGTTCCGATTATATTTTATCTCCTCTGTATCTACGATGTTTCGATTAGATTTTATCTCCTCTGTTTCTACGATATTCCGATTATATTTTTTCTCAGTTTCTACGATGTTCCGATTAGATTTTCTTTCTGTTTCTACATGTTCCGGTTATATTTTCTCTCTGTTTCTACGATGTTCCGGTTAGATTTTCTCTCAGTTTCTACAATGTTCCGATTAGATTTTCTTTCTGTTTCTACATGTTCCGGTTATATTTTCTCTCTGTTTCTACGATGTCCTGATTAGATTTTCTCTCTGTTTCTACGATGTTCCGGTTAGATTTTCTCTCTGTTTCTACGATGTTCCGATTAGATTTTTGCTCTGTTTCTACGATGTTCCGATTAGATTTTCTCTCTGTTTGTACGATGTTCCGATTAAATTTTTTCTCTGTTTCTACGATATTCCGGTTAGATTTTCTCTCAGTTTCTCTGTTTCTACGATGTTCCGATTATATTTTCTTTCTGTTTCTACGGTGTTCCGATTAGATTTTCTTTCTGTTTCTACGATGTTCCGGTTAGATTTTCTCTCTGTTTCTACGATGTTGCGGTTAGAGTTTTGTTTTCTGTTTCTACGATGTTCCAATTAGATTTTCTCTCTGTTTCTACGATGTTCCGATTAGATTTTTGCTCTGTTTCTACGATGTTCCGATTAGATTTTCTCTCTGTTTGTACGATGTTCCAATTAGATTTTCTCTCTGTTTCTACGATGTTCCGGTTAGATTTTCTCTCAATTTCTCTGTTTCTACGATGTTCCGATTAGATTTTCTTTCTGTTTCTACGGTGTTCCGATTAGATTTTCTTTCTGTTTCTACGATGTTTCGGTTACATTTTCTCTCTGTTTCTACGATGTTGCGGTTAGATTTTTGTTCTCTGTTTCTATGATGTTCCGATTAGATTTTTACTGTTTCTATGATGTTCCGATTAGATTTTCTCTCTGTTTGTAGGATGTTCCGGTTAGATTTTCTCTCTGTTTCTACGATGTTGCGGTTAGATTTTTGTTCTCTGCTTCTACGATGTTCCAATTAGATTTTCTCTCTGTTTCTACGATGTTCCGATTAGATTTTTCCTCTGTTT
Organism: Bathymodiolus septemdierum; assembly: GCA_963383655.1. Classification (NCBI taxonomy): domain Eukaryota; kingdom Metazoa; phylum Mollusca; class Bivalvia; order Mytilida; family Modiolidae; genus Bathymodiolus; species Bathymodiolus septemdierum. Next base: position 75,882,979 of record OY726518.1, read on the forward strand.
CTACGATGTTCCGATTAGATTTTCTCTCTGTTTGTACGATGTTCCGATTAGATTTTCTCTCAGTTTCTACGATGTTCCGATTAAATTTTTCCTCTTTTTCTACGATGTTCCGATTAGATTTTCTCTCTGTTTCTACGATGTTCCGATTAGATTTTCTCCCCTTTGTATCTACGATGTTCCGATTAGATTTTCTCTCTGTTTCTAAGATATTCCGATTAGATTTTTTCTCAGTTTCTACGATGTTCCGATTAGATTTTCTTTCTGTTTCTACATGTTCCGGTTATATCTTCTCTCTGTTTCTACGATGTTCCGGTTCGATTTTCTCTCTGTTTCTACGATGTTCCGATTAGATTTTCTCTCTGTTTCTACGATGTTCCGATTAGATTTTCTCTCCTCTGCATATACGATGTTCCGATTAGATCTTCTCTCTGTTTCTACGATATTCCGATTATATTTTTTCTCAGTTTCTACAATGTTCCGATTAAATTTTCTTTCTGTTTCTACATGTTCCGGTTATATCTTCTCTCTGTTTCTACGATGTTCCGGTTCGATTTTCTCTTTGTTTCTAAGATGTTCCGATTAGATTTTCTCTCTGTTTCTACGATGTTCCGGTTAGATTTTCTCTCAGTTTCTCTGTTTCTACGATGTTCCGATTAGATTTTCTTTCTGTTTCTACGGTGTTCCGATTAGATTTTCTTTCTGTTTCTACGATGTTTCGGTTACATTTTCTCTCTGTTTCTACGATGTTGCGGTTAGATTTTTGTTCTCTGTTTCTATGATGTTCCGATTAGATTTTTACTGTTTCTATGATGTTCCGATTAGATTTTCTCTCTGTTTGTAGGATGTTCCGGTTAGATTTTCTCTCTGTTTCTACGATGTTGCGGTTAGATTTTTGTTCTCTGCTTCTACGATGTTCCAATTAGATTTTCTCTCTGTTTCTACGATGTTCCGATTAGATTTTTCCTCTGTTTCTACGATGTTCCGATTAGATTTTCTCTCTGTTTGTACGATGTTCCGATTAGATTTTCTCTCAGTTTCTACGATGTTCCGATTAAATTTTTCCTCTTTTTCTACGATGTTCCGATTAGATTTTCTCTCTGTTTCTACGATGTTCCGATTAGATTTTCTCTCCTTTGTATCTACGATGTTCCGATTAGATTTTCTCTCTGTTTCTAAGATATTCCGATTAGATTTTTTCTCAGTTTCTACGATGTTCCGATTAGATTTTCTTTCTGTTTCTACATGTTCCGGTTATATCTTCTCTCTGTTTCTACGATGTTCCGGTTCGATTTTCTCTCTGTTTCTACGATGTTCCGATTAGATTTTCTCTCTGTTTCTACGATGTTCCGATTAGATTTTCTCTCCTCTGCATATACGATGTTCCGATTAGATCTTCTCTCTGTTTCTACGATATTCCGATTATATTTTTTCTCAGTTTCTACAATGTTCCGATTAAATTTTCTTTCTGTTTCTACATGTTCCGGTTATATCTTCTCTCTGTTTCTACGATGTTCCGGTTCGATTTTCTCTTTGTTTCTAAGATGTTCCGATTAGATTTTCTCTCTGTTTCTACGATGTTCCGATTAGATTTTATCTCCTCTGTATCTACGATGTTTCGATTAGATTTTATCTCCTCTGTTTCTACGATATTCCGATTATATTTTTTCTCAGTTTCTACGATGTTCCGATTAGATTTTCTTTCTGTTTCTACATGTTCCGGTTATATTTTCTCTCTGTTTCTACGATGTTCCGGTTAGATTTTCTCTCAGTTTCTACAATGTTCCGATTAGATTTTCTTTCTGTTTCTACATGTTCCGGTTATATTTTCTCTCTGTTTCTACGATGTCCTGATTAGATTTTCTCTCTGTTTCTACGATGTTCCGGTTAGATTTTCTCTCTGTTTCTACGATGTTCCGATTAGATTTTTGCTCTGTTTCTACGATGTTCCGATTAGATTTTCTCTCTGTTTGTACGATGTTCCGATTAAATTTTTTCTCTGTTTCTACGATATTCCGGTTAGATTTTCTCTCAGTTTCTCTGTTTCTACGATGTTCCGATTATATTTTCTTTCTGTTTCTACGGTGTTCCGATTAGATTTTCTTTCTGTTTCTACGATGTTCCGGTTAGATTTTCTCTCTGTTTCTACGATGTTGCGGTTAGAGTTTTGTTTTCTGTTTCTACGATGTTCCAATTAGATTTTCTCTCTGTTTCTACGATGTTCCGATTAGATTTTTGCTCTGTTTCTACGATGTTCCGATTAGATTTTCTCTCTGTTTGTACGATGTTCCAATTAGATTTTCTCTCTGTTTCTACGATGTTCCGGTTAGATTTTCTCTCAGTTTCTCTGTTTCTACGATGTTCCGATTAGATTTTCTTTCTGTTTCTACGGTGTTCCGATTAGATTTTCTTTCTGTTTCTACGATGTTTCGGTTACATTTTCTCTCTGTTTCTACGATGTTGCGGTTAGATTTTTGTTCTCTGTTTCTATGATGTTCCGATTAGATTTTTACTGTTTCTATGATGTTCCGATTAGATTTTCTCTCTGTTTGTAGGATGTTCCGGTTAGATTTTCTCTCTGTTTCTACGATGTTGCGGTTAGATTTTTGTTCTCTGCTTCTACGATGTTCCAATTAGATTTTCTCTCTGTTTCTACGATGTTCCGATTAGATTTTTCCTCTGTTTCTACGATGTTCCGATTAGATTTTCTCTCTGTTTGTACGATGTTCCGATTAGATTTTCTCTCAGTTTCTACGATGTTCCGATTAAATTTTTCCTCTTTTTCTACGATGTTCCGATTAGATTTTCTCTCTGTTTCTACGATGTTCCGATTAGATTTTCTCTCCTTTGTATCTACGATGTTCCGATTAGATTTTCTCTCTGTTTCTAAGATATTCCGATTAGATTTTTTCTCAGTTTCTACGATGTTCCGATTAGATTTTCTTTCTGTTTCTACATGTTCCGGTTATATCTTCTCTCTGTTTTTACGATGTTCCGGTTCGATTTTCTCTCTGTTTCTACGATGTTCCGATTAGATTTTCTCTCTGTTTCTACGATGTTCCGATTAGATTTTCTCTCCTCTGCATATACGATGTTCCGATTAGATCTTCTCTCTGTTTCTACGATATTCCGATTATATTTTTTCTCAGTTTCTACGATGTTCTGATTAGATTTTCTTTCTGTTTCTACATGTTCCGGTTATATCTTCTCTCTGTTTCTACGATGTTCCGGTTCGATTTTCTCTCTGTTTCTACGATGTTCCGATTAGATTTTCTCTCTGTTTCTACGATGTTCCGATTAGATTTTATCTCCTCTGTATCTACGATGTTTCGATTAGATTTTATCTCCTCTGTTTCTACGATATTCCGATTATATTTTTTCTCAGTTTCTACGATGTTCCGATTAGATTTTCTTTCTGTTTCTACATGTTCCGGTTATATTTTCTCTCTGTTTCTACGATGTTCCGGTTAGATTTTCTCTCTGTTTCTACGATGTTCCGATTAGATTTTTGCTCTGTTTCTACGATGTTCCGGTTAGATTTTCTCTCAGTTTCTCTGTTTCTACGATGTTCCGATTATATTTTCTTTCGGTTTCTACGGTGTTCCGATTAGATTTTCTTTCTGTTTCTACGATGTTCCGATTAGATTTTCTCTCTGTTTCTACGATGTTGCGGTTAGAGTTTTGTTTTCTGTTTCTACGATGTTCCAATTAGATTTTCTCTCTGTTTCTACGATGTTCCGATTAGATTTTCTCTCCGTTTGTACGATTTTCCGATTAGATTTTCTCTCTGTTTCTACGATGTTCCGGTTAGATTTTCTCTCTGTTTCTACGATGTTCCGATTAGATTTTCTTTCTGTTTCTACGGTGTTCCGATTAGATTTTCTTTCTGTTTCTACGATGTTCCGGTTAGATTTTCTCTCTTTTTCTACGATGTTGCGATTAGATTTTTGTTCTCTGTTTCTACGATGTTCCGATTAGATTTTTGCTCTGTTTCTACGATGTTCCGGTTAGATTTTCTCTCTGTTTGTACGATGTTCCGATTAGATTTTCTCTCTGTTTCTACGATGTTGCGATTGATTTTCTCTCTGTTTCTACGGTGTTCCGATTAAATTTTCTCTCTGTTTCTACGGTGTTCCGATTGATTTTCTCTCTGTTTCTACGGTGTTCCGGTTAGATATTCTCTCTGTTTCTACGATGTTCCGATTGATTTTCTCTCTGTTTCTACGGTGTTCCGATTGATTTTCTCTCTGTTTCTACGATGTTCCGATTAAATTTTCTCTCTGATTCTACGGTGTTCCGATTGATTTTCTCTCTGTTTCTACGATGTTCCGATTGATTTTCTCTCTGTTTCTACGATGTTCCGGTTAGATTTTCTCTCTGTTTCTATGGTGTTCCGATTAGATTTTCTCTCTGTTTCTACGATGTTGCGGTTAGATTTTTGTTCTCTGTTTCTACGATGTTCCGATTAGATTTTTGCTCTGTTTCTACGATGTTCCGATTAGATTTTCTCTCTGTTTCTACGATGTTCCGATTAAATTTTCTCTCTGTTTCTACGATATTCCGGTTAGATTTTCTCTCAGTTTCTCTGTTTCTACGATGTTCCGATTATATTTTCTTTCTGTTTCTACGGTGTTCCGATTAGATTTTCTTTCTGTTTCTACGATGTTCCGGTTAGATTTTCTCTCTGTTTCTACGATGTTGCGGTTAGAGTTTTGTTTTCTGTTTCTACGATGTTCCAATTAGATTTTCTCTCTGTTTCTATAGTGTTCCGATTAGATTTTTGCTCTGTTTCTACGATGTTCCGGTTAGATTTTCTCTCAGTTTCTCTGTTTCTACGATGTTCCGATTAGATTTTCTTTCTGTTTCTACGGTGTTCCGATTAGATTTTTTTCTGTTTCTACGATGTTTCGGTTACATTTTCTCTCTGTTTCTACGATGTTGCGGTTAGATTTTTGTTCTCTGTTTCTATGATGTTCCGATTAGATTTTTGCTGTTTCTATGATGTTCCGATTAGATTTTCTCTCTGTTTGTACGATGTTCTGGTTAGATTTTCTCTCTGTTTCTACGATGTTGCGGTTAGATTTTTGTTCTCTGCTTCTACGGTGTTCCGATTAGATTTTCTCTGTTTCTACGGTGTTCCGATTGATTTTCTCTCTGTTTCTACGGTGTTCCGATTAGATTTTCTGTCTGTTTCTACGATGTTCCGATTAGATTTTCTTTCTGTTTCTACGGTGTTCCGATTAGATTTTCTCTCAGTTTCTACGATGTTCCGATTAGATTTTTTTCTCTGTTTCTACGATGTTCCGATTAGATTTTCTTTCTGTTTCTACGATGTTCCGGTTAGATTTTCTCTCTGTTTCTACGATGTTCCGATTAGATTTTTTTTCTGTTCCTACGATGTTCCGATTAGATTTTCTCTCAGTTTCTACGATGTTCCGATTAGATTTTTCCTCTTTTTCTACGATGTTCCGATTAGATTTTCTCTCTGTTTCTACGATGTTCCGATTAGATTTTCTCTCCTTTGTATCTACGATGTTCCGATTAGATTTTCTCTCTGTTTCTAAGATATTCCGATTAGATTTTTTCTCAGTTTCTACGATGTTCCGATTAGATTTTCTTTCTGTTTCTACATGTTCCGGTTATATCTTCTCTCTGTTTCTACGATGTTCCGGTTCGATTTTCTCTGTTTCTACGATGTTCCGATTAGATTTTCTCTCTGTTTCTACGATGTTCCGATTAGATTTTCTCTCCTCTGTATCTACGATGTTTCGATTAGATTTTATCTCCTCTGTATCTACGATGTTCCGATTAGATCTTCTCTCTGTTTCTACGATATTCCGATTATATTTTTTCTCAGTTTCTACGATGTTCCGATTAGATTTTCTTTCTGTTTCTACATGTTCCGGATATATTTTCTCTCTGTTTCTACGATGTCCTGATTAGATTTTCTCTCTGTTTCTACGATGTTCCGATTAAATTTTCTCTCTGTTTCTACGATATTCCGGTTAGATTTTCTCTCAGTTTCTCTGTTTCTACGATGTTCCGATTAGATTTTCTTTCTGTTTCTACGGTGTTCCGATTAGATTTTCTTTCTGTTTCTACGATGTTCCGGTTAGATTTTCTCTCTGTTTCTACGATGTTGCGGTTAGAGTTTTGTTTTCTGTTTCTACGATGTTCCAATTAGATTTTCTCTCTGTTTCTACGATGTTCCGATTAGATTTTTGCTCTGTTTCTACGATGTTCCGATTAGATTTTCTCACTGTTTGTACGATGTTCCAATTAGATTTTCTCTATGTTTCTACGATGTTCCGGTTAGATTTTCTCTCAGTTTCTCTGTTTCTACGATGTTCCGATTAGATTTTCTTTCTGTTTCTACGGTGTTCCGATTAGATTTTCTTTCTGTTTCTACGATGTTCCGGTTAGATTTTCTCTCTGTTTCTACGATGTTGCGGTTAGATTTTTGTTCTCTGTTTCTACGATGTTCCGATTAGATTTTTACTGTTTCTACGATGTTCCGATTAGATTTTCTCTCTGTTTGTACGATTTTCCGATTAGATTTTCTCTCTGTTTCTACGATGTTCCGGTTAGATTTTCTCTCAGTTTCTCTGTTTCTACGATGTTCCGATTAGATTTTCTTTCTGTTTCTACGGTGTTCCGATTAGATTTTCTTTCTGTTTCTACGATGTTCCGGTTAGACTTTCTCTCTGTTTCTACGATGTTCCGGTTAGATTTTCTCTGTTTGTACGATGTTCCGATTAGATTTTCTCTCTGTTTCTACGATGTTGCGATTGATTTTCTCTCTGTTTCTACGGTGTTCCGATTGATTTTCTCTCTGTTTCGACGGTGTTCCGGTTAGATATTCTCTCTGTTTCTACGATGTTCCGATTGATTTTCTCTCTGTTTCTACGGTGTTCCGATTGATTTTCTCTCTGTTTCTACGATGTTCCGATTGATTTTCCCTCTGTTTCTACGGTGTTCCGATTGATTTTCTCTCTGTTTCTACGGTGTTCCGATTGATTTTCTAACTGTTTCTACGATGTTCCGGTTAGATTTTCTCTCTGTTTCTACGATGTTCCGATTCGATTTTTGCTCTGTTTCTACGATGTTCCGATTAGATTTTCTCTCAGTTTCTACGATGTTCCGATTAGATATTTCCTCCTTTTCTACGATGTTCCGATTAGATTTTCTCTCTGTTTCTACGATGTTTCGATTAGATTTTCTCTCCTTTGTATCTACGATGTTCCGATTAGATTTTCTCTCTGTTTCTACGATGTTCCGATTAGATTTTATCTCCTCTGTATCTACGATGTTTCGATTAGATTTTATCTCCTCTGTTTCTACGATATTCCGATTATATTTTTTCTCAGTTTCTACGATGTTCCGATTAGATTTTCTTTCTGTTTCTACATGTTCCGGTTATATTTTCTCTCTGTTTCTACGATGTTCCGGTTAGATTTTCTCTCTGTTTCTACGATGTTCCGATTAGATTTTTGCTCTGTTTCTACGATGTTCCGGTTAGATTTTCTCTCAGTTTCTCTGTTTCCACGATGTTCCGATTATATTTTCTTTCTGTTTCTACGGTGTTCCGATTAGATTTTCTTTCTGTTTCTACGATGTTCCGATTAGATTTTCTCTCTGTTTCTACGATGTTGCGGTTAGAGTTTTGTTTTCTGTTTCTACGATGTTCCAATTAGATTTTCTCTCTGTTTCTACGATGTTCCGATTAGATTTTCTCTCTGTTTGTACGATTTTCCGATTAGATTTTCTCTCTGTTTCTACGATGTTCCGGTTAGATTTTCTCTCTGTTTCTACGATGTTCCGATTAGATTTTCTTTCTGTTTCTACGGTGTTCCGATTAGATTTTCTTTCTGTTTCTACGATGTTCCGGTTAGATTTTCTCTCTTTTTCTACGATGTTGCGATTAGATTTTCTCTCTGTTTCTACGATGTTGCGATTGATTTTCTCTCTGTTTCTACGGTGTTCCGATTGATTTTCTCTCTGTTTCTACGATGTTCCGATTGATTTTCCCTCTGTTTCTACGGTGTTCCGATTGATTTTCTCTCTGTTTCTACGGTGTTCCGATTGATTTTCTAACTGTTTCTACGATGTTCCGGTTAGATTTTCTCTCTGTTTCTACGATGTTCCGATTCGATTTTTGCTCTGTTTCTACGATGTTCCGATTAGATTTTCTCTCAGTTTCTACGATGTTCCGATTAGATATTTCCTCCTTTTCTACGATGTTCCGATTAGATTTTCTCTCTGTTTCTACGATGTTTCGATTAGATTTTCTCTCCTTTGTATCTACGATGTTCCGATTAGATTTTCTCTCTGTTTCTACGATGTTCCGATTAGATTTTATCTCCTCTGTATCTACGATGTTTCGATTAGATTTTATCTCCTCTGTTTCTACGATATTCCGATTATATTTTTTCTCAGTTTCTACGATGTTCCGATTAGATTTTCTTTCTGTTTCTACATGTTCCGGTTATATTTTCTCTCTGTTTCTACGATGTTCCGGTTAGATTTTCTCTCTGTTTCTACGATGTTCCGATTAGATTTTTGCTCTGTTTCTACGATGTTCCGGTTAGATTTTCTCTCAGTTTCTCTGTTTCCACGATGTTCCGATTATATTTTCTTTCTGTTTCTACGGTGTTCCGATTAGATTTTCTTTCTGTTTCTACGATGTTCCGATTAGATTTTCTCTCTGTTTCTACGATGTTGCGGTTAGAGTTTTGTTTTCTGTTTCTACGATGTTCCAATTAGATTTTCTCTCTGTTTCTACGATGTTCCGATTAGATTTTCTCTCTGTTTGTACGATTTTCCGATTAGATTTTCTCTCTGTTTCTACGATGTTCCGGTTAGATTTTCTCTCTGTTTCTACGATGTTCCGATTAGATTTTCTTTCTGTTTCTACGGTGTTCCGATTAGATTTTCTTTCTGTTTCTACGATGTTCCGGTTAGATTTTCTCTCTTTTTCTACGATGTTGCGATTAGATTTTTGTTCTCTGTTTCTACGATGTTCCGATTAGATTTTTGCTCTGTTTCTACGATGTTCCGGTTAGATTTTCTCTCTGTTTGTACGATGTTCCGATTAGATTTTCTCTCTGTTTCTACGATGTTGCGATTGATTTTCTCTCTGTTTCTACGGTGTTCCGATTAAATTTTCTCTCTGTTTCTACGGTGTTCCGATTGATTTTCTCTCTGTTTCTACGGTGTTCCGGTTAGATATTCTCTCTGTTTCTACGATGTTCCGATTGATTTTCTCTCTGTTTCTACGGTGTTCCGATTGATTTTCTCTCTGTTTCTACGATGTTCCGATTAAATTTTCTCTCTGTTTCTACGGTGTTCCGATTGATTTTCTCTCTGTTTCTACGATGTTCCGATTGATTTTCTCTCTGTTTCTACGGTGTTCCGATTGATTTTCTCTCTGTTTCTACGGTGTTCCGATTGATTTTCTCTCTGTTTCTACGATGTTCCGGTTAGATTTTCTCTCTGTTTCTATGGTGTTCCGATTAGATTTTCTCTCTGTTTCTACGATGTTGCGGTTATATTTTTGTTCTCTGTTTCTACGATGTTCCGATTAGATTTTTGCTCTGTTTCTACGATGTTCCGATTAGATTTTCTCTCTGTTTCTACGATGTTCCGATTAAATTTTCTCTCTGTTTCTACGATATTCCGGTTAGATTTTCTCTCAGTTTCTCTGTTTCTACGATGTTCCGATTATATTTTCTTTCTGTTTCTACGGTGTTCCGATTAGATTTTCTTTCTGTTTCTACGATGTTCAGGTTAGATTTTCTCTCTGTTTCTACGATGTTGCGGTTAGAGTTTTGTTTTCTGTTTCTACGATGTTCCAATTAGATTTTCTCTCTGTTTCTACGATGTTCCGATTAGATTTTTGCTCTGTTTCTACGATGTTCCGATTAGATTTTCTCTCTGTTTGTACGATGTTCCAATTAGATTTTCTCTCTGTTTCTACGATGTTCCGGTTAGATTTTCTCTCAGTTTCTCTGTTTCTACGATGTTCCGATTAGATTTTCTTTCTGTTTCTACGGTGTTCCGATTAGATTTTCTTTCTGTTTCTACGATGTTTCGGTTACATTTTCTCTCTGTTTCTACGATGTTGCGGTTAGATTTTTGTTCTCTGTTTCTATGATGTTCCGATTAGATTTTTGCTGTTTCTATGATGTTCCGATTAGATTTTCTCTCTGTTTGTACGATGTTCCGGTTAGATTTTCTCTCTGTTTCTACGATGTTGCGGTTAGATTTTTGTTCTCTGCTTCTACGGTGTTCCGGTTAGATTTTCTCTGTTTCTACGGTGTTCCGATTGATTTTCTCTCTGTTTCTACGGTGTTCCGATTAGATTTTCTGTCTGTTTCTACGATGTTCCGATTAGATTTTCTTTCTGTTTCTACGGTGTTCCGATTAGATTTTCTCTCAGTTTCTACGATGTTCCGATTAGATTTTTTTCTCTGTTTCTACGATGTTCCGATTAGATTTTCTTTCTGTTTCTACGATGTTCCGGTTAGATTTTCTCTCTGTTTCTACGATGTTCCGATTAGATTTTTTCTCTGTTCCTACGATGTTCCGATTAGATTTTCTCTCAGTTTCTACGATGTTCCGATTAGATTTTTCCTCTTTTTCTACGATGTTCCGATTAGATTTTCTCTCTGTTTCTACGATGTTCCGATTAGATTTTCTCTCCTTTGTATCTACGATGTTCCGATTAGATTTTCTCTCTGTTTCTAAGATATTCCGATTAGATTTTTTCTCAGTTTCTACGATGTTCCGATTAGATTTTCTTTCTGTTTCTACATGTTCCGGTTATATCTTCTCTCTGTTTCTACGATGTTCCGGTTCGATTTTCTCTGTTTCTACGATGTTCCGATTAGATTTTCTCTCTGTTTCTACGATGTTCCGATTAGATTTTCTCTCCTCTGTATCTACGATGTTTCGATTAGATTTTATCTCCTCTGTATCTACGATGTTCCGATTAGATCTTCTCTCTGTTTCTAGGATATTCCGATTATATTTTTTCTCAGTTTCTACGATGTTCCGATTAGATTTTCTTTCTGTTTCTACATGTTCCGGATATATTTTCTCTCTGTTTCTACGATGTCCTGATTAGATTTTCTCTCTGTTTCTACGATGTTCCGATTAAATTTTCTCTCTGTTTCTACGATATTCCGGTTAGATTTTCTCTCAGTTTCTCTGTTTTTACGATGTTCCGATTAGATTTTCTTTCTGTTTCTACGGTGTTCCGATTAGATTTTCTTTCTGTTTCTACGATGTTCCGGTTAGATTTTCTTTCTGTTTCTACGATGTTGCGGTTAGAGTTTTGTTTTCTGTTTCTACGATGTTCCAATTAGATTTTCTCTCTGTTTCTACGATGTTCCGATTAGATTTTTGCTCTGTTTCTACGATGTTCCGATTAGATTTTCTCACTGTTTGTACGATGTTCCAATTAGATTTTCTCTATGTTTCTACGATGTTCCGGTTAGATTTTCTCTCAGTTTCTCTGTTTCTACGATGTTCCGATTAGATTTTCTTTCTGTTTCTACGGTGTTCCGATTAGATTTTCTTTCTGTTTCTACGATGTTCCGGTTAGATTTTCTCTCTGTTTCTACGATGTTGCGGTTAGATTTTTGTTCTCTGTTTCTACGATGTTCCGATTAGATTTTTGCTGTTTCTACGATGTTCCGATTAGATTTTCTCTCTGTTTGTACGATTTTCCGATTAGATTTTCTCTCTGTTTCTACGATGTTCCGGTTAGATTTTCTCTCAGTTTCTCTGTTTCTACGATGTTCCGATTAGATTTTCTTTCTGTTTCTACGGTGTTCCGATTAGATTTTCTTTCTGTTTCTACGATGTTCCGGTTAGACTTTCTCTCTGTTTCTACGATGTTCCGGTTAGATTTTCTCTGTTTGTACGATGTTCCGATTAGATTTTCTCTCTGTTTCTACGATGTTGCGATTGATTTTCTCTCTGTTTCTACGGTGTTCCGATTGATTTTCTCTCTGTTTCGACGGTGTTCCGGTTAGATATTCTCTCTGTTTCTACGATGTTCCGATTGATTTTCTCTCTGTTTCTACGGTGTTCCGATTGATTTTCTCTCTGTTTCTACGATGTTCCGATTGATTTTCCCTCTGTTTCTACGGTGTTCCGATTGATTTTCTCTCTGTTTCTACGGTGTTCCGATTGATTTTCTAACTGTTTCTACGATGTTCCGGTTAGATTTTCTCTCTGTTTCTACGATGTTCCGATTCGATTTTTGCTCTGTTTCTACGATGTTCCGATTAGATTTTCTCTCAGTTTCTACGATGTTCCGATTAGATATTTCCTCTTTTTCTACGATGTTCCGATTAGATTTTCTCTCTGTTTCTACGATGTTCCGATTAGATTTTCTCTCCTTTGTATCTACGATGTTCCGATTAGATTTTCTCTCTGTTTCTACGATGTTCCGATTAGATTTTATCTCCTCTGTATCTACGATGTTTCGATTAGATTTTATCTCCTCTGTTTCTACGATATTCCGATTATATTTTTTCTCAGTTTCTACGATGTTCCGATTAGATTTTCTTTCTGTTTCTACATGTTCCGGTTATATTTTCTCTCTGTTTCTACGATGTTCCGGTTAGATTTTCTCTCTGTTTCTACGATGTTCCGATTAGATTTTTGCTCTGTTTCTACGATGTTCCGGTTAGATTTTCTCTCAGTTTCTCTGTTTCCACGATGTTCCGATTATATTTTCTTTCTGTTTCTACGGTGTTCCGATTAGATTTTCTTTCTGTTTCTACGATGTTCCGATTAGATTTTCTCTCTGTTTCTACGATGTTGCGGTTAGAGTTTTGTTTTCTGTTTCTACGATGTTCCAATTAGATTTTCTCTCTGTTTCTACGATGTTCCGATTAGATTTTCTCTCTGTTTGTACGATTTTCCGATTAGATTTTCTCTCTGTTTCTACGATGTTCCGGTTAGATTTTCTCTCTGTTTCTACGATGTTCCGATTAGATTTTCTTTCTGTTTCTACGGTGTTCCGATTAGATTTTCTTTCTGTTTCTACGATGTTCCGGTTAGATTTTCTCTCTTTTTCTACGATGTTGCGATTAGATTTTTGTTCTCTGTTTCTACGATGTTCCGATTAGATTTTTGCTCTGTTTCTACGATGTTCCGGTTAGATTTTCTCTCTGTTTGTACGATGTTCCGATTAGATTTTCTCTCTGTTTCTACGATGTTGCGATTGATTTTCTCTCTGTTTCTACGGTGTTCCGATTAAATTTTCTCTCTGTTTCTACGGTGTTCCGATTGATTTTCTCTCTGTTTCTACGGTGTTCCGGTTAGATATTCTCTCTGTTTCTACGATGTTCCGATTGATTTTCTCTCTGTTTCTACGGTGTTCCGATTGATTTTCTCTCTGTTTCTACGATGTTCCGATTAAATTTTTTCTCTGTTTCTACGGTGTTCCGATTGATTTTCTCTCTGTTTCTACGATGTTCCGATTGATTTTCTCTCTGTTTCTACGGTGTTCCAATTGATTTTCTCTCTGTTTCTACGGTGTTCCGATTGATTTTCTCTCTGTTTCTACGATGTTCCGGTTAGATTTTCTCTCTGTTTCTATGGTGTTCCGATTAGATTTTCTCTCTGTTTCTACGATGTTGCGGTTAGATTTTTGTTCTCTGTTTCTACGATGTTCCGATTAGATTTTTGCTCTGTTTCTACGATGTTCCGATTAGATTTTCTCTCTGTTTCTACGATGTTCCGATTAAATTTTCTCTCTGTTTCTACGATATTCCGGTTAGATTTTCTCTCAGTTTCTCTGTTTCTACGATGTTCCGATTATATTTTCTTTCTGTTTCTACGGTGTTCCGATTAGATTTTCTTTCTGTTTCTACGATGTTCAGGTTAGATTTTCTCTCTGTTTCTACGATGTTGCGGTTAGAGTTTTGTTTTCTGTTTCTACGATGTTCCAATTAGATTTTCTCTCTGTTTCTACGATGTTCCGATTAGATTTTTGCTCTGTTTCTACGATGTTCCGATTAGATTTTCTCTCTGTTTGTACGATGTTCCAATTAGATTTTCTCTCTGTTTCTACGATGTTCCGGTTAGATTTTCTCTCAGTTTCTCTGTTTCTACGATGTTCCGATTAGATTTTCTTTCTGTTTCTACGGTGTTCCGATTAGATTTTCTTTCTGTTTCTACGATGTTTCGGTTACATTTTCTCTCTGTTTCTACGATGTTGCGGTTAGATTTTTGTTCTCTGTTTCTATGATGTTCCGATTAGATTTTTGCTGTTTCTATGATGTTCCGATTAGATTTTCTCTCTGTTTGTACGATGTTCCGGTTAGATTTTCTCTCTGTTTCTACGATGTTGCGGTTAGATTTTTGTTCTCTGCTTCTACGGTGTTCCGGTTAGATTTTCTCTGTTTCTACGGTGTTCCGATTGATTTTCTCTCTGTTTCTACGGTGTTCCGATTAGATTTTCTGTCTGTTTCTACGATGTTCCGATTAGATTTTCTTTCTGTTTCTACGGTGTTCCGATTAGATTTTCTCTCAGTTTCTACGATGTTCCGATTAGATTTTTTTCTCTGTTTCTACGATGTTCCGATTAGATTTTCTTTCTGTTTCTACGATGTTCCGGTTAGATTTTCTCTCTGTTTCTACGATGTTCCGATTAGATTTTTTCTCTGTTCCTACGATGTTCCGATTAGATTTTCTCTCAGTTTCTACGATGTTCCGATTAGATTTTTCCTCTTTTTCTACGATGTTCCGATTAGATTTTCTCTCTGTTTCTACGATGTTCCGATTAGATTTTCTCTCCTTTGTATCTACGATGTTCCGATTAGATTTTCTCTCTGTTTCTAAGATATTCCGATTAGATTTTTTCTCAGTTTCTACGATGTTCCGATTAGATTTTCTTTCTGTTTCTACATGTTCCGGTTATATCTTCTCTCTGTTTCTACGATGTTCCGGTTCGATTTTCTCTGTTTCTACGATGTTCCGATTAGATTTTCTCTCTGTTTCTACGATGTTCCGATTAGATTTTCTCTCCTCTGTATCTACGATGTTTCGATTAGATTTGATCTCCTCTGTATCTACGATGTTCCGATTAGATCTTCTCTCTGTTTCTACGATATTCCGATTATATTTTTTCACAGTTTCTACGATGTTCCGATTAGATTTTCTTTCTGTTTCTACATGTTCCGGATATATTTTCTCTCTGTTTCTACGATGTCCTGATTAGATTTTCTCTCTGTTTCTACGATATTCCGGTTAGATTTTCTCTCAGTTTCTACGATGTTCCGATTATATTTTTGCTCTGTTTCTACGGTGTTCCGATTAGATTTTCTCTCTGTTTGTACGATGTTCCGATTAAGTTTTCTCTCTGTTTCTACGATATTCCGGTTAGATTTTCTCTCAGTTTCTCTGTTTCTACGATGTTCCGATTAGATTTTCTTTCTGTTTCTACGGTGTTCCGATTAGATTTTCTTTCTGTTTCTACGATGTTCCGGTTAGATTTTCTCTCTGTTTCTACGATGTTGCGGTTAGAGTTTTGTTTTCTGTTTCTACGATGTTCCAATTAGATTTTCTCTCTGTTTCTACGATGTTCCGATTAGATTTTTGCTCTGTTTCTACGATGTTCCGATTAGATTTTCTCTCTGTTTGTACGATGTTCCAATTAGATTTTCTCTATGTTTCTACGATGTTCCGGTTAGATTTTCTCTCAGTTTCTCTGTTTCTACGATGTTCCGATTAGATTTTCTTTCTGTTTCTACGGTGTTCCGATTAGATTTTCTTTCTGTTTCTACGATGTTCCGGTTAGATTTTCTCTCTGTTTCTACGATGTTGCGGTTAGATTTTTGTTCTCTGTTTCTACGATGTTCCGATTAGATTTTTGCTGTTTCTACGATGTTCCGATTAGATTTTCTCTCTGTTTGTACGATTTTCCGATTAGATTTTCTCTCTGTTTCTACGATGTTCCGGTTAGATTTTCTCTCAGTTTCTCTGTTTCTACGATGTTCCGATTAGATTTTCTTTCTGTTTCTACGGTGTTCCGATTAGATTTTCTTTCTGTTTCTACGATGTTCCGGTTAGACTTTCTCTCTGTTTCTACGATGTTCCGGTTAGATTTTCTCTGTTTGTACGATGTTCCGATTAGATTTTCTCTCTGTTTCTACGATGTTGCGATTGATTTTCTCTCTGTTTCTACGGTGTTCCGATTGATTTTCTCTCTGTTTCTACGGTGTTCCGGTTAGATATTCTCTCTGTTTCTACGATGTTCCGGTTAGATTTTCTCTCTGTTTCTACGATGTTCCGATTAGATTTTTGCTCTGTTTCTACGATGTTCCGATTAGATTTTCTCTCTGTTTGTACGATGTTCCGATTAAATTTTCTCTCTGTTTCTACGATATTCCGGTTAGATTTTCTCTCAGTTTCTCTGTTTCTACGATGTTCCGATTATATTTTCTTTCTGTTTCTACGGTGTTCCGATTAGATTTTCTTTCTGTTTCTACGATGTTCCGGTTAGATTTTCTCTCTGTTTCTACGATGTTGCGGTTAGAGTTTTGTTTTCTGTTTCTACGATGTTCCAATTAGATTTTCTCTCTGTTTCTACGATGTTCCGATTAGATTTTTGCTCTGTTTCTACGATGTTCCGATTAGATTTTCTCTCTGTTTGTACGATGTTCCAATTAGATTTTCTCTCTGTTTCTACGATGTTCCGGTTAGATTTTCTCTCAGTTTCTCTGTTTCTACGATGTTCCGATTAGATTTTCTTTCTGTTTCTACGGTGTTCCGATTAGATTTTCTTTTTGTTTCTACGATGTTTCGGTTACATTTTCTCTCTGTTTCTACGATGTTGCGGTTAGATTTTTGTTCTCTGTTTCTAAGATGTTCCGATTAGATTTTTGCTGTTTCTATGATGTTCCGATTAGATTTTCTCTCTGTTTGTACGATGTTCCGGTTAGATTTTCTCTCTGTTTCTACGATGTTGCGGTTAGATTTTTGTTCTCTGCTTCTACGATGTTCCAATTAGATTTTCTCTCTGTTTCTACGATGTTCCGATTAGATTTTGCTCTGTTTCTACGATGTTCCGATTAGATTTTCTCTCTGTTTGTACGATGTTCCGATTAGATTTTCTCTCAGTTTCTACGATGTTCCGATTAAATTTTTCCTCTTTTTCTACGATGTTCCGATTAGATTTTCTCTCTGTTTCTACGATGTTCCGATTAGATTTTCTCTCCTTTGTATCTACGATGTTCCGATTAGATTTTCTCTCTGTTTCTAAGATATTCCGATTAGATTTTTTCTCAGTTTCTACGATGTTCCGATTAGATTTTCTTTCTGTTTCTACATGTTCCGGTTATATCTTCTCTCTGTTTCTACGATGTTCCGGTTCGATTTTCTCTCTGTTTCTACGATGTTCCGATTAGATTTTCTCTCTGTTTCTACGATGTTCCGATTAGATTTTCTCTCCTGTGTATCTACGATGTTCCGATTAGATCTTCTCTCTGTTTCTACGATATTCCGATTATATTTTTTCTCAGTTTCTACGATGTTCCGATTAGATTTTCTTTCTGTTTCTACATGTTCCGGTTATATCTTCTCTCTGTTTCTACGATGTTCCGGTTCGATTTTCTCTCTGTTTCTACGATGTTCCGATTAGATTTTCTCTCTGTTTCTACGATGTTCCGATTAGATTTTCTCTCCTCTGTATGTACGATGTTTCGATTAGATTTTATCTCCTCTGTTTCTACGATATTCCGATTATATTTTTTCTCAGTTTCTACGATGTTCCGATTAGATTTTCTTTCTGTTTCTACATGTTCCGGTTATATTTTCTCTCTGTTTCTACGATGTTCCAGTTAGATTTTCTCTCTGTTTCTACGATGTTCCGATTAGATTTTTGCTCTGTTTCTACGATGTTCCGGTTAGATTTTCTCTCAGTTTCTCTGTTTCTACGATGTTCCGATTATATTTTCTTTCTGTTTCTACGATGTTCCGATTAGATTTTCTCTCTGTTTCTACGATGTTGCGGTTAGAGTTTTGTTTTCTGTTTCTACGATGTTCCAATTAGATTTTCTCTCTGTTTCTACGATGTTCCGATTAGATTTTCTCTCTGTTTGTACGATTTTCCGATTAGATTTTCTCTCTGTTTCTACGATGTTCCGGTTAGATTTTCTCTCTGTTTCTACGATGTTGCGGTTAGATTTTTGTTCTCTGCTTCTACGATGTTCCAATTAGATTTTCTCTCTGTTTCTACGATGTTCCGATTAGATTTTGCTCTGTTTCTACGATGTTCCGATTAGATTTTCTCTCTGTTTGTACGATGTTCCGATTAGATTTTTCCTCTTTTTCTACGATGTTCCGATTAGATTTTCTCTCTGTTTCTACGATGTTCCGATTAGATTTTCTCTCCTTTGTATCTACGATGTTCCGATTAGATTTTCTCTCTGTTTCTAAGATATTCCGATTAGATTTTTTCTCAGTTTCTACGATGTTCCGATTAGATTTTCTTTCTGTTTCTACATGTTCCGGTTATATCTTCTCTCTGTTTCTACGATGTTCCGGTTCGATTTTCTCTCTGTTTCTACGATGTTCCGATTAGATTTTCTCTCTGTTTCTACGATGTTCCGATTAGATTTTCTCTCCTGTGTATCTACGATGTTCCGATTAGATCTTCTCTCTGTTTCTACGATATTCCGATTATATTTTTTCTCAGTTTCTACGATGTTCCGATTAGATTTTCTTTCTGTTTCTACATGTTCCGGTTATATCTTCTCTCTGTTTCTACGATGTTCCGGTTCGATTTTCTCTCTGTTTCTACGATGTTCCGATTAGATTTTCTCTCTGTTTCTACGATGTTCCGATTAGATTTTCTCTCCTCTGTATGTACGATGTTTCGATTAGATTTTATCTCCTCTGTTTCTACGATATTCCGATTATATTTTTTCTCAGTTTCTACGATGTTCCGATTAGATTTTCTTTCTGTTTCTACATGTTCCGGTTATATTTTCTCTCTGTTTCTACGATGTTCCAGTTAGATTTTCTCTCTGTTTCTACGATGTTCCGATTAGATTTTTGCTCTGTTTCTACGATGTTCCGGTTAGATTTTCTCTCAGTTTCTCTGTTTCTACGATGTTCCGATTATATTTTCTTTCTGTTTCTACGATGTTCCGATTAGATTTTCTCTCTGTTTCTACGATGTTGCTGTTAGAGTTTTGTTTTCTGTCTCTACGATGTTCCAATTAGATTTTCTCTCTGTTTCTACGATGTTCCGATTAGATTTTCTCTCTGTTTGTACGATTTTCCGATTAGATTTTCTGTCTGTTTCTACGATGTTCCGGTTAGATTTTCTCTCTGTTTCTACGATGTTCCGATTAGATTTTCTTTCTGTTTCTACGGTGTTCCGATTAGATTTTCTTTCTGTTTCTACGATGTTCCGGTTAGATTTTCTCTCTTTTTCTACGATGTTGCGATTAGATTTTTGTTCTCTGTTTCTACGATGTTCCGAATAGATTTTTGCTCTGTTTCTACGATGTTCCGGTTAGATTTTCTCTCTGTTTCTACGATGTTCCGATTAGATTTTCTCTCTGTTTCTACGATGTTGCGATTGATTTTCTCTCTGTTTCTACGGTGTTCCGATTAAATTTTCTCTGTTTCTACGGTGTTCCGATTGATTTTCTCTCTGTTTCTACGGTGTTCCGGTTAGATATTCTCTCTGTTTCTACGATGTTCCGATTGATTTTCTCTCTGTTTCTACGGTGTTCCGATTGATTTTCTCTCTGTTTCTACGATGTTCCGATTAAATTCTCTCTCTGTTTCTACGGTGTTCCGATTCATTTTCTCTCTGTTTCTACGATGTTCCGATTGATTTTCTCTCTGTTTCTACGGTGTTCCGATTGATTTTCTCTCTGTTTCTACGGTGTTCCGATTGATTTTCTCTCTGTTTCTACGATGTTCCGGTTCGATTTTCTCTCTGTTTCTACGGTGTTCCGGTTAGATATTCTCTCTGTTTCTACGATGTTCCGATTGATTTTCTCTCTGTTTCTACGATGTTCCGATTGATTTTCTCTCTGTTTCTACGATGTTCCGATTAGATTTTCTCTCTGTTTCTACGGTGTTCCGATTGATTTTCTCTCTGTTTCTACGATGTTCCGATTGATTTTCTCTCTGTTTCTACGGTGTTCCGATTGATTTTCTCTCTGTTTCTACGGTGTTCCGATTGATTTTCTCTCTGTTTCTACGATGTTCCGGTTAGATTTTCTCTCTGTTTCTATGGTGTTCCGATTAGATTTTCTCTCTGTTTCTACGATGTTGCGGTTAGATTTTTGTTCTCTGTTTCTACGATGTTCCGATTAGATTTTTGCTCTGTTTCTACGATGTTCCGATTAGATTTTCTCTCTGTTTCTACGATGTTCCGATTAAATTTTCTCTCTGTTTCTACGATATTCCGGTTAGATTTTCTCTCAGTTTCTCTGTTTCTACGATGTTCCGATTATATTTTCTTTCTGTTTCTACGGTGTTCCGATTAGATTTTCTTTCTGTTTCTACGATGTTCCGGTTAGATTTTCTCTCTGTTTCTACGATGTTGCGGTTAGAGTTTTGTTTTCTGTTTCTACGATGTTCCAATTAGATTTTCTCTCTGTTTCTACGATGTTCCGATTAGATTTTTGCTCTGTTTGTACGATGTTCCAATTAGATTTTCTCTCTGTTTCTACGATGTTCCGGTTAGATTTTCTCTCAGTTTCTCTGTTTCTACGATGTTCCGATTAGATTTTCTTTCTGTTTCTACGGTGTTCCGATTAGATTTTCTTTCTGTTTCTACGATGTTCCGGTTAGATTTTCTCTCTGTTTCTACGATGTTGCGGTTAGATTTTTGTTCTCTGTTTCTACGATGTTCCGATTAGATTTTTGCTGTTTCTACGATGTTCCGATTAGATTTTCTCTCTGTTTGTACGATTTTCCGATTAGATTTTCTCTCTGTTTCTACGATGTTCCGGTTAGATTTTCTCTCAGTTTCTCTGTTTCTACGATGTTCCGATTAGATTTTCTTTCTGTTTCTACGGTGTTCCGATTAGATTTTCTTTCTGTTTCTACGATGTTCCGGTTAGACTTTCTCTCTGTTTCTACGATGTTCCGGTTAGATTTTCTCTGTTTGTACGATGTTCCGATTAGATTTTCTCTCTGTTTCTACGATATTGCGATTGATTTTCTCTCTGTTTCTACGGTGTTCCGATTGATTTTCTCTCTGTTTCTACGGTGTTCCGGTTAGATATTCTCTCTGTTTCTACGATGTTCCGGTTAGATTTTCTCTCTGTTTCTACGATGTTCCGATTAGATTTTTGCTCTGTTTCTACGATGTTCCGATTAGATTTTCTCTCTGTTTGTACGATGTTCCGATTAAATTTTCTCTCTGTTTCTACGATATTCCGGTTAGATTTTCTCTCAGTTTCTCTGTTTCTACGATGTTCCGATTATATTTTCTTTCTGTTTCTACGGTGTTCCGATTAGATTTTCTTTCTGTTTCTACGATGTTCCGGTTAGATTTTCTCTCTGTTTCTACGATGTTGCGGTTAGAGTTTTGTTTTCTGTTTCTACGATGTTCCAATTAGATTTTCTCTCTGTTTCTACGATGTTCCGATTAGATTTTTGCTCTGTTTCTACGATGTTCCGATTAGATTTTCTCTCTGTTTGTACGATGTTCCAATTAGATTTTCTCTCTGTTTCTACGATGTTCCGGTTAGATTTTCTCTCAGTTTCTCTGTTTCTACGATGTTCCGATTAGATTTTCTTTCTGTTTCTACGGTGTTCCGATTAGATTTTCTTTTTGTTTCTACGATGTTTCGGTTACATTTTCTCTCTGTTTCTACGATGTTGCGGTTAGATTTTTGTTCTCTGTTTCTAAGATGTTCCGATTAGATTTTTGCTGTTTCTATGATGTTCCGATTAGATTTTCTCTCTGTTTGTACGATGTTCCGGTTAGATTTTCTCTCTGTTTCTACGATGTTGCGGTTAGATTTTTGTTCTCTGCTTCTACGATGTTCCAATTAGATTTTCTCTCTGTTTCTACGATGTTCCGATTAGATTTTGCTCTGTTTCTACGATGTTCCGATTAGATTTTCTCTCTGTTTGTACGATGTTCCGATTAGATTTTCTCTCAGTTTCTACGATGTTCCGATTAAATTTTTCCTCTTTTTCTACGATGTTCCGATTAGATTTTCTCTCTGTTTCTACGATGTTCCGATTAGATTTTCTCTCCTTTGTATCTACGATGTTCCGATTAGATTTTCTCTCTGTTTCTAAGATATTCCGATTAGATTTTTTCTCAGTTTCTACGATGTTCCGATTAGATTTTCTTTCTGTTTCTACATGTTCCGGTTATATCTTCTCTCTGTTTCTACGATGTTCCGGTTCGATTTTCTCTCTGTTTCTACGATGTTCCGATTAGATTTTCTCTCTGTTTCTACGATGTTCCGATTAGATTTTCTCTCCTGTGTATCTACGATGTTCCGATTAGATCTTCTCTCTGTTTCTACGATATTCCGATTATATTTTTTCTCAGTTTCTACGATGTTCCGATTAGATTTTCTTTCTGTTTCTACATGTTCCGGTTATATCTTCTCTCTGTTTCTACGATGTTCCGGTTCGATTTTCTCTCTGTTTCTACGATGTTCCGATTAGATTTTCTCTCTGTTTCTACGATGTTCCGATTAGATTTTCTCTCCTCTGTATGTACGATGTTTCGATTAGATTTTATCTCCTCTGTTTCTACGATGTTCCAGTTAGATTTTCTCTCTGTTTCTACGATGTTCCGATTAGATTTTTGCTCTGTTTCTACGATGTTCCGGTTAGATTTTCTCTCAGTTTCTCTGTTTCTACGATGTTCCGATTATATTTTCTTTCTGTTTCTACGATGTTCCGATTAGATTTTCTCTCTGTTTCTACGATGTTGCGGTTAGAGTTTTGTTTTCTGTTTCTACGATGTTCCAATTAGATTTTCTCTCTGTTTCTACGATGTTCCGATTAGATTTTCTCTCTGTTTGTACGATTTTCCGATTAGATTTTCTCTCTGTTTCTACGATGTTCCGGTTAGATTTTCTCTCTGTTTCTACGATGTTGCGGTTAGATTTTTGTTCTCTGCTTCTACGATGTTCCAATTAGATTTTCTCTCTGTTTCTACGATGTTCCGATTAGATTTTGCTCTGTTTCTACGATGTTCCGATTAGATTTTCTCTCTGTTTGTACGATGTTCCGATTAGATTTTCTCTCAGTTTCTACGATGTTCCGATTAAATTTTTCCTCTTTTTCTACGATGTTCCGATTAGATTTTCTCTCTGTTTCTACGATGTTCCGATTAGATTTTCTCTCCTTTGTATCTACGATGTTCCGATTAGATTTTCTCTCTGTTTCTAAGATATTCCGATTAGATTTTTTCTCAGTTTCTACGATGTTCCGATTAGATTTTCTTTCTGTTTCTACATGTTCCGGTTATATCTTCTCTCTGTTTCTACGATGTTCCGGTTCGATTTTCTCTCTGTTTCTACGATGTTCCGATTAGATTTTCTCTCTGTTTCTACGATGTTCCGATTAGATTTTCTCTCCTGTGTATCTACGATGTTCCGATTAGATCTTCTCTCTGTTTCTACGATATTCCGATTATATTTTTTCTCAGTTTCTACGATGTTCCGATTAGATTTTCTTTCTGTTTCTACATGTTCCGGTTATATCTTCTCTCTGTTTCTACGATGTTCCGGTTCGATTTTCTCTCTGTTTCTACGATGTTCCGATTAGATTTTCTCTCTGTTTCTACGATGTTCCGATTAGATTTTCTCTCCTCTGTATGTACGATGTTTCGATTAGATTTTATCTCCTCTGTTTCTACGATATTCCGATTATATTTTTTCTCAGTTTCTACGATGTTCCGATTAGATTTTCTTTCTGTTTCTACATGTTCCGGTTATATTTTCTCTCTGTTTCTACGATGTTCCAGTTAGATTTTCTCTCTGTTTCTACGATGTTCCGATTAGATTTTTGCTCTGTTTCTACGATGTTCCGGTTAGATTTTCTCTCAGTTTCTCTGTTTCTACGATGTTCCGATTATATTTTCTTTCTGTTTCTACGATGTTCCGATTAGATTTTCTCTCTGTTTCTACGATGTTGCTGTTAGAGTTTTGTTTTCTGTCTCTACGATGTTCCAATTAGATTTTCTCTCTGTTTCTACGATGTTCCGATTAGATTTTCTCTCTGTTTGTACGATTTTCCGATTAGATTTTCTGTCTGTTTCTACGATGTTCCGGTTAGATTTTCTCTCTGTTTCTACGATGTTCCGATTAGATTTTCTTTCTGTTTCTACGGTGTTCCGATTAGATTTTCTTTCTGTTTCTACGATGTTCCGGTTAGATTTTCTCTCTTTTTCTACGATGTTGCGATTAGATTTTTGTTCTCTGTTTCTACGATGTTCCGAATAGATTTTTGCTCTGTTTCTACGATGTTCCGGTTAGATTTTCTCTCTGTTTCTACGATGTTCCGATTAGATTTTCTCTCTGTTTCTACGATGTTGCGATTGATTTTCTCTCTGTTTCTACGGTGTTCCGATTAAATTTTCTCTGTTTCTACGGTGTTCCGATTGATTTTCTCTCTGTTTCTACGGTGTTCCGGTTAGATATTCTCTCTGTTTCTACGATGTTCCGATTGATTTTCTCTCTGTTTCTACGGTGTTCCGATTGATTTTCTCTCTGTTTCTACGATGTTCCGATTAAATTCTCTCTCTGTTTCTACGGTGTTCCGATTGATTTTCTCTCTGTTTCTACGATGTTCCGATTGATTTTCTCTCTGTTTCTACGGTGTTCCGATTGATTTTCTCTCTGTTTCTACGGTGTTCCGATTGATTTTCTCTCTGTTTCTACGATGTTCCGGTTAGATTTTCTCTCTGTTTCTATGGTGTTCCGATTAGATTTTCTCTCTGTTTCTACGATGTTCCGATTAGATTTTCTCTCTGTTTGTACGATTTTCCGATTAGATTTTCTCTCTGTTTCTACGATGTTCCGGTTAGATTTTCTCTCTGTTTCTACGATGTTCCGATTAGATTTTCTTTCTGTTTCTACGGTGTTCCGATTAGATTTTCTTTCTGTTTCTACGATGTTCCGGTTAGATTTTCTCTCTTTTTCTACGATGTTGCGATTAGATTTTTGTTCTCTGTTTCTACGATGTTCCGATTAGATTTTTGCTCTGTTTCTACGATGTTCCGGTTAGATTTTCTCTCTGTTTGTACGATGTTGCGATTAGATTTTCTCTCTGTTTTTACGATGTTGCGATTGATTTTCTCTCTGTTTCTACGGTGTTCCGATTAAATTTTCTCTCTGTTTCTACGGTGTTCCGATTGATTTTCTCTCTGTTTCTACGGTGTTCCGGTTAGATATTCTCTCTGTTTCTACGATGTTCCGATTGATTTTCTCTCTGTTTCTACGATGTTCCGATTGATTTTCTCTCTGTTTCTACGATGTTCCGATTAGATTTTCTCTCTGTTTCTACGGTGTTCCGATTGATTTTCTCTCTGTTTCTACGATGTTCCGATTGATTTTCTCTCTGTTTCTACGGTGTTCCGATTGATTTTCTCTCTGTTTCTACGGTGTTCCGATTGATTTTCTCTCTGTTTCTACGATGTTCCGGTTAGATTTTCTCTCTGTTTCTATGGTGTTCCGATTAGATTTTCTCTCTGTTTCTACGATGTTGCGGTTAGATTTTTGTTCTCTGTTTCTACGATGTTCCGATTAGATTTTTGCTCTGTTTCTACGATGTTCCGATTAGATTTTCTCTCTGTTTCTACGATGTTCCGATTAAATTTTCTCTCTGTTTCTACGATATTCCGGTTAGATTTTCTCTCAGTTTCTCTGTTTCTACGATGTTCCGATTATATTTTCTTTCTGTTTCTACGGTGTTCCGATTAGATTTTCTTTCTGTTTCTACGATGTTCCGGTTAGATTTTCTCTCTGTTTCTACGATGTTGCGGTTAGAGTTTTGTTTTCTGTTTCTACGATGTTCCAATTAGATTTTCTCTCTGTTTCTACGATGTTCCGATTAGATTTTTGCTCTGTTTGTACGATGTTCCAATTAGATTTTCTCTCTGTTTCTACGATGTTCCGGTTAGATTTTCTCTCAGTTTCTCTGTTTCTACGATGTTCCGATTAGATTTTCTTTCTGTTTCTACGGTGTTCCGATTAGATTTTCTTTCTGTTTCTACGATGTTTCGGTTACATTTTCTCTCTGTTTCTACGATGTTGCGGTTAGATTTTTGTTCTCTGTTTCTATGATGTTCCGATTAGATTTTTGCTGTTTCTATGATGTTCCGATTAGATTTTCTCTCTGTTTGTACGATGTTCCGGTTAGATTTTCTCTCTGTTTCTACGATGTTGCGGTTAGATTTTTGTTCTCTGCTTCTACGATGTTCCAATTAGATTTTCTCTCTGTTTCTACGATGTTCCGATTAGATTTTTGCTCTGTTTCTACGATGTTCCGATTAGATTTTCTCTCTGTTTGTACGATGTTCCGATTAGATTTTCTCTCAGTTTCTACGATGTTCCGATTAGATTTTCTCTCTGTTTCTACGATGTTCCGATTAAATTTTCTCTCCTTTGTATCTACGATGTTCTGATTAGATTTTCTCTCTGTTTCAAAGATATTCCGATTAGATTTTTTCTCAGTTTCTACGATGTTCCGATTAGATTTTCTTTCTGTTTCTACATGTTCCGGTTATATCTTCTCTCTGTTTCTACGATGTTCCGGTTTGATTTTCTCTCTGTTTCTACGATGTTCCGATTAGATTTTCTCTCTGTTTCTACGATGTTCCGATTAGATTTTCTCTCCTCTGTATTTACGATGTTTCGAATAGATTTTATCTCCTCTGTATCTACGATGTTCCGATTAGATTTTCTCTCTGTTTCTACGATGTTGCGGTTAGAGTTTTGTTTTCTGTTTCTACGATGTTCCAATTAGATTTTCTCTCTGTTTCTACGATGTTCCGATTAGATTTTCTCTCTGTTTGTACGATTTTCCGATTAGATTTTCTCTCTGTTTCTACGATGTTCCGGTTAGATTTTCTCTCTGTTTCTACGATGTTGCGGTTAGATTTTTGTTCTCTGCTTCTACGATGTTCCAATTAGATTTTCTCTCTGTTTCTACGATGTTCCGATTAGATTTTGCTCTGTTTCTACGATGTTCCGATTAGATTTTCTCTCTGTTTGTACGATGTTCCGATTAGATTTTCTCTCAGTTTCTACGATGTTCCGATTAAATTTTTCCTCTTTTTCTACGATGTTCCGATTAGATTTTCTCTCTGTTTCTACGATGTTCCGATTAGATTTTCTCTCCTTTGTATCTACGATGTTCCGATTAGATTTTCTCTCTGTTTCTAAGATATTCCGATTAGATTTTTTCTCAGTTTCTACGATGTTCCGATTAGATTTTCTTTCT
This sequence comes from Bathymodiolus septemdierum, assembly GCA_963383655.1. Lineage (NCBI taxonomy): Eukaryota > Metazoa > Mollusca > Bivalvia > Mytilida > Modiolidae > Bathymodiolus > Bathymodiolus septemdierum. The sequence continues at coordinate 75,910,441 of OY726518.1, forward strand.
GTTTCTACATGTTCCGGTTATATCTTCTCTCTGTTTCTACGATGTTCCGGTTCGATTTTCTCTCTGTTTCTACGATGTTCCGATTAGATTTTCTCTCTGTTTCTACGATGTTCCGATTAGATTTTCTCTCCTGTGTATCTACGATGTTCCGATTAGATCTTCTCTCTGTTTCTACGATATTCCGATTATATTTTTTCTCAGTTTCTACGATGTTCCGATTAGATTTTCTTTCTGTTTCTACATGTTCCGGTTATATCTTCTCTCTGTTTCTACGATGTTCCGGTTCGATTTTCTCTCTGTTTCTACGATGTTCCGATTAGATTTTCTCTCTGTTTCTACGATGTTCCGATTAGATTTTCTCTCCTCTGTATGTACGATGTTTCGATTAGATTTTATCTCCTCTGTTTCTACGATATTCCGATTATATTTTTTCTCAGTTTCTACGATGTTCCGATTAGATTTTCTTTCTGTTTCTACATGTTCCGGTTATATTTTCTCTCTGTTTCTACGATGTTCCAGTTAGATTTTCTCTCTGTTTCTACGATGTTCCGATTAGATTTTTGCTCTGTTTCTACGATGTTCCGGTTAGATTTTCTCTCAGTTTCTCTGTTTCTACGATGTTCCGATTATATTTTCTTTCTGTTTCTACGATGTTCCGATTAGATTTTCTCTCTGTTTCTACGATGTTGCTGTTAGAGTTTTGTTTTCTGTCTCTACGATGTTCCAATTAGATTTTCTCTCTGTTTCTACGATGTTCCGATTAGATTTTCTCTCTGTTTGTACGATTTTCCGATTAGATTTTCTGTCTGTTTCTACGATGTTCCGGTTAGATTTTCTCTCTGTTTCTACGATGTTCCGATTAGATTTTCTTTCTGTTTCTACGGTGTTCCGATTAGATTTTCTTTCTGTTTCTACGATGTTCCGGTTAGATTTTCTCTCTTTTTCTACGATGTTGCGATTAGATTTTTGTTCTCTGTTTCTACGATGTTCCGAATAGATTTTTGCTCTGTTTCTACGATGTTCCGGTTAGATTTTCTCTCTGTTTCTACGATGTTCCGATTAGATTTTCTCTCTGTTTCTACGATGTTGCGATTGATTTTCTCTCTGTTTCTACGGTGTTCCGATTAAATTTTCTCTGTTTCTACGGTGTTCCGATTGATTTTCTCTCTGTTTCTACGGTGTTCCGGTTAGATATTCTCTCTGTTTCTACGATGTTCCGATTGATTTTCTCTCTGTTTCTACGGTGTTCCGATTGATTTTCTCTCTGTTTCTACGATGTTCCGATTAAATTCTCTCTCTGTTTCTACGGTGTTCCGATTGATTTTCTCTCTGTTTCTACGATGTTCCGATTGATTTTCTCTCTGTTTCTACGGTGTTCCGATTGATTTTCTCTCTGTTTCTACGGTGTTCCGATTGATTTTCTCTCTGTTTCTACGATGTTCCGGTTAGATTTTCTCTCTGTTTCTATGGTGTTCCGATTAGATTTTCTCTCTGTTTCTACGATGTTCCGATTAGATTTTCTCTCTGTTTGTACGATTTTCCGATTAGATTTTCTCTCTGTTTCTACGATGTTCCGGTTAGATTTTCTCTCTGTTTCTACGATGTTCCGATTAGATTTTCTTTCTGTTTCTACGGTGTTCCGATTAGATTTTCTTTCTGTTTCTACGATGTTCCGGTTAGATTTTCTCTCTTTTTCTACGATGTTGCGATTAGATTTTTGTTCTCTGTTTCTACGATGTTCCGATTAGATTTTTGCTCTGTTTCTACGATGTTCCGGTTAGATTTTCTCTCTGTTTGTACGATGTTGCGATTAGATTTTCTCTCTGTTTTTACGATGTTGCGATTGATTTTCTCTCTGTTTCTACGGTGTTCCGATTAAATTTTCTCTCTGTTTCTACGGTGTTCCGATTGATTTTCTCTCTGTTTCTACGGTGTTCCGGTTAGATATTCTCTCTGTTTCTACGATGTTCCGATTGATTTTCTCTCTGTTTCTACGATGTTCCGATTGATTTTCTCTCTGTTTCTACGATGTTCCGATTAGATTTTCTCTCTGTTTCTACGGTGTTCCGATTGATTTTCTCTCTGTTTCTACGATGTTCCGATTGATTTTCTCTCTGTTTCTACGGTGTTCCGATTGATTTTCTCTCTGTTTCTACGGTGTTCCGATTGATTTTCTCTCTGTTTCTACGATGTTCCGGTTAGATTTTCTCTCTGTTTCTATGGTGTTCCGATTAGATTTTCTCTCTGTTTCTACGATGTTGCGGTTAGATTTTTGTTCTCTGTTTCTACGATGTTCCGATTAGATTTTTGCTCTGTTTCTACGATGTTCCGATTAGATTTTCTCTCTGTTTCTACGATGTTCCGATTAAATTTTCTCTCTGTTTCTACGATATTCCGGTTAGATTTTCTCTCAGTTTCTCTGTTTCTACGATGTTCCGATTATATTTTCTTTCTGTTTCTACGGTGTTCCGATTAGATTTTCTTTCTGTTTCTACGATGTTCCGGTTAGATTTTCTCTCTGTTTCTACGATGTTGCGGTTAGAGTTTTGTTTTCTGTTTCTACGATGTTCCAATTAGATTTTCTCTCTGTTTCTACGATGTTCCGATTAGATTTTTGCTCTGTTTGTACGATGTTCCAATTAGATTTTCTCTCTGTTTCTACGATGTTCCGGTTAGATTTTCTCTCAGTTTCTCTGTTTCTACGATGTTCCGATTAGATTTTCTTTCTGTTTCTACGGTGTTCCGATTAGATTTTCTTTCTGTTTCTACGATGTTTCGGTTACATTTTCTCTCTGTTTCTACGATGTTGCGGTTAGATTTTTGTTCTCTGTTTCTATGATGTTCCGATTAGATTTTTGCTGTTTCTATGATGTTCCGATTAGATTTTCTCTCTGTTTGTACGATGTTCCGGTTAGATTTTCTCTCTGTTTCTACGATGTTGCGGTTAGATTTTTGTTCTCTGCTTCTACGATGTTCCAATTAGATTTTCTCTCTGTTTCTACGATGTTCCGATTAGATTTTTGCTCTGTTTCTACGATGTTCCGATTAGATTTTCTCTCTGTTTGTACGATGTTCCGATTAGATTTTCTCTCAGTTTCTACGATGTTCCGATTAGATTTTCTCTCTGTTTCTACGATGTTCCGATTAAATTTTCTCTCCTTTGTATCTACGATGTTCTGATTAGATTTTCTCTCTGTTTCAAAGATATTCCGATTAGATTTTTTCTCAGTTTCTACGATGTTCCGATTAGATTTTCTTTCTGTTTCTACATGTTCCGGTTATATCTTCTCTCTGTTTCTACGATGTTCCGGTTTGATTTTCTCTCTGTTTCTACGATGTTCCGATTAGATTTTCTCTCTGTTTCTACGATGTTCCGATTAGATTTTCTCTTCTCTGTATTTACGATGTTTCGAATAGATTTTATCTCCTCTGTATCTACGATGTTCCGATTAGATCTTCTCTCTGTTTCTACGATATTCCGATTATATTTTTTCTCAGTTTCTACGATGTTCCGATTAGATTTTCTTTCTGTTTCTATATGTTCCGGTTATATTTTCTCTCTGTTTCTACGATGTCCTGATTAGATTTTCTCTCTGTTTCTACGATGTTCCGGTTAGATTTTCTCTCTGTTTCTACGATGTTCCGATTAGATTTTTGCTCTGTTTCTACGATGTTCCGATTAAATTTTCTCTCTGTTTCTACGATATTCCGGTTAGATTTTCTCTCAGTTTCTCTCTTTCTACAATGTTCCGATTATATTTTCTTTCTGTTTCTACGGTGTTCCGATTAGATTTTCTTTCTGTTTCTACGATGTTCCGGTTAGATTTTCTCTCTGTTTCTACGATGTTCCGGTTAGAGTTTTGTTTTCTGTTTCTACGATGTTCCAATTAGATTTTCTCTCTGTTTCTACGATGTTCCGATTAGATTTTTGCTCTGTTTGTACGATGTTCCGATTAGATTTTCTTTCTGTTTCTACGGTGTTCCGATTAGATTTTCTTTCTGTTTCTACGATGTTCCGGTTATATTTTCTCTCTGTTTCGACGATGTTGCGGTTAGATTTTCTCTCTGTTTCTACGATGTTCCGATTAGATTTTCTCTCTGTTTCTACGATGTTCCGATTAGATTTTCTCTCTGTTTCTACGATGTTCCGATTAGATTTTCTCTCCTCTGTATTTACGATGTTTCGAATAGATTTTATCTCCTCTGTATCTACGATGTTCCGATTAGATCTTCTCTCTGTTTCTACGATATTCCGATTATATTTTTTCTCAGTTTCTACGATGTTCCGATTAGATTTTCTTTCTGTTTCTATATGTTCCGGTTATATTTTCTCTCTGTTTCTACGATGTCCTGATTAGATTTTCTCTCTGTTTCTACGATGTTCCGGTTAGATTTTCTCTCTGTTTCTACGATGTTCCGATTAGATTTTTGCTCTGTTTCTACGATGTTCCGATTAAATTTTCTCTCTGTTTCTACGATATTCCGGTTAGATTTTCTCTCAGTTTCTCTCTTTCTACGATGTTCCGATTATATTTTCTTTCTGTTTCTACGGTGTTCCGATTAGATTTTCTTTCTGTTTCTACGATGTTCCGGTTAGATTTTCTCTCTGTTTCTACGATGTTGCGGTTAGAGTTTTGTTTTCTGTTTCTACGATGTTCCAATTAGATTTTCTCTCTGTTTCTACGATGTTCCGATTAGATTTTTGCTCTGTTTCTACGATGTTCCGATTAGATTTTCTCTCTGTTTGTACGATGTTCCAATTAGATTTTCTCTCTGTTTCTACGATGTTCCGATTAGATTTTCTTTCTGTTTCTACGGTGTTCCGATTAGATTTTCTTTCTGTTTCTACGATGTTCCAGTTATATTTTCTCTCTGTTTCGACGATGTTGCGGTTAGATTTTTGTTCTCTGCTTCTACGATGTTCCGATTAGATTTTTGCTCTGTTTCTACGATGTTCTGGTTAGATTTTCTCTCTGTTTGTACGATATTCCGATTATATTTTTTCTCAGTTTCTACGATGTTCCGATTAGATTTTCTTTCTGTTTCTACATGTTCCGGTTAGATTTTCTCTCTGTTTCTACGATGTTCCGGTTAGATTTTCTCTCTGTTTCTACGATGTTCCGATTAGATTTTTGATCTGTTTCTACGATGTTCCGATTAAATTTTCTCTCTGTTTCTACGATATTCCGGTTAGATTTTCTCTCAGTTTCTATCTTTCTACGATGTTCCGATTATATTTTCTTTCTGTTTCTACGGTGTTCCGATTAGATTTTCTTTCTGTTTCTACGATGTTCCGGTTAGATTGTCTCTCTGTTTCTACGATGTTGCGGTTAGAGTTTTGTTTTCTGTTTCTACGATGTTCCAATTAGATTTTCTCTCTGTTTCTACGATGTTCCGATTAGATTTTTGCTCTGTTTCTACGATGTTCCGATTAGATTTTCTCTCTGTTTGTACGATGTTCCAATTAGATTTTCTCTCTGTTTCTACGATGTTCCGATTAGATTTTCTTTCTGTTTCTACGGTGTTCCGATTACATTTTCTTTCTGTTTCTACGATGTTCCGGTTAGATTTTCTCTCTGTTTCTACGATGTTGCGGTTAGATTTTTGTTCTCTGCTTCTACGATGTTCCGATTAGATTTTTGCTCTGTTTCTACGATGTTCTGGTTAGATTTTCTCTCTGTTTGTACGATGTTCCGATTAGATTTTCTCTCTGTTTCTACGGTGTTCCGATTAAATTTTCTCTCTGTTTCTACGGTGTTCCGATTGATTTTCTCTCTGTTTCTACGGTGTTCCGGTTAGATATTCTCTCTGTTTCTACGATGTTCCGATTGATTTTCTCTCTGTTTCTACGGTGTTCCGATTGATTTTCTCTCTGTTTCTACGATGTTCCGATTAGATTTTCTCTCTGTTTCTACGGTGTTCCGATTGATTTTCTCTCTGTTTCTACGATGTTCCGATTGATTTTCTCTCTGTTTCTACGATGTTCCTATTAGATTTTCTCTCTGTTTCTACGGTGTTCCGATTGATTTTCTCTCTGTTTCTACGGTGTTCCGATTGATTTTCTCTCTGTTTCTACGATGTTCCGGTTAGATTTTCTCTCTGTTTCTATGGTGTTCCGATTAGATTTTCTCTCTGTTTCTACGATGTTGCGGTTAGATTTTTGTTCTCTGTTTCTACGATGTTCCGATTAGATTTTTGCTCTGTTTCTACGATGTTCCGATTAGATTTTCTCTCTGTTTGTACGATGTTCCGATTAAATTTTCTCTCTGTTTCTACGATATTCCGGTTAAATTTTCTCTCAGTTTCTCTGTTTCTACGATGTTCCGATTATATTTTCTTTCTGTTTCTACGGTGTTCCGATTAGATTTTCTTTCTGTTTCTACGATGTTCCGGTTAGATTTTCTCTCTGTTTTTTACGATGTTGCTGTTAGAGTTTTGTTTTCTGTCTCTACGATGTTCCAATTAGATTTTCTCTCTGTTTCTACGATGTTCCGATTAGATTTTTGCTCTGTTTCTACGATGTTCCGATTAGATTTTCTCTCTGTTTGTACGATGTTCCAATTAGATTTTCTCTATGTTTCTACGATGTTCCGGTTAAATTTTCTCTCAGTTTCTCTGTTTCTACGATGTTCCGATTAGATTTTCTTTCTGTTTCTACGGTGTTCCGATTAGATTTTCTTTCTGTTTCTACGATGTTTCGGTTACATTTTCTCTCTGTTTCTACGATGTTGCGGTTAGATTTTTGTTCTCTGTTTCTATGATGTTCCGATTAGATTTTTGCTGTTTCTATGATGTTCCGATTAGATTTTCTCTCTGTTTGTACGATGTTCCGGTTATATTTTCTCTCTGTTTCTACGATGTTGCGGTTAGATTTTTGTTCTCTGCTTCTACGATGTTCCAATTAGATTTTCTCTCTGTTTCTACGATGTTCCGATTAGATTTTTGCTCTGTTTCTACGATGTTCCGATTAGATTTTCTCTCTGTTTGTACGATGTTCCGATTAGATTTTCTCTCAGTTTCTACGATGTTCCGATTAGATTTTCTCTCTGTTTCTACGATGTTCCGATTAAATTTTCTCTCCTTTGTATCTACGATGTTCTGATTAGATTTTCTCTCTGTTTCAAAGATATTCCGATTAGATTTTTTCTCAGTTTCTACGATGTTCCGATTAGATTTTCTTTCTGTTTCTACATGTTCCGGTTATATCTTCTCTCTGTTTCTACGATGTTCCGGTTTGATTTTCTCTCTGTTTCTACGATGTTCCGATTAGATTTTCTCTCTGTTTCTACGATGTTCCGATTAGATTTTCTCTCCTCTGTATTTACGATGTTTCGAATAGATTTTATCTCCTCTGTATCTACGATGTTCCGATTAGATCTTCTCTCTGTTTCTACGATATTCCGATTATATTTTTTCTCAGTTTCTACGATGTTCCGATTAGATTTTCTTTCTGTTTCTATATGTTCCGGTTATATTTTCTCTCTGTTTCTACGATGTCCTGATTAGATTTTCTCTCTGTTTCTACGATGTTCCGGTTAGATTTTCTCTCTGTTTCTACGATGTTCCGATTAGATTTTTGCTCTGTTTCTACGATGTTCCGATTAAATTTTCTCTCTGTTTCTACGATATTCCGGTTAGATTTTCTCTCAGTTTCTCTCTTTCTACGATGTTCCGATTATATTTTCTTTCTGTTTCTACGGTGTTCCGATTAGATTTTCTTTCTGTTTCTACGATGTTCCGGTTAGATTTTCTCTCTGTTTCTACGATGTTGCGGTTAGAGTTTTGTTTTCTGTTTCTACGATGTTCCAATTAGATTTTCTCTCTGTTTCTACGATGTTCCGATTAGATTTTTGCTCTGTTTGTACGATGTTCCGATTAGATTTTCTTTCTGTTTCTACGGTGTTCCGATTAGATTTTCTTTCTGTTTCTACGATGTTCCGGTTATATTTTCTCTCTGTTTCGACGATGTTGCGGTTAGATTTTCTCTCTGTTTCTACGATGTTCCGATTAGATTTTCTCTCTGTTTCTACGATGTTCCGATTAGATTTTCTCTCTGTTTCTACGATGTTCCGATTAGATTTTCTCTCCTCTGTATTTACGATGTTTCGAATAGATTTTATCTCCTCTGTATCTACGATGTTCCGATTAGATCTTCTCTCTGTTTCTACGATATTCCGATTATATTTTTTCTCAGTTTCTACGATGTTCCGATTAGATTTTCTTTCTGTTTCTATATGTTCCGGTTATATTTTCTCTCTGTTTCTACGATGTCCTGATTAGATTTTCTCTCTGTTTCTACGATGTTCCGGTTAGATTTTCTCTCTGTTTCTACGATGTTCCGATTAGATTTTTGCTCTGTTTCTACGATGTTCCGATTAAATTTTCTCTCTGTTTCTACGATATTCCGGTTAGATTTTCTCTCAGTTTCTCTCTTTCTACGATGTTCCGATTATATTTTCTTTCTGTTTCTACGGTGTTCCGATTAGATTTTCTTTCTGTTTCTACGATGTTCCGGTTAGATTTTCTCTCTGTTTCTACGATGTTGCGGTTAGAGTTTTGTTTTCTGTTTCTACGATGTTCCAATTAGATTTTCTCTCTGTTTCTACGATGTTCCGATTAGATTTTTGCTCTGTTTCTACGATGTTCCGATTAGATTTTCTCTCTGTTTGTACGATGTTCCAATTAGATTTTCTCTCTGTTTCTACGATGTTCCGATTAGATTTTCTTTCTGTTTCTACGGTGTTCCGATTAGATTTTCTTTCTGTTTCTACGATGTTCCAGTTATATTTTCTCTCTGTTTCGACGATGTTGCGGTTAGATTTTTGTTCTCTGCTTCTACGATGTTCCGATTAGATTTTTGCTCTGTTTCTACGATGTTCTGGTTAGATTTTCTCTCTGTTTGTACGATATTCCGATTATATTTTTTCTCAGTTTCTACGATGTTCCGATTAGATTTTCTTTCTGTTTCTACATGTTCCGGTTAGATTTTCTCTCTGTTTCTACGATGTTCCGGTTAGATTTTCTCTCTGTTTCTACGATGTTCCGATTAGATTTTTGATCTGTTTCTACGATGTTCCGATTAAATTTTCTCTCTGTTTCTACGATATTCCGGTTAGATTTTCTCTCAGTTTCTATCTTTCTACGATGTTCCGATTATATTTTCTTTCTGTTTCTACGGTGTTCCGATTAGATTTTCTTTCTGTTTCTACGATGTTCCGGTTAGATTGTCTCTCTGTTTCTACGATGTTGCGGTTAGAGTTTTGTTTTCTGTTTCTACGATGTTCCAATTAGATTTTCTCTCTGTTTCTACGATGTTCCGATTAGATTTTTGCTCTGTTTCTACGATGTTCCGATTAGATTTTCTCTCTGTTTGTACGATGTTCCAATTAGATTTTCTCTCTGTTTCTACGATGTTCCGATTAGATTTTCTTTCTGTTTCTACGGTGTTCCGATTACATTTTCTTTCTGTTTCTACGATGTTCCGGTTAGATTTTCTCTCTGTTTCTACGATGTTGCGGTTAGATTTTTGTTCTCTGCTTCTACGATGTTCCGATTAGATTTTTGCTCTGTTTCTACGATGTTCTGGTTAGATTTTCTCTCTGTTTGTACGATGTTCCGATTAGATTTTCTCTCTGTTTCTACGGTGTTCCGATTAAATTTTCTCTCTGTTTCTACGGTGTTCCGATTGATTTTCTCTCTGTTTCTACGGTGTTCCGGTTAGATATTCTCTCTGTTTCTACGATGTTCCGATTGATTTTCTCTCTGTTTCTACGGTGTTCCGATTGATTTTCTCTCTGTTTCTACGATGTTCCGATTAGATTTTCTCTCTGTTTCTACGGTGTTCCGATTGATTTTCTCTCTGTTTCTACGATGTTCCGATTGATTTTCTCTCTGTTTCTACGATGTTCCTATTAGATTTTCTCTCTGTTTCTACGGTGTTCCGATTGATTTTCTCTCTGTTTCTACGGTGTTCCGATTGATTTTCTCTCTGTTTCTACGATGTTCCGGTTAGATTTTCTCTCTGTTTCTATGGTGTTCCGATTAGATTTTCTCTCTGTTTCTACGATGTTGCGGTTAGATTTTTGTTCTCTGTTTCTACGATGTTCCGATTAGATTTTTGCTCTGTTTCTACGATGTTCCGATTAGATTTTCTCTCTGTTTGTACGATGTTCCGATTAAATTTTCTCTCTGTTTCTACGATATTCCGGTTAAATTTTCTCTCAGTTTCTCTGTTTCTACGATGTTCCGATTATATTTTCTTTCTGTTTCTACGGTGTTCCGATTAGATTTTCTTTCTGTTTCTACGATGTTCCGGTTAGATTTTCTCTCTGTTTTTTACGATGTTGCTGTTAGAGTTTTGTTTTCTGTCTCTACGATGTTCCAATTAGATTTTCTCTCTGTTTCTACGATGTTCCGATTAGATTTTTGCTCTGTTTCTACGATGTTCCGATTAGATTTTCTCTCTGTTTGTACGATGTTCCAATTAGATTTTCTCTATGTTTCTACGATGTTCCGGTTAAATTTTCTCTCAGTTTCTCTGTTTCTACGATGTTCCGATTAGATTTTCTTTCTGTTTCTACGGTGTTCCGATTAGATTTTCTTTCTGTTTCTACGATGTTTCGGTTACATTTTCTCTCTGTTTCTACGATGTTGCGGTTAGATTTTTGTTCTCTGTTTCTATGATGTTCCGATTAGATTTTTGCTGTTTCTATGATGTTCCGATTAGATTTTCTCTCTGTTTGTACGATGTTCCGGTTATATTTTCTCTCTGTTTCTACGATGTTGCGGTTAGATTTTTGTTCTCTGCTTCTACGATGTTCCAATTAGATTTTCTCTCTGTTTCTACGATGTTCCGATTAGATTTTTGCTCTGTTTCTACGATGTTCCGATTAGATTTTCTCTCTGTTTGTACGATGTTCCGATTAGATTTTCTCTCAGTTTCTACGATGTTCCGATTAGATTTTCTCTCTGTTTCTACGATGTTCCGATTAAATTTTCTCTCCTTTGTATCTACGATGTTCTGATTAGATTTTCTCTCTGTTTCAAAGATATTCCGATTAGATTTTTTCTCAGTTTCTACGATGTTCCGATTAGATTTTCTTTCTGTTTCTACATGTTCCGGTTATATCTTCTCTCTGTTTCTACGATGTTCCGGTTTGATTTTCTCTCTGTTTCTACGATGTTCCGATTAGATTTTCTCTCTGTTTCTACGATGTTCCGATTAGATTTTCTCTCCTCTGTATTTACGATGTTTCGAATAGATTTTATCTCCTCTGTATCTACGATGTTCCGATTAGATCTTCTCTCTGTTTCTACGATATTCCGATTATATTTTTTCTCAGTTTCTACGATGTTCCGATTAGATTTTCTTTCTGTTTCTATATGTTCCGGTTATATTTTCTCTCTGTTTCTACGATGTCCTGATTAGATTTTCTCTCTGTTTCTACGATGTTCCGGTTAGATTTTCTCTCTGTTTCTACGATGTTCCGATTAGATTTTTGCTCTGTTTCTACGATGTTCCGATTAAATTTTCTCTCTGTTTCTACGATATTCCGGTTAGATTTTCTCTCAGTTTCTCTCTTTCTACGATGTTCCGATTATATTTTCTTTCTGTTTCTACGGTGTTCCGATTAGATTTTCTTTCTGTTTCTACGATGTTCCGGTTAGATTTTCTCTCTGTTTCTACGATGTTGCGGTTAGAGTTTTGTTTTCTGTTTCTACGATGTTCCAATTAGATTTTCTCTCTGTTTCTACGATGTTCCGATTAGATTTTTGCTCTGTTTGTACGATGTTCCGATTAGATTTTCTTTCTGTTTCTACGGTGTTCCGATTAGATTTTCTTTCTGTTTCTACGATGTTCCGGTTATATTTTCTCTCTGTTTCGACGATGTTGCGGTTAGATTTTCTCTCTGTTTCTACGATGTTCCGATTAGATTTTCTCTCTGTTTCTACGATGTTCCGATTAGATTTTCTCTCTGTTTCTACGATGTTCCGATTAGATTTTCTCTCCTCTGTATTTACGATGTTTCGAATAGATTTTATCTCCTCTGTATCTACGATGTTCCGATTAGATCTTCTCTCTGTTTCTACGATATTCCGATTATATTTTTTCTCAGTTTCTACGATGTTCCGATTAGATTTTCTTTCTGTTTCTATATGTTCCGGTTATATTTTCTCTCTGTTTCTACGATGTCCTGATTAGATTTTCTCTCTGTTTCTACGATGTTCCGGTTAGATTTTCTCTCTGTTTCTACGATGTTCCGATTAGATTTTTGCTCTGTTTCTACGATGTTCCGATTAAATTTTCTCTCTGTTTCTACGATATTCCGGTTAGATTTTCTCTCAGTTTCTCTCTTTCTACGATGTTCCGATTATATTTTCTTTCTGTTTCTACGGTGTTCCGATTAGATTTTCTTTCTGTTTCTACGATGTTCCGGTTAGATTTTCTCTCTGTTTCTACGATGTTGCGGTTAGAGTTTTGTTTTCTGTTTCTACGATGTTCCAATTAGATTTTCTCTCTGTTTCTACGATGTTCCGATTAGATTTTTGCTCTGTTTCTACGATGTTCCGATTAGATTTTCTCTCTGTTTGTACGATGTTCCAATTAGATTTTCTCTCTGTTTCTACGATGTTCCGATTAGATTTTCTTTCTGTTTCTACGGTGTTCCGATTAGATTTTCTTTCTGTTTCTACGATGTTCCGGTTATATTTTCTCTCTGTTTCGACGATGTTGCGGTTAGATTTTTGTTCTCTGCTTCTACGATGTTCCGATTAGATTTTTGCTCTGTTTCTACGATGTTCTGGTTAGATTTTCTCTCTGTTTGTACGATATTCCGATTATATTTTTTCTCAGTTTCTACGATGTTCCGATTAGATTTTCTTTCTGTTTCTACATGTTCCGGTTAGATTTTCTCTCTGTTTCTACGATGTTCCGGTTAGATTTTCTCTCTGTTTCTACGATGTTCCGATTAGATTTTTGATCTGTTTCTACGATGTTCCGATTAAATTTTCTCTCTGTTTCTACGATATTCCGGTTAGATTTTCTCTCAGTTTCTATCTTTCTACGATGTTCCGATTATATTTTCTTTCTGTTTCTACGGTGTTCCGATTAGATTTTCTTTCTGTTTCTACGATGTTCCGGTTAGATTGTCTCTCTGTTTCTACGATGTTGCGGTTAGAGTTTTGTTTTCTGTTTCTACGATGTTCCAATTAGATTTTCTCTCTGTTTCTACGATGTTCCGATTAGATTTTTGCTCTGTTTCTACGATGTTCCGATTAGATTTTCTCTCTGTTTGTACGATGTTCCAATTAGATTTTCTCTCTGTTTCTACGATGTTCCGATTAGATTTTCTTTCTGTTTCTACGGTGTTCCGATTACATTTTCTTTCTGTTTCTACGATGTTCCGGTTTGATTTTCTCTCTGTTTCTACGATGTTGCGGTTAGATTTTTGTTCTCTGCTTCTACGATGTTCCGATTAGATTTTTGCTCTGTTTCTACGATGTTCTGGTTAGATTTTCTCTCTGTTTGTACGATGTTCCGATTAGATTTTCTCTCTGTTTCTACGGTGTTCCGATTAAATTTTCTCTCTGTTTCTACGGTGTTCCGATTGATTTTCTCTCTGTTTCTACGGTGTTCCGGTTAGATATTCTCTCTGTTTCTACGATGTTCCGATTGATTTTCTCTCTGTTTCTACGGTGTTCCGATTGATTTTCTCTCTGTTTCTACGATGTTCCGATTAGATTTTCTCTCTGTTTCTACGGTGTTCCGATTGATTTTCTCTCTGTTTCTACGATGTTCCGATTGATTTTCTCTCTGTTTCTACGATGTTCCTATTAGATTTTCTCTCTGTTTCTACGGTGTTCCGATTGATTTTCTCTCTGTTTCAACGGTGTTCCGATTGATTTTCTCTCTGTTTCTACGATGTTCCGGTTAGATTTTCTCTCTGTTTCTATGGTGTTCCGATTAGATTTTCTCTCTGTTTCTACGATGTTGCGGTTAGATTTTTGTTCTCTGTTTCTACGATGTTCCGATTAGATTTTTGCTCTGTTTCTACGATGTTCCGATTAGATTTTCTCTCTGTTTGTACGATGTTCCGATTAAATTTTCTCTCTGTTTCTACGATATTCCGGTTAAATTTTCTCTCAGTTTCTCTGTTTCTACGATGTTCCGATTATATTTTCTTTCTGTTTCTACGGTGTTCCGATTAGATTTTCTTTCTGTTTCTACGATGTTCCGGTTAGATTTTCTCTCTGTTTTTTACGATGTTGCTGTTAGAGTTTTGTTTTCTGTCTCTACGATGTTCCAATTAGATTTTCTCTCTGTTTCTACGATGTTCCGATTAGATTTTTGCTCTGTTTCTACGATGTTCCGATTAGATTTTCTCTCTGTTTGTACGATGTTCCAATTAGATTTTCTCTATGTTTCTACGATGTTCCGGTTAAATTTTCTCTCAGTTTCTCTGTTTCTACGATGTTCCGATTAGATTTTCTTTCTGTTTCTACGGTGTTCCGATTAGATTTTCTTTCTGTTTCTACGATGTTTCGGTTACATTTTCTCTCTGTTTCTACGATGTTGCGGTTAGATTTTTGTTCTCTGTTTCTATGATGTTCCGATTAGATTTTTTCTGTTTCTATGATGTTCCGATTAGATTTTCTCTCTGTTTGTACGATGTTCCGGTTATATTTTCTCTCTGTTTCTACGATGTTGCGGTTAGATTTTTGTTCTCTGCTTCTACGATGTTCCAATTAGATTTTCTCTCTGTTTCTACGATGTTCCGATTAGATTTTTGCTCTGTTTCTACGATGTTCCGATTAGATTTTCTCTCTGTTTGTACGATGTTCCGATTAGATTTTCTCTCAGTTTCTACGATGTTCCGATTAAATTTTTCCTCTTTTTCTACGATGTTCCGATTAGATTTTCTCTCTGTTTCTACGATGTTCCGATTAAATTATCTCTCCTTTGTATCTACGATGTTCCGATTAGATTTTCTCTCTGTTTCTAAGATATTCCGATTAGATTTTTTCTCAGTTTCTACGATGTTCCGATTAGATTTTCTTTCTGTTTCTACATGTTCCGGTTATATCTTCTCTCTGTTTCTACGATGTTCCGGTTCGATTTTCTCTCTGTTTCTACGATGTTCCGATTAGATTTTCTCTCTGTTTCTACGATGTTCCGATTAGATTTTCTCTCCTCTGTATCTACGATGTTTCGAATAGATTTTATCTCCTCTGTATCTACGATGTTCCGATTAGATCTTCTCTCTGTTTCTACGATATTCCGATTATATTTTTTCTCAGTTTCTACGATGTTCCGATTAGATTTTCTTTCTGTTTCTACATGTTCCGGTTATATTTTCTCTCTGTTTCTACGATGTCCTGATTAGATTTTCTCTCTGTTTCTACGATGTTCCGGTTAGATTTTCTCTCTGTTTCTACGATGTTCCGATTAGATTTTTGCTCTGTTTCTACGATGTTCCGATTAAATTTTCCCTCTGTTTCTACGATATTCCGGTTAGATTTTCTTTCAGTTTCTCTCTTTCTACGATGTTCCGATTATATTTTCTTTCTGTTTCTACGGTGTTCCCATTAGATTTTCTTTCTGTTTCTACGATGTTCCGGTTAGATTTTCTCTCTGTTTCTACGATGTTGCGGTTAGAGTTTTGTTTTCTGTTTCTACGATGTTCCAATTAGATTTTCTCTCTGTTTCTACGATGTTCCGATTAGATTTTTGCTCTGTTTCTACGATGTTCCGATTAGATTTTCTCTGTTTGTACGATGTTCCAATTAGATTTTCTCTCTGTTTCTACGATGTTCCGATTAGATTTTCTTTCTGTTTCTACGGTGTTCCGATTAGATTTTCTTTCTGTTTCTACGATGTTCCGGTTAGATTTTCTCTCTGTTTCGACGATGTTGCGGTTAGATTTTTGTTCTCTGCTTCTACGATGTTCCGATTAGATTTTTGCTCTGTTTCTACGATGTTCTGGTTAGATTTTCTCTCTGTTTCTACGATGTTCCGATTATATTTTTTCTCAGTTTCTACGATGTTCCGATTAGATTTTCTTTCTGTTTCTACATGTTCCGGTTAGATTTTCTCTCTGTTTCTACGATGTTCCGGTTAGATTTTCTTTCTGTTTCTACGATGTTCCGATTAGATTTTTGCTCTGTTTCTACGATGTTCCGATTAAATTTTCTCTCTGTTTCTACGATATTCCGGTTAGATTTTCTCTCAGTTTCTATCTTTCTACGATGTTCCGATTATATTTTCTTTCTGTTTCTACGGTGTTCCGATTAGATTTTCTTTCTGTTTCTACGATGTTCCGGTTAGATTTTCTCTCTGTTTCTACGATGTTGCGGTTAGAGTTTTGTTTTCTGTTTCTACGATGTTCCAATTAGATTTTCTCTCTGTTTCTACGATGTTCCGATTAGATTTTTGCTCTGTTTCTACGATGTTCCGATTAGATTTTCTCTCTGTTTGTACGATGTTCCAATTAGATTTTCTCTCTGTTTCTACGATGTTCCGATTAGATTTTCTTTCTGTTTCTACGGTGTTCCGATTAGATTTTCTGTCTGTTTCTACGATGTTCCGGTTAGATTTTTCTCTGTTTCTACGATGTTGCGGTTAGATTTTTGTTCTCTGCTTCTACGATGTTCCGATTAGATTTTTGCTCTGTTTCTACGATGTTCTGGTTAGATTTTCTCTCTGTTTGTACGATGTTCCGATTAGATTTTCTCTCTGTTTCTACGGTGTTCCGATTAAATTTTCTCTCTGTTTCTACGGTGTTCCGATTGATTTTCTCTCTGTTTCTACGGTGTTCCGGTTAGATATTCTCTCTGTTTCTACGATGTTCCGATTGATTTTCTCTCTGTTTCTACGGTGTTCCGATTGATTTTCTCTCTGTTTCTACGATGTTCCTATTAGATTTTCTCTCTGTTTCTACGGTGTTCCGATTTATTTTCTCTCTGTTTCTACGATGTTCCGATTGATTTTCTCTCTGTTTCTACGATGTTCCTATTAGATTTTCTCTCTGTTTCTACGGTGTTCCGATTGATTTTCTCTCTGTTTCTACGGTGTTCCGATTGATTTTCTCTCTGTTTCTACGATGTTCCGGTTAGATTTTCTCTCTGTTTCTATGGTGTTCCGATTAGATTTTCTCTCTGTTTCTACGATGTTGCGGTTAGATTTTTGTTCTCTGTTTCTACGATGTTCCGATTAGATTTTTGCTCTGTTTCTACGATGTTCCGATCAGATTTTCTCTCTGTTTGTACGATGTTCCGATTAAATTTTCTCTGTTTCTACGATATTCCGGTTAAATTTTCTCTCAGTTTCTCTGTTTCTACGATGTTCCGATTATATTTTCTTTCTGTTTCTACGGTGTTCCGATTAGATTTTCTTTCTGTTTCTACGATGATCCGGTTAGATTTTCTCTCTGTTTCTACGATGTTGCTGTTAGAGTTTTGTTTTCTGTCTCTACGATGTTCCAATTAGATTTTCTCTCTGTTTCTACGATGTTCCGATTAGATTTTTGCTCTGTTTCTACGATGTTCCGATTAGATTTTCTCTCTGTTTGTACGATGTTCCAATTAGATTTTCTCTCTGTTTCTACGATGTTCCGGTTAGATTTTCTCTCAGTTTCTCTGTTTCTACGATGTTCCAATTAGATTTTCTTTCTGTTTCTACGGTGTTCCGATTAGATTTTCTTTCTGTTTCTACGATGTTTCGGTTACATTTTCTCTCTGTTTCTACGATGTTGCGGTTAGATTTTTGTTCTCTGTTTCTATGATGTTCCGATTAGATTTTTGCTGTTTCTATGATGTTCCGGTTATATTTTCTCTCTGTTTCTACGATGTTGCGGTTAGATTTTTGTTCTCTGCTTCTACGATGTTCCAATTAGATTTTCTCTCTGTTTCTACGATGTTCCGATTAGATTTTTGCTCTGTTTCTACGATGTTCCGATTAGATTTTCTCTCTGTTTGTACGATGTTCCGATTAGATTTTCTCTCAGTTTCTACGATGTTCCGATTAAATTATCTCTTCTTTGTATCTACGATGTTCCGATTAGATTTTCTCTCTGTTTCTAAGATATTCCGATTAGATTTTTTCTCAGTTTCTACGATGTTCCGATTAGATTTTCTTTCTGTTTCTACATGTTCCGGTTATATCTTCTCTCTGTTTCTACGATGTTCCGGTTCGATTTTCTCTCTGTTTCTACGATGTTCCGATTAGATTTTCTCTCTGTTTCTACGATGTTCCGATTAGATTTTCTCTCCTCTGTATCTACGATGTTTCGAATAGATTTTATCTCCTCTATATCTACGATGTTCCGATTAGATCTTCTCTCTGTTTCTACGATATTCCGATTATATTTTTTCTCAGTTTCTACGATGTTCCGATTAGATTTTCTTTCTGTTTCTACATGTTCCGTTTATATTTTCTCTCTGTTTCTACGATGTCCTGATTAGATTTTCTCTCTGTTTCTACGATGTTCCGGTTAGATTTTCTCTCTGTTTCTACGATGTTCCGATTAGATTTTTGCTCTGTTTCTACGATGTTCCGATTAAATTTTTTCTCTGTTTCTACGATATTCCGGTTAGATTTTCTCTCAGTTTCTATCTTTCTACGATGTTCCGATTATATTTTCTTTCTGTTTCTACGGTGTTCCGATTAGATTTTCTTTCTGTTTCTACGATGTTCCGGTTAGATTTTCTCTCTGTTTCTACGATGTTGCGGTTAGAGTTTTGTTTTCTGTTTCTACGATGTTCCAATTAGATTTTCTCTCTGTTTCTACGATGTTCCGATTAGATTTTCTCTCTGTTTCTACGATGTTGCGGTTAGATTTTTGTTCTCTGTTTCTACGATGTTCCGATTAGATTTTTGCTCTGTTTCTACGATGTTCCGATTAGATTTTCTCTCTGTTTGTACGATGTTCCGATTAAATTTTCTCTCTGTTTCTACGATATTCCGGTTAAATTTTCTCTCAGTTTCTCTGTTTCTACGATGTTCCGATTATATTTTCTTTCTGTTTCTACGGTGTTCCGATTAGATTTTCTTTCTGTTTCTACGATGTTCCGGTTAGATTTTCTCTCTGTTTTTTACGATGTTGCTGTTAGAGTTTTGTTTTCTGTCTCTACGATGTTCCAATTAGATTTTCTCTCTGTTTCTACGATGTTCCGATTAGATTTTTGCTCTGTTTCTACGATGTTCCGATTAGATTTTCTCTCTGTTTGTACGATGTTCCAATTAGATTTTCTCTATGTTTCTACGATGTTCCGGTTAAATTTTCTCTCAGTTTCTCTGTTTCTACGATGTTCCGATTAGATTTTCTTTCTGTTTCTACGGTGTTCCGATTAGATTTTCTTTCTGTTTCTACGATGTTTCGGTTACATTTTCTCTCTGTTTCTACGATGTTGCGGTTAGATTTTTGTTCTCTGTTTCTATGATGTTCCGATTAGATTTTTTCTGTTTCTATGATGTTCCGATTAGATTTTCTCTCTGTTTGTACGATGTTCCGGTTATATTTTCTCTCTGTTTCTACGATGTTGCGGTTAGATTTTTGTTCTCTGCTTCTACGATGTTCCAATTAGATTTTCTCTCTGTTTCTACGATGTTCCGATTAGATTTTTGCTCTGTTTCTACGATGTTCCGATTAGATTTTCTCTCTGTTTGTACGATGTTCCGATTAGATTTTCTCTCAGTTTCTACGATGTTCCGATTAAATTTTTCCTCTTTTTCTACGATGTTCCGATTAGATTTTCTCTCTGTTTCTACGATGTTCCGATTAAATTATCTCTCCTTTGTATCTACGATGTTCCGATTAGATTTTCTCTCTGTTTCTAAGATATTCCGATTAGATTTTTTCTCAGTTTCTACGATGTTCCGATTAGATTTTCTTTCTGTTTCTACATGTTCCGGTTATATCTTCTCTCTGTTTCTACGATGTTCCGGTTCGATTTTCTCTCTGTTTCTACGATGTTCCGATTAGATTTTCTCTCTGTTTCTACGATGTTCCGATTAGATTTTCTCTCCTCTGTATCTACGATGTTTCGAATAGATTTTATCTCCTCTGTATCTACGATGTTCCGATTAGATCTTCTCTCTGTTTCTACGATATTCCGATTATATTTTTTCTCAGTTTCTACGATGTTCCGATTAGATTTTCTTTCTGTTTCTACATGTTCCGGTTATATTTTCTCTCTGTTTCTACGATGTCCTGATTAGATTTTCTCTCTGTTTCTACGATGTTCCGGTTAGATTTTCTCTCTGTTTCTACGATGTTCCGATTAGATTTTTGCTCTGTTTCTACGATGTTCCGATTAAATTTTCCCTCTGTTTCTACGATATTCCGGTTAGATTTTCTTTCAGTTTCTCTCTTTCTACGATGTTCCGATTATATTTTCTTTCTGTTTCTACGGTGTTCCCATTAGATTTTCTTTCTGTTTCTACGATGTTCCGGTTAGATTTTCTCTCTGTTTCTACGATGTTGCGGTTAGAGTTTTGTTTTCTGTTTCTACGATGTTCCAATTAGATTTTCTCTCTGTTTCTACGATGTTCCGATTAGATTTTTGCTCTGTTTCTACGATGTTCCGATTAGATTTTCTCTGTTTGTACGATGTTCCAATTAGATTTTCTCTCTGTTTCTACGATGTTCCGATTAGATTTTCTTTCTGTTTCTACGGTGTTCCGATTAGATTTTCTTTCTGTTTCTACGATGTTCCGGTTAGATTTTCTCTCTGTTTCGACGATGTTGCGGTTAGATTTTTGTTCTCTGCTTCTACGATGTTCCGATTAGATTTTTGCTCTGTTTCTACGATGTTCTGGTTAGATTTTCTCTCTGTTTGTACGATATTCCGATTATATTTTTTCTCAGTTTCTACGATGTTCCGATTAGATTTTCTTTCTGTTTCTACATGTTCCGGTTAGATTTTCTCTCTGTTTCTACGATGTTCCGGTTAGATTTTCTTTCTGTTTCTACGATGTTCCGATTAGATTTTTGCTCTGTTTCTACGATGTTCCGATTAAATTTTCTCTCTGTTTCTACGATATTCCGGTTAGATTTTCTCTCAGTTTCTATCTTTCTACGATGTTCCGATTATATTTTCTTTCTGTTTCTACGGTGTTCCGATTAGATTTTCTTTCTGTTTCTACGATGTTCCGGTTAGATTTTCTCTCTGTTTCTACGATGTTGCGGTTAGAGTTTTGTTTTCTGTTTCTACGATGTTCCAATTAGATTTTCTCTCTGTTTCTACGATGTTCCGATTAGATTTTTGCTCTGTTTCTACGATGTTCCGATTAGATTTTCTCTCTGTTTGTACGATGTTCCAATTAGATTTTCTCTCTGTTTCTACGATGTTCCGATTAGATTTTCTTTCTGTTTCTACGGTGTTCCGATTAGATTTTCTGTCTGTTTCTACGATGTTCCGGTTAGATTTTTCTCTGTTTCTACGATGTTGCGGTTAGATTTTTGTTCTCTGCTTCTACGATGTTCCGATTAGATTTTTGCTCTGTTTCTACGATGTTCTGGTTAGATTTTCTCTCTGTTTGTACGATGTTCCGATTAGATTTTCTCTCTGTTTCTACGGTGTTCCGATTAAATTTTCTCTCTGTTTCTACGGTGTTCCGATTGATTTTCTCTCTGTTTCTACGGTGTTCCGGTTAGATATTCTCTCTGTTTATACGATGTTCCGATTGATTTTCTCTCTGTTTCTACGGTGTTCCGATTGATTTTCTCTCTGTTTCTACGATGTTCCTATTAGATTTTCTCTCTGTTTCTACGGTGTTCCGATTTATTTTCTCTCTGTTTCTACGATGTTCCGATTGATTTTCTCTCTGTTTCTACGATGTTCCTATTAGATTTTCTCTCTGTTTCTACGGTGTTCCGATTGATTTTCTCTCTGTTTCTACGGTGTTCCGATTGATTTTCTCTCTGTTTCTACGATGTTCCGGTTAGATTTTCTCTCTGTTTCTATGGTGTTCCGATTAGATTTTCTCTCTGTTTCTACGATGTTGCGGTTAGATTTTTGTTCTCTGTTTCTACGATGTTCCGATTAGATTTTTGCTCTGTTTCTACGATGTTCCGATCAGATTTTCTCTCTGTTTGTACGATGTTCCGATTAAATTTTCTCTGTTTCTACGATATTCCGGTTAAATTTTCTCTCAGTTTCTCTGTTTCTACGATGTTCCGATTATATTTTCTTTCTGTTTCTACGGTGTTCCGATTAGATTTTCTTTCTGTTTCTACGATGATCCGGTTAGATTTTCTCTCTGTTTCTACGATGTTGCTGTTAGAGTTTTGTTTTCTGTCTCTACGATGTTCCAATTAGATTTTCTCTCTGTTTCTACGATGTTCCGATTAGATTTTTGCTCTGTTTCTACGATGTTCCGATTAGATTTTCTCTCTGTTTGTACGATGTTCCAATTAGATTTTCTCTCTGTTTCTACGATGTTCCGGTTAGATTTTCTCTCAGTTTCTCTGTTTCTACGATGTTCCAATTAGATTTTCTTTCTGTTTCTACGGTGTTCCGATTAGATTTTCTTTCTGTTTCTACGATGTTTCGGTTACATTTTCTCTCTGTTTCTACGATGTTGCGGTTAGATTTTTGTTCTCTGTTTCTATGATGTTCCGATTAGATTTTTGCTGTTTCTATGATGTTCCGGTTATATTTTCTCTCTGTTTCTACGATGTTGCGGTTAGATTTTTGTTCTCTGCTTCTACGATGTTCCAATTAGATTTTCTCTCTGTTTCTACGATGTTCCGATTAGATTTTTGCTCTGTTTCTACGATGTTCCGATTAGATTTTCTCTCTGTTTGTACGATGTTCCGATTAGATTTTCTCTCAGTTTCTACGATGTTCCGATTAAATTATCTCTTCTTTGTATCTACGATGTTCCGATTAGATTTTCTCTCTGTTTCTAAGATATTCCGATTAGATTTTTTCTCAGTTTCTACGATGTTCCGATTAGATTTTCTTTCTGTTTCTACATGTTCCGGTTATATCTTCTCTCTGTTTCTACGATGTTCCGGTTCGATTTTCTCTCTGTTTCTACGATGTTCCGATTAGATTTTCTCTCTGTTTCTACGATGTTCCGATTAGATTTTCTCTCCTCTGTATCTACGATGTTTCGAATAGATTTTATCTCCTCTATATCTACGATGTTCCGATTAGATCTTCTCTCTGTTTCTACGATATTCCGATTATATTTTTTCTCAGTTTCTACGATGTTCCGATTAGATTTTCTTTCTGTTTCTACATGTTCCGTTTATATTTTCTCTCTGTTTCTACGATGTCCTGATTAGATTTTCTCTCTGTTTCTACGATGTTCCGGTTAGATTTTCTCTCTGTTTCTACGATGTTCCGATTAGATTTTTGCTCTGTTTCTACGATGTTCCGATTAAATTTTCTCTCTGTTTCTACGATATTCCGGTTAGATTTTCTCTCAGTTTCTCTCTTTCTACGATGTTCCGATTATATTTTCTTTCTGTTTCTACGGTGTTCCGATTAGATTTTCTTTCTGTTTCTACGATGTTCCGGTTAGATTTTCTCTCTGTTTCTACGATGTTGCGGTTAGAGTTTTGTTTTCTGTTTCTACGATGTTCCAATTAGATTTTCTCTCTGTTTCTACGATGTTCCGATTAGATTTTTGCTCTGTTTCTACGATGTTCCGATTAGATTTTCTCTCTGTTTGTACGATGTTCCAATTAGATTTTCTCTCTGTTCCTACGATGTTGTTTCTACGGTGTTCCAGTTAGATATTCTCTCTGTTTCTACGATGTTCCGATTGATTTTCTCTCCGTTTCTACGGTGTTCCGATTGATTTTCTCTCTGTTTCTACGATGTTCCTATTAGATTTTCTCTCTGTTTCTACGGTGTTCCGATTGATTTTCTCTCTGTTTCTACGATGTTCCGATTGATTTTCTCACTGTTTCTACGATGTTCCTATTAGATTTTCTCTCTGTTTCTACGGTGTTCCTATTGATTTTCTCTCTGTTTCTACGGTGTTCCGATTGATTTTCTCTCTGTTTCTACGATGTTCCGGTTAGTATTTCTCTCTGTTTCTATGGTGTTCCGATTAGATTTTCTCTCTGTTTCTACGATGTTGCGGTTAGATTTTTGTTCTCTGTTTCTACGATGTTCCGATTAGATTTTTGCTCTGTTTCTACGATGTTCCGATTAGATTTTCTCTCTGTTTGTACGATGTTCCGATTAAATTTTCTCTCTGTTTCTACGATATTCCGGTTAAATTTTCTCTCAGTTTCTCTGTTTCTACGATGTTCCGATTATATTTTCTTTCTGTTTCTACGGTGTTCCGATTAGATTTTCTTTCTGTTTCTACGATGTTCCGGTTAGATTTTCTCTCTGTTTCTACGATGTTGCGGTTAGAGTTTTGTTTTCTGTTTCTACGATGTTCCAATTAGATTTTCTCTCTGTTTCTACGATGTTCCGATTAGATTTTTGCTCTGTTTCTACGATGTTCCGATTAGATTTTCTCTCTGTTTGTACGATGTTCCAATTAGATTTTCTCTCTGTTTCTACGATGTTCCGGTTAGATTTTCTCTCAGTTTCTCTGTTTCTACAATGTTCCGATTAGATTTTCTTTCTGTTTCTACGGTGTTCCGATTAGATTTTCTTTCTGTTTCTACGATGTTCCGGTTAGATTTTCTCTCTGTTTCTATGATGTTGCGGTTAGATTTTTGTTTTCTGTTTCTACGATGTTCCGATTAGATTTTTGCTGTTTCTACGATGTTCCGATTAGATTTTCTCTCTGTTTGTACGATTTTCCGATTAGATTTTCTCTCTGTTTCTACGATGTTGCGGTTAGATTTTTGTTCTCTGTTTATACGATGTTCCAATTAGATTTTCTCTCTGTTTCTACGATGTTCCGATTAGATTTTTGCTCTGTTTCTACGATGTTCCGATTAGATTTTCTCTCTGTTTGTACGATGTTCCGATTAGATTTTCTCTCTGTTTCTACGATGTTCCGGTTAGGTTTTCTCTCAGTTTCTCAGTTTCTACGATGTTCCGATTAGATTTTCTTTCTGTTTCTACGGTGTTCCGATTAGATGTTCTTTCTGTTTCTACGATGTTCTGGTTAGATTTTCTCTCTGTTCCTACGATGTTGCAGTTAGATTTTTGTTCTCTGTTTCTACGATGTTCCAATTAGATTTTCTCTCTGTTTCTACGATGTTCCGATTAGATTTTTGCTCTGTTTCTACGATGTTCCGATTAGATTTTCTCTCTGTTTGTACGATGTTCCGATTAGATTTTCTCTCTGTTTCTACGATGTTCCGGTTAGATTTTCTTTCTGTTTCTATGATGTTCCGGTTAGATTTTCTCTCTGTTTCTACGATGTTGCGGTTAGAGTTTTGTTTTCTGTTTCTACGATGTTCCAATTATATTTTCTCTCTGTTTCTACGATGTTCCGATTAGATTTTTGCTCTGTTTCTACGATGTTCCGATTAGATTTTCTCTCTGTTTGTACGATGTTCCAATTAGATTTTCTCTCTGTTTCTACGATGTTCCGGTTAGATTTTCTCTCAGTTTCTCTGTTTCTACGATGTTCCGATTAGATTTTATTTCTGTTTCTACGGTGTTCCGATTAGATTTTCTTTCTGTTTCTACGATGTTCCGGTTAGATTTTCTCTCTGTTTCTATGATGTTGCGGTTAGATTTTTGTTTTCTGTTTCTACGATGTTCCGATTAGATTTTTGCTGTTTCTACGATGTTCCGATTAGATTTTCTCTCTGTTTGTACGATTTTCCGATTAGATTTTCTCTCTGTTTCTACGATGTTGCGGTTAGATTTTTGTTCTCTGTTTATACGATGTTCCAATTAGATTTTCTCTCTGTTTCTACGATGTTCCGATTAGATTTTTGCTCTGTTTCTACGATGTTCCGATTAGATTTTCTCTCTGTTTGTACGATGTTCCGATTAGATTTTCTCTCTGTTTCTACGATGTTCCGGTTAGGTTTTCTCTCAGTTTCTCAGTTTCTACGATGTTCCGATTAGATTTTCTTTCTGTTTCTACGGTGTTCCGATTAGATGTTCTTTCTGTTTCTACGATGTTCCGGTTAGATTTTCTCTCTGTTCCTACGATGTTGCAGTTAGATTTTTGTTCTCTGTTTCTACGATGTTCCAATTAGATTTTCTCTCTGTTTCTACGATGTTCCGATTAGATTTTTGCTCTGTTTCTACGATGTTCCGATTAGATTTTCTCTCTGTTTGTACGATGTTCCGATTAGATTTTCTCTCTGTTTCTACGATGTTCCGGTTAGATTTTCTTTCTGTTTCTACGGTGTTCCGATTAGATTTTCTTTTTGTTTCTACGATGTTCCGGTTAGATTTTCTCTGTTTCTACGATGTTGCGGTTAGATTTTTGTTCTCTGTTTCTACGATGTTCCGATTAGATTTTTGCTCTGTTTCTACGATGTTCCGGTTATATTTTCTCTCTGTTTGTACGATATTCCGATTAGATTTTCTCTGTGTTTCTACGATGTTGCGGTTAGATTTTTGTTCTCTGTTTCTACGATGTACCGATTAGATTTTTGCTCTGTTTGTACGATGTTCCGATTAGATTTTTGCTGTGTTTGTACGATGTTCCGATTAGATTTTCTCTCTGTTTCTACGATGTTCCGGTTAGATTTTCTCTCAGTTTCTCTGTTTCTACGATGTTCCGATTAGATTTTCTTTCTATTTCTACGGTGTTCCGATTAGATTTTCTTTCTGTTTCTACGATGTTTCGGTTAGATTTTCTCTCTGTTTCTACGATGTTGCGGTTAGATTTTTGTTCTCTGTTTCTACGATGTTCCGATTAGATTTTTGTTCTGTTTCTACGATGTTCCTGTTAGATTTTCTCTCTGTTTGTACGATGTTCCGATTAGCTTTTTCTCTCTGTTTCTACGATGTTGCGGTTAGATTTTTGTTCTCTGTTTCTACGATGTTCCGATTAGATTTTTGCTCTGTTTCTACGATGTTCCGATTAGATTTTTGCTCTGTTTGTACGATGTTCCGATTAGATTTTCTTTCTGTTTCTACGATGTTCCGGTTAGATTTTCTCTCAGTTTCTCTGTTTCTACGATGTTCGATTAGATTTTCTTTCTGTTTCTACGGTGTTCCGATTAGATTTTCTTTCTGTTTCTACGATGTTCCAGTTAGGTTTTCTCTCTGTTTCTACGATGTTGCGGTTAGATTTTTGTTCTCTGTTTCTACGATGTTCCAATTAGATTTTCTCTCTGTTTCTACGATGTTGCGATTAGATTTTTGCTCTGTTTATATGATGTTGCGATTAGATTTTCTCTCTGTTTGTACGATGTTCCGATTAGATTTTCTCTCTGTTTCTACGATGTTCCGGTTAGATTTTCTCTCAGTTTCTCTGTTTCTACGATGTTCCGATTAGATTTCTTTCTGTTTCTACGGTGTTCCGATTAGATTTTCTTTCTGTTTCTACGATGTTCCGGTTAGATTTTCTCTCTGCTTCTACGATGTTGCGGTTAGATTTTTGTTCTCTGTTTGTACGATGTTCCGATTAGATTTTCTCTCTGTTTCTACGATGTTCCGGTTAGATTTTCTCTCAGTTTCTCTGTTTCTACGATGTTCCGATTAGATTTTCTTTCTGTTTCTACGGTGTTCCGATTAGATGTTCTTTCTGTTTCTACGATGTTCTGGTTAGATTTTCTCTCTGTTCCTACGATGTTGCAGTTAGATTTTTGTTCTCTGTTTCTACGATGTTCCAATTAGATTTTCTCTCTGTTTCTACGATGTTCCGATTAGATTTT
This sequence comes from Bathymodiolus septemdierum, assembly GCA_963383655.1. Classification (NCBI taxonomy): domain Eukaryota; kingdom Metazoa; phylum Mollusca; class Bivalvia; order Mytilida; family Modiolidae; genus Bathymodiolus; species Bathymodiolus septemdierum. Next base: position 75,938,208 of record OY726518.1, read on the forward strand.
TGCTCTGTTTCTACGATGTTCCGATTAGATTTTCTCTCTGTTTGTACGATGTTCCGATTAGATTTTCTCTCTGTTTCTACGATGTTCCGGTTAGATTTTCTTTCTGTTTCTATGATGTTCCGGTTAGATTTTCTCTCTGTTTCTACGATGTTGCGGTTAGAGTTTTGTTTTCTGTTTCTACGATGTTCCAATTATATTTTCTCTCTGTTTCTACGATGTTCCGATTAGATTTTTGCTCTGTTTCTACGATGTTCCGATTAGATTTTCTCTCTGTTTGTACGATGTTCCAATTAGATTTTCTCTCTGTTTCTACGATGTTCCGGTTAGATTTTCTCTCAGTTTCTCTGTTTCTACGATGTTCCGATTAGATTTTATTTCTGTTTCTACGGTGTTCCGATTAGATTTTCTTTCTGTTTCTACGATGTTCCGGTTAGATTTTCTCTCTGTTTCTATGATGTTGCGGTTAGATTTTTGTTTTCTGTTTCTACGATGTTCCGATTAGATTTTCTCTCTGTTTGTACGATTTTCCGATTAGATTTTCTCTCTGTTTCTACGATGTTGCGGTTAGATTTTTGTTCTCTGTTTATACGATGTTCCAATTAGATTTTCTCTCTGTTTCTACGATGTTCCGATTAGATTTTTGCTCTGTTTCTACGATGTTCCGATTAGATTTTCTCTCTGTTTGTACGATGTTCCGATTAGATTTTCTCTCTGTTTCTACGATGTTCCGGTTAGGTTTTCTCTCAGTTTCTCAGTTTCTACGATGTTCCGATTAGATTTTCTTTCTGTTTCTACGGTGTTCCGATTAGATGTTCTTTCTGTTTCTACGATGTTCCGGTTAGATTTTCTCTCTGTTCCTACGATGTTGCAGTTAGATTTTTGTTCTCTGTTTCTACGATGTTCCAATTAGATTTTCTCTCTGTTTCTACGATGTTCCGATTAGATTTTTGCTCTGTTTCTACGATGTTCCGATTAGATTTTCTCTCTGTTTGTACGATGTTCCGATTAGATTTTCTCTCTGTTTCTACGATGTTCCGGTTAGATTTTCTTTCTGTTTCTACGGTGTTCCGATTAGATTTTCTTTTTGTTTCTACGATGTTCCGGTTAGATTTTCTCTGTTTCTACGATGTTGCGGTTAGATTTTTGTTCTCTGTTTCTACGATGTTCCGATTAGATTTTTGCTCTGTTTCTACGATGTTCCGGTTATATTTTCTCTCTGTTTGTACGATATTCCGATTAGATTTTCTCTGTGTTTCTACGATGTTGCGGTTAGATTTTTGTTCTCTGTTTCTACGATGTACCGATTAGATTTTTGCTCTGTTTGTACGATGTTCCGATTAGATTTTTGCTGTGTTTGTACGATGTTCCGATTAGATTTTCTCTCTGTTTCTACGATGTTCCGGTTAGATTTTCTCTCAGTTTCTCTGTTTCTACGATGTTCCGATTAGATTTTCTTTCTATTTCTACGGTGTTCCGATTAGATTTTCTTTCTGTTTCTACGATGTTTCGGTTAGATTTTCTCTCTGTTTCTACGATGTTGCGGTTAGATTTTTGTTCTCTGTTTCTACGATGTTCCGATTAGATTTTTGTTCTGTTTCTACGATGTTCCTGTTAGATTTTCTCTCTGTTTGTACGATGTTCCGATTAGCTTTTTCTCTCTGTTTCTACGATGTTGCGGTTAGATTTTTGTTCTCTGTTTCTACGATGTTCCGATTAGATTTTTGCTCTGTTTCTACGATGTTCCGATTAGATTTTTGCTCTGTTTGTACGATGTTCCGATTAGATTTTCTTTCTGTTTCTACGATGTTCCGGTTAGATTTTCTCTCAGTTTCTCTGTTTCTACGATGTTCGATTAGATTTTCTTTCTGTTTCTACGGTGTTCCGATTAGATTTTCTTTCTGTTTCTACGATGTTCCAGTTAGGTTTTCTCTCTGTTTCTACGATGTTGCGGTTAGATTTTTGTTCTCTGTTTCTACGATGTTCCAATTAGATTTTCTCTCTGTTTCTACGATGTTGCGATTAGATTTTTGCTCTGTTTATATGATGTTGCGATTAGATTTTCTCTCTGTTTGTACGATGTTCCGATTAGATTTTCTCTCTGTTTCTACGATGTTCCGGTTAGATTTTCTCTCAGTTTCTCTGTTTCTACGATGTTCCGATTAGATTTCTTTCTGTTTCTACGGTGTTCCGATTAGATTTTCTTTCTGTTTCTACGATGTTCCGGTTAGATTTTCTCTCTGCTTCTACGATGTTGCGGTTAGATTTTTGTTCTCTGTTTGTACGATGTTCCGATTAGATTTTCTCTCTGTTTCTACGATGTTCCGGTTAGATTTTCTCTCAGTTTCTCTGTTTCTACGATGTTCCGATTAGATTTTCTTTCTGTTTCTACGGTGTTCCGATTAGATTTTCTTTCTATTTCTACGATGTTCCGGTTAGATTTTCTCTCTGTTTCTACGATGTTGCGGTTTGATTTTTGTTCTCTGTTTCTACGATGTTCCAATTAGATTTTCTCTCTGTTTCTACGATGTTCCGATTAGATTTTTGCTCTGTTTCTACGATGTTCCGATTAGATTTTCTCTCTGTTTGTACGATGTTCCGATTAGATTTTCTCTCAGTTTCTACGATGTTCCGATTAAATTTTTTCTCTTTTTCTACGATGTTCCGATTATATTTTCTCTCTGTTTCTACGATGTTCCGATTAAATTTTCTCTCCTTTGTATCTACGATGTTCCGATTAGATTTTCTCTCTGTTTCTAAGATATTCCGATTAGATTTTTTCTCAGTTTCTACGATGTTCCGATTAGATTTTCTTTCTGTTTCTACATGTTCCGGTTATATCTTCTCTCTGTTTCTACGATGTTGCGGATAGATTTTTGTTCTCTGTTTCTACGATGTTCCAATTAGATTTTCTCTCTGTTTCTACGATGTTGCGATTAGATTTTTGCTCTGTTTATACGATGTTGCGATTAGATTTTCTCTCTGTTTGTACGATGTTCCGATTAGATTTTCTCTCTGTTTCTACGATGTTCCGGTTAGATTTTCTCTCAGTTTCTCTGTTTCCACGATGTTCCGATTAGATTTCTTTCTGTTTCTACGGTGTTCCGATTAGATTTTCTTTCTGTTTCTACGATGTTCCGGTTAGATTTTCTCTCTGTTTCTACGATGTTGCGGTTAGATTTTTGTTCTCTGTTTGTACGATGTTCCGATTAGATTTTCTCTCTGTTTCTACGATGTTCCGGTTAGATTTTCTCTCAGTTTCTCTGTTTCTACGATGTTCCGATTAGATTTTCTCTCTGTTTCTACGGTGTTCCGATTAGATTTTCTTTCTATTTCTACGATGTTCCGGTTAGATTTTCTCTCTGTTTCTACGATGTTGCGGTTTGATTTTTGTTCTCTGTTTCTACGATGTTCCAATTAGATTTTCTCTCTGTTTCTACGATGTTCCGATTAAATTTTCTCTCCTTTGTATCTACGATGTTCCGATTATATCTTCTCTCTGTTTCTACGATGTTCCGGTTCGATTTTCTCTCTGTTTCTACGATGTTCCGATTAGATTTTCTCTCTGTTTCTACGATGTTCCGATTAGATTTTCTCTCCTCTGTATCTACGATGTTTCGAATAGATTTTATCTCCTCTGTATCTACGATGTTCCGATTAGATCTTCTCTCTGTTTCTACGATATTCCGATTATATTTTTTCTCAGTTTCTACGATGTTCCGATTAGATTTTCTTTCTGTTTCTACATGTTCCGGTTATATTTTCTCTCTGTTTCTACGATGTCCTGATTAGATTTTCTCTCAGTTTCTACGATGTTCCGGTTAGATTTTCTCTCTGTTTCTACGATGTTCCGATTAGATTTTTGCTCTGTTTCTACGATGTTTCGATCAAATTTTCTCTCTGTTTCTACGATATTCCGGTTAGATTTTCTCTCAGTTTCTCTCTTTCTACGATGTTCCGATTATATTTTCTTTCTGTTTCTACGGTGTTCCGATTAGATTTTCTTTCTGTTTCTACGATGTTCCGGTTAGATTTTCTCTCTGTTTCTACGATGTTGCGGTTAGAGTTTTGTTTTCTGTTTCTACGATGTTCCAATTAGATTTTCTCTCTGTTTCTACGATGTTCCGATTAGATTTTTGCTCTGTTTCTACGATGTTCCGATTAGATTTTCTCTCTGTTTGTACGATGTTCCAATTAGATTTTTTCTCTGTTTCTACGATGTTCCGGTTAGATTTTCTCTCAATTTCTCTGTTTCGACGATGTTCCGATTAGATTTTCTTTCTGTTTCTACGGTGTTCCGATTAGATTTTCTTTCTGTTTCTACGATGTTCCGGTTAGATTTTCTCTCTGTTTCTACGATGTTGCGGTTAGATTTTTGTTCTCTGCTTCTACGATGTTCCGATTAGATTTTTGCTCTGTTTCTACGATGTTCTGGTTAGATTTTCTCTCTGTTTGTACGATGTTCCGATTAGATTTTCTCTCTGTTTCTACGGTGGTCCGATTAAATTTTCTCTCTGTTTATACGGTGTTCCGATTGATTTTCTCTCTGTTTCTACGGTGTTCCGGTTAGATATTCTCTCTGTTTCTACGATGTTCCGATTGATTTTCTCTCTGTTTCTACGGTGTTCCGATTGATTTTCTCTCTGTTTCTACGATGTTCCTATTAGATTTTCTCTCTGTTTCTACGGTGTTCCGATTGATTTTCTCTCTGTTTCTACGGTGTTCCGATTGATTTTCTCTCTGTTTCTACGATGTTCCGGTTAGATTTTCTCTCTGTTTCTATGGTGTTCCGATTAGATTTTCTCTCTGTTTCTACGATGTTGCGGTTAGATTTTTGTTCTCTGTTTCTACGATGTTCCGATTAGATTTTTGCTCTGTTTCTACGATGTTCCGATTAGATTTTCTCTCTGTTTGTACGATGTTCCGATTAAATTTTCTCTGTTTCTACGATATTCCGGTTAAATTTTCTCTCAGTTTCTCTGTTTCTACGATGTTCCGATTATATTTCCTTTCTGTTTCTACGGTGTTCCGATTAGATTTTCTTTCTGTTTCTACGATGTTCCGGTTAGATTTTTCTCTCTGTTTCTACGATGTTGCGGTTAGAGTTTTGTTTTCTGTTTCTACGATGTTCCAATTAGATTTTCTCTCTGTTTCTACGATGTTCCGATTAGATTTTTGCTCTGTTTCTACGATGTTCCGATTAGATTTTCTCTCTGTTTGTACGATGTTCCAATTAGATTTTCTCTCTGTTTCTACGATGTTCCGGTTAGATTTTCTCTCAGTTTCTCTGTTTCTACGATGTTCCGATTAAATTTTCTTTCTGTTTCTACGGTGTTCCGATTAGATTTTCTTTCTGTTTCTACGATGTTTCGGTTACATTTTCTCTCTGTTTCTACGATGTTGCGGTTAAATTTTTGTTCTCTGTTTCTATGATGTTCCGATTAGATTTTTGCTGTTTCTATGATGTTCCGATTAGATTTTCTCTCTGTTTCGACGATGTTCCGGTTAGATTTTCTCTCTGTTTCTACGATGTTGCGGTTAGATTTTTGTTCTCTGCTTCTACGATGTTCCAATTAGATTTTCTCTCTGTTTCTACGATGTTCCGATTAGATTTTTGCTCTGTTTCTACGATGTTCCGATTAGATTTTCTCTCTGTTTGTACGATGTTCCGATTAGATTTTCTCTCAGTTTCTACGATGTTCCGATTAAATTTTTCCTCTTTTTCTACGATGTTCCGATTAGATTTTCTCTCTGTTTCTACGATGTTCCGATTAAATTTTCTCTCCTTTGTATCTACGATGTTCCGATTAGATTTTCTCTCTGTTTCTAAGATATTCCGATTAGATTTTTTCTCAGTTTCTACGATGTTCCGATTAAATTTTCTTTCTGTTTCTACATGTTCCGGTTATATCTTCTCTCTGTTTCTACGATGTTCCGGTTCGATTTTCTCTCTGTTTCTACGATGTTCCGATTAGATTTTCTCTCTGTTCTACGATGTTCCGATTAGATTTTCTCTCCTCTGTATCTACGATGTTTCGAATAGATTTTATCTCCTCTGTATCTACGATGTTCCGATTAGATCTTCTCTCTGTTTCTACGATATTCCGATTATATTTTTTCTCAGTTTCTACGATGTTCCGATTAGATTTTCTTTCTGTTTCTACATGTTCCGGTTATATTTTCTCTCTGTTTCTACGATGTCCTGATTAGATTTTCTCTATGTTTCTACGATGTTCCGGTTAGATTTTCTCTCTGTTTCTACGATGTTCCGATTAAATTTTCTCTCTGTTTCTACGATATTCCGGTTAGATTTTCTCTCAGTTTCTCTCTTTCTACGATGTTCCGATTATATTTTCTTTCTGTTTCTACGGTGTTCCGATTAGATTTTCTTTCTGTTTCTACGATGTTCCGGTTAGATTTCTCTCTGTTTATACGATGTTGCGGTTAGAGTTTTGTTTTCTGTTTCTACGATGTTCCAATTAGATTTTCTCTCTGTTTCTACGATGTTCCGATTAGATTTTTGCTCTGTTTCTACGATGTTCCGATTAGATTTTCTCTCTGTTTGTACGATGTTCCAATTAGATTTTCTCTATGTTTCTACGATGTTCCGGTTAGATTTTCTCACAATTTCTCTGTTTCTACGATGTTCCGATTAGATTTTCTTTCTGTTTCTACGGTGTTCCGATTAGATTTTCTTTCTGTTTCTACGATGTTCCGGTTAGATTTTCTCTCTGTTTCTACGATGTTGCGGTTAGATTTTTGTTCTCTGCTTCTACGATGTTCCGATTAGATTTTTGCTCTGTTTCTACGATGTTCTGGTTAGATTTTCTCTCTGTTTGTACGATGTTCCGATTAGATTTTCTCTCTGTTTCTACGGTGTTCCGATTAAATTTTCTCTCTGTTTCAACGGTGTTCCGATTGATTTTCTCTCTGTTTCTACGGTGTTCCGGTTAGATATTCTCTCTGTTTCTACGATGTTCCGATTGATTTTCTCTCTGTTTCTACGATGTTCCTATTAGATTTTCTCTCTTTTCTACGGTGTTCCGATTGATTTTCTCTCTGTTTCTACGATGTTCCTATTAGATTTTCTCTCTGTTTCTACGGTGTTCCGATTGATTTTCTCTCTGTTTCTACGGTGTTCCGATTGATTTTCTCTCTGTTTCTACGATGTTCCGGTTAGATTTTCTCTCTGTTTCTATGGTGTTCCGATTAGATTTTCTCTCTGTTTCTACGATGTTGCGGTTAGATTTTTGTTCTCTGTTTCTACGATGTTCCGATTAGATTTTTGCTCTGTTTCTACGATGTTCCGATTAGATTTTCTCTCTGTTTGTACGATGTTCCGAATAAATTTTCTCTCTGTTTCTACGATATTCCGGTTAAATGTTCTCTCAGTTTCTCTGTTTCTACAATGTTCCGATTATATTTTCTTTCTGTTTCTACGGTGTTCCGATTAGATTTTCTTTCTGTTTCTACGATGTTCCGGTTAGATTTTCTCTCTGTTTCTACGATGTTGCGGTTAGAGTTTTGTTCTCTGTTTCTACGATGTTCCAATTAGATTTTCTCTCTGTTTCTACGATGTTCCGATTAGATTTTTGCTCTGTTTCTACGATGTTCCGATTAGATTTTCTCTCTGTTTGTACGATGTTCCAATTAGATTTTCTCTCTGTTTCTACGATATTCCGGTTAGATTTTCTCTCAGTTTCTCTCTTTCTACGATGTTCCGATTATATTTTCTTTCTGTTTCTACGGTGTTCCGATTAGATTTTCTTTCTGTTTCTACGATGTTCCGGTTAGATTTCTCTCTGTTTCTACGATGTTGCGGTTAGAGTTTTGTCTTCTGTTTCTACGATGTTCCAATTAGATTTTCTCTCTGTTTCTACGATGTTCCGATTAGATTTTTGCTCTGTTTCTACGATGTTCCGATTAGATTTTCTCTCTGTTTGTACGATGTTCCAATTAGATTTTCTCTATGTTTCTACGATGTTCCGGTTAAATTTTCTCTCAATTTCTCTGTTTCTACGATGTTCCGATTAGATTTTCTTTCTGTTTCTACGGTGTTCCGATTAGATTTTCTTTCTGTTTCTACGATGTTCCGGTTAGATTTTCTCTCTGTTTCTACGATGTTGCGGTTAGATTTTTGTTCTCTGCTTCTACGATGTTCCGATTAGATTTTTGCTCTGTTTCTACGATGTTCTGGTTAGATTTTCTCTCTGTTTGTACGATGTTCCGATTAGATTTTCTCTCTGTTTCTACGGTGTTCCGATTAAATTTTCTCTCTGTTTCAACGGTGTTCCGATTGATTTTCTCTCTATTTCTACGGTGTTCCGGTTAGATATTCTCTCTGTTTCTACGATGTTCCGATTGATTTTCTCTCTGTTTCTACGATGTTCCTATTAGATTTTCTCTCTGTTTCTACGGTGTTCCGATTGATTTTCTCTCTGTTTCTACGATGTTCCGATTGATTTTCTCTCTGTTTCTACGATGTTCCTATTAGATTTTCTCTCTGTTTCTACGGTGTTCCGATTGATTTTCTCTCTGTTTCTACGGTGTTCCGATTGATTTTCTCTCTGTTTCTACGATGTTCCGGTTAGATTTTCTCTCTGTTTCTATGGTGTTCCGATTAGATTTTCTCTCTGTTTCTACGATATTCCGGTTAAATTTTCTCTCAGTTTCTCTGTTTCTACGATGTTCCGATTAGATTTTTGCTCTGTTTCTACGATGTTCCGATTAGATTTTCTCTCTGTTTGTACGATGTTCCGAATAAATTTTCTCTCTGTTTCTACGATATTCCGGTTAAATTTTCTCTCAGTTTCTCTGTTTCTACGATGTTCCGATTATATTTTCTTTCTGTTTTTACGGTGTTCCGATTAGATTTTCTTTCTGTTTCTACGATGTTCCGGTTAGATTTTCTCTCTGTTTCTACGATGTTGCGGTTAGAGTTTTGTTTTCTGTTTCTACGATGTTCCAATTAGATTTTCTCTCTGTTTCTACGATGTTCCGATTAGATTTTTGCTCTGTTTCTACGATGTTCCGATTAGATTTTCTCTCTGTTTGTACGATGTTCCAATTAGATTTTCTCTCTGTTTCTACGATGTTCCGGTTAGATTTTCTCTCAGTTTCTCTGTTTCTACGATGTTCCGATTAGATTTTATTTCTGTTTCTACGGTGTTCCGATTAGATTTTCTTTCTGTTTCTACGATGTTCCGGTTAGATTTTCTCTCTGTTTCTATGATGTTGCGGTTAGATTTTTGTTTTCTGTTTCTACGATGTTCCGATTAGATTTTTGCTGTTTCTACGATGTTCCGATTAGATTTTCTCTCTGTTTGTACGATTTTTCGATTAGATTTTCTCTCTGTTTCTAAGATGTTGCGGTTAGATTTTTGTTCTCTGTTTATACGATGTTCCGATTAGATTTTCTCTCTGTTTGTACGATGTTCCCATTAGATTTTCTCTCTGTTTCTACGATGTTCCGGTTAGGTTTTCTCTCAGTTTCTCAGTTTCTACGATGTTCCGATTAGATTTTCTTTCTGTTTCTACGGTGTTCCGATTAGATGTTCTTTCTGTTTCTACGATGTTCCGGTTAGATTTTCTCTCTGTTCCTACGATGTTGCAGTTAGATTTTTGTTCTCTGTTTCTACGATGTTCCAATTAGATTTTCTCTCTGTTTCTACGATGTTCCGATTAGATTTTTGCTCTGTTTCTACGATGTTCCGATTAGATTTTCTCTCTGTTTGTACGATGTTCCGATTAGATTTTCTCTCTGTTTCTACGATGTTCCGGTTAGATTTTCTTTCTGTTTCTACGATGTTCCGGTTAGATTTTCTCTCTGTTTCTACGATGTTGCGGTTAGAGTTTTGTTTTCTGTTTCTACGATGTTCCAATTAGATTTTCTCTCTGTTTCTACGATGTTCCGATTAGATTTTTCCTCTGTTTCTACGATGTTCCGATTAGATTTTCTCTCTGTTTGTACGATGTTCCAATTAGATTTTCTCTCTGTTTCTACGATGTTCCGGTTAGATTTTCTCTCAGTTTCTCTGTTTCTACGATGTTCCGATTAGATTTTATTTCTGTTTCTACGATGTTCCAATTAGATTTTCTTTCTGTTTCTACGATGTTCCGGTTAGATTTTCTCTCTGTTTCTATGATGTTGCGGTTAGATTTTTGTTTTCTGTTTCTACGATGTTCCGATTAGATTTTTGCTCTGTTTCTACGATGTTCCGATTAGATTTTCTCTCTGTTTGTACGATTTTCCGATTAGATTTTCTCTCTGTTTCTATGATGTTGCGGTTAGATTTTTGTTCTCTGTTTCTACGATGTTCCGATTAGATTTTCTCTCTGTTTCTACGATGTTCCGATTAGATTTTCTCTCTGTTTGTACGATGTTCCGAATAAATTTTCTCTCTGTTTCTACGATATTCCGGTTAAATTTTCTCTCAGTTTCTCTGTTTCTACGATGTTCCGATTATATTTTCTTTCTGTTTCTACGGTGTTCCGATTAGATTTTCTTTCTGTTTCTACGATGTTCCGGTTAGATTTTCTCTCTGTTTCTACGATGTTGCGGTTAGAGTTTTGTTTTCTGTTTCTACGATGTTCCAATTAGATTTTCTCTCTGTTTCTACGATGTTCCGATTAGATTTTTGCTCTGTTTCTACGATGTTCCGATTAGATTTTCTCTCTGTTTCTACGATGTCCTGATTAGATTTTCTCTCTGTTTCTACGATGTTCCGGTTAGATTTTCTCTCAGTTTCTCTGTTTCTACGATGTTCCGATTAGATTTTATTTCTGTTTCTACTATGTTCCAATTAGATTTTCTTTCTGTTTCTACGATGTTCCGGTTAGATTTTCTCTCTGTTTCTATGATGTTGCGGTTAGATTTTTGTTTTCTGTTTCTACGATGTTCCGATTAGATTTTTGCTGTTTCTACGATGTTCCGATTAGATTTTCTCTCTGTTTGTACGATTTTCCGATTAGATTTTCTCTCTGTTTCTATGATGTTGCGGTTAGATTTTTGTTCTCTGTTTCTACGATGTTCCGATTAGATTTTCTCTCTGTTTCTACGATGTTGCGGTTAGAGTTTTGTTTTCTGTTTCTACGATGTTCCAATTAGATTTTCTCTCTGTTTCTACGATGTTCCGATTAGCTTTTTGCTCTGTTTCTACGATGTTCCGATTAGATTTTCTCTCTGTTTGTACGATGTTCCAATTAGATTTTCTCTCTGTTTCTACGATGTTCCGGTTAGATTTTCTCTCAGTTTCTCTGTTTCTACGATGTTCCGATTAGATTTTATTTCTGTTTCTACGGTGTTCCGATTAGATTTTCTTTCTGTTTCTACGATGTTCCGGTTAGATTTTCTCTCTGTTTCTATGATGTTGCGGTTAGATTTTTGTTTTCTGTTTCTACGATGTTCCGATTAGATTTTTGCTGTTTCTACGATGTTCCGATTAGATTTTCTCTCTGTTTGTACGATTTTCCGATTAGATTTTCTCTCTGTTTCTAAGATGTTGCGGTTAGATTTTTGCTCTGTTTATACGATGTTCCGATTAGATTTTCTCTCTGTTTGTACGATGTTCCCATTAGATTTTCTCTCTGTTTCTACGATGTTCCGGTTAGGTTTTCTCTCAGTTTCTCAGTTTCTACGATGTTCCGATTAGATTTTCTTTCTGTTTCTACGGTGTTCCGATTAGATGTTCTTTCTGTTTCTACGATGTTCCGGTTAGATTTTCTCTCTGTTCCTACGATGTTGCAGTTAGATTTTTGTTCTCTGTTTCTACGATGTTCCAATTAGATTTTCTCTCTGTTTCTACGATGTTCCGATTAGATTTTTGCTCTGTTTCTACGATGTTCCGATTAGATTTTCTCTCTGTTTGTACGATGTTCCGATTAGATTTTCTCTCTGTTTCTATGGTGTTCCGATTAGATTTTCTCTCTGTTTCTACGATATTCCGGTTAAATTTTCTCTCAGTTTCTCTGTTTCTACGATGTTCCGATTAGATTTTTGCTCTGTTTCTACGATGTTCCGATTAGATTTTCTCTCTGTTTGTACGATGTTCCGAATAAATTTTCTCTCTGTTTCTACGATATTCCGGTTAAATTTTCTCTCAGTTTCTCTGTTTCTACGATGTTCCGATTATATTTTCTTTCTGTTTCTACGGTGTTCCGATTAGATTTTCTTTCTGTTTCTACGATGTTCCGGTTAGATTTTCTCTCTGTTTCTACGATGTTGCGGTTAGAGTTTTGTTTTCTGTTTCTACGATGTTCCAATTAGATTTTCTCTCTGTTTCTACGATGTTCCGATTAGATTTTTGCTCTGTTTCTACGATGTTCCGATTAGATTTTCTCTCTGTTTGTACGATGTTCCAATTAGATTTTCTCTCTGTTTCTACGATGTTCCGGTTAGATTTTCTCTCAGTTTCTCTGTTTCTACGATGTTCCGATTAGATTTTATTTCTGTTTCTACGGTGTTCCGATTAGATTTTCTTTCTGTTTCTACGATGTTCCGGTTAGATTTTCTCTCTGTTTCTATGATGTTGCGGTTAGATTTTTGTTTTCTGTTTCTACGATGTTCCGATTAGATTTTTGCTGTTTCTACGATGTTCCGATTAGATTTTCTCTCTGTTTGTACGATTTTTCGATTAGATTTTCTCTCTGTTTCTAAGATGTTGCGGTTAGATTTTTGTTCTCTGTTTATACGATGTTCCGATTAGATTTTCTCTCTGTTTGTACGATGTTCCCATTAGATTTTCTCTCTGTTTCTACGATGTTCCGGTTAGGTTTTCTCTCAGTTTCTCAGTTTCTACGATGTTCCGATTAGATTTTCTTTCTGTTTCTACGGTGTTCCGATTAGATGTTCTTTCTGTTTCTACGATGTTCCGGTTAGATTTTCTCTCTGTTCCTACGATGTTGCAGTTAGATTTTTGTTCTCTGTTTCTACGATGTTCCAATTAGATTTTCTCTCTGTTTCTACGATGTTCCGATTAGATTTTTGCTCTGTTTCTACGATGTTCCGATTAGATTTTCTCTCTGTTTGTACGATGTTCCGATTAGATTTTCTCTCTGTTTCTACGATGTTCCGGTTAGATTTTCTTTCTGTTTCTACGATGTTCCGGTTAGATTTTCTCTCTGTTTCTACGATGTTGCGGTTAGAGTTTTGTTTTCTGTTTCTACGATGTTCCAATTAGATTTTCTCTCTGTTTCTACGATGTTCCGATTAGATTTTTCCTCTGTTTCTACGATGTTCCGATTAGATTTTCTCTCTGTTTGTACGATGTTCCAATTAGATTTTCTCTCTGTTTCTACGATGTTCCGGTTAGATTTTCTCTCAGTTTCTCTGTTTCTACGATGTTCCGATTAGATTTTATTTCTGTTTCTACTATGTTCCAATTAGATTTTCTTTCTGTTTCTACGATGTTCCGGTTAGATTTTCTCTCTGTTTCTATGATGTTGCGGTTAGATTTTTGTTTTCTGTTTCTACGATGTTCCGATTAGATTTTTGCTCTGTTTCTACGATGTTCCGATTAGATTTTCTCTCTGTTTGTACGATTTTCCGATTAGATTTTCTCTCTGTTTCTATGATGTTGCGGTTAGATTTTTGTTCTCTGTTTCTACGATGTTCCGATTAGATTTTTGCTCTGTTTCTACGATGTTCCGATTAGATTTTCTCTCTGTTTGTACGATGTTCCGAATAAATTTTCTCTCTGTTTCTACGATATTCCGGTTAAATTTTCTCTCAGTTTCTCTGTTTCTACGATGTTCCGATTATATTTTCTTTCTGTTTCTACGGTGTTCCGATTAGATTTTCTTTCTGTTTCTACGATGTTCCGGTTAGATTTTCTCTCTGTTTCTACGATGTTGCGGTTAGAGTTTTGTTTTCTGTTTCTACGATGTTCCAATTAGATTTTCTCTCTGTTTCTACGATGTTCCGATTAGATTTTTGCTCTGTTTCTACGATGTTCCGATTAGATTTTCTCTCTGTTTCTACGATGTCCTGATTAGATTTTCTCTCTGTTTCTACGATGTTCCGGTTAGATTTTCTCTCAGTTTCTCTGTTTCTACGATGTTCCGATTAGATTTTATTTCTGTTTCTACTATGTTCCAATTAGATTTTCTTTCTGTTTCTACGATGTTCCGTTAGATTTTCTCTCTGTTTCTATGATGTTGCGGTTAGATTTTTGTTTTCTGTTTCTACGATGTTCCGATTAGATTTTTGCTGTTTCTACGATGTTCCGATTAGATTTTCTCTCTGTTTGTACGATTTTCCGATTAGATTTTCTCTCTGTTTCTATGATGTTGCGGTTAGATTTTTGTTCTCTGTTTCTACGATGTTCCGATTAGATTTTCTCTCTGTTTCTACGATGTTGCGGTTAGAGTTTTGTTTTCTGTTTCTACGATGTTCCAATTAGATTTTCTCTCTGTTTCTACGATGTTCCGATTAGCTTTTTGCTCTGTTTCTACGATGTTCCGATTAGATTTTCTCTCTGTTTGTACGATGTTCCAATTAGATTTTCTCTCTGTTTCTACGATGTTCCGGTTAGATTTTCTCTCAGTTTCTCTGTTTCTACGATGTTCCGATTAGATTTTATTTCTGTTTCTACGGTGTTCCGATTAGATTTTCTTTCTGTTTCTACGATGTTCCGGTTAGATTTTCTCTCTGTTTCTATGATGTTGCGGTTAGATTTTTGTTTTCTGTTTCTACGATGTTCCGATTAGATTTTTGCTGTTTCTACGATGTTCCGATTAGATTTTCTCTCTGTTTGTACGATTTTCCGATTAGATTTTCTCTCTGTTTCTAAGATGTTGCGGTTAGATTTTTGCTCTGTTTATACGATGTTCCGATTAGATTTTCTCTCTGTTTGTACGATGTTCCCATTAGATTTTCTCTCTGTTTCTACGATGTTCCGGTTAGGTTTTCTCTCAGTTTCTCAGTTTCTACGATGTTCCGATTAGATTTTCTTTCTGTTTCTACGGTGTTCCGATTAGATGTTCTTTCTGTTTCTACGATGTTCCGGTTAGATTTTCTCTCTGTTCCTACGATGTTGCAGTTAGATTTTTGTTCTCTGTTTCTACGATGTTCCAATTAGATTTTCTCTCTGTTTCTACGATGTTCCGATTAGATTTTTGCTCTGTTTCTACGATGTTCCGATTAGATTTTCTCTCTGTTTGTACGATGTTCCGATTAGATTTTCTCTCTGTTTCTACGATGTTCCGGTTAGATTTTCTTTCTGTTTCTACGATGTTCCGGTTAGATTTTCTCTCTGTTTCTACGATGTTGCGGTTAGAGTTTTGTTTTCTGTTTCTACGATGTTCCAATTAGATTTTCTCTCTGTTTCTACGATGTTCCGATTAGATTTTTCCTCTGTTTCTACGATGTTCCGATTAGATTTTCTCTCTGTTTGTACGATGTTCCAATTAGATTTTCTCTCTGTTTCTACGATGTTCCGGTTAGATTTTCTCTCAGTTTCTCTGTTTCTACGATGTTCCGATTAGATTTTATTTCTGTTTCTACTATGTTCCAATTAGATTTTCTTTCTGTTTCTACGATGTTCCGGTTAGATTTTCTCTCTGTTTCTATGATGTTGCGGTTAGATTTTTGTTTTCTGTTTCTACGATGTTCCGATTAGATTTTTGCTGTTTCTACGGTGTTCCGATTAGATTTTCTCTCTGTTTGTACGATTTTCCGATTAGATTTTCTCTCTGTTTCTATGATGTTGCGGTTAGATTTTTGTTTTCTGTTTCTACGATGTTCCGATTAGATTTTTGCTGTTTCTACGATGTTCCGATTAGATTTTCTCTCTGTTTGTACGATTTTCCGATTAGATTTTCTCTCTGTTTCTACGATGTTGCGGTTAGATTTTTGTTCTCTGTTTATACGATGTTCCAATTAGATTTTCTCTCTGTTTCTACGATGTTCCGATTAGATTTTTGCTCTG
This sequence comes from Bathymodiolus septemdierum, assembly GCA_963383655.1. NCBI lineage: Eukaryota > Metazoa > Mollusca > Bivalvia > Mytilida > Modiolidae > Bathymodiolus > Bathymodiolus septemdierum. The sequence continues at coordinate 75,954,131 of OY726518.1, forward strand.
TTTCTACGATGTTCCGATTAGATTTTCTCTCTGTTTGTACGATGTTCCGATTAGATTTTCTCTCTGTTTCTACGATGTTCCGGTTAGGTTTTCTCTCAGTTTCTCAGTTTCTACGATGTTCCGATTAGATTTTCTTTCTGTTTCTACGGTGTTCCGATTAGATGTTCTTTCTGTTTCTACGATGTTCCGATTAGATTTTTGCTCTGTTTCTACGATGTTCCGATTATATTTTCTCTCTGTTTGTACGATGTTCCGATTAGATTTTCTCTCTGTTTCTACGATGTTCCGGTTAGATTTTCTTTCTGTTTCTACGGTGTTCCGATTAGATTTTCTTTCTGTTTCTACGATGTTGCGGTTAGATTTTCTCTGTTTCTACGATGTTGCGGTTAGATTTTTGTTCTCTGTTTCTACGATGTTCCGATTAGATTTTTGCTCTGTTTCTACGATGTTCCGGTTATATTTTCTCTCTGTTTGCACGATATTCCGATTAGATTTTCTCTGTGTTTCTACGATGTTGCGGTTAGATTTTTGTTCTCTGTTTCTACGATGTTCCGATTAGATTTTTGCTCTGTTTGTACGATGTTCCGATTAGATTTTTGCTGTGTTTGTACGATGTTCCGATTAGATTTTCTCTCTGTTTCTACGATGTTCCGGTTAGATTTTCTCTCAGTTTCTCTGTTTCTACGATATTCCGATTAGATTTTCTTTCTGTTTCTACGGTGTTCCGATTAGATTTTCTTTCTGTTTCTACGATGTTTCGGTTAGATTTTCTCTCTGTTTCTACGATGTTGCGGTTAGATTTTTGTTCTCTGTTTCTACGATGTTCCGATTAGATTTTTGTTCTGTTTCTACGATGTTCCTGTTAGATTTTCTCTCTGTTTGTACGATGTTCCGATTAGCTTTTTCTCTCTGTTTGTACGATGTTGCGGTTAGATTTTTGTTCTCTGTTTCTACGATGTTCCGATTAGATTTTTGCTCTGTTTCTACGATGTTCCGATTAGATTTTTGCTCTGTTTGTACGATGTTCCGATTAGATTTTCTCTCTGTTTCTACGATGTTCCGGTTAGATTTTCTCTCAGTTTCTCTGTTTCTACGATGTTCGATTAGATTTTCTTTCTGTTTCTACGGTGTTCCGATTAGATTTTCTTTCTGTTTCGACGATGTTCCAGTTAGGTTTTCTCTCTGTTTCTACGATTTTGCGGTTAGATTTTTGTTCTCTGTTTCTACGATGTTCCAATTAGATTTTCTCTCTGTTTCTACGATGTTGCGATTAGATTTTTGCTCTGTTTATACGATGTTGCGATTAGATTTTCTCTCTGTTTGTACGATGTTCCGATTAGATTTTCTCTCTGTTTCTACGATGTTCCGGTTAGATTTTTCTCAGTTTCTCTGTTTCTACGATGTTCCGATTAGATTTCTTTCTGTTTCTACGGTGTTCCGATTAGATTTTCTTTCTGTTTCTACGATGTTCCGGTTAGATTTTCTCTCTGTTTCTACGATGTTGCGGTTAGATTTTTGTTCTCTGTTTGTACGATGTTCCGATTAGATTTTCTCTCTGTTTCTACGATGTTCCGGTTAGATTTTCTCTCAGTTTCTCTGTTTCTACGATGTTCCGATTAGATTTTCTTTCTGTTTCTACGGTGTTCCGATTAGATTTCCTTTCTATTTCTACGATGTTCCGGTTAGATTTTCTCTCTGTTTCTACGATGTTGCGGTTTGATTTTTGTTCTCTGTTTCTACGATGTTCCGATTAGATTTTTGCTCTGTTTCTACGATGTTCCGGTTAGATTTTCTCTCTGTTTGTACGATGTTCCGATTAGATTTTCTCTCTGTTTCTACGGTGTTCCGATTGATTTTCTCTCTGTTTCTACGGTGTTCCGGTTAGATATTCTCTCTGTTTCTACGATGTTCCGATTGATTTTCTCTCTGTTTCTACGGTGTTCCGATTGATTTTCTCTCTGTTTCTACGATGTTCCGTTTAGATTTTCTCTCTGTTTCTACGGTGTTCCGATTTATTTTCTCTCTGTTTCTACGATGTTCCGATTGATTTTCTCTCTGTTTCCACGGTGTTCCGATTGATTTTCTCTGTTTCTACGGTGTTCCGATTGATTTTCACTCTGTTTCTACGATGTTCCGGTTAGATTTTCTCTCTGTTTCTATGGTGTTCCGATTAGATTTTCTCTCTGTTTCTACGATGTTGCGGTTAGATTTTTGTTCTCTGTTTCTACGATGTTCCGATTAGATTTTTGCTCTGTTTCTACGATGTTCCGATTAGATTTTCTCTCTGTTTGTACGATTTTCCGATTAGATTTTCTCTCTGTTTCTACGATGTTCCGGTTAGATTTTCTCTCAGTTTCTCTGTTTCTGCGATGTTCCGATTAGATTTTCTTTCTGTTTCTACGGTGTTCCGATTAGATGTTCTTTCTGTTTCTACGATGTTCCGGTTAGATTTTCTCTCTGTTTCTACGATGTTGCGGTTAGATTTTTGTTCTCTGTTTCTACGATGTTCCAATTAGATTTTCTCTCTGTTTCTTTGATGTTCCGATTAGAATTTTGCTCTGTTTCTACGATGTTCCGATTAGATTTTCTCTCTGTTTGTACGATGTTCCGATTAGATTTTCTCTCTGTTTCTACGATGTTCCGGTTAGATTTACTCTCTGTTTCTACGATGCTGCGGTTAGATTTTTGTTCTCTGTTTCTACGATGTTCCAATTAGATTTTCTCTCTGTTTCTACGATGTTCCGATTAGATTTTTGCTCTTTTTCTACGATGTTCCGATTAGATTTTCTCTCTGTTTGTACGATGTTGCGATTAGATTTTCTCTCTGTTTCTACGATGTTCCGGTTAGATTTTCTCTCAGTTTCTCTGTTTCTACGATGTTCCGATTAGATTTTCTTTCTGTTTCTACGGTGTTCCGATTAGATTTTCTTTCTGTTTCTATGATGTTCCGGTTAGATTTTCTCTCTGTTTCTACGATGTTGCGGTTAGATTTTGTTCTCTGTTTCTACGATGTTCCGATTAGATTTTTGCTCTGTTTCTACGATGTTCCGATTAGATTTTCTCTCTGTTTATACGATGTTCCGATTAGATTTTCTCTCTGTTTCTACGACGTTCCGGTTAGATTTTCTCTCAGTTTCTCTGTTTCTACGATGTTCCGATTAGATTTTCTTTCTGTTTCTACGGTGTTCCGATTAGATTTTCTTTCTGTTTCTACGATGTTCCGGTTAGATTTTCTCTCTGTTTCTACGATGTTGCGGTTAGATTTTTGTTCTCTGTTTCTACGATGTTCCGATTAGATTTTTGCTCTGTTTCTACGATGTTCCGATTAGATTTTCTCTCTGTTTGTACGATGTTCAGATTAAATTTTCTCTGTTTCTACGATGTTGCGGTTAGATTTTTGTTCTCTATTTCTACTATGTTCCAATTAGATTTTCTCTCTGTTTCTACGATGTTCCGATTAGATTTTCTCTCTGTTTCTACGGTGTTCCAATTGATTTTCTCTCTGTTTCTACGGTGTTCCGATAAGATTTTCTCTCTGTTTCTACGGTGTTTCGATTGATTTTCTCTGTGTTTCTACGGTGTTCCGGTTAGATATTCTCTCTGTTTCTACGATGTTCCGATTGATTTTCTGTCTGTTTCTACGATGTTCCGATTGATTTTCTCTCTGTTTCTACGATGTTCCAATTAGATTTTGTCTCTGTTTCTACGGTGTTCCGATTGATTTTCTCTCTGTTTCTACGATGTTCCGGTTAGATTATCTCTCTGTTTCTACGAGGTTCCGATTGATTTTCTCTCTGTTTCTACGGTGTTCCGATTGATTTTCTCTCTGTTTCGACGGTGTTATGATTGATTTTCTCTGTTTCTACGGTGTTTCGGTTAGATTTTCTCTCTGTTTCTACTATGCTCCTATTAAATTTTGGAGCTGTTTCGACTGTGTGGAATTTTTTGCTTTCCATTATAATACATATTTTTTACGCCTGAAATAAATTAATATTGTAAATACGTGGCTTAAAAATATGTCTAGTGTGCATTTCGCGTTTTTTAACAGTTGGGTCAGGAAGAAAGACACCAAAGCATTAAATGCAACATTAAATATTCGTATATATGATTCTTACCTGCCCCTGTTGAATGTTAACAATTTTGTTGTAACTGTGTTTATATTAAAACCCATCAACACTGTGTTTCCAAAATGTATGTTTAAGCTCTTTTGCAACAGACAAAGAGAGTTAACTCTAATACACAATAAACCTGTAAATGGTTGTAATAACTCTGCATACTTGCAAGACAAAATACTGTAAAATACGTTATTTTAAATAACACATAACATCATTGTGATTTAATGAAAATTCAGATTTACTCAACTTTTCTTGTCAATGTTGACTAATATGATACAATGTACGGTAACTAGTATATATTCCCCTTGTAAGAGGAGGAACCGATCACGATAATTCATTGGTTATCGACGATGACAGGGATAGTGTCAGCAAATATGAATACTTTTCTTCCGTCATTTTCGCAGTGAAATGTTAGTTGAAACATTGAAAAGATAAAAGAAAAAATCAGAGGTTCACAGAGCCTGTATCGTTCACCTGATTATCATTGATATATTGGTAGTTTCCAAGAAATAGCTTTTATTGATATTCTCGTGAGTTTTTCATCTTGGATTCCGATCCACATAAAAAATGTCAACTTTACAATATCCATTCATGTAAAGTTTTGGTTCAATCATGTCCGTTGTCACAAGTTGAAAACTACTGAGATGGTGGCCATCTTGGATTTTGATCTGTGTGAGAAATGTCAACTTTACAAGGACAATCCAGTGATCATTCAATTCATTTACAGATTGCGTTCAATTATGTTAGTTGATTGTATGAAAAAGCTTTTATTCATTTTCACATATTTAATTGTCCTATATTGAAAACTGCGGAGGTGGCAATCTTCGATTTCCGATCCACGTAAACAATGCCATCTTTGCAAAAAACCATTCAATGTACAGTTTGGGTTCAATCTGTATGTGTTTCTAAGAAAAAAACTATTATTCATTTTCCCATAGAGCCCATTGTTGAAAACTAAGCCCTGTTGTGGTGGCCCATTTTGGATTTCTGATCCACGAAAAAATATCAGCATTTGAAGGCATCATCCAATTACCATTCATATACAATTTGTGTTCAATCATGTTTATTGTTTCTAAGAAAAAGCTTTTGTATTCATTTTCCTATAGGGTCTTATGTTAAAAAAAACTGTCATTGCGGTTATCTTTGACCTTAACACTTTATCACATGTATCGGTTTAAATTGTGAAGCGATCACTATTTAGACATTACCTCCGTGGGCATTGAGCCAGATAGATACTGGTAACGTAGTTATTTTTATTAACATTTACGCTTTTTTCTGTAGGAATACAAGCTAGGCTTATAGTGTTTAATGCCACTTTCAACAATATTTCAGCTATATCGTTGGTGGTACACGGAGGAAACCAACGACCTGTTACATGTCACTGACAAACTTTATCACATAATGTTGTATCGCGTACACTTCGCCATGAGCGTTATTCGAACTTACAACTTTAGTGGCGATATGAACCGACTGTACAGTTACATATAGTGGTAAATCCAACTACCATACGATCACGACCACGACGGATTACAAGTATATTTCGATGGAATGTGATTCTAATCATTCTATATATCAATATCTGTTTGAAAAGATTATATTTTACAAGATCGTAGAAATTTGGAAAACTCTCTGGAAATAACTGCAAATAGAGAGAGTGTTACGAAATATTGGCTATTTGTTTATAACCAGGCGCGTAGCTCCCTATACGCCAACACGCAGTTGCGTGCACATCGGCGTGCTGAAAAAAATATAAAGAGCAAAAAAAATAAAATAAATAAGGAATAATAAAATTTTTAAAAAAAGTGGAAAACAAAGTCTCGTTATGGCTTTTTGTGAAAATTCAATGACCAGACATATAATTTAGACGAATTCAAGAGGGATGTCGCTCGTTGGCGAACACGCTGGAGTATAACACCTCGCGATCAAATGCCAACTTCACTTTGTGAGATACTTGATGCGGTAAACCCGGTGCTATGTCCTATAGATACCATCTTGTGTATATCATGTTGACAATGCCGGTAATAAGTACTACCGCAGAGCGATCGTTCAGTGTACTACGTCGGTTGAAGACATATGTACGAACAACAATGAATAACGATAGGTTGTCATCGCTAGCATTAATGCATATCCATCGCGATTTCAGTGTGGATTTAGTCAAAGTTATGGAGAAGTTCGTGTCTGCTAAGACACGAAGAACAGATTTTGGGCAATTCTAAGTAAATTCTGTCTAACAAAATCATGAAATCAATGTGTTGCTTATGTATTCAATTTACCCATGAAAACACCTCAGAACGCACCATTTTGCATCTAGTCAAAGAAAAATTTTGCTTGGTTGCTTGCACTGCAAAAAAGGCTAGCTACGCCCCTGATAACTACCGAATAACACTATATAACTCTAACCGATGACGTGCTGGTGCCTCATGCTGATTGCTGTTTTATTATATCATGATAAATGATTTTCTGCCCATTTCTAGTCCATTCCGTTAAAATTCTAGAACGACCTTATACAATATTTTTTTTATTTCCCCACCCTCACTATTTTCACATGTTCAACAACTGTACCTATAAGAGGGAGTGACAGTTTCGTTTGTTACATATTCAACTATATATAATATAAACTTGTATCCACTATATCCTATAACTATTGCTCCCTTTCAGTAGATTAGATTAAACTTAGTTTATTGTTAACCATATAACATTTGGATCAGACACATTTTATTTCAACTTACAAAGGCCCTCTCCACATATTTACATACAATTATATATTCCATGCACCAGCAGGTAATAAGGTATAAATAAATAATTACATTTTATAACAAACAATGAGAAAAAAGGATTCTTGAAATTATGTAATATATTGAGTTCAATATATCTTTACGTAACAGTACAGAATTGTCATAATCGTAGAAAAAAGATACAACAACGAAGAAAATATTTACACAAAAGAAAATAACTAGATTCAATATATGAAGTGTGATCATTGTGGGGTAAAACGTTTCGTTTGTTTGATGTACAGCTGCACTGATTTGAACATTTGTAATCCCAAGGACAGTCAATACAATGACCCAAGAGAAAAGGTGTAATCTGAAGCCATAATCCCAAGGACAGTCAATACAATGACCCAAGAGAAAATATGTAATCAGAAGCCGTAATCCCAAGGACAGTCAATACAATGACCAAGAGAAAAAGTGTAATCAAAAGCCGTAATCCCAAGGACAGTCAATACAATGACCCAAGAGAAAAGGTGTAATCAGAAGCCTAGCCCCAAGGACAGTCAATACAATGACCAAGAGAAAAGGTGTAATCAGAAACCGTAATCCTAAGGACAGTCAATACAATGACCAAGAGAAAAGGTGTAATCAGAAGCCTAACCCCAAGGACAGTCAATACAATGATCCAAGAGAAAAGGTGTAATCAGAAGCCGTAATCCCAAGTACAGTCAATACAATGACCCAAGAGAAAAGGTGCAATCGGAAGCCGTAATCCCAAGGACAGTCAATACAATGACCAAGAGAAAAGGTGTAATCAGAAGCCGTAATCCCAAGAACAGTCAATACAATGACCCAAGAGAAAAGGTGCAATCAGAAGCCGTAATCCCAAGGACAGTCAATATAATGACCAAGAGAAAAGGTGTAATCAGAAGCCGTAATCCCAAGGACAGTCAATACAATGACCAAGAGAAAAGGTGTAATCAGAAGCCGTAATCCCAAGAACAGTCAATACAATGACCCAAGAGAAAAGGTGCAATCAGAAGCCGTAATCCCAAGGACAGTCAATACAATGACCAAGAGAAAAGGTGTAATCAGAAGCCGTAATCCCAAGGACAGTCAATACAATGACCCAAGAGAAAAGGTGCAATCAGAAGCCGTAATCCCAATGACAGTCAATACAATGACCAAGAGAAAAGGTGTAATCAGAAGCCGTAATCCCAATGACAGTCAATACAATGACCAAGAGAAAAGGTGTAATCAGAAGCCGTAATCCCAAGGACAGTCAATACAATGACCCAAGAGAAAAGGTGTAATCAGAAGCCTAGCCCCAAGGACAGTCAATACAATGACCAAGAGAAAAGGTGTAATCAGAAACCGTAATCCTAAGGACAGTCAATACAATGACCCAAGAGAAAAGGTGTAATCAGAAGCCTAACCCCAAGGACAGTCAATACAATGATCCAAGAGAAAAGGTGTAATCAGAAGCCGTAATCCCAAGTACAATCAATACAATGACCCAAGAGAAAAGGTGCAATCGGAAGCCGTAATCCTAAGGACAGTCAATACAATGACCAAGAGAAAAGGTGTAATCAGAAGCCGTAATCCCAAGGACAGTCAATACAATGACCCAAGAGAAAAGGTGCAATCAGAAGCCGTAATCCCAATGACAGTCAATACAATGACCAAGAGAAAAGGTGTAATCAGAAGCCGTAATCCCAAGGACAGTCAATACAATGACCAAGAGAAAAGGTGTAATCTGAAGCCGTAATCCCAAGGACAGTCAATACAATGACCCAAGAGAAAAGATGTAATCAGAAGCCTAGCCCCAAGGACAGTCAATACAATGACCAAGAGAAAAGGTGTAATCAGAAACCGTAATCCTAAGGACAGTCAATACAATGACCCAAGAGAAAAGGTGTAATCAGAAGCCGTAATCCCAAGAACAGTCAATACAATGACCCAAGAGAAAAGGTGCAATCAGAAGCCGTAATCCCAAGGACAGTCAATATAATGACCAAGAGAAAAGGTGTAATCAGAAGCCGTAATCCCAAGGACAGTAAATACAATGACCAAGAGAAAAGGTGTAATCAGAAGCCGTAATCCCAAGAACAATCAATACAATGACCCAAGAGAAAAGGTGCAATCAGAAGCCGTAATCCCAAGGACAGTCAATACAATGACCAAGAGAAAAGGTGTAATCAGAAGCCGTAATCCCAAGGACAGTCAATACAATGACCCAAGAGAAAAGGTGCAATCAGAAGCCGTAATCCCAATGACAGTCAATACAATGACCAAGAGAAAAGGTGTAATCAGAAGCCGTAATCCCAATGACAGTCAATACAATGACCAAGAGAAAAGGTGTAATCAGAAGCCGTAATCCCAAGGACAGTCAATACAATGACCCAAGAGAAAAGGTGTAATCAGAAGCCGTAATCCCAATGACAGTCAATACAATGACCAAGAGAAAAGGTGTAATCAGAAGCCGTAATCCCAAGGACAGTCAATACAATGACCCAAGAGCAAAGGTGTAATCAGAAGCCGTAATCATAAGGATAGTCAATACAATGACCAAGAGAAAATGTGTAATCAGAAGCCGTAATCCCAAGGACAGTCAATACAATGACCCAAGAGAAAAGGTGTTATCAGAAGCCGTAATCCCAAGGACAGTCAATACAATGACCCAAGAGAAAAGGTGTAATCAGAAGCCATAATCCTAAGGACAGTCAATACAATGACCAAGAGAAAAGGTGTAATCAGAAGCCGTAATCCCAAGGACAGTCAATACAATGACCCAAGAGAAAAGGTGTAATCAGAAGCCGTAATCCCAAGGACAGTCAATACAATGACCCAAGAGAAAAGGTGTAATCAGAAGCCGTAATCCCAAGGACAGTCAATACAATGACCCAAGAGAAAATGTGTAATCAGAAGCCGTAATCCCAAGGACAGTCAATACAATGACCCAAGAGAAAAGGTGTAATCAGAAGCCGTAATCCTAAGGACAGTCAATACAATGACCAAGAGAAAAGGTGTAATCAGAAGCCGTAATACCAAGGACAGTCAATACAATGACCCAAGAGAAAAGGTGTAATCAGAAGCCGTAATCCCAAGGACAGTCAATACAATGACCCAAGAGAAAAGGTGTAATCTGAAGCCGTAATTCCAAGGACAGTCAATACAATGAATGACCAAGAGAAAAGGTGTAATCTGAAGCCGTAATCCCAAGGACAGTCAATACAATGACCCAAGAGAAAAGGTGTAATCAGAAGCCGTAATCCCAAGAACAGTCAATACATTGACCAAGAGAAAAGGTGTAATCAGAAGCCGTAATCCCAAGGACAGTCAATACAATGACCAAGAGAAAAGGTGTAATCAGAAGCCGTAATCCCAAGGACAGTCAATACAATGACCCAAGAGAAAAGGTGTAATCAGAAGCCGTAATCCTAAGGACAGTCAATACAATGACCAAGAGAAAAGGTGTAATCAGAAGCCGTAATCCCAAGGACAGTCAATACAATGACCCAAGAGAAAAGGTGTAATGAGAAGCCGTAATCCCAAGGACAGTCAATACAATGACCCAAGAGAAAAGGTGTAATCAGAAGCCGTAATCTCAAGGACAGTCAATACAATGACCCAAGAGAAAAGGTGTAATCAGAAGCCGTAATCCCAAGGACAGTCAATACAATGAACCAAGAGAAAAGGTGTAATCTGAAGCCGTAATTCCAAGGACAGTCAATACAATGACCAAGAGAAAAGGTGTAATCTGAAGCCGTAATCCCAAGGACAGTCAATACAATGACCCAAGAGAAAAGGTGTAATCAGAAGCCGTAATCCCAAGGACAGTCAATACATTGACCAAGAGAAAAGGTGTAATCAGAAGCCGTAATCTCAAGGACAGTCAATACAATGACCAAGAGAAAAGGTGTAATCAGAAGCCGTAATCCCAAGGACAGTCAATACAATGACCCAAGAGAAAAGGTGTAATCAGAAGCCGTAATCCTAAGGACAGTCAATACAATGACCAAGAGAAAAGGTGTAATCAGAAGCCGTAATCCCAAGGACAGTCAATACAATGACCCAAGAGAAAAGGTGTAATGAGAAGCCGTAATCCCAAGGACAGTCAATACAATGACCCAAGAGAAAAGGTGTAATCAGAAGCCGTAATCTCAAGGACAGTCAATACAATGACCAAGAGAAAAGGTGTAATCAGAAGCCGTAATCCCAAGGACAGTCAATACATTGACCAAGAGAAAAGGTGTAATCAGAAGCCGTAATCCCAAGGACAGTCAATACAATGACCAAGAGAAAAGGTGTAATCAGAAGCCGTAATCCCAAGGACAGTCAATACAATGACCCAAGAGAAAAGGTGTAATCAGAAGCCGTAATCCTAAGGACAGTCAATACAATGACCAAGAGAAAAGGTGTAATCAGAAGCCGTAATCCCAAGGACAGTCAATACAATGACCCAAGAGAAAAGGTGTAATGAGAAGCCGTAATCCCAAGGACAGTCAATACAATGACCCAAGAGAAAAGGTGTAATCAGAAGCCGTAATCTCAAGGACAGTCAATACAATGACCAAGAGAAAAGGTGTAATCAGAAGCCGTAATCCCAAGGACAATCAATACAATGACCCAGAGAAAAGGTGTAGTCTGAAGCCGTATTCCCAAGGACAGTCAATACAATGACCCAAGAGAAAAGGTGTAATCATAAGCCGTAATCTTAAGGACAGTCAATACAATGACCAAGAGAAAAGGTGTAATCAGAAGCCGTAATCCCAAGGACAATCAATACAATGACCCAAGAGAAAAGGTGTAATCAGAAGCCATAATCCCAAGGACAGTCAATACAATGACCCAAGAGAAAAGGTGTAATTAGAAGCCGTAATCCCAAGGACAGTCAATACAATGACCCAAGAGAAAAGGTGTAATCAGAAGCCGTAATCCCAAGGACAGTCAATACAATGACCCAAGAGAAAAGGTGTAATCAGAAGCCGTAATCCCAAGGACAGTCAATACAATGACCAAGAGAAAAGGTGTAATCAGAAGCCGTAATCCCAAGGACAGTCAATACAATGACCAAGAGAAAAGGTGTAATCAGAAGCCGTAATCCCAAGGACAGTCAATACAATGACCCAAGAGAAAAGGTGTAATCAGAAGCCGTAATCCCAAGGACAGTCAATACAATGACCAAGAGAAAAGGTGTAATCAGAAGCCGTAATCCCAAGGACAGTCAATACAATGACCAAGAGAAAAGGTGTAATCAGAAGCCGTAATCCCAAGGACAGTCAATACAATGACCAAGAGAAAAGGTGTAATCAGAAGCCGTAATCCCAAGGACAGTCAATACAATGACCCAAGAGAAAAGGTGTAATCAGAAGCCGTAATCCTAAGGACAGTCAATACAATGACCAAGAGAAAAGGTGTAATCAGAAGCCGTAATCCCAAGGACAGTCAATACAATGACCAAGAGAAAAGGTGTAATCAGAAGCCGTAATCCCAAGGACAGTCAATACAATGACCAAGAGAAAAGGTGTAATCAGAAGCCGTAATCCCAAGGACAGTCAATACAATGACCAAGAGAAAAGGTGTAATCAGAAGCCGTAATCCCAAGGACAGTCAATACAATGACCAAGAGAAAAGGTGTAATCAGAAGCCGTAATCCCAAGGACAGTCAATACAATGACCAAGAGAAAAGGTGTAATTAGAAGCCGTAATCCCAAGGACAGTCAATACAATGACCAAGAGAAAAGGTGTAATCAGAAGCCGTAATCCCAAGGACAGTCAATACAATGACCAAGAGAAAAGGTGTAATCAGAAGCCGTAATCCCAAGGACAGTCAATACAATGACCCAAGAGAAAAGGTGTAATCAGAAGCCGTAATCCCAAGGACAGTCAATACAATGACCAAGAGAAAAGGTGTAATCAGAAGCCGTAATCCCAAGGACAGTCAATACAATGACCAAGAGAAAAGGTGTAATCAGAAGCCGTAATCCCAAGGACAGTCAATACAATGACCCAAGAGAAAAGGTGTAATCAGAAGCCGTAATCCCAAGGACAGTCAATACAATGACCAAGAGAAAAGGGACAAAAAGACAAACAATGGTCGACAAAACACTACATGAAAAACTAAAGATTGAGATGAGCAACACGAACTTCATGCACTAAAAACTACGCTTAATTTCGGATATATGTTTCAGAAAGTACCCCAAATCTTTTGTTGTCTTTGTTGTTTTGTCGGTCTTTTTCTAATTGTGCACTTATTTATTTAAGAAATAAATCATGGAAGCCAGAATGTGTTGGGGATTTTAACATGGGTTGGTGGATATTTGTATTTTATCCCGAGTCAGAGGCGAGGGATAAAATTTACTAATATCCGCCAACCCATGTTAAAACTCAAAACACACTCTGGTTTCCATGATTTATTTCGATTCTGATATGTCTAACAGTATAAATACGGTAGTATACTTTGATTGGAAGACGGTAATTTATATTTACGCTTGCTGAAAATGTCGCACACAATTTATGCTGCCAAATTCGAGTAGTCGATAATTCATCAACATGTACATTTACGACGGAAAATTCAATCACATTCACCGGCGCATGAGATTATACCATGGATAAACAAAATAGCTCGTTTGTCTACGAACCGAAAGAAGGACGTTATGTTAGAAATATATATAACTTCTGTTACCAAACACTTAGGTGTTGTAATTAGCAAAGTATGCATCTCAGTCTTTTAATGTGATTGATTGATATTTTAATGTGTTTTAAATGACAAAGTAAATATGATATATGTGAATACATATGTATATAGTGTCCGTATATAGAAAGTATTTTACAAATATCTCACAACATATGAATGAAAGTGATTTCAAATTCCTTTACCAATTCTGGATATTTTCCACTCAGTCACGGTAACCTAAATATTTTTTTACATCCATATTTATATATATAAATATATATATATATAGAGAGAGAGAGACATACAACATTCTTGTTTGTTTGTTTTTGCTTTTTTTTTTGTTTCATTGTTTTTTGGCTTCAGAGAGAGCCAAACGACTGTTCTGGGCACAATATATTACTGCTTTTTTTTATTTTGCTGGACATGTTTTACCACTATGCCGATGTAGAAAGTTGCCTTTGCAGAACACCTTTTATACTATATTGTCAAGTACGTAAAAAAAATTACATGCCTACACCTAACTGTAGAATGTCAGAAATAAGCAGTAATTGTATATATACCTTTCTCCATTGGAAAGAGTATCTATCACAATATATAAAAAGTTATTTGAATTTCTTGTTAATCCTGTTCTAATGTATAATTCTGAAATATGGTATATGGATTTTCATGAGAAAATTTCAAATGCTTTTAACCGAGCACAAAATAATGATTTGAAAAATTTTGATATGCTAAGTTTTATTGATAAAAATCCGACAGAAAAGATAGATTTAAGATTTTGTAAATATGTATTGGAATTGAGCAAACAATCAGTTAATATTGCTGCAAGAGCAGAACTAGCCCAATATCCAATTGATGTTTTCAGTCACTAAAATATTTAACTAGAATTTCTAGTGATGGAAATAATCCTTTATTAATGGATGCCTTTTCTCTCTCAAAATCACTGCATTCAGTTGGTTTTCATATGTAGAAAACATATGCAAATTTAATAATATTGATATAAATATAATACAAGATAATAACAATTCCCACAAGAACTCCTGACTTAATGAGGATATTAAACAGCAACTGAAACAGAAATATGAAGAATTATTTTTTTATAAGCTAAAATCAACTAAAGAAAACAGTAAAATTCATATATACAGTAAAATTAACTATATACTCAATATTAATTATGAAGACAGAAAACTTTTATGTAAAATGCGTGTATCCGATCATTTTCTTGAAATTGAAAGAGGAAGATACACAAGAATTAAAAAAGAAAATAGAATATGTAAATTTTGTGATTTAAAAGAGGTTGAAGATGAGTTTCATTTTTTCTTTAGATGCAAGAATAACCATACTTTGAGAAATATACTGTACAACGATATAAACGGAATTTGTCCTAAATTTAATGAATATGACAGAGCAAAAAAAATTACAATTAATTCTGTCATCATCACTAATTATGCGGTTTACGGTACCATTTGTTAAAAAGTCGATAGCACTGAGGAGAGTGGGCTCTACTGCTGCATAATTGTAATGTGAATCAGAGGCGGATTTAGAGGGGGGGGGGGGGGGGCGTGCGGTGCGTGCGGAGCGTGCGCCCCCCCCCCCCTAAAATTCGCAAAGCATATGTTATACAACGTTAATTAAGCAGTTCAACAAACAACTTTTTCATGAATGGTTAACTCGTGACATGTAAGTCAAAATGAATAGTAATGATATTAGGAGTGGGATATCATTCTAAAAAGTTCTACCCATTGATAAAAATCAGTATACTGTCCGTCCGGATGAAGCTTTTCGTTTCGCCGTTGGTTCATTCACTGAAAACGTATGATTCGTTCTTGTTTATAGACAAACAAAGGCGAATATGTAAACATTAATGCTGCATGAAACGATTCTGATCATCTAATTTAGTTACGTTAGCTTATCAGAAATCAATAACAAGTTCATATATTGACAATTTCCGCTTTTGTTTTCTATAAACAAGAACGGTCGAATCATACGTTTTCAATGAATGAATCAAACGACGAAAAGAAAAGCTCCATCCGGACGGGCAGTATTAACTAGAACCACCCGAAAGGACAAGCACCGAAAGTACAGACCAATTAATGAAATGAGGAATGCGCTAAAACTAAACCAATAGTTCTTTGAAGGGTTAAAATATCGTGATCGATCAGTCATGTGTTGAACAATTTGCATCACGGTTGTTAAAGAAAAATTTTACTTTAGGTTCTTATAATCTGACAAAAACATACTGTGAACAATTATCCGATAAAATTAAGACTCAAAGTCAAGTTTTTTTGGTCTGATAAAAATGGTGTGGTTGGTTCAAAATTGTCTTTCAAATAAATGTCTGTAATTCCTCAAACCCCCAGAGCTTCCGGGGGGCTTAGCCCCCCTGGGCCCTCTACCAGGGCTCTGCCTTGGACCCGCTGGGGACCTTCAGCGGTCCTCAGACCCCCTCGCCTTCTCACGCCCCCCTAACCACAAATCCTGGATCCGCCCCTGTGAATGTAGATCAATTTGTTCTCATTTTATTTGTACGTTGTTACTATGTCTTTGTCTATTTGACTTGTGTACGTTGTTTGTATATATTCCTTGTATATGCCTTCAACCTTTCGGGGTAAAATTGAGCATTTAATAATAAAGTTATAATATTAATTATTGATTTAATTTTGACTTCTATCTCGGAAATAAACATGGAAAATAAAACGCATAGTGATATATCAATTTCCAGATTTGAACTTACGAGGTGTTTATATAAACGGTATCGGAAGTTAAATAACACGGAAGTTATTAAATTTAGTTTTATTTTGGATGCTACTCGGTCAAATATGCAATTTGTATTTCATTGGTAGGTTTATATGTTAAATTTTGATTCATTTTGTAAATTAAATAACATATTAAAAGTATATATTCATGCAAGGATTTGTATATAGTAAAACTATTTAAATCCTTGATTCATGCAAGGATTTACTATATAAATCCTTGATTCATGTGAAATAAATTAAAAGCCGATCTCGGAAGTTAATATCATAAACGTCCATTGTTAACCGATGTCCTTTAGAATCATTATGTAGAATTGACTAATTTCAAAATATCAAATTGTTTTTCTCCCCTGGTATCATTTCATGGCACATTGTTGTTAATTTTAGTCCATAATTTGCAAGACAACACAAATCTATGAATGATAATCTAATATGCAGAATCAACATTACAGGGTTTAATGGAAAATCGGCGACACAACTGTTTGATGCCAAAATAAGAATAAATCTTACAGAGTCGATAATTATTTGACCCATATCAAGTTAAATTAGCAAAGGTGTTTTGAACAGTGTTCTCAACAACAATATAAAATACATATGGTTTAAAGCGACACAGGAATTTTTCTCGTATTTTGTGTTATGTATATGGGTGCCGTCTTAGAGTCCATTTTCATATTCTGTAGACAAATATATTTTGTTCTCCAACATGCATTCATATTTTGAAAATATAACACTGAAATGACATTTTGAATTGTGTGTACTTAGTTACGACATGCGTCGTTTTGTGTTTTGGACTTTCTGACATTGCAGGATAAACACAATATGTATATACACAGAATGTCGGTCAAAATAAATTTATTTGCACTAATTGCGAACTTAGTCGTGAGAAATGCTCGCCAATGGCTGCTTTCGGTGTACTTGTCTCTAAAGCTCTTTATTCTCATAAAGCCAACGTATATCAGTGGTACAAAGATATAACAATAAAATCAAAATAACAACTATTTACAATACAAATGTATATATACAAGCTAAGGAGAGAGGTTACAAAGGATTAAGAGCCTGGAGGACTTGTATATTGTATATTTATCTTTCTTGATAAAAGTAAACAAAAAAGTGATTGCATATGACATTTGCATGTTATAGGGCCTATGCTTAACAAAAAGTATATATTTTAATTAGGAAAAACTTTTGTGATTTCGTACGGAAATATTCGGTGCGGACAGCACACTCATGGCCGATAAACGATGAAGATGCAGTTTCATCAGCAGCATGACTAAAGTGACTGGTGTCGATTTATAGTTGTCTCTGGACAATATAATAAATCATGTGGCAGAGATCGACTGAAACATTAGGTAGTCATAGGTTCAAAAACCGTTCACGAAAAAAAAAACCCGATTTATTTGTCACGTTACTTTTTGCCGATTATTGTATTTTATATTACGCAAGATACCTTTTTCCTACCATTAATTATGTGAAATTTGTTATTGATATATATATAGTGTCTAGTGTTCGTGCTCACAGCGGTATAGATAAGATAAGATAAGATAAGATTTTAATGTCCAATCAAGGTCCCAGCAAGGGGCAGTCATTACAGTGATTTATATTACAAAAAACATTCTAATTCATAAATGTAATAAACAGTATACAAACAAGCAATTTGCAGAAATTAGATTGGTACATAAGTACCAAACATATCTATGTCTCTGATGAGTATAATATTTGGAAGAGTCCACTGGACAATTACAAAAAAAAAAAAAAAAAAAAAACTAAATACATATCATTTGTAGATATTTAATAAGTTATTAACTTCTTCTGAACACCGAAATAGAAATAAACCCTTCTATATTTACAAGGGGCTAATTCAATGACAGAAGGCAAATCCAGCGTCCTCCCCATGACCAATGTACATGCATGAGAGCAATGCCATCCATATACAGAGGTCATCAAGGGCCGGTGCCTAAAGGACATTTAGACTGGAAATGATAAAACAAAATGAAATTAAAGTCCTCCTCATGGCCAATGTACATGGAGGAAATTTGCATCATCCAGATACAGAGGCCATCAAGGGCAGGTGCATTAGGACCAATTTTCATCATTATATTCTTAAATGCATCAAGTGCTCAGTGGACCTCGCAACAGCTGTAGAAGAGAGAAACATCTCCCAACTTGATATTAAACTTCAGGAGAGAAGATTAAATGTTTTAAAAAAGTACAGAGCACAAAGAATATCAATATTTTCATTGTTTAAAAGCCATAAAAGTTTTGCATCTATATTAAGTAATGAAAAGTTTTTACAATTTTCATTGATAATGGACATTAAGGCTTCTCTTTCCTGAGTGTGATAGATACAAGAAAATAGGAAGTGTCTCTCATCCTCTACAGTATTATCCGTGCATCGTGTGCAAATTCTGTCGTGTCGGGGAATTCCCTTGTATCTGCCAGTTTCTATGGTTAACTTATGAGCAGAGATTCTAAATCTAGTCGAAGTTCTCCTCTGTTCAAAATTCTTAATTTTGTCAAGATACTTTTCAAAACCAAAGTTGTTTTTTACAGTTATACAAGTGCCCAATTTGCCATCTGAGAATTTTTCTTTATTTGTGTTCCATTCATTGTGATTAATGAAAACCTTATTTAAAATTGCATTACTTATCTTATTGTTTTTCAGATCCAAAGATTGAGCTATTTTATTGCTAATAAATTTTATTGAAGAAAACCAAGAAGCATGATTTGAATCACCAATTTACTTATAATAATGTTGATATTGAAACAGTAGCAAACTACTGTTATTTAGGAATGGTACTGAAATTTAACGGTAATTTCAATTTGGCTATAAATACCCTAATGGAAAAAGCCAGAAAAGCTTATTTTAAAATTAAGAAAACCATTGGTCTTAACAACCCATGTAGACTTCTGGAAAAATTATTTGATTCCTTAGTCACTCCTATTCTTACATATAGTAGTGAAGTTGGGGGTGTCGATTCTACATTTAAAAATTCAGATCCATTTGAAAAACTACATATTAAATGTATCAAAGAGATACTAGGAATTCATTGTAAAGCATCTAATGATGGATGTCGAGCTGAACTTAACAGAACCCCTTTGAAGAGTAAAATATTATTTTCAATATTTAACTTTATGAATCATATAATTTCTTCAAAAAACACTGTAGTATATGATATATATATCAAGTCTAGAAAAACAAATCCTTGGATAAAAAAGGTAAAAAACTTATTAAATGGCCTTGGCCATTCTTACATCATACATAATATTAATTCTATTAAACTTAATTTAAATACAATAAAACAAAGAATACACGATCAATGTTTGTAAACTCAAAATGCAAACATATGTGATTCTCAAAAACTCAACTCTTTTCCAGAGTGTCTACAATATGGGTCAAAGACCACCTTATGTGGATGTTTTAAACAATAGATGTGATAGAGCAGCAATTTGTAAAATCCGTATAAGTGCTCATCCATTAATGATTGAACGAGGAAGACATTTAAACATACCTAGAACAGAGAGGTATTGTTTATTTATGTAAATCAAATCAAATTGAAGATGAAAAACATTTTCTCCTACATTGTAAAAAATTCAATACTCAAAGAAACATATTTAATGAAAAAATATCAAATATACTTGATAATGCAAGTTATAAAAATGCTAACAACAAAATAAGCTTTTTGTTTAATAATAAGTCATACTCAATTCTTAGATTGACTTCCTCTTTCATATCAAACTGTTTGAATATAAGAAAAGATTTGCTATAATTATTATAGCGTTTTATATTGTAACTATTATGATTTGTTCCACTACATGCATATTATGTTATTGTGTATTATCATATATTCTGAGCCTTAACCATTTATTGATGATGAGTTTGTGCTAATAAAGTATTTGTATTTGTATTTATATAGAAATATATTATTTTCATAATTTTGTTGTATATATAAATAATTACATTATACCGCGCTTCATTGAAAATGTACTTCGGTCAACGCTTTCATGCCCCAATGAAACTTCAAAAGAATGCATTCAATTCTTAATTATATGTTTAAAAAAACACATTAATTAAAATATTGAACTGAAGTGCAGCTTATTTGAAAGTTAAAATAAAAAGTTTTACCTTTTAACAGACAATTTTGTTTCCACGTCTATTCTTCATAATTTTTATGTAAAATTAAAAAAGCGCGGCAAATATTATCAAACACTGAAAAATCACATGACAATTTGCTTTGATCATGTGATCATAATGGAATTTCAGTCATGCTGGCCTCTGAGACGCACTGGGGTCGGAAGGTTTCATCACAGCTGCCAATTTCTCTCACAAACTTAAATGTTATCAAAAGAGACACAATAAGGACACAATAACATACAAGTCTGACAATTTAACGTAAATTTTAAGACTTCAAATAGCCAATATTGTATTTGAACCGAAGGCAAATCTAGTGGATATATTGATTTTTTTTGTCTCAGAATCCGAAGTGGAAGTCAATGTAGCCGCGACCAAAGTTGAAAGTGATGGAGACGCCTCTTGATGTTTTATCGCGGGCAGCTTCCATGGTGGAAACAAATGAAGTTAGAGGTAAGTTGTCCCTCTCCTGGTTTAGATTTCTACAATATTATGCATAAAACAACAAATATTAGTCGATAATATTATGTTCACATGTAAGGAAACGTTATAGTTGTGTATTTATCGTGTTTGTCTTTGACGGTTTACATTGTATTATAATGTAATTGACCATTATTATGGAGGTACTATATAGTTTTTAGTTTAACGGATATTTAATCGTATTTTCGACCTTTGGTAGCGGGTCTTTTGTTGAACGAAATTCCTGACATTCCAGTGTTCATGTTTGATAATCCGTAAAAAAATATATTCTAAAAATGTCAAGATAAGTTAATGACCGGCTGTTTTGATAAATATTTACAACGTTAACGTAGAAATCTCCGAAATGCTTGTTTTCAATGGATAAATCAATGTTTTCGTATCAGTTAATGAGAGGTATGTGTGGAATTTAGGCCAGGTGGAAGGTGTTTAAAATTCCCACCAACAGATGGCAGCGTTGTTCACTACTTTATGCAAAGTTTCTATAAAAATCAATTTATTATGAGTAATCAAAGAAAAATTAAATGGCTTTTTCAGTGCATACTACTTTGAACAATTATTGGAATTTGTAGATTTAAAAAGGAAATGAAAATTAATATTGTAGCTTAGCAACAAATTAAAAAATTGAAGAATGTTTATTATTAAAATGAAAGGATTTGAACATGTGAATTAAACCTCCAGTGGTATAATTTTATTTCGGTTCAGTTCTGCCCATTTATTTTTCTGAACAATAATGGTCAACAATATAACCAACCACAACAATTAATGCAGAATACTATGGCAGAACTCAAAAAGTAAACAATAGACAAAATGTGTTGCAAATAAAGCAAAAATTGTGTACTTCTTATTAAAACAGTAATATATAAAGTGATTTACAAAAAAATATACAGAATTCTGCACAAAAAAGATGAGCAATTATCGAAATATTTACTGTTTAAGCACAACACAGATGTATTTTTTTATTATATATGACCATTTGATTCAAAATTTACATTGTGATAATTACTACTGTAATTGATGAGACAAAGGGGTCGAAACAAGAGGACCAAGAGACTGTCCAATTACTGCAATACTAGAATATCCAGTAACACACTTGTTATTAATATTGTATTTTGTGTAGCTGCTGTATCATAGCTCTAACAATTACAAACAAATGACCATAAGCGATATGGTTCTGCTATAGTCTTTGCGTTGAACATTTCTTCAGGGCTCACCAAACCAGGCGAAGGGGGTGAAATTCTCGCCCTATATGGCTGAAGTCAGCCTCCCTCAACTCCAAAGCCAAATTAAAGTTGCCTTGTTTATTTTTGCAAGTTGCTTCCTTCTTGTAAATCATCTTCGTTTTGTGGTAAAGCTGATTGTTTGACAAAGCAATTGCGATCAATGCCATTATACATGTATGTTGTTTCTAACAAGCTCCTTAGCTTACTGCTGAAAATTTCCCTTCATATTATTGTATATTTCATTTTTTTATTTCTTAAAAAAATAATGTTTAAGTTATCATATACTAATGATATTAATTAAAATATGAAAATTCCCTGTTGTTAATAGTGATAAAAAACGATGACTAGCTTCTCTATCAAGTAGAGTTACAAACACCTAATAATCCTACATCAAATGGTTTAAATCTGTGTACAAATAAAAACCAAGCCAATGATCTCTTAATTAAATGGCACACCATGATATAACTAAAATACTGCTAAAGTTGGCATTAAACACCAATCAATCTTAAATCAAATATGGTACAAAATGTACCAGAACTTGTTCATGAATTCTTTATGCTTGGTTGAATACATTATCCTGAATATGCTTGCTATTAATTCTGTAAATAAATCAATATTTACAAAAGCTATGTAATGGATTATTGGCAATCTCATGCCATTCTAGACCATATTTCAGATACATAGATGTAGTTGTCACTTTTATTAGTGAAGGAAACCGTACATGTAGAAGGTGGCATTAACTTGCTGTAAGTCACTGACAAAGTTTATCACATAAAGTTGTATAAAGTACACATTCATTGGGGAGAATTTGTTACATACGTGCAGTTAAAATATATGGTCCCTTCTTTTCAATGGAATACGTTTTTTGCAATGTTTGAATTTCATATAGTAGTACAGTATATAAAAATCCATTGTTTGTAGAGATACTGCCAATACACTATCATTCTTCTTTACACATGTACATGTATACCCGATGTATAATACAGTTTGTCGGTTTCTGGGTACTTCTTCACCAATAGAACTGACAACCACGATACAACGGAAATATCATTAAGAATGGCATTAAACACCAATAACCTTCTCTAAAAAAATCTTAAGTGTATTTGTATTTTTTGTATGCAAATTGATTGTAACTTTTGTCTTAAATTTTACGATGATCCTCCAAGAAACCTCAGTTTATTTGTTTCAGCCAATATTCCTGTGAATATTTTGAGACTTCCATAATTGAATTCACAGGAGTGCGCATAAATTTAATTGTCTATACTCCTTTACACACTTATTTCTAACATGGTAACTTTAAACATGTCCAATCCTTAATTTTGCCAATTATAGTTATTAGATGAAGAATTTCCTTCCTGCTGCAGAGGAAATAAGTAAATTAAGATTTGTGTTGTGTTATTTCCTTAATTATCTCCCCTTTAAATTTCCTGGTGTATTTTTGAGTCTTTTCAGCAAGTAACAGGGATATGAAATGAACTTTAATGGTACAAAGTTTTATCAAATAAGATACCGGAGTACCTAGAAAAAAACATCAACTTGATGCAATTTTCTGAAAAACACACCAAGTTGTTCAGGGGTTTCAAAGTTTTTTTATAATAGGAGGTGCTTCTCAAATTTTAGGAGGTACCTAAAAAATTAGGCTGTAATTCGTATTTGAGCCATGTCCGGTCCTTTTTCAAGATTTCTAGTAATTTTCTATCCCTTATCTCCTCGTACCCCCTTTTAAAAATGTTTTTCAGCACACTTTCATTTCTGTGAACAACCGCGGTAGGGCCCCGTCAAAATATGTAAATAAATTAGCCATAGGTTTTTATTTTTTTATACCGGAAGTTAAACAATATGGACGGAGTTAAGCAACAAGACAGTACGCCCCAGAATGATTCGACCCTGGGTTTTAAATGGATAAAAAAAATCGCACAAAATATTGTGTAGCCATATATTCATAATACATAATGAGCATACTTATATTACTGGAGATTACACTAAATTG
Source organism: Bathymodiolus septemdierum (assembly GCA_963383655.1). Classification (NCBI taxonomy): domain Eukaryota; kingdom Metazoa; phylum Mollusca; class Bivalvia; order Mytilida; family Modiolidae; genus Bathymodiolus; species Bathymodiolus septemdierum. The sequence continues at coordinate 75,978,205 of OY726518.1, forward strand.
TGTTTGAACATAATTTGTAATCTGTCATTTTTTTTATTTTGAAATGATGTCAGCTTTGTTCCGGTCCGAGTTTTACACAAGGATGAAAAGATATTGGGGCGAAAAAATATCTATTTACCGCATGCGCAAACTGCTATTTACAATTCTAAGGTAAAGTTATTTTTAAAACAGGGAATATCCCATCAACTTGGTCGTGACGCAATTGTTCGATTTGAATGCGAGAATTCAGCAATTGACGTGATCATTAATTTTTTATGAAAAATATTCCACAAGCCTATCGACCATCGTACTTGTGGTTTTGACCACCGCTAATTTCGGGGGGTTCAGTAATTTCTGCCGGTACTATACATGATCTCAGGCGGGTAAAAGTACCGGGTACCGGCCCACTTTGAAACCCCTGGTTGTTGTTCAGACACATACCGGGTACATTGTACTGACTACTGTACAGTGTAACATGAGATGCAAACTATTAATACAAAAATATAAGTTTGAACTTGACAGAAAAACTACTTGTAACTTCAATACAATACAACTTACACAAGTAAAAACTAAATTACAGAAAGTTATATTTATTTTTTTTTGCAAAAAAAGATATATTTTTCTGAAGTTGTACATAGCCTGCCCTTTTGACAATAGACTGGTAATATTTGTTGCAAAGATCTACATGTAGTTGAAAAATATGACATTAATATACTTTTTTCTTAATTCAAAAATATCAAAGTTTTTATCAGTGCATATGAATAAAACATGATATTCATCTCCAATGTATTTTAAACTGCTAGACAACCAAAAAATATATAAAAATAATATGCAAAAGTATAGAGAAAATTATGAATATGCATATACCTGTATATTTATGATAATTTATTTTTTATTTTAAGAAAGAACAACTATATGGATCCTCCATGTTAAAAAATGTGACAGAAAGCTATAAATTCCTGATGAATCAAAATTGAAAGGGAAACCATTATGAAGGAAAATCACAAACTCAAAGATTGAATTTGAGTTTTAAATATTGAAAATATTTAGCCAATTTATATTATATATTGTTCTAAATAATCCTTTTTAGTTATTAGTATATATATTTTATGAATGTAATATATGTACATGTATTACATGTAGTAAGTTTTCCCATTTATTTTTATTGACAGTGTGTATGCACAAGTACTTGGTGTTTATAACAAATTTTCACACTTCATATACAAATAATCTAAAAAATTTCGAAAATATTTGCTTAGTTAAAAGATTGGCAAGATTTAACAAGAAAAAAATACCTACAGCTATGCTATTATGTATTATTTGTTTGATATTCTGACATTTTAAGCAGGTGATTACAGGCCTTTAATATCCATTGACAGTGTTGAGGAATTCAGAATATTTTGATGGCTTCTACAGTAGTGGATTTTTACACTTGTCTAATGAATTATTTATTAACAAATAATGGACTCAAACTGTTTTATCTGGCTAGATATTTCAAAAATTTAATTTAGAAAGTAATTTCACAAGAAGTCATATAAAAGATATTACCAGATAATATTTGTTCAAAAGAACAGTTGATTGAAAAGACATTTGAAATAGATGTTAGTTGAATAAATGCAATGGTCAAAAGGCAGCAGACCTTTGTACGATGTACTATGATGAGTTAATTATATACATGTATATATATACTGTATATATACAAAAAGGTATAATGTATAATGTATTAAGTGTTACATTTATTGTTCATATATTAATCTTCCTCTCTGAAAACATTGGGCTGATTTAAACCAAACTTGGTTAGGATGATCCTTGAATGGTCCCCATTTTAAATTATACATGTACCATACTGTCTCAGACTTGTATCTAAAATCATGTCAGAATATTCATACTGCCTTAAGTTCTACATTTTTAGAATAATCTGAATTCAGAATAATTAAGTTGTGGTGTAACACATTCTTGAATTTACTGATTTTTTCCAATTACAGGAGCCCCCCACCCCTTCTTATGCCAGGCTTGATTTCAGATACAATGAAATACATGTAGTAAAATACTACTAAATTACCTCCTTCAAGAGAGACCACCCCTTTTGTAAGGTCACTTTTTCATTGAAGAAGGGGTTGCTTTATAAGAGGTATGTCTAAAACTTCTAAATTTTAAGCTGGAATAATACACTGGAGTGAAATTGGATTTCCATCTAGAACATTTGAATGTAGATTAAATTGTACGCTATGGTATTTAAGAGGGTGTCATGAATTATCATTTTCATATACATTGTATAAAATATATACAGGGTACGTGTTAATACAAAGGCGAAGCCTACATTTCAAAAATAGGACTTGATCTGTCCTACATGTACTTGTTGGTTTGGACCCTTTTAGCAAGAGGTTTCCACTAGTTGTGAAGGTTGTACAGCACACACACCAGCCACCATTGTACAGGACATAAAGGACTGTCCTTTGATCAAGAGCAATTTTCACCCATTTAATATAAGAATCCTTGTAACAATGGTTGTTAATGTCCTATTCCAAGGCATTATGTTTCAAACCTTCCTTTATTTGTAGAGATAGACTTCATACAGGGGCTTCTCAAGAAAAATGGAAAGAAGCTAGCCTTTACTTTCATGTTCTGCTATATACCGGTAGATGATGTCCTTTCAATAAATAAATAAAGTTTGGTGATAATGTTGATCACATCTCTCCCATTAAATACAGGATACCACAAATACAGCAATATTTAAGCAGAATGTCTTATTGAATTTTTTTTTTCTCGAAATCTTTATCTTTGTCAGAAGCAAGTTTTTTCTTCCACAGAAATAAACTTATTATCTGTACTGAACATGTTATAATTAATTCTTAGTCAAATTTTTAAGTAAAGGAATGCTTGGAAGTCTATAAAGTGACCAGTATGAACAGACTAGAAATTCTCATGAGGCAAAAATTAAAATGTTTGTTATTTCCTGCACCCGACCGACCAACTGCAAAATTTTTTTTGGCTGATTTGGGACATCTTTTCTTTTTTTTTTGTGGTTTCCGGAAATTCATGACTGGAAGTTTCTGATACTGTTCCAGAAAATATGTTCAGAACTATTTTACACTGTTTTATCAGTCAGATCAAAATCTGTATCTCAACCAGATTTGTATCATATGAACGCAGCATTGAAGCTTCACTGTGATGTTGGACAAGCACTGTTGTGGAAGCAATTTTTTCTTTATCAATTTCAAAGGACAATGAGAATGTGTGCTCATTATTATTTATTAGAATTTGATTATTTCTGTGTTTGAATATTAAATTTTCAAAATGTTATTGATTTCAATGTCAGAGTTCCCTTTGTTGTTCAGGAAATAGGTTTTTTACAGTTTGTTCCTAGTGTCTGATATGATGTCAAAATTTTGGAATATTTTGGAGAAAAAAAATCCCTACCTACCAAACCAGTGGAGAAATGGAGGGTCAGGTGCAGGAAACGAACATATTTTTAAGGGTGGCCTGAAATCTAATAGAGATGGAATTTTATGTCAATACTTTGAACATGTAACACTCTGTTAACATTGGGATGCTGATTATATTAACTTGTAATAGAAAAACGTACAATAGACTTCACACAAGTGTTTTATTTGTACAATAAAACCTATCTAAACCGAACCCCTTTGGGACTGACAAATTTGTTCAGCTTAAGACAGGTATTTGGTTTACACAGGTTCAAATTACATAGACATTTAGTAGATGGGACTGTAACAGAGATTTCAAAGTGAGGCGGTACCCGGTACTTTTACCTGTCTGAGATCATGTATAGTACCAGCAGAAATTACTGAACCCCCAAAAATAATCTATAAAAATATCTATTTCGAAGAGACAGAAATAGTCGCCGTATCGTTTTTTTTTTTTTTATCAAAATCCAGGAGGTACATTGACAAACACAATAGGTTCTAACGAACGATTTGATTGGCTGATTCTCCGAGTCGGCAAGATGTTTTAAAGCGTACAATTAAGAGGTCGTAAGCGAGCGCTGATTTCACATTGAATATATACAATTTGAAGAGGAACACGAAATTAAAGGACTATTTTGCTGCGAAATTTATTATCTAGAAAAAGTGAGTTGAGTGGAATCATGGACGATGTATGCATGGCATTTTGTTTGTTTTGCATTTTACGTGTCGAAACTGACAATATGTTTTAACTATTCATAATCTCGTTGAGATTTGGTCCCGGACTCCGGGAATACATGCATCAGAAAAAAGCTCTGACCCAGAGCTTTTTTCTGATGCATGTATTCTCTCAAAATTTTAACGAGATTAATCTGCTACCTCGTGGTCTAGATACATTTGTATGATTCCCTGCAAGTATTGTAAGTTTTCAAAATAATATCGTTTTTTTCGGGCCAGTACCGAAATACTGGGCTACTGGGCTGGTGAATACCCTCGGGGACTAACAGTCCACCAGACAGGCATCGACCCAGTGGTAATAAAAATAAAAGTACCGAAATTGCAGTATATTTTGGTTCTGCATATGGCCATTTCGAAAACTTATGTCTCATCAGTGCAGTTCAGTATGAAATAGGAAGCACACATATTATTTTTCTTTGCAATGTACAAAAAAACCAATAAATTTGAAAGGAACTAGCTGTTCTCCTTTATGTAAAATACTTATGTACAAAACAAACATAAAACATGGAAAAATGTCATGAAAAGGGAGAAAACAAGATAATTCAAGGAGAAAACAATATAATTCAAATTTCAATATTTTTTTCACATAATATTACATGTAATGAAAACGGTTGTAAAAAAGATCCAAAGTGTGTGACAATGCACAAGGTAGTCACATGTGGGTAATGTCAATGAGGCAGCAATGCCAAAGGCTGAAAGCTAATATATTCATAATCCTGGAACCTGAAATGTGCAGTCAATACAAACAGTTGGATACATCTTTCCACCAGCCCATGAATAATCTTGGCTGAAGTCTGTAATCTGAAATATTCAAAAAAGAAATTGGGGGAAAACAATCCATTATGCATGATCTTGTTGAAATCTGTACTCTGAAAAGAAAGTTAATGGGATTTTTCTTTCAAAAACACAATGATTTGCAGTCTCTGAAGTACATTTTTTGGTCCACAAAATGCTAGATTTCAGGAGCTTTGCCATGGACCCACTGGGGCCCTCAGATCCCAGGCCTATTTTTTTAGGTACTGTACCTTCTAAAATTTAAGAAGTAACTCCTATTTTAAAAAACTTTGAAACCCCCTGCTGTAAAGTCTGTCTGGTTTAGGCAGGTTTTCGGTTTACTCAGTGTTAAGTTTAGACTGTTTTAACTGTAGTAAGATTTGGACTGGTATCTAGTAGGATGTACCTAATTCACCCATTGCACGAAGTGACTTACAGGGGGTGGGGGTATTTGTTGTTTTATTTTGTGGTCTTTGGGGATAGCATGTGCTCAGTATTTGACATTTATTTATAAATTTAAATAACCTTTTTGTCAAATATGAAACAGGTAGACATTTGTCTACATAGAAACATCTGTGACCAAATGAAATATGTCAATACATGTACAATGTAACATTGGGATGCTGATTATATTAACTTAAAATAGAAAAAAAAAGATATATTATTAATATGACAACAGAAAAACACCATAATCACAGGGACAATTGGAAAAACAAAGTATAACGAGTACATGCATCTATTTGAGGACAAAGTACAAGTTTAATGATGAATCATTATTATAAATCTGAAAATTAGGTCATATATGTTTTATTCCTAAAATCTTAGTTCTTTTAGTAGGAGATACAAATGTTGGATGTGATGTATCAATTTTTTCATGAAAATGTTTTGTGATGCACATTAAGTTCTACATTATATGTACATTTAAATATAATAATTAGATATATTTGTGGTCAAGACACTTACTGAGAAAGAAACATATTCTGCACCTGTACTGGTTTGTTTATTTTAAACGACGGAATTTTGTGGAACATATAACATATAAGTTCATTACAACAACTTTCTTTCATAATTCATTATTTTTAAATGTGCACGAATGTTAATTTCTTTTATTATGAACATGAAATGGCCTGAAACATATTTATAGTTGTCTCCCTTTCAGCTGACAGTTGATAGTCAAAGGGAACTAACTCTGTCAGACTTAACACTGAAGGCTGATCAATCTTTAATTTTCTATATACAGTATAGTACATGTATTTTAATGTACAATTTAAATACTGATAAGTAAATCATCTGAAAATCATTGATCAAATTAAATTACATAGTTCAAAGGAATGTTAATAAGTATATATGTGTTGTACTGAAAAAGGTGGTCAATATACTTCAGATGACATTTCCTTTTGAAAAAAAAATCTGAGGAATTCTTTTCATAATATTTGCATTATTTAAATTATTGAATCTATTTTAGAGATTGTATCTTGAGTAGTATTTGAGTAACAGTTGTTTTACATACAACAAGTTTGTGGTTGGTATACAGATCTAACATTCCATCGAATATCAATAGAGAAGATATTAACAATATGACCATTAACCAAATTGCTGGCTCATTTTTTACTCATTTATCTGTAGTAAAATATTTCTTTAGTATGCAAAAACTTATCTACTTTAGCTGTTAATGAATTGATTAAATTCATCTGAGCTTCGAATTCTAATCATATTCTTTCCTTGCACCTAATCATTTTCCTGTACTTTTGTATATTCATAGTATTTTATATGGTTTCTGGACATGGTTAATTTTTGCACTTGAAATTGATAATGCATATTCAATCAATTGTAGTCCTTTATATTTTTTTGGGGTTAAATTAATTGCAAAGAATTGATCCTACCAATAATTAAAAAATCCAGATGATGGTATGGTAGAAAATGAAAAACGTGGAAGTAATTGTTGTATCAGGTTCCAGTTCTCTTCAGTTAGTTTAAGATATCAAAAAGATGAGAGATGATTATGCAAGACAGGTCTACTTCCTGTACGATACATTTATATAGAACTATATCAGTTATGATAAAACTTGGGTATGATAGATTTTATCTTTTCATTTTGATGTGTAACGGAAATGGAACAGAAAAAAAATGATGAATTGCATTTTAATTTAGGAAAATTTCTATATTGTTTTTAAAAAGGTTTGATATCAAAGAGTTTTATCAAATATATTTTTTATTCTAACATGACGTCCTTTTTTCGCTTTGTAGACAAACGAGCGATTTATCATGGTATAATCTCATTCGCACATGCACCGATGAAAGTGACCTTTTCCATTGGCAGCATAAATTGTGTGCGACATTTTCTGCAAACATAAATATAAATTACCGTCTTCCAATCAAAGTATACTACCGTATTTGTACTCTTAGACATATCAGAATCGAAATAATTTACTTATCCTAATATTCATGGGGGCTGTCGTGGTAGTTGGATTTACAACTACCTATGCAATCAGTTGCTATAACCACCAACATTGTGAGTTCGAATCCCGCTCAGGTGAGGTGTACTTGATACAAAAGTCAGTGGTTTTCTCTGGGTACTCCTGTTTCCGCTACAGTAAAACTGAAATATTGTTGAAAGTGGCATTAAACACCATAACCCAAACCCTCACCTTTTTCATGTAACTTTTGACGCAGTGTAAATTGTAAGAATTTAGCATTTCTGGACTGGGTTGCTCAAAACGTTGGTTAGTGTTATCCACTGGTTAAATCTAGTTATCCAATGGATAAATTTTAACCACTGATTAATTTTTGTTGCTCAAATTTTATCCACTGGATAAAATGACTTATCCAGTGGATAAAGTTAACCCCTCAATTTTGGCCGGATAAATATTTAACCATTGGTTAAATATGGCAAGATGACAGCAAAAAGAAAGAGTGTATCGGCATATTGAGTTGGATTTTGATGATAGAGAATTCCGGGATAGATTTAGATTTTCTATTGAAAATCTTCAATTCATAACTAATCTTATGGAGTTACAATTGTGCAGACCAACTCTTAGGTCTCATGCCATACCAGTAGACATACAAGTAAAGCTTGCCCTGTGATACCTTGCATCAGGGAGTCCGATGAGAGTAATTGGTGATGCAATGGGATATCATAATTCAAGTGTCTGGAGAGCAGTAAGAGATGTCTCTAATGCTCTGTGTGATATAGCTGGACAATATATCACCTGAGAGCAGTAAGAGATGTCTCTAATGCTCTGTGTGATATAGCTGGACAATATATCACCTGAGAGCAGTAAGAGATGTCTCTAATGCTCTGTGTGATATAACTGGGCAATATATCACCTGAGAGCAGTAAGAGATGTCTCTAATGCTCTGTGTGATATAGCTGGACAATATATCACCTGAGAGCAGTAAGAGATGTCTCTAATGCTCTGTGTGATATAGCTGGGCAATATATCACCTGAGAGCAGTAAGAGATGTCTCTAATGCTCTGTGTGATATAGCTGGACAATATATCACCTGAGAGCAGTAAGAGATGTCTCTAATGCTCTGTGTGATATAGCTGGGCAATATATCACCTGAGAGCAGTAAGAGATGTCTCTAATGCTCTGTGTGATATAGCTGGGCAATATATCACCTGAGAGCAGTAAGAGATGTCTCTAATGCTCTGTGTGATATAGCTGGACAATATATCACCTGAGAGCAGTAAGAGATGTCTCTAATGCTCTGTGTGATATAGCTGGGCAATATATCACCTGAGAGCAGTAAGAGATGTCTCTAATGCTCTGTGTGATATAACTGGACAATATATCACCTGAGAGCAGCAAGAGATGTCTCTAATGCTCTGTGTGATATAGCTGGACAATATATCACCTGAGAGCAGTAAGAGATGTCTCTAATGCTCTGTGTGATATAGCTGGGCAATATATCACCTGAGAGCAGTAAGAGATGTCTCTAATGCTCTGTGTGATATAGCTGGACAATATATCACCTGAGAGCAGTAAGAGATGTCTCTAATGCTCTGTGTGATATAGCTGGGCAATATATCACCTGAGAGCAGTAAGAGATGTCTCTAATGCTCTGTGTGATATAACTGGACAATATATCACCTGAGAGCAGCAAGAGATGTCTCTAATGCTCTGTGTGATATAGCTGGACAATATATCACCTGAGAGTAGTAAGAGATGTCTCTAATGCTCTGTGTGATATAACTGGACAATATATCACCTGAGAGCAGTAAGAGATGTCTCTAATGCTCTGTGTGATATAACTGGACAATATATCACCTGAGAGCAGTAAGAGATGTCTCTAATGCTCTGTGTGATATAGCTGGACAATATATCACCTGAGAGCAGCAAGAGATGTCTCTAATGCTCTGTGTGATATAACTGGACAATATATCACCTGAGAGCAGCAAGAGATGTCTAATGCTCTGTGTGATATAACTGGACAATATATCACCTGAGAGCAGTAAGAGATGTCTCTAATGTTCTCTGTGTGATATAACTGGACAATATATCACCTGAGAGCAGTAAGAGATGTCTTTAATGTACTCTGTGTGATATAGCTGGACAATATATCACCTGAGAGCAGTAAGAGATGTCTCTAATGTTCTCTGTGTGATATAGCTGGACAATATATCACCTGAGAGCAGTAAGAGATGTGTGTGATATAACTGGACAATATATCACCTGTCCCTCTACAGATGTTCAGAGGAACAGAATTAAAACAGGGTTTTATGACAGTGTCCATTTTCCTGGCATTGTAGGGGCAATTGACTGCACACATGTATGTTAGAATTCAGGAACCACCCTTAGACTATGAATACGCCTTTGTTTATTCGAAGGGGTACTATTCTAAAAATGTACAGGGTGTGTGTGATCACATAGGTAATTTGTAATCTTAAGTTATTTAACCCCCTTTTCCGTTCGATACCTATTCCATGAAATATATAGGTCTTCAAATATAATTAACAGGAATGTTAACATATAAGATAACTGGCAACCGACTCCACTTTTTGTTTTCCTGTGGTTTAACTAACGTGATGTTATTTTAGGATTCCACTTTTATTAGAAAATACATTGTAAATTGGATTTAAAAAAAATTAAAAGTGTAAATCACCAGAAACTGAAAACTAGCTGAAACAAGATTATGCCTAGAAATTGTTACGTCTTCTGGTTAAAAAATAATCAAAATCCATTTAAAAACGCCTTCAATTTTTTGAAACCATGTACCCTATATAGACAAAATCGTTCTTGTTAACTATGCACTTTTTTATTGGTCTAAATATAATGCTAAGAAATTGCAAGCCGCAGCTACATTATAGACTTCAAAAACCAATAAAGATGGATCAACAAATATCCTTAGAGTAGTGAATCTGTATCCCATATTTGAAAAATGCATACATAATTTTGAACGGGTGTATATAGTTGGCTAGAAAGTGATGCAACATGCATTCATTATTTTGTTTTTATAAAAGTACCTGTGTTTTCTGAATAATGAAGAATGAAAGAAATGGTGTCATGCACCATTGATGGTATATCCATGACTGACATATTAATTTCATGGAAAGTACAGAGAAAATGTATAAGACTATCCCTTTCCTCTTCTGATATGTCTTTAATGCATCAGTGTGAAGTTCTGTAATTTTTTGTGTCACTTCACTTGGCGCTGGCAAAGCTGGACCCCCTCCTGTCTGATTGAGGCTCTTTCTATTTACTGCAGCCTCCAACTTTGCCGTAGAACAGACTTTTCTCCACTTTTTCTTGATTTGCTCTACCGATCTTTTTTTGCCCACCCGCCCTTGCATTCACAGAGTCTATGATCTCTTTCCACACTTTTGCCTTCTCTGCATTTGTTATGACATTTGTTTGTTTTGATCTAATTATGGCTATGTTTTTCTCCACAAGCTCACATAAGAAAACCAAGTCCGCCTTGGAGAAATTTTCACCTCTCCGTCTTTTTTCTTTTGAGCAGATGATTTCTGACATTTTTTTTACCAAGAATACTATGGAATTATGGGATACTATCCACTGGTTAGTTATCCACAGCTCTATCCAAAGGTTGAGCAACGTAAAATTATCCAGCGGATACGGTACCACTGGTTAGGAATTTTATCCATCGGTTAATCTAACCAATGGATAAAATTAACCAGTGTTTTGAGCAACCCAGTCCTGGCATTTTGCTCAGTATACGTAATTTAAGGTGATTGTCCTCTGGTATGTTTGACATTTCCCTAAGTAGGGTTTCTCCAACCATAATATAACTGAAAATACCTGAGTACAGAAAGAAGGAAAATTATTTCAGGAGGTCATCCCCCTCTTCAATTCTTGCCCATGTTATATATTTCTGCTGACAAATCGGTCTCTAGTTAATTCTGGGCCAGCTGTACAGATGTATTTAAATCCAAACTTTTTTAGCTAATGATTATCAACAACCCAATCAACCCACTACCCTGTACCACCTATCAGCCACTTTTTTCTTGGAATCCATGGGTGTATTTGAACTTTAAGTAAATCCCATGCAACACTTGAATGTGGAAGCAAAAAAGTAATAGAACAATACTTTTATTGCTGTTCTTTATCTTATTGTTACAGAATGCAGTGCATTAATTGATGCAGATCTAGATTTGGATTAAGTAAATATTTCCTGTAATGGTGTTTTGTTTATGTATGGAATTAAACATCTGTCATTCTGTTTCATATATTATACTTATTCATTATTGATTCTTTCAAAAAAACACTTCAATGAGATGTGCACCAGTCCTACATTGTTTCATCCATATGTTGTTAAGGAGTGAAAAGGATAAATTACTCTTTCGGTGCAGGCATGATTAAATTTCATTACATGTTGCAGAATTTTTGACAAAAGTATGAAATAACGTTACATTGTACATTAATGCAACAGATTGTGTTTAAATATGGATATTTACTTATATTAAAATGGGCGTGTATTTAAGGTGATAATGAAAGCTGTTTAGATATCCTGGATAATAGTTGGCGTGCTCGCCTCGAGTGCAGAAGATTGTAGGTTCAATCAACTCAAGGACTTGTCGGTTCACACCAAAGACTATAAGATTGGTATTTGCTGCTTTTCCACCTACATGTAGCATGCAGCATTAAGGAGTAATTATAAGAGCAAAGACTGGTTGGCTTGAAATCAGAATAATGTGTCCAAGTGGAACAACTACTGTCATTTCAGTGAGCTAGCACTTTAAAAATCAGTTAAGCATATTGGTGTAGTACAAACTGAGCATCATCATCTCGTCCAATGTAACTTGTTGTCGCTACATGATACAGCTGAAAAATTGCTCATTTAGCATAAAACAACAATCACTAACTCATTGTATTAACATCACTTGACGTCAGTCCATTGTTAAGTTTTTGAAAAATCTTCTCATCTGGAACCACTTGGCTAATTTTAATTTGAACTAGAGTTGACCTGAACCATCCTCAGTGTGTCTTCTGTCAATTTGTTTGTCCAGTGATACCCTCAACTAATAAACATGGCTGCCATTACTATAAATAGAAAACAGTAGGTAAAACACACATTAAGAACTACTAACCAATGTTGTTGTCCACCTATTATGAGGCCACTCCCACCAAAGGCCATCCCTCATACAATGTCTCAGGCCATATTTGAGATGCACTGTCCCCCAAGAAAATCCACCTTTATTTAATGCCACTTTTTCATTGCAGAAGGGGTAACCATAGAAAAGGGAACTAGCTACTTTACAGGCATTTATATGAATTGTTAAGACAATCACATGTTGCTATAATGTATTAAAGGTATTGATAATGACAATTATATTCAAATATTCAAATAAAATTTAAACATACATGTACTATCACCCCCAATATTACATAGAAATTTGCTAATTGCAAAACAAAATATCATGTATTTTATATGGGACTGGAGGAGGTATATAATGGTATGGTATACTGAATAACATAATTTCATAGTACATGTATATATACATGTACTATGAAATTATGTTATTCAGATATTGTCATATTGACGTGACCATATTGCTACTTATGGGAAGTGTTACAGTTTGTCTAGAAATAAATCATTGCATCTAATTGGTAGCTAGGAGGGGGGTCAAATGATCATTCATAATGGTAAAAAGGGGGTAGATTTGATGTAAAAATGTATTTTTGTTGCAATTGGAATATTTCTTTAATTTTCTTCAAAAAAATGTGCTCTCTTTAATTTTTCTGCCTTCAATTTATTAGCTCTCATTTTATCTAGAAATAAATCCAAATGTTTTATTATTTCATTATTTCATTTTTTTATTTACTATTAAAGGAAATAAGGAAAAAATATTATTGTTTACAAACAAGCTTTAAAAACTTTTTTTTAATTTCACAATACATGGCTGTATAATTGTTCACTCAAGCTGAACATTTTATGAAAGAAAATCTCTTCCAATGAGCCAAAAAGAACAGCAAGGTCAGAGGTTAAAGTTTAAAGTTAAGCCAATAATATGTCTTGTTTGCTAAGTGTTCTCTCACGCACACAATACAGTATGTATACATTAGATATAGTGGCCCATTTATATTGTCTGTTTCTTACCTGGCCAAGTGCAATTCACCTGAGCGAGATGAATCATTCTGGTTAACACTCGAATAACGATTTTAAAGCATTGAAAAAAAATAAGGAAAAAATTTAAATTTGGTTTTTTCACTTAGAAAAACTGGCTTCACAAAGATGTGTTGAATGTGAAAATTCATTTGGATTTTGTAATAAAATGTCAGTATTGGGAGAAACACATTTTGGATTAAGTGAATTTAGAACTGGACTTTTTTCTAATGGTGTCAGTGCTGGTGGTAGTCTACATGTACCCTATGGTTCAGGGTTGGGCTATAACAGTTTAGGGGGACTGTCAATCCCTTCTGTTCCTTTATGGAGACCTACACCCTTCCAAGCTATTCCACAATATTGCATGGATATAGGATGTCCATGTAATTTATCACGGAGCTACGGAAGTAACTTTTTAGACTATGTTCCGTCACTTCTACCACCATGGTACCTAAAATTAGCTGGTGAGTTACAAATTTTTATTATTCTTAAATTTTTTATGCAATTTTAATGCTTTCAGAAATATGTTTGATTTTACTTGAAAAGTTTTACCCTTTAGATGATTGTTGATCCTTATTACATGGTAGATACATATGCTGTACTTCAATTATAAATGAACAATACACATGATACATGCATATATATTTATTTATATAATGTATATGCACTGCACCAGTCTAATGCAAGTTTGCAGTCACTGTTATTTGTACACTGTAGATTACAATTACCAGTATATGTAAAACTTTTATTTTCTGATTTTTTTCTCTTTTTTTTTTGCAAGTTTGCTATTGTTTTTTAAGAAGATCCAGCCTTAAAAAAAACTTGAATTTGCAAAGTTTAATTATAAATTAATACTGTGATTAAAAATTTTAGGCTTAATAAAGCATTTTCAAATTCCATAGTGAAATAACTAGACATATAAGATACATGTATTTATTTTACAATCAAGGGTCCACTAAGACGACATACAATGTATTTAGATGTACATACAAATAGATAATTAATGCATTGACATTCAGCTAACATATGTACTTTTTATTGATCTACATTTTTGTACATTATATGTATATAATATGCCTTTTCCAGTTTCTTTGACCGTCCCTTCCTTTTTTAATTTGAATTTTGTTGTGCAAATGTTACAATGTATGATTTAATTTTTTTTTAAAGATTGATACCCACTTATAATGACAATAAAATGGAGAATAGAGATTTTGCTGATTTTTTTTTTTGGGTGGGGGGAGGGAGGGGAGTTAAGAGTAGAAAGTGATTTAGTTCCTATATCCTGTTGATTGATGAATTTTGCAGAAAGCTATCTGGGGAGAAAGGTCACTGTAAATGTTTAAATCCACTTGGTACATATAAGTAATACAAATCCATTATTGTATATAAGGGCATTCTTCCAAAGGGAAATCTATTGGAAATGCCCATATTTTGACTGCATGTATATTATTTATTGATGATTGTTTCTAATTCACTACATGTACAAGGTATATCATACATGTATAGTCACACACCTGACAAAGGCTGATGTGACGAAACTGAATATGGATGCCCCAAAGTGTTTACTTAAAATTAGAA